>JADNRB010000001.1:6916998-9316998 GCA_017654865.1 Fusarium sp. FW16.1 | reverse complement strand
TGACTGTAGTATCGGCGGTGAACCATCTTCGCAATTCGGCTAGGCGGTCGATCTTAGCCGGGAAATCGAGGGATTCGTCGTCGACCACTCGCTTGGCGGCTTCATATTCTCTCTTCTCCCTTTCCTTGTGGCGGTTGCCATACTTTTTTGCATCTCGTTTGGCTTTGGATGGTCTATTTTTGGGCATAATGAGAGATGATTAAATCCAATAACCAAGAAATAACTTCAAACAACCCCAACCGATCAAGGAGTTATATACTGCTCGAGTCTGCTCATGTGTGCGATGAAAGACGCCGAAGAGTCACTCCCCGGGGATTGTGGCGCAGTAAGGACCTCGCAACGTTCGCTGATTCGACAAGAGTTTGCGAGCCACGCAATGACCTCATTTTGTCAGACAAGATCCACCATCAGCAACACCAGCCATTTGCTCAGCCACACAAGATGCTCATGCGTGGAAGAAAGAAGACTCTTTCTGTCTCTTATATCTGACCGAAGTTGGATCATGACTGTTTTTTTTTTGTTATACTTCCAGTACCTAAGGATAGAGACTAATTGGCTTTGTTGTATCCGGGAGGACAACGCTGAAGCTCTAAGCACCTGCGAAACAGCACTACCGATAGTCTTCTACAAGGCTTTGGGCCGGGTATTTTACGGGCACGGCGAAATTTTAAACTTGACATGCCTTGGGTCGAGGACCGCGGGTTTAAAGGTTTAAATGGTTTCTTGTGCTCTGCCTTTTGATTTTCACGTTGAAGTAATGCTGACAAAGTCTCTCTTTTCTCTTGGAGACTCACTCACAAATACCACTGATCCCAGCCACTCAGAGTGCCAACCACACCATCAAGGCCTGAGGACGCTCAATTACCCAGGCCCCAGGTACCTGTCCAATAGACGTCAATTGATTACGAGTTGCTTCTCTTTTCCAAATGATTCCAATTCCTTGATTTGCTCAAACAAAAATTCCCAACTACCTACCTAGCGTGTACCGGAACAGACGGCTACAGGGGTTCCAAACGTTCCAATGCACGTGGGAGAAACGCTTCGCCAATCTTGGGTGATAGCGGATGTTCGGCAACCGCTTGTCCGCAGATCGAGTCTAACAACATGGAAATACCAAGATTGGGGATAGATCCGATGCATAAGAACCAGAGTCTCGGTGTTCGTCTTTGGTAAGTCGCAAATTGAGTTATTTTGAAGATAGGTGCGTGGGCGCCCTTGACGAGTATATAATTGAGCCGTCGGATTTCTGTCTTGGTATATTTGCAGGCCTCTGATCAAGCATCGCCATTCGTTATCACCATGAACCGTCTCGCTATTGCGGCCATCCTCTCGTGCGGAGCCATTGCAGCACCCGCCATTGAAGGACGTGATGTGGATGAGACATACCCATACACGGGGCCCGAGGTGCCTGTTGGTGACTGGGTCGATCCCAGTGTAAACGGGAATGGCAAAGGCTTCCCTCGTCTCGTTGAGCCACCGGCGGTCAAACCTAAGACCCAAAATCCCACCAACAACGTCAATGTCATTTCTCTTTCGTACTGGCCCAAAGGCATCAACGTTCACTTTCAGACTCCCTTCGGCTTGGGAGAGTCTCCTTCTGTTCGCTGGGGTAAATCTGCCGACAGCCTGAACAACGTCGCCAAGGGATCTTCCAAGACGTATGTCTACGAATGAGATGACTGTAAATCAGATCAAAGCTAACCTTTCACAGATATGACCGGACGCCACCTTGCTCCATGATCAAAGCAGTCACCCAATGCAGCCAGTTTTTCCACAACGTCGAAATCACCGGCCTTGAGCCTGATACTACCTACTACTATCAGATCCCTGCCGCCAATGGTACTACCGAGTCCGATGTGCTCAGTTTCAAGACTGCTCGACCAGCTGGAGACTCCAAGGGCTTCACTGCTTTGGTGATCAACGACATGGGTTACACCAATGCTCAAGGAACCCACAAGTACCTTGAGAAAGCGGTTGACGACGGTGCCTCTTTTGCTTGGCACGGTGGCGATATTTCTTACGCCGACGACTGGTACTCTGGCATTCTTCCCTGCACCGACGATTGGCCGCTCTGCTACAATGGTACTGACACTGAGCTTCCTGGAGGTGGTCCGATCCCCGAGGAGTACAAGACTCCTCTTCCCGAGGGCGAGATAGCCAACCAGGGCGGCCCTCAGGGTGGAGACATGAACGTCATCTACGAGTCCAACTGGGATCTCTGGCAGCAATGGATGGGTGCCATCACTACCAAGATCCCATACATGGTCCTCCCTGGCAACCACGAGGCAACTTGCTCCGAGTTTGACGGTCCCAACAACGAGCTGACTGCCTATCTCAACGACGACAAGGCCAACGGCACCTCCAAGACTTCCAACCTCACTTACTATAGCTGCCCGCCTTCCCAGCGCAACTTTACCGCCTATCAGTACCGTTTCCAGATGCCGGGTGATGTTTCTGGTGGTGTTGGCAACTTTTGGTATTCCTTCGACTATGGTCTCGCCCACTTTGTCTCGCTCAACGGTGAGACGGATTACCCCAATAGTCCAGAGTCATCATTTGCTCGTGACAAGGCCAAGAAGCACAACGATACTCTTGTTCCAGGAGACACTTACGTGACTGACTCTGGTCCGTTTGGAAAGGTTGAAGGGGACATTAACGACAAGAAGGCTTATCAGCAGTATCAGTGGCTCCAAAAGGACCTTGCCAGCGTTGACCGATGCAAGACTCCCTGGGTCATCGTCATGTCTCACCGTCCACTCTACAGCTCCGAGGTCTCTACGTACCAAGTCAACATGCGTGCTGCTTGGGAGGAGCTGATGCTCAAGCATGGCGTTGATGTTTACATCGCTGGACACATTCACTGGTATGAGCGTCTTCTGCCGATGGGTTTCAACGGAACCATCGACACGGGCTCTGTCATTGATAACAGCACCTACCGCGTCAACAACGGCAAGTCAATTACCCACATCACAAACGGTGCCGCTGGGAATATCGAGAGTCACAGCTTCTTGGCTAAGGATGAGCCTATCAAGAACTTCACTAAGGTTCTTGACCAGACTCACTTTGGATTTGGCAAGATGTCTATTATTGATGAGAACGAGTTACGGTGGCAATTCATTCGGGGTGACACTGGCGCTGTGGGCGACGAGCTTAAGCTTCTGAAGCAGCAGGCTACTTGTGGAGGGAATGGCACCAAGTCTGGAGCTACTCCTGCAGCCCCATCTGGGACTGTGGCTCACACCCCGGCCGTTGGTGGTGGTAGCAGAGTTACTGCCTCTATCGGGTTGCTAGGCGCTATGTTGATGGCTGTCTTTGTGATGTAGATGGCATGTCCAAGCATTCCCTGATTTTTTGGTGGTTGAAAGTGTAGACCTAGTGAAATTCATCTTCAATTGTATCAATCATTAGCATTACTGTTCCTGTCAGTAAAGAGTACTCCGGTCACCTAATCAACGAACACAGGGTATGAATTATGTTCAAGAAAGCCCAAGTTCGGTCTGTGGCAATAAAGGGTGGTACAAAAAGAAAAATCATTGACAAAGACAGTCGATATTTCATATTATGTCGCTGCGTTTTTGAACAATGACGTGAATAGAGTAAAACCATCAAATGGAGGCAGCAGTCACAACCACAAAGAACGTATTGTGCACCACCGTACACCACACCTTTGCTAGATCTTGCCGCAGGACAATAGTAAGCGATAGGTTACTCGGTAGTGAATCCTCCACTTCAACTCAAAGACCAGAATCACCAAGGAGAATCTGAAACGCAATGTTTAGTGATATTCTTTAGAGCACCTGTGTTCTTAAGGTAAGATCCTTTGTTTGGCTTGACTGCTCCGGGGCCTTGATCGTGCCCAAAACACCAACTCGTCGAGACAACCAAGAGTGTAATTAACATAGATATCTTTCCGATGGTCTATAAAACAAAAGTTGCACCCAGCTCAAGTCAGACTTTCTTCTCATCGTCAACACTCACACACAACTACTACAACAAGAACCAACATTCTACTCTCAACATCGCATTTTGCCACCAAGCAACCCTTTTACCATAAACCACAATCACCATGTGCTCTCACGCCAACACCAACAAGACCAGCACCACTGCCAAGACAGCCGCCACCGCGGCCCCTGTTGACATGGCTAACCCTGGCTGCACCTGCACTAGGTGCGACTGCCACAACATCGTCACCTTCCCCGGTGGCAACCTCTGTGAGTACTGCAACGAGCACAATAACTAGAAAGTTCTAGGTATGGGCCTTTCAGGTCTAATGTAAGATAGAGTCTAGGTTTGATAATAGAGGCGATTGGCCCTTCTTACGCAATGGTGAGAGAGATAGAAAATGACCTAATATACACAGGTTCTGAAAAGTAATTAATAAGTCCCCGTTTAAGTGAACAAAGCCAAATAGATAGGTTACTTGTGACTACTCTTGTAATAGCAAGAAAAAATCTTACTCTGATTGCCTTCAACACTCATACCAAGTCCCAATTCGGTTCTATGTCGCGACATGGGCAAAGAACTGTGCTTTTCGTTATTGTGTTGGGTGGCTTTTCTTTTAAACCGTCAGCAAATAAATGCGCGAAGATGTCAAGGACATCGACTTTCATTCGTCCCAGCTACCTTTCCACGGCCACAATATCCACCACCGATTTGACAAGTGATGCCCGTGGGACAATGCCCGAATCTTAAGTTCAGGCATTCATGTGTCAGTTTCTCCCTTGCAAAAGCCGCGTCAACTTTTTGCAATGTACTCTCACTAGTAGCATCATGGCACCCTGTGGCGAGTCCTGTAGCATGACGATACCTCGCGTGGTCAACCCCTTTCGTCCCCTGCACTGATCAAGCTTTCGTGAAAGGGGAAAAACGCGTCTCTTGGTCCCCAGTTCTGCGGCTGAGTGTGGAGTAACCTGGCGAGATCCGCTTGCGTAAATTCCCTAACCCCTGCTAATTTTATGAAACATCAAAGTTCTCGGGCCACGCGAGTCAAGCCCGAGGTATTGCGGACCCTGCACGGTCATATTATTGGCTGATTCGTAAAAGCATCAAGGTGGAGCGCGTTTTATTTAACATCAATGGTGCCTGCGTATACTGAATGTGAAGGTGCTATCACCAACCACCTGCATATTGAGGATGAAGGATCCTAGATCCGTACCGTCGACGAAGAAGCCAAGATTCCGACGGGCATATGCCAGAAAGGTCCGGACGGGATGCATCACATGGTACGTGAAACGAAAATGCGAAAAAACTCTCAAAGAGGGACTTGGCAGTGCTGACGCGTCGTGCTTCTTTCATGGAATAGCAAGTAAGTTAGCTGTTCTAGGACTTTAGAAGATGAGTCTCATCGCTGACCAATGCAGAATCAGGCACCTCAAGTGTGACGAGGAGAAACCCATATGCCTCCGTTGCCGCAATGATGGCGTCAAGTGTGACGGCTATGCTCCAACCAACAAGGCAAAAGATGAGCACCTCAAGGTCCCAGCTCAGAGGTCCCAGTCCTTACCGCTTACTGGGCTCAGCCATCTTGTCTCAGATGTTCCGCTTGAGAGATGCTATTTCCACCACTTCTATCACTGGACCTGCAAGCAACTTTCCAATTCTCCAGAGACGACAAACTTTTGGATTCAACATGTCCTCCCACTCTCTCACGCAAGCGAACCCATCAAGAACGCCATCATTGCGGTTGGTGCCGCTCATCGGTTCTTCATGGCGGGTTATGACTCTCACTCACCACAGCGGACGGCATTCCTCACAACACAGTACAATAAGGCAGTTTCCCGAATCATACCACACATGTCGGTTGACTCGGCTCACAATATCCATTGCACCCTGATCTCATGCCTTCTATTCATCGCCTTCGAAGGTATTTCGGGCCGTCATGATGAATCCATTCGGCACCTTCGAGCAGGCAACCGTCTCCTCACATTACCGGCCCTTACTTCTGGGAAAGAGGACTGCATGATGACCAATAAACTGAATGAGATTTTCTCTCATTTGAGCTTTGAGGCAACAATCTTCATGGATGACGCCATTTTACCCGATATGCGACAGAGCTGGAGCGCGGCCCCGGTCAATGCCAATATCGACCTCTCTTCAAGGCCGTTCCAAACTTTGGATGAGGCGTCCTACGAATTGCGTCAACTTGGTCTTCATTTTGCGAAAATTACCAGAGTGGATTTCAAAGAATCTTCGGAACAAAGTGACTCGTTGCAGCTTCCTGAGGATGAAGAGGCAGAGGCTCAAAACGATGAGACGGACGCTGATGCATTATTTGAGGAGCTGAAAAAGAGATTCAAGCGATGGATGTCTCGGTTTGACCTAACCAAAAAGACACTGGAGCATCTACAATATCCCCAAATAATATCTCAACAGCTCTTGAGTCTTACAGTTGCACAGAAATTCTGGTGCATGAACATGTACTTTGCGCCTGAGCCATACCTGGACCCTCAAGCCGATCCTCAAGCCGACTTTCTCGATGCTGCAGAATCTTTAGTGAAGGAAATTGCCCGCCCAAATCATTTTACTTTCTCCTTCGACGGCGATCTGGTTTCCAACCTCTCCTTTGTCGTCCGCGTTTGCTCAGATATGGATCAACGACAGCGTGCGCTTAACTTGTTGCGGTTATTGAACCGGCGAGAGGGCGTCTGGGATAGCAGAGAGATTGTTGAGATGCATGAGGCTACACTTTCACTCCACGACTACGAAGCTTGGTATGAGAGAGACGTGCCTGGAGGAATTCCTGGTTACATGGCGGAGTTGGCAAAGATATCGAAGAGTTGAATGATCAAGTGTTACATTGTTCTGAGAGACAACTAATGATTCTGTTGAAGAGGGCGTAGGTCACTTCGTCCTCCTATTTCAGCCTTTAGAGTGGGAATCATTCCATGAGATTTCACCGACTGCCGTGTCCAGCCATAGCCATCGGTCTATACACAATCTACGAATCGCGACATCGCAGAAAGCTCACCGCTATTTCATTCAGCCAAACTCGACTAGTGGACTCGGATCTTAAGCTCAAAATGCTAGCTTCATGACAAGGACAAGGATGAAACTCTCTCAGACTGGCCAGGCTGGTCGTGATCTTGTCCAGCCGGCAGTGGTGGAAACGATGTGGCGTCCTCTGAGCCAGTCTCCTCCGAGCTGGCTGGCGAATCGTGGCCACGAAATTGGCCTGGTTTTCCAAGACTGGCTAGCGATGTTGACGTGTAGTCAGCGGACTCGTCCAGCTACACTTCTAGGATCAATTGTGATCGACCATCAACATGGGTGGTTGGAGAGCTAATGTGTCTTGGGCGGCGGCCTAGGCGGTTAGCGAGTGCGTATGACAGCTGTCGGCAGTGGCTGTCACCCCAACCTCCTGTAAGAAGGGGCCTGATTCGTGTGTGAACAAGACAAGGAATGTGAAAACGCAGCGTAGGCCACACTCTGTTGCATTCAGTGCCGATCAAACCAAACATGGATCATGTCCACCTTCTAGATGCAAAGTTACGGCCCATCCCGCAGCACCATCGATTGTCTTCATTCGCGTAGAACCATGTCGGCCAGAGGTCCGGTCTTTCACTGACAAATCTACAGTTCGGAGCCTACGAGGGCTGCCACGAATATTCTACAGCCATTGTACCACTCACCCGCGAGACTTCTGGCTTTTTCCCTGGCGGGCTACTGGTTTGTGCCGCTGATGCTTATGTCGATCTTTGCCTATGGTGGGTGCGCCGACTTGGAGCTCGCAATAGCTTCTGAGACATGGTCTGACTAGTGCAGATTGAGGCGAGCTGAGGTGAATCTCTGGCGCGGTGAATTCTGATTTATATGCTCCTTTCACCTCAACGAAAAAAAAGAAGGTTGACTCTCTCATCGATCCCCTTTTCTGCCCTCTCTCGCCAACAAGAAGTGTACGCGACCAGACTAGACTAGAGCCATGAGATTGTTTCTTGTTGCCGCTGTTCTTCTCGGCAGCTCCGTGGCAGTCGAGCCTGAGGACGTCTATAGCGGCGGCTTTGACTTTGGCAAGAATGACTCCATTAAGCTGCGTATCGCTAATGGAGGTGCCGGTCAAAGTGGGCTGATCAAAGGTAGGTTTGCAGTGTGACGGACCAAACCTCTTGCTGACACACCACAGAGCTCGCCAATGCATACATCAAAGATCGAGTCACGGATGGGGAAGATCCCTTCCAAGTAGCTTGGATCAAGAGCGACACCTACTACAGCATCCAGTACCTCAAGACGGGAGACGCAGATGTAGGCATCACGTACAATGAGGCAGCTGAGAACATCTCGATCAAGCAGGGCATTGCAAAGTCACCTAGCTACTACGCCTTCCGTGACCACTTCCTGCTCGTTGGTCCAAAGAGTGACCCTGCCAACCTCACTGAGTCAGATGACATCCTTACCATGTTTGCCACCCTTCACGAGGCGGCCGAGGGGAATGCTACCAATCCGCCTGTTCGCTTCCTCAGTCGCTACGACAAATCTGCGACTAACATCAAAGAGACCCTTCTCTGGGCTGGTATTGGACAAGTATGTATGGCTTTGAATCGTTTCATACAACTGTGTTAATCTTCAATCAGGTTCCATGGGCCACCGCCTACTCGACGTGGTATCACCAATATATTGCCTTTCCCATCCAGGCACTCACCGCCGCCATTCTGCTAAACGAGTACACCATTACGGACCGAGGCACCATTCTTTCTCTTGACGCCGGTCTGAGAAACCAGACTAAAATCTACAAAGCTGGTTCCGACGCAGCCGATGATCTCCTTCTCAACCCTGCTCGAGCATTGATTGGCACCAAGGCACCCAACGCTGACGAGGCCACCGCCTTTGTCAAGTGGCTGGTGAGCGACAAGGGACAGGATGTTATTGCTGCCTTTGAGAAGGATGGACAGCAACTCTACTCCCGAGCTCCTAAAAAGGTAACGAACTAGCCTGCCAGTGGCAAGAAGAGTGTTTATCTGATCGATTCAAGGCGTCGTCCACCTTCATCGAAGACCTAAAGTAGATAGATAGAGGTGCAGCATAGAACGGCTAGGTCTTATGAGCATGTATGTAGGAGGAATGAATGGTACGATTAATACGATGTGACGTGTCAGATCACAATACATGACCAAGCTGAAAGCTTTCCCTAATGAATTTGTGAATGTGAACCACCCTACACTAAAAGCACACCCAAGGGGAAACAGTTCAAGGAGAGGCTATTCACCGACCTTAAGAGGGCAAGTCAACGTAAGTACTATAAGAGTGCCCAAAATGCACAACTTTGATGTCGATGCAGACACCACACACAAAAAGTGTCCCTACCCTCCAGTAAACTTCAATAAATATTGAGAAATAACCATGATAGTGGAAGTGAAGGCGTATGGACGATGAACAACGCGTGCCAGTCCACCCTAAAGCCTTGCGAATTTTACCCCCTACTTGATCTCTCACTGGCCAGTCCTTCCCAATGTGATGCATATACTCTGGTAATCGGTTGGCATGCCTGCTCCGCTCCCCGCACTTAACCCTTCAGGGCAAATTGGATTTGGACTCATCAAGCACGACCATAGTCTTCCAAAGCTCCCATTGTCTGAGAGATCTCGAGAAAAGCACAATCCAATATTCAGACCGAGAAGAAACAGATTAGAACGTATACCGTGACGAAGTCGACGAAAACAAACACCGTGAGTTGTACTACCAGAGGTGATGCCATCACCATTACCACCCACCATGAACGCAGATCACGTAAAATAACACCGAGAAGTTTCTTTTCAGTTTGCACCATTGCACTTATTCAAGGCATCACGGGGAGTTCCATTCGCATTTCTGCGGAAGAGTGGTCAGGCACGTCAGGTTGGAAGCCCAGTAAGTCGAGGATGTGTGGTCAAATCGGGGAAAGGTAATAGGGAATTACCAACCTGCAGATCCCTCTTCCCCTAAGAATCGCCGTTAATGGCCTGAGGCTCATCCAAGTATAGATCGTCTGTATGATTTGGAAATGAGGTCAGAAGAGGGCAGTGGTTTGGAACGGACGGTTTTCGCCAATTCGCGCATGTCAATGTCCCCAGTACTCGGACAGATGGATCGAGAGATAGTTGGCTTTTCTTTTCAAACTATCGTCATGGTAGAAAGCTTTCTCCATCTGGCAGGGATTTTCATCAAGTGAGTTGAATGTGCAGGGACGCGACGAACAACAAACATTCATGTCTGGTAGTATTTCAGTCGGAAGTCGGCAATACTACAATAAAAGACCGACCTGTCGATCACTGCAGCCCGAAGAATCCAGTCAATTACTAAGATCTTTGCAACGTTCAATTGACATAATCCAACATCTCGTCATGGTCAGTCCAATGACCAAAGTCTTGCCACCAGCCCTATCCTTGCACAGCATCTTGCCAACGTAAACTTATCGATGCTCGCAAGCATATTGAAAAAGTCACTTAGGAAAAATGAATGATATTATGGAGATGCAGATAGCTGCCATGGAGATTAACAGCTTCTCTTGAAATGATGTGGCTTGAAAGAAAAAGGTTTCTGCCAACGGTGTGGCTTAGAAACGGCCCTTTTACAGCTGCAACTCAGAACACGAACACCCAATCTGGCCAACAGGGTCTGAGCCCCCTTGAGAATTAGCTTAAAGTTCTGATAGTACCGGGCACCCTACCGCCGCTTACCACACAACTGGGGAAGGGGAGCGGCATGACGATGTTATTGTATCCAATAGTAGCAAGCCAAGCCGTCCGTCATTACCCATTTCGGCTCAGCATCTGCAGCATGATGCTACTGTTATCCAAAACTTCAATCTCCCATCTCGGGATTCCCCCTGGTTACAAATCTCATGGGAAACTCCGAACTCTGGGAGTTTACCATGGTTCCCAATGATGTCACATAACACAAGCACCATCCGGCCGAGAGACGATCGAGTATGCACAGTGGCCGCTGCAAAAGTTCCTGGACTCCTCATTCGGCAGTTAGTTTTTAAACTGCCGACCGGATCTCGGGATGATCTTCAGCCCTGTGACGGTTGGTGGGCCTGAGCGGAAGATCGACATGGGCACTAGCTGATCTCCCGGCAATTGGTGCCCAGGTGAACAACTGTGGAGTTCAGTATCTGTATGGAGACTTGTGAGGATTCAGAGCACTGTTGCATTCTGTGAGTGATGGGGCCAAAGGAGAGAATGGGAGTCATCTCTCACCTGAAGTTAAGAGCGGACGAGTATGCTCCTCAACTATAAAGCTAGGCTCTTCCGTCCCTCAAATGCATTCAATTCTTCATCAGCTTCAGCATCTTCAGCAATCATCACTCATTCGCTACAAACTTCACAACTCACTCGTCTTATCCAATCTTTACCAACCACCCTCAAAATGCAGTTCACTCTCGCTTCCATCCTCGCCATCGCCGCTGTCGTCACTGCGGCTCCTGCTCCTGGCCTGCCCATCCTCGGCGGTGGAGAAGATGATGGCCGTGAAGTTGCCCCCCAGCCCCAGCCCCAGGGCGGTGACACCACCACCACTACCACGACCAACACCAACAGCAACAACAAGGTCTGCTCCGTTGAGAACCAGCAGGTCTGCTGCACTGGCCTTCTCGCCTGCGCTGTCCAGCTTCTTGGAGAGGAATGCAAGGGCGGAAACGCTTACTGCTGCAACACTGGAGCTGAAAAGGTACTGACTCTTCTTTACACCTTGAGCGATTTTTATCTAATATTGGTAGGGCACTTTGATCAACATCGCTCTTGCCAACTGTGTTGACGTTCTCTAAATGACAACACCGGATCTTTCTGACCGCTTTCGGGATGGATATGGTTGGAGGAGAGGCGTGGAGGATAGGGATTGGGTTGTGGTATTGGGGTTTGTTTGTAGCAACGAGCTGTGATTCTTCATCGGGTAGTGGCTGCTAATGATATCTCTTTGCCCTTACTATCCAGTGTCTTGGCTAGTCATGATTACACGTTCAAAGACGATTCTTGTCATCGGTGAGGATGCTTGTCATTGAAAAAAGTACTAACGGACAAGAGACGGGACGGTGGCAGTGACGGCACATATTAGGATCGACCTTGGACCTATCCCTGGGGCTTCGTGACTTGAATGTGCCCTTCGTCGTCTCCTCCATCATACCGGCCATAAATGATGCCGTTGGGACCAAACTACGCCAAGCTGCTGACATGAACTCGCTTCTCATTCTTATCGGACCCAGCCGACTCATTCTCAGACTCGACTATCTGGATGGGCTCGGAAGCTGCAATCCGCTTTGGCCTGTCGCATGATTCGTTAGCCTTCGGTATCAACTAGCCAGTGATCAAGAGGTACGTACGTAACATATCGTTTGTCGATGAAGTGCAGTGTGACGATGAGGATGATGCCTGCTGTCCACATGGAGAGCATGACAACCCAACCCGTTTTGTCTAGCAATAAGGATTAGCGCTTATCCGTAGCAACTCGCTGGCGGAACATGAGCATGATATACATACAGTATGGTGCTTGGGTCGCTGGCCAAACAGATACTTGGCTGCCGGCGTCGACTGCGTAGATAGCGACGACCGAGATTCCAACAATCAGGGCACGAGCCTCGGGCTCTCCTGGGAACCTGTTCACGTGGATTAGAAACATTATCAACTTCAAAGACACATACAAGCTACTCACATGTCCGTAAACCAAGCTAGCAGGATAAGACCCGAGGCTTGGACCATGTAAGTCATGAAGTAGCTCGCGTAAGCTGCACTCAGAGGCACACTATCAGGATTCCGCGTCCAAATCGTCATTATGATGGCAGGAATGAGGCCGATGGCACCTAGCCGTGTTAGTGTATCCAAGTAGTAGACGTCGAAGGCGATCACTTACTCTGGGTGACAATGAGCTGCCATCGGACCTGCAACAAATCTGACAGAATACACCAGAACCAAACTTGATTGCGAGTCAGAAGAGGCTCTTCGGATGAAAGAATTCACCTACTGCAGACAACTTGGATAGCACCTCCACCAATGGGAATTGCATTGACCTGCGTCTTTGTCCAGACGGGCTGGCCCTCGCTGTCCATCAGTGACCGAAGGAAGACGTTGAAGTATCCCAGTGCCCCGGCACTCAATCCGCTGACCACCCAGTAGGCAGGGATATAGTACGTGATCCACATGCGAGCAGCTCGCCTATACATTCGTTAGCTGGGGACGGGTTCCCTGCAAAGGACAACGCTTACTTGGACGCGGCCCAAGTAATCTTTTTGGATTCAGACCGGCCATGTCGCTCAAGTCTCTTCATAGCGATTTGAGCGTGAGCATCAGTGAACCACCACTTGGCCCAGGGATTTGGTTTGTTGGGAGTGTCAGGAAGCATGACGTAACCGAAGAAGCCAAGTACAATAGTCATGATAGCGTTGATGATGAAAAGCCATCTAGCGACACCACCGTTAGTTCATGTCCAATACTTGCTGGAGGGAATTCTTACCGCCAACCAGGTAGGTTACTGTGTCCATCAAGAGTGTTCAAGATTGCAACCTGCAGGGCTCCAGACATCATACCGCCAACTGCTCGCGCAGAGTGGTAGAAACCCATTCTTTTTGCCAGTTCAGAGGGAGTATACCACAGCACTGGAGGTTCAGAAGTCAGCTTACTTCCCGGAACAAGGCATGAAACAGGTGACTTACTTAGCAAGGTGATCATGCCTGGCCATGCACTGCTCTCTAGCAGACCAAGGACGAAGCGGAGTCCGTAAATCTGCTTTTCATTGTGCACGATAGCAATGAGGCCAGTGATCACACCCCAAGCAATCTCGAGCGTAGAAAGCCAAATGCTTGGTCGCACATAGGTCAGAATGATTTGGGAAGGAATAAGCATGATGCAGTAGCCGATGTTGAAATAGGTTGTGAAGCTGGTCGTGGTTAGTAAGGGTCAAGTCTCACACTTCCATCACTCACAAGTTCAACTCATTTCCAAAGAGCTCAAGATCTTCTTTCATACCGCTCACATATGCGGACGTAATGTTTGTCTGATCCAAGAACTTGATGACTACATGAATCGCACTGGTTAGAACGCGGATTGGACTGTGGAAATCTCTCGCTTACCCTGGGAGATGCATCCAAACGTCATGAGGAACAGGTCTAACCTGCGAACAAAGGCGCGCTCCTCTGGAGTTCTGTCATGCTTCTTCGCAAAAGCCAACCGGCCGAAGGCTTCTGACCACGCCATGTTGACTATTGGAATGCTCTTGCAAAGATTGGTTGAGGATGCACCATGAACAGCGCGGTATGCAAAGTCTTAAATCCCACGTGTATCCCGCAGTCCAAACTCCCACATCTCGGTCTCCCACTTTGCTCTCTTACCCCGTCCAATAGCAAATCTGAGGCATGAAGCGAGCGAATATCGCCATTCTCCAACGGCCGCATCGTCAAGCCTTATCATCAGCCGCGTCGCCATAGTCGGCTCACTAGGTGGAACCATGTATGCGACCGACAGCGGAACCAACATCGTCTTGGCAGTGTTTCTGCTGAAAACGTCTTCTGGAGATGTGATTGTGTGACGAGAGGGAGGGCCAAGGTGTTGGTCCAGGCCCTTTTATTCCCGATGATGCAATTCACTATCAGGTCGCGTCAGCTGAATTGCAAGGCTCTGTGGTGGGCCCGGATGTACGGCACACCAGGGAGGACGTTGAATCTCCGCGTTTGTCAAATAAGAGATAAGGTTAAGAAATAGTCTACTTTCTTTAGATCTAGACTCTCGTCGTGCCTTGGAGTGAGTGATGTGTTGGACATTTGTCAGCTCAGCTGTAAGTCGAGTAGTGGACTGTTCGAGCAGCCATCAGCTTGTACAAGAGACGAGCTGACTCGGTTCAGGGGATTCGGATATTTCTGCGGTTATGCAACAGTGGAATATGGGCCTGGCTGCAGAAAATCAGTTCATGCGAGAGGTCCATGGATCAACCTCGTATACCTTCGTAACATTGAACATGTCAAGGATGATGATATCATATTCAGGTCCCCAGTGAACAATCTAGGGGAATGGAGATTCGTGGACTAACTAAAATTTGACTTTCATGCCCCGTAGAAGGATGGAGACCCTGGAGAATGGGCCCGTGGGCTTCTGGCCGGGCCAGTGTCCTGGCCAGTAGTCCAGAGTCGGTATATCCACCAAGTCAGCTCGCACTTCAGGCCTGGCACAAGGTCTGAGTGGAGTCTGGAGAGGGATGCATCATGTAGAAAAGTTTGCCGAAATAGTACTGAGAAGTTTATGGACTCCTCCGAAGCATTCCTTATGAAAGAGCGCCCCAGACAAGCTCCCTTTAGCCCACGCCATTCAGTCGTGGAACTCACTGGTTGTTTTCATTCCACGATGTGTATACCAGCCTGTTTTCAAGGGCAAGCTATCCCTATCAAATTGAACTATTCTCCTCACAGCAGAGTGAAGAGAGGGAGTATAAGCCAGTTGCTTGAAGGTGGCAATGTGGAGAGCTGGGAAAACCGAACTGGTTGCCCAGAATGCCCAGTGTGCCAGCCCATTGCTAAGACCAAGTGTTGGAGATCAAGCACTGAAGTTTACCTGAAAATCTCAATACGGTATTCCGTAACCCTACCCGTCACAACATCTGCACCAGCGTCCAATCATTTCACTGGTAAGTAGGCCCCTAGCTATATCTGACCTCCAAATCGCGGCTAACCCAGATTTTCAACCGGGGCGGTTACGTGATCAGCCACCAGTGCAGCCACTTAATGATCCTTAGAGCCTTATCTTTATTTCCCCCATTCCAGGTCTGGGGAAGCGATTGGGTAATACAATGAGCGCATGGAAGTTGCATGACAACTCGACTGACTTGATCCAGACAGGGCTTAACCAGGAGCATGAACCCCCGGCAGATCAAAGACGTACTTGTCAAGGGGGCAGGCGAGGGGCAGGATATTCTCCAATGCCACGTTCCAAAACGGCCCGAACCCTTCCTTAACTTCCTCACCGACATAGGAGCCTGATAGGAGCTACACCCAAATGCAGCAACTAGGTGCAGATCAACCGCTCACACAACAATCTCCCTTGCGACGTAACATTTTCAGACACTACCATGATTAAGGTATTGGAGCCCTCGTTATTATGGTCAAGCAGACCCTCACTTTCTGTTCAAGGTTATTGGTTATTCCGAGATAGATCAGGTCAGTGTGCTGGCCTCCTGTTGGCACTACCTACCCTACACCTTGAGCATTTGTCAACTTGGTTCGGCTATATCTTGGCATAGGTAGGTGGGTAGGCGATATACAATTGCGTCATAAAGCATCAGACAACCTACATGCTTCTCTTTAGAGTATTGAAGCATTGGGTTTTGCTTTCCGTAGCTGGGTGCGTAGTCTGTAAGGGCCCAGGGCAAAAAATGTGCTGAGTTCTCGTTGCGCTCCCTCCTTGTCAACCAAGGTAGAAAAGGTGCCTTGGATGGGCACCCATCTTCTCAAGCCGTAGTTTCCACTGGCTTTGCCTCCCAAAGAATGACATGGCTTCGACCCAACGCGGAATTGCTAGCGAGTACCTGAGAGTCATACCTCGAGACCATTAGAGCAATCCCGTGCTGCTGGGAGCTGCTGGTTGGGCTCGCCACTGTTTTCATCGAAGAAATTTATCATGAAGCATTGGTCATTTGCAACAGTGAGTAGCTATCTCGACTGGTAAGTTACATTGCCACCTGAGAGATGTTGCCAAACAGAATGCGAGTGGAGTCATGCCGGGTAGTAGAACAACATATAAACGGCGGTTAATTGACAGTCCATTTAAAACAAATACCAAGACCTCACCCCCACTACTTAGTGCATTCTGTAGAGCTGCTATGAATCTGTAGCTCTAAGTTCGACGGACCTCAATGGTGATGGACCCGAGGGCATTCCCATTGTAGTCAGCACCCCAGTGCGTAACATTCCAGCCTGAAGCCTGATCTCTGATAGTGAACTGGTTGGAGCCGCTCCAGGGGCAGGAATAGAACACCCGCGCAATCTTCTGCCCTGGGATTCCCGCGGTCGCCTTTGTATAGATATCGACCGTTCCCTCCATGCCAGCCCATTCATTCTGCTTGCCAGTTTGACCGTACGCGTATGAGGTCTGGGGCTCTATGTCCTTGTCTTGGATCTCATCGTAGCTGATTCTGTTGCGGGTACCGCTGTCTTGGGTATCGGCAAATGGCCAACCCCAGTGGTCATCCCTGTTGGGGAATACGAGCTTGAGGGTGTCGTCATATGTCTTGTTGGAGAAGCGGAAGAGACCCCACTGATTCCAACCCATGATGTCTTTGTTGTTGGGGATGGTAGAAGAGATTGTCTTTTATTGAATGTCAAGTAAAAGAAAATGAGAGATTACCGGATGGACGTTGACAAATGACTGAGGTAAGACGGTTGTAGATATGAGTGAGCTTGTTTGAAGTGTTGAGAATGTTGTAGAATATGGGAGGACTATTTATATCAGTACTGTTTATACTCATCGACTGCCACGTGCACAGAGAGTTTCCCAGATAGTGTAACATTGATTCCAATATTGCCTCATCAGATGCCTCGGCTGCGTTGGAGGCCTGTGGCAATCTGATCTCAATGATTCCAGGACACAGAACTAGATCGCAACCCCAGGCCTAGACCACTAGTGTTTAGCTTAAACGAGAGACTATTGCCGGCCCGCACCTGCCCAGACGTTCTCAGCGGCCATCGGAGCGAACATCATTGCCTTGTATGGACAGCCAAGAAGAGTCCATCGCCAATATTCCTGCACCTAAGTGGATCTGCGGACGAACCCGCAGGAGGACACGCGCATGTGCTGCTTCAGCTGGTAAAGTGTTCCCCGGATAGGAAAACTATTGATGAGACTTGCAACATTATTGAAGTCCAGAGCGAGCCCGACTCAGCTGGATTATGACTATTACTTTTCAGAAAGACTCATGACTTTGACTGCGCCGCAACTAGGTACAATGGCAGTATGAGAATACGAACAGATCTCCGATAGTGCAGTTCTAGACCATGGCGAACGGACTGGCGAATTCTCCAACAAGGACTAATAACTGGGAGAATCTAGCTACCGAAGGATCTACACCTGTCTGCGCCTATAGGAGACACCCTGATATTAGTTTTATAAAGATAAGTGCAAGTCCTGCGTCTTTTTGTTACAGAGCGTATCAACAGACCACTCTGAAGCCACTGCATTTTCTAAATCATTCTCACTTGAAGGTGCGCCATCAAGATGTCGTCTGGTAAGTGGCTGCCTGCAAAATCCTCTGATCATCGCTTCTAACTCTCAAGAGACGATCTCCCCAAAATCGCCCTCGAGGCCCTCAAGAAAGGTTTCCACGTCCAAGTCTTGTTCATAAACAAGATCAGCGCCAGCCAAGAGCCGAAGGCAACCATCAACTACAAGCAGTTGGCGGAGAAGAATATTCTTGAGCAGGTGACACTGGCAGACCTTCGAACCTACCTGGGCAAGAAGCTTGACTCAAAGTGGTCATTCTGCCTTGAAAACTGTGCAGTTGTCGACCAGACGAACGCGTTGCTCTATTACCTGACTCTCAACAATGTCAACGCAACCCAGCTGCAAGCTCTTGTCCCCAAGAAGGATGAAGGGCCCGTTGAATCAGCTACTCTTCCTGTCATGACAGCCTATGTCTGCGTTGAGGATGCCATGGCCCCAGTTCCAAGGTCAGCCCTCGGATGGGGAGCAACCTGGGCCGAGAACAACAAGGCGGATACAACGCTCACCGACCGAAGTGCGTCCCATGTCGTAGCGCCGGCCCTTTCAGCGAACCATCAGGCAAATTATCTGGCTGCAACTGGCGAGTGGGCAGATTCCAGGAGTGACAAAACTTCTCCAAGCGCGGCTGGCATGCTAGATTGTGTGGTCGACTTCGCCAACAAGGATTGGGACAAGATCATGATGCTCAACAAACTTCTCTACGCCTTTGACGTTCGTGGCAAGCAGCTTCAAATCACTAGTGCTCGACTTCCAGCATTTGAGCTTGTATTCAGCGAGCAAGGATCATCTGCAGCACATCTGCAGCCTTTTGTCGAGATCCAGGATACGCCACATATTGACATCACCGAGGTCAGCACAGAGTTCCAAAGCTCATTGGCTGACAACGCTTTCTCCTCTAAAGCCGTCGAGACAATGGTCAGCGGTGGATCGCCGCTGGTTTCCGTTAGCGTCTCGGCAGGTATGAAGTCAGAATCGTCTCGCGGAACTGCTTCCACCGAAGGCGGCCAGAGGAAAGAGTATCATGCCACCTACAATTTCCCTCGTGTCAGATTATTCCTTGACGAGGGCACTCTCCAAGTCTCCGAGTACTGCGACAAGGCTCTGGCAGCGCTACAGGCAGAGCCAACACTGACAAAACTGGTAGACTTTCAGCGAAGATTCGGAACCATCTTTGCTCAGGAGGTTCTTCTTGGTGGTCGACTGGAGAGTACCAAGGCGGCTGATTCTTTCGCAACTGCATCCACCAGCACGGCAAAGGAAGCGTTCAAAGCTTCCGTGGGTGCAGCGGTTTCTTATGGTCCGTTCGCTGCATCAGCGAGTGGCTCTACCGAAACCCAGACTGGCCACGACCAAGGCTCGAACAACCAGCGAGGGAACTCGGCAATCTCATTCACTGCTAGAGGCGGTGACACACTTCTTTGTGCCGAGTGAGTACACTGTAAACTTTGATTTGTAGGCAACATGACTAATATGTTTGGTAAAGTCCTGCTGCTTGGGCGGCTACCGTTGCTGTATGGCGGAATTGGAGGGTCATTCAGGTACGTGGTATGGGATCAAACAGGCTGGCGTTAGCTGACAACGTTTTCACAGCAAGATGAGCCGGTATCTCTACAAGCTTTGCTTGGTCGCTTCAAGAAATACGCTTTCGTTCCAGATCTCTTTACGCAAATTCTGAAAGATGCACCGAAGCTACCAGACCCGACTCCTGCTCCGGTCGAACCAAAATTTGATGCAAACAAGCCGTGGAAAGAAGACAGCAAGATCCGTCTCTGGATAGGTTCAAACACGGTCTTATGGCCCCTGTCAGTCAGAGACGGTGATCCCAACAACGAAGCTGCTGGCCCGAAAATCAACGTGAGACCAATCAGCGAATTGTGCACATACGGAAGGCTGACTGTTGATATAGCTACTTGGAGATTATCCCCTTCTTTTCTTCAAGGACGACGCGCGCCGAACCCCTGGCAGAGATGCAAACACAATCTTTGTCAACAAGACGAATGGCGAGCTCGTCCCACAGCAGGAGAACCGGGGTCCAAGCCGCTTCTCTTTCCGCAAGCTGGAATCGAGTGGTAAGTGGCAGCCATTGAATGGATCGACCATTAGAAACGGGGACAAGGTGACCCTTTGGTGCCATTCACTCGGCGAAGGGGGCTGGAAGAGTCTCAACGACCCCCCGGCATCGGCTGTTCAAGCCATGTTCAACAAGGATGTTAGGTTCAACGTTCCGAGTCAGACATTCACGGCTGTCAATGGCTACGCACCCGCCGTTTTCACTGTCGAGTATGTTTGATGGCGAACCGTGAGGCGGTTAGGGAGGAGTGATGAGATAGAAGAAGGGCAACGACTTGAGTTAGTAGTAAATGCCATGTAATAGAGAGGCAAATCCCAAGTACGCTCGATTCTTTTTCCATTTCCAAAGCGGAGCTGGTGTTAAGCCTTAACTGAGGAACCTGAAACTCAGGTTGGATGTGGCTGAGCATGGCCGCTTCTTCGAGGCCGTTCAACAGACCTAGATTTCCCGACTTAGAAGACTACCCCCACGGCAAGGCAGTATTTCTCACTTGATCCCTCGAGTAGGTAATTTGAATTGCCGCAGCTGGAAATGACCCCCGCAGTGAGGCAGCATTGCGCCCTTGAATATTTACTTAAGTAGGGAATCTTAATTGCCATCATTGGAAATCTTGCAGAGCCGGCCACTGACACGGCCTAGTCCTGCCTTACTGCGGCTAGGCAGAAGCATTCCAAGAGAAAAATAAAATCCAACAGTGTAGCCCTCCATCTGTAGAGCCCATACCTCTAGCTCTATACTCCAATCTATTCCCTATTATCTGCTACCTACAACCACGTCCAGACACCCCAGTCAATAATGGCACAAGAAATCAGCTCTCTTGCTTTTCCAACCGACCTGACCATCAGGCTTCACCACATCAAGTCATCGTTCACAGCAACGTTCAAGACGAGATTGTCCCCGGGCAAGATCCACAAGACGAAATGTAGTTGTTCCCGTCTTAGCCGTCTCTGGCTAGGTTCGGATCATCTTGAAGCCGTATCCTCACGCAAACATCTTCTACCAGAAGCTCCTCACAAAACCACCGTGTTAACATTCATCTTTCGATCTGCAGCGAACAAACAAAAGCAACAGACATCTGCTCCGGCGTGCAGAAGACATCCGACTCTGAACCCTTCAGAATTCGCATGCTTAAAATGCTGACAGCATTAGCCGCTGTTTGCGAAGCAGAGCACCTTTCCGGACGAAGCAACCCACAACCAACTATCAGGATTCCCCTTCGCCCCTTCAGGAAAAACAACCTAGGCAGAAAGTCTGTCAGCGAGGAGGTCAGGGCCAAGATGCTCAGCCCATTGACTCCCAGCGCACTCCAGGGACAAGGTCTCGGTTACATCTACATTCTTCGGTCGCCAATGGACCTGATTACAGCGTCGGTGTTGAAGATTGGTTTCTCCAAATATCATCCTGAACACCGTGCCCATGAGTTGGCGAGCTGCATTCCGGTGACTGAGGTTGTGGCTCACACGCCGTTGCTTCCTCATGCGATGCGTGTCGAAGCCCTGATACATGCCGAGCTCGCAGACAAACGAAAGATCCTGGCATGCGGTCAGTGCGGACACGATCACAGAGAGTGGTTTGAGATCTCACACGCCGAGTCTCGGGAGGTCGTGGTCAAATGGAGCAGATGGATCCTGTGCGAACCCTATCTCAAGGGCAATCTGTCTGATGAATGGCGGGCCTACTTGCAAGAGAAAGACTTCAGCACTGCCGACCCTGAAAAAACCATTTCTAGGCAGTGGATGGAGATCCTGAAGAATTTTCCCCGCGCTATTTCTGATATCTCACAGCAAACACAGTTGGCGACGTACGTGAACAATTGCTACTTGGAAGATTTCAGCCATAGAGTTCTCGGCCTGAAAACAGGAAGCTGGGCCAACATTCGTCAGGCATTGCAACGCAGCAGGGGTGGCGGGCCCCTCGACATTGATAATTTCATGATGTGGCTAGACGACTTTGAGCCCGTCTTATCTGAACTCTTAGCACTTTTTGACGTCAAAAGCATAGGCGACGATGAGCAGCAGTCCCTGGAGGAACTACAAGATATTGAGGTACGAGAAGCACAACTATTTGAACAAATGGAATACCTCAAAAGCATAAAGACCGGCAGCAAGTCGGTAGGTGATCCACTTCTTGGAAAAACAGAGTCGCCCATGGGTGACGCAACCTTGTTGCCAGTTGTGTCTCTGGAAGCCGTGAGGCAGATGGATCCGCCAGTGAGAAGCTGGTTTGGGTACACAGCGACACACGGAGGCTTCCAGTTTCTTCAAGAGGCGTATCACAGAGGCGAATGGATCGGGAACTGTCCACAATTCAGGCTGCCGAAGGCTTTTCGAGAGGCCAACAAGAAAGATGGGGGGCCCCAAAAGAGCACTGGCAAAACGTCTGGCAGATCACGCCGCAGTGAATCCCGGTCTGTTCGATCTGCAACCTCTGGTACGTGGGAACTCACTTCTGTACTCGATGAAGACTTTATTAAAAGAACGCAAGAGGTGATGGAAGTTATGAAGACACCGCTTGGCAAAGCTCTGGTGGAGAAAGAAGCACAACGGATATTTCGACGTTGTGGGCTCAACTTTTCTGGCAGATACGAGGCCGAGTCACCGTCAGATAGCAGTGACAGTGATTCCGATGAGATGGGCATTGACGATATGGATATCGACGAGCCAGAAGAAGTCAGACCAGGAGCCGATACCCGGGCTAAAGGATCGCCCAGTGAAGGGTCACTCGGTCGTCCAATTTCACAACGGAAAGATTGCCCTGACGTCGGGTTGAACATCTCGAAAGATCAGGCAAACGGCGGTTGGATTTGTTCTGATGTGTATTAGCAAGAAATCTCTTCTCTTTTAATGATTATCGACTACATCCAATAGTAGGTAATGAGTTATTTCATATGTGCTGAGCTTTATGTCCCAAGATGTCCTCTGTACTCGAGGCATGGCCTGTATTCCTCGACGGGGTGAACTCGACTTGAACCTCATCTACAACAACCGCATCATTACCCGTGCCGCTACTAGACGGCTGTTGCGAACGGCCGATACTGTGTAGCTGATACCCATGGCTTGTCTTGTCACCCCTCCACCGCTTGAAACTGTGGCTGTTTTCAACCGTCATCGGGATGCGACTTTTGTTGGCTTGTGCTGGAGACAAACTTTGCAAGCCAGGAATATGTCGGCGAACAAAAGGCTTCAGGTGAGCGAGGCAATTGCAGATTATCCCGGTGTTCATCTCGATGCAGCTCCAAAGGGAAGCCGAAGCTTGGGTCCAAGTGACGTCGGGGTTGTCCCGCATCTTTTGCACATAGCCAAAGCGAATACAAGAAACAATAACGACCCTAGTCGGCCAAGTTAGAGCTGCTGCGAATTGAGAAGGTGGGATGTGAAGGTTTAGGATACTCACGCAGAGCCGAGCGCAAGAAGAAGGCCGACCGTTATCCTCTGCTTCAACGGCATGTTCAAGCGATGAATAAATGGGATTGGAAGTATGATAACAATGACGTCACTGACAATGTTGAGAACCGCCTGTGATATCGTCAGATTGACGACACAGGTGTTTGTGCCATGTTTTTGAGGATGACATGGCCCAGCTAACAATATTGTAAAGACGAGTGTGTATATGACAAGGCCGGCCGCAACGGTGTAGAGAGCGATTCGGAAACGCGAATTGGGGATGAGGCGGTAGTATAGGACTAGAATGGCCAGCTTTGCGAGCGTAGGAGGCCAGACGTAGGTCAGGCCGAGTACGAGGAGGAGCTATTCAGGGCAAGCGCCTTGTCAGTGTGCGATCAAACGAGGTAGGAGTATGGTCAAGCAACATTACATTCAGATACCCTTGAAGATCTGTCGCCCGCACATCCCATAGATGTTTCCCGAAACCAGACGGAATTGCTACATTTGCATTAGCTATGTCCATCTCGCGAAGCAAGTCATCACCTACCAAGAAGCACTCCTATGAAGAAGGCCAAAGATCCACCCCATGCCAGAAGGATCAAGGCTATCTCCAACGTTAGCAATTCAGGTGAGGCACGTCAACCAATGGCTAGACTTGCGTATATCCCAGTCCAGTTTCCGGACAATGGCAGAGGCGCTATAGAGTCGCAGCGCGAGGGTGACGGTGGCGATGGCAAAGGTACATGAGTAAACGACGACAACGGAGTGCTGGAGAGTCGTGCTCCCATCAAAGTCGGGTGTCACGCCTTTAGGCGGAGGCATTGCGCCCACGTCTTGCGACATATCTGCGATGTTGAGATCCCTTCTGAATTGGTAGCTCTGCTACGGATCTTGCTGCGGGATCGAGGACAAAGTAATGTCAGCTAAAAACATGTAGGATGAGGATGTATGACGATGGTGTGGAGCACCCTCGAAGCCGTGAGGCCTAGAGGCGTCGATTAACCAATGAAGATTTGAGTTAGGAAAGGAAGTACACAAAAGCTAAAGGGATTTAGCAAGACCCTTCATTGCCCCTGAGACGAAAACAGATCTGTCATAGTAGCACAAAATGGCAGGCTGGCAACCTAGCTGCCACCACATTCCATCTCCATTCGAGGCCAGAGCCTCTGACAGGAGAGATGAAACAGCGTAAAGCCGCGAGCTGATGATCGCGACGGGCGGTGGAGTGACCAATAATGCCGAGGGCTACAGAAGAAGTCGCCGATGAAAGGAGGTACCTTACAGCGGCCAGGGACCATGCATGAATCAGAACGTTACATGCAAGTCACCTTGCCTAAGTGGTACGGAGCTCTGTAACTCAATACGAACTTGAAGCCACCTTGGCTCTCACTGGGTGGACCGTGTGGCTTCATTGGGGGATCTACACAGCGCGGCCGCGCTACGGTTTCAACGACGAACTAACAGGGTTTCGGAACCAGCCGGTTTCAAGGCTTGGGATGATCCTGTGGCGCCCAACTGGCTGTGTTTGAGTGAGCCTAAAGACCGGCCTGGTTCCCCGTGTTTAGTTTCCGTGGCACTTGAAAGGCACTTCTACGGGAAGAGGCTGGAACATAGGCCCCTTGGAGTATCTCATCCCAAGCACCAGAGTTTACGCCAAGCCCCGATGCCCTAGAAGCCTCAGGGGTACGCACCGGAAACTCTTTCCCAACCAAACAGTCAGAGTATTTCCAGTACACCGACTTCAGGTGCCAAACTCTAAAGAGTGGTCTCGAGCGTTGTCTCAACCCTGGGAATAATGTGACACCGCAATTTTGGAGGGGTCTTGGCTGTTCAAAAAGATGAACTTGGCACTCTCGTTGTTTGGGGAATGCGCATCTTCTAAACCAATAATATCATCCTGGTCAACCCTTCCTCAGGAGTAATAACGTTTTGCCCCATGAGAAACAGAAAATCAGTCGACAGCACTCCATAGCTTTCAACCATTCAACCATTCTTAACACACGTACCACTTGAAAACGTGGTATTATCCGGAATAATGGTTGCATCTGCATTAATGAATTTGTTATTTGCATCGCTTGATAGATATAATACATACATATCTCTGAGCGAGGTGTTGTTGTTCGATCAGACCCTTGGGCCTACGCCCCTTCTTCGTATCTTATACGACAATCAAGTACGGCTAAAGCATGGGGCAGAGTGGAGTCCCTTGCAAGGCAAGGAGATTCTCCACCCCCGTAGTCCGCAGAGTCCGAAGCCGCAGAGTGTACTCCGCAGCCCCTGATTTCGTCGCAGTGGCCAGTGACCTTTGCCAAGGAATCCGGTGGGTAATTAGCTCTCTGTATTTACTTTCATCGTTGAGTACCTACCCATTTTGAACAAGGTCTACTCCTTTGGCATCTCCAAGACTAATCCTGAACTGTACTTATACTGTCTTGTATATGAGCTTAGTAGGTACAAATGTAAACAGTTATTTAAACCCAAATTTACTGAGTATATCTATAAGTACACTTCTAATGCTCCACCCCCTCCAGCAGTTCAACGCTCTTATGATCTACAATAGCCGCGCAGTGGCGTTCCGTCATTACATGAACAATCTCGCGGCTCTGCATCATGGGCGTAGCAAGAGCCCACGCGAACCCATGGAAAGTATGCTTCCGATATTCGTCCCAAACCTCTTCGGCTTGGAACCGAGGTCCTCCTTCCCGGAACAAAGCGTCGAGATACGACTTCAGGAGCTCTTTCTCGTGCTTCCGTCGATCCTCAATCGATAGCGCGCCGATGATGAAGTACGAAACATCGTGCATAACTGACCCGGTATGTATAACTTGCCAGTCTAGGAATCCAGGTTCCCCTGTCGGCGAAATGAAGGTGTTGCCAATGTGCGCGTCTCCATGGACTAGGCAATTGAGCGTCGAGTTGGACGGCTTCCAGAGAGCCTGAAACGCCGCTGTCATCCGTTCGCGGTTCAACATGTGGTCCGGCACTGGAGGCTTATCCTCCCCAATGAATTGTTTATCCCATGCCTCTGGAGCCGCCAGGCCCAAGATAGCATCCCTGAGTGACACTGTTTGGCTGGCCCATGGAATATCCTCGGGTGTATTGCCCCAGGTGCTCGCGTGGAGAGTAGCCAGCTGTTCGACACTCAATTGCACCCGATCGACGGGCCAGGTCTCGAGGGGGTTTCCAAATGTATACCCCCGAGACTTGAGGTCGGTCATTACAACGACTCCCTGCCCATTGACAGTATCCGTGCCACTATAAAGAGTTGGAGGAAGAGGCATCCTGATGGTTGGGGCCACGTGGTAATAGAACTCGGCTTCCAATCGGTAGACGGCCAACATGTAGGGAATGCCGGTCAGAGCTGGATTAAAGCCGCCCTTGACGCAAACCCTGATCGGAACATCGGCAGAGTCCTCAAAGGTTAGTTTAAGAAGGATCTTGGACGCTGTGCCGTGGATGGTTTCGACGACCTTCGCATCTTGTACCGGCTTGCCCAGAATTTTGGTGAACCAGGAGGCGGTGAGCTCTTCGACGGTGAGAGGAAGAGGGTCGCTTGATTTCATGACACCTTTCACTCGATGGGAGGTGCCATTCGTCGAGGTCGCCATGATTGTTGTTCTGAGTTCCCCTTGCGGTGACTGGAGGGTATCGTAGTGTTTGGTCTTAACCAAAGTAGAGTGCAAGGATTACGGAGGATGAGAGGCTGGAAATTGTACAGCATGCTCAAGCTTTTATAACACAGCATAGCGGGGACTCGGAGTGCAGGTAAAATCCGGGCCAAGGTTGCAAAGTCACCCGTAAAATGCGACCCTACGTAGGCGTAACCCTGTTCCAGTCTGTGCTTGAAGGCAGGCCGCAACGCTTTGAGAGCCTTCCCCCAAGTACAGGGTGTAGGGGTCTGCAATGTTGTCTCTCGCTAACTGACACGTACGTACTTAGGCTCTCCCGATTTAGATGGAATGAGGTCCGTGCCTAGCTCGTGTCTCTTGGTAGCTATCTATTCATCCTTGGCATCCTGCCTACTTTTTAATAACGTCGCAAATGTCCCCATGGCGGTTCAGATTGCTGGGACCAGTTTGAGAGTATGGAATCCAAGGCGTTATCAGTCGTCAAGCTCTTTATGCCCCGGAGGATAAAGACTTTCAGGTAACTGAGCAACTCAAACACTATGAAAGAACTCTTCTCCAACAACTCTGCCAGCTGGGAAAAGGGCACTTGCGTCCCTGCAGATATTCTGGCTGACAATGCTATTCTAGGTAGAATGCACCCTTCAATTCAGTCTCTCCGTCTCATTACGGACCCTGCATACCCTCGCGGAACCTACGACCCTATGCCACTTCCTGCTTTTCGACAGCTCAAACGCCTTCCTTGGAGGGGACCCAGCGCTACCCATCTACTAGAACTGGGCCATCTGATTATCAAAAACTCCCAACATCTCCAGGAGGTCGAAATTGATCTGTTAGACTAGGAGGAGGTTGAAGCAATCAACGGCTACTATGATGAGAGTGACAGCGATGTGTTGGCCCAGGATTGATCGACGAGATGAACATTGGTGTACTTCGATCCTTGACACTACGATCATGTCCAAAGTGGACAAGTTTTCTCGAGTATGCCCCAAAACTCAACGTGACACTCAACCTAAAAGAGTTGGAAATAGAGGACCATAATGATTGGCCGGATCCACCACGGCTCAGCACTCTCTGGGGTTTTTTAGACTCGTTCAAAGGTCTTGAAAAGCTGTATCTGAGCTTTGAGTTGAGAGGGATCTTGCCGCCATGTGGGCATATTTTTCGACACAGAGACACTTTGCAGAGACTCGCGCAATATGATGGGCTAGTCGATAATACTCTCATCTGGAATTCCGAAGATGGTGGCGAGGAATTATAGCAGGACAGTGAACAAGAAGAAGCACAGCGCGATAGTGGCGGAAAAGCCCTATCCCAGAATTTACCTTCAACGTTATATCTGGAGTGTCTTGGTTTGGGTTGCGGGCCGGAAAATGTGGTAAGGTTATCAGCACCTTTTCAACACCCAAGATGCTGATAAAATTTGGCCGATAGCCTAGATGGCTCAATAATTTCGGTCCTGTTTCGTCGCTCAAGGCCCTCCACCTGCGTCCAGACGCAGCCGACGAGCGAATGTTCACCAGGCTGGCGGACGAGGATAGTCGGTCTCCCTCGGATACAAAGCTGTTGACGTATTGAAGGACCCAGAATCTGACACCTTGACAGACCTTGCTGCCGCAGATCCTCCAAAGAACACGTCACAAGTCACTGTGCAGTCTACACAACCTGTTCGGCTTGTGGAACCATTCACTACACTCGCTAAGTGGGCGTTTGTGCCTGAAGGACCCCCTTTGCTCAAGTTTATCAGCTGTGGAGATTTTGCCCACTATGGCCGCAGCGACAAAGAGTGTTTTATTGTCGACCGCAAGTCAAAAGGCAATGAGGAGCTTCGATTGATAGCTCCGGGTAGCAGTGAGTGGAAAGAGATTCTTCGGTATTACGGGGATCTTCTAGAATCGTGTCCGGATCAACCACTCTACGAGTGCCCTGATCCTCTCCGTATTCGTTGGTAAATATCTTTGCCTGCCTTTTAAAATCCGAGATGGATCTCGAAACAAAGCCATTATAACACTTCAAGATAGACAATCAGGTTCGTGGGAGGATTCGTCTTGCCTCAGGCTTTACTCTCATGTGTCATGACCTAATATCGCACCAGATCAACCTTTTTCGGCAATTTTAGTTCAAGGACTCAAAGTGCAAACCAAACGTAAGAGAATGGGCCATGCATTTCACCTCGAGGGTGACAATGCCGTGCATTTAGTAGATATGATTCCCTGAAGTCGTCCCAGCTTCGTTTCGGACACTCGCGGTCCTGGCAGGAAACCGGCAACAAGTCGGCTGAAACTTCAACAAAGGCCGCGTGGCCTAATGGCTAAGGCGCTAGATTTCGGTCTACAACTCGCAAATTCTCTAGAGATTCCAGGTTAGTTCCACTTGACGTCTTCCAAGTTCGAACACAAGACTAACATAGCAAAAAGGTTCGAATCCTGGCGTGGTCGCACAATTTTCTTTTTGCCATTCTAGCCTTCAACATTGCATGAGATGTCGAAGACATTGAACAAAAGTAAGAATACTTTGGTTGAGTTGTGCGCCTGTGGGTCTCCATTGGTGCAACTGTTCAGATCGTTGCACGTGACAGTACACGTGATACCCATCAGCATCACTTTTTGTCCGCTCCGTGAATCGGCTGAGTTCGAGAGTGCTTGTGCTCATACTTATCCTTTGATTGAATTTATTCCATTCTACTACAGCACCATGCTTGAACGGGCCCTCTCTTGTTAGCTCGTTCATCTTCGTTCATACTTGCACTGGCAGTCCTTTGGCAACCGTCGTGAGAGTGGCATGCCTAAATCTAATTTAGCCCTGATGCAAGTCATAATGTCACCGCTTGAAAAAATCTTGAAAAATCCCATTGGTACGTCGGTAAGCTCAAGGTTATGGAGTGCCGCAGCGATTACCTTTCAGCCAGATGTCCCTTAGGCTCAAAAAGCCTCTTATTTGCCTCCTTGTGATTGTCATTATCAATGAAGGCTATAAAAGACGACATTAGCCCCAGCAGAAATAGTCACAGTGGCCGCTTTTCTACACTTCCTGCCCCCCTTCCCACATCCAAGCACGTTTTCCTGCTTCTTCCAACACTCTTCAGAATTTCCAATACCCATAATCTCGTCTCGAAGTTCAATATCTAGTCCCTATCTCCGATACCATCAGCCATGTTCTCAGATTATGTTGACGTGAGCATGTCAGATGTTCTCAGCCAATCTTCTTTCGAGTCAGCTACAGAATCAGAGTCAAGCGAAAACACAGTCCACGAGAAGGTAGGAGATTCGGGAGGCACCAAGCCCTAGGAGCTAACGAGGTCTCATTTTAACAGATTACATGTGCGACGGGTTGTTATTGTTATAACAGGTTCAGCGACACAGCGCAACGCTTCGCCAATGCCCAATCCCAATGGCTACTCCTATCTGCGCGCCCCAAGGAAAAGAGAGAGTATCTAGACAGCACTCGGAAATTCCTTGATAGGGATTGTGAGAGCAACGCCGAAAAGGAACTCAGCATTCTCACCCTTGCAGTCGACAGGAAACGCACCCACATTCTTGGCCTGAGAGCCTTCCTTGGGACCTTCAAAGGCGCGGATCTGCAGCGAATCATTAAAAATCGCGAGGCTGAGCTCGAAAAGCTCGAGGTCGATCAGGCAGCGGCCAAGGCAGACTTTGCGGCCCTACCAGAGAAAGTTGCAGAGATTCGCGAGTCTCGCTCGAAGTTAGTAAAAGAGGCTAAGGAATTGGGGGCGAAGGAAAGGGTGTGTAAGAAGGAGTTGGAACAGTGCAGCGTGAAAGAAAAGGCCGTCCAGGTGTGGGAAAAGGTTCACCGTCTATGTCTCTGCGGTTTGGCAGGGATGGAAGAAAAGGACCTCCAGGTGATTCTTCTGAATCTCGACGCAGCGCTGCACAAGCAACGATGAAAGTCGCCTGGCACCCGAGGCAGACGAGTGTCGCTATGAGATGCTCTCAGGCCGCTGAGCAAGCATGGCTAGCTAGACAAAGCGCTGAGGAAATGGGGTTTCCACGACGCCGATGATAGTTATTGGGTCTATTGAGCCGTGTCTCTGGAGTTGGTGTGTCTCAGCCTTATTCACGGGGATGGACAAGATCGTCGTATGAGTTCTCAGGATAGAAGAAGCATTTGGCCATCGCATAATTTACTCAAAGCCCGCCGTGTCCCTTCGTTCAGATTCCCTTGACCTACACTCCCAATCCGACCAGACGACGCTAGCCGGGTATAAAAAACAATATTAGACTTGAAAACACACCTAGACAACCCTATGTTATTAGTCTCAGAGGCTCAAACACATCGCGAGCTTGATTCCTGTCTCCATCCAACTTCCTTCCCCCAGCTGCCTCTCAAGCCTTCGTGTTTAGCGCACCATCGATAATCTTCCACGTATGCTCTTCGACATCCTTGATCTGCTGTTCGGTCCAGCTTGCCTTGTTCGAGATCAGATGGCCCTTTTCATCAATGAAACTCCAGAGCTTGTCGCCATCCGCCGCCCGCTCGCGTGTTCCGCTGATGAGCCTCTCCGCGCACGTGTCAGGCTGCACACCCAGCAAAGGGCCGATGGCCTTCGCTGGGGCCCTGAAATACCACGGCAGGTTCTTGAAGATCTCGGTTCGCACGAAGCCAGGGAAGGCGTGCACAAAGTGTCTCTTGTTGCCCGCGTTCTCCTCCGCCTGGTGTGTCGCGAAGGCTTGCACCATGGCGTCCGTCATGGAGATACAATGGGCGGCCGCGTTGGCGAGGCTAAAGTTGGACTTGAGATCCAGGTCATCCCATATTAGGTCCGATGGTTTGCCACGTTTTCCATCGAGCACGATGAGGATCTTGGCGTCGTCCTTGAGAACCGGCAGCAGCTCGCGGATTAGCAGCTGCTTGCCATAGAAGTGGAGCGCCATCTTGTTATCGATGCCCTCAGCCGTCTCGGTGCGGCCGGCCATGGTACCGATGCCCTGGCTAAGGACGAGGTAGTCTAGTGCTGGTGGCTTAGCAGCCTTATACGCGGTCGTGTATTCCTTGATTGCGCGCATCGACGACGCGTCCAGTGGCCGGAACTCCATGTTGGCGTGTGGAATGTCCTGCGGCTTGTTACGCCCGCTGATGATCACGGTAGAGGATGAGGACTCGGCAGCGAGGCGCGAGGCTATCGCGTAGCCGATGCCACCGGTTCCTCCGACTACCAGAGTCCTTGTGGCCATGTCTCCAGGGATCAAGTAAGAATTGTTTGACGATATTGTGTGAATGGGTCGAAGTACCTGGATCGTGATGGCAGTGGGTGGTCAGCCGCTTTATTAATAAATAACCTTAGTTATTAGGTAGCTGCCGCGTGACGCCACTACAGTGCAGCGCTGGTTGTGCCCAAGTCGGGTAGGTAGATCGCCCCGAGTCCGGCCGGACTCAAACAGGTACAGGGTACTTATCACCGGTAAAGTCCGAGGACGCGCATTCAATGGCGTGGAATGGAAGGCAACGGTAAACTTAAGGTTATTAGAACCTGACTAGAACATTCTGGGAATTTAAGGTTAGTAGAGAACTTTGCCATCTTGAGGACTTGTCGGAGCAATGCACGCGCCAGGGAAGGTGGTTGTTCTTCTTAACGAATGCACCGCTCCATCTTTATAGCATTGTTAGCACACCCCCCGAACGTCATCACGATTTGAAGGCAGATCAATTAATCCTTTGGAGAATTCTTCACGCTACAACGAGCTCGATATCATTTGGGGCCAGAACATACTTCCTCAGTGGTTACAGTCAATCACATGCATGCTGATAACCATACAGCGCATGTTGACTTGGTGGTTCATGGAACAGCCTTCCCAGCAAATAGATACAGTATGTTAATGGCCTTCAGGTATGTTCACGCATTCGCGTTGTTTCAGGGCAGAAGGTTTCAATGCCGCCAGAATATTCTGACAATGCTCTTTATTGCCGTGCCGGACTCTCTGAACCATGGAAAGACGGGCGAAATCGCCAACAAAGGGCAGTATTCAGTCACGCGGCGGCATCTTCCTTTATCTACAATGCAAAATACTAACGTCAAGCTTCTCTAAAGTGCTAACTTAATGCTGGGGTAGCATCATCTCCAAAGTCCATATTCCGTGCGGGAATGGGGTCGCGCTTCGGAGCACGGACGGAGGGCCGTCCAACATTTCAGTTGGGAGGCGTCGGTGTCATATCCGTGGCGGGTTTAAGACGTTCTCGATAACTTCCAAGGGACAGGAAAGGCCTTCAAGCTCGAGTTTTAATTCATAAAAGAAGGGCCAAGGAACAAAGGACATCTGCTGCGAAACGAAGAATGAAGCGTTGTTCCAAGGTGATGACATCACGGTTTAGATCAGTCACGTGGGACCCTTCGCCATCCACCAACTTCAAGTTCGTCAGGTTGAAAGCCAAAGCGTACAGTCGTGAGATCATTACTTATTTACCTCCATAGGTACATGGGTATTCCACAACGCCGAAAAAGTCAAACCCTCAATCAATCAATGCCAGTTGCTTCGCATCACTCCCTTCATGTGTCGTCCATGTCCTCCATGTGAACCAATCCTACAAATCCATTCCAAACCATCCAGGTAGACACAGTACATTCCACGTCAGTCAACCACCAGATCCATCATACTCGCTTCAAGAAGACTCGGACGATTCTTCGGAAAGTCGGGGTTCCATGTAGGTGATGAACGTCTGAGAGATCTTGACCAGGTCGGTAATGTCAAAGTTGCATTGGGGTCCGCCAGCAACGAGGCGAGTCATGACGTCCCACCATTCCATGCCGCCGAGGTGCTTCTCGTGCTGAGTCTTGAGGCTGTCCAGCTTAGTCTTCGCGGCATCGATGTGAAGCTGAGCGTCTCTAACGCCAAGCAAGTCGCGTTCTGCCTCGGCGAGTTCCTCTCGGTTCTTCTTGATGCTTTCGTTGAGGCCTCTCTGACGGGCCATGAGGTCTTCCTCAGATGCAGCGAGACCAATCATGGATATGCTTCCCAGCTTTGCCTTGAGCTTGTGAAACTTCTGCTGAGCTTCGTACAGTTCAACCTGGTCGTCAAGCTGCTCCGACAGGTCTCTCTTGAGCATGGAGATGCGTGTCATGAGAGCCGCAGGAGAACGGACTTGGGACTTCATGTAGATGAGGTCGGCGCCCAGCTGGCGGTGCTGTGTCTGCATGGCAGATGACTCCTTGGCGAGAAGCTCCTGGTGCTTTCGCAAGGCGTCGGTGACGGCTTGAGCACTCTGGAGAAGGGCAGCGCTCTGCTGCTGTTCGTCCTGCATCTGTCAGATTGAATTCACCTTAGAAGTGAGAGAAGATGACATACCTGAGGAGCTTCGAGAGTAGATGGAGGAGATTGGTTGATGCCTTCTTCCACGGAAAGGCGAGCGGGGGTCTGCTGAGACGCGGAGGAAGTGGAGGAAGCGGTGTGTCGTCGCAGGTTCTTTGGTGCCACGCTCATGGTGGACTTGCGGACCTTGTGGAAAGGTGCGCGCGATACAGTCGAAGGGGTAGCAGCCGACTGATTCGCGCTCAACTGCTCGGGAGAAGGGCTGGAGGATCGTGGGCTGACATTGACTCGAATACGGGTCGATCTCTTGGAGGTGCTGGTGCCGGGCAGGCTGCCAAAGCCAGAGGTGTCGCTCGTGCTTGTGTCAGTGTTGACTCCGTCAAGGGACTGATTAGCGATGGCTGCGGCCTGCTTCTCTCGTCCTAGCTCCTTCTGATTGATCTCAAAAGTGCCCTCGAGGCTCTTGATCGTGCGGCGGCGCTGATGGCGCCTCGTCATATCGTAAGAAACTCGTCCTGAGGCTCGCACGCTGCGGCGAGGTTCAACAACAGGGGCCATAATGAGCTATTCGATGTGGCGATGATGAAATGTGATGATGCGGGAAGCAGAGAGATGATTGTGCGATGATTCTCGAATGAATAAATCGAGGTTGCTCGAGGAAAAAGAAGAGATGAACCTCGCAGAGTCGAGGCGGGTTAGAGGTGCTGCGCCAGTGCAAGCTTGGCCGAGTTGCACTGTGGAGCCTCAGGCAAACAAGCGCCAGTGCAAACCGTCGAGACGCGTTTCTGCACGAGGTCAACAAACGTGAACCGTTTTGTGCCTCGAGAATAAGGCGTAATCGAACATCTGATGAGCGTTTCGTCGTCAACCTCAATGTTTGTTGCGGCGGTCGAGGCCCACCGCGACCTAGTCAAGGAGCCACACAAAGTCATCGAGATTCTCAACAACGGCGTTCTTCATAAGAGGTCGTGCATGACGCAAATTTACTCTGTTTATGGTTAGCACTATTCCAGTATTTGATGTCTCTCTGGCCTAAATGAAGGTATCATCGAGCGGACAGTCAGATTGGTGCAGAGTGACAGCCATGAGGCTACCAGGGTGGGAAAATGATACGAGGAGTAAATCCCGGTGTTACCGATGATAGGTATTCATTGATTCGGTCGAGGAAAATAAAATAAAAACTAAAAGAGTGTGTCAACCTAGTGTTCTCATCGCACCCTTACTCCATAGTCTCCCATCGCGTTGCCTACACAGGAATTCGAATCACTGGCGAGCCCTTCTTCTCGAATGACCAAGGTTCTCGCGTCTTGAGATACTTCTCGCCATGCTTCCATCCTTCTCCACACATCTCGGGCTTCGTAAGCACTTCCGCAACGGTTTCCTTGGTCTGACGAAACTGTTGCTTGTAGAATGCACTGATCTCGTTGACGTTGACAATCACATCCATTAACAGCAAAGCTTCGGCGCCGGAGATGCACTTTTCCATGTATGCTGAAGGGTCTTGGTGGCACTTATATTCCAGATCGTCAAGCGCTCTTTCAAATGACTCAGAATTCTCCTTATCCTCAAACAGAGCGTCAAGAGAGAGTGGGTTTGAACGGAACGAGGCGTCAATGTTCCCGAGCTGCGAGTACATACCACAGATAATGTCTCGCGGCTCCAATTCCATATCGTTCGTTCTCACAAAGTACTTGCGCAAGTTCTTAACCATCCAATCGTTCTCCGAGTCCATCTTCTGCTGATAACCGGCAGTTCCGTTCGAGACGACATACGGCAGCTCGGCGGAGACACTCGCAGCAAAAGCTCCTAAGGAGAGGAGAGCAGAGAGGAAAGTGAATCGATGCATGATGTAGAGTAAGTACTCGTAGTGGAGAACAGGTGGTATGAGGGGGTTGCTGATGTTGAGAATTGAAAACCGATCTGGCTTGATAGGATGAGTGCGATGAAGTATGGAAAGAGTTGATAATCGAGCGAGAACAGTCGACTATATACTCATCAGATTCCTATGATTTCTCACTATGAGACGTTCTTGTCTATCCACTGTTCGCTTCTCATGTCCGTTGTTATTTGTTGTTGTGGCTTTAATTGTTCAGCCGAGAATAAAGGTGCGGTGCTCTTGGCATCGATTTTGTCCCTTGCCAGTGAAGCATTCTTTGTCACCTGCAACACTTATTCTGCCGACACCATCTTCCTCTTTGATACGTGTTTGAGGCGGTGTTCAATCCCTAACATAAGAACTCTCCTCCAGGGATAGGTGGATGTAGATAATCCAGTATAGAAAGTAAAACTAGTACACCCACGACCACTACCTCCACGTGCGTTCATTGTTTGAGCTCTAACCGAACAATAAGGCACAATCAGCTTCAACGCTAGACCCATTGAACATTCCCATAGGCTTTTTGGGTGCACCGCAACATGAAGAAAGTGGACATCCATCACAGCGTATTGGTGATGTTGTAGGCTGGGATGGTCGTAAGCTAGGGGTTGAATAATATCCGACCAGCCAGAGCCCCTACGGTCATATCCCCTCTAAGATATGCTTGATCTGGGTGCTAAGATAGAGGCCAATAATGGTTATTTTTTATTCGGCCCACCGTGCACGTTTTCCCCATCCATTTATCATTCCGCTGGTTCGGAGATCTATAGCAAACCTTGACAATAGATACAAACGGCTTCACCTCAACGGCGGTTAGGGTTGGAAAAGGCTATTGAATAATCCTATTTGAGGATCTGTTGTATTTTTTGACCCCTCGTTTGCCATCGTATTGACAGCTTATACAACGCCATTCATTCGTTTACAAACTCACTTCGTTTACAATCAGATCCTGCTTCACAATCTGAGATCGTTCACTGATATTGTCCAATGTTGAATAAACCAACAGACTCTGTTCAAACGTGCGCTTGACTCAACTATATCTAGACTTCTAACACTTCACGTCTCTCCTTCTTCACTTCTTATAATCATCCTCTCCTGCTCCGCCCCGAAGTACAACTTCGACAGAGCCTTCCTTGCAACTTGAGCGAAGCAGAACATCGCACTATACCACCTACTAAGAGAAATTCTCTACCTTCTACTGGCCTCTCACTCACGATGGCGCCCACAGATGGCAACCCCGGATAATCCAAGCCAAAGAGCCACCCCGACGAGAGTCAGAGACCCATGCGCTCCGGCCCACCTCCCCAAGGACATCCGACTCAGTGGTCTGCACCTCGTCTCGACCCTCAGCTCCTGTGGGTTCTACAGGAGCAGGTACCATCGAACGACAACTTTGTAATCGCTACAAGATGCTCCACTTTGGACGGTTCCGGGCTCCTCTTCCACGGCGACGGCGTGAACATGCTCGTGCCCTTCACGATGCTTGATGAGCAGAATCAACTTCGTTTCGGTCACACTGACAAGTATGAAAGTCTGGACTGGCTGGCAGTAGCCAACATACAGAAACCCAAGGCAGGCTTTAACAATCCCACCATCATAAACAGCACCAGCCGTGAGCCGCAGCCGACTGTTCGTTCAAACCCGTCTCGACCTCAGACTGTAACACCGCTGGTCCCGCCCCGGGGTCGCCGATCTGGGCAGGATTCTACATGAGGCGACACCACTGGCAACGGCGAGGGCCCGTCCGAAGAGAAGCGTGTTGATCGGTCCCGCGGTCCGCATTGATCTTGAAGGCGCTCAGTCTACCTCATCAGGGTTCTCATTGCGGCCAAGTACCGCTCTGAAGATTAAAGAACGGGAAAGTGAGGGATCTTTGTATGCGCAAATGCTTTAGGCAGTTGACAAGTAAAGGGGGTATGTACTTGTCGCTGGTGGACGGGATCAAACGGCAACAAAAGCTCTAGAGGGATCATTTCAGCTTGCAGGGTGACTATAAAATTACAGAGACTTCTTGAAATAAAAGGCTGGGTCGTAATAAACACCGCAGAGTTGTCAAGTAATCTATTCGTACAATCTCTTCTGATCCAGCGGACCAGCAAACCTTTCATCATCCCCCATCATCGGAATAGACCTCACCGCAACATAGCCCGTAGCACCCTGAGGACGCACGTCGGCGAGTTGTAGTCGTAGGTGCTTGAGCTGTCTCGCTCTATCGGGACCGTCGAGGTACGATCCACCTGGCGGCACAGGTACATTGGGGTTGTCTCTTGTCAGCGTACTCGCGTATCCCAGCACGTCTGGACCCCGGATGAAGGCCTGCAGCGCAAGACCGCAGATGGCGAGGACCATGAGGATCAAGGTTGTGAGCAACAACAGTCCAATCCAGAGGCGGTTCGCGATATACAAGTCCTTGGTCACCTTTACTGTGCCTGTTGTCGAATTCATAAATGGAGACAGATTAGAGTGCTCAACTGAGACGGTGTTAATGCTGGGGTTGGTCTGAAATGAGACGTTGGTGTGGCCATTGGGGTTTAAGGTTGAATCCCAATACGTGTTGAAGGCCGTCGTGAACCGTCTAGAGAAGACATTCTCGAACTTGGACGTGTCGACCTTGGTCCAGTTCCTCGCAGGCTGTCCTGAGTACGGGAACGTCTCGTCGATGAAGTAATTCTCAATTGGCGAAGCGAGGCCGAGGGCCAGGCTACCAGTCGAGTTAGCCCAGAGCGAGAAGGCGTTGGACAGCTTCATCGCCTTCTGGAGCATGAGGTCGGGAAACCGGTTGCCCGGCCTCTGCTTGTTCTTGAGCCGCCGCTGTCGGTGTGCCTCGCAGCTCGTCCCACTGCACTGAATATCCGTCTCGAGCTTGACGCTCTCCATACTACAGTCCACCACGATCAGCTGCGTTGTCATCCACGGCATGAAGTCCGCCCAGCGGGACATGTACCGCATGGACAGTGGCGGCGGGTTCTCGAGGCTCATCCAGTCATCCCACTTGGCCGGAAGCGAAACGTTGACGATAAAGGGTACGTCGTCAACCGCCAGAGGATACCGAGTTGAGTTTATATCGGCATGCCACATATCGAGGACAGCAGTCTCGTTGTCCCTCGGCTTCACCCGTAGGTCAATCGAGTGCGTGTGTTCGCAGTCAAAGTCGAGGTATGACGTCTCGACAGTGAAGGCGTAGTCGGCGTGGCCACTCGGGAGGTCTAGCCCGTGCATCTTGATGCCCAGGAGGGATGCGTAGTAGTTACCACCCGTGCGGAGGGCATCGCTGTCGACGTTGTGCGTCTGGCCGTCAAGGTCTCGTGGCCATTGGGGAATCTTGGGCAGGCCCCAGAGGTCTCTCGGCGAGCGCTTCTGCTCGAGAGACGACATGAGGCTCGACGAGTACAAAGCCTCCACGCTCGACATACTGGTTACGGCTGAGTCCCAGAGAAGGAAGTTGGACTTCTGATAGGCAGGGTCGGCGTAGTAGATGACGGCATCCGCAGAGACGCTGCTGTTTCCGAAGGACAGGAGTCTCGAGGCGCTCTGGCCACCAAGGGGAGACATTGCCCATGTCAGTATAATAGCCATGCCGATGAGAACCTTGGTCCGGACAAAGCAGAGGCGCTCAAAGGCTGCGGCAAAGCTCTGACTGCCGAAGATCTGCTCAAGGACTGCGAGGCCGATGCCGTCTGGTCTTTCCAGGCACCAACGGGCGAGATTCTTATAGAATCTGCCAGCGACCGCAGCAAAGATGATGGGGTATACCGTCGGGCTAAGACGCGTCCATTCCATGGCTCTTTGGCCAAAGTCCGACTTGGGCTGGCGGTCGAGACTCATGGCAATGATGGCGAGGACTGCTGAGATGAGTATCGGTGTGAGCCACCAGGAAGATGGAAAGACTTACTGATGAAAATCACTGGAATGAGGGTGAGGAAGGTATCTCCAAACCAACCTGCGACGTTGTTGGCGCTCCAGGAATGCAGATGCTTTGGACCATCACCCCAGCTCCCAGAGGCTGTAAGAGCCACTGCAGAGCCATACTGTGGTGCAGAACCTCCCTGCAGAGACACTTCAGACACGACAGGTATATACGGCTTGTCGGATTTCTGTGCCTGACTAATGGGGCTCATAGGAAAAGACTGGCTACTCTTGGCTTTTGGCTTTGACAGCCTGCTGATGTTAGAGCTGAGATGCCTACTCTCCCTGTGACAGACATACCAGTACTTCCAGGCCACGCCCAGTAGGAGAACAACGGCGGCCAGGGCGCCGAACGAGGCTCCAGCCACAGCCGCATACCCAACAAGACCATCCTTTGTCTCCTCGACCCTGATGTTGCCGTTCTCAGTGGGGAGATTCTTCGGGTCCGTGAGCGATAGATTGTACGTCTTGTCGTAAGCGTTGACGAGATACCGGTACTCGTTGTCCCGCAGCACAGCTGTCTGCAGATCCTTGTTTGCACACTGGGGCGGCTTCTCGAACTTGGTGAAGCAGGGATCCGTCTTGCAGCAGCCGAAGAAGGACACGCCTTTGTTTGAGCACGCGTACCTGTTCAACCAGCCCTGCTCGCCATAGCACGTGACGGGGAACTTGTACAGCTTCTCGGTCGTCGACTCGCCCGGGATGTCAGCTGTAGCCGCAGCCAGACGAGTCGCGTTATAGCCTGCCGGTCGGTGGTCCTTGGTCGGGCAGATGCCTGAGCCGTCCGCACACGGGTCGCTGGTGCAACAACCCATGAACTCGACCCAGCTACCGGCGCAGATATAGTATTTACCGCCATTGGGGCAGTTGAGGCCGAAGAAGTCGATAACCTCGGTAAAGTTGGTCGTCATGTTGGAAGCGGTGACTGCGGCGCAGCCGGGCCAGCCCAGTAAGGATTCAAACGAATGTGCAGAAAGAGGCAAGAAGCCACACGATGGAAGAATCTTGAAAGTAAAAAAAGTGTGGGTGAGTGAGTCCCTTAAACCAATGTTGGAAGAGGGAGCTTGTTGGGACCAACAGGGCTGACAGCCATGGCTTGGCTGACACGGCGCGGGCCTGTTGTTGGTCTGGGCTGGGTAATCTTATTTCAGCTTCTGGCTCTTTTTTCGTTAATGCTCAAGGGTTCTACCCTCTATCGGATGTTAATGTCGACATTGAATGGACATGATGCAGCCCAAGGGAGAAAGGAGTCATCCTTTGACTGCCGAGCTAAGCTCGGGGTTTGCGAGCCGCCGCAAAATTTGGGGCGGGAGGATACGAATTCCTTCTGATTTGCTAGGTCGCACCCAAAAGATCTTCTGATTTGCTGGCTCGCACTGAGCATCCTTGGCTGACTATGGGTCGTTTCAGATACAAGCCTGGTCAGGTCCAGCCCTACGACTGGACGTTTAGTGCGAATCTACAGGGGTATATCCCATGAGTCCGAGGCGGTCACTACAGGGGGCGTAAGTCAATAACATCCATTTATGTTGATATATGACCGCACATTAAGCTGCGCCAATCGATGAAGTACTCATTGTTACGATTTGACTGGGGTCACTCCTTTAATGGACCTTGCGACTAAAGGCAGTCAGCCAAGTACGCTGATCTTTGAGGTTTAAACGGCAACTTATAGTCTCATGTAGTCAAATTTAGCGCAACGACTTACACCATATCAGGGCTATAACGACTATGTGACATCCTAAGGACGATCTTCTGGCTTAGTTTCCATCAGGGCCCGGACTGCAACCATAACAAGAAACAGATTATCAACACATTTTGACATCATGACCCGATGTTAACACAGACATCTCAAGGACAACTCTTAGATTAACGTTGATTTTCTTCCTTTTGCCTGCAGATATCAGTAGGCTCCATAGGCTCTGCCTTGAGGAATTACTTACTTTGCTTAATGTTTGATCATGGCTGTTGTTGCGTTGATGACTTATCTTATCTAGCTTAACGAGGAGCCAGTCTCTCACTCAGGAGGACGTTCATGCGCTTCATCCGAGTAGCTATGACTCGGTCACGAGTGGCTCAGGGTGGGTGCAAGAATTAATGCATGCGTGAAACCAATCAGTAAAGTAACAAAATAAATCCGTCTTAGACACATTTTCCTCTCCCATTTCACTTCTCAACATTTCATCTCTTTGCTGGGAATTGCGCAATTGGCCTCTCTTCTAGCCGTCCCAAATTGTCAGGCAATATGGGCTCCAACTTAGTTCATCAAGCCGATGGCTATTAGCCCGATGGCCAGCAAAACTCTGAACTCTTCTCAACTCTTGCTTCAATAGCCCGCGTTTCGACCGCAGCCTCCAGGTTGTCGTCAGCACCCTGCTACGCTACCGTAACGGGAGCTAGCACAAAGGACACCAACTTGCGTGCGTTCCTAACTATCCTAAACATCCCATCAACCTCCTCGATACGGAGTCCATTGGTCTCATAGATGAAGAAGCAAGTAAAAAAAAAAAACTCGGCTCCGAGACTAGCGTTGCCTGGCTCGGGGTCGACGGAATACGGTGTGCCGTAGCCGAGAGCCCAGTTGAGGAGCCGGTTGGTTGCGACCGACTATGCGAGACTTTGAGCGCGCACCTCAACAGAGACAAGCTCGCTAAAAGCAACCCAAACGCTGATGCCCCATGTGAAGGCGAAGATGAAGATAAAGATAAAGGCGTATGCCACCAGAGCCTACTAACCCGTGGAGTTATAGGGAACAGCGCTGACGATAGAAACAATAAGCTGGCGCGCGCCCCTGGCGGCGGCTCCAATGAGCAGAATCTGGCGGCGTCCAAGCCTCTCGACCGCCCAGAGGCCAGGGAGGGTTGACATGCTGGTGATGCAGCTGGTTGGGAGCCGTCTCGGACTGATACAAAGGAACTGGCGGGTATCACCGTTAGCTATGCATGGTGTAATCAGGTTAGCAAAACTTAGGGGTAAAAGTTGTAACTTGATAACGGTAGAAACTATACCAATACCATCGCCAGCCGAGCAGCAGCCTGCAGTAAAATTCACATCCTATCAGCTAGGGTGCAGCCATCAAAGCGAGGGCCAAAGAATATGCCAACAGAGAGAATGGAAGCGATCATTGAGCTCTGACTAGAGCTCACGTCGAGTTCTCCATTATCAGGGCTGCGGTAGCCGGTAGAAATACCTCATAGCAAGAATGTCGCTGATAATTCCAGTTTCATCGCCATAAAGAACATCGCCCAATGCCATACGACCCAGGCTTGCTGCCTCGAAGGCGGCAACTCTTGGTCTTGTTGAGCATGGTGTGTCTGGTAGCTGCTCAGACTTCAAAAACAGAGAACAGAATGATGTGTGCCTAAATACGGCGAGGTCCGCAATGCACCAGTGCGAATTGAGACTCTGAGACAGAGCCGCATGGCTCTCGCGTGCCTTTATACGTCCTGCCCGCGGTCTCATCTCCATGGTACCCCGGATTCGATGGGATGGCTCGACTCAAGTCTCATGTGTCCACGCGGAGATGTCGGAACTACTGATCTGTGCAGTTTCCGTGGCATATTTATATCTGACTTAAAGAGCATAAAAATGTTCTTTTATCTATGACGTAGATTTTGGTCTTCCCCGGCGTAATATATTGGGTCTCCTCGTCCAGAAGCTGCCCCGCTGATAGGCTGAAAGCCCCTTCGTCGGAGCATAACTCTGAGTCTGCCATATTCCCGCCTTTGTAGAAGCCTCTAGTAGATGGCCGCTGTCGCTTCCTTGCTTCCTCAGACTTATCCACCAGCAATACGATGCCTTGATCAGACACTCCAACTGCCCCTCTAGTGGCAGATGCAGCATTGGACGTGAGCATCCGCGATGCTTCTCTGCTCACGGTTGCTTTGGTCGAAAAGTCCGATGCACTGGGGTCCGCTGTTGGCACATCTTCACCATCTGTTGGAAGGCTTGGCAATCCAAGAGAGGAAGAGTCTAGAAGATCCATGGTTAGCCTCGCCTCGAGAGAAGCTGGCGTTTGGTTCCTATCAATAGCAGGAGAAGAAGGCTCGACGGGCTAACAGCCCACGTTTGTACTGGGGCCAAGTAGGCCTACGAGTGCGTAAAGCATAGAAACTCTTAGACAAGTTGAAGGAGTGTGGTGGTTGGGGAAGCTTCGCAGTGAGCGGGGTAGAGAACAAAAGAGCGAAGGAAAGTGGGCAATGAAAAGTAGTGCATGAACAACAATGATGATGGAACTTGAAGCTGTTCCAATGTGAAATCCCTTCTTAACGAGGGCGCGTGTCTGGGAATTGAGATGATACTCTCCGTCGCCTACAGGATGCACCAAGGCGCCACATATCACCAACCAAACTTGTCTTGAGCCATTACATTCAATGAAAGCATTTGTCTCAGAAAAGAGGCTCAAATCTATCAGGGATGCGAAATGACTAAGTGTGAGGCCTAAAAATGATTGACCCGGCAATACAGTACCTACGCTCCCTACAGCCAAGCGTAGGGTAGGACGCCATATCTGTTGGTGGCTTAGAACGTGGACTCCTTTTCATCTCCTGTAAGGTACACACTTTCGGGCAAGCTTCCAGTAATCCACCTTTAACCACGGGCCTGCTTTTCTGGAAACCTCCTTTCGACAGTCTGGAGGATACCTACTCGGCGCACTGAAGCGAACACGCACCATGAACAACCGGGGAACGCAGAGCAGCTATTATCCCGCTTGATACAGATCGCAGTTGACCTGGTTCATTCATACCTACCCTGGACCGCTAAGTACACTTAACGTCAAGCATGGCTCATCACTCTTCTCTTGGGTTGAAGTACCTTTCGAAATTGTTAAACTTGATACCTGTTCCTCGGCCAAGACCATCAGGCATCAATGTCACCGATAGGCTCTCGGTCGGCATTAGCTCAAATGAAGGGATGTTTAGTGCGGGTTAAGCGAGTGTTCTCAGCCACCGAGGCTGGTCTAGTAATTTCAGAGGTCCTCTGCTGCCAGTAACTAGGTCGATGTTTATTTCAACGTTGTTAGAGTTCATAGCTTGCCTGTATAGATAATACAAAAGCATTAACGCAACAGTACTGATCTTCATGTCAGCTCAACAAGCACGTTCCAACTTGCCCTTCGTCAATCGGGATGTCCCTAGACTCAGCCCCGCCAGTCTGGATCCAGCCCCTACCGAAAAAGCCGAGGGGCCGCGGCTTGAAGGATTTTCATCCCAACTCTACCCTGGACGTTGCTGATCATGACCATATTGGTAAATGAGAGGGGATTAGGCGAATTGTCAAGTCGTCCGGGACTTACCAAGTTCCCGGATAATACCCCTGAGTTGACCACATCCCCCAGTTACAGGGAAAGTGTTCACAGTGAGTGATTTTCCACCCTGGTTGAGATATCAGAACTTTCTAAGGATCGACAAACTCTTGGCAGAGGCCTCACGCCACTCCTGCATTAGATGTAATTAGTATGAAACCATACGCGCGGAATGACCCTGGCCTTCGATGGGATAATTGAGACAGAAGACCGCGCGGAATGACCAATCCGGGTCGTATTGAGCACATGAGCAATCACAATGAAAAATTAAGCCGGATAGGTTGCGTGATGTGATTTATTTGAAACACCATGTGGGAAGAATATCTACATATATAACTAAAGGCTTCCCAACACTGCACGCATGAAACTTAATATCGAATGCAACTCAACCGCAAGCTTCTGGAAAGGGCTCCACAAACTTACGATGAAGTGCCAATTGCACCCATTGTAATGGTCGAGCAGGGTGCATCATAGACCGAAGGCTTGACGAAGCTAACGGCGGCCTTGGTGCCCTTGCCAAGCTCGATTAGAGTCTTGCCGTTGGGATTAAACTGCGGCCAGCCAAGCTGCGTCAGGCCCTTTGTAGGGTTGTCGCTAAAGGTGAACCAGGCGTGCTGCATGATCTTGGTAAGCTTCTTCTGGTCGGCCGACGGCTGAATTCCGCTGACGTCTCCAGAGGCTCCGAAGATCATGTGCAGATCCACACCGTGGTAGGCTCCGCTGGTAGGGAAGAGACGCGTGTTGTCCCAGTCGGCAAGGTATCGATAGGCCCACGCGGAAACACCGTGGTCATGCCGGGCCTTGGCCTGGTAGGATACAGGGCAGGTGAAGGATTCAAGGAGGAATGAAGTGACTTGGGCGTTTGTGGGAGTAACGCCGTTGCCGTAGGCGGGAATACGGTAGTAGCCATCTTCGTTGTGGTTGTGGCCCATAAGGACGGGAACCTTGGCAAAGCTGCCAGCCTTGGTCAGACTGACATAGTCGGAAAAGACAAGCTTGCCGTCGGGCTTGGGGTAGAAGGGAGGGATGGACCGCAGGACGCTAGAGCTGGAAGTAGGCCTGACAGTGGCGGCGGCCGCCTTGATGTCCTCCCAGTCGGCCTCGCGCATGCAGGCCATGACATCCTGGGCATCTCCACATCCGACAGCGGAGACAACCGTGTTCCAGTTCTTCTCAGGGACGCCCTCGGCGTTGACAGGGAAGCTAAACGCGTTTCCAGAAGGGGCGATGATACCGTTGACAATGGGGTCCTTCTGGTAGGCGTAGGTCCAGTAATCAACGGCCACGCCACCTGAAGACTGGCCAGCAATGGTGATTTTGGTAGGGCTGCCGCCAAATCGCCAGATGTTGTCACGGATCCATTCAACGGCAGCACGCTGGTCACGGAGACCAAGGTTGGCTTCTCCAGGGCCTCCGGGGAATCCAAAGATGTTGATGCGGTAGTTGACGGTGACAACAACAATGTCCTCAGAATCGGCAAAGTACTTGCCGTTGTAGAAAGGGCTGTTGGTGTTTCCAATAGCGAAGCCTGGAGAGTCAGCATGGGACAGAATGGATCAAAGGGCGAAGTTGCACTTACGTCCGCCGTAGAAAAACACCAGCACTGGCTTGTTGGCCTTGGCAGAGTTGGACGTGGCCTTGGACCAAATGTTCAAAGTCAAACAGTCTTCACTCTGAGGAGTGCCGGCGTTGCTAGCAAAGTAGGAAATAATATCCTGCGCCTGAGGCGTCATATCAGGATAGTCGACCTTCTTGCTAGGCGACAAGGGGCAGTCATATCCAAACTTTTCCGCCTTGTAGGGTTCCCTAGAGTTGAAGCGCTCAGGGGGAGCAAAGCGCAGCTTGCCCACGGGGGGCTTTGCGTACGGGATGCCCAGGTACTCGACCACGCACGCCGAGTTGTCAGCGAGGTGACCCGTGATGGGACCGTTGGACGTGTCGACGGTGATGAAGTTGGTGGTGTCGCACACGGGGGCAGCAGCCGCGAGGCTGGCCCATAGGGCAAGGGTTGTGAAGAGCATCTTGTGAGTCGCTTACCGAGAGTCTAAGTTGTGGTCGGGAATGAGCTGGCTTTATCGTCTTCCAGGTCGGATAGCCACGTGCGTCGGTATCAATGCTCTATCCGAGACCACGGGAGCGGGCTCCAGCTGCATGGTTGTCCCTGTCTCGGTTCACAGGGGCTATGTCGCTCTCCTTTCCTACCGCGTCATGTCAGTCGACTTGGCGTTCATATGCGTGATTAGAGACCCGGGGAGACGGTGGCCATGGCAGGGGAGGCCTCATCATATGTAGGGAACAAGTGCCGCATAGGTGACATCGGAAGAATTGAGACCAATCCATCGGGTCTTAGCCCACCAATAACGCCGCTATTGACAATTCCATAGTCCACCAATGCCATTCCACTCGAACGACCGTCTAGTCGTGCCACACTGCTGCATGAACACCTGGTATAGACACCTTGTCAAAAAGAGGGTCCCTCGTCTCTTTGGGCAGTCATTTCCGCTGTGCCACGCGAAAGCCGACGCAGTGGCCAGGGCGGGATGTTCGGTAAGGACTTGCTTGCTTCTGCAAGGGCCGATGTGACCTCGGGTTGAGAAGAAGGTGCCCGTATATCACATCCGACTCGTTCTTGGGTGAAACTAGAGGAAGGGCGAACATTGTGATGGCACCACGACCAAGATGGCAGTCACTCCACCGCCTCTGCAGGATTCATATATGAACTTGAGACACGGTCGAACCTCTGGTTCGAGGTCAACTCACTCATCAGCAACAGCAACAGCGTCAAAATGGGTGCCTACGGCATGGGGCTCCCCGACAACGGGGTCGACAACCAGGGCTGGAAGTTGTACATTACATCGTTGGTGATGATCATCACAGCAGGCCTGTTTGTGATCGCCCGGTGCTCCACGCGTTTTTTCATGCACAAGCTGGGATCCGACGATGCGGCAATCGTTGTTTCTCTGGTAAGGCGAATCTCTCTGCTGATATTTCACATCTAACTATGGAAGTAGCTGTCGTCAATAATCGTTTCTGTTGCCATGCAGCTGGCAGTACAGAACGGATACGGAATGCACAAGGTCGATCTCAAGAAAGAAGAGCTACGCACAGCTCTCAAGATGTTTTTTATCGCGCAAACTCCCTACAAGGTGACGGTCTGTCTCAACAAGGTGGCCGCCATTCTTCTCTACCTTCGCCTTTTTCCCACCAAGAATTTCCGGGTCGCCTGCTACGTCGTCATGGGCATTATTGTGAGCTGGAGTATTGGTGGAGTTGGTGCAACAATCTGGCAATGCGTTCCCATCGAAGGTGCATGGAACAAGGCGATTGATGCCAAGTGTATCGACTCCAACAAGTTCTGGATCGCCTACGCCGTCATGAACATTCTCACCGACATCATGGTCTTGACTCTACCTATTGGCTCCATTATGCGCCTTCAGATGAATATGCGAGAGAGGCTGATGCTCTGCGGCGTCTTTCTCTTGGGTGGCTTGTGAGTATCCTGTGTGTAATGCATTTCCAAGCTAACATGTTGTTCAGTGTCACCATCGCATCCATCCTTCGAACGACATCGGTACAAAACTCGCTCAAGAACAAAGAAGACATTACCTACAACTTTATCGAGCGAGGCATGTGGACGTTGATCGAAGCCAACCTCGGAATCATCAGCGCCTGCTTGCCTGTACTTCGACGACCCCTGGGCAAACTGTTCCCACGCATTTTCGGATCTACAAAGAAGAGTTCCAACTACTTTAGCGGACCTGGAGACCACTCTAAGGGATACAACCTGTCGAATATGTCTGCCAGCGCCCACCCGAGCTTTTGGAGAGGCACGACAAGAACACACCAGGTTGTTTCCGTCAGTGGCCCTGAGACAACTACTGGACGAAAGAGCGACGAGCGGCGTATCATTGAATCCTTGAAGGGAAGCGATGCGGAGAGCGATCCTGATATTCATGGATCTAGGGGTATTGCAAAGACGGTGGATGTGGTGAGAACGTCGTTCCACGAGGCCAGTAGGGAGTAGAGGTGGCCCGCAACATGATATAACAAATCTACCTACTTAATACGAAAGCGAGTTCATTTGTACCGTTGTACACCTTCTATAACTCTACATGATTATTAGATGACTGCTGCTACTCCTTCCCAATTTCAGTTGGGGCGATTTAGTGTTGTTCTCACAATTGCCTCACCATCATCCATCGAGTTCACGCTCTGGTGTAACCAAGAGCTTGGCGCATGGCCCCCCTTGTCAATACTTCCTCCCATGTCTGTTTAATCCAAATCAATAACGCCGGATCTCAGATCATAATTTTCAGAGCGTCCTTAGGTGAACAGCGCACGTCTTCGTCTGCCAGTCGTGTAGGGGTTGGGGCTTTGGTACGCTGGGTATGGAGGGTATTCACTGTGTGTCTTGAGCAATACTATATTTTATATCAGTAATCACTGCTACTAAGACGATATATGATAACCCACAACAATCTAAGAACGATTCCTTCAGTGCTATCCCCTGCAAGTTACCTTAGGTACTTTTTCACTCAGGCCGTCCAGCCTTGCCTATGCCAAGCTGTGGCTTATCACGCATGTTGTGGCTGCTGGTAATAAGGCTGGTAACAGCTAAACCAACAACTATTAAGTCAGCAAGTGACAAGGGTAAACTTTCAACTGAGCCTGATTCATGCCTTGTTGGATTGGGCTTCAATCATGCTTCTTTCAACTCCAAGACGGCAGCCATGGTCGCTTCAATGATCGACACCTCGGGGGATCCACCTGCTGAAACCTCCAACCCGGCTAACTCCCCTTCCATCACCCCTGGCACATCAGATTTCGCTGCTTTCAAGGATGCCATCCAGCAAGGAAACATTGACGCTGTTCGGGCCCTCATTGAGAAAGGCGCCGACGTCAACAGCTGGCTCCCGTGGGAAGGCACCATCCTACAAGTTGCTCTTGAAGTGGCAGAGCCTCAAATCGAGTGCATTCGCATGCTTCTAGACAGTGGCGCGAATATCTACAGCCACATGGGTACCTTGGGAAACGCACTGACAATAGCCGTGGAGAATGGCCTTGACGACATATTGGACCTCATGGTGCAAGGAGGATACGTGCGGAACGAGGCTGAACTGCCAACAGATCAGCGCCTCCGGAAAGACATGACGATTCTCCACGTCGCGGCCAGTTTCAGAAATTGACGAGCCTTGGAACGCCTACTCGAATCACCTGCGAAGGAGATGATCGATCATCAAGACAGCTGGGCTCGAACTCCACTTCACAACGCAACCCAGACCTACGACCAAGCCTCGTATTGGCCCAAAACTTTTGCTGGCTTAGATTTCCAGCGGGACACTATCCCTAGAAGTACCGAATGCGAGATTGCCCAAATCCTTGTAGACTACGGGGTCAGGACCGACATTTCTGACCTTTCGGGCTCCACCGCCCTGGAGTACTCTTTTGAGAACTTCGACACTTATGATGTGGCCAAGATAGTATTTCCAGAGACTTTGGCGGACATGGCGCGATGGAACGAAACGGCGAGATACGTATTAGGGTAGCCCGAGATACATATCCTCTACAATGAGAGAGGCGCAAGCTTGATTACGACCAGCGAGATGGAGGATTCGGAGACATCCGAATTAAGCTCCATCCTCTTTTTGCTCTGCCGGTTGCCGACAAAACCACTAAATTTCAACAAAACTAGCCTCTTGTAAGAACATGTTTTCCTCATACACTTACAAACTAACACGTCCGGATGCGTTAGGATACTTAACGAAGACCACCGTCTGACCGCTGAAAAACGGGGCCTCTCTTGTGGAAGGTGGAGTCGTACTGAAGGCACGCCTTCTCGTGATGCTGGGTGGAAGCTGCATCGGTCTTTGATGCCGACCAAGTCCGAGTTCGAAACGTTCAGAGACGATTCCACTTCGCATGGTAAGTTCTGGCTCACTCATTGTAGAACCTCTAGGGGCTGGAAGTCTCAGTGAAAGGACAGGCTGAAAGATTTAACCATTAGATTTCATTGTCTGTGGATTCATCATAACTTACCCCAGGCTACGACAACTAGACAGTGCCAGCCTCGAGCTCGTTCGTCGTTCCCATTTGCTCCTGTGGATAATGGTGAAGTCGGGCGAAGGTCACGATGGACTGGGTGGAACCGATTACATCTTGCTAAAAACGACCAGTCTCATAACCACCTCTACACACGCAGAGCTAGCGATTAATGTGTACAAGTTGCTTAACCCGCTTCTACAGACTCTGAGGGAGGAATGGATGCGCGTACTTGAGACGGCCAACAACCACCAGTTCGAAATGGCAAGTTCTTCTTCAACTTGAACGCCTGGGTGTGATTCTTTTATTGCTAAGACTATATGCAGCGTTCTACGATCTTGAAGCCCAGGGGAAAGGACTCTCATATCATTGATCGTCTCCTCGAAGACGCATTGTTATGGGTTCAAGTAGAGGAGATCGCCAGCGAGCAGAGAAGCGACCTGTTGGAATTGCGAGCCTTGTTCGTGGTGGGCTAACATTGGAAGCTACACGAAAGGAAAATCCCAGTCCATGATCCGAGCGACATAGAAGATTTGGAGAGCTTCGCTGCCGCTGTTGGTGAGTTATGCGAGTATCTCGTGGCAGTTGTCAAGAATCTGAGAGACACGTCTCAAGAGCTCATTGGGCTGGTAAGTCAAGTGAAACCCCCCAATCAACACAGTGGTGACCAAAAACTCTAGGAATTCAACCTGACTTCCATTAGGGAAGCTCAAAAGTCCACGTCAACAAGCGTGAGCATGAAGCGTCTCAGCTGGATCACGGTGTGTATCCCAGCCACGCTGGAGAATGGCTAACTAATGGGATGTGGGATTTAGTTCATCTTTCTCCCCCTGACGTTTGTTTCTGTGCGTTGAACAGTGAAAGGCCTGCATGAGGGAGCTCTAACAAATATGCAGAGTCTTTTCGACATGAACGTCAACGTTCTAGAGTCAAACCCGCCCTGGTGGATTTACATCCCCTCTACGTTTTCAACACTGGGGCTGACAATGGTTGTGTGGCTCACCTTTAAACGCTACCCATCTGCAAGCCGACTTCTATCTCTAATCTGCCGACGAAGAGCTCACTTCAATAGATTGAGGGCAAAGCCGAGAGGATGTTTCGGAGGGTGGCGCGCTGATTCTTTCTTCTTTTTTTTTTCCGTCATTTGTGCTTGCATCTCTTATCTCGCCGACTTCTCGACGCTGTATTTGTATCACAATCTAAACTACGCCAGCAAACTGAGTTTTCAGAGTATGGCTCAGGCCAAGTTAACTTGCATTCTAAGCTCTCATTGGTATGACGGCGAGTAATACTTCACTGAAACTGTCTCTCAAGGCCTTCAACGGCCGCAATTACATCCCTTGCATCCTTGTCGCACTTGATCTGAGATTTCATCTGCCTGTCGTATGTTTCTTGAAACTTTTCAACCATAAACGGCTTCAGCACCGATCTCTTGCTAGTCGTGTAGTCGTATATGGCCGTGTCATCGATACACTTCGCAGCCAGCCGGCGATGCTGGTCTGATAAGATCCACCCTTCCATCAGGAGCGAGGTAGAATCATAGCGTGGGCGCTCAGACAGCCTGTAGAGGACCGTGACATGATCGGGAAACGTCAATGGCTGTTTAGACAAACGACATTAGTCGGCATTCAGCACATCAATCTCGGGTGTCACAGACCAACTTAAACTCAGTTGTGATGCGCCTGAGAATTAGGCCCAGGCTTCGTGGTGTGGGCAGGTCATCCCATTGTCTCCGTTCCTCCTCGGTCGTGGCGTCTTCTGCGTGGTGTTTAACGAACCGAACCCTTGCCGTTTCTACGTACTTGTTATACATGACGTTGTTTACGTGGCCTAGAGCAGTCAGCATAACGTGGCCGAGCCTTGAATACGAATCTCTTGAAACACACCCTGCCAATACTGTTAGTGTTATGTGTATGAGGAATAATAGACCTTACACACCATGCTGTCCTAAGCGCACCGGTCATGTCAGCAATTGTCCGGCCATTGTGATTGTAGACGCATACATACCATGTCTCCCCAGAGCAATGGATAATGGTCCAATGCTCTCCAGCTCTTATCAGTGAGAAATCCTTCTCTGCCTCCCAAAAGCTCGATCCAGTCTGTTGTGGTATGCTGGTAGAGTTTCTCGGCTTGCGAGACGCATTCGGCTGGGTACTCAGGGCTTCTCAATTTTTCAATTCGCATCTGGAGGTTAGAAAACCATCTTGAATCGAGTGGTGTTGTATCTTTGGAGGCTGTAGAGGTCTCTTGGCTTTGCCGAGGCGTTGTGCTTGTGTACCAGCGCAGTTGAATTCTCGACGCGGCAGACAGAGGTCGGAACACCCCGGCTGATCTGAGGCGGGTCACAAACGACATGATTCAAAGCAAACACTCTCAAGCGAGGCCAATTGATCAATGAATGACAGATTTTACAGTGTTGCGGACGATAAACAGGGCCTTTTGCAGTCTGACGTACTGATGCTGCAGATGTGCTAGAGAACCCCTCATAGGGAGGAGACGACAAGCCAAGTCTCGGTAAGTTCGGCAATTTCCCGGTCAAGCTCGGCGAAACCGGCCTAGACCGAAGTTTGGTCTGGGTAGAAGCGGATAAACATGGTTCTCAACACCATTACTGACAGTCGAATCGCAAACAGGAGGGAGCGCCTTTCGATTAATTATTCTAAAGAGATAGAAAACTCTGACGAAAAATCTCGTTGAACCATTTCCCCGCTTCCTCGATCTCGTCCTGGGGCCATTGGGAGCCTTGCCCGTCAGGATATCACTCCCTCTCGTCACCAATTTCGTTGCGTTACAACAAACAAGAATGACAGCATTGATGAGAGTCTCAAAAAAAGAGTAGCAACGGTAGCGACGGAAATGAAGAAGCCCAGGCAGTTGGCAGATCATAAGCATTGAAGTTCGACAGGACATTCCCGTGGTCTTGAACCCCAGGATGTTTCATAATGCTTTAATGTAGTTCTACCTATATCTCAGAGTTTGCTTTGTCGGCGAGTTTCATCTCTGTCTATTGAAATATGATCAAAGTATACTATTTGATTCATTGAGTTGCATCTACACTATGTGTAAGAAATACAGAAATGGCGATGAGGTAGGCAGCGCAACGCTGAGAGAAAGAGGTTGCCCTGGGACTCATCCAGGTTTGTCAACGATTCGACATCTTGAAAATATCCAAGATAGACACAACTTCCAATGGTCTCCTCGAGATGATGAAAAAATCATCCGCAATAAAAAACTGACGGGGGAACATGGTATGCATGTCTCAAGAAGTGCTCAATCAGGCAAACACATCAACGAAATGCAACCATGCAACCGTACCTGGGGCAAACCTTGGAAACAAAACAAGCTTAGATGGAGATGTAGCCCGTGTGGTATACCTAGGTCTCGGATCATTCGCCCATTTACGGTTAAACCGACAGGGTGTTATGTTAGCCGCCGTCTCAGGTCCCTCCCCTCATCGGCTCGGCCCGCGATGGCATCAAATCCGCCACACACCTCGATAGTGTCCCTTCTCTCAGCATGGGTTCAACCGCTTTGTTCATATGTTCAGGGGTAGTTCAGAAAAGTATTATGATGAGCCTATCATCTACGTTGCAATAGCGAACCTAAGCATGACATTTCGAATAGACAATCGCCGACATCAGAGCAACGAGAGCGTCTATGTACTAATAAGCACAAAAAATTATGAAGAATAGAATGAAATACTAGCTAAGATCTTGAACATCCAGAAATCGCTCGCTGCAGAATACACCAAGCCCAGAATGTCTCGGTGCATAAATAAGAATGAGTCGTCTCATGGATGAGAGCTTCGTGTGAGCTGACAGCAGCCGCTTGAATGCACGCAGAGAGTATTAGCAGGCCCTTGCATGCTTCCTTTTCTTGTGCATGTTACGCATTACGATTACGAAAAATTTCCATCAGCGATCTTCGACTTGTAAATGAGCCAGTTGCGGAAGGTTGCATCTGTCAAGTAAAGCGTTCACATCCGCGGGTAACCATGTCACATCAGCTAAATGCTTCCATTGTGGCCAAGGTTGTCGTGATATCATACATCACATCTTGCTAAGGGAAATACAAGCCAACATAGCGAAGTAACTGCCTTTAGTCTTCGTCTTTTGCGTGTTCAACGCCTCCAAACGCTATTGTCGCGCATAGGTATTAAGCATCAACCACTCATGGTGGTGTCGAGGCTCTCCCTTAAACCCACATAAGAATGCTAGACAGTCGTACCCTTTCAGGAATGATTGTATGATAATACGATGACGAGCGAGTTGGTAACATTGACAAAGTACAAGAAGATGTTCTTCCTCGTTAATTGAATCGAGAGAGATGTGGTGCACATTGGCTATTTCGACTAGGATAGCGACACAAGAGGCTTGCATTTCTGGTGTAACCTGAGCGATCATGACCACCGTTGACCGTCCAAATCAGCGCCAAACGAAAGAAGAAGAAGACGAGATGGTTGACTGCATCAAGAAGATGCGAATCCAAAAAGAAATATCAGTGATATAGGCAAAAAGAGTGGTTCCGCCCGGGATCGAACCGGGGACCTTCTCGGTGTGAGCGAGATGCCATAACCAACTAGACCACGCAACCTGAACCGTTTTTGGATGCTCAAGGCGAAGCACACGTGATACTTGTGCCCTAGCATCGACGGGAGACATCAAAATCGCTTTGAACAAGACGAGAATCTTCAATGTTGAGGGCTCTGGTGTTGAAGGGGTCCCTCAGTTCAATCCTTCCTAGCTGATGCTGGGCATGCTGAGATGTCTCGCCGAGTTCTGGTTGATCCCAAACAGACAAACAAAGTCCACCAGTGCAACCAACAGAGCTGAATAGGTCCCTCAAAATAGGTCAGCTCTTCATGGTCTCACGTGCCAAGTGATCAGAAGCCATGCCCTGGGCATGACGTAGCCTGTGTGAAATAGTTGAGGCTCTTAAGAAAACCTGCCTAGGCAACGCGCCATACAGCATGGTGGCCGATACCGGAGGAGGTGGCTACCGCCAAGGGCAGTGGCAGTGTTCTGAGACATTTTCCTCAGGAGGCAAAGTTTGCAGCGGAGCCTCACGATGGCAACCGAAGTGGCGCCAGCGCCTGTTTCAATCCACTTTCAATGGAGTTCAGTTGTGTCTTGGTCTTGGCTACTGGGCAACGGGGTCAGGAGGTCTTGGTAGTTGGTACTTGACGTGGTATTGGGCCGAGACCAGGGAAGGGAAGAGTCCTTGGCAACAACAATTAGAGGGTGTCCTGTCTAATAGCTGTCAATCACAGGAAGGTGAGCAGTCTTTAGGTTGGAACGTGGGTTTTCCAATGCCAGAGCGCAGTAAAGCGACGCTTCGCAAATATCAATTACAGGCTAAATACTCAACAAGAAAACAAGGTAGTCGAAGCTTAGACAGAGTTGGAGTTGTCAGCACAGGCCCAAGCTGGCGAGCCTCCAGTCTCCTTCATGGAGTCGATAATGCCAACAATAGAACCGTACGTTCCACCAATCATCAAAAAGGTGCCAGAGACGACAACAAAGACGCTGTAAGCAACCATCAGGTACCAGCTAAGGGTAGCCTCACGGCGACGGCTCCAGTTGTCGTAGAGCCACATGCAACCCATGGGCTGGAAGGACATCAGGGTTCCGAGAAGAGCGCCGACGAGAGACACGAGACCACCGAAGACGGGAATGCCACTGGCGATGAGGTAGGCAATGATAGTGGCAGTGGTGGTGCAGCCGATCCAGGTGACCCAGTGGGTAAGAGAGTTGGAAGTGAGATGCTTAGAGCCACGGAGCATGCGAACGAAAGCGTATTTGGCAGAGTACTATGCGCTTGTTAGTTACCTGATGAGCACCATCAAGAAGCAAGAATACTTACGTGAATGACAAGAGTGGTCGAGGCAATGAGACCGGGCAGGGCAAGACCATAGGCAACCTTCTTGATCATGGCACCGGCAGAGCCAAGAGCGGGGGTAGCAACGTAAGAGCCACAGTAGATGTAAACAACACAGCCGATGACAATGTAGGTGATGGTCATGCCGGCCTGGCAGACAATAAGAGATCGAGTGTAGTGCTGGGGGTTGCGCATCTCAGCAGCGATGGCAAAGTAAGCGGGAGTGCCAGCATAGGCAAAGATGAGCGACGAGACAGCAGAGATGGCCTCAGTGAAGGGGGTTCCCTTGTTGACGATCTTGTAGTCCGACTTCCAGGTGCCGTCCTGGGGGGCATCGGCGGGACGATCTTGAACACCGACGGCGATGGTGACAGTAAAGATGGCAGTGAGAAGGCAGACCAATCCGACCCAGGCGAGCCAGCTGATGCGGCCCAGAGTTTGGATACTGGCAAGACCAAAGCCGATGATGGCGGCGACGGCGACGAAAATGGCTGTGCAGGCGCCGTGCGTGGAGACGGCGTTGAGGGCGATCGAGATACCAAGCATACCGGAGCCGGCGACAAAGATCCAGACTATAGAAGTTAGCGACCAATTGAGAGTAATTGAAGATCAGGCGGTGGCTTACAAAGGCAGAAGGCAATGCCAAAGACTTCACGACCCATACGGCCGAACATAAGAGCACCAGCATCATCAATGCCGTAGACCTCAGGGTGACGAAGCTTGAAGGTACCGACGACATATCCAGACCAAGTGGTGATGACAGCAATGGCGATAAGGCAAATCAGGCCAGGAACAAGACCCAGAGAGTGAAAGACGGCAGGGATAGACAAGACACCAAGTCCGATCTGGGTCTTCATCATGAGAGCGACGGTACCGATCCAACCGACCTACAGTCAAGCGTTAGCTCGCCTTCTGGAAAAATTCTAGCGTCTCGCCTTCGGGAATAGGCGCGCTCACGTTGCGGTAATTGGGGCCCTTGTCAGTGATTTCTCCAAAGACGGCATCGTGGGCAATGGTCTCGTCGGCGTGTGATTGGGGGGCCTGGAATTCGGGATCTTGGCCGAAGTCGCGCTTCACGTCCTTCTCAGAGGAGGTCGACATTGTGATGGATGAAAGGAGGCAAGTCTGGAAAGGATCGACAGGAGTTAAAGAGGATGTGCCAAGAGGCGGAGAAGGTGTTGAGTGAAGATGGAGTAAAGTCGAGAATAATGTGTCTGGCCAAGATCAACTTATACCTCGAGAGCGATGAGCATTGACCGGGTCAGGTATCAGTCTCGAAGCACCGGCAGGGCCCAATTATTACGTGTTAGTTAATGACGAGCATTACGATAGAGCGAACGGTGACGGGATCCAGGGGATTGGGCCTGTCGGGGCGCAGCGTGAGAGCGGAGGATGGAACGAGTCTTGTCTGTTGTTGGTTAACCAGGCGCGATAGGGAGTGGAGAAAAGTCTGGCCCCATCACCTTCTCTGGTCCCCATGGGGTTGAGAAAGCCAAGACAAGGGCGAATGGGGTAGAGAGGAGACCCGTGGAGTAGGACAAAGGGGCGAGAACGTGTCCAGGATTCAAGACATTAATCACGCGAGAGAGGCCAAGTTGAGAGATCAAAAGGTATTTCGTACGTAACAAAACACTAAGGTGAATGACATTATACTGGATTCCGTGACGTTAAAGATTCCACAATTCAGGAGCTCTCCACATTGGTCCAACGAGTAGCGACCACTTCCGCGACGGACCCGTCTAGGATAGAGAGGAACCCTCTCCACTCGAAACCAGGCGGAACCAAGTTTCCATTACGAATAGTTAAACCCGGGCCTCCGAAGCCGGTCGACCTTCCAGAACCGGTCGGCCCGTGAGAGAGGCAGCCGAGATTGTTGAGCACTGACGTCTCTGCGGCTTGTGATGGAAAAGCGAGTGGTTTTTCTCGAAGGCGACGGATCCACGGATGAGCAGAGAGATCGCCAAGCATGGGAAGATGCATAAACACCTTCTCGTTTGGGGTCTAGCGTCTTCGGGCCTCCCGTTTCATGCCCCTGGTCATGAGCCGCAACCCGAGTTGGCCGGGGACGTCTTACCCTACACGTGATGGTTTGGAATGGATTCTGTGATGAAAGACGCTATTTTGAAGCGAGGAAAGGGTCGGAAACTTAATTTTGATGTTGTGTTTAATAGTAATGATTGAAACGTTGTTTGCGACACCTAAACTCGCACGAAAAAGACACAAAAAAGACACACAAAAAAGGCCGAAATATTACGAGGGATCATCGCTGTTCCACTCTCACCGGCCACTGCCCGAACCGCCAGCTGGTCAGGGTAACAATGTGTCACGACAAGGCGTAAGCAAAACCCAACATATGCCCCTGAGCGGGCGCAAGAGTAAGAGAATCATGATTCTTTGTCATCTAGACCAGTCGAAGAAACTCGCTCAATCACTCTCCAACTGTCAGAGCATGCTCACGAAGTAAAGCACAAGAATGTCCATGTCGCATTTCATCCTCAGGGTCCCATCAGATTCGTACGTAACATCTTCTCCATACTCGACAGTAAGCATAACAAGGCTTCCCTCGCGAGTAAATGCCTGTATTCCAAAGTCATGGATGCATTCCCACTCACGAGGGCCCTCAACGGCCTGAGCGCGTTGTCGTGAGTCACGACCTTTTTCAGTGGACATTTTCTCCGCGTCGCGTCCAGTTTTTTTTTTTCAGTGGACTCGCCTTCTCCTCCTCCTCTCCACGATTTCTTTGGATCTGTTACGTAGCAAGAACTGAAGCTTGGCGAGCACGCGAAACCGTCTCCATTTTTCACAGATCCTGAGATGTTGTACGTAATAGAAAAATTTGGCCCATCAAATAGGCTTCCCCAGATCAACAATCGTGATGCCGAAAGGGTTCTCAACGCGGGGAAGGGCGACGCTTGGCTCGGATGTGAAATGGTGTTGCGAGCACCATAAAAAGAGGAGTTGTCGAGGAGAAGAGTTTGCGCTATTGAGATAGATACAGAGACGATTAACCCTAAGAGGTCAAGACCGAGTATTTACTAACTCGCAAGTTAGTAAGTAGAACTGCCTCCGGAGTATAAATCTGCGTGAAGTGCACCAAGAGGTCTCCAAAACACCAAGATTGAGTCTTCTCGACCGCATCAAATTCTCCGAGAAAGTATTCTATGACATATTAATATCAAGCTCTAAGTACCTAGACATGAGTGAGAGTAGATTCAACTGGTAGTTTGATACTGGGTTTGCTCAGCATCGCGCTTGTTAAGCTCTATAACTGGACATCTAGCGCCCAAGCTACTTTTGCACTGTCAAATATCTTCTTTACTACTTAGCGCGATTATATTAGAGAAACAGAAGCTGCGGCTTTCTTAGAGGGCAAAAGTAAGTCATAGTCATCAAGATGAGAGTGAGGAGGCGGATCTGAGTAGCATGCTGCTGTTGCCGCAACTAACAGCCGCGCATCGTCCCATCCACATGATACCACTGTGGCCAACCCCTCGCGACCTTCCCGCAGCACAAACCGAACGCTTAAATGGTAGAGGAAAGACTTAAACAATAAATTGCATTGTCTACCTCCCGCATAGATCGAGGAAGCACATGTCTTTGTTGGCTGTCGTTGGTACCAGGATATTGAGGCTGCATCGCCAAGCCTCCTTGGCGAGATGCATTGCCGAAGCAGCCAGGGTGAAGTGCCAGGCCAAGACTGAGGCGCTCACAAGTTGGAGAAGTTGGAGATTGACATGGCGCACTGTAGTCTTGGCTGATAGCCACGTGCATCTCTTGTTTCGCATCACCTTGGGATCTTCGCCCATCTGCATCACATTTGAAACACCCGGGTTCCATCTCTGGTGCGTTAAGATTAGATGTCTAGTTGGGAACTTCTTAGTATTCTTTGAGGCCAGATCGACTACAACTTGAGTGAGGGTAGCTGGACGAAAATATAATTGAGAGGATACTGATTAAATGTCCTTTAAGCGGTGGGCGTGCAAACACTAGCGAAACGGCCCGCCGGAACAAACAGCACCAGACCATTCAAGGGAACCCCTTTGAAACCCAAGGATTAAACTAGTAGGAATCCTTTTGATGCATTAGTTACACTTCGGAGGCTTCTTATGACCGTTTCTATGCGTATCACAAACCCTGACTACACGTCTCACCCTGTAGTCCCTTGAACTGGGCCCGAGACAGCATCTGCTTAGTCTCGCGAGAAAGATAGTATCTTTACGGGAGTTTTCCTCTTAACTTCTTAGGCCTTAAACCTTGATCAAGTCTACCTGTCCTTTTGAATACCTGTGTTACCAGCGAGTCTTGATGTATGGAGTTGGACCTTAACGCAATGTCTGGTTAGGCATTTCACTCTTCACTCTCCGCCAAGAACCGAGGGGAGTTATAGACGCTGGTAGACAATGCCATTGGATTTTCACAATACATGATCACAGACCTGGTTATCTATCTACATGTTCCTCCCAAGGGTTCCCCGTGGGGGCTCCCATTAGTCGGCCTCCTCGCTGTGGTCGTATGATCGCGTTCTCGCTATGTATTGGGAGGCGAGCAACAACTTAGCTCTAATTAGAAGATGATTGGCCCTTTCTTAAGTGACTAGGGCCAAGTCTCTCCGTCTCTTTCTGCAGCCTGTCTTCACTCTCATCAAGATTCGATGAGTGGTGTCTGACCGTCTCCCAGACAAGACAATTTCGGCCAGCGCTCTTTCAACCAATCAGAAGCCAGCCTCTATGGCTCAGTGGTAGAGCGTGTCACTAGTAATGACAAGGTCCCAGGTTCGATCCCTGGTGGAGGCACAGCAACATTCAAGGACTACGACATGTCCCCGAATATTCTTTTTGTCATTTTCCTCTCTTTTTCACCACTATGCTACGCTTTGAGTGTATAGATTCCTTACTATGTCTTTCCAAGGAAGCAATTTCTCGTTTCTACCTGTCATGGCCCCTCTCCTCTTACTTTATCATCGTCAAGACCGATCTCGTGAATGGGCCACTGTATCAGGTCCAAGAACTCTGGAGGGAGGTGTGATTTTATAACGCCCAAGATGGCCTGAGGCACCGAGTCGTTTCGCAGCCAGTATTTGTGATCTAACCTATTCAGCAACACACACCAGAAAGCGATGATCACCAAGGCTGTCGGGCGTTTACGGCGGGACATTTCCTCGAGGAATTCATCCGAGACAAGAGATGGAAAGGTCATGGCTGCTGTCTTGAGGGAGGCATCGCCACCCTGCTCAGAGACCATGAAGCATCTCCGCAGGATCCCGAGCGCCGACCCATAGATGTCCGGGTTGACGTCGCTCAGTGTCAAGTTTGTCAGTTTTGTTTGCAACAACTGGATCTGGCGATCGGACTCGCTTCCCTCTGACGAGAGAACGGCGTTTCTCCAAAGCGGTCCGTACGTGTTCAACACTGGGCCCATCGAGCTCGCTCGCAACGGATCCTTAAAGTGACCGACGATTGCGGCACACCCGCGGATCGGAAGTATCCACTCTGGAGGCCCTGGAACTTCGGCGTTGAAGAGAAGGGATGCCGGGTCATCAAAGGCGGCAAAATAGTAGTTTGCCATCAGCGCCGAGCATGTAAAGAGAGCTGAAGCTTCTTGGTCGGCATCAGGAGAGGACAGGGCGACTCGAAACTGGCTCAAGGCCAGCGCTTGATGGTCCTGGGCGATGCGTTTGTAGTCTCTGTCATCATTCAGATGTGATCGATGCAGGTGTATAGCTGCTACGGCTAGCATCTCATGCAAGAGGTATGGATATCGTGGTGCCATGCTGGGAATGGCAGCTTTCCATGGAACTGGTGCGTCACCATCATTACCCAAACAGCTCGATGTCGATATGATGAAATGATGAAAGAGAGAAAAGTCTATAGCGGTGAAGGATTCGGCTGTGACTTGAGGCGTGGAATCGGGAGTACCCCGAGGTAAAGAAGTCGATAGAGGGTGATCTGAAGATACGCCCAAGCTACAGGTTGACCCCGCCCTAGAGCAACGACTGCAAGGAACCCGTTCATCACACTGTTGTGTTCATCAAAATCCGCTCTCACCATGAAAAGGGCTGCTTGGTAACCCACTTTGACTTTTCTCCTCTTGCACTCTCGGCAGCCGTTCCTCGACTTTGTGTGTGCCCTCCGAGCATGCGCCATGATTCTGACCGTTTGGGATGAGAGCGAAGATTCTGGGCCTCGAGCTGTGACAACAAATGATCACACAGTGTCGCCATGAGCATGGAAGATGAAACACAGCAGCCAGCTCCAATGACCAGACAAGCTCTGTTTATTTGTGCGGGGTCCTAGACCTGGTTAACAGCCAATCAAAAGAATTGTTAGTGAGTTTATCGTCTTTTCGACAGGCCATGTCTTACAGTAACACGGTTAACCTCAATAGCGTCCAACAGGAGCTACCAGTTGCAATTGTGAAGAAGACAGTTGTAAATTAAGATTATGACCCAAAAAAAACTTAGATACGGTTAAATGAGGAATGAGCCAAATACGCACAGGTCCTAATTTTCCTACACGACTGGACTAGAAAGTGACTTTTCCATGGGTAGTTATCATGGAAATTCCTCGCCCACCTATCATCGTGCCAAGCCTTCGTCCAAAAGCATCGCATTATCAGCTTGCTTTCGAACATTTCTAGTCTTAACTCCGATACTGACTAGGGCAACAGTGGCGATCATCTCTACAAAGAGATAAAGTCCGACCCTTACGCCGAGACTTCCTGTCATGGGACTCAAAGATTGGTTCTCGGTAACGACATAAACGAAGGTTGCCAGAACCCTGATGCTCACGAACGGCAGCGCAACGAGAACAGCGAGCATCAACCAAGAGCTATGATTGGGTGAGTTCTGACTCTTGAGGTGTAGATAGCCCTGTAGGCTGCATCGGACAGTCACAACCGTCATGGCGAGGCAAGCAAGGAGCAAGACGGCAGCGCCGACCTTTGCGATGGTCCAAGCCTGGCTGATCTTGTCCTGTGTTGTCCCACTCATGAGTTTTGACATGCCGACAGCTAGTAGGGCGATGCCTAGCATGACTTGTAGGTGGAACAGCATGATGATTCTGGTTTCCTTCTTGCTTTCGAGGCGTCGCTTCTCGGGGCTGCTATGGTAGAATCGCCTATTGGAATGACTCTGTCAGTACTCTCCATCGAAAAAGAGGCAGTAGTCATGATAAGAGTGTATGCTGGCTTACGCTTCGTGAAGTACACCCGCCACTGCCAGGAGAAGGGGCGACAGCCCAACACTGGTCACTATAGCTGCACCGGAACCTGGATTGTCGCCAAGCTGCATGCCTGAACCGATGATCTTCAAGGAACAGAAGACGAGGAGATATCCCCAGCCCAGAATCGCCATTCCCCGGAAGCCATGGCGAAAGGCGACATAGACTGTTGGTACGGATAGGGATACAAAGATCAACAGGGTAGCTATGTTCAGCGAATGGTTAGAGGTGGGCATGGCGATTGAATGGCTTCGAGGAAGCAGCGTGACCAACAGTGCCGGGTTGGTAGGATTCGGTCTGGTTCGAGGTGAGGAATAGCTTGATTCAATCCTTGCGAGTAGAGAGGTATGCCGAGGACAAACCCATTGAAGAACCAGCGAGGATGAAGTTGCCTTAAGTAAGAGATTCTCGTATCAAGGGTCCTAGGCGGGATACAAATGAAAGGACGAGGCGAAGCCATGATAATCAAAACATACGACAAGAATATTGGAAGATGAATGTAACTACTTACAGCTGAGGTTGTCTGTCCCCCTGTGTCGGTAGCTGGTGTTGGCGGGTTCCCACAAAGTTGATGCCTGACACGGCATAGCTGATGCCTCATGCGAAGCTTGCAGGGTCTACAAGGGTCCCGATGATCCGTATTTAGCTTTTTGCCTGAGCCGCGGTACTGATGCCTTATGCGAATGACTGCTCACCGTAGTTTAACTCCGTTTTGGGTGCCGGGCTCCGTCGCTCTGACGATAGGGTGCAATTTATGCTTAGCCGTAAGCGGCCGTTGTGGCAATTCAGTTGTCTCCAATTTCAACAAGGAGAGCAGCAAGGTAAGAATCCTCAGAGGAGCGAAATCAAAACAATTGTGCTGACAAATAACAAAGTAAAATTCGAAAGATAGTAGAATATCTATCTTACCAAACGCAGCAGCTGTCTTTGTCTGCTGGGTGGTCTAGTCAAGGACAACTCACAACGCCGACCTAGAGGGTGTACTTGGTGCCACCAAAGATTGGAGCCATTTGGCCAGGCATTTCCTTCTCAATAAGCCCCTTGAACCTCCATCCCGTACAATGTCCTGGCATGAGTAGAGCCGGTTCAAGTTCCTTTAGATCCTTCATACTCTGGTCCATCTTCTCGGCAGACGCATCTGCCAGGTGATAGCCGCCGACGATGGAGTAAATAGGACTCCCATCAAGCTCTCTGGCATTCTTGGCGATATTGATAAGGCCAGCGTGACTGCAGCCTGTGAAAATAACCAGACCTTTATCTGCATCTATGTTGGCGATTAAAACTTGATGGCTTGGGAGCTGAAAACATACCTTTGAGTTTACACATGACGAAGCGCTCCTCCATGATCAACTCGTCCGGCACCCACTTTTCGGTTGCTGAATTGTATCTGATGCCACCGGGAATACCACCCTCATAAGCAGTCTGTCGAGGAATATCGCCAGAGACGAGAAACATGCCATCTAGAACAGTGCCAGCATGGTTCATCGTTTCCACTTTCCCCCCGACGCCTCGAATTTCCTCAAGGGTAGGATCCGGCTCGAGAGAGATAGGCTCATCAAACATGACACCTCGGTAGTCTGGCCTGTCCGGGGGCAGGGCGACGGCTACTGAAGCGCCATCGGCTTTTCCGTCATTGATGAGCCGAATGGCAGAAAGTAACCCCCCAGAATGATCTCGGTGCCAATGAGAGAGTGCAATAACTTCCACGTCGCTCATCTGGAGTCTCAATCGTTTCGCGTTCTTTTCGAACACGTCTTCCTCGGGCCCAGCATCAAAGAGCAGCGTACGGCTTTGGCTGTCTTTCGTTGCCGTCTAGCGAAGACATCAGTTTCTACGCTTTAAGACCAAGTAACGCGACACTTACGATAAACAGGGAAAGGCCGTGGGCGCCACAACAGATATTTCGCATTGGCATTTCCCAGTTAGCCCCACCACGAGCTGTAGGGTCAGGGACTCGGCTAAGAGGAACTCCTGCAAAGGATTGTGTGTGCTGTACCCGAAGATTTGGGCTTGGCGAGATTTGATCAATTTCGTCATTGACCAGAACATGTATCTCGAGGCTGTCAACCTCGACAAGAGGTGGCTTGGCAGCTAAGCTGGTAAAAGACATAATCGCGAGTAGTTGCTGCCGGCTGATAGGTCAATAAATGTTGAATTTTGAAGCTTCTCTTTTCAGAGAGTGAGGGCATGCAGAGAACTCAAGTCGACATGGAAGGCATTATCTAGTTGTTGACCACCATTTGATCGCCGACTCGGCTTCTGTCATCGGGCTTTGAACAAATCCCGTGATGCCTCGGTGACCATATTTGTAAGCCAAGGTACCCAACTCTGGCTGACGAGTGGTGCCATTAGATCCCTGTTAGTCAATCTTACCCATGGATTCCAAATAATGGTTATTTGGAATTCACGACTTGCATCATTCACTTAGTAGACGAGGAGCGGAGGAAATCAACCACCGAGATAACCCAATCGGATACCCTCGTCCGAGCTCTTTTTCAGCAACACGAATTGTCAAGTTCATAGAAAACCGTCGATCTGTCATGTGGCTCGACAGTGTTTCTAGTGAGCTTAGGTGAGCAGTCGTGCTGCCATCTGTTCGAGGGTGGGTAAAAGAACAATTCCTCCCAGGTTAGTTTGAATTCCGTTGGCCAATGCCAAGAGGACGTTGATTGCACAAATGACCTAATTTCCTCTATCAATATGGTTTTGCTTCATTGAAGACACAAGAATACCAGTTTCTGGAGGTTCAAGATCGCTTTGAGAGTGTATCGCGTGCCCTCCATTTCGCCTGTACTACTGTTCGAGTTATTGCTGGCCAGGCGCCTCAATGTACTTGACAAGGCGTTTTTCGTAGCTAGTCTTGTAATGGAGTAACAGTGGGAGTAACTTCTCGCTATGTTCCTAGTGCTTGTTCATCATCCGTTGATAACAAGGGCGGTCTCACTCTGCTAGTTATCAGAGCTTGGTACAGGATTGCATCATCACTTCTTTGGCATGTTCTGCAAAATTTTCACTGAAAATTTTGCCCTAGGAATGATCATAAAACTTTTACACCTTCTGGATACTGCCTAGCCGCATGGACTTGGAGTTAAGTTGCATCATGACGACTAGGGATATGACTTGGCAAAGAACTCTTGTATATTGCCACACTTGATGTTCGATGCGATACCGATACGAAGGACCTTTGCAATTACCTAGGTGGAAATTGGAGGCTTCCAGATCAAAGACAGAAAACAAACATCTTGGCTGAGACATTCGGACTCACCGAGGTGGATTGATGAGCTTGAAGCACCATTCTAGGTTACCAGGACCTTGATCCGTGAACAAACAGGTCCGTGTCTATGCAGCTTTCACGTGTTAGTTGTGTTGATGCACGAATCAGGTATTTTGTACGTAAATCACAACTATCAGTAGATTGGAGACCGAAAGCAACCGTCCCAAGCCGATAGTTGGATGTAGAAGTCGGATTGGCATGTTTAATACTGAGCTGACTTCACGAGCCAAAGAGAAGATGACAACATCCCGCATAGCTTGGACTTGAATGAGACCATGTGACCTATCGTCTCTGAGCAGACTAAGTCAGTTCGATTATGCGTTTTTCAGCCACAACTCTCATGTTGCATTGGCTGAATGAAACGTGGCCAGGGATCGACCAAAAAGTTTCTTCACCGGCCAGGGCACAGACTTGGTCTGCAGCTTGAGAATGGCTTCTCATTGGATATCTTTTTACCTCAAATGCCTCGTCTTGGCACATACTGAAGTGAGGCGAAGCAAGCCTGGGCATCTACCAACGATGAACTTTTGATGCTGGGAAGAACTTTTGAGTAGATTTTCTTGACTGGCCGCGCGGCATGCAACTGACAACTGCCAAGATATGCAGAGGCTCAGATCATTCAGGACTTGGACATTGTGGCGATGCAAACCAGCAGCGGCACATCGGTCCCTCCCTTGTCGAATCCCGTGTGATAACCAGGCCAACAGCCGTGCAATGCGAGTGAAATATGAGCAGCCGAGGCGGCATTGAGTTAATGTGAGACACGCCTCGCCGTCATCATTGGTGCCGCCCTGAAATTGCTAGACATCGAGGCCCACACGCTTATGCACATGATCAGGAGAACAGAGCACTTTTTCAGCTTCTCGATGACTTCTCTCCTGTGGCTTACAGCGACCGCCCGGAGGTAACCTGGGCTTTCAACCTCTTGGGAAATAATCCTATCAAGCATTCGCCCGCAAATAGTCAGCTTACACTGCCCAATCGGGCCAAACGTTCCGCCTTGCTGGTCGGCACCCGCGCTCCGCAGGTGGTAATTCGGTACTCCCCATCTTCCGCCCAGAGACGGAATGCCTATCGTGAACGTTGATTCATCCATAGCCAAGAGTCAGCTCGTATTGCGGGCTGATATGATGATATGCAGGGAGTGGAGATAATCTTAGTTGTGGCGGGCCGTTTGCGGGAGTAAATCGGCCGTCCTCACAACGGCTCGGGAGGAGGAATGTGATTTTTGACACGGTTACCCTGCAAGCTTTGATAACCTAGGATTTTTTATATAAGACGGTGTTGGCCGTCTGCAGATCCATTCTTTGCACAACAAGTTCCACACAGTTCAGCACCAACAGATCACACTTGAATCACTTCACATCAACTCTTCAAAATGAAGTTCTCCATCTCTCTCGTCGCCCTCTTTGCTACTGGCATCCTGGCCAGCCCTGCTCCCAAGCCGGCTCAGAAGTGCCCCGTAAGTGTTTCTTGATCATTTAGTTGAGACCTTGATCTAATGTTTCTCCAAGGCCGATCGCGTGTGGAGCGACTGCGGTTCCGCATGTCCCGAGACCTGCACCTCGTCCCCTGACCGTGTCTGCATCACCCTCTGCGTCCCTGGATGCTTCTGCAAGAAGGGTACCGTTCTGAACGCCGTGAGTGACTCTACTGTATCTAACTGACGACTGCTGACATTGCAAAAGGCCGGAACCTGCGTTCCCCGCTCCAAGTGCTGATTTTCTTGATTTGGATTACTTTCGCTTCTATCTGTACATGTTTAGTCCAGCTTGTTAGAGCAGGGCATTTATATACGCTTCAATTCCAGCTTCTTAAAAACTGCCTTGGAATCTCATACTTTTGCTTGACCCCATCATCTTCATGCACCGTGTGATCTCACAATGACCTCATCACTTTATTAACGTGATAAAAAGGTTGTATTGGAAGAGCAAACACTATTTGACTACGTTAATTATCACAAACCTTTGTTAAATGCAGCTCTTGGTCGGCTAGAAATGGTTGGAGCCTGTTCCTGACTTGGTGTGGACGAGATGCTTCACTGATATTACGGCGTCGTGATAGGCATGGCAGTGATAGCACTCCCGTCGGCCTCGCCACTCGCAATACATACGCCCTAATACTTCTTGTGATTGAATATTATCTTAATATTATCAAATTGAACCTCTATGCCCTATTGAAGTGGACTATCTTTTGTCGGCTTATCAATATGGTTTGGGATTTGGAGCGGCCGATAAGCCAAGGACGCCAGCAGCTGATTTGTATGGGACTAGATGAAAGACGTATCATTAATCGAAGGCGATAGAAAAGGAATTAGCCCAAGCAAACTTCTTAGAAGGTCGTCCCTCATTAACTCTTGCAGGTTGAGATTAGTAGTGAACCAACAAATTGACTTGAAGCTACAACAGCCAACTGGCGGTCAAATTCACATCTTATAGGCATAACTAATCACGGCCCTGGGCCCCAATTAGCACTTCTAGGACCGAATAAAATTAGTTTATGACATTTCAATACTGATGTTAGTCACTTCTTTGCCTTGAAGACTTGGTGAGGCAGCTCTCGATTGCGGGTCCGGGACATTTCATCTGACCAATAGGGGTGAATCTTCGGTATCCGAATGGCTTCACCTCCGGTGTGAGAACCAACAAGAGATGTCACGGAGGTACTATATAGACTGGAAAGGGATCGTTTTGAAATGTGAACTCATCTTCTCACTCCAAACTCCGCTCACCAAGACGCTCAACTACACAACCTTCAGCTCCAACCATGTCTCAATTAAGCGCCATGCCAAAGCCTCAAGCGACTCAATCACCGCCGGCTCCTTCGTATCCGACAGGCTTCAGTTTTGGAATGACTCTGTTCGCTCTCTTTATCTCTCTTTTTTGCGTTGCATTGGACAGCACCATCATTGCCACGGCCATTCCGCGAATCACTGACCAGTTCTATGCGCTGCAAGATGTGGGCTGGTACGGTTCGTCGTATCTTCTGACGAAATGTGGTAGGTAACCAGTTGTAAGACTTTTTGAAGTATAGTCACCTAACATATGAAAGCCTTTCAACCGCCTTTTGGAAAATGTTTCCGTTTCTTCAGTCTCAAATGGACATTCCTTGCTGCCTTGTTCATCTTCGAGATTGGTTCAGTCCTCTGCGCAGCTGCCCAGTCCTCGAAAATGCTTATTGTTGGCGTGAGTTTTACCTCTTTCATCTTATGTTGAGAGAATCTTGTATGCTGATATGGGTTTCGTAGCGCACAATTGCTGGCATTGGATGTGCTGGCATCTCCAGCGGCGGCCTCATCATCATCGCCAACATCACACCCATGGAGAAGCGAGCCACGTACCAGAGTCTTTACGGTGGAATATTCGGAATTGCTTCTGTCGTGGGACCACTGGTAGGTGGAGCATTCACTGACAAGCTATCCTGGCGCTGGTGCTTCTACATCAACCTCCCTCTTGGCGCAGTCTCGGCCGCTTTTTATCGTCTTCTCCTTACGCCTGCCCTCGAAGCCCAATCCCCTCAAGGAACAAGGAATCTTGGGACTCTTGTGGAATCTTGACCCCATTGGATTCGTCCTGTTGTTTCCGAGTATCATTTGTCTTTTGTTCACTCTCCAGGTACGCATTGTCCTCTTTGTTCACCCTGAGACCAACGCTAACAGAAGTCAGTGGGGAGGTACCACTTACGCCTGGAACAGTGGTCAAATTATTGCCTTGTTTGTGGTCTTCGGTGTCACGCTCATTGCGTTTGTCTGCAGTCAGATCTGGCTAGGCGAGGCAGGAACTGGTAAGATTCGCGGAACTTCTCGATCAACGGTCAACTAACAAACAACAATAGTCCCACCTCGCATTGCCAAACAACGAACAATCTTTGCCTCGAGTTTGTTCACGTTTTGCCTCGTCGGCACCTTCTTTCTTCTCAGCTACTTCATACCCATCTACTTTCAGGCTGTCAAAGGGGCCACCGCCCTTAAGTCGGGTATCGACACAATCCCCCTCATTCTCCCCAACGTCATTGGTATCCTCTTTGCGGGGTTCGGAACAAGCAAGATTGGTTACTACGTCCCCTTCATCTACCTGGCGGTAGTCATTGCTCCTATCGGTGCCGGTCTCTTGACCACTCTTGGACCCAACACCAGCGCGGGCAAGTGGATTGGCTACCAGATCCTCTTTGGCTTCGGATCTGGATGTGGCTTTCAACTTCCTCAAGTTGCGGCCCAGATCGTGTTACCTCCTCGCGACATTCCCATGGGAATTTCAGTATCGATGCTGTTCCAAGGCCTCGGCGGTGCCGTGTTGATCAGTGCTGCCAACAATGTGCTCAACGAAAAGTTACTACACTACATCAATGATCTTGGAATCTCTGGTGTGAATGGCATGGACGTCATCAACGCTGGTGCCACGGGCTTCCGCAACGTCGTACCCGCTGAGAACATCGATCAAGTGGTTAACGCTTACAATCAGGCTCTCCGCAAGACCTTTCAGATTGCCCTGATCATGGCGTGCCTCAGTGCTCTTCCCGCCGCTTTGTTGGAGTGGAAGAGTGTCAAGAAGGGTGGCCCCGACTCTGCGGAGACTAAACCCAAGGCGAATTCCGCTTTGCCTTCAACCAGCGACATTGAGAAAGCGTCCTCCTAGTGAATGTGTCGCTGACTTGGGCAGTGGCCATGTTGATGGTTATCACGATAGGTACCGAGGATTCCTGCCAAGGCCCGGCAAGACTCATGGAGGAATGACTGCACTTGTATAATTAGACATGGAAGATAGTGTATGATGACTTGGATTTCAATGATCTGTGATTAAATGATGCGTTTTAGCGTGTCGCTATATTAAGCAATAGGTGAATGTACGTCGCATGGAACGCGAATTCTCATTGTGAATTTGTGAAAGAAACCAGCCATGATTCTGAAGCCCGTTTCTACTCTACCGCGACAGAGCTCGACCTCGCCTTGGCCACTATTCCCCTATACTCAGTTTGAAGCCAGGCGCCAAGGCTGGCCACTAAGTTGTCATCTGCCAGGTTCGTCCCTAACTCCTCAGCAGCGGGACAAGCAGCCTCTGGATCGTATGCCTCTGTCCCCAGAGAAAGGAACACGGTGATGAGGTTTCCCACTCTCTTCAGCTCGCTCAGAACCAGAGTGTTCGTCAAGGCCGTTTGCAAGTCATAGTCATGACTCTGGAAAGTCCCCACGGTGAGAGCTGTTCGGAGAACGGACACCCCCATCTTGTGACTGGTAGCGCCCGCACTCAAGCTACTGAGTGAGCCGCCGCTGGTTGATGACGGGGTTGAGCCTGGTGACTCGGGCGTTGGTGGGCATGAGGCCCCTGTGTCGTTTGTGTTTGAGATAGCTTGTTTGTACCAGAGTAGAACTCTAGATACGATAGAAGCGTATAACATAGCTGTGTGTGGTAATCGCGCACAAGGGCACTTGAGAAGCAGTCCCAAGCGCCCTACCACGTCGCGGTTGCGCGTCAGAACTGAACCGAGGTCTAATGTGCGGGCAGGCACTCCATCCGAGATAGGAGCCGAAGGGTTAGCGCAATACAACCGGCGCATGATGTCTTTAGACTCCTGAGTACAAAATTGGCGTGCTGTTGTTCTGGGCGGCGTTGTCGCTGTTGAGCTTTCGGCGGTTTCCAGTATCGCTGGACTTTCAAGGTTATCCAACGAAAGCCAAGGCTGGAAGACGTCGTGAGAGGTAGAAAAGGGGTCATCAATGATCATGTTTGTCTCAGCCAGACCGAACATCATATCGAGATTGCCCTGGTCATTGCAAGCCAGGTCAAGGTCCGGAATCCCCGGCATAACAGGGCTCGACCGGACCTGAGGAGGGCTGGCAAGCCTCCGTCGTGGAGGCTTCCCAGCTTTCCTAGAGACTCCATACACGCAGCCTAGGCCCTGAGCGATGCAGCGAGAACAAGCAGGGCGGCCACGGTCGCATTTGATCTGGAAGATTTCAGGTTAGTCAGCCACTCTGCACGACTAGGAGAAACGTGGCGCACCTTTGCTTGTCCACAGGCATCACAGCTGGATCGAAATTTGGTTTGGGGTCTTGGGGCTCGATTGTGAGGTTCATGCTGAATATTGAACATCTTTGGATACGATGAGTCTTAACGCAGTTTCGTATGATGATGGTGACGTTGAAATTTGTGAGCTGGCAGATGAGATTTGACTCATTTGCATTCAAGTGCCGCTTATCCGGAGGATGCCAACCAACAGACCGGCTTACCCATGTCGGCATTGCGGGGCCATAGTGTCTATTAGGAAGGTTTTTCGTTGCTCTAGGACATAAGAAAACGCCTTGAATATTTATTTCGAGTTGAATAAATCTCTAAAAGGAGATACTGGGCACTGACTGCGGCGCGACTCCTAAGAATGCATTGTGGCATAGTTAGATGTGCTTATACAACAAGAAGTAAGGAAATACCTATACCAGGGGAAAAAAGACAGATTGAATTAGATTTGAATGCATAATACGTTTGATAGAAATAGAGGGGAAGCAGGTGATGCCGTTGATCACCTTAATCCTCTAGTCCGCCTTCACCACTCTAACCCGCAGCATCGAGCCTACACTTTAAACCGTTATCCTTTGATATTTTCACGCGCTGTTAGCTGTTTCTTTACTCCTGGCTATGAGTAAATAGAATGTTTGTGCGGTTCGGCAGCTTTCGTTGTTCTCTGATCATCTGGTGTATGAAATACTTACAAAGGGCTGAAGGACAAAGCTAAGATTGATTTGAATGTACATATTGGATCAGATGAACACAAATGAACATGGTCATTGTAGATAAAATCTGACGGACTATAAATGACAGTCCATATCTAATGACTCCCATTGAAAAATTGCGATAGCCTTCAGTAGAAATTAGCCCGAGCTTGAGCTGCCACGATCTTGAATAAGCCGAGAATCCCGTAGGAACCATGGATTATCAAAACCACCGACAGCGACTGTCTCTCGGGACTACAGCGGCCTCAGCCTTCCTCATCATCCTTATCTACATACTAGAGCTGGTTAGGTACGCTTTGAAGACTTTCGTTTTATTGCGTGAACTCTGCTTCATGTCGATGCTGGTGGAGTTCTTCCTACCTCCATTCTGGAGGCCTTCGAGGTGGTTTATTCCTTGTCGGAGGGAGTCAACGCCAGAGGAAACTTCCTTGTTGCGGCCGTAATACTCTATTCCTTCTGCAACTCTGTAAAATTGGATTATGGGGGTCTTTTGTTTTAGCACTGATGTTTTGCCCTTACGAGCTGCAAGTGCTTCATGAGGCCCAGCGGCGGCCAGAATAGACAGTATAGAAAACACTAGTCTTTGTCAAATCTACTTTCAACCTTTGTGTGCAAGTGAATAGTTGAAACGTCTCCGTCAAGCGACGGCCGTGCTAGTCTCAATAAGGCGTGGGTAGGGGTACATAGGTATAAGAAAAAGGGCCGAGTGCTAAGATGATGATTCTAATAATGAATTATGGGATCGTTTCTGTGATATAGAGTAAAGCTATGAATATTCCAAAAATAGACAGCCAATCTTTTATAATCGCGTTAAAAAGGTCAGGCTCTTGCACGAAGAGCCAATGCCCAGCGGCTAGTAGCTCAAGTCTATTCCTGTCCCCAGCGCCCAGCTCCCTTTCCTTGGCCAAGTTGGTATCGTCTGGAAAGACCACCGACCGCGGAGCCATTCTTCTCGTTGGCCAAAAGGTTCTGCCCGTCTCCCATGTGCAATACGCCGGCTCTAGCGAATTCTGGTATCCTGTCTGATACACAACCCACTCAGATGTCCCAAGCAGTCTCATGCGGTGCCATGTTTTGAGCCACTCTGGTCCAACGGTCGAGGAAAAGATGGGCTCAAGAATATGCCGCGCGTTTCCGTCCTCCATCATTGCGCAGAATGCTGAGTACCTTGCGGCTGGATTGTAGTACATGGAACTGATGAGGATGAGGGCCTTCACCAGTTCAGGTGAGCGTACGGCAAGATGTGATGCGACAAGGCAGCCTAGAGAGTGACCGACGATGATGGCTGGTTTAGTGATGTTTATATGCTTGAGCAGGGCCACCGCGTCATCACTAGTTACTTCTGCACGGAGCTGTTCGGGGCTGGACTCGGGAGGCAAGGAGGAGCGCCCATTGCCTTGAGAGTCGAAGGCGATGACTTGGTACCCGAGCGCCTTGAAGAATGGGATCTGAAAGATGAAGTCTTGACAGTCGCAAGCCCAACCGTGGAGTAAAAGAACAGGGGGGCCCTGACCTTCAGAGACGTAAAAGAGGGAGACATTGTCTCTTACAAGGTGTGGCATAGTGAGGTCTGTTAGGTCATCTTGAGTCTGTGTGGCCGAAACATGCATGCCGAGGACTCAAGTTTCATAACCTCTCACAGGCGGTTTAACAAAGAGACTGCGGATCATCGGCGCCTTTTATTGTCCGCGCTGATCGTATGTGTGCGTCATCGTCGCATATTAGTTAAGCCTTCAGCCTTACGCTAGTCCACGACCATTTCTTCAAATCAAGATGCTACGTTTCAAGTAGAAACCATGAACCTATTCCTCTTTGTAGTAAGCACATGGGAATAGGAGGCGTGGCTGGTTCACTAGGGCCACCAAGTCAAAACAACATGACAAGAACCCAGCATATAATCCGACTTTGTACACGATGTTTCCGGTAAAAACCCATGGGCAAGGATTAAACAAAGATCCTAAATCGAATAAACGATTACAGGGATCTAGTGCTTACGCTGATGAAGATGAGCAAGAATCTCGCAGAACCCGCTTTGGTATTAGATCAAATAAATTTGCCGAAGCTATTCAAGAGGAAGCTGGTAATGGGTTAAATAGAGAGAAATACAATACAATCCACCACCCAAATGTGAGAAACGAAATGTAGAATTATAGCGTGAATTACTTATGCTCCCGAAATAGGGCTTTCTCAATGATGGTCTCCTGACGCTCAAACTCATTCTGTTGCTAATTCTGAAGCTTGATCTCAATGAACTGGTGCAGTGCCCCAGGCACATTGGAAACAGAAGTAATCTCCAGCCTCTTGTCAACCTTGGCCAGCAGACCCTTCCAATCCTCCAAACTACGCTCCAACGAGTTGAATGCATTCAGCATCTGAAGGTCAGCCGCATTCATCATGCGACCAAGGGTCATGAAGGGAAGGGCGCCAGTGTCTGGTGGAGCGACGACCTCGACTAGGACAACGCTGGATCCAGACTCTAGATGCGGGACAAGGGGTGTGAGGACCTTGGCAGCGTACTTGTCGGGCCAGTCGTGGAGGATCGTCTTGAGCATGTACACTTGACCCTTGGTGTTTTGGGGAGTGAAGAAGTCACGCGCTTCAAAGGTGACGCGGGACTTGAGCTCCTCAGGGAGTCGCTCGTCGAAAGCAGCCTTGACTTCAGGAAGGTCTTGTACGACAAACTTCAAGTCGGGGAAAGTCTTGGCCAAATGGCTGGCATCATGGCCACTCGAACCACCAATCTGAGAGCTGTTAGTAAAGTCCACGACAGATAATTGTAAAGGGTAGAACTTACATCAACAATAGTAGCTTCACCAAGCTGGGCCCAGTCATAGCCCGTGCTCAAGAGATCCTCAATCTTGATGGATGATGCAGAGGCAGCTGCCTGCATACTCTCAGCAAACTTGGTAGCACGCCATCCCTTGGGCTTGCCCTCGACATCGCGATTAACGTAATCCCAGAACGACTCGGGCTTGTCCAGCCTATCAACGTTGGCAACAGCGAAGCTGCTCTCCAAAGGCTCCTCGCTCCAGGTTTCCTTTCCGGAGCCATACTTTCGGAATGCTTCAGGCATGTGAACAGTACCGGGTCTGGCCTCGTGGAAGTTGTGTCGAAGCCAGGACTTCATCAAGGGCTTCTTGACAGGGAGAGCAGAGAGAGATGTGTGTATGATCTTGTCCGGTGCGTTGGGGTCCACGGCGAAGAACCGGATAGAGATGGCGTACTTGAGAACACGACGAACAAGGCTCTCTGGAAGACCGACCTTGGCAGCGATCTCTGCACGTGTTGCCGATCCATCCAATGGCACAGCGTTCCAAAAGTCAAACTCGTTGAGAATGTCCATGGCGGCTGAGTCGTAGTTCATCTGCTTAGGTTAGTCGCGGCATTTCAATACTGAGAGGTAGACGAACGAAGAGAGGAGTCATGAAGGAAACATCAGTTGGGCCTAGAGTAAGACGATGAATGTCGTTGATGGCATCGAGCAATACCATACGAAGACCCATGACTTCTGGAGACTTTGGATACTCTTCAAGACTATCCAAGGCAAAAGAAGGAGCGGCATGCCCTCCTTTCTCAAGCGTTGCCGCGAGGGCATTCGCGGCTTGAGAGATGGACTCAGCTAGGCTGGTCAAAGAGGGTTGCTGCTTGTCTGCCATTTTTTCGAAAGTTTAGAGCCTGTTAAATTGATTATCCTGTCTCTACAGACTTCATCTCATGATATATGTCTACTGCGGAGTACGTCGTATGCGTTGGTCAAGAGGACCTTCGTTTTAGCCGAGCATCAGCTCGTCGACTCACAGTCAACGCAGTCAGCACTACTCCTAACCTGGCAAGCAAGATGCAAATCAGCGCGGAGATAAAGCCTCAAAAGGAATAGCAGATTCGTAAGCGGCCAGGAAACCCTGGTTAAGAAGTCCGACAACGCCAATCAGCAACCAGGTTCAACTTGACAACAGGTTCTGCGCGGGTAGGGCTGAATGCCGTTGGACCAGCGTGACCACCGACGGCGTTTGAGTCCTGCTCCTGCTTCCCGCTGACATTCTTATTCGTCAAGTTACAGGAATTGCCGCTTGGCAGGACAAAGTCCCTTCTCACCTGGAAGCCGATGGTTGAATGGCTTAACTAGGGCTGACCTGCCGTTTCCAAAAGAAATCGGTCGCATTCCAAATAGCTTCATGGTAGTCTCTTTGACCAGTTATAGCATTTCGACCCTGGTGGTTGCCGCTTAGCTGATACTCGCTGTTGGTTGATGGTTCATTGCGGACTTCATCTGATTCCCGAGCTTGGATGGTTGCGTTGCATATGCATGGCGTGAGAAATGAAAGCAGACAAGTCATTTTATGTCAAACTCTCCTTGTCGCTCTCAAGAGTAAGCAGCAGTGGTCCTCCTTGTCTTTCATCAAGTTCTAAAACATGTATAGACCATTTGAGGATTAGGCGTTAATATTCATGTTCTTCTAGAGATGCTCGCTATTTGCCAGACGATCAATCATGTACGTTTCCTCCTCCTGGTTACCATCGTCGTGCAATCAATGGCCACCGGCCGTGTTGGAGTTGTCTGCACAAGTCCAAGGTCCTGTCGCCCCCGCTTCTTTCAAGCTGTTCATGATGCCAACCACCGATCCGTACGTGCCGGCCACTACCATGAAAGTGCCCACGACGATAATAAAGATACTCCAAGCAACCATCAGGCACCATTTAAGAGATTTGGTCTTCTTGCCTGCAGTCCAATTATCGTAAAGCCACATACAGCCGTACGGCTGCAAACACATAAAAGTACCAAGCAAAGCACCAATCAGTGCCACAAGCCCGTTAAACACTGGGATGCTGCTCGCGATGATGTACGCAATAATGGTGATGCCTCCAGTACAAGCCAACCATGTGCCCCAATGCACCGCACTGTTGGAATTGAGGTGTTTTGTGCCACGAAGGAGTCGGATAAAGAGATACTTGGCCGGGATCTATGCACAAGAACGATCAGCAACTGGAATTGGGAAAGCCCATTGCAACTCACATGTATCATAAGCATAGCGGTAACAATCAACCCTGGCAGGGCAAATCCATAGCAGACCTTCTTCATTAAATCTCCGGCCGAGCCTAGTGCAGGCGATGCGACGTAAGAGCCGCAATAATAGTATACCACGATACCAATGGTAGTATAAGTGATAGTTACGATAGATTGACAAGTCAGGAGTGAACGGGTATAGTGGCGAGGCTCGCGCATTTCGGCTGCAATTTGGAAGAAGGCTGGCGTCCCTGAAAATGCGAAGATGTGAGAGGAAATGGCCGAGATGCCATCCACAAATGTTGGGGCATTGGTGAGTCTGTAGTTTGACTCCCAATGGCCTTCACTGGGGGAAGGGGCATCGGCAGGACGATCTTGAAGTCCGACGGCAACGGTCACACAGAAGACTACAAAGACCGGTCAGTTGCAACAGGTCTGTCAGGAGGACACCAACTTACTAGCCGTCATAATGCAGACCAATCCAATCCACGCAATCCAACCGATTCGGCCCAGGGTACGAATACTGGCAAAAAGGAAGCCGACTACTGCAGCAACAGCGACAAAAACAGCAGTACAAGCTGCGTGAGTTGACACCGAGTTTAAGCCGATCGAGATGCCTAACATTGCAGAACCAGCGACGAAGATCCAATCTGAAGAGCATCAGCAGGAGCCGAGGACTTGCTGGGCCTATCTCTTGAGACTTGTTGCTCACATAGAATGAAGACGACGGCGAGAAATTCGCGACCTGGGCGCCCAAACATGAGCTGACCGGCATCATCGAGGCCGTAGACTCCGGGATGACGACGTTTAAAAACGCCAATCATGTAATCGGACCAGGTGGTGATAATTGCGACGGCGATGAGGCAGATAACGCCTGGGATAAGACCAAGAGCATCAAAGGTTTTGGGTATAGAGAGAACTCCGAGGCCGATCTGAGTCTTGGTCATCAAGGCAACAGTCGCGATCCATCCGACCTGTGTGAGCCGAATATTTAGTATCTTCCATTGTGATATTCTCTCAGTACTGACTGACATTTCGGTAATTGGGCCCGCCCTCTGAAACCTCACCAAAGACAGGGTCCTCAATGTGTGGTGATGATTGGCCATCCTCGGAACCCTGAGAAGGACTTCTCTGAACCACCCCAGACAGCTCGAGGTCTCGAGGTCTCTCATTCTTGTCAAATTTCATGTTGAATGTATAAACGAACAAGGTGAAAAGTCTGGGGAATCTGGGGAAAATGGAGCAGAATGGGGCACAATGAGTATGTGGAGGCTAGAGAATCTGGGGAAGAAAGATCCGGTGACTAAGGGGAAAGCCACTCCTTTAAAAGAACGGATTTTCCATTAGTCAACGAAGCTCGTAAGTGTATCAAGACCCCATGGAAACGCCGTCATGAAGGTTCCGTCGCCCCACGTTGCTGAGGAGGAACAAGGTTGAGGCGTGCATGAGTTGTTTAGAGAGCGGAGCCTACGGGAGTGTGATGCGCGGACCCGAACTGGGCCAGGGGAACGGGGATAACGATCCCCGGGTCTGCGATCTTCCAAGAGGACCCATTGTATTATCTATCGAATGATTTTCCCGTTTCAGGGAGTTGATTCAGTCAGTGGAGGCCAATTCGGACGTTGGGGCGCGAGGCATGCGGTTGAGCTGTTGCCCCTAAGTTTCCCTGGAGCTAGACTGCAATAGAGTTTGTATCAAAATATGATGACCACTTGAGTAGAGTAGAACCGCACATCCAACATACTTGCCGAAGTCGCCGACTTGGCACTTCTAGAATGCGTAGAACCTTCTCTCTTCCGTCAAGATGTATCGCTGGCAAGCCCCTGCACAACTGCCAACTGCGTGCCACGTTACCTTGCAAGGCCCGGGCAAGTCGCGGAGTTGCAAAGACCGAAGTGTCAAATCCAAGGCCAATGATAGGCTAGATCTCTAGACTTCTATTTGTTCAATGGCATAAAATGACGTGAATCTCCTGGGATCGGTTTCTCGGCATTCGACGCCGGTCACGCTAGAGTGGAGCACGGAGACAGCCCCGGCCGTGATATACATGGCCCACCCAGCCTTGCTTTATTTTGGAGCATGGAACTGTCTTGAAAAGTCATCAACCTTTCCCCTTTTGAGGCATTTTACGCGTCTATCATGACTCAGGAGTAGGCGGTCCATAAGGACATGATTGACATTGAGTTTGCCCTATGAAGAAGGTGAAAGATCCCAGCCAGGACTCTCTGTCCAGCAAGTGGTAGAACACCGTGACATTGCATGTTTGCTAGCATGATAATGGTGTGAAAAATTCCGGACATCAGTCCCTAAACCCTCATTTTCTATATCAGCTCTATTGAGATGTTTGAATTCTCGTGTTAGATACCTATGTCCTGACCCGGCCTCCCCTTCCGAGGACGGTACCATCGGGATGGCACCATTCCATATTCTCTAATTACGTATTACCAAGCATAACGAAGAGACTACATCACAAAGTCGGAAAGAGTCGAGAACCTTGTGGGAGAGTATTGAGGGATGAGACAACTCAAAAGCCATCACACGGCTCCCGGAGAAGAAAGCCGAAACAAATCAAGTCCAAGCTTCTTGTCTTGGTTGTATCCTTGCGAAGTGCCTCAAAAATTCATAGAAAAGCTCAGGACTTTGCAGGAATTCGTTTCGCTGAGCACAGAAACATCGACTGGTGATGAAGCTTTATGACCAGGGCCTGGGCGTTGAATTCAAGCTCTCATTTATCTCATGTCCTAGATTATAGCCACAATTTCATGTTTCTTGTCCTGACTATTGTTGCTCCACTCTTACGCACGTCCTACTCCGGGCCAGACCATGAACTGCATTGCTACCACTCAAAAGTCGAAGGCTGTGAACAGTCCAATGCCTGTGCGGCGAATCCACTGCCAAGTCCCTTTCTCTTTCTCCTGCCCTTTGCCCTTGGCATGGTGATATGCCGAAATACCTTTCCTCCAAACCGACTGTATAAAGGCAGCACACCCCCTGCGTCTAGCAGAGTCTCCTCGATGTCTGATTGCTGATAATGAAACACATTGTTATATCCTTCGATGCAGATTGTTTTGCTGTCTTTGTTGATCGTAATTACCGAATCTTCTTGTGCGATTTTGTAAAACTCTGGATCTTGCAGTTTTATGTTAAACAAGCCCATGTTCAGCTGATTCCGCTCATCTAGGCACGTTAGACATGATGTCGTGAATTTCCAAGCCTGGAACTTACAGATGAAAGCGAAACCCTTCGCAATAACCGCTTCTACTCCAGCACCTTGCAAGGCTCTCACGGCGTCTTCGCGGGATGACCCGCTGCCGAAACCATGGTCCGCTACACTACAAGAGGTAAGTATCTGCTCGGAAGATTTATGGCGGAAACTTACATGATGCGCGATCCTTGCTTGGCCTTCTCTTGGAAGCTTGGGCGGAAGTACTGGAAGCAATGGCTGCCCAGATCTGCGTTGTCGATACCAGGCATGAACTCGGCAGGAATGATAGCATCACTATAACAACTACGCCTTAGCCCTAGCTCGTGCGAGAGTTGTATGAGAGTTTACTTACGTGTCCACGTTTTCTCCAAACCGTTGAACCTTGGACCGCACGGCTCGCGAACTTGACTGCGTCGGAGAAGCAGGCTCATTCAGCTCATTACCGTTGAGAAGGCTTGGTGTCTTGTTAGACGAAATCTGCGGCTCGGGCTCACTTATAGCCACTGAGACGTCCATGTTGCCCCTGGAGCCCTTCACTATCCTCTCCAGCTTACCTCTGTCCAGTCGGTCCAGCAAGTACTTCGGGTCTCTCACCACCATGTCAAAGCTGGACGCGGCGACAGCAGCCGCACAAGTAATGTTACCCAGGCTGCCTTTGCCCATTCGATTGCGAAAGTTGCGGTTCTGTGAAGACAGCCAAACTTCGCCTTCTCCGGCAACGTCAACATCGTTGATTCCCACGCAGTAAGAGCATCCAGGTGCACCAATCTCAAAACCTGCCTGCTTGTAGATCTCCAAGAGCCCATGTCGCTCAAGACGCTTGATAATGATGAGGCTACCAGGGGTGACTCTGCGCTTTCCATGAGTTACAGGTCGCATGCCCGCTCGGAGACCAGCCTCGAGAATCAGAGCACCAATGATCAAGTCCTCCTCGGTGGTAGTGCAAGCCCCAATGAAGCAGCCATCTAGCTTCATCCCAGCCTTTTCTGAGACAAGAACAACGTCATCCGGGTTTGGATATAGTGCCATAGTGACATTGACCTCAGAGAGATCAACCGTTCTCTCCTCCACGTACCGTGCGTCAGGGTCAGCTCGGAAATAAAGGCCGCCCTCTCGATGCTCTGGTTGTTGTCGCCGTGCAATCCATGCCGAGGTCTCCTCATCCGCTTCGAAACAAGCACCCATGCCACCGACCTCAGTTGTCATGTTTGCAATCGCAAACCTTGCATCCATCGAGAGCTCCTTCAATCCCGGGCCACCATACTCCACGGCACGCTGGAATGCAATAGTGTTGCGCTTGAAGAGACCAAGGATATGAAGTATAACGTCTTTGCCGCCAACACCAAAGGGTAGTTTGCCAACAAAGTTGATCCTACAAACCTCTGGGACTCGGAACCAGGTCTCTCCAGTAACCATGGGCATGACAACATCAGCCGCGCCAAATCCAACGGCAAAAGATCCCATGCTTCCAGCTGAGCAAGTGTGCGAGTCACTTCCGACGACGATGCGTCCGGGTTGTGCTCGCTCGCGTGTGAAGTCTGTGTGCATGATGCTCGTGTTCGCCGGCAAGTAGTCGATAATCTTGGCTTCCCGGCGAAACCGTTCAGCTTTTGCCATGAGGCCCCTTTGCCTAGGCTGATGGTTTGTGCGAGGGTCAACAGTATGGTCAACAGCCAGCCAGAGTCGATCATTGCGATAGGGACGTGGTCTTCCCATTTTGTCGTATGTCTTTTCCATGCCAGCCCAGAGTAGCTCCGATGTAATTGTCCAGTCAACTTTGACACAAATCATCTCTCCCGGCTCGACATGGGATTTTGTGAGGCCAACGCCAGCATGAGTGAGGATCTTTTCAATGACACTCATCGGACGCCGTGCTGAGGGAGCTTGAAAGGACTCAGACGTAACAGGTAGTGGTGGAATAGTCTGCACAGCCGCAGCATCGCTAGAGTTGAGTGCTTCGAGGTAGTAATCCAAGTTGTGTAACAGAGTATCCATGAAGCTGTCCGCTGTGGCTGAGCCGCCAAGGTCCACTGTTCTGGTATCCGATCCGACCAGTTCAATAGGGTCCAAGGTCCGACGAATTGCCTTGGACAGGGCCTCACTCTCGGCAACCAGGCCTAGGGCTAGTTCCAGCATGAGACCCACTGCCTGTATACCACCGAGAGGGTTAACTCTTTTGCCCCCGGGCTTAAGGTTGAAAGGTTCAAAGATTCCAGGCGTCCCGCGGGAGCTGCTTCGTTGAATGGCAGACACGGCAGCAGACGCTAGGATATCCGGAGATCCCAAAATCCCGCCAGCTTGGTCAGATAGAATATCTCCAAACATGTTCTCTGTGAGAATGATGCCGTTCAAGCTCAATGGATCGGAAGAGAGTACCATGGACGCTGTATCCACCAAGACATGGCGTAATGGGACTTGAGGGAATTCTTGTTCGAAGACGTGGGCCACGACGGACCGCCATAACCGTGATGTTGCCATGACATTGTGCTTATCAATAGAGTGAACCGGCTTGGGTGGGCTGAACTGCATGGCATAAGTACCTGCTAACCGTGCAATTCGTTCAATTGCTTGTCGAGAGTATGGGGTAGTGTCATATGCTTCTCCATCGTCTCCAGCCTCTTTCCGACATCCATAATAGACACCGCTGGTGAGGTCTCGGAAGAATGTGATATCCAGCTGCTCGACTGCTTCGGGCTTGTAGGAGCTTTGTTGTACTAGCTGCGATGAAGGGAATCTGACTGGTCTAATGTTGACACAGCCTTCAAGTTCTTGTCGCAGGGTTAACAAGCCTCGTTCTGGCTCAATTCCATAACGTGGATCTCCACAGCCACAGACAATGACAGCATCAGACTGTCGGCAAGCGCCAAGTGTCGTTGAGGGGAGGGCAGTTCCGGCACCTGCGGCTAGGGCTACACCCCCAAAGTCATGCCTAGAGACCTTGAAGGAGACGTTTCGGCGGACTCGTTGGATCAAGTCAAGAGTGCGCTCCACATAAGAAGCTAGATGAGGCCCTTGCCCGTCACCTGGTAATAGGGCAACCTGGAAAGTTCTCTGGTCGTCGATTAAGGGCATGGTGACAATGGGATGCAATTCTTGAGCAAACTACGCTATGTACCCAAAGGTGAACTTTTTATGGTGTGATTTGGAGTACACAGAACAAGAATCTATCCCGATATCGGCAAAGAACCTCAAAACTCCATTACTCGTAGCAATTGCTGACCTTTCATGATTGGAAGCTATCCAAGTGGCCTCCTAAAGCGGGCCGGCCTTACCCGGACATTACCGGCAACACGGCCCCGCCCCGCGCCGGCGATCTGGGGAAGGCGGGGAAGACATGAACCAATTCAAGGGCAAGCTTTACGAATCTTGTAGATGGTTGAGTAAGTGAGAAATGGGGAGCTTATTGAGATGGGGGCATGGTTTTGAAGTTTCGAGCCTAGTCGTGACCACCCCCCCTCGACCATGGACGATTAACATGAAGGGCTTCGCGTCTAGGAACAACTCTAGAGGTATGAAATACAAATAGAATCTTGGGCAGGTTATTATGGTTCTTATATCATAGCCCGGACTCTTAAGGCCTACAGTAGACAGATGGGTTGGCTCCATGACATCATCATAGCGAGACCCTGCACCCTGGGGTCATGCCAATCAAGTCTTACAGGCCAAGGCGGATCGACAGGGACCGACGCGGGTACTCGCGGCCCCGGAGTCCGACCTCCCCCTCAGATTTCAACCGCGTCACCTTGACGGATATTAGTCTGATTGCTAAAGCACCGTAAATTCCTTTTCCCTTACCGCTGATTCGCAAACACGTTGCCCACGCAGGTCAGGGCTCTTTGTTTTGTCAGAGCTAAATCGTTTAAAGAGCCTCGAGTCGTCCGGCAATCAGCGCTCATTCAAGCAAAACTTGGCCATCTGCTTCGGGAAGCCTGAGCTACCCTCCATAAAAGCGGCGATGCCTTGCATTCATGTTCTCCTGGTAAAACAGAATCATAGCCGCCAAGAGAAGCTTGTAAATTCTTTTCAGACCAAGCCTCACTTAGTTGCTCTCGCTGGTATTGCTACAAGTCATCGGTCAGGACAATGAAGGATATAATTGAAGTAGGACGTGATATAATTAGCGGCCGAGCTCCTTTGTTACATAAGTTTCCCTCGTATGTAATCATGTACTTTGTAGGTCTCATAGCGTTCTATCTCGCGAACCTGAACATAGGTTGGTCTCGAGATTCATAAAACCTTAAACCACCTGTTACTCTGCCACTCGGATCACCAGGACACAAGTCGAAGCAACTACAGAGTGGCATCTGGCAATATATAATCAGACCAAGCTTTTATGGGTACAGGACACGTATATCTGTTATATTAAGCTTCGTCACTTAGCCATTACTAGTGCTCGTACCTACTTAATAATGGAGTCTATCATGAAATGTGTGGTTTATTGCTTATTCTATGCTGCTGATTTTCTTGTCTTTGCGACTCACCAAGTTGACTATCAGCGTAAAAAGAAACCACATATGGTCGAATCTTTTATCGTCACCAAAAGAAAAAGGGCGGGTTGGGCCATCTTGCGGTCAAACGACCAACTTATTCAGAACATTCTTTGTTCTAGGAGACACCTCCACCGCAAGCAGTCATTTCTCGATCAGTGTCCCTCTTGTAGAGACTTTAGGAAGGAGGTTACATTCCACAACCATTCCTCGATCAGCGTCCCTTCTGTAGGGAGCTCATGGAGAATAATGTAGGCAAGGGCCACTGAAAGAACAAACGCATGAACAAAGAAAGCTGGATCTCTCCCAGCAGAGATGATCGCTTGTGCAACAGCAGAGGCGACCAAGAGGATGACGAAGCAGGCGATGACTACAACTCCGAAATCGGGTTGGCGCCCGTAACTTCGGTAGTACGTGTCTCGGAATGTACTCATTTCGATATTTCCTGTGGAAAACTGGGCTTAAAATATCAGCGGAGGCCCTAGAATTGTTGGCAGTGTTGATGTGAAGAGAAAACTGTTGGGTTAGGTTGCGGTGATGCCTGGCTACAGCCTTTTTATAGACCATGAGAATGGATGAAGAATGAATTTGCATGTTGGTTTGTTCTATTTCGGGCTGTCACGTCGTGCTCTTGTTCCGTCATGTCCCATTGTGAACACAAAGGATTACGGAAATAAACTAGTTCGTGAACAATACAACTTGTTGTGCCAACCCCTACTTTTCTTTATTGATATCAGCACAACATAGAGACACAAAGTAACATTACCACAAGAAACCTTGTACAACATAGTCGGGTGGGACTTACTTGACTGATCCGCCAGTGGGATAATGAAGACACACGTTCGGATACCTCAACATTCAGTCTGCCCCCGTACACGAACTTGTTCCTCTCCCATGTATTTCATCTTGGGGACAACTGCATTGGCTTGTCTTGGATGACAATCATTGTTCACTCCTGGCGGCAGGGCTCTGAAGCACCTCGCCCCTTTCAGGAGACCATTCCTATCTATCACGGGTCAAGATCAGGCCCGCCCCTTGAAGCTGGTCAAACATACTACGAAGTAGATTTCACCAGCGTGTGTATAACATCACAAAGTATTCTAGAGTAACCATCGTCACACCTGATGCTTCACGCTTGTTCAAACGGGCCAAGGCTTTATGAGAAGTTTACCATTTGCTTTAGAGCACTGAGATCCTCTGATACTGACTACATAATGCTATGCTATGATTGAGAATACTCTGCGACTGGTGGCGTTTCTGGATGATAATAAGTTGGTCAAAGTAAAGAGCTAGGTATCGGAGATGAAGGCTGACCTGAACTGCTAGACACTGGGCATTAACACTTCATACAGAAATATGGTAATGCTGCGGTTGTAGATTTGCGATCATGATATCAGCACGAACAACCCTTTCCAGTCTCTTGGATGTCAGGATGACTACGAAAATACAAGCCTCTTGGTGTGTTAAAGCGTGGCCCTTTATAATGAATGCAGATAAAGTACGAACTATTCATTAGCAATTATGGTATAATGATACCCCGCGTTAGTAGACAGACATTCAACAAACTCGCTTGGTTACACACTTGTATGTAGACTTCAGAAACGGATGGGTGAATCAGTCAGTGATTTTATTTCTCATTCTAGGAGAGGATCACATTTTGACGGTTTCCATAGCTCAGGGGTTAAGGTCTCATTAAAGAGCCCCTCCACCATCGAGCCTGGTATGACAAAAGAAATGAGTGGTGTGAATACATGTTTCTCGTTCAACGAGCGGGCTGTTTAGACCATAGTGATACGACAAGGAACGTTGCGGCAAGTCGCAATTCCTCTTCTATCAACGGCTTCTCTCCGAGCTGTCACAACAGAAATGGGATACATCGCTAAGGCTGCGGTTGACCACAATTGAAGCGAAAGCCAGCGACATTTCTCAGAGCAGGTAATCATCCATGGCGTTTTTCGGCATCACGATGATTATTTTCCTTGTTCACTGGGGTGGTAGAGGCCTTCATCAAGCTTTCAAGGCCATCTAGGCAGCGAACTAGCATTATGGCAGAGTAGACAGCCAAAAAACTGATCAAGAAAAAAAGCCAGCCATGTTTTATTGCAACCTCCCCTGGACTCTGGAGGGTCGAACAGTGGATTTGGCAAGCCATTGTTGATCGCGGGGGGAAACCTAAGGTTGATCTGTTGCCGAAGGATGTGGTGCTTTTGAACCAGTGCTCAAGAAAATGCTGAGTTTGCCGGTGTGAAAATATGATTTGGACATGGAAGGGTACATCGTTTTATATTGATACACTTGGCGCGTAGTCAATACCCTTTTTACCTCGTCTTGTTGTTTAGATTTGCTTCATGTTTGCCTTTGTTCCTGCTTTGAAGGCATGTAGCCTGCTATCGAACAGCCCAGGTTAGCGCTTGTCATCGTATGTCTTTCTTCACATCGGCATAGGACAAAGAAACAATGAAGACTGCCCATCAGAAGAGCCCATGAACGTCGTACGAGGCCAGAGAATTTTATTCCAGGAACATAAACACAGCCCCGTTTTAATAAAGGGCCTGCTATGCGTCTCGCCTGCCATCTTAAGAGTATTCGGGCCATGAATCAAGACCTAGCTGGTGTGGGTTAAGTGTGAGAGCATTCCTCTTCCCCAGCTCGAAACTTTGTGGAATGGCAATATGCCGCCTTGTTTCAGATAAGGAAAAGCTTTCCACATGCCGACTTGGCAATTGATTGCGCATGCATAGTGTACATGAGCCGGTAAAGACATTCTATTGACCGCTAAGATGCTACTAACTACACAATGCTAAGCTATAGTTGGAAATGCTTCGACCTAAACCTCCATCTGAGGTCCCTTGTACTCCCTCTTGGCCCATACCAAGTAGTACACGATGCTAAGAAGGGTAACTCCACCCGTCATCAGAGACGAATAGTTCATGGAGGCGGCGTCGACAGGAGTCTGAGGGGGCCAGAAGCTGAAGAACCAGATGATGATCATGAAAAGGCATGCAAACGTGTTGTTGATAATGCCGAAAATACCTGGGACGTGCCATGGACCCCAGGCCAGAGTCTGGCCCTCGCCAGCAGTGGTGTCGGCCAAAGCGGGGAGTGCACTGGGGTCAGGCATCTTGTAGCCCGTGCCGCATCGACGGTAGAGCAGGAGAGATGCCGACATGAGGTAAGAAGAGTATAGGCCAGAGACGGCGACGGAGATGATGGCGTTGTAAACGACTGTGGAACCGATGTTGATGAGACCGATGAGGCATGAGATGACACTGGTGACGGTGATGGCCCAGACAGGAACGTTGGTTCGAGGATCAACCTAATATTGGTGAGTCTTGGGTATTTCAGATGAGGCTTATGGAACTCACCTTGGAGATAGTAGACCAGAAAGGCACGCCACGGTCTCGAGCAAAGGCCCAGAACATACGAGAGGAGGCGGCGATGACACCAACAATAGCGGATAGAGTCATGACGATAATCAAGGACGTCATAACAGCCGTTCCAGTCTTGGAACCGGTTGCCTGATAAAAGATCTCGATGTAGGGGTATCCAGTCGGGGAGTTGATGGCCTTGTCGATGTCGGTGGCACCGTACAGCATGGCAATAATCATGGCAAGACCCATAGCGCCGTTGATGCAGACACTGGTCATGATGGATCGGGGGACAGCCACAGAAGGGTTTCTGACTTCCTCACACATCTATTTACTCAAGTTAGCAACCTTGGGTTTCTACAGATTGGCCAGTATCACTGATCAATATGATACTAAACAGGAAACCTTACGTGGAAAGAGCAGTCGACACCTAGACATGTTAGACTTTGGCTGAAGGTTTATGAGGAAGAGATCGAGACTTACCAGCAAAGGAAAATACACAGCCGAGCAGACCGACGAACCATGACAGACCCTGGGTAGGCCACATGCCTTCGTTTCGGAACTCGAGGAAGACGCTCTTCGCATCGCCGTGGGCACCGAAAGTGACCAGAGTGATAAGAACGGCGAAGAAGCCAATGATGTGCAGAATGAGGATCATTCCCTCAAGCTTAGGAAGCATAGAGCTGACGACAGTGTTGATGAAGACGGCAATCAGAACACACATCCAGAGCATCAGTGTTCCCTGCCATGTCTGAGCGTTGTATGAGGGAGTCGTGAATGTCACGAGACCCTGGATCATAGTGCCAGTAAGAAAAGCGGCAGCGGCAGAAGTTCCTTGCCAGCCAGCAATAGTCAACCAACCGGTGATATAACTCAAGAACTTGGAACACCATCGAGGAGCGAGCATAGCGACCCAATGGTACTGTCCACCCGACGTCGGTGCAATAGAGACGAGTTCACATAGAGTTGAGAAGACGCTGATGTTACCGATCCAGACGAAGATGAAGCCGTAGATGAGACCACCGGCACCGCCATTTGACAGGCCGGGAGCAAAGTTCATGAGTGTGCCTTCCCATGTCACGAGAATGGCGCAGCTGAAACCCAGAATGGTTAAGAAGCGGAAGTTGCGCTGCACAAAGAGAAGTCTTGTTTAGTATTCTCGTACATGCCAATGGGGGGATAGGGTGTTGCCTTGAGGAGACAACAATAATGATTCAAGCTTACCTTGAGAACCGACTTCTTACCCAGTCTGGCCAGTTGAGACCGGTCAGAGGCGTCAGGATCAACCTCCTCCGAGACATTTGTGAACGTTTGCTCCGGCGACTTCTTTGGGGTCACATCATCGAGCTCTTGACTATCGCGTTTAAAAACCATCTTGACGAACGAGCGCGTTATCAATGTCAAGCAAGAAGAGAACAAACAGCCGTGGTGAGCACCAAAAGACGGCGTGCGTGGTGAGAAAGGCGGGAGATTAGGGGATGGCTGATGCAAGATCTTGCAGCCAACAACTGCACGGGGGTAATCTATTATGTAGGGAATACAGTTCGTTGGGCATGCAGAAAACGTGGCGAGTCATCCCCTGACTCGGTTGCGCGTGTTCATGCAGCCGATGCAACGATGCAACAGTCCCGGTAGCAGAGGGGGTGAAACTCACTTTCGGCCAACGCTGCTTCTCGTCGGCTTCCTCTGCAGGATACGACAAGAACGGTTGGCCGTTGGACGACTCGACCCCTGGGCTCACCCGAGAAATGCTGGGTCACCCGAAGGGAGAGATGTTGCCTCATCCACCAGGAGCCGAGCCGATCCCTGCTGCATCGGTGCGACCCTCTCCCCTGCCAGGATCGTTTGCTGCCTTGTAGATATACCGTGCACTAAGTCCATGCACAAACTCCAGGGATGGACCTCGTTAGATCGAGACATCTGGAGATGTAATGCGACTTGTGGGCTGGCGAGAAATTACTGACAGATGTCGTATCGCTACGGGCCCGCATATGATCACCGAGGTCCGTGACAAACCCCATGGATAACAGAATCGATCGGGGAATAGTAACAGCGGTAGTGGGAACGCGTCGGCTTAGGTGGACGGGAAACCCCTGTCGCCGGGAGTGACACCGTGTGGCCCTCGTACGATGGGAGCAGAATATTCCTTGCCTGCATCAATTTTGACTTTTCCCGGGGAGGAGATTGTTCCACATGGATTTAATGATCCGCGCTGTCCGCGCAATTAATGCCCCCGTTTCTTGCGGTCCACTGAGAGTGTCCGTGTTGCTCTTTGACACTGCGCCATTAGCTTTGCCAGCCCAAGGAAGAAGCTGCAGTACAAGTCTTGCTGGGTACTTCTTTGATTTGACAGATTTGGGTCTGTTTGCCTGAAACATGTCTTGAAAATTAATGGGCTCTCCATAAGCTGTCGATTTTATGTAAATTAAATCTCGATCAAGCACCTGTGGTGCTACTACGCTCCCTATGTACATCCACTGTCCAGCTCTGCTCGACAAGCACCGTCTGGCTTGTCTGACTATGGCGGTCCCACGAGCCATTGGCCTCAGAAGCTGCCGTAACAGTAGCCTGGTTTCCCCGGTCGCGAGACTTGCCCATATCCATCATTTCGTAATTCTGTCTCCGATAAGAAGCATTTGAAGCCATGTCAGCGACCGACATTATTCCCCTTGCGGACTTGTCTCGAGGACGGGTCGTGTGGGCTGAAGCTGAGGCGTAGCCACTTGGTCCGCTTCTGCTTCTACTGTTGCTTCCCTTGCTGCTTGCTCCACGAAGGTCTCCTGCAATCATCTGTCCTGATTCCAGACTGTCGAGGAATGGCTTGAGGTAGGGAATACACGTGGCCATGACGCTCAAGCAGAGAATGACTTGGGTTATAATAGTCGGCGGCCACATGTCAAACATGGGATTGTTGGATTCGGTCGCAGCCTTGTAGTAGTACATGTGGCAGATAATGGGAGGAATGATGCTTTATATCCGTTGTCAGTACTGTGCTTTTGCCAAGATTGAGGCTGCTTACAATGTGCGGCACCCAAAAACGCCAATGACCAACGTCTTCTTGGCGACCGATGTCTTTAAGTGGATGAACATGTCGACAAGAATAGAAGTGATGGCCAGGTCGGTGATGATGTTCAAAGCATCAACGTAGACCCAGAAGGCGTACTGTAGCAGTCATTAGATGCAGTCTCTTCCATCAGAATATGCGACGTACCCGATTGAAGCACTGGCCTTCCACGTAGTCCCAAGGCTCCGGGATAGAGCATTGGAAAAACGAAGCTGCTATCGATGATAGTGCCCAGGCGCCAATCATGCCTTCGGTGGCCCAGATCAAGCCTCGACGCTTTCGAGGAGCCATGCCCCAGATGGTCCTCGTGGCTGAGATCTTTGCCAAGAGCAAAGTGAGAATGAATAGTACGTCCGATGTGTATTGCGCCTGTGATGCGGACATGTCTTGTTAGCGCTTTGACTGTCCAGCCGGTGATGCTTCATAATTACTCCGTACCTTCAAGATTGACGAGACCTGATCGGCGGACAGGCCTTGCATCTTCCCCAGTCCGTTGGCACCCTGGATAATGACGGCGATCGACTGCGCAATAGCCATGATCTTCTGCGGTTAGCAAGCGACAACCAACAAAAAAGAAGTGTAGAACCAACCGTGGAGGCGCCAACAAGTATGTCGTCGAGCTTGAGGTTGCCCGCCGTTGCCATTCTGGTCACCAAACGAGTAATGGCAGATAGAATCGAAATGACCATGAGCAGAGCCGTCACGGCCCGTATCAACGGCGCCTTGTTGAAGGGCGTCTCATGCTCGCGAGGCAGAATCATCGTGTAGGCGCATCAAGTTGCAAACTCGCAGCGTTGGCAGCGGAGATTTGAAGCCACAGAATAATTCAAGGGATGGCAGGCCTTTTCGCCTGTTGGTCAATCATCCGCCAGCCACAGAAATATCTCTGCTGAAAAAGACGAACCACCACTTCTCGCACTCGCAATCCAGACAGCTGGGAAAACAACCCCCAAGCACCAGGGTATGAGCACCGTGTGATAGCCAAGAACGTGCCTCCTTTAACCTTGACACTGACAGGCACATGCCGTCCAATCGCAAAAATTAACCGTAACGGCCCACCGCACATCCGCTCAACTGAAGCGTCTCGGCTCAGGCGGGATCGACAGGCCCCCGATCCGCCCGTGACAGGGCCATCCCGGCAGATGGACCTTAATCCAGCTTCCAGACTGGTGATAGATCTGCCGCAACGTCCACGGGGCGGTCCTTGCTGCTCCCCGGTTGCCGGGTTCAGGGTCTTAATGACAAGGTAGAGATACGTGATAATGTAACTCCCGCGTACCAGCGACACGTCGTCAACCAACAGACATATGCATCTCTCTGCATGTGCCGTCAATGCGAGACGCGCTAAATCAAACGAAATGCCCACCCTGGACCCTTGCTTTACCCATTCAGGCTTTTCGCGTTGGTTCCATGGCCAGTTTTGCTTTGCAAACCAAACTCAAACCTTCATTCATCAGCTCAGTCTGCGGCGCATGCACGCCACGGTTGTCACATCCCTTATCACCCTCGTTTACGTCCCGAATCTTTCTTCAAGAGGAAGGTAGGAGGTGCCTGTACCGAAGCGAAGGATGAGGCTTGAAAAAAATCTCCGCTGTCTGCTAAGAAAGAGTCATATGTGACGTGGCTCGGCACCTTAGAAGGATCCATTATTGTTAGTAGTGTCACTCCAAGTATGCGTCAATTCGCCGAACTCGGACAAACTGATCCCCTTTTTAAACGACCTTGATTCTGTCGCATCACCGTCAGAGCAACACTCCTTCGACTGTGAACGGTGCAATTTGTCAACATGGCGTCCAACGCTTGGTGCTAGAGAAAGCAACTCTGGAAGACGTTCCTGCGCTTACTGAGTTATGGTACGCCGGGTTCACAGACCCCGGGGTGCGATACTTGTGGCCCGATACTCCAGGCGTGCGCAAGTGGTGGGATGAGGCCAACCGCGAGGATCTTGCCAATAAGACATACCAGCACTATATCAAAGTTATCGATCCCAGTTCAAAGGATCACCGGGGTCGGCCGCGGATAGCTGCTTTTGCGAAATGGGACACGGCTACGCAGGAGGAGCGAGGACCTCGATATCCTGCTTGGAACCCGGACATGCCTCTCCAAGCGATCGAGGATTTCATTCAAAGTCTAGAGAACTCAAGACAGCAAGTGATGGCTGGCAAGACAACGCATTACTGTGGGAGTTTCTTTATTTCGCTAAGGGAAGCGATGCTGACTGTTTTTAGATCTTGATACTCTCGTCACACATCCCGAGTATCAAAGACGAGGTGCCGGCTCAATGCTCATGAAATGGGTTGCGATCTTGCAGACGAAAATGGTGCCGAGCTGTACGTAGATGCAAGCAAGGACGGCTCATTCTTTACCGGAAATTTGGTTTCATTGAAAAGAACCCTTGAGGGTGAGCCTGCAGCTGGAATCATCCGATGGCTCGGGCCCTTACAGAGAAGAGCCGAAGTGGTGGGCGCATGGACCGCGTGCTCGTGTGAGGAGGCAGTAGGAAACATCCATCGGGAAATCATATTAATCACCAATTCTTGAACATACAAGAGACATGTGGGTTTCTAGAACACCTACCTAATTCAGCGTAGTTCTAGAAATGTGAGACCATGCTGCTTGACTGATGATTGGTGTTCTAGATCTGTTCTGGTGCTCCATCAGAAAGATGTAGGGTACGGGGAGTTGGTTGCACAAATTTGATTACCCCTGTTTTTTTTTAGTCAACTCCTCTTTTTTATTTGCGCATCAAGTTCTGTTCTTTGCTTCTTACGTCTTCTTTATATAATTAACTTTGCTAGTGCACTTCTTCTAACATTACAACCATGTTTGATCCACACGTTCCAGAATCATTGTTTCCCAAAGTTAATTCAATCGGATTCAAGCAACCCCCGTCAACACCACCGCTTTGACTTTCAAATGCTACGTTACATAAATCGCGTTATTCAAAAATTGGTTCTTGATACTTTAATTGTTGTACTTCTCTCTTTCGAAAGGGAAGTACGTAATTGCAAAACTCAGGCTCGTCCCTCAACATTCAGCGTCATATCCTCATTCCCAAATGGTAACTTCGTCATGAATTCCAGTCCCACGAACCAAGGGAAGAAGTTTCTCAATAGATTCCTTGCCCATTGGCTGGTCGACGAGAACGAATGGATGCTCTTGAGCACCTTGGATACCGTTCTTGACCTCTTCGCGAACCCACTGGATGGAAGGTCAACCGCCAATCTTCACATGCCGTGAGAAAATTTTCTACTTACCGGGATTCCAAACGAGGTAAACATTATGTGGTCCGGGCGAACCCAGTCATTCTCTAGAACAGAGCGGTCCAGTGCCCCAGTCCAGAGAAGCACCACATGAGGCCAGTTGAGTTCAGCTGGGAGGCTGGTAGGGTCGACTTCATATCCGATAGGCGAACCGCAGACTCCGCAAAAGTACCGCCATCGGCTCGGCGAGGATTCGTAACGTTTTAGAGGTGATGCTTCATCAGCCGAAAACTTGGAACTCATCGAAGCCCAAGGCGTCCAAGTCCGCTCGTCGTCGGAAACCGGGGTAGTCGCTTTGCCATCCGAGCCAGTCTCGGGAGCCAATATGGAGATGCTAACAGTCGGAGCATGAGTGGGCATTCCATATACACCTATCTGAGCTGTTGCAGCACGACAGCCACCGCAATGACAGACAACAGACATGGGAAATCGAGGTTGAACCGAATCAGGAAGTTCAACGCCCGGAGTCTTGTACGGACTGAGAGGACGGTCCTCGAAGGGAGGCACAGAGGCCTTGAATCTCACTGCTTTACATCTGCATCCCCCTTGAAGCTCAAATGCGTGATCAGGAAAAGGCATCACAGAAGGTAGTCTTGGTGCAGAATGACATTGGTGTTTGAGCCTATGACAAAGGGGACGGTAAACCTTCAATTTATAGCACGAGCCTATCGTCTTGCCCGAGTTTTCCGAGCTCGAATCCTTTCGTTGATAAGTCTCGGATGTCGGACTCAGGCTATCGGACTCAGACTGTCAGACTCCTCCCTCTTTCGGCATGCTATAATCTGACATATGCAGTCTGACAGTGGTGGGCGCCAATCATGAATGAAGCCCAGAGTCGCAAATCGGCCCATAACACCAAACTCGCCCATCGGTTAGGCTTTAGCGTTACGGATACCATTATCCAAAAGCTATGCTTACACTATCATGATGAGCATAACTGAGGGGTTGTTGTGGATGGAACCGAAGCGGTGAGCCTGGAGATAGCAGCATCATTCGGGGTAAACCTGATTCTTGGCATTTGTTTGAGATTCCTCTTTGCTATTAGCACTATCATATGATTGCTGCCGTGTGGCACTGTCTTCCATTGTGTGATTATCTTCCGTCGCGCATGCACAGGTATGATTGGGATATTCCACTCATATAACGAGATATCAATTTATTTGACTGTATCAAGCGCCATTGAATCTCATACGGTGTCAATATCGTATTCAAAGCTCTTTCGTCTGCTACTGTGGCTGGCTTTCAGTTGTAAATATGTGAACAAGTAATACCGAGATAGGCTCAGGATATTAATTTCTTTGTGTGTATCTCTATTGTTTATCTGTCTTCTTTGTCTTTCAAACCCCAGCATCTACTCAAATAAAGGTGAAGTTGTTCATCAAAGGGAATCTCCTACATCATTCTTGTTGCTCTGTTCATATATTGTCCACCCATCGACTAACCCTGACATGCACTATTAGATTCGAACAGTGCTATGGGTGTGGCGAGCAAATATGATGTCTGGAATTGTTCACCGTTATGAGACAGCCGTTCTTATTGCTTATTCTCATTCAGCTCCGCGTTAGCTTACCCTGGAAATGTATAAACTAGTCTTTTCCCTCATTTCTCCATGTTCACTCCTAAGCGATTTCTGACTCTTGCTGAAACAAGCGACTGGACAATCCCCGCACCAAATACCACGGAGGTTATGTCTTCAATGACGGACGTTCTGAGACTCCAGGAAAATGTCCTTCCTATCTAGTACCCAACATACGATTGGGGAAAGTCTCCATCCTCTGATTACCGTGATCATGACTGGTTCTGGCCTTTGGATAAGCGAGTTCTTAAGGTATCATTACTCAACGGAACAAATGAGGAAAAGAATACCATCATCAACCTCGTCCATGAACACTACAACACAGTCAAGATGGGGATCCGGTTCAAATTCCTTCAAGACGGCGATCCTCCCCTATCTGATATCCGAGTCGAGGTGACAACCACATCTGAGTCAACCGACGGGTACATGGCTACCACTGTTCCCGATAATGTACCAACTTTGCGGCTTCGCATGTCACTGAACAACCCGGATAACCCACTCCAGGGAGACATAGACCGAAGGCAAAGCGAAATTCTGCACGAGTTTGGCCATGCCTTGGGTCTGAAGCACGCGCACTGTCACCCTGGCTGCACGATCAATTGGAACCATGAATTCATTGAGAAGCGAATGGGATGGACTCATGATGAATTCAAGACGCAAGTGCATATGGTAAAGGACGGAATATTTACCCTGATGCCCTATGATCCAAAGTCCATTATGCACTACAGCATCCGTAAGGGTGATACTCATAGCATGATCACGTGTTTTGATTCCAGTCTCGTTCTTTCCAGGGGAGATAAGAAGTTTCTCATGGCGATATATCCCCCTGGAGGCTCAGACAGAACACTGAAAGGAGTAACCGAGCGGATGTGGAAGCCAACAAGCGTGTTGTTGAGAGAAGGTAAAAAGAGACGGGATCTCAGGTCCGTTGCAAGGCAGGACTTGGGTCGTTCAAATGAGGGAGAGGCATTTCCCGGTATTACTCTTACTAACAGTGAGATTCAGGATCTGGAAAGGTTTTGCACTGAGACCCAGAATGGACATCTAGGCACGGCCTTCCTTCAGACAATTTCCCCCCGAGCCTACCGTTTAGAGATATTTTCCATTGCGATTTTCTACTGTGCATTTATGGGCTATGTTGGCTTCCTTCTATTTCATTAATTTGCATTTTCAACTTGTATTATTACCGACCCATACAAGAGCGGCCCCGTCTATGCTTCGTTGGTCCCTACCTAAATGTTGCTGATCCTCGGGTTATGAGAGCCTAGGTACTCACCACATCAAATATCTATCCCTCATTAACAAGCGAGCTACGAGTAGCCCGTGTCCAGTTTGCATTGCGGTCAAAACTTGGCAAACAGCTGTTCCCATGCCCCTTAATTGTAGTTGAAACAAGGTTCGGCCCGGTCAATGAATCGAAGCCGCCTAGAAGCCGTGATAATGGAAACCATTGTTGAGGGGTCAAACCCCTCCAATCACAGATCGACATAATGATATCTTTATAGTAGGGAAGCCGGCATAAACGGTGAGGCCGGGCATCCAATTACTGGGCGACCTACCTTATGCTGATATCTCGCATCAAAACTTAAATTCGTGACAGGTCAAGCCTGGGAATGTCATCTTCAACTTTCTTCACTTAGGTAGTGAGAGTTACAAAGCTGAAGCTTCATCGCACCATTGAGGCCATCATCCCTACGCACAATATGTTGATAACCAAGGAACAGGCAAGAAATCCAGGGCACTGCCTCGTTTCTAGCTCGATCCCTCTTTACTGGGTGCACCATGGGTAGCGTGATGCATCATCTCCAGCCAATTGCGTCCGATTTCACACACTCCGTTGCCTCCCCATAGCAAAGAGGCGCAGCTGAGCCACGCTACAGCCTCATTAGGCATTCCTGATGCAGAACCAAGAAAACCCCTCTCTCGTTCCTCACTCAAGTTCATTCACCTTGCAAACTCCATAACCTTTCTAGTCTTTGTCTTCTGCTCGCCATTCAAAGATCCAGAATGGGCCGAATATCTAAAAAGCAGCATGTGCCGGCTCAGGGACAAGCTGCACAACCGCCGCCCGTGAGGTAGGTGTTGAATTGCCCAACTCACGGTGTAGGACTAGCTGATCTTATTGTCCTGGGGTCTAGCCCGGCCATGTCTTTCCCTCCAATGCCATACTCCCAAATGCCGCACTCCCAAATGAGCTTGCCGATGCAGTATTCGCAAATGCAGTTTGGCAATTTCATGATGCAAACATCCCCGCCCCCAGCTGGCCTCGTCGATTATTCACAGGAGCTCTGGAAGATGCCAGAGATTACCCCAAGCTGGGGTGACGCGAGTGTGCAGCCAGTCCAGCCTTACATGAATCAACCAGTACCTGCGGTAATGCCAACAGAGCCACGGAGACCTCAGCAATATTCTCAGACATGCTGGTACGTCATACACATACTAACATCTCTCACTGCTCTAGAAAGCCTGTTTTCTAGTTTGATGATAACCTGGGGTATTTGTATTAATCTTTGAGACGTCTGATAGCATAACCTGCGACAAGCAATTCGAGCCCAACTCTGTGTCGCTGCTCTACTGTTCTGCGTGGTACGTGATCTTTGGTGCAGTGAAATAATTGAGATGCTCATGAGACTACAGTTGCCAGGGCCTTGGTCAAGGAACCCAACAGCGGGAGGCCAGGCTTGCATCCTCCGGGTTCACCTTCACCGGTTTTCCAACAGCCGCTCCGGGGGCTAAAGCCGAAACATCTCCCAGGACTACGTCAATCTCAGGCGTTGAATCTCACACCACCCTCTCTCGCAGATTCGAAAACACTCAAAGACTTGCACCTGTAACCCCTGAATCAACTCCTCCCAAGATGTCCAAGGACCCTCTCGATACAGGCTATGTCCTGCCTACGACAAAAGATCACCAGTTTGGATCTCAACCGGATGATAGAGAAGACCCTGAAACTGTCAAGAAATTGGAAGGAGATAAGCGGAAAAAATCCCACTTGTCTCGCTCTTCTCTCAAGGCTCAGCTTTCTCATCGGTTTAAAAAGTTCGGGTCAACACAGGTAGGACCGCCTTTCCACGATGACTCTGACGCAGACACCATTTGTTCTGTCGATTCTGCCTGGGATGGCTCAACGGAGCCAAGTGAGCAACATTTTATCCAACAGCTCGTCCAGGGTGTCAAGAGCAATCTTGGCAGCATATGCAGCAAGAGTGTAGCTGTAGACTACCTTGGCAATGCAGTGAAGGAGTTTGCATGTAGACTGCAAGACGAGTCTCTAAGTGCTTGCGGGTTGGAGGCAGGGGCCATAATTAAGCGACACAGGAAGTAAGTTCAAGCATGAAGATGGGAAATTAACGCAAGTTGACTTGTCGGATCACAGACAGATCGTTCAACTGCTAGCCTCTTCTCCACCTAAGATGACATCCAATCGGGCGAACCAAGCTTTACTAGGTGACGATGCGTTGCCAAGCACCAAACAATCCAACAACCCCAACGACGCGATCCTTAATTGGGTGACCGGCGTTCAGCCAGTGCCTGCTATGGAAATGTCGCCATCAGCCCAATACATGGAGTTTGTTCAGCAGTCGGATGCATATCGCTGGCTGTTAACCAAGATCCTTCAGCATGATCGATTGTCCTTTGGAGACGAAAATGTCGCAGCACGAATCGGAAAAACCATTCGGAGAGAGTTGCGAGCTCGAGGATACCCCCCTAAAAACAGAAGACAACCACGGTCCTCCATAGTGGCCATGACATTCAACATCAGCTGGAACCCTGTTCGTTTCTTCCGTAACTTGGGAGCCAATGTTCCTTTCAAAGAGGCCCTTCTCAAGATGCGCTGCTTGGTCGGTGCATGGGATGAGGCACAGGCTTTGACAGTAGTGGATTACATGAATCAAACATGGCCTGAATCTGGGCAACCTCTCATCACTCTCTTACAAGAGCTAGTATCACTTCCTCAAGGCCAAAAATGTTCACGCAAGTTCGGAATGCCATCTTTGTCTTCTTGGTTCTAATTCTGTCTTAGATCAGACACCACAGCCCCTTGAAGATCAGCATCAACGAGGCCTCAAAAGTCTCAGTGCCATTATTCATCCAATATCAGGTTTCTCCCTCACAGCGATTGGGGGCCTCCATTTTGTTTCTGAGATAGGCGAGCAGCTTTCCTGGTTGGCCTCAGCTTTGCGGTCATCATCTATGAATGGGCGCGTGGTGAGTTACATCCCTCGTGTCCGCGGCCTCCAGATACTTCCCCGAGATAGGGGAACCGGGATAGGAAAGATAACTACTGCATCTTGCGATATTAGATGCGAGTTTGTAGGCACCGAGGAACCGTCTCTGAAACTCGGTCTCTGCTGGGGCAATCTATTTTGCGGCCCAGTCCTAGTCTCAGGGTTTCCAATTCTCAAGCGATCTATCCCCAAGACGGGCTTGGAGGTGCCCTTGGCCGAAATAGCCACCATTATCGGCTCCAATCAGGTCGTGCGATGGGACCAAAGAATCATCATGAAAGGGTTCAACATGCTTGCCGTCGCTACTCTTACGGCTGCCGATATCATCGTCTGGCATCTTCTTATTAGTAGTAAAGCCGACGAAAGGATCTCATATGTTGACCCCAGGCTCGATGAGTTGTGTAGCGTGAATTTGGAGGGTATTTCTCTTCGAACTTTGGAAGAGAAGCGCCACGTTATCGGGTGGTGTACAACAGCTACAGACCTGTGCGGTAAGTGAAACATGAATGCCACGAGATGAGAATATTTGTCAGTCGTATTAACTAGTAATAGGAGGCGCATTGGCAAATCATGGCGTGAAATCATCAGGACTCCAAAAGCCACCAGGTTCAATCGTTATTGACAGACTATACCTTGAGGCTGGGGCTGACGTGGTAGGCGGTGTCAGCATGAAGATCAATTCCAAGGAGCAACCCTTTTGGCTCCAGCGTGGAAAGGACTACCCCAGCCTTCTCAAGTGGGTTGGAATTCAACCCATTGCTTTTTATGATGTAGCAAGCCGCCGTACATGGCTCGTCGACGGTGCTTCTGCATTGCTTCATCTTGTTAGGATATCTCTGCATCTCGACGAGAACGATCCTGATTCCACTTATGACTGGGTATTCGATCCAAGCCAGCTCAAGGACAAGTGGGATGGGGTCACAGGTCGACAAGCAGCCCTTAGAACTTTGAAGAGCTGGGACAATCTCGACTTGAATATCTACGTTGTCGACAAGCGACGAGGGCCAACGGGTACGCCAGAGGTACAGCATGCCACATTCGGGACGCGTGTCAAGGAGGTACTTCATTCTATCGAGCTCTTGATCGATAGGCAGTCCAAAACCGCCTCGCAGGAGGGAATAAGGATCTCACAGTCTCTGGACCCCCGCCGCGAGATTTTTGGCTTCGATGTTCTAGATGTTGTCACTCCACTTGGTCCCATTTTTCCTCGGGTTCAACATCTGAAGTCATGGGGTCACGGCTGGATCGATTTTATGCCCTCAGTTGGCGTCACCACCATCTTTGGCAACGGGTTTGGTGATTTGATTCGCCCTAATCAGCCTCAAAGCTTGTGTCAGGGCTGGAAGTCCTTACCCGAAGGAAAAGACTATATGGCGGCTTCCATTTCGACCCTGCAGATGTTGTACGAAAAAGCGCCTTCTGAGAATGGATCGGGTCTGAAACAAGGCGAGATGGCCAAAAAGATTGTCTGGGCCTCTTTTAGCCACCCCTTCAGGCCCTGCAACTGCTTGGCGGAGTGCATCAGCAAAGTGGCTGCAAAGACAACCAACAATGAAACCAGGACTGCCACGACCCCGTGCAGTTCTTTGTCAAGAAGTCATGGCCTCGCACGGTCCCTCATGGTATGACACCAGTGCACTTGGCGGATCTTGATGAAAAGGGAGCAGTAGTCTTTGGGCATTTACCCATGATGTCTCGAAAGAGTGAAGGGAAAGCAACTACCCGACAACGAAACGAGGATGTGGAAGCATCTTCATCGAGTGCCGATGGAACATTGCAAGCGCCCCTCACAAACTCAGCCACAAGCGAGTCAGTTGGATCAACTGGGATCACAGTGCCAAGCTCGGGCATATCAAGCCCCAGAGAGGAACAGAAGGAGGATAAGTCAACGGATGGTAGTGCTAAAGAAGCAGGGGCAAAAAGAAGGAGATGGATGTTCTTTAGGAAATAGTATAAGGACAAAGAATTGCATCTTTTGAGACTAGTTAGACGTCTTGTTGGGATATCTCATCTGAAACGCTCGTTTCTCCTATCAACTCGACCATTGTCTCCGATAGCCATCCACATCCGCGTCGGAATCATGGGGCGAAGTGAGAACCTCGGACAACAACTCAATCGGGCGAATGGTTTAGTGGTATAATACTCCCTTAGCATGATTCGTCCTGCGATCCCAGCAACTGGGAGTGGTCCAGGGTTCGATTCCCTGTTCGTCCATCAGAGGTGGTTTGAATCCACCAGCAAGTTCTTTTTATCCTTTGATCTTTTTTTTTTTTTATTCTTTTTTCTTTTGCGCCCTGTTGAGATAACGCCTATCGATAGGATATGCCAAGTGGTCAGCCTCCGTCGCATTGGAAATGTTCACGCGAACCCGGCGTGGTTCACGGGGGTGGGAGGCCTAAACCAAGAAGTACCTTGGTGTGATCAATGATACCTGGCCTTTCCACCTAAGTTGCGAGACACAGATTATACTTTTGATCTAGCACAGGTCGATTTATCAGCCGAGATTGACCGCCCCATAAAAACTGCGTCGATGCGCTCCAATGAATGGCCTTACCATCCTCGCTCTGCCGAGCACGGCAGGTCAGGTCATTTCGGTATCAGATCCTTGACAATAAGAAACGCAAAGCATCGTAAAATGCTTGACCATGTTAAAATCAGCGATTGGGGTCCCTATGAAATGAAGAAACTAATTCAAGACACATAAAGGTAGCCAGAACGCATTTTAATAGCCAGCAGTTGCTATAGAGTCGCAAGAAGGCCACTGTGCAGATTGATAACTTGTGCCCTCGATGGAAAAATCCTGAGTGTAGGGTAAGGACGGGCGGGAGTGTGGCGTGTGGCGCATGCATGTACCTGTTGGTCACTCTAAGATGGCTAGCTCATCGCATTACTAATAACCAAGGCAAATCAGAATCGTTTATTTTTTAGTCTAGCCAAAGCGAGCAAGCGCAAAAACACCGACCCATTAACGTGGTTCCAGAAAACTGTCACATCAGCTTTAACGAAAAAGGTAAGCCCGCACGCCCACACACCCACGAGACGCGTCTCAAGGCGAGTCAGATGAAGATTGCTTCAATGATCAAAGTGGTGCAGATTTTTCCATCGATCAAATTGCGGGGAAAGACAGGAAAGATGAGCTCCAGTGAGTACAGGTATGTGGTTGTAACGTCCAGGGATATTCGCTATATGAGTATTGCAGAGGAGTTATGTCCGCTGAGTCTAAGGCGTTGTGGAATGTGAGTTCGCGAGCCTCAACAGTCAACTGAAGAAAGTAATGTGTTATTATAATAGGTACTTGATTCTAAACGCAACAACGTTGTATAATCCTAGTTAGTATACATTGCTGATTAATAACCCCTGGCTTCTGCAATAATCAGTCTCGCCGCATTCTCCGCGATGCCGTAGACAGCCGTCTGGATATGGGCAGAGATCAATAGAGGAATGACACTCGCATCAACAACTCGCAGATTCTTGGTACCATAAACCTTGAGCTTGGGGTCAACAACACCGCCATCAGCCTTGGGAAGCATGGAGCACGTTCCGACAGGGTGGAAGATGCTGAGCGTCGTCCTTCGGGCATAGTCCCTGAACTGCTCATCCGTCTTGACGTCATCCAGGCCAGGCTCGTACTCACTCTCCCACACCGAACGCATTGGCTCTGTGGTGGCAATCTTTCGGCAGTACTTGACGGCCTGCGTAACGGCCTCCAGGTCATGCGCGTTGCTGAGGTAGTTGGGGTTGATGACAGGCTTTCCAGCAGGGTCGGATGGGTTAATGTGAATGCTACCACGGCTGAGAGGGTGCATGATAACAGCGATGAGGGAGAAGAAGCCCTTTCCAAAGAGGGGTGATGTGCTAGCAGGGTAGCCCTTGACACCGGTGTAGCCATCGGAGAAGATGACTTCTAGTTGAGGAATAGAAGGGTTGCTCATGAACTCGAGCTTCTTCTTGTCCACCTTGCTGGCGTCCTTACCAGCGGCTTCCTTGGCCAGAGCGACAAGGTTCTGGTCACTACCAAGAGCCTGCTTCCATGTTGTAAAGGTATATCCACTGCCAGTGTAGTCATACAGAGAGGGCTTGCCGGCATTCCAAAGGGCCAACTCGGCAGCGGCCACGACAGGGTTGCTGCGGAGGATGTCGAAGGAAAGGAACTCCTGCTTGAGCTGGTATGAACTCATGACACGGAGATGGTCCTGGAGGTTCTCGCCGACACCCGGAAGGTCGATGATCTGCTTGATGCCTGCGGCGGAGAGAACGGACTTGCTGCCGATGCCAGACTGTTCCAATAATCCAGGGCTTTGAACTGATCCGGCTGACAGGACGACCTCTCGGCGCGCCCTGATGACGGTCCCGTCCTGAAGAGTGATGCCAGTAGCAATCTGCTGCTTGCCACTCTTTACCAGGTTCACCTTGGCCACAGCGGTGTTAGTGAGGATTCGCAGGTTGGGTCCAGCGATCTTGATATAGGCGTTGGCGCTGTAAGATCGCTTGTAGCTTGTTGGGTCAATGCTACTCGGCTGGTACATGACACCGATGGGGTTTCCGCCCAGGGACTCGAGGTTAGTCTTGACTCCAAGCTTGTTCATAGTAGGAATCCAAGTCTCCTGCTGGTCGGGAATGAGCCGGTTGATGACAGCCTGCACAGGACCACTATCACCAACACCGGCGGAGCCATACGTGTCGGTGTTCTTGCCGGTAAAGGTCTCAGACTTCATCATCGCCTTGATCATGGTCTTCCAGTTCCATCCAGGATTGCCCAGGGCCTCCCAGCTGTCGTATTCTGCCGCAGCAGCCCGATCGTAGGTCATCAGATTGAGGGCAGAACTGCCACCGAGGACCTTGCCACGGTTCACGGGGAAGACGCGGTCATTGGCACCAGACTGTGGAACTGTCGTGAAATTCCAGTCGTATTTGGTCGCCAGGGTTGAACCTTTCATGCCTGGGATGTTGATTTTGGGCTCATCCCAGGCAGCGGGGCCAGCCTCGACGAGGAGGATACTGGATGAGGGTAGGCCTTCACTCAGTCGAGCAGCAACAGCCACTCCCGCAGTGCCGCCTCCGACAACGATCTGTAAGCCACAGTATTAGCCAGATGTGTCACTTTTGCCACCTGCATCTCAGGTGCAGATGCTGCAGATGGGCTAAGGCAGGTTTTGGACTCACATAATCGTATGCCTGCTGCTGAGGCCGGGCTGCGAGAGCAGCTGCAGAGAAGCCAACCCACAAATACGACTTGACAAGCATGGCTGCAACCGAAGAGGGGTTGATCCGACAATGGAAAAGTTTATTCAAGACTTGCCTGTCGTGGGGGCGAAGAAAGTAGAAGTGGAAGAGGCACGTATTTGTAACGGGTTGCGAAGCCCCTGCAGAGTCTGCGGTTCATCCGGAATCATGTCTTCTCTGGGCAGCTGGAAGGCTCCGACGACGCATGCAGGGAAATTAGATTCTGTTAGTTGACAATTAGCGGATGGTGCACCTGTCCCTTGACGTGAGGCCACGAGCGGGACGAATACCAGACTTGATCAAATAGGGGTAAGGAAGCCAAGACACCTTCCTTTCGTATCTGCAAAGGCCCGGCGGTTTCGTTCTTTGGGGTTTGGGACGGGCCGTCACGGCGAATCATGATCCCTGTCAAAAGCTTCTTGACATTGATAGCAACAGGCACTATGTTGCATTCTATGCTAACCGTTGCAAACCTTATTCCTCGCTTCGGGACCCCTGCCTGCGAGAAAATGCCTCTGACGCGGCCAAGTCGTTGATGGGATGAACTCGCGCATGAGCCAAGTGGGATAGACAACTCGTTCGATCCTTTCGCTAATGATACAGATCCCAGATAAAGTAGATGTAGAAAGTCTTGGGAATTTGAAAGTCCAACTGATTGGTAAGCTCTTTCAGCAGCAAGACACTGGATAATCCAACCATGCCCGCGGAGGCCGCCACAAGGCATCACTAAACCCCCTGCATTCAGTCCGCAAACAAGGGCCCTTGCCCTTGCAGAAGAGTCCGACGAGTCCTCAGACAGAAATCCTCCCCCGCAATCAGTTGGGACGGCCGCGGCTGCAGAATTGTCCCAGATGCCAGACACTAGCCCTATTGCCTCATCGGGTGGAGGAGGAGACAACTTGACGGCTGGGGAAAAATATGGCTAGGTCGGCATCGCCGCTGAAATGTTCAGATGCCTTTTCTGGCCTGGTAACTGGGTTTCCGTTTTGTAATATGCGGCGTGTGAGTGGGATAGGTGTGCACTCTTACTTAACTACAGCATTGGCTCGGCATTGTTGGCCTGTTCCTTTTCTATTCCCTCTTCTGCGATCATTCGCTACCTTCTGCAATCACTACAGTACGCATGTCGGCTGTAACGCCCCCAGATCCACTACCGCCGGACGAAAATGTCGGTCCCATACTGCTCGGAGTCTCTAGTGTGCTGATCGCGCTTGTCATCATCACGACAGGCTTGCGTGTTTGGGTACGATCAGCCCTACGATGTCTAGAATGGGACGACTACACCATGATCATTGTCACCTTTCTCGGAATCGCTCGATATGGAACCCAGGTCGCCCAGATCAGCATAGGAAACGGCCGACACAGATGGTACATCTCCAACGAGAATTATGTACGGAACAATATGCTCGGATGGGTCGCTCAGATTTTGCTCTTCGCCAGCATCTGTCTCCTAAAAGTTTCTATTCTGCTGCTACTGCTACGGATCAAGAACTCGAGGGGGCTGAGATGGTCAGCTTGGGCGGTCATGGCGGGCTTGGTCGTCACCAACTTCGGATGCATCATTATTCTTCTCGCTGAATGCAACCCTGTGGAAGCGTACTGGACAGGTTCCGGCAAGTGCTGGGATGCACGGGTTCGCATCTACGCCATCTATTTGACCATCGGTATGTCTTGCATTGAGAGACAGACTGATCGGCGGCTGACACATCTTGGGCAGCGTACTCCATCGTCACCGACATCATTTGCTCCCTGCTACCCATGCTCGTCATCTGGAAAGTTCGACTTCCCTTGAAGACGAAGATCTCTGTTTGGGCCTTGATGAGCCTTGGTTTGATGTAGGTCCCTGCATGGCGGCACGGTCCAACCTCAAAGTTACTGACATGCGTGATCGACAGCGCTACCGGCTTTGGCATTGCTCGTGCAGCGTCTCTAGGCATTAAGACATCAGACCTCAGTTGTGAGCTGGAACCTTCTGCGTTTCGATAACTAGTACTGACAGCCACCTTTTTCTAGGGGTCTATGCCATCACGGCCATCTGGTCCAACCTCGAGTTGTACCTCGGCATCGTTGGCGCCAACCTCGCCCTAAGTCGATCGATATACGGATTCTTCTTTAACAAGAACAAGTCCAACGTGCCATCCTCGTACGCCCAATCCGGGTCCAACTTGGCATATAACAACAGCGGGTTCCGCCACGATACCTTCCCCCGATCGCCACGAGCACCGTCCCCATCACGAAGTGATAATAGTGATATACCACTAGAGCCGAGAACTAAGATGCAAAGCAATATCTGGGTTACAGAGGAGGGCAGTAAAGAGTCAATTGGTAGAGCTACTTGACAGGGTAGATACACGAGGCAGGCCCAAAAGAAGGTCTCTGCAAAGGCCAATGAATTATCTTGAATGTTTTGTTCATTATATTCGTGTTTTACTATTGGATGACTAACGGCGTTGCTTCATCGCTCACTGCATGTATTGTGTGATCTACTGGCAGGCTAAGGTATGGCTTCAGAGAGCTGCGGCGCGTGCTTGCTGTTAGTTAAGGCTGGGATACAAATTCCGGCGCTGATTGCCTGAATCACAACGTCCGCTGCTGTTCATGTAACAACCCATGGCACTGTTGCTCCCATCAATAAAAGCAACGAAAGCAATGTCCGGCATAGTCGGTGCCAAAGAATCTGTTGTTCATTCGCCATCTGCGCAAGGGGTAACCCCAGTCGCCAGCACCACTTCCTGGCCAGCCAGGGCTGGGGGCGACCCCTGATATGTCCTCGACTTTAACAGGGCAGCAAAGTTCCTCTACCCTGAGGAAAGCTCAAAGGCCAATAGTAACCATAGTAACATGGACTTGAAGATATGTTTTGAGGATCAAAGTCGGCTAGATTATCAAGCACCCCATTCTGACTATTGAGCACCCTTTTTAGTGGCGCAAACTCTTTTCATGGAGCAGAGATACTAAAGATCTCCTAAAAGGGTGTCTATTTTCTCCAAAAAATGGGTTAAGTGTTCGTGTTAATTATGGTTAGGGTGAACTAGGATTAAATATGGTTTAAAAGGGTTCGAGCTATGGTTGGAAAATAAGGTCAGACATAGGAGGATGGGATTCAGCCACATTGGGTGTTCAATAATCAGAGCGGGGTGCTTGATAATTGTCCCGATCAAAATTCAACCCCACGGTCAAAGAAAGTAGAAGCCTAACATCGAGATAACAAGAAGGCACTCTCTTCAAAACGAAGATAACAACCTGTAGAAAATAGTGACAAATACCTCCAGCTTCCTGCGCCTCGACCATGCGAATTGTTGGCATTCGGCATGACGATGTATGACATGCAAATTTATTCCCCTCCCCCACATGTTTCCATTGTCATCACCACCCCCCCAGGGTCCCATACGCAGGGCATAGTTATAGTCTCCTTAGTTCATTATCTTCACCTTGACATCTCCTGCCATCGCAGCCTCTTGCTTCATCTTCATGTGTTCGATTTGAGCTAGCTCCTCAAACTTTCTCTTGACATCATTGCGTGGGATAGGGGCCTTGGCAAGCCCGATACTGGCCAGAGTTCCCCAGAAAAGGGCATAGATGAAGTAGAACAGGTTGATGGCGCCAAGATAGATGACAGGGACGATAACCATGGGAATGTTGCCAAAGAGTCCTGAGCGACGAGAAATGGTCTCCCACAGCTCACCTGTGAGGATCTCGGCGGCGCCGTCAAACTTCCAGGGCCCAACGAGGCGGAACTTGGCATTGAAGCTGGCACCACCTGCCCAAATGTAGGGGAGTCGCCAGCCGCGGGGTGTATGGAGGGAGATGCGAAGGATATCAGTGAATGAAGGGGCCATGTCCAAGTCCTTGGCGAGCTGGTAGGCATAGCTGTCGTGCTCGACGCCGTAGGTGACACGGGCGCTGGGAGAGTGGATCACACGGTAGTGCCACTCGTCATCCTTGAGGAGCGGGCGAGAGATGCGTCCGAGGAGATGGGTGACGAAAAGCATAGACTGCATTTCAGCGAGAGGAGGAATGGCACCAAAACCGGGGCGCACGAAGCCGATAAAGCCGATGGTAGGGTCGTTAGAGGACCAGACCTGACGGACGTCGGCATCGTGGGAGACTGGGTAAGGACGGCGACCGGCGTTGTGCTCGGTGTTGAGGAAGGGGAAGTGGGGGACATAGCCAGTTGCAAAGATAATCATATCAGGCTTGACGATGGACTCTTGGATGCGCTTGGCCTCAGGGCGGCCGTTGTCAGGGAAGTGGGCGACGCCATCTGGAGTGATATAAGAGGGAAAAGGGGCAACGTCGATGGTGCGCTTGGCCGGGATGATGGCCGTGTTGAAGAAGAAGCGGCGGATACGGGTAGCCAATGTCCACTTGGTCGGACGCCATGGCGTAGAGATGTTGTTCTGGACTCGCTGCCAGGCCTTGTTCCAGAACACTGCAACGGCGTTAGCTATGTTCATATAATTTCAACGATGAGGATGACTTACATCGCGAGGCGTGGAAACGATCACTAAAGATCTGACCAACATACTGGTCGACACCATATTTCGAACCGCCACAGATCCAGCATCCCGCAGGCAGAGCAAGGAAATGGTAATAGTCCCAAACAATCATGGTGTCTCGAACCATAGGATGGACATACATGGTGTCGAAAAGAGTAACTTGGCTGACATCGATGGGTAGTTGCGGTGTGTCGTAGTCTTGGTCTCCGCGCAGCCATGGCAGGAATCGCTGCCCTGGAGCTCTCTTGGGAGCGCCAATCCAGCCATCACGATGGCAGAAAACGACTCTCTCAGTAGGGGATGTGATGGCGAGGTAGCACATGTCACAGCCAGTCTCGCCGCTACCCAAAACCATGACGGTCTTGCCTGTGCCAAATTGCTCACGCTTCTTGAAGTCTTGTGAATGAATCACTTCGGGGACATGCTCAATGCCAGGGATGTTGGGTATATGAGCTTTTGAGTGGACGCCTGAGCAAATGGCGATGGCGTCACACTCCCATTCAATCTCCTTACCATCGGGTCCCATGTAAGTGACGACATGTTCGCTCACATCTCCTCTCCTGACGCCTGTGACGCGAGTACTGAGATGAATGTATGGCCATAAGTTGAAATGTGTGGTGTAATCCTCTAGATACTCCCTGTACCGCCCGGAGGAGAGGAAGTCACCGTCTTCGGGACGGGGACGGAAGTCAGAGAAGCTAGTGAGAAACTTGGAGGAGACGAGCTCGGCATCCTCATAAACGTGATGCAGGAAAACACCACCAAGCTTGTCGTAGGACTCAAAGAGCTTTAGCTCAAAGGGTTCTGTTGATGGGAAATAGTGATGAGCGGTTGCTAGTGTTTTGAGCTGGACAAGGCCAGAGGGGCCGCCTCCGATGACAGCAACGCGCATGTTGCCAGTTTCGACAAGTTCTGAAGAGAAGAATGAACACTTCTGAATAGAGCTTCGTTGCTATACTTGACGGCCGAGGTTCTTTGGGTCTTCCAGAAGTTTGCAACCAACAAAAGACAAGCAAGGGGCATGGAGGCTTGAACCGCCCGGTCGGTACCAAGGCCACCTCTTATCTACCTCAACACAGTCTTTTGGATCCATATCACGCTACATAAGTCCCCGTAAACTTTCTGGCTGATTGGCGCCAAGTGAGGGGATGGATGAATGAGAAGAGGGGGCGCAGGGAGACATGATATCTTGGAAAGCGTAGGCGAGTCTCCATTGCATGATTAGTTTGAATTCGTATATGTAGCTAAGGACCTTAGTTTTGCTCGTCAATATGTAGTCGTCCTCTCTGGAGGAGCAAACGGCACATGCCTACATAAACATACCCGCTTACAGGCATTCTTCAGCAATCTGCAGTTGCAATGTTGCATTCGCTGCAACCCCACCGTTACCCGCAACCGCTGCACCAAGGAAATGGTGCAAACTAACGCACGCTTGACAGGTGTCTCTATCCCACTCGTTCGGGTATGCGGGATATGCGGGATATATGCTGGTATGGATGTCGGTGTTGTGGGCCATGTCGCATCGGGACGCTTCGGCTCGTCAATAGCGCTGATGCAATCATGCTGCATGTGATGAACACGTCATACAGAACTTGATATCTCAACTGGAACTGTTACAATACCGAGGCTTCCGCGAGTAACATCCCCTCACTCTATCTTCACCTTTACCCCACTCTGGGAGATTGGTAATAGGTCGCTGCTGAACTGAATGAGAATGTATCATATATAATGCCTTGCTTTCCACACCCCCCAAAATGTAGAATACTGTAATTAAGTATCCCTTTAGCAGTCATTGTGTTTGCCTATCAGCTCTGCTAAATCTACTGCGACATGTCGAGAACCGTGTCTCCCAGATCCTGTGCCATCTTCTGATGTGTACTCAACAATAATCATTCCCTGTTGAATCAAATTGAGGAACTTGCGTAGGAAGTCGTTGCAGCTGAGGCGACAGCGTAGTTCCTCAATGAACTAAAACACTATATGGGATATTACATGGGATCTAAATACATATTCTGAGACTTGCCAACTTGGGAGACCGCGTCTTTGACTCGAGCTCCTTTTGGCTTTCCTACAATTGCATTACATTGGATCGTGAAGAGTGCATCTCTACTGTAAGCAGCTACTCTCTCCTGCCAGTGCATAGGATCAATGATCTTCTGGCTCAGTCAACCCATTAAGGGCTGGGAAACCCTGGCCTTGAACTATGACGAATAACGCATCGCCAACACATCATAGCACTATGACCCAATGCTGAGGATAACCATGATGGACATCCCCACGACGCCATGCAAACTCGTCGACATACTCCTTAGCACCTAGCCACCACGTAATGAACCCAAAGTAGGTATGCACAGCGTAGAGCCCAAATATCACAAGCGGGACTAAGAATACGTGGGCGAGACAGATTACACTGTCTCTCAGTGGTCCAGGAAAGAAACAGCAGATATGAGCCAGTCGAGGCCGGGTACTTGCCCGGGAGGTGCATTATGCCGAAGCTTAGGAAGATTACTATTCACTAGATACCTCGCAGAGAAAGAAATGGTCTCGTTGTAGCCTTTCTTGTCACCTGCTACGGGTGGTTATTGATTTTATCCTCCAGTCTAGGATGGGCTTGATAGTATATAGGCGAGTTTTGTAACAATGCCGAATCATGTCACAGCACAAATGCCAAATGGTACTCATAGTGTATAGATAAAACGACTCTAATAACCACCCATGAGCCATGCGCTTCTATAACCGATTCTAAACTATCCGAACTGGAAAGGTTCTGCCATCTAACTGCAGGCCCTCAAAAACTCGGTGCCGCCCACCAAAACTCGCTTTTCGGAAGTGATCCCCTTCTTTTGGTGGATCCATTATCCTGTCCCCAACGTCGGACCCCTGGAGGCCCAGAAGGAATTCGATCACCCAAGGGTAGTCCGGAGAAGGGCGGAAGAGTCGCTGCTTGATATCTTCTAAGTGGTATGATACCACATCCTCCCCAGGCTTGAATTGGCCTGGCGCCCTTTTCCACCACCCCAGTCCCTGCATAACATCACCGTACCTACACCTCTGCAGATTTTGGAACTCTTTACCTAACGACACCGTGATACGGCCGTTGGATATTTCAGCCCACCTGCAATATGGGCGTACCACGTTAAGGTAAGCTCCCCCGAAGGTTCCCCACGATTTAAATTCGTCTCTAAACGCGTCATTTACGAGTCCCAGCACAAGAGGAAACAGTTCCTTGAGCTGAGAGGTCGGTTGCATGCCGGGAATTAGGTCATCTCTAATAAAACCATTTGCAGTAGTTTGTTCAAGACAGTCGTGAAGGTGCATGAGGTCGGTGTATAGGCTTTGCTGGAGATCTGTGATGGGGATGGTTCTAACCTTGGGGCCTTGGCGATGATCTCCTGAAGAATGGAAAAATTCATTATCAGGGAATGTGCAAACGCAATAAGGACACGCTGCTATCAACTTAAACTCCAGTTGATTCCCTGTGGGGCGCAAGACGAGATAGATAGGCTCCGTCGTGTTGTTGTCAAAGAGGTAGACCTCGTCCTCGACTTCCACTGTCGTATCAAGTTTGCTTCGACTCGCCAATAAGATACTTCCTAGATAGAGATCTGCTTTCATGCAGGTGAATTGGTACCAGGTTAAACCTTTGTCTCCATTTGCCCGCTTGAAGCCGCCAATGGTGAATACTTTTGTCAGATTGAGAGTCATGGCCCCCGAATCAGCGTCCACTGTCGCGTCTTGATACCAAAGCCTTCTGCCGATGGTTTTCGGCGCATCGGCTTCAGTAGGTGGACTGGTAGTAAATCGGAAATACGCGTCTTTCTTGGAATCCTGTGATATGGATACGATCCTCTCCATCTGGTCCCAGCTGGGGGTTTCTTCACCCTCATTTCCAAAGAGTTTCTCCCAAGTAACGGGGTCCTTGCAGTTGGGCATCCATGAAGGGATTCCGACTTCTGCATAGGCACCCGAGGCCTTGAGGAGTAGTTGAGAGGCTCCCTCATTGATGATAGAGTGGGCAAAGAAGCCGGTCGCAAGGTGCTGGAGAGAGATGCTGTAATCTGGCCGAATTTGAATGCCATTGGGTTTCAAAGTATAAGGACCCCAAACAGCGTAGAACTTATCTCTGACATCTGAAGAGCGGCTTTCCCAGGCTAAACGTAACAGTTCAAACATGCTCTTCGGTAAGAGTAAGCCTCGTGTTGCGTGTTGAAACCAAGGCGCTCTTGTTTGTTCCCACGACCAGGTGTATCCTGTCAACTGATTTAAATGCTCCGTCATTAAAGGGTCCACTGAGAATACCATATCCCCGATAGGGATAATAACCCGCGCCGCAAGGATTAGCTCTTGAATGACCCATGCCCGGCTGAAGTACCTACGCTCAAGGAGCTTTTGAATGGTGAGTCTGTTCAGGGGAGTTGTAGATCCCTTTATTGTTGGCATCAAGATCTCCAAGCTTTCAAGTTCGTGAAAAGAATGTCTTGTTGCAAAGGCTTTTGAGGGCTTGAATGCGAGGTCATCCCCCAGCCAAAGAACAACTTGGAAGCATTGCGAATAGATCCGACCCATCTTAGCGACTTGTTCACCCCTCTCTTTTGAATCTTTCTGATTAATGCAAATTGCGTCGACCCAAACTACCCGCTCACCCCGTGATGGTCGTAGATAGCGGAGCATGGCGCAACAGTTGCGTGTCTGGGGTAGGACATCCCAGTATTCGCCAACGTAGACAGGATGGCGCCTAAAAACAAGTGTTAGACTTTCAGACCCAAGAAAGTTCTTTGGCGCGTATAAAAAAGAAGTGAGTCACGGCTGATGGGTGGTCGTCTCAAGCTTACAAGGTAGCATCTCCATCCTCACCACCCCATGTATAGGAAACGGCCTCGTATTCCGGGAACTCCCTGTCTGAGTAGGTTTCCAACAGCAAATGAATTACATCTTCCGGGGGCTCATTCTCCCTCGCAACTAGGCGAATCAGGCGGAATTCGTCTGTTCCCAGAGCTCGATCATGCGCATGCGGGGTCTGCCTTCTGGAACTCGAATCATCGCGTCGACAAGTTCCCTCGGAGAGCTTGAAGCAAGCCAAAGACTCTGTTTCTCCAGACTCGAAGCCGCATCTGTGCGACTTGGTTCGTGTATAAGTTACAGTTGATGGCCAGCTAAGATTGAGCTTGCCCGGTGGTTCATCAGGTGGGGGCGACGGGCCTGGACTGGAAGGGTGCTCTGTGAGATCGCGCAGCAGCTGATGGGCAGAATTGCCGCAGGCTTGGCAACTAGGGACCGAATCTCCCCCAACCTCGACGCGAGGGGCCCCGCAGGATAGTGCATGCCAACGGGCCATTTGAGTGAGTTATTGGGCCAGTTTTAGCGCTGGAGGGATGCTGGTGAGCAGCAACAGGGTGTCATGTATCGTAGGAGCTGACGTTGAGATGGTCAAGTCGGAGGCAGCCTGCAGCCATCTTGACTTGACAGGCCAAACCAGGCTGTGCTGATGGCACCCAATCGCATTTCCTTACACTTAATTGCATATGGAAAAAATACCGATGTACAACCCAAATTTGTCCAAAGAACCATCTTATGCATGCCTGTCTGTCCGTAATCCAACTATCTTCATGAGGGAGGTATGATTCTTCGTCATCGCAGGGTACACTATACCGCGTTCCAATATGCAAATGATGCTCCAGCAGCTATGAGAGGTGATATTGAAAAAAAAAAGCAAAATATCCAAATGGCTTTGCCTGCAAGGCTTCGCCCAAAACCACTGTACTGTAGTCCCCACACACCGCTCTCATTCATCACCGCCAACGCAGTAACCACAGAAGAGCAACACTATCTACAGCGCACAGGAGCAAAAATAAACATACAACAGCGGGGATTCGCTGGTCGTCACCGACCCAACTACTAATCCGCCCCTTACTGGCTTAACTATGGGAGAGCGGACGGGATCCCGTGGTCTACAGTAGGTATGGTCGTATGTGATAGCTGAGGCGAGTACGAGGTCTATACCGGTGAGGGCAGGTCGAATTGCTCTCATCCAAGATCCCTGGAACTACGTCCCTGTACTGGATATGCGAGGTTGAACTGATGAAGCAGCATCCCTCCCGGGATGTCGAGATTCCTGCAAGTAGCACCTCGAAGAGTCTCCTGTCAAACTAGGACTGTTGAAGTGTGGAGCTGTTCCATTAAACGACCTAGCTAAGTTTCGAATTGTTAGATGCAAGTAACATGCACTGAACATGACTGCTTGTGAGCCTTGGGGGCTGGGGTTGGATAGAACAGGCATTGTTAAGGCCTTGGATGGGACATGTAAGCATGAAAGAAGCGCTCTGTTGGCGATTTCATTTATCGAGGACCTTTCACTCAAGATACACTCTCTTTTATGGCCAAGGTAACGTCTTAGCATTCAGTTGAAGTGAGGTTTGCTTCAAAGGACAATGGGGTGCGGTGTGAATGACAACACGCAACAACCTCGACGAAAGTGAAGGCACAAAGCTAAAAGAACAATGCCCAAATATTGTATGGCAATCAAGGTTAATTAAAAACTCGCTGAAGGTATATCATTCCTTGTCATCGCAATCCAGAAAGCCACCGTGTCGTGTTCCTTAACCCACATATCCCAGGATATCATCCTCCGACTGGATACCATAGACAGTCTTTGCTCGCTTTTTGTACATGCCTCGTGATAAATAGATACATTAAGAAGTGCTTCCCAAGTTCCGCCAGCCTAAATAGCACTTGGCTGGCTTTCCCTCCACATCCGTCTTCATCGTCCTCATCAGACCACAATGCCTCTAACTCTGCCAGATCCAAACGATGTCGGCTCTTGTCGATTCACAACTAGTCGATGACGATGATTTCTTTATCTTTGGGTATTGAGAATTTCTTTCGGCGCTTTGTTGGGGACTCTAACCGCTCGTCGTCGTTCCGATCACGCTTCTTGTTCACTTGGAGACGTGCGAACGGGCTTTCAAGGCCGATGCTTGTGGTATTTCTTGAGGAAGGTGCTGTCTGCTCGCTTCCTGCATCGGATGCCAATTCGGCTGCATCCGTATAAACACTGCTGCTAGGCGAAGAGGGAGGTTCTGAGTCGTCGACCTCGACTGTGGGCTTGGGTGCGGCCGCTTCACCCGGCAGCATCACGAGCAGGCGACGCCGTATCTCGTCGATAGTGTCTTGTATTTGTGCTCCCAGACGACTGTCAGGATTAACAACGTAGAGTGTCTGCTCCAGGGTCGCCTGGCAGAGCGTGAGTTGGCTCTGCTCACGCGTTGACCGTTGGGCTGGAGACAGCTGAGCAAAGGCCGCGTGGGCGTTGCGCCTAAGCGACGGGCGGTAATATGGAAATGAGCAGCTCATGACCTTGCGATGGCGTCTAATATCGATAAGCTTGCGGTCTGTGTGCGGTGCACGTCGCGCTTGTTTGATAGGTACGCACGAGCTGTCAAGGTGGCGGTCTGATGTCGAAAGAGAAAATATTCACCAGGCAGTTTGCGACAGACAACTCACCGCGTTCAAGGTGACTGACCAATGACCGGGCCTTGTTTCGCAATCGCTGCCTGCCCTGTTTCAACGCTGAACAAGGAAGTGTGTTGCGCGAGAAAACTAGAACAGTTGCTGCGGAACAACAGATAGCCCTCTTCTTCTTTGACTCCTATTTCACGGGACGCTGCAGATGTTTCCCGAGGCACAAAGACACCGGCAATCTCAACAGCATTGTTTGCGCGTACGTACCCGTCGCCTCTTTGTCTGAAGGCAGCGGTGATGATGGGACAGGGATAATTTTGCTGTGTTTGGCGGGGAACAGTCGCAATCACAGTGGACCACGCGACTACGTAAACTCATCTGAATGGACGAGACGGCGCATGATGTCACTAGCTTGTTACACTTTTGGTGCCCAAGCCAAAGTGAGTCACTTTTGTGACACCTCCCTGTAGCTTCCCTGTAGCTACCCTGAAGTTTCGGAGAAGACAGCTTGTTGCACTATTGCAAGTTAAACAGGGAGAATAGTTTCATTGTCTTCGCTTCCCACAGTCTGTTCCTCTCTATGTGCACTGCTGATAACCACGATCCAACTCATGTCCGCAGTTGAGCTGAAGCAATCGAAACCCCGCATCCCACGACTCAGAGTTTGTTTCGGGCGGGGACTCAAAACGAATCCACGACTCAAGTGGGGTCACGGGATAAACACTCCATGTGTCAAGCAATGGCCCGCGTAAACTTTTCTATCTAGCCAGGAGTTAATTTGAACGTGCTTCAGTTTTCTACCCGTTGGCTCATGTTATTGGATCTCCTATGTGTTTGTGGTACTCTTTCTCAGGCGGTCACAAGTCACGAAGTCTGGACCGTGTCGTCATGAGATGTGCTTGTAGTACAGGCTTTCCTTTTTCAGACATTGATTCATATCTGACTTAAGAACATGAAGAGACTGAATTGAGATGAAACAATCGCGAAACTGGCCGTACAAACTTATATCACCTCGATAGGTTTCTAAGCTGTGAGATGTTTGACTGATGGGGCTGTTCATTTAATTTGATATTTCTACATATGGCTCTGCCTGTCTCCGCCGCCATTCTGAAGAAGAGCCCTCTGAGGGACCTGTACGAGGGACCCTTAACAGCCTGGAACAATTCGCAACTAACAGCCCTAAAAGAGCATGAAAATGAATCCGAGCTGGAAAACTTTACAGTTATTTGCGATATGTGAACATTGTATGTTGCTTTGATTGAACTTGCCGAGAAAGACAACATCGTCGTTGCATTCCGACCTGGTGACTCAAGACAACCCATGAACTGTGACTAGCTAAATTAACGCACCCTTTCTTTCATGGAACGTTTTTTTTTTTTTTTTTTTTTGCGCCAAGACAAAGCAAACAAGTCCTGAAACGCTCTGCGAACTTGGTGAGGTTTCTAAAAGAAGCCATCAGCTACAACAGCAAAGAACACAGTTATCAACACATGCCGACATTGACACCCAATGCTTAAAAATAACGTACTAAGACTCTTTGTGTTTGGATGTCTCACGCTCATCCATCAAGAACAAGACTTTGCTCTTTGACTTGCTCGACACTGTGGCCCCTGAGGCTCACTTACAAATTGTTTACCATCTTGATAGCCACGAAACGGCCGCATTGTTTCCCGGGGATTCTGATCAAGTTACTGCTTGCTGAACAAGGAACAATCGCCTATGTCATTACTGCCTAGTTCGCTAGTAATTAAGTACCTCTCGCTAAAGAACGAGCTATGCACTCCCATTCAATGTACTACGCTTACGTACTATTACTAGGCATTCAAAATCTGGCACACCTGCGTCCTGCCTTGGTGCAGAGGTGGATTAGACGAAGCAAATGAAGCCTTTACCTACATCAACAGGCGGGGCACATGTGATCAAGCACCGACTTAAGAAGATCGCATTTCTCCTCTACGGCTCATCAATGCCTTTTCTTCCCCTCGTAGCCCTTCTCTGGACACTCTCTCGTCGTTCTCAGCGCGAAGAGGTCCCAAATAGCCCACCCGAACCACGCAGACATTCAACTGTGAAATTCGTAGCCATACTTGCACAATTGGTAGGCTTCAACAACCCCAAAATTTTACAGCTACACCCTTGGTGCCTTTTTCTTTTCTCTTCATTTATTACACATCAGCTTCTTTGCTGGCAACATCACTGATGAGTTTTATTATAGATAATCAACGGTCCTTGCAGCTGTCCTTCAATTTATACATACATACTCTCAACAAAATTGTGACGCTATGACGGATCATCACGTTGGAAAACAGGACCAGCACAGCGTGGCTGAGAAGGGATACCCGCAAACTGGCTTGAGACTAGCGGATCGGCTTGCCACACATGATTTGGACGACAAAGATCTTGATCGAGTTTATTAAAAAAGCTGAAGCCATGATTGTAGGGGCTGGTGCCGCCATGGAGGATGTAAGCCTGACCCTGGACATGCTCATCGATGAATGGAACGCCATCGCCAGTGAGCAGACGTTTGATTTCTATCGCGATCAAGGTCTCCGCACGCACCTCCACGATATTTTCCCAGAGGTTCATCCCACATGCTTTCAAGACTTAGAAAACGGGTCTACAGAGTGTCAGCATGCCATTTCTCTTCGCCGCAAGCATATGGTCACGAAGAAGAACGAATTTATGACACTAAAGAGCGAGGCGAACAAGAATGCTAACAATGCTGGAAGCTGCTACTCAGCTTGCCTCACAATCAAGAAGCGTAGGATCCTACAGATGATGCCTGTGCCGGCACAGCAGGAAGGTGACGGAGTATGCCCTCAGGCTGAACAGAGTCGCACCGTTGGCGGTGACGAGTGGGTTCAGCAAGACCAAGAGTGTTTTGAACTCTTTTTTAAGCTGCTCAAAACTGAGTAGCTTTGTCAGAGACTGAAAACTGGAAAACAAGCTCATGAAACTTTAGGGGAGGAGGGAGGGTATGGAATACTTGTTTTCATGTTATCGAGAGTGTCAACTCGTATGCATGCCAGCGCCAGTGAAGTTAGTGAACAATCTGGGATGGGAGACATAGGGACAGCTTTGGTTTGCATCTTGAGATAGACTCAATGAAGCACGATTAGTCAGCCATGATGTCAAGCCCAAAAAGAACGGGGAAAGGAGCAAAAAGAGCAATCGTGTATATAGGAACAGCCCGATGCGGGGGTCGAACCCGCAACCTTGAGATCGCGTACTCATCTCCCAGTGAAGGGTTATTTAAGAGTCTCACGCTCTACCGATTGAGCTAACCGGGCGTGACTCTGATTGGCTGAATCGTGATGCCCAATTCGCTTGTCAGCGCGGTGGTCGCGATGATCTCCGTGGTGTTGAGACCACACTCAAGTTATCTGCGAGATTCAGGGTGAGCTATCACTAGCTTAACTAACCGGGACCTGATTTGAATACTATAGAAAGCTATTGAAAGATTGGAAATAGGGTCTATGAGAAATGAATAAACTTGGCTTGCTGTTCTATTTGGGCAATATTCCCCTGATGAACCAACCCTCTCATAACGTTCTCGAGTGTAATGTCGAAAGGTAGTACAAATTGAATAGAATCAAGAGGACGGAATCGGTTTGATGCCAGCCTAGACGGTAAGAACGTCAAAGTGATCAGTCGTGTTGAGAAAATGTCCAACACCGTCAACCATGATCATCAGGCCATCCTGCTGAAGACCACCTCCCGGAATGTAAATCTTGTTTCCAACTGTAGCGGCGCTTGTTCCGTGACGGGGCACCTGCATAGGCGCCAACTCCTCCCACTTCTGCGTCTCGACGTCAAACACCTCCACGTTGTCAAATACGCCCGTCGCCGTATGTTGGTTCGTCTCACCGCCAAAGGTGTAGAGCTTCGCCCCAACAGCTGCGCCTGCAATGCCTCCACGAGCAGTTGGCATGTGTGCCTTGCCAGTTTTCCAACCGGCAGTCAAGTTGTTGAGGTCGAGCATAAAGACATCGTCCCGAACATTGGTCTTCTCGAACCATCGGCCGCCGGTGATGTACAAGGTCTCATCCACGATGGCGCCGGCTGCGTGTTGTCGACCCTCAGGAATATTGGCTGCTACATCGACGAGGCGTTCCCATTTGCCAGACGTGGTGTTGAATGTGGTAACCGTAGTGACAGCGTCCTGGTACGCGCCATCCAGGATGGTCATGCCGCCAGCGACGTAGATAAGCTCGTGATGAACACCCAAAATGGCACTTCCCCGTTCAGTCCCGGGAGGCATAGACTCAAGTTGAGTCCACGTGTCGGTCTGCGAATCATACACATGGGACTCTCCCGAAGCAATCCATTCAGGCAATGGCTTGGGAGGATCCGACGCATCGACGAGGCCACCTAGGAGGTAGATCAAACCATCTTTTGCGGCGACGTTGGGGTGGTTTACTCGGTATGGGGACGGAGCCCCAGTGCGCCAGCTGTTGGAAGGGACGTCGTAGAGGTGTAGCCAGTCGACAGTTGTGAAACCGGTGAAGAGGGAGGCATTTCCGATGGGCGTGACCCCGCCAATGACAGCAATAGTGTTATCATCAACGGCAACTGTACTGTGCTCTTGGCGGAGATGAGGGAGTTTGGCCAGCGTGGTCCAATGCTGGCAGGGCTTGTCAACAGATATCGGCGTAGCTAAGGTCAACCGGCCGAAAATGGCAAAGAGAAGGCAGGCTCGGAAGAAGGCCATCATTGTGATGACAGCTTTAAAATCTAAGGGAAATAGTATGATGGAGTTACGTTTACAGACTTTCCTGGAGGGAGGAACAGTTGCTCCTTATAACCTCCAGTTCGGAGACTACGCATGCGAATTTTGATCGCCCATCATCGTCATATGTCCGAATTGATCCAATGTCAGCACATAAGAATTGCCCGGGATTTAATGAAAACTCGCCATTCTTATGCCAAGAGCCTCATGAGCTGCGTACCCAGTAAAGTTGTCCATGATAGAGGAAATCACTGGGAGTCTATTCGTGGATCTATAGGCCTCCTGTTGAGGTTCGATGTTGGAGTCAAATTCTCTTCGTCATTCAAAAATGAAATAACAGATCAACTTACTATCGTCACTCACAAAGATGGCCTACCACAACCCCATTACTTCATCGCCCTCAAGACGTCGATCACTACCCGTGGCCTTTGATCTGCCTCGGCGATTTAGTGGTGTGAGCCAATGACATGTCGTATGGTCTCGGTGATTTCACCGTCCCAGCCAATAGCCTCTTGCCACTAGGAAACCTAATTGACACTACCGGACATAAGAGCTTGTCGAGGGCGTCTCATCGGCACCCAAGCATGATCTTGAATACACCGCCCTCCTCTTCTCCCCGCGTGTTCTTTATCCCGCGATCACCTCCAATTCCCGGGCAGCCGCCAGGTTCCATAAAGAACTGGAAAGAACGAACCCCAATGTCCGCCCCAAATGCCCCTCAAGACGCGCCGGCGAAGAAGCGCCGCAGACCGGCTCTGGCCTGTGAGCAATGCCGACGCCGAAAAGTCCGTTGCGACAGGACTTCTCCTTGTAATCACTGCTCCAAGTCCGAGAATCCGGAGCAGTGCACATATGTCCCCATCCATGTGCCTAAGCAGAAACGGGCTCCTCGTCCTGGTGCTGCCACCGTTGGCCCGGTGAGCATCCTCCCGGCACCGGCTCCGACACCACCAGAAAGCCAGTGCTCTGCAGGGAACTTTCTGCCAATATCGAACTCTTCTTCGACGCCGGCTACAGTATCCGAGTGTGGAGTTCCAGACGTGCATGCTTTGGGGCAGAAGTTTGAGGGAGTGGTCCTGGCAAATGGACAACCTCCAGGTTCAACTGCCGAGAGTATTATAGGCGAGGATACCGAAGCTGCCAACGCCAGTAACAGCATCCCCAAGACAAGATATTATGGCCGGAGTCACTGGATGAATGGGCTGAGTCTTGTAAGCAAGCCGCCTACTCTTACCGTAGATGCTTACAGCTGATGACCCTGATAGCTCCCCGCGGGATTCGAGAGTCTTGTCAACCCCAAGTCTACGACAAGCAATCTCCACACTCTCCTCAGCCAGTGCAAGATGCTCGGTCGACGCATCAAAGAGCATCGCCTGCAGTCTACCTTGTCGAGTAGCCCCCTCGTCTCTCTCGACATCCCACGTTCGACTGCCGATCGCCTCCTAGATCTACATACATCCAGCTTCGAACCCGTGCTCCCGATTATACACATACCTAGCTTTAAGGCCGACTATGATCGATACTGGAGTGGCCCCGACCAGGCTGCAACCGTATTTCGAGTGCAACTCCAGCTTGTGCTTGCGCTGGGAGCCTGCCTGTTCGATGACACCTTTACCCTCCGCAATCAAGCTTCCCGATGGGTGAACGAGGCTCAACTGTGGCTTCTGACTCCACCAGAGAAGAGCAGAATGACCATCCCGGGCATACAAATTATGATACTCTTGACTCTCGCAAGGAGTGTCTGCGGCGCAGGACAGGATACTGTGTGGGTGCTTACTGGACTGCTTTTACGGACGGCCATGTACATGGGCTTGCACCGAGACCCCAGTAAACTTGGAGATGGAAAGATGACCACCTTCAAAGCCGAGATGAGACGGAGACTGTGGTCGAGCATCCTGGAACTGAACTTGCAGAGTGCCTATGACGCAGGCGGGGCGCCACTCATCTCTGCTGAGGACTACGATACACTGCTTCCGACCAATTTGAACGATGAAGACCTTACAAACGAGCCAGAAAATCTGTCGCCTGGCGGCCGTGCGGATGGACGAAGTGCACGTCTATCGGTTGCTCTGGCCCTCGCTCAGTCACTTCCCCTCCGCCTCAAGATACTTCGGCACGCCAACGACTTTCGCGCACAAGACTCGTATAGCGAGACACTACGACTAAACTCGGAGCTTGTTCAAGCTTGTCACCAACTGTCTGAGACGCTGAAGAGGCATTCCAGTTTGCCCAATGGCACGGTAGTCACACAGTTCCATGCCTCACTGGCTGAGCTACTGGCCTACCGGTGCTTCCATACTCTACATCAGCCAGTTATTGTGCGCTCGCTGAGTGACCCAAAGCACTACTTCTCCCAGAAGATGTACACTGACGGGGCACTCAAAATTGCACACATATCAGGGCTAGCTGGGGTAGGCGTCGATGAGAACAATGCGAGCCGATCTCTCCATGACTGCATCACACGGTAAAGGCGTTGCTGCTCATGAGCAGTTCTCACCATCTCATCATCAAACGGATGACAGCCGAGCCTCCGGGGACAACCAAGATGGCCTTCCGAATGTCCTGTTCACCCGCCTGCTCACTAACGGCGCCGGCATGTTCCGTAACATTCCCATCCAAGCCACTCTTGGCATCATCTTTGAGTTCGTTAGTAAATGGGGAGATAACTCCGCCACTGGGAGGATGTCTTCTGGGATTGGCTGTCTCCCTGGCATACACAGCACGCGCGAAGCTGATTTTGCGGCTCTGGCATCCTTCCTGAATGCGGCGCGCAGCTGGACACTTCGCCGCATTCGTTCCGGTGAAGTCAGTATAAAAGGCCACTACTTTTTGAGTTGCTATTTACGGCACGTGTCTGCAATTGAGCAAGAGATTGACGAGGCTGCCATTGAGGACAATGTCATGGCGGGGGCGACAGAGGCAGCGGAGGTGTGCGTCAAGGAGCTGAAGTCTATGGCGGTAGCAAATGGGTTGTCGTTGGAAATGCCACCGGGGAAGAGTTCAAGAGATTCCTCTTGGCTTGAGAATACAGAGTTTCTGTCCTTGGATTTAAATGTATCTGACTTTGGTGACACGGCCGTCGATGCTATGGATATGGATTGGATGGGTGGCTGGCCCTTGGATGGCATGTCAGATTTTATCAACTATTCCTAGGAGGTTGCTTTAGATATCACTTTTCAAGAACACTGTCTCGGGAAATTGCTGAGCTGCTGCTGACAGTTCTTCCACTCCTCCTCCTGCCATACTGAACGACAAAAGGCCCTTGTCCTTACCTGATGAACTTGATATCGCCCATAGACACGAAGGGGAAAAGGAAAAGGCCAGGGTTCCTGCAGCAAAACTTAGAATTGACACCGAGGAGCCTGGCTCCGAGCGAGAGTGGGTGTGCAGTAGCACGACCGGACAATGGGTAGTGTCTTATGTCCGATTCTCACCCCCACACCAATCAGCACACTATCCACTCACTATGTCCGAAAGACGACAGCTTGACTACCTTTTATGACAGTGACTTTTCGGCCGAGGGCGGCTCACTCAATTCTCCGGCTCCCTAGCGGGGGCCGTTTGGCAGATTACAGACCTGTGCTAGGCCGAGACTCCCCTGTTTTTGGTAAAGCCGGGAGAGGGAATTGGATTATATCTATGCTTGGCAACCACCACTACAGAAGTTCTCACCTGCATCCAACTGCTACTCGAGCTCATCCTAACTAGAATCCGTCAACTCATTTGGCCTCTCGACTATTCCACATCTACAGCCACCTCAGTATCACCAGAATGTCGTCACAACGCAAACATACGCCAGAGGTTCGTACATGATGAAGCACATGTCTCCCCTTCATGCTGACTTTAATAAAGGGACCCCCATATCTCCCTCGTGGTGCCATCCTTGGACTCACCCCATCGCCCATCCCCGACATTCCGATTTCCTCTGTCCTGGTTGTCCTCTTTGTTCTCTCCGCGAGCCTCAACATGACGATATTTCAACTCAACCTCCGCCGCGGGCACAAATTTGTCCTTTCAGCCCTTCTTTTCGGGCTTTCCATGGCTCGTATCATGGCCAACGTGCTACGCATCGCCTGGGCTGTCCACAATGACAATGCCCGCCTCGTCATCGCGGCCTCCATATTCGCCAACGCCGGCATGCTGCTTCTCTTCGTCGTCAATTTGATCTTGCTACAGCGCGTTGTGCGGGCTTACCACCCTCATATAGGCTGGAGCAAAACGTTTGGTTGGACTTTCAGGCTCTTTTACTCTGGTATCGCGGCCTCTCTCGTCATGGTCGTTGTCTCAGTTGTGTACAGCTACTACACGCTCGATCCTCATATCCAATCCCAGATTCGATGCATACGCCTCGTCACGGCTGTCTACCTCACGGTGCTGGCCGTTCTGCCTATCCCAGGAGTCGTCACTACACTCCTACTCCCACGCATATCCCCTATCGACCATTTCGGCCAAGGGACTATGCGTACCAAAGTGGCTCTTCTTCTTTTCACCTCAGTCCTCCTCTCTCTCGGCGCCTGTTTCCGCGCTGGCGGTGCCTTCATTCAACGACCTACCGAGAATGCTGGATGGTTCAATTCTAAGGCGACTTATTACTGCTTCAACTATGTAATTGAGTTGGTTGTGGTCTTCACATACGCCTTGTCTCGTTTCGATCGCCGATATCATATTCCCAACGGAAGCAAAGGTCCAGGCGACTACTCCAATGGGGACTTACGTGGCATGTCAGGGCAACAAAGCACCGATGAGGAGACTCTTCCTGGGGATGATGATGGCATGCCGTCTACTGGAAAGCAGGCGCCTTTGAAGAACACTACAAACGAGAAGGCGTAAATGAGAAGGTATGGAGGGAGCAAGTGGCAATTAAAAGCCTTGAAACGGAATCTGAAGTTATCATGCTATATCATCTGCTTTCTCAAGACATTGTGAAACCATCATGTTTGAACAACGTTCTGAGTCAGTTTGAGAGATTTAATACGAGTGTCATTTCATCAAAATCCGCTACCAGGGGTCCATCAAGGTTCAAACAAGCTTATCCAGTTCTTGGCGCCCCTCGTCTTCCTCGTATTTACACAAATCAGCTGTCTAACGCGACATCACGTGCTCGCGTGATTATCGAGTCGTCACGTCTCATTCACGGTCGTGTCCCTCTGTTCATCTTGTTCCTTTTCGTCTTCTCTCTTCACCAAAGTCATATTGACTACACAAGTTCCCCTCGCTGCCCTTTCTTCTGTCTGTACCCCCAAGTTCATCCACAAACTCTTTCACCTAACACATGGCGTCAAATATCCCCTTATCAAGTCTTCAGTGGCAGGAGTCCCCTGAGGGCACCTGGGCTCGTGATGTCGACGAATGCGAGAGATTTTACATCACTTCTTCGCGAAAAGGAAATGGATGCTTTCCCGTCACCGGCTGTGCATCTTTCAATGTCACCCCTGTTGACTCGATGCCCACCATCGACGAAGAAGACCGGGTTGAGGCAGCTCTGAAGAAGGCCTGGATCACCCTTCGTTACCGGCATCCGACCCTGGGTTCTCGTATTGAGCGTGATGAGAATAGCGACCAATTGCGAAGACTGTACCATTCATTTGATACCGACGATGAGCAGGATCGTTGGGTGGGCTCAAGCTTCAGGGTTGTCGATACTGGTGCTGGGCCTCTCGAGTGGTTCAACAACAACACAGCCGCTGCCTTTGAGACAGCCACTGTCTTTTTTGTGAAATCCAAAGGGCGGGATAGCCACCGTCGTACAATCTTCTTACGATGCCCCCACGACGTATCCGATGGAGTCGGCGTTCTGCAGTTAGTCAATCAACTGTTTGAGTACGCTGCAATGACCTTCGAACAAGGAAATGACTATTCCCTCCCAAAATGGGGCAAGGAACATGAAAATTTGTCTCCATGTATCCGGATTGCTGCAAATATGCCTGAATCATTGACCGAGGCGCAAACGAAACGCCTGGAGGAGATCCAAACCCAAAATGGAACCATTTACAAACACCAGGGCCTTCTTGCACTCCCCTCAAGGTCAGCGCATGCCGGAGGCGCGAGAGATGGCAAGCTGATGCGCCTTTCGCATACAGTTCCCAAGGATCATACTTCGAAAATTCTCCGTGGCTGCAAGGACGTTGCTTCTGGAGTGAGTGTGACACATGTCTTTATGACGGCCTTGGCAATGGCTCTCTCGGAGGTACAGCCCCAGAAAGAAGATTCATACCCGGTCCGATATGTGAACCATAGCATGATCAACCTACGTCCCTACTTCCAGGGGCCTTACAACACCGCTGCTCACGCGGCTGCTGCATATCATACTATCTCAACACAGGCACTGGGCATAGACTTGGTTGTGCCCGGGTCTTCAGATGAGACAACTGAAGATCACGCGACTAAAATGAGAAAAATCCTACCCCAGGTCCAACAGTTCTTCAATAATATCCGGCCGATCACTTCCGAAGAGATTCATGAACAGGTTGCCTTTGCCCCCTCGACATTCAAGTCCTTCACTTCTCCATCTAGCGCTAATCCCCACGCTGTATCGGAACCACCTTTTTGCCCAGTAGCTCTCTCTTCGATCGGAAATGTGAGTTCCATGGTTCAACAGAGGCATGGGCCCTTTGAACTTACCAACGTCTGGGCCGCCAGCGAACCGATGGGGGCTGGCGTGGCGCTCTTTCTCGGGTCTTGGGATGGCCAGCTGGAACTCTCCGGTGTATTTGATACGAGGTATCACGAACCAAGCTATGTGGAAAGATTTCTCGGGCGAATTATAATCTGTGTTCGTGGAGGACTGGGCATCGATGAAATCAGTTCAATGGATCAAGTCACACCCGCTGAAAGTCCACATGGCACGAAGAGAAAGCGGCCCGAGACTGATCATCGTGTTGGCCCAAGTGAGGTGTAGGGGAGTCGAGTTCTGAGTAACTAGTTACACTATATATAAGCAAAACAACAATATGAACAAAGGTTTGAGTTATGATAAAAGACAATGCTGTGTCTACAGCCTGGACGTAGAATGAGTGGCCTCTGTCAGAATTGTCACTGAGATAATGAGATTACCGAGAAGGACGCAGATCAGCGACAACTAAAATAGGCGTTAGCTGTATCGAACGCTGTTGCTTTCTCATTCGTTCTTCCTCTCTTGAGTGTTCTGTTTGGCAACATGTGTGAACGAAAAATCGAAGTTGTTTCGGTATCAGATGATGGGCGACTTACCGGAGTACGTCTGCAGACCCTGAAGAAATGGCATCCCCAACAGCAAAATAGGCATCAGCTGCCCAAATCCTTTGACGTCGTCTTCCTTGACGATGTCGGTGACCGCCCTCCATTCCTTGTGGAATCTCTTTCTTTCGTCAAAAGTCCAATAGAGACCTAGTCCAAACCAGACACACGAGGTAAAAATAACGTCGATAGTTTCGGATGACGCGATATAGTATACCCAAACAAGTATCCGTCTCCAGCGCGGCAATGCGGGGCCCTTGGGTGGTCCTCCACGGCCTTGGTCGTCAAGAATATGGTGTCTGGCATGGTCAATCCACCAGTGGCCCAACGCTGGCCAAAGCAATAGACATCGTCTTGGGTACTCAAACAATATGAAGCAAAAATTGAAACCCGTCCACCACAGCGGCTCACCTCCCCTCTCTTTTCCAAGGGCACAGCTAGCGGGGCAGTAGGGGTAGGTGTACCAACCCTTGGCGCCAGACACATAAGAGCAGTAAAGAAGCAAAGATGCCAATATGAGCATGCTTATGACTCGGACCATGAGATCTCCTCCCCAGCCAGCGGCTCTGGCCCTCCTGGAGCGTGATGAATTCTTGCGGTCGGGCCACACATCACGATGCTGCTTTTTCATACTCCCGGCGATCTTGGTCCGGATGGCCAGGAGAGTAAGTTGATGCACCATACTACTAAACCAGGCCAAGTTGGCCACCATACTAAAATGGTAGGCGCTAATTCCGTCGTTCTCATCTTGCAGCTTGATCACGGCGGCGCTGAGCATGGCAATCCCCGATACCAGTTGCATATCCGCGAGGGAGAGGAGAAAGGAAAACAGAGTAGATTCGATCTTGTCGATACGGCGCTCGATGAATGGCGCCTTGATGATGAAGCGGACCCAGGGATCACAGATGTTACTTCTCGTCCAGCGATCGATGGGGTTGAAGCTATCATCAGGCTCAAGGCCAGAACGAATTAGCATGAGGTAAATGCACGTAGCAATGATTGCTAGAGAAGAAGATGTGATGAATGAGCTTATGACCTGATATATGTGTCAGTCTACTCTCAAGTAAGGACCGAACGGGTTGCGTACCCCGATGCCAGCAATATCTGGGTCGGGCTGAGGACAACTACATTCGCAGTCGTCCCAGAACTGCCAGAATGAGCTAAGGCCACAGTCATTGGCCATTTTGGGGATAGCTTGACGTAAACCGAGCCTGCAAGGCAAATAGTTCGAACCAACAGGCTCCAACTGGATAGTCAGAATGCCGTGCAGTATTTATCCCCGCCCTTCACTCGCTACCAGATGTTCCTTGTCCAGGATTTCCACGTCATTCAGAGGCGCAAGCTACTAGGAACCTGAAGGCAGCCGCGAGTTTTATAACTTTAAAATCGTTGTGTGATTGGGAGCCTGGTGTTTGCCAAGAGACGGATTCCATGCAGGCCGCTTTCAGCTGCTGCATCACAAGACGCCACCAATACAGGCTGAGGCCAGGCTGTGCAATTTGTGCCACGGTCAGAGTAAGCGGCTTAAACTTTATGGCCACCGTGCTAAGTATCCTGAATCTCGCAAAACATGTCTTATCTCGTCACCAGTCATCTTTTCTGTGAGGTTAAAGGCTCCCTTTCTAATACATACGTCAGAAGAATAGCATGAAAGGAATTGCTCGAACACTCATATAGTGATGCAATTTCTGGCTCAATATTGACAGGTTTCTTAGTATACTAAAATATCTATCATTATCCCTAACAGATCTTATATTCCCTTAATATTCTTACCAACCTTATACAACCAAGGATGAAGTAATCAAGAAGGTTACTAGAGAAGCCCACACAGAGCCAAAGTAACGACATCGGTATGTCCGTTTCTAGAGATATTACCAATGTAGCCGAGTCTGCCCATCTCAACTCTTGCAGACGTAACTGCGGCCACGCTCCATCCTCCGTCTTCAGTGTACAAAGCCTCATAAGGCTCTGTATTCTTTATGAAGATCATCCCTTGGTTGTATGTAGAGGGAAGTTGACTGGAGAGGCGGTCGACGACAACACCTGGGCGCAAGCTGACTGTGGTTTTGAAATAGCATTTTCCCCGCCAAGGAAGACCCACGCTGGCGAAGAAGCGATCGATCTCGTCCAGATTAACCGTCTGGCTAAAACCAGCGGCCAGCACGACTCTGGCGCCCTTGCGAAGATGGTCTACGACACACTCACAGATTCTCTTCTGGCGTGTGATGGCACCATCAGCGATGAGGATAATGGATGGAGGTGGTTCACGGCCGAGTATGGCCAGGGCGGCCTCGGGCGTCGAGGCCCGCTCCATCCTGGCTTTTGACTTAATGTTCGTGATGAGGCCTCCAAATTCAGCGTCAAACTGAGACTCAGAATCAAGGCATAGAGTAAGGACGTGAGGGCCTTAATTCATTCCGGCCGCTGTGAGTGGAGCAGACCCAAAAGTGACATCTTGAAACTCAGCAATGGCTACGCCGTTGCGCGCCGCCTCTTTCGCCGCTCTGTCGGCGTGATAATTGTAACTCCTTGAGATCTGCAGGAAATCAACCCGCAGACCCCGTTCATACCACCTTTCTACCTCACCGAGCAACATTTCCCATAAGTCTTGGTTCTTGACGTCCTGTTGGGTGCGTGTCTTCCATCTCCGAAATACCCAGCCCTGAGCCCAAGTGGTAGCGCCCTCGGCGACGTAATTTGAGTCGGTTGCAATAACAATGCTATCAAACCCTTCATCTTGCCAATCACAAAGACGCAGCACGGCAATGGCAGCACGCAGCTCAGCTCGGTTACTGGTCGCGGTAATGTCATCTCCAAATGGCCCCTTATCCTCAAGCCGACCGGACGCAACGCACTGGTCATTTCCAGGTGGTCCACAGACGACAGCCCAGCCGGCGCGAGGTCCCAGCCGACCATTATTGATGCAAGCTCCGTCGGCATATGCAACAAGTCTTTTTGGGTGGTTTCTGGAGATATAACGGACTGTTTGTCTGACACTCAAACCAGTTTCGGTGGGCATTTCATCCATATAGTTGGCTTTTCCCGGGAATACCCCCTCACTGCTCCGCTTTCTCTTCAACCCCTCTTTCCCCTTTCCTAGGTCTTCGAGCAGCGCGCTACCCATGTCTATGAAGGCAGCAGTGTCTTGATATGCGCAGGTGGATCTCCATCTCTCCAAATCAATCGTCATAATAACGTCCTTGGTCTCTTGCCAAGCACGTAGACAGTGATGGAGAACCATATATGCTTCATCTTTTGAACCGGGAGTAGAGGGAAGTTCTGGGGTGGGAGTCTCTTCCGCAATCAAAGCCTCCCAGAAGTGCGCATTCTCCTCATCTATCCGTCGATAGACACTTAGGAATTGGGTTTTCAATAGTTCGAGCATTTTCGGGAGGCTATGTGAGTCCACACCCCGCATTTTTGCGCGTACAAGTCTTCCCACAGGTCGACAACGGATGGGATGAAGCTCAGCAAACATGGTCCCATCCTTGTGGTTTTGATACGCAGAAGTGTCGAGATAAAGCCGCAGCTTCAGAAGGGCGAGAGCGACGAACTGGTCGAGGCTCAGACCTCCCCAGCAGAGGGTACCGATGGGCTCGAAAGGGTCAGCCCCGCGAATCTCCAAAAACGGTAGCGTGGCATTTCCCAATCTTCAAGTTTGTTGAACTGGCCATTTTTGTTGACAGTGGCCCACCACTTAAGAAAATTGTAACACTCCTCTTCACGGTCAAGTCGCAGCAGGAGGTGGTGGATAATGTCTCGTGCACGTAGGGGGTCGCGTCGGTGGAGCTGGAGGATGTCTTGAAAGCGTCCAAGAGCGTTTGCTACAGCACTAGTTGTATTGAGTTGAATAAGTTCGTTAATAGCAACGAACTGCTCCTTGAGGTTGTCGATGTTCATCGCAGGTAAATCGATGCTATGAAGGACAGATTGGGCGCGATTTCGTGAGAGTCAAAGGGGCGAGGTAGGCAGTTGAGAAGGTCCCGAAGAAAATCCGGGTTTCAGGGGTAGTAACGATATTTTCCTCAAGATTATTGTGGCGTTAAGCATCAGCCACAATACCAAGATAGTTGAAATGAAAACTGTCACAATGCCACTTCGGCAAGATACCTTTCAACAAGTACCACAGCCAAGCTGGGTTACATCCTTCGTCACAAAAAGCATGGGGTAGAAACCCACGGTGGCTTCCAGAGATTTATGCGGCAATGCAAGCGTTGGAGTCTTTTTTGAGGACAATATATAGAACCCTTTTCTCTCACATATCGTCACCGTAGTCCTCTCACTGAACTTGAAGGATCACAAAGACGGCGCGCACCTCTGTTCCAATAACCTCCAGCTTGTCACCGAGGAGCTTCACTTCTCCGCCCTTATCAAGCACTTTCACTTTGTCCTCGTACCCATTCTTCTGCCAAACTGATTCTCTCACTGTTGCCACAATAAATCCGCCCGGCTTAACCACCCTGACAAACTCGTCAAAAGCGCCGGGTCCGACATGGCCTTCAGTCAATGTCCCAACACAGACCACAACATCATAGGACTGGCTGGGTATCTCAAGGGTTTGCGATAGGTCCGCCACGTTCAGAGAGCGATATACACCGGTTCGATGAGCAACTTGGAGCATGCCAGGGCTGAGATCGATGCCGTTGAGATGTGTCGCACCATGCTTGGCGAGATGTTGGCCGACGAGCCCTGTGCCACATCCAGCATCCAAAATGGTCGCACTCGGGATCTTCTGAGAGCCCACGTGCTTGAGAACATAATCACTAGCAATCTCAGGCGCCGTGTACTCTTCCTTGCCGATATCTTCGTTGTAACTCTCGGCCCAGCTCTCGTATGTAGCCAAGGTCTCGGCGACGCTGGAGGAATTTAAAGAACGTGCGAGGTTGGCCATCTTGGTGTAGAAGGTGTTTTAGAGGTATCGGGACGGGATAAGAGGTTTGGATTAGGTCTGAGTTTGACCGTTGATGCTGAAATTAGTAAATGACGAAGGGAAGATGACGTAGTGGGGTAATGGGGGTGGAATATGCAGGACCGGAAGCTGTTCCGATGCTGATCTTACTTTGTAACCTCGGCAACTCATTTGAAAGTAAAAGTGTGAGAAGACTCCAGGATGGATTCAAAGGTTGATTATGGTTAGTTCAGGAATAATTCTTGCTGATCCGCTCTCAGTTGCGCACTCACCCACAGCCAAGGTTGTCAAAATACCCAGCCAGAGGATATCTTCATGACTGTGCTGGCCGGAACAATCCTTAGTACCATTGGCAAGCGAGTGCAGTTTTATCGCATGTAACCTGTGTTGAAATGTTAGCTCCGTATCATACCTGCTCATCTGTGAGATGCTGGTGGCCACTATGAAGTGGTCGGTTGCGTCCTAATCCTAGCCACCGGATCAACAAAGGCGATAATGCCCCATCAACACTTTCTAAAAGTCGGACTTGACCAGTTCAAGATCCAACTCCTGCCGGATGTAGTTCTTTGCGCCATCAGCAAGGCTTACACGGCCAGAGTTGGGGCCGTCGTGCTAGATGGTGTCATCGACGTCAAAGGATTCCTCACTGAAGGTGTAGGTGAGTTCTCATGGCTCCACCGACACAGGTGGTAGGATGAGAAGAAAGGGGCGTGTGTAGCAATGCGCGGATAGCATTCTACCGATTCCAAATCTTCATTGCGTAATAGAAAGCAGCGCGATGGCTTCTACTAGAGCAACAAGCTCGTTGGCCACGCGGAGGCTGTCGGTAGTTGACTATCTGTGAACCAAAGGACAAGCCTGTATTCGAGGAAACGCGGCGGGTTTACGGACTGAAAAGCACCAATAAGCGCACGCAGGCTTAGGTTAAAGAGAAGAAGAATCAGTCCTTTACAACAAACGAGTCAAAGGTGAAAGGTGAGGAGGAAAAGAGAGTTTTGGAGGAGGAGATTTAACTTAGGAATGAGAAAATCAAGACTTTGAGAAAGGCGATTGAGTCTAAGGAAGAAAATGTGCAGAGTCAAGATGCTATGGGGGTGCCTCCCAAGGGGGCCGGCGGTTGGGTAGCCAGGCATCTCAGCAGAGATCCCAATAGAAATCTGGAATTGAAACCGAGCAGAAATGAAAGTCTGTGGGCCTTGGCGAGCTGCCATCGCACTCAAGTCCGAGAACCCCAGGTCCGAAGGAAGCGGCATTTCTTGTCCCTGGCTAGCTCAGCCTGAGGCATGGCATGGCATGCATAATAACCCACTCTTAGTACCTGTCCGTCGATATCGTCGCATTGGATTCCTCGGCAGTCCGTATTCTCGGCCCGTCGGTCTTCGTAATTACTTTAAATAAAAGAAGTCCGATGCTGACAGGGTCTAGTTTCAGAAGCTGAGCCCCTGGGCTGAGTAAGATGTCGATCCTTTATCAGTCCGAACGCGCCAATCAGATAAGATTCTTCTACGGCGGTGCAGTCACTGCCTCGATCGTCAGTGTTAATTAAGGTTTTACCCAATAGAAGATGTCTATGTTGGTTCTCCAGCGATGCGTTGTCAAGCTGCACCCTTGTTCATAGCGATCCTGCAATCATAGGGCTATCACCAGATGTAATAAAACTTTGCTAGATAGAAAAGTATAAAAGCAAGCCTTCCACTTCTAATCTGCCTATCCTTTCGCTCACAGTACAAGCACATATAGACGCTCAGCCGCAAGACTCTTACACGTTTTACCTACTTCACAATCGTTAATAATTCCATCACCATCCCCAACACCGCCAACATGGTCAACTACCTTACTTCCGTTGCTCTTCTGCTCACTCTCGCTACCTCGACTCTTGCTGTTCCTCAGGGCCTCGAAGCGCGTGCTCCGAGCTGTATGGACAACCTCCCTGGAAACACACTGGCCAATGTACGTATGCTTCAACAACCTTTTCGCCATCACCCTAACCATTCCACTAACCTCCTATAGATCAATGAGGCAGTGGAGTGCATCAACTACCTCGCCAGTCTGGGGAACCAGGCATGCACGGCTGGTGTCGGCGGCCAATCCTTTTGCAGGCGTGGAAACACCCAGATTACTGGCATTGCCGTTGGCCTTCCCAGTGACCGGACTGCTACCTCGCCTTGGTGAGTCTAGAGCACCCGTCATTTGCAGACGATTTGTGGTGGGCCACTGCTAACTTCTTCAATAGCCAGGCTGTCGCTCGGGGTGCCGGATTGGTCATGGACAGGTGCTCCAGGGCCGATGGCAAGGTCAGGGGCCAGAACCCTGCCTGGGGTAATGGCAATCTAATGGTTGATATCCGCAATGTTCCTCAGTAGGTTGGGAGTATTTTATCAAGATTAATGTGTTTCAAGACCTACGGTGGCGTCTATCGGCTCTTCACATCTCTTTTTGTGTTTTCTATTCTCTTGGAGGTGCTCAAGCCCCATCTTCCACTTTATTTATTCGATACTCGCTAGGTAGTACAAATTAGACCGAGCTGATCCAACTTCATCCACTGCTGGTACAGTCGAGAGCGATGAACATATAAAGGCTTCTGATGTCTAACTGCGGTTGATCGTACTTGTAGGTCATTCAGATGCGTTGCCATTACTAAGTTTTGGGCCACTTGCACCGCTACCGTGCCAACTTGAGCTTTTGTTTGGTAGATACACAACATCCTGCCCGACCTTGCACAATTCATCAGGCAATCAGTGTCTGGAGGTCTTCTAGATCTTCGGAGTTCTCAATCTACTATTAAGCGACGTCTGGCCCACCAGTCATTTGGTTGAGGAAGAAGTAAGCATAGAGGTCCTATTTCTACAGCTTATGCACGCTGCTATCTTTCGTCCATCGCCGGAAGGTCTTTCCGTAGAAATAAAACATAACACCAAAGAGACACCACACCACGGTAAGAGCCATGTTTACCATGAAGGCGTTGATGAAACTAGAGAAAGAAGACGTTAGTTCATACCGACAGTGACTGGTTAGAGAGAGAATGCGTACCCATCGGCTTCGGTCCATGGCGTAATAAACTTGCCCATGCCGTACCCCCATAAATTCTTGTTAACAGTGATGGCGACAAAAAGTGATCCTGCAACAGGCTTATAGCTATCAACTGCGTACGTGCTGCTGATGCTTGGGAGTGCCGCAACCTGGATACCGGCAGTGGAATAGCCAAGCACGACAATGACCTGCCATGGCCATTTGTACTGGTACCCAATAGCCGTGATAATGTGACCAAAGGCCATGATCAGAACATAGGGTATCATGGCTGGCAGACGCATTTCAGGTTCCCGGATACCATTGTTCCGAGCCGTGGCTCGAGAAGAAACCCAGTCACTGAATGGGCCAGCCGTCGCGAGGCCTATCAAAGCCCCAACAAAGAGTGAAAAGTTAGTAAAACCTGCCCGCCCTGTTAGCATAAGGCTCACATAGCATTCCTTCAAGTAGACTAACCAATGTTTTGCGAGCTCATGTTGTAAGGAGGCGCTGAAAAGACCTGTGTCTGGGTCAAGTTGAGGATCAAGATGAAGCTACAGCTCCAGCTGACGACAAAAGACGCAAACAGCACAATCGGGAATGTGAACAGTTTCCAAGGAATCCACACTTCGTATAGCACGGATCGAAAGGTGAACGAGTTCGGCTGAAACAGCTTCCACTGCTGTCGGCTCGGCTTCCCCTTTCCTAGGCAAGGGTCTCGGCCGGCATTGAACTCGCTTCTGTTGGAGCCGTCGTTGGCCTCTTGTTTCTCCTGATGCTCAACTTCTAGGACTTTGGAGGATGTCTCGGGTGGGATGGACTGGCCCTCGGTAGTTTCGTCACGGCTGAACATGGTCTCGGGAAAGCCAAAGATGATTACAATGAGAGATACGGCTGTCATGGCTGCGTTGAGCCACCAGAACGAAGGCCAGCCGGTGTGGTCAGCCATGGCGCCGGCAATGATGGGTGCGACCTGGAAATGTTAGAACGGGATGTCTTGTCTGTTGAGCGGGACATACGATCAGAGCTCCAGTGTAGAGAACCCAGTACATAGTGTTCCACTTGCCGCGGTCGTGGAGGAAGAAGATGTCTGCGATGACGCTCGGCTGGATGGTCTCTCCGGGGCCTGCGCCAATACCGCTTACACTAAAATGCCGTTGAGTGACTGAGCTTCGATATCGTCGTGGTCAAACTTACATGGCAGCACCCATAAATCCGTTATATGTTGTAGCCTTCGCTCGCCAGATATGAGATGCGAGGCAAACTATCTGGGAGAAGATCAAGACGGGGCGTCTGCCAAAGGACGTGGAAATCGGGACCCTGTTAGATCATTATCAGTAAGTACCAGCCAAAGATGCCAGCTCTCTCCCTATGTATCCACTCACCAGAAGAAGTTGCTAAAGCCAAGTACCAAGATAGTCACACCAGTAAACTGAATGACGTTGGTCAAGGAGGTATTATAGTCCTTCATCAGATAGCCAAACATGGGCCCGAGAGCCAACGGCGCGAAGCCCTGTGTGAAGCTCATGGTCGACACGGCAACAAGAGCAGAGACCTTCCAACGAGTGCTCCAGTTAAGGGGGTCATGAGGCAAGCTAGAGGGCTGAGGAACGAGTACGCGGTGTGACTTATCCTCACTCTTGACGAAGTGATGGCTTCCGATGTCTGCCATGATCTCGGTGCCGGGGAGGATCTCGATGTCGAGCTCATTCTGGATCTGCTCCAACTCCTGGGGAGTGTCAGTGAGAGCTTGCTGGAGGTGGTTTGGGGCTGGTTCAACATACCGCTTGGCGGGAGTCCGTCGCCATGTTAGTGGTTATGGAATGGCGGACGGTTTGTAATGGGATCGTCGAATGGGGTAATGCAGGGGCACCTCAGCGAGCTGCATGAACAGGAACAAGGAGATTGGGAAACGGTATGGATGGCCTCTTGTATTTTATTGTCTTCTAATGAACGAGATCTCGGTACAGCTTCTAGCAGATTGCCACGAGTCATGCTTTGGTGATGCTACTCGGAACGCTTCCGAGGGTACCCAAGCTATCTTGTCTCACGGTCACTATTGGCCCCAACCCCAAGCGTCCAAGCTGAATGGAATCAATAACACATCACCCCCTCTAGCTCCCCCGACGCTCGAGCCCCTTGCGCTGGACCGAGATACCCCATCAGTTGAGCCAAGACCAATCATGACACGATCGGATATTCGGATGTCCGGATATGAGCTGAGAGCCTCCACATCCCCGGATTATACCCCATGGTCTTCCCCAGAATCTACGCTTCCCCGCTCTCGATCCCAAGCTGAGGCTACGAGGCGCAGGTCTAGATTATATTTGGTGAGGTGTTATTTGTCAGTGAGTTGCGGGCGTCGAGGGGTTAAGGGTCGGAAAGCCGTTCCGCGATACCGAGCATGTCAGTCGGTTTTGGACCTCGATAGCGTGACTGGTGGCATGCGACGCAAGTTCTACTTGAGAACTGATGAACGCCATGTACATATAAGCCCATCTACAAGCTCGCCATTTGGTTTCACTTCAATCGAGCCCTTTGCACACATTCAAGTCTCTGTTCCGTGCTATATTTTCAGTCTTATTTGACGAATACCCACACCATGACATCACCCACTGACATCGCCACACAGGCGCTTGTCACTGAGAAACCCGGTGACAAGTTTGAGATGAAACCTATCATTCTGGACGAGGTCCGAGGAGACGAAGTGCTTGTCGAGATGAAGTATTCTGGTATTTGCCACACAGTATGCCATTCTATGCCAAGTTTCTCTTAACTCTGGCGACTTACTGTTCCTAGGATGTTCTTCTACAGAACGGCCTTATTCCCGGAGTCGAATACCCTGCCATCTTTGGTCATGAAGGTGCGGGTATTATCCGCGCTCTAGGCAGCGATGTCAAGGACAAGTCCCTTCAGGTCGGCGACCATGTCCTCCTCTCCTTCAACGTGTGCGGCAAGTGCAAGAAGTGTGTTGCAGGCAAACCATCCTTCTGCCACATCCACTCCCCCGTCAACGTTGGTTCAGTCCGCCTCTCCGATGGCTCGACTCCCGCTCGGCTCGAGGACGGCCGATCTGTCCGGAGTCAATTCTTCGGTCACTCTTCCTTCGCCCGGCTTTCGGTTGTGGCCGAGAGAAGTGTGGTCAAGTGCCCATATCCCGAGTCCCTGTCATACTACGCTCCCCTAGGTTGCGGCTTTCAAACAGGGGCTGGCACGGTGCTTAACGCGCTCAAACCTGACAAGACCCAAACGGTCGTGATATTTGGCATGGGGAGTGTGGGTATCGCTGCGCTGATGGCTGCGGCGTACCTCCAGGTCAAGCAGCTTGTGGCGGTGGATGTCGTGGATGATAAGCTGGCCAACGCCAAGGAGTTCGGCGCCACGCATGTTGTAAACTCGAGGACATGTGGCGAAGGTGGCATTGAGGCCAAGATCAGGGAGATTACGGATGGAGGCGCCGACTTTGCTATCGACTGCACAGGCTTGATCCCCGTTATTGAGTCACTATTCGGGTGTCTTGCACCAGGAGGTACGGCGACCAGTGTTGGTGTACCACCACCTAACGCTGTTGTCCGAATCGAACCTCAGACATTTTTGCTTGAGAATAAGCGATACGTTGGTGTTGTTGAGGGTGGTTCAAATCCCCAAAAGGTAAGAATCTCACAAACTGCAGTCGGACTGGCTGGTCCCTAACACGCGGTGTTTAGTTTATTCCCGAATTGATGGAGCTTCATCGACAAGGCCATTTCCCAGTCGAGAAGTTATGCACAGTTTATTCGATCAAGGACTTTGAGAAGGCATTGGCCGATATGCGTGGCGGGAAGGTAAGTTTATAACTCTGTGGTGTTATCTTATGGATACTAATGCTGTGCATGAACAGGTCGTGAAGCCGATTATTCACTGGGACTGAGATTAAGTGCTTTGCTGCAGTGGCGAACAATGAGTAGAAATTAGACATAGATTTAACAAGTGTCTTGATGCCAGTTCCCAAAGCAGCATGCGATACAGCCGACCAGTTCTGCATCCATTGCTCCATACCTTATCGCACCGTGGGCGGTGCAGCACAAGGCAAACGTGGCGTAGAATGCCTTACTCTGTCGTCCAATCCAGTGCCTGTAAGCTTGACACCCTCTTGAAATATCCGGTGAGGGCCTCCGGCAAGGTGGCGTTGAGCATCCAATGAGGACCTCTGGCAGATGTCCCAAGGGTTTCATATCTCTCACTCAACCAGTGATAAAAGTGCAATTGGATGCAACTAATCATATGATTCCTCTCACCTTGGCTGCCTTGCAGATGTTTGCCTTCTGTCCCCGCTTCGTAAATCACAATTCCACGCGGCTATGTCTTTGTCTCAAATTCCAGTTTCTTTGCCTTATTTATTGGGGTCATTATCTCATCCCTCTTCAAGTCATGCAAGCTAGCAGACGGCAGTCAGTCAAAATGTCAATCCAGGTCACGACCGCCCCCGGTGCCCTCGTCGCCTTGGGCCTGGGTGTCAGTGATGTTTCCACCCTTGTTGCCCTCGGCAGGAGAGTGGGAAACTGGTGGACTGCTGCAGACGGTGACAAGGAGTTTCTTTCCCTTCTTGAAGAAGACGCGTCAAGCATCCTCCAGCGCCGCGGGCTTCTCGATGTCCCATCCTTCAACAAGCGATGGAGCAAGCAGATTCAGCTTCTTGCAAACGGATGCCCCTTGCGACTGGAGGACCGTGATATTGAACGGGTTCTCAAAGACAGCAAAACTCTCTTGCAGGTTAGCTTAACCGGTTACCGCTTACAACCACCCATACTAACGGAATAGGACTTGTCCCTTTTCACCAGTGTCATGACTTGTCTGGTCGCTGTGTTAGAGCAGTTTGTCAAACCAGACCTTGTGAGAGACATTTTATACAACATGCTCAAGTCTCTCTTAAAGCTTCACGAAAACGGAGAGGACATTCTCCGATCTCAGTACTCATCTCGTCTCAACGCCTGGAGATCGACAGCGGTCCTGCGTGGCCTCAACCTAGCTGCGGACAAGTACCGTCAAGAGTTGGTTCGCAGTGGCCATGTTATGAGCGGACTGTTACCCAGAACAGAATCAAGACATGTTGAAGAGTTCTTAACCTGGCTGCTCGGCTCTCACGAACAGTTCTTCAAGACTCCCTCATCTGATGTTGCTGGGATAGCCATTTGTCTATCCCAGCTAGGGATCGACATCATCGATGTTCAATCGATCGAGTCCTTGGAAGCAAGTCAGCGCCCATGCACAGTCGTTTACTCAGCACAGCCATTTCTTCACTCCATAACAACCCCGGAAGGCACAAGAGCTATTGTGGAGAGAGATGCCTCAATCACAGTTCCTCTGGAGCATCCGGAGGAGGCTGTGAGCGTTTTCCCCATTGGACATGGGGCTCAAGCCCAGTGCAGAATCGCTTGGAAAGAGGGGCAGAAAGCGGCAAAGGCCATTCGAATATCTGTTCGAGGGGCACGAACCAATAGCAACATGTACCAGGAATATTACCAGTCTGCCAGAGGCCAACGCCCCTGGGAGGTCTCAGGCAGTTTGACGGCTCGACTAGAAGGAACCAGGCTTGTCTATGTCCTAACAGACTCTGGAACGCCTGCTGGAAGAGCTTCTGATGAGCTTTACCGCCTGGTGTTAGATTTTGGGTTCATTTCGAATCAAGAAATCGTAACGGGGCTTGAAAATTGCCTTGGAAACACCTTGACGAGCGTTCTATCATGGCTCTCAACCACCACGAGCTCAGGCGAGTTTCATCTCGGCTCCGACATTTCTGATGCGGAGATGATTGACACACAGAAGGTGGACGCATTCTGCATCTTCCAGTCATTCATCATGGGGTACTACTATGACATCTTTGGAAGACTTGTAGACACCTCCTCGTTAGCATCCCAAACAGTGGAAGGTTCCTGGGGTTTTCGATCAGCCGACTTTTTGAGGTACATGCGTTCTCATTCACTACGTACAATGCCCCCAGATTCGCCACGTATGCGGTCATTCGGACAGTCGAGGCTTCTTCCTTTGCTTTCCATGCTCTTCGTGGGTGGACATGCCACCGGCTACGATCCAGAGAAGGCAGAGGGAAGGTTTAGAAATGTAGACTGTTTGGGCATCGTCGGGAAGCGCACTTTGATTGCCAACAGTCTACTTGGTAAATGTTCTTCTCCACAACAAATTGGTTGTTTTCACCCTTCTCGACGTTGACGTTGGCGGTATACCAAGAGACTTCAACGGATTAATCAAGCCGGGAGTCTTGCCCTCCGAGGTTCCCCTAGTGGATTGTCTTGACGATGGCTACGAGGAATTGATATCCCCGAATCATCTCCACCGGATGATGTGACTTTCCATATCGAGGCGGATTGGGAAGCAAACCCAGACACGGTGTTGCTCTGTGTCAGATACAGAGGCCGTCGACTTGCAGCAATCTCCCCATCCCCGCAGATTATCTTTTTCTGCGACGCTTATGTACCGGCAGAAGTTGGACCTCGACAAAGTGCCACCAGGAGCAGGCTCTATCAGGGCGTGGAGGCTGATATATCAGCCCTCTTGCGAGATCCCCAGTTTACCATACTCATACCGCCCTGAATTCCCTGTCCTTTTTCAGGCGCTCGGCCGCCCCGGTCTGCGCTACGCTGCCACTGCGTTATATGGGAGAAGATCGGATGTCAGGGTGGCAACAGATTGCGTCGAGAGGGCGAGAAATGCAGCAGTTGAGGCGTTTGGGGCTGGTGAGGTTGGGTTTGTCATTGTTGGTGGCTTGACTGGAACGGCGATGGGAGACGCCTCGATGGAGAGATCTGATGTCCAGAATCTGCTCTATGAGATTCCGGTGAAGAGCTAAGAGGTTACACAGGGGCCCATGGTTTCCAATCGTTGATATTTCCATTTTTCTTTCCATTCATTAAATTTAGCTTAAGCATTTCTCTTCTACTGCAGACACAAAATGTATCGAACTACGTGCACCATTGTAAAACTACCGTCCAACCTGCGTTAGGTTCGGCATAAGAGAAATAGTCATCTCCGCGCTGTGTACCTCAGATGCCGGACTGTCGGCTAGCTAATGACGCATGGTAATCAAACTCAGAGGTATGTATCGATTGCGTGCTCATGATACTCCGTCGTACGCAGCTTGCCCAACTGCAGGATACCAATCGGGACTCGCGGTGTGGTAGGCTATTCCAGCCGATCCAACCGACCCAGCCGATGGTGGTGATGGCCTCACTGTTGTTGCAGTTGCACAGACGCCAATTTCGAGTAACATCACTTTACCAACCAGTAAAACCCCTTATAATTACAGCGTTACAATGCATTGACCCTTTGAGTGAAACGTTTTACTGTTCTTACTCTCTGACTACCTTCCACTCTCAGCAACACATCTTATCCAGCCGAGAGCGCGTGTTCCAGCCGATCCACCCGAGCACCACTCCAACCACTCGAAGGCAAGATGAAGCAACAACGATACGGAATTCAAAGAATGCATTCGGATCACGCAATAGCGGAGATTTACACTCTTGAAGTCTACCGTCAGGCTTCCTGCAAAGATAAATAGGCCCCGTTTCCGCTATCACAATGTGTTCCGTAGACAAGTTGATAGCTTGACATCCCATTCTCTACTCAAGAGTCTGCTCCCAATACTATCACCATTTGCAACAATCATCATGGTTCCCGGACTCGTTGACGGCACTTCCTCTTGGGTTGCACCCGGGAAGGTCAACAAGGACATCTTCCCAGATGGCTTCAAGACATCGGGTCAACATGAGCCTCTCTACTCCTGCATCCAGCCCTTTGACAAGTTCCCCAAGGAAATCACGGGCCCAACAGCTTGGAAAGCCGAAGATTACAAAGAGAGCCCCGAGAAGTGGACGCACTCGTTTACGGAAGAAGAGATTGCCGAGATTGGAGGGGCAGCTGATGACTTCATCCAATCTGGTGTGCCACTGACTGGTATCACCAAGGTGAGTGAATCAAGACACATCAATAGATGAGTGCTGACATCTCTAGGATCTCTATAAACTTCCGAAGCTGGCTGCCTTTATGGCAAAGCTCCGCAAGAGGCTCATCGATGGGGAAGGCTTCTGGCTGTTCAAGAACCTGCCCGTCCAGCAATGGGGCCTGCAGAAGTCGGCTACTGCATACATGGGTTTGGGTACTCATTTGGGCTACTTTGTCAGTCAAAACAGCCGTGGACACGTCCTCGGTCACGTCAAGGACCTCGGCGAGGATCCTACTCGCACCGACAAGGTCCGCATCTACCGAACCAACGCCAGACAGTTCTTCCACACCGACTCCGGAGACATCGTTGGACTTTTGTGCATGGCCAAATCCATGGAGGGCGGAGAATCAGATATCTGCTCACAGCACCGCGTCTTCAACTGTCTGCAGCGTGAGAATCCCGATGTGGCCAAGCTCTTCTGTGAGCCCATCTGGTATGCAGACAGGAAGGGCGAGGTGTCAGATGGCCAGAAGCCTTGGATGCGCACGGCCGTCTTTTACCTCGAAAACGACCCCGATGGAACTCCGCGAGTGTACGGCAAGTTTGATCCCAACAATGTCACATCGCTGTGGCGATTCAACACTGGCCCGGACGCAAAGATCCCCCCTCTGTCAGAGGCTCAACTGCACGCTATGAAGGTGCTGGAGGATACATGCAAGCGAGAGGCGCTCCACATGATCCTGGATCCTGGTGACATCCAGTTCGTCAGCAACCAGCATGTCTTCCATGCTCGCACGGCGTACACGGACTACGCACCAGGTGCAAAGGATGAGAACGGAAACTTGAGGCCTCAGAGACATCTCATGCGTCTGTGGCTATCCGTGCCCGTGGATGAGGGTGGATGGAAGCTGCCGTTCCCCGACATGCATGAGAAGAAGCGCGGCGGAATTCAGGTCAATGACAACCCTCCAAAGTGCCCTCTTGATGCGGAGTAGGTTTGGGGTGGACAGAGTGGGTGATGGAGTGAGTGCTAGCAAGCCATTGGGACAAAATTGTGTATTTTCAAAGGATTCGGTATTTTAAATTGCCATGTTATATGAAGCACCTCATGGGCTTGTAAATCCGAGTGATCTCTACTCTTGTCATAAACCTGCTTGCGGCATCCCTATCCATGATATTGGCCCATCACCAACCGTCCCCGAATCAAGAAGCATTTCTGCAAGCTGCCAGTCCTGAGCAAGGTCAGGAGCAAAGAACAAATCCAAGTTCTGCTCAAATCCATGAAGATCTTGGTCCACGGGTGGTGGCTGCAAAAGCACCTCCTCGGCTGCAACTGGGTTCTTGCGCACAGATACTGCGGGAGCGTGACCCTCGGGGATCTCGTTGCGCGCCATACGGAAAATGGAAAGTGGATGGAGATCGGAGTCGGCTGCTCTCTGAGAGGGCGCCTCCACTCCGTTCTGCGTGTCTCGGCTTGGGAAGGCCAGGTATGGATCGTCCAGGATGACACTTGGTAGGGGAAGAATATTGTTGGAGTCGACTCCCAGCTTTTGAAGCATGCTTTCGGCTCCGCGGGACTATCACGTAAGAGTTAGCACACGCATTAGACATGGTCTTGGCCACTCACGAGGCTATCCGCCATGGCGTTGGTGGCACGCATAGTCTTGAGGGCCTTGAGGTTGCTCTGCAAAAACGGAATGGTGCTCAACACTAACTCTCGTTTATCGAGAGCCATGGGATCCGTGACTTGAGTCAAGTAGTATAGCATGACTCTATTACTCTCGTAGGCAATCGTAGGGAACCACGTGTCGCCGATTATTCGAGGGCCATGTTGCTCTGCTTCCGCGACAATCGCGGCCAACGTACGGGCTACCTTGAACAACGCGTATTGCAAGTGTCGCTGAAAGTCATGTTGTTCAGGCGGGAAATGGAACGCAGATCGTAGCTTGAATAGTTCGGGGGTTCCAATGCGATAAAAGTCCAGCATGGTCTGATGGTAGGTGCAGTGAAAGAAACATAAAGCCCCAAGTTGTGATGACTCCTTGCGGAGGTAGATAGTTGAAGCCGTGAACTGGAGACTTGGCGGAAGCGACGTGTACCAGGCCTGTAATTCTCGATCCAGTTGCGCAAACTCCGAGTCTGGGAGCCATGGTGGCTTAGCTTGATCAAGGTGCTTGATGTACCATAGAACTCGCCGTCGTATCTCAAGATGTTGGATGAGGTAACCCAACATGCCCATATTGCTGTCTATGTCAGCTGGTATCTTTTCAGGAGGGATGAAGTCGAGAGGCGAGCCAGCTAATGTCCTTGTGATACATGGCCGTTCATGAAGGAAATTCCGCTCGTGACACGGCAGCTGAATCCCAATGTGTTTCTCGAATACCAAGGTCAGTTGCTCAACGCCATTGCTGCAGAGAACATCCGTAACATAGCAGCTCCACATCAGGCGTCTTCGACACTCTCTAGCTGTTGTTGATAAAGTGGCGTTGGGTGACTGGTTGAAAATGTCTGAGGAGAACTCCAGATTCAGTTGCAGAGCTTGAGTCATTCTCGCCATCAAGGCGCTCAATACAAAGGCTTGCGTGAAGTTGGCCATGCGAAGAGCGTAGTCGTAAAGAAGTTGGGCAGTCTAGGAAAGTAAGCTAGTGGCATTATGCCAGCGGCGTATCTTCATACCATCAATCCATCGACCGAGATCTGATGCGTGTTTCCGAGGAGTAGACGCTCGGCTGTGGCAGCCCATTGCGAACCGGCTTTCAGGACAACTGATGTTGGTAGTTCTTGGACTGTATCACTATACTCGAGCGCAAAGAATCTGAAGTTCGTGTGAGCAATTACCTGTATCTAAAGAGAATAGTTTAACGCTTACAGCGCTCCTATAGTACACATGATGTGTAACAGAGCATCCTCTCGCAGGTCAGAGCCCAACCTGTCGTTCAACTTCTGCATGAAGGATGGCTTGTGAATGAAGCCGTAACATCGAAGTGGGTGAAAATTTTGGAAGTAGTGCTCAACTAGAACTCTAATGTGCTTCCCGTCTGGTAGCTCTGAAGAACTTAGCCTTAGAATGGTCAGTATAGTGTTATTCGTAAGGCGGATAGGGATAGTACCAGTCCAATTGTGGATTTGTCCTGTTGGCCACATGAGACGAGACAAGAGCCTGAGGGATAGAGCTGACAGTGTCTCCCATACTCCTGGTGGTGGTCAAGATATCTTGCTGACCTGGCTCAGGTTGTCCAGGTTGATTCGTGATGTCCTGATAGGAGCATCGGATCTTGTTCTCACGACATCTCTGGCATGAGAGCTGGTCCGTAGAACTCCCAGAGCATCTGCATCTGGCAACTCGGCAGCCATTGCAGGATCTCCGATTTCTTCTCATGGTTGCCCTTTGAGGTGCTGGCTGTGATTGAGAATAAGTACACTCAAGGTGTAAGCTTTCACAGTTAGCACATGTGTCTTGACGCTCATCGCATTTGACCTGTTCGGCTTCAGTAAAGAGGATTGATGTGGTTTAAATGGTGTCATACCTTTCGCGCTTTGCAAGTATTGCAACCTAATAGGTATAAGTGAGTATTATTTCATGTTAAATAAATCACTTCTCTGAGGTGCCCTAGTGACCTCCCCTCATGCATTTTCCACTCACCAAACCTGGAACGCTTCTTCAGTTGTCGCGTCTCGCTAGACGCGTTAGCTCGTTGTCGCTCAATGGGCATTTTCCCTTTGCTTCTCTCCCCTTTCAGCTGACAATTGCGGCGTCTGTCTACCGTGGTTGGGCTCTTCAAAGACTCACGAAATAATGCGGGATTTACGATGACGCTCATTCAGTTGCGTATGACGTCATCGTTCCGGGAAGAGACGATTCTCATGTGAGACGTGAGAAGCGTAAACTTTCATAATGTCGTCCGCTTACTTGAACGGATTATACACCAAAGACACCTCAGAGATAGACCCGATTCTATGAGTCTCGCTTAGACAACCTAGAGATTGAGACTGCCGGACGAGAGCATGAGCGTGAGCCTTCACTCAGCTGACCCCTTCCTCCTTCGCTCCATCTCATCCATCAACGCCTTGTACTCCTTGTTGTCCTCTCCCAACCCCAAATGCTCAGCATTCAGAACATCATTATCCATAACCATTCCATATTTCTCATCAATCTCCACGTAGGGCCAGATGATATCCCCATCCTCTACCACCAACCTCCGCAGCCGAGCAATGCCCTCCTCTTCATCCTCGGGAGGCTTCCAATCTTCCCCCTCATCAGCATAGTTCTCTTCCTCGGTCAATGGAGGAGATTTGGGATACTGATAGGTCACACGGATGGGCTTTTCACCCGTCTCTCTGATGGCCTTCCAAAGTGATGCCCAGGTCTTCAGCTCAAAGTCGTAGTCGTTGGTCTCCTCGGCCACGCATTTCTTGAGATGGATTTCTCTCAAGTTGCGGGGCTTTCCCTCAAGAAAAGGCAGCAGGACTGCCGGTGCAGCCATGTGTTGCAGATGAAGCACCTGCAGCTCTGGCAATATCCCAGGGGGTAACCTTAAAGAGTTGTAATTCAGAAAACCCTCATCGTGGGCGATAATCTTTAGTCGTTCGACATGCTTTGCATGGCGGAGCATGATTGAAGATAGCTCCTTGAAAAAGTCGTTGAAACCGGGCAAGGTGTTGACATGCCATCCAGCTCCATTGTCGGCTCCATAAAGGTAGAGAGCCAGTTCTTTCAGGCCACCCAAGAACTTGGACCACTCGGGCGACTTCCAACTTGAGCTCTTTCTCGGCAAAAAGTCAAAGACTTCCAGGTGCTGGGCCTTGGAGAGGTTTGCAATATCGTGCCACATATCTCTCAAGGCTGCTCGCCAGGTGTACCTTTCCTCCTTCTTCTCGACATCCTCCCAGTGTTCGGTATAGCTGCAAAAGTACATGCCAGAGTCGCAGAGATCGTTGTCATCCCAATCAGCTTCGATCTCAAAGTCCTCGACTCCCATGGCATGAATGCTAAGTATGGAACAGCGTGGTAGGCCTTTGAACTGAATGAGGTCTTTCACGGCTGGAACATCGGCCGACTTTCTTGCCCAGACTGACTCAGGCGGGTTTTTCCAGTACCAACGATCCTCTTCTTCCTCGTTGTCGTCATTCTCTTCTTCTTCTTCTTCCACCTCTTCCTTTTCGTCGCCTGAGCCATTCTCATCATCATCAGCATCGTCTTCCTCAGGGTTGTCATGATCAGGTTCCTCGTTGTCGGAGACCTCATCAGCATTCTCGTTCTCTTGGCTTTCTTCATTTTCGTTCTCATCCACGACGTCCCCCGCATTCTCTTCCATCTCTTCGTTGTCACCCATCTCCACATCCTCCTCCTTGTTCGGGTCCGGTTGACCCGGAAAAAACGTGACGTGGAGGTGCAAGTTCAGAACATGAGCACCAAACTTTTTAACAACGTCCTGCAGTATATGATCTTCCGACAACGGACACTTGACTGTGAGTTCCCTGAACAGAAACGGTGCCAGTATCGTGCGAGTAGTCGAGTTGGTCAGGCTAAGATTCTTCCTGTCATCGTGACCGAGATGCTCGGTGATGATGGGAGGGAGCTCGGTTGGCAGACTATCCAGAGAGCCAGTCATGATGGGAGAGTGTTTAGTGAGATGATGCTGAGGTTTAGACTTTGATAATCATTCAGAAGAATGCCAGGGGCGTGAATGGCTTTATTGACAACAAGAGCAGAACGGTCAATGGATTCAAAGATAGTTCATGACGAAGTTGTGGATATTTGCCTAATCTCACCTCCTTCAATCTGAGCAAGGTGCACAAGCAGAACTTCCAAGTGCTTATTGCAGCCTAGCTCACCCCGTCATCCTCAAATCACGGCCAATAAGAGCCAAGGTTTCAGATCCTCATCATTCGAGGGATGTGGCTGTGCGTGCGCGTGAAGCAACAACGCGTTCATCGCGTTAAGCCCTTGAAGCGCGTCCTTCGCTGAATTCATGCATTAACCGGGGCGAGGGCGTTATTCCGCTTCGTATTCCGCATTGAGACTTTCAGGTGGAGACATTTTGATCTCAATCGCTCGCAGTGATTCGTCGAGTAAATAGACGCCTTAACATGATTAGTCAAATGCAATCAGTCAATCTGAGGTGGATGGTAACTTGGTGTTGTACGTTTTTGCCTTGCGCGACTCTATCAAAAGAGTCTCCATGAGGTATAGGATAACTTTTGCGTCAAAATAAGTTTTATAAAGAGATTCCCTTTTCACTGCTATATTTTCTTTTGCAAGACTCAAACAATAGTTTTAAACACACGTTTGTAGGCAAGTAATAACTGTTGATTAAACAAATCAGTACAACGCTCTAGGGTAAGCAAGTAGAACCAACGACGTCGGCGGGGCAGTCTGCCAAGCTGCTAGAGTGCTAACAGCTGACGTGGAAAAGCGCGTCTGTGCATGTTAATCTCTTATTGAGCGTCTGATTAAGGTCCGCACCTCATATCAAACATCTATTGCGCGTCCGAGGCTCGTTAACCACGATTCAACCCGACCAAACTCTCCATTAACATCACGTAAGAAATGCAACTATTCTATTAGAACCCCATCGCCTCTCCCGTATTAACGTAACTCTCCATATGCCACAGAAGGTATATCATTCCACACGGCGTTGTAACCAAACGGCCTTCCCTTCTTTGCATCCTTCAGCCAGCAGTTGCCCCCATTTCGCCGATAAGACTGTGCGATATTAGCACGGAACGACACGCTCTTGCATGTCACACCCGTGTCTTGGTTATCATTCACGGCGTTCATCTGCGTGCAGGTCTGCAAGCAGTCCTCTAGTGAGTAGGCGATAATTCCCACCAAGTCCTTGAGTGCCCCGCCGCCCTCTGCACTGGTTGCACCTCCACCGTCGGTGCCGCAGTATACTTTGAATTCGAAACCGCTTGTAAGTTGGATCGTCTTGGTCTGTTCTAGTTCCTCGCAGAACCATGTGAGATTCCTAATCTGGGAGGCTGGGGTCGGTGTGAAGAATGCGGCGCTGGTAGTGGCTGAGGGGGTTGGGTTGGCGGTTGTTGAGATTTCGTCGCTACCAACGGCCTCTGCTGAGCATTTTGAGTCTGAGCTATGAGGTAATGAGTGTCAGCGCCATGCATATGCTTGATGCAATAGCAATTATACTCACTTTTGACAATTTGACAAGGCGGCGCCCAAACCTCCTCCTACACCTCCTCCAACAATAGCAGCGGTAATAGCAACGACAATAACGGTAAAAAGCCAAAGGCTGAGACCGAAGGGACCGCGGGGCTTTGTCGTTTGATCGATCGGCACGTAGTAAGGGCTGGTCAAGACTGATTGTACGCGAGGATTACCTCTGGCGCCTTTGTGCCACCCCGGCGTCGTGGTCCACCCGAAGACCCTCGCCGTCTTGCATCTTGTATCGGTGATGATAGGGCACAGGAGGAGGACGATGACGAGAGACCCCCGTTTAGGCCATTAGCAGCAGCGACGATCAATGGATGGCTTGGCGAGATGTGAAAGAGGGATGAAGGAAGGAAAGAGTATCTACAAGAAGGAAACAGAAAATTGCTGTTACTTGCGAGTGGCATGGGCATGCAGGCCAGTTCAGAGGTTTGAAGAAATTACCCTTCTAGGAAGCATCCTGCGCTTGGAAATGAGGAGGGAGCGCGCTGTGGAACTCAACAATAGCGTCAATTAGACGCGGGCCCTGGACGTGCATGAGCTGAACTAGAATTTTGATGCTAGCTGGACCTAGATGTCAAGGCTGTGCCACGGCTGTGAAGAGCTTTGTGGTCCAGACTGTGTCCTGGTGGGCCTTGTTGCAGCGGATCGAACATTGCAAGTGCGCGTGAGAAAATCTTCCTCGCACTTGGAAAATGGTGAATAATAATATCACGCGGCCGAAAAGTATTGAAGAATGGCTCGTACAAGTTGAATTTTCGACTATAGAAGGCTTGGAGAGTGGGAGATGAGAACCTGAAACGAGCCGAACATGCCCATCGTTAACCCATCGACAGAGGTGGATGAGGATGGGTGCTGAAATTAGAATACGGCGATTGCTTGGCGAGCCCAGGCGATGCCGGGCTATGCTGGCCGAGTTAATGGTTTTCAAGGATCAGTTGAGGTCATGGAGCTTGTTCATCGGGGCTGAAGAAATCGATCTGTCCTAGACTTGCTCTATGACAAGATTACATCTCGCGAGACCAGTCTTGGCTAAGTATAGGTGTTTAGGATAATTTTCATATTAAAACCACTGCAATGCCGAATCGTCTGCCGGTAAGCCTAGCTCATGCAATGGGCCGCCAAAGAACTCGCTCGCTGGAGAAATAAAGTCGCCAACAAAGGCGGCCTCGTCTCCAACTTCATTCCCAAGAGTAGTTTCACCATTAGCTGGCATTGACAGCTGGCAGGAGGCCATATCCGGATGAACAGGGCGTAGTTTAGATGAGTATAGACGTTCTAGTCCAGCCTTTAGGATCTCTTGACCAAGGCTGGCCCGAAGATGGAGTCTTGCATGGTCTCAGAGGAAGACAAGTTGGAGAACGAATTGGCAAAGTCCAGGATACCAAATATGCCAGATACATCTACCAAGATATCGTCGTCTTCATTCAGAGGGTTAGAACGGGACCAGGAAGACATGTCTGCTTCCAGGTGTCGGAGCTTCTTGACCTAGATAGCTCAGGTGAGCGATGGACTGGGATTCAATCATTCAAATACATACAATTCTTTTAGCACACACCCACTTGTTGCCTAGAGTCTCGATAAATTCCACGCATTCCTCAAAATTTTGTTTACTTTTGTTGCATGCTTCCTCGGTCCGAGAGAAACTGCGCTGGAGCTCGACGGTGGCAACAACAGCAACGCAATAGATGGTGATAAAGTCGGTTGACGAAAACTGCTTGGATTTCATCAACTGGATGAAATGCATGGCCCACTTGACATGATTTGTTATCGAGAAGAGGGTCTGTTGTAGAAAGGCCTCTGATGCGTTGTGGACGCCATGAATCTGGAGAGTTAAGAGGAGAGGGTGGTTTAAAATGCAGAGGATGGTGTGGTACATCATGCGACTGAGAAACCATGGACCCCAATATGGTCGAGCCTCTTCCAAAATCCGACCAGTCAGGCTTGATATCTTGATGCTTCGATATCTATGTGTCAAGGGAAGCTTGAGACCAAGATCCATTAGTGCGGCTGTGGTCCTGGCGTATAGAGAATCAGGGTTCCACGGAAAGCCATCCCTATCAGGAGACACACTAGAGGCTTGTATGTAGTCCAAGGCCATAGACCAAACACCACTGAGTTGGCAAATGACCTGCATGATTCCAAATGAATGGGGAAATTCATCCTGGGCCGAAATAGGTGTGTGTAGGACATGCACGGGCGTCGAAGGACTACTTGGAAACGGAATGGTGGAAGCGTGGAGGTGTGTAGTGAGCTGCTCAGGCTGACCGAGTAACCTGCACAGCAACACAACTCCCCAGAAACACCGGCTGGTTTCCTCCTTTTGATTGTTGATGGGGGCGTGATTGTAAAGGCGCGCAGACTTTGCCAGTGAGGCAGCTTGAGAGCACATCAAATGACTCTTCTCATAGCGGCCGACTGTACTTAACATGATTAACAGATGACAACGACTGGGGGGACCTGGGAAAATACTTACGGTCAAGATACAGTAGTGAAAGCAGGCAGAGAATTTGCAAGGTAGAAAGCTCAACATTGCCATCGATGAGACGGGCCATCACCAACCGGTAAGCTGCCTCACAATAACGGGTGATTTGGTCAGAACTAGGGTGAGGCACCTGGACATTATCGCAAAAGCGTGACGCTATTGCAAACACGCTGTATAATAGTTCGGGTTCCCTGCTAGGAAGTGACTGTACGAATGTGGCCTCATCAAACAAGGGGATGGGCTGACATTCACAATACTTCAGGTAAGCTCGAGCAACCACAGTCAATATCTCTCTCGTCAGAGGCTGGATTAGACCGCTAGGATTTGTTCGGCCTATTGTGGAAGGTAGCGCGTTTTCATTTGCCAGGTCTGCTTGCATAGGTGGTTCAGGCGACCTTTGAGCCGGAAGACTTTGCTCGTGGCTTCTTAAGCGCTGCACCACTTGAGACAAGGTATTCTCCAAGCTTTCCATTCGCGCTCGCTTCGAAGTGTCAGTTTTCTCATAAACCCGCACAAGAAACAATACTGACCATGGACAGATCTTCTGGGGGCGTCGATTCCCGCTCTCGCCTCCGCTCCGGCCCCCCGGACGGTAACGACCCCGCTGCCGGATCGTGACGGTGAGTGAGCGGAGCCGGTTCGGCACCGTACGTACACGGCTGTCTGAGGCGGACACAGGAAGAGCAGACGGGCCGCTCGCCCGAACATTTCGACTTCTTCCGGCTATATTTCTCAGGGTCAAGTCAAGGCATGGGTGGGTTGCTGTTTGACGTACCGGCACGGGGCACAAGCTTGCCTTGCACGCTTGGCGGGCCTGAGTAACTCCTCCATTAAAGAGTAGATACGGCATTGCAATACAGCAATTCAATACTTGGAGCTGAGGAAAGAATTCATGCTGTGGTATGGAACACCCTACTGAGTGCTGATTCAAGGAGAAAACACGGAATAGCGCAACGGAGGCACGGAATGACGCGATCGACTAAACCCAATCGTCTCCAGAGTGATGGCTAACGGCTACATAATTGGACTCGATCACAGTTCAGATCGGCTTCCATTCTCACGAAGGAGTGGAAATTCGTTCTTCAGAATAGATCTGTGAACTGCATTTCCTACCAAGGCAGTTCCCAGCAGTCTGCATCACCTCTATAGTCCTTAGACCCTGAGAACGGGGCACCGGGGGTGAGGTACTGGTCACGGCCCCACAATTAACCCGGGCCGTATCCGGTGCTGTGCCGTGCCGTCTGGGCCAAGGTATGATACAAGAGTAGACGGATCTTACTAACCGCTGAGATTACTGTAAACTTCTGTGCCTGTGCCACATGATAGCGTTTGTATAGGTTCTTGTTACAATACATGATGAACCATTCGCAACTGTAGGCAAGTATTTTCTATTCGCATTTCTATATCAGGCTTCTAATCAGGTTCCCTATTCAGTCTTCTGTTTTGCAATAACCACCAGACACTTATTTCTTGTTCGAAACGTCTGAAATCATAATCAGCACTCTCTCGCAAATCGGTGACAACTTGTAACTTACTGAATTGGAAGTGGATGATGTCTCCGTCTTGGACAACCTGGGAGAGAACAAAGTCAGCTGATGCAGCAACGGGAGGAGTCTGAATCCACGGGCACATACATAAGACTTTCCTTCTTGTCGGTATTTTCCAGCGGCCTTGATGGGGCCCATGGACTTGCCGCCTTCACAGAGATCGTAGAAGTCTTGGTAGGCGACTACTTCAGCCTTGATGAAACCCCTCTCAAAGTCGCTGTGAATAGCTCCAGCAGCCTGCGGTGCCAGACATCCTCTTGGGATAGTCCAGCATCTGATCTCCTTCTCACCAGCTATGTAAAAGTCAGTGCGGGATTCAACAAGGGTCCACGAAGGGTGAACAGACCAGTGAAGTAGTATTGCAGGCCAAGCTTGGTGAAACCTTCAGTGATGATCTTCTCCAGCTTCGACTTGACCTTGCTCTCCTCCAGGAACTTGGCCTGTGCATCTGGGTCGTCCTTCAGACTGTAGAGCTTCTCTTCAAACTCGATAGAGAAGGGAATGATGTCTCGGGGAACACCTCCGTGCTCGGTGACCCACTTGGCAATGGACGGCAGGTACTTGCACTTCTGTCTGAGGTAGTCCTTCATTGTCAAGTTGACGAGGTAGATGACAGGCTTGGTCGTGATCAACTGGATCTTCTCGTTGATGAGGGCGATCTCAGCCGGTGTCCAGCTTCCGTCTCTGACTGGCTGGTCCTTCTCCAACATCTATATCACGATTGTGAGCACGAACTCGTCAGATCTAGGAGACTGTAATGTAGGGACATACTGCTCGGATCTTTGTTGTTGTCTCTGTGAAGAGAGGCAGCATCTTGTATTTGCCGCCTGCCTTCTTAACAATCAATTCCTCAGCGACGATTTGCTTGTCAAGGATGTCTAAAAAGAGATGGTTAGCTGATGTGAAGCTGATTCAGAGACAATACACACCGAGATCCTTCTTGCAAAGCTCGCTCTGGATGGTGTCTAGAAGATGCACAGATTAGTTCGTTAGGGTGAGAAACTTGGCCGAACTGAACTAACTCAAGTCACGGACGGGATCGATCGAGTCGTCAACGTGCAAAACTTGATCGTTATCGAATGCTCTGTTATAGAGTCCAAGTTAGCGTGAAAGTGCGGCAATTTAGTTACCGATGAATGCTGCACCTGACAATGTGGAACATGCCGTCAACAGCCTGGATATGAGACAGGAAGGCATTTCCAAGTCCTTCTCCTTGCGAGGCGCCCTTGATCAGACCAGCAATGTCGGTGACCTGCAGAAACGCGGGGTACATGGATGGGGGCTTCCAAAGGTCACAGAGAAAGTCCTATGTATTTCCTACTTGAGTTACCCATCGATTATCTTTCTGTAGAATGACTCGACTTACGTATCGAGCGTCGGGAACAGCACATCGCGCCTCATTGGGCTCAATCGTACAAAAGGGATAGTTCTCAGCAGCGGCGCTCTGCTCGGTCAAGAGGTTGAACAAACTCGACTTTCCCACATTGGGAAGACCAACGCATCCCATCTTTAGGTTCTTTCGAACCCTTCCGAAAGCGACGACATTGTCCTTGACAGGTTCAACCTTCTTGGGAGGCATGGTGACTGATTTGGCTAGGTATAAATCGAGGTTTACGGGAAAACTTGATTTGATCCTGGAGGGTTGAAAGAAGAAAGAATCCTCTGGCAAACTTTTCAGAAAAATGGCCTGACTTTCACTTTCAGGCCCACTTACGGACATGGGTATGGGGTGTTCCAGACCAGGGACTAGTGAGGAATGTGTGAGGGAGCGCTCTGGGGGTGCCACGTGATCTGAAAGTCACGTGTACCCCTCGGGCTTTCGCCCTTTCAGACTCGGCAGTTCATGGTTCGGCCGACCGAAAAATGAGATCATCCTTCCCAGTTACTTAAATGCGAGCTATAGCCAATTGAAGCTAATTATGGCTTCAGTTGGAGATGTGTAATTCCTTCACAATGACAGAGTGTTGCAACGGATAACTGGGAGAGGTCAGGGCTCTTGTCGTAAGCCTTTAGCGATCAAAATTTTCTCCACACTTTTCCTATCTTTCAACAAGAAACTACCATAAACGAGAAAAATTAACATGTTGCTTTTCTCCGGATGTGGTGCTTGTTATGCAAGCAAAGGCCTTGATCGGGATGTAACAAGACAACATTTTCTACCTAGTTCAAATGCTATGCTCAAGTCTCAGGAGTTCTCTTATATCAATTAGACTATCGACCATACCAGTAAGTGCTCCTAGAACTGCCGATGAGTTCCCGGCTCCCTACAGAACGGGCCGGCTTCGGTGACATCCGCCGGCTTCGAGCCCAGACCGCTTCCGTTGCCGGCGGCAATAGTACGGAGATAACAGATGATACCATCACCTATCGTTGTTTTGAGACAGACATGCAAAGCTCTCTTTCGGTTCATTCTGACTTTGACATGGCGTAATCAAGGCCAAGATTGTATCATGGTCCCGAATGAGGGGATACCATTCAATTGCCAATTACTCAAGTATAAAGCAAGCCACTCCTCAACTTGGTTCTGAACGTGCACTTTAATCATCCCCTGCATCATCATGAAGCCTATCACTTGGTCTTTTCCTTTGGCTGCCGCTGGCTTGGCATCTTTCGCTGCTGCCGACTGGCAGTACCGTTCTCGCCCTGATCTCGCCGTCCCGAGACTCAACATCACAGTCCCTGCTGATCGAGACTCAGTAGAAAAGGGCTACATCTTTGTTACCCCGTACGAGGGATTCGCTGATGGTCACAAAGGACCCGTTCAGCCTGGTGCCTACATATTCCGTGATGACGGAGAATTGATTTTGGTGGTCTCGGTTACCACTCAGGATGGGTCGCCAACTTTGTCCCCCGACCTGGAAGGGTGAGACCTACCTGCGTGCGTTCCAGGGCAAGTTGGACGGTAGTCATGGTCGCATGTATGGATATCATGTTCTTCTGGAACGACTACGAAGTACGAAGTGGCCAAAGTTGCCGGGCCAAGTCTCATAGGCTCACCTCAGCGCACGAGTTCCGTCTTGTTGATGGCAAGACGGCGTTGATTGAGAACCCAACACCTAGGGTTGTCTCTCTGAAGCCCTGGGAGGCGATGAGGGGCAGAACTGGGTTGTTTCTGGCGGATTCCAAGGCACGTATATATCTTCCTCGCCAATATGTTGCGTAGCTGACTATTCATGCAGAGGTAGATATTGAAACTGGCGATGTCCTGTTTGAATGGCAAAGTTTTGACCACGTCGACCCAAAATGTGAGTTGAGGTTCACTCCGCATACCCTTGCACATACTGACAAATCGATTAGATAGCGCGTTTCCTCTAGACTTTGGTGTAGGTCTGCCCGGATCTGGTAGAAACGAAACCGATGCCTGGAATTACTTCCATATCAACAGCGTCGACAAGGATGATGAGGGTAACTATCTTTTGTCCGCTCGCAACATCGCCGCCATCTTCAAAATCAACGGGACAAGTGGGGATATCATCTGGCAACTTGGCGGTTTCCACGGCGGCTCTTCGTTCCAAATCTCACAGGAAGACCGGTTCTCATTCCAACATCATGCGCGATTCCATGGCCGTTCGCCTGATGGAAGCCTCGAGTTCATTTCTCTCTTCGACAACGGGGCTCATTCAGCTCCTTTCAAGACACATCCATTCTCCAGAGCAAGGTACTTTCAGCTGGATCACAACAAGGGGATCGCAAAGGCACTGAAAACTTTTGATGCACCTGACGGTTTATCTGCCCACACTCAAGGCAGCGTGCAGATTCTTCCCAACAAGAACTTCTTCGTCAACTGGGGTCAGGCCGGTGCCGTCACAGAGTTTGACAAGGACGGCAAGGTCTTGTTCCACAGTTACTTGGATTCCGCACCTGAGGGAATCTTTGTCCAGAGTTACCGAGGTTTCCGAGGCAACTGGACTGGAACTCCAAGCGAAGAACCAGCTGTTGTAGCATTCAAACGAAATGACAAAACGGGCTTGGATGTGTATGCTTCTTGGAACGGAGACACTGAGGCGGCATCATGGCGTTTCTACGCGCGGTCTCTCGAACAGTCGCAAGACCAGCTCCTAGGAGAGTTTGAGCGCAAAGGATTCGAAACTCATGCAGAGCTCCGGGGCTTTTCGATCGACAGAGATCTACTTGTTACTGCTGAGGCATTAGATGCGAGTGGAAAGGTCCTGACTCGCACGAAACCTGTCGTTGCCCAAGCCGAGGTGAAGGCGTCCCCTCTAGAGCAGTTTGACCGAATCTTCGATCCGGAGGAGCTCTAAACAGTTAGACCAATTGAAATAGGTAGGTACAAACGAAGCACGCCGTGAGAATGATATTGAATCCTAAGGGCCAAGAAAGATGGGACTCAGAACTATGGAACAGGTGATTAGGAGCGCCATGAGCAGCCACCAAGCAGACACAGATATTGACAAACCATGACCATCAAGAATATACGCATTATCCTTGATCTGCTACGAAAGAGTATATCTCCGGTTTGATTGGTTGCTGCAGGCCGATCTTCGCTTTTGTGGCCGAATCTCGCAATCCCGATCCGTAATCGAAGTCCGTGTCCGTAGGCCTTCAGTATTGCCTGTATCCAATCAGGGTTGACTACTCTGGCTCGAATGGTTCTATGAAAAAGCCACCGACACGGAATTCACAAAGAATACGAGGCAAATCCGTTCATGTGAGACCGGATTCTGGGATTGACTTGCCCCCCATCAGTCACCCTGATTGACGAAAGTCGCCGATTGGATTGAAACACCATAAGCACATAATGTCGAGTTGAAAGTGAGGACATTGTGATAGTAATGATAACTATATAAGATTGCCAAGACCTCCTCAAATAAATTGCCAACAGACAACCGCCTTCATACACCCTCGTGAATCTCATTAATCGCTCAACATGGCTGAGAAACTGACATACACCGAACTTCCTCCTCGGATGAAACCGGTGTCTGAGATTAAGCCATCCCCGGACCAAGTGGCGAAACGTCTCGCAGAATTTGGGCCCCTGATCCCTCGGAAACCCGATACTGATGGCTCTGTTGAGCATTTGTGCGACGCCGCCTTCACTCATCATTTCGTGGAGTCACCCGGAGACTACGATACTGTCAGTTTCCATTATGTGACATGCGGGAGCGAGAGGAAGCAAAAGCCGGTTGTGTTCCTACACGGACTGCCCGATTCTTGGTTTGAGTGGCATCAGCACATGGCATCCCTTGCGAAAGATGGCTACTTTTGCATCGCTCCAGACTTGAAAGGGTATGGACAGTCGAGCAAAGAACCAGGTGACTACCGGCACGAAGGAGCAGCTGAGCAGTTGGCCGCGATGTTGCTCAAGATTGGCATCGAGAAGTTCTAGTAAGCTACTTTGGAAGACATCCTTGAATGTGCTCTGCTAACAACTCCATGCCAGTCTTGTCACGCACGATCGTGGAACTGTTCAAGGCGATTACATTGCTGCCCTCTTCCCTGATCGCGTACTTGGCTACATCCGCGGAGAACAGCACCTCATCCACTACAATCCAGCTCTGTCATCTCAGCATGCCTTGTTCCTCCACGCCCCATACAACGGCATTATGGAGGATCCACAGAGGCTCGCGCTGACAGCCTACATGTGGTTCACTGCTCGGGAGATTCCTAATGGAGCTGCAACCTTGCAGCGCGTGGCTCAAGAGCTTGCTTACGAAGAAATCAGCAAGGCAGTGCCTCGATATTATGGTGCCAGTACCTTTCACCAGGAATGGCTCGACCGACGCAGGGAGCTTATGGGGAAGTGGGAATGCCCGATTGTCATCATGCAAGGCTACGACAGCCCAACTCAACCACGCGAATGGTTCGAACTTGAAGAAATCCAGGGGCTTGTTCCTCGAGCGAAGATATTGAAAGTCAAGTTCATTCCTGGTGGGCACTTTTGGCCGTTGGAGAGCCCAGTGGAGACTACTGCGGCGCTACGTGAGGCAGTGAAGGCACTGGGGGAGTAATTTGGAGGATGAAATGATGGCTTTAGTAGTTTTTAGAAACCAAGATACAAATTATGAAGAGGTTCTACACCGTGGTAATCATTCTACGTATCCTTCATGCTAATCTTAAGACTGTACTGCCTGTATCCCCTGATTAGACAATCCTGATCCTGGCCAAAATACCATAGTGATCGCTCACTCTGGCCTCCATTTTTGTTTTTCTTGCCTTGAAACCTCCCAAGAATCCCAGCTGCTTGAGAGTGTTGTAACGCTCTTCAGAGACATATTCCTTGTCCGATGTTTTCTCAACCTGTCCTCCCACAACTTCGGTGTCATCTTTCTCAAGCTCCCACACTTCAACCGCAGTCTTTAACCCGACCCCGAAACGACGTACTCTTCCTAAGCAGTCTGGGGAGTCCTCAAACGCCAAGGACTCGATGGCGCCAGTGTAGAGGAATTTGTCGAAGCGTTTCGGGCCTCGATGTCGAGAAGACCTGTCGCCCCAGGTGCCCCCGCCCTCCTCATGTTGACAAATGCCGTGCTGCTGGGCTATAATTTGGCTGTCCTCCCATATATCTCCCAAATCCACCTGCGATTCCTTGTGGTAGGCGTGTTCTGACTTGTCGATTGCATTCATGTCGCCTCCTACTACTCCTCCAATGATTCCGGAGCCGGGTAGAATGGGATGCTTTAGGAGGTCGGAAATGACAGCTAGCTGCCCTCGGCGATATTCTTTGCCTTGCCAGAGGGATTCGAGGTGTGTCGTGCAGAGACGGATGCATTCTTGGTGGTTGCTTGTTTCCTCCTGACTCAAGGTATGGATGTCCATAGCAAGAACATCTCTCCCCATATTCGTCACAAGAGGTGCGCGGAAACAGGCCGTGACCGGTAAATTCTTGGATGCCATCATGACTGTAAAGTATGACGTCTCTCTCTGAGCGGATTGCCTTAAAACGGACGACGCGTCGAGCGTAACCCTACGAGGGACCTCCGGGGGCTTGTCATTAGACAGAACGAAGTTGCGCTGCACCCATGGATGCTTAAGCATGGCGCACAGAGAGGCGGGAGACACTTCTTGCAGCATGACTGCGAGATTCTGGGGTTCAGCGCCGAGTTTGTCTTCCAAATGAGCCAGAGAAGTTATCATCCGAGCCGCAGGATCCGGGTCAGACCAATTGAGATTCCAAGATGCTGTCGTCAGAACGGTTCCACGACTCAACCCAGGTTTGACATCCGTCACAGGCCGCCAGGTCGTGGAGCTTCGGTGAAAAGCCAGTGGTTCAATGTGCTGAGGCTGAACCAAGTGAGGGGGAATATAGGCTTTGGAGCTGTTGTTGGAGTGAAGCTGATGGCTCATTGAGCTGGTCAGATGACGAGAGAAGAAAGAACCGGGAAATGGCGCTGGCCTCTGCCAGATAATGGATGATCCACATGTGGCCAAGATGTGTCGAGTAGCCATATTTAAGTAGGGATGCAGATAGTGCTGACTGAATGATGATGAGAGTAGGAATATTGAGCCCGCGGTAGGCAGCAATGTCTTAAATAGGTGATTGAAACTTTCGATGATAAGAATGCTGCTGGGATCTAACTCACCCAACAAGTTAGGCTTTTTTGCTGCGTTAAGAATTGGACAATACCTATCTAGAATTAAGAAGAAATAGACGATCACATGAGTAAGAATCAATGCGATGCTCCTGCCATCTACCATTGCTATCTCCTGCCTCGCTTCGGGGATGCTGAGGTAAGATCAAGTCAGCCATCGGATAATGCGCTCATCAACACACAATTCTTCTCCCATTCATCATCCATCCCAAACCATCACCATGACCATCCATCAAGCTACACTGGAGTCTGCCGCCCTCGCTGTTTTCGCTGCCGCGAAGAAGGTTTTGAGAGATGAAGCCATACCCTCAAAGGCTGTCATTGTTGGCGGAGCGGCGCTCTGGCGCCTGACTCAACACCGTCCCACTGCCGTGAGTTTAACTTTTACCGAGCTCTCAAACCATATTGCTGATCATGGATCATCCACGACCTAGGATATTGATATCTGGTTGACTGGGCAGATGAAGCCACGAATGCTGAAACGAGCTATCCCGCTGGTCGATCCAGCTTTCCGCCTCAATATGGAGGCCATTCATGGCGTGACTTACCAATGCCCTCTATCACGCACCATTGTCCCAGTTGACTTTGTCAACATCAAGTCGGTAGGTTTATGGGCCAATATAGACATTGTCCATCCATGTCTGTGGATACTAATTGATACCTATAGACCCCTTTCGTCCCAAGAAGCGCTATTATCAGCAAGCTGGGAGACAACGAGCTACCCTGGGCCGATAGAGATGATATCGTTGCCCTGAAGGCCTAGAGCGCCACAGAACGATACAAGGAAGAGAAGAGAGACCGAGATATTGCCGACATACTAAGGCTTCTTGAAATGGTACCTGGACCCCTGCAGTTTGCTGGCTCTGAGCAGGCCGCCTGGAACAAGGAGTTCGTGAAGGGACTCATATCTTTCCTTGTTAAGCATAGTGAATGGTCGGAGGATAAGTGGTTGGGAATGATGGGACTTTATTCTACTTGATAGTGGTTCATGGGTGGGCAATTTTGTTAATGGTCGAAGTAGAGAGAAATATCAAGTAGCTGGGGAGTACGGTTGGTCTCTACCGCACGTGGCTAGAGAGTATAGATGATGCATGGTTGATTCTGAGATACCGAGTAGCCATTTTGAGTGAGGTAGATGAAACACGAAAAAGGGCATGAGTCTTGATGAGTGGCAGAGTCACAATCTATACCAATAAATATGCTCAACTATTACCACCTAAGGTTTAGGTGCACCAAACTCTGCCAATCACTAAGACAAAGATGAGTCTTGTGATCATTTGGATGGTGAGTCTGCGCCGACCCTTAGAGGAGACATCAAAAAGGATAATACAGTTGAAGGTTGAGTTTTAAAAAAGCGACATATTAGTTTGAAACTCGAACTTCAATCGAATCGAGATGGAATTCTAATCAGATGTGCAGTATATCCATTTATCGAGCTATTGAAATGACACAAAAAGAAATCTAAAAGTGATACATAACCGTCATTAAAGCATGTATACAAGAAGAGATCTAGGAAAGCTCATCCGCTGATCGGAACTCCAAATTCGGCACAGTGCGTTCTGGACGCGAGATATGACCCAACAGAAGAAGTGCCTGGAGGCGAAGTGTTGGAAAGTCGAGGACATCTTGCATCCTCAACTCGAAGCCCGCCTTTTCGCAATGGCCTGCCAGCTCGGCTGCCTTCAGAGAGTCTCCGCCCAAGTCAAAGAACGATTGATCGAAATCAATGGGGTGCGATATCTCAAGGACCTCTTTCCAGGACGACTCAATCTGAGCCAGCATGGACCGTGCCGCGCCTGTGATCTCTGTGGAGGAGGATTGCGCTTGAAGGGGCTGTAGTGCTTCAGCTGACAATGGGCTGATTGCGGGACGTAGGATAGAAGTCACTGTCTGTTCAGGTAGCTCATTGATGGCATGAACAAGACTCAGATATGTATCCACAAGAGATTTTGCTGCGGGGGACGAGAGTGTCTGGGGACTGTAGGTGAATCGGAACGACGCTTGTCCATCTTTCTCTGGCCATGCCAATAACCAGCATGCCCCGGACTGCAAAAGGCCTCCGCCATAGACGGCACCCCCCTTGACTGTCCAAGGTGTGCTAGTCTCAACCGTAGGCTCCTTGGGATCCGGAATGTTCTGGTACTGGAATATTGTGCCAAGGCTGGAGGAAGATTTGGGCCACTCCGCCTGCTCGATAATGCGGTTGGTTGGTGTAGCCTCAAACGGAATACTCTGGAGTTGCTGTTCGTGGATATTGCCAACAAGGTCCGACACGAGCTGGCTGCCGTTGAACCGGACTCGAACAGGGACAAAGTTGATGCAGGGCCCGACCACCTCTTGCGCGCCCTCGAAAGGCGCGAAGCGACCGGAAACAAGATTCCAGAATGCCACGTCAGTTGATCCAGAGAAAGAGGAGAGTGTGAGAGCCCATGCAGCCTTCAGCAGCGTTCCGTAATTGTAAGTTGCGTGGTGGGGCTTTTTGAACTGGAAGGGGATGGTCTGCATCCAACTGTCGCTCATGACAGGTTGTCGGGTTGATAGAGGTAGGTCGGAAACAATGGTCAAGGTGGAGTCAAGTAGTAGCTCCCGCCAGAAGATGTCCGTAGTTTCGTTGGAAAGCTCGAGCGTATGCTGGATGAAACGGTGGTAGCCTGGTGAAGTAGTAGGCCCGGTAAGAAGACCGCAGTAGGCTGACCGGAGATCGTTGAAGATGGTTGTCAGAGAAAAGCCGTCATATTGAGCATGAGACAAGCCCATGGCGATTGTTCGAAGCCCACTCTGAGGGTCGATCAAGAGTCTGAACCGCGTGGGGATCTGACCGAATCGAACAGGTTGATCGACGCCCTTGTCGATGACTGAACACATCTTGTCTGGCAGGCCCTGTGACATCATGACCTTGAAGTCAACTCTGGATCCCGTGGTATGGACGGCCTGGAAGCATTGGTCGTGTTTGAGATGGAAGCTGGTTCTCAAGATGGGGTGGCGGTCGACCAATGTCTGACAAGCGGCTTGGACATGGCTGGGTGCAACGCAGTCGTCCAACTCGAAGAATGTCCATGCGTAGTACGAGCGTGGCCATTTTTGTGCTTCTATCAGGAACGCCGTCTGGGTGTCAGATGCTGGGTGGATGGCCTCCACCTCAGAAACTCCTAGCTCGACTGTGAGTCGGTCAGGTCTTGACTTGAGGTTGGAATGCTTCATGAATTTGCGGGACCAGACATCATGTGATGTGTCTAGTGATGAAGGAGAGACGTCGGAGGAGTCATCCGTGAGAGGGGTCTTGAGGGAGGATTGAGGTGTGGAAGGAGACCTATCGGGACTCTCTGAAGCATTTCGCCGGGGTGTAGTAACTCCACGGCAGCGAGCAGCCATACCGGCAAGAGTCTTCTCAGCAAACACATCTTGGGCGGCGATGTAGATACCGCTGCGCCGCAGGACGGCAACGAGCATGATGGCCGTCAACGAGTCTCCTCCAAGTCTGAAGAAGTCATCTTGAGGTTGAACGTCAAATTCAGCATCCTTGTGTAAGACTTGAAGCCATGCCACCTTGATTGCCTCTTCTGTCTCGTGAAGCTTTGTCGAGGGTGTGCTTTGGGTCTTGGTGGAGGGAACTCGTTGGTATTTGGATGCATGCTTCGAAGTGAGGCCTTCAGCTTCAGCAACGAGTTTCTTGCGGTCCGTCTTGCTTGATGCCATCAGTGGCCAGTTGAAGACAGGAAGCCAGAGCTGTGGCACCATGTACTCTGGTAGTTGCTTGAGAAGATCCTGTTGAATGACTGCAACGAAGGAAAGGAACTCTTCCGATGGCGAGCCAAGGATTGACTCGATGGGATCTGCTTGGACAGTGTCGAGTTGGACAAAGGCTGCCAAAATCGGAACCTCATCGCGATGCATCTTGGCAACAGCGACACGCCGGATGCGCTTCGCCCAAGACGAGGCACTAATCGCTGTCTCAATCTCGCCCAGCTCGATTCTGAGTCCCCGAAACTTGATCTGCATGTCTTCTCGTCTGCCAACGATCTCAACATGCCCGTCGACATCGAACCGGGCAAGATCACCCGTCTTATAGAGCCGCTGCTCGCCTACATTGTTTAGCCAGGACACATTCTCCAGGAAGGATGCGCTTGTTTTCTCTGGATCATTGAGATATCCACGTGCAAGGGTTGAGCCCGTTACGACAAGCTCTCCCACGGAACCGATAGGGACGAGGTGGTTGTGATCAAGGTCATCAACAATCCAGAGTCCAGCAGCCAACCGCTTCCCAACTTGGCCAACTGCTGAAGTTGCCGTGAGCTGGCCCATGGCGCATGCAATGCCAGCTTCAGTGGGGCCGTAGGCGTTGAGCATGAGTTCAACTGGTGAATCAGGGCCCCTCCATTTGCGCAGCAGCGCACGGTTGGCCATCTCGCCCCCGACCGCCAGAGTCTTCAAGGTGGGCATGTTGGAGGGCTCTAGTAGAATGGCGACAGTAGGAGTGAGATCGGCAAAGTTGATCTGCTTTTGTTGAATAAAACTCTCGAGAACGTCGACGGCCTGGGTTTCAGACGGGATGCAGATGCAGCCTCCAGATGCGAGGACAGCAAAAATGTCAACCACGCTTGCATCGAATGTGTAGGAGCTGAATTGAAGAGAACGGCGCTGTGTGCCTTGGATGGAGTGCTGGTAGCGCTGCGCATGCTCTAGAATGCTTCGACTCGCGGCCTTGTGTTCCATGACAACACCTTTAGGGGTACCGGTACTGCCTGAAGTGAAGATGACGTAGGCAATGTCATCGGGAGAGGAAAAGTGCAGCTGTTTAGGGGTATCTCGAGCTTGTAGATGCTCCGGACTGATCACCAGTGTCTGAACTGGGAATTGTTTGCGGGTAGCCTGCAGGGGAGACACGATGACAAGCTTGGCCTGAATCTCGTTGAGAATCAGCGCTGTGCGTGCCTCGGGATGGTGCGTGTCAAGCGGAACGTAGCCTGCTCCAGCTTTCATGACAGCGAGAATGGAAATGATCATGAAGCGTGACTTTTCCGTGCAGATGGGCACGAGGTGGCCTGGCCTCACGCCATACTTGTCTTGTAGAATGAGCGCTAGAGCTTCCGAGGCCGCGATAAGCTCCACGTATGACATCTGTCCATCGTGGCAGTCAATGGCCATCTGACTGGGGTACCGCTTGGCGGTTTCCTCAACCAGCATGTGAAGCTGTGTTGGGCGAGTGGTGTCTCTGGACGAGTTCCACTGGATGGTCCTCTCAAGATCAGACCCTTCCGCAAGTTTCCAAAGAGCGGATCGGATAGATGAGGCGCCGCAAGCACTACGATGTATGATACTAATCATCTGTTGGAACTGTTGGAGAAGGTGGGATACTTCAGGCGCTGTCAGCAGCGTGCGATCGTAAGCAGCCGAGACAGTAAGTTGATCAATGATTGAGTTGTGACTGCACTCCATGACCAGGCCAAATGGTTCGCTGAGACCATCAACAGCCTCTTCTTCAACCATGCGTCGCAAACCGAGAGGTAGAGTCCCATCTGTAAGTTGACTTGGTTGCACAACCAACAGATTGACGCTCGCACAGGCGTCACGGGCCGAAGAACTGATCTCTCGGATACGACCTAGGCCGAAATGCTCAAAAGGAAGCATCGACAAGGACTGGTCGTGAACATGTTCCAGTAGGCCAGAAACCGTGTCTTCAAGGTTCAACTGCAAGCGCACGGGTGTAGTGGTTATAGTCGGACCAACGATGTCTTCAATGCCTTCCAAGGGAGCAGTGCGACCAGAGACCGTGGCAGCAAAGCAAATATCCTTGTTTGCGTCGGAGGTGTGACTCCTCATGCCAAGCATGACAGCCCATGCAGCTCGGGCAACGGTAGCGAAGGAGAAAGGACTGTCGGAAGTCCAGCTCAGAGTGCTCTCAAGAGCTTGACTTGTTGCTGAATGGGCTTCGGGGGCGTAGTCGGGAGAAGGGAGAGCAGGGAAAGCCTCTCGTTGGTGTCCTTCGAGCTGGGTTTGCCAGAAAGAGGCGGCTTCTTCCTTATCCCCACCTTGCACAAAATCGACAAAGTTACGGTAGGAGGGCCTGGGCTTAGGAGAACTAGATGAGGCGAAGGCGTGCTCAAGGTCTTGCCAGAGTGCTGTAGAGGAGAAGCCGTCAAAGATGGAGTGATGTCTCCAAAACTCAAAGATGAAGCCCTGCCCAGAAGGCCGAATCCTGTACCGCATCAAGGACGTTCCAAGTCCCATCTCCGAAGGCTCATTGTCGGAGTCGTTCCATTCGCTTGGGCAGCGCGTGACGACTTGAACCATTTGAACGCGATCGCCCACTATCGCGGAACAGATACGGGTGCGTAGGATGGGATTGGATTGGTGAACAATGTTCCACGATGCACGGAGTTTGTTGAAATCCGTGGATGGGGGAACGGAGAACATACTGTGGTCGATGTACGCCCCGGGCTGCCTCACTGTCGAAGCCATGAGTGCCTCTTGAGTTGGTGTACATGGATACACATCCTCAATGTCGCTGAGAGAGAGATTGCAGGCTTGGGAGACTTGAGCCTTCAATTCAGGATCGCACTCTTGCCTCAAATTGGCCTGACTCCTCTCCTTTCGATCCGTGGCATTTTGCTTTGACTGGCTGCGTTCCAAATGACTAGCCATCTGCTCCAGTTGAGGCATGCGCAGAATGTCAGCGACCTCGAGCTTCAGCCCGACACCCCGGCATAGCGAAGCCAGGCTGATGGCATGAAGCGAGTCTCCACCGACGCGAGTGAACTGGGTATCCAGGCCCAGATGCTTGGGATCAACTTTGAGGACCTGAGCCCAGAGACCTTGCAATATTCGTTCAAAGATTGTTGACGGCTCTCGAATGACACTCGATGAGCCCTGATACTGGAGCATCTGATCCGGACCCAGTTGGCCTCCCAGTTGTTGTAGCAACTTCCGATCCATCTTTCCGCTTATGGTAGGAGGAATACGTGAAAGAGGTAAATAGGCTCGTGGAACCATGTAGGGAGGTAGTTTGCCGTCAAGTCGTGTCTGGACATCTTGAATCATGGTGCGAATCTTGGAAGACGCAGGCAGAAGAATCTCCTCTTGGCGAGTCTCTTCACCCGCCAAAGTAAAGAAAGCCACAAGAGCTTCGGAGCCATCACCTTGGAGTGTAACTTTGTCAACCACGGCAGAGGCCACCGATGGGCATTGTTCAATGTTGTACTCGATCTCACCAAGTTCGATGCGGAAACCGTTGAGCTTGACTTGAAGATCTCTTCTGCCGATGTATGTGATGGATCCGTCGGCATTCCGCTGGACAATGTCTCCTGTGGCATAGAACCGCTCGTATCCTGGCTTCGCCCATGGCAAGTTGCTCCCATCGATGAATGCTGCTTGTGTGCGTTCTTCATCCTTGAAATATCCCCTGCCTAGGGTAGGACCAGAGACCAGTAGTTCTCCCGGACATCCAATAGGTGCGAGAGACGTGTAGTCACCTCGGTTGACAACCCAAAGATAAGCTCCAATAGCAAACCCAATATTATTGGGATTGTTGTTGGGCGTGACCTTTGGGTTTTGGCTCGCGTCGACACACGTTTCGGTTGGGCCGTATGAGTTGATGAGCCGAACACTCTGGCTCCATGTTTCCATGATTGACTTGGACAGAGGTTCGCCGCCGGCCCGCAATGTCTTGATTGATGGCACACGGCTTGGTGACTGAACCAAGTTTTGGATTGTGGTCGGAGTCAGGTAGGCGAACTCGATCTGCTTCTCGTTAATGTAGCCGCAGAGGTCTCCGAGCCGTCGATCGTCGGGTGGGATGAAGAGACAACCTCCATGAAGTAGTGTCATATAGACCTCAATCACATTGACATCGAATGTGTAGGCGGCGAAAGAGAGAGTGCGCGTTCCCACTTGGTAGCCTGTGTGATGACGACCGTTCACGAGCGCCGTTGTTGTCAAGGCTGAGTGCTCAATCATGACTCCCTTTGGCGTCCCTGAACTGCCAGAAGTAAAGAGGAGATAGGCGAGATCTGAGCAGGAGCGAGAATCATCACTGTACTCTTCATCGTTGCCCCTGGTGGACGCCTGGGAAGATTGCTTCTGGAGTTGCGCAACGTCCCAAGTGACGGCTGGAAGTGACAAATCCCGAGCCAGGTGGTCGTAGTTGGCAGTGGTCACGACCAACTGGGCACCCGTTTCTTCTGTGATGAAGCGTAGACGATCAAGCGGGACGTCTGGGGGAAGAGGGACATAGGCTGCTCCAGCCTTCAAGACGGAAAACATCGCGACAACCATGGCTGCGCCTTTGCCCATCAACAGCGGCACGAGGTCCCCTCGACGCACGCGGTGCTCTGACCGAAGCTTGAATGCCCCAACAGACGATAAGGCATCCAACTGCTGATATGAGAGGCTGGCATCAGGGCCCTCAACCGCGAGCAGGTCCGCCCACTGAGATGCTCTCTCGCTGAAAACCTCATCGACAAGTCGGTGACAGGCGTCGATCTCGGTGCTGTTCCAGTCGAATTCTTGATCCAACCTCTGTTGCCCAGAGAGGTTCAAATGTTCAATCGAAGTGGTTTGACCAGAGCTCAATTGCTTAAGAGTCTGAGAGAAGTGATACGTAATCCACTGGGCCTCAGCGTTGGACATGACACGGTCATCGTAAATGATTGTGACTGTAATCTTGCCGTCACCAGTCGGTCGACAATCGACGATGACACAATCCGAATCGATGAAGCCCTTGGCCAAGTGGTCCTCGGGTATCAGCAAAGCCCCCGTGTCGGTGGTAGTCGGCGGTTGAACGACGAGCATCGAGCTGAAGTTGCAGGCCTGCGAGGTGTCGTCGTCAATCTTTCGGATATTTGACAGACCGTACTGCTCCCATGGCATGGATCGAGTGGTCTCGCCTTGGACTTGGCGTAGATAGGATTGGACTTCCTGCTCTCGCGCTGGACGCAAGCGACGGGGGATGGTTGCAAGAGTAGGACCAATGAGCGTGTCAATTCCCGGAACAGAGACTGTTCGTCCAGACCGAACAATACCGAAGCAGACATCTTCAGAGTCAAAGTATCGCCCCAGAAGCACACCCCAGGCAGCTTCAGCCAGAGTTGATAGCGTGTGCGGAGACTTGTTGGTGAGGTCAATGGTGAGGGCATGCTTGCGATTGGCAGAAAAAGTGTCGTTGGGCCGCACTTGGGGCAGTGATCCAACTTGGATGTTGGCAAGCTGAGCCTTCCAGAATCGATGGGCTTCGGTGCTGTTGTAGAGGTCCAGAGAGTGGCGGACAAAGAGGGCATATGGAAGGGTAGGTGGAAGCTGGGCCTCTGGGTCGTGATACAGCTTCTGTACTTCATCATTAAGAAGGTCCATAGACCAGCCGTCAAAGACTGCATGATGCTGTGACAAGACAAGGTACCAAGAGGACTCCGAAGTGATGATGGCACACCGAGACAGTCTTGCCCCATACTCAAAGGCTGTAAGACTATCCTGTTGTAGGAAATCGTCAATGCTCTCCGAGTACGCTTGACACACGTCAAAATCTTCCCTAATGATAACCTGCAAACCCCGATAGTCTGAATCTAGGACGATTCGAGTTCGCAAAATGTCATGGCGGCGCCACAGTGTTCGAAGAGCTTGGAGGAGGTTGTCAATTGATGCCTCAGAGGGCAGTCGGAACACCTCTTGGTTGAGAAAGGCACCCTGTGTCTTGGCGGATGCGATCATGAGGGATTCTTGGATGGCAGTGCATGGATAAACATCCAAAACAGACTCGGTGGGAACATGGCACTGGGTAGCCACCTTGGAACGGAGGGCATCCTGTTCCATCCAAGGAACCAATGAGAATGGCGCGGGGGCAGCGATACCCTCATCGGTGGGCGCCAAACGCTGTGGACTTGAACCCTTGACCATTTCCTCGAGAGTAGTCGACTGAAAGATCTTGGTTCCATCAATGTCCAAGTTGCGTTGCCGAGCAAGTGCAAGTATGCGAATCGTGGTGATGGAGTCACCACCCAACGAGGAGAGGGAGTCGTCTAGGCCAATCTTATCTTCCGCAATCGACATGACCTCGGCGACAATCGAAAACAAGGCCCTTTGTTCTGCTGTCTCAGCTTCTCTCTTTGGCCCCTTCTGCTGGAATCTGTAGCTATCCAGTGAAGACTCGACATCGGCACGCAGCCATCGGCGGTCAATCTTTCCTGATGCCGTTGTGGGCCAGCTCGTGTAGGGGACGTAGATAGTGGGAACCATGTACTCTGGAAGAGCTGAACGTAGGCGGCTCTGTGTCTGACTCAAAGCTGCCTCGTCGATTTGCCCCACTGGAAGAGGGCCGTTGTAGGCTCCAGCTCCAGGTTCGCCGGTGAGAACAAATGCCACGAGTGTTGCGGAGGGTAGCACTTCTACTACACAGTCTGAAAAATGGCCAGATCTCCTGATGTGAGACTCGATCTCGGAGAGTTCGAGACGCTGCCCATGGATCTTGGTCTGCAGGTCCTTCCGACCCATGTAGATGATGGACCCATCCGGGGCATAACGTGCCAGGTCACCCGTACGGTAATATCGGGCTGGATAAGTAGCATCCGCCCATGTGGCCCAAGGAGGATCTGTTCCAAAGACTTCTTCCGTTTGCTCAGGGTTGTTGAGGTAGCCATCCGCCAGCGTTTCTCCACAGATGATCAATTCTCCAATAGCTCCGACGGGAGCGAGCTTGCTGGGAGCATCCGGTACCGCGAGAAGAATGTTGCAAGCAGTTGCTCGTCCAATATTGTGTGGGTCTTCAGGATGCAATGAGAGGTTCGTCGATGTGTGCACACTGGCTTCCGTTGGACCGTAGCCGTTCATCACGTTAACAGAACTCTCAGACCAGCTCTCGATGAGTTGCTTCGAAGGGGGCTCTCCAACTAGCATCAATGATTGAACGCTAAGGAGCTCCTGTGGCGAGAGAAGTGCGGCGACGGTCGGTGTGAGAACAAGGTGGCTCACTTGCAGCTGGCTGATGGCATGGCCAAGGCTTCCATCGAGACGTTGACTCGGTGTAGGAAGGCAAACGCAACCCCCAGCGATCAAGGTCGCAAAGATCTCCAATAAGCTTGTGTCAAACGTGCAAGTCGCAAACTGAAGCATTCTGGTTGTGTTGTCCAGCCCCATTGTTGCACTGACATCTGAGAGAGACAAGGCGATGGCCGAGTGTCTTACCACCACACCCTTGGGTGTACCAGAGCTTCCAGAGGTGAAGAAAACATAGGCGGGATCTGAAAGGCTGTGAGTGCTTGACACAACATGGCTCCCGGCAGCCTCGTGCAACATCTCGTCAAGGATGTAGGCGCGATGAGGGGCAAAGTTCTGGGCTTCGGAAGAATTCGTTAGGACGACAGTATCCTCTCCTAGCTCAGAGAGAATTGCACGCCTGCGACCGACCGGCAGAGATGGATCTATAGCTGTGAAGGCCTTGTCGGCTTTCCAGACTGCCAGCATACCCGTGAGAATAAGTGAAGGGATGTGATGACAGAGAACGATCCGCGGGCTATTGGGGGCACGTTGACGAATCGCCTCAGAGAGGACCGTAGAAATGTCATCCAATTCCCTGTATGTCGTCCGTTGGATAGTGTCATGTCGCTCGCCTGTGATAACTTCCATGGCAGGCAGGTCAGGCTGCCGTGAAGCGACGTCTTGGAACATCTGGCAAATGCTGTGAGAGGGGGGTTCGGGAGGTGAAGGGTTCCATGCTGCAACATCGGCCAGATCGGCGGAACTGATCAGATATAACTCAGATACTGAGCGATCTGGCAGTGAAAGCTCGACCATCGTCTTTTCCAGCTGCTGAATGAACCGCCGTGCCTGAATGCTTGAGACACAGTTGGGGTCAAACTCGACTCTGAAGTCAACTGATCCTGTAGTCGAGCCTATCTGCGCAATGATGACCAGAGGATACTCGACATACATCGAGGACTCGTTGGTCAACAGCTTCTGAATGACCCCAGGGGTGTCATCATCGACGTCTTGACCTTGCTGCACAACAAGTAGTGTCCGGAATCGGCTGGCGTTCTTGGGTCCCTGCTCTGGCAGCCGTATGATGTTCTTGAGGCCAAAGTGCTGATGATGGCGCATATCCAAAATCGAGCTCTGAATGGTCTGAAGTAGGGAGTTCGTCGATTGTTCAGGGGATAGGTGAATACGTATGGGAACAGTTGACAGCGTAGGACCCATGACGGCCTCGAGTTCAGGGCTGTCACGACCGGAAAGGGTCATGCCAAAGCAGACTTGGTCGGCAAAGCTATAAGAAGACAGAAGCAGCGCCAAGGCACCCGCTACAGAGGTAGCAGGAGAGATTCCAGATTGTTGAAAGGTGTCGAAAGAGATAGTCGTACTCAGATCTAGGTGTTCGGTCGCCCGTATTTGATCCTCATGCTCCCCCACTGGCGGGAACGGTGTCAATGGGGCGTCACACAGAGTCTCTGTCCAGTACTGGCTTGCGGACTCCGAGTCTGTAGCGTCGAGGTAGTCAACAAACTTTCGGTAGGGCACAGGCAAAGGCTTGACGGCCATAGGATTGTCGTACCAGAAGTTGACGTCCTGGAGGAAAAGGTGCAATGTAGGGGCGTCGTACAAGGCATGATGCATGGTGATGACTAGCCTTGTGGGATGCTGGGAGGGATCTGTGGCGATTTGGTACTGGAAAAGAGAATTGGTCCTCATTTGTCGACTTTGATCTGACGAGTGTTTGAGAACGACTTGAACTGGTCCCTCAGATGTGAACACAAGCCTTGTTCGTAAGATCGGGTTCCGTGAAGCAACCTTATCCATGGCCCGTGTCAAGAGAATGGTATCCGTTTCCTTTGCCAGTTGGAAGGCCATTTTGGCATAGTATGTTGCCTTCTCGTCTCCCATGACACCGTTCAACGAGGTTGCCATGAGTCCCTCTTGGAAGGGGGATGCTGGATACACATCCTCAATCTCGTCGGCAGCGACCCCGACTGCGTCTTCAATCTCCTTCCATACCTCTTGAGAAACGGTGGTCGAAGGAGGCAGTTCCTGCACCTCAATCTCAGAGCCGATGCCAGTGGCCTTCTTGTACCGTGCGACAGCGGCCAGGTCTCTGAGTCGTGGGTGGCGGTAGATTTGCTGGACTGTAATCTCGAGGTTGTTCTCCTTGGCGACGCTGACAAGTTTGATGGCCGTGAATGAATCACCGCCTAGCCGGAAGAAGTCGGCAGCTGCACTCAATCGCCCAGTGATGTTGAAGACCTTGCGCAAGACATTCTCCAACACCAGCTCAATCGGTGTCTCCAACTCTGCATTGATTGCTGTATCCTCGTTTGTCTCATTGTCCGCTGTGATGATGAAAGGTGCCAACGGTAGCTTCTGCAGCTCATCTCTGAGTCGCTTCAGGTCTACTTTGTCGGAAGCTGTCGAGGGGATGCACTGAACGGGGACGAAGATCGTGGGAACATAGGCGACTGGGAGAAGCTCAAGTAGACGGGACCGCGCTTTGTGGCACATCTCGCGGAAGTTGGAGTCGCATTCATCAGGGAGAATGAAGCCCTCGTTTGTTCTGACCTTGTCGGAGCTGAGGGTGACAAAGGCAGTTAACCGAGAGACCTTGTTGTCATCAACAGTACACTGGACCACTGCTGAAGAGAACTGTTCTCCGAGTTTCCGAAGCTGATCCTCGGCCTCTCCGGGGTCGACCCGAATTCCATTGATCTTGATCATCCTGTCTCGACGGCCGAGAATGCGAACAGAGCCGTCCTGCTCGTACCGTCCAATGTCTCCGGTAAGGTACACCGGCGACGGGAGTTGCGATCCCTCCAGAGATGGAAGATTTACGAAACTCTTCTCGGTCAGCTCTTTATTGTGGAGATATCCCCTAGCAAGACTGTGTCCGGCAATGGCAATCTCTCCAGTGCAGCCTAGTGGAGCCTCGTAGAGCTGGCCACGCTGATCACGCCGAAGAATGAGATGCCACCCAGTGACATTTCGACCGATGACGCCAGGGTCCGAGTCCACGGTCAGAGGATCTGTGACCGTTGTGGTAATAGAAGCCTCTGTGGGTCCGTAGGCGTTGAGAAATCGTATCCGTGGTGCCCACGTCTGCATGAGAGCGCGGCTGGTCATTTCACCACCAGTCATGATTGTCTTGAGTGTACCAGCATCCTCAAGAGCAATCAGTCCGGTCATTGATGGTGTAAGAGTGGCCGAGTTAATATTCATTCTTCGTATCGTCTCCGACAGTCTGTTGAGCCGCTCGTCATCAGTTGGGACACAGATGCAGACTCCAGATAGTAGAGGGATGAAGATGTCGGATATGCTGACATCGTAGACGAACGATGAGAACTGAAGGTGTCGATCACCAGCTTGCAGGGCAAAACAGCGAGCAAGGTGAGTCAAGCTGGTACTCAACGCTCGATGTTCGAGCATCACCCCCTTAGGCATACCTGTGCTGCCGGATGTGTACATCAAGACAGCCAAGTCGGAAGAAGATGCTTGGGGAAGAGTGTCCTCAGATTGACAACAATGCCGTGTGTCTATCCATTCCTCATCAATTCTGATTAGCTGCTGCTGCAAGCTCCCGTACCGATCAGCGATGACAGGCGAGCAGGCGATGCTAACGGCACCTGCATCATCCACGATCTTTCGAACACGTTCTAGCGGCCAACTAGGCTCGAGTGGGATATAAGCCGAGCCGGTCTTTAGTATTGCAAAGATGGTGACGATGGCGAGAGCGGACTTCTCCATAGCGATGGGGACGATCGACTTTGGTGACACATGGCATGAAGTAGCGAGGTATGTTGCCAGACTGCTGGATACCAGATCAAGCTCTCGGAAGGTCAGACTTTTCCCAGTTGCGCTTTCGTAGATAGCATCATAATCGGAGTAGATATCAGCTGACTTCCTCAGCAGATCGTGCAAGCAGAAGTCGACCGCAGGTCCATAGGACTCTATCCACTCCAGCATACGCTGATCTTGGTTCTTGGGCGACATCTGAAGATCTCTGACAAGTTTTTCCGTAGAAAGTTCCGAAAGACTCTCGAGAGCTCGCTTTAGATGCTCAGTCACCATTTGAGCATGTTGCAGAGACAGAACAGCCGGGTCCGAGTTGCAGTTGATCAAGACCTTGTCATCTGCTAACACCAACTCAAGCGAGAAGGGGATACTATCGGCCAGACCTGAAGTTTGACCGTGGACCTCGGCCCAGAGTCCTTTGCCAGCCAGTCTCTCATCTTCGGGCTGCACGACGATCAGAGTCTTGAGCTGACAGGCAGTGGCAGCTCCTGGGCCACACTTCTTGATATGCTCAAGGCCGTATTGTTGGTGGGGGTTGATTGCAAGGATCTGGGCATGAACTCGTTGGAAGAAGTCTTGTAGAGGCATCTGGTGATCAAGGCGGGTTCTGAAAGGGACACATGCAAAGGCAGGACCTATCATGTGGAATACTCCATCAACAGGCGCATCTCTTCCAGCCAGTATCAATCCCATGGACACATCCTGTGTGTCACCGTGCGTGGCCAGTATCAGTGCAGTGAGACCATATAGAATGACAGCAGGTGTCACGCCAAATCGAGAGGCCAGGTCTTGGAGCTTGAGCGTCACTGTGAGCGACTGGTGATCTGTGGCGTGGACGTCGTGCTGAGGATCTTGGGGTTCGGGTGGAAACTCAACACCTTCGTAGCCGTCAAGATATTCCGTCCAAAACTGGACCGAAGCAGTCCGCATCATTTCTCGCTCCCGAAGCTGATGTTGTACGAAGTGCGAGTAGATAGCGCCGTCCAAATTCTTGTCTTCTTCATCAAAGTATATCCTCTTGAGCTGGTTGAGCATTAGCTGCAAGGACCATCCATCGATGATGCTGTGATGGATCTTGAGATGAAATGTCCACTGCTGTCGACTCTCATCCCAGAGGCTTAATCCGCGGCAAAGATCAGAGCCTAGTGACATGTCTGCTTCGTAGAGAGACTCGTTCCACTTGTGTGGACGATGCCGCACTTGGACCTGCAAGAACTGCTGTTCATCGACATCCCAGATGAGACGGTTCCGAAGTGCTGGCTGGGAGCTAATCAGAGTATCCCAAGCACGTTGAAGACCAGCAGGATCGATATCATGGCGAAGAGACCAACTGAAAGCACAGATGTATGAGCCAGGACACTTGATGTCCAAAGCCATGAGTGCTGTCTGGTAGGGTGTGCAAGGATAAACGTCTTCGATGTCGGCGACTGGCATTGAGCACATTTCAGCCGCATCTTGGATCAAGGGTGCCAAAGGTGTTTTCACAGAAAGGAGACTGAATGGTCGGTACGGGGGTAATGTTGTGACCGAAGTTGACGTTTTATTCTCCGCTGTTGGCTTACAGCACTTGGCTAGCTGCCGTATCGTCTTGGCCGAGAAGATATCCGCGGCATTGACGTCAAAACCGGCGGCTCTCGACTTGCTAGCCATTCGAATCACGTCGAGTGAGTCAGCTCCGAGGTCCGCCAGAGAGTCAGTAACGGGAATGACCGAGGCAGGTCGAAGAAGGACTTCTGCCCATACGGCCTGCAACTGCCGCTCCTCAGGGCTAGCTTCAAGAGTATGATCGACCGCTTGAGAGCCATAGCCTTGGATGAGTTTGAGAAGGTCCTCCTCTTGCAATTGCTCCAGCCAATACCGGAGCTGGAAACGATCAACCTTGCCACTGGAGGTTAAGGGTATCCTTCTGATAGGCCACCACATTTTTGGCATGGTAAGAGAAGGCAGCTGTTTTGATGCCGCCTTCTTGACCTCCCCGAGAATGGAGCAAGTACATTCGGAAGGGCCAAGGAGTGGGATCCAGTCTGCGGCGAAAGAGGATTCTGTGTCATGTGCATCAGGGACATTGCTCAACACGACAAAGGTCGAGAGGCTCCCCGAGGAACCCCCACTTCGAGGCATGACCACGACGCACTTATCCACCTGCGGGCAAGTCACGATGGACCGCTCGACTTCGGCCAGGTCGATACGGATACCACGAAGCTTGACCTCGGCATCTCGGCGACCGATGAGTCTGATGGTGCGAACTCCAGCCTTGGAGAGCTCTGATCGTCCAAGATCACCCGTCCGGTAAAATCTCACACCATCGACGTAGTACTCGGGAGCATCAAACTGACCCTTGCTTGACAAGTATCCCCGTAGAAGTTGAGGACCTGCCACACAAATTTCTCCAACTTCGCCCACAGGAACTGGTGTCGCTTCATCATCAGCCAAAAGCCGTACATCAAGCCCATGGACTTGGCGGCCCACGCATGACGCATCGATGTCCTTATTTTTACTGAGGTCCTCAACAGTGCAGACAATTGTCTCAGTTGGTCCGTAGGCGTTGAACAACTTGACTTTATGCCTCCATTGATCAGCCATGGACTGAGGGAGAGCTTCTCCGGAACTTGCCAACACCTGGAGGCTTGGCACTCTCTCAGGGTCAATGGTCTGAATGACAGTTGGTGTCAATTGCGTGTAGGTGATGTTCGCCTTGGCCAAGAACCCAGTCATGTCTTCCATCATGAGTTCCCTGGGAGCCATCACTAGACATCCTCCACAGGCAAACGTCATGAAAAGATCCAAGCCAAAGATGTCGAACGTAGGTGCTGCAAATTGCAAGGTCCGTGTGTTTGAGTCGAGGTTGAACATCTTGGTGAGCTCCAGGGCGTTATGTCTCACAGCTCGATGTTCAATCATGACGCCCTTGGGAGTTCCCGTCGAGCCGGAGGTAAAAGAGATGTGACAGAGATCTCTCTCGGAACGAGAGTCAAAATCCAAATTTGTCGTAGTGTAGGGTAAAGGGTTGTTTTCTTGATACATCTCATTCAAGTGAATGACATCCAAGTCAGTCCTGATAGGGAGTTCCTTCGAAGTGTAGTTCAAGATGAGACCGGCCTTGGAAGTATCCAAGATGAACTGCACCCGGTCTCCAGTTGCACCAGCGGGCAATGGTATCCAAACCATGCCAGCCTTGAGAACAGCCAGAACCGCAATGACGAGAAGCGGTGACTTTTCCGAGGAGAGAGCAACAACATCTCTACTGGGGTGTTGTCTCTCACGCAAAAAGCGTGCTAGAGCGTTGGACTGGTCATTGAGTTCATGGTAGGTGAGCCGGCCCTGGGGAAAGAATTCCAAGGCACAGCTCTCAGGGCTCTTAAACACTTGGTGTTCAAAGATGTGATGGAGTAGTTGGCCAGAGATTCCCATCCCGTGGGTTTCCTGGCCTCTTGCGTCATGGCTGGTGTCCATGTTGTAATGGTTGCTATCCGTCTGGTAAAGTGAAAAGAGGGTAGTATGATTAGCAACCAAGATGATAAGCCGAGGACACACAGTGGGGAGAAGAGTAATAAATCATTGAGCACCTGTCTTCGCCACCTTTCAAGGCGTCAATCAAAATGTTACCAGTAAGATGGTCTCGGGGTCTACATTCCAGCTCCGATACCCCTTGGACTGGCTCAGGTACGGCTCAGGTACCCTGTCCACCCCCCTGCAGCGTGCCGTCCTACCAGGGCTGACCGCCAGTAGCTCGGTTGAATAGCCAGCCTCGTGCATCATAAATAACAGGGTCTTCGAGGAGCCCTTGACCTCTGGATCATCAGTTTCTCACCTTTTGACCAACTTCACCATGCTGGAGCACATCTCGTTTCTTCATATCTTTCTGAGCCTAGTGCTCATTGGCATCGGGATCGTCATTCGGCGTCTTTATTGGCATCCTCTCAGCAAGTTCCCTGGTCCTGCTCTGCCGGCCTTGACCAGCTTCTACCAGTTCTACATCTTCTGGACCCATGAGGAAGGAAACTGGTATAGCAAACTGCACGAGAAATACGGTATGTCCGAGAACCCCATCATAGTCACCCGTGTACATGGCTGAGCCCTACATTCAGGTCCTGTGGTCCGCTGCGGCCCCAACCACCTCTCCTTCAACGACCCTTCCATGGTCAGCATAGTCTACCACAGCAAAGTCGACAAGACGGGTTTTCACCAAGAGTTTTCTTGCCCCGCTGCTGTTTTTAACAAAAAGTCTCACATCGACCATGCCGTGGCTAAGCGTCGCTTCGCCCATGCGGTATTCTTCTCCCGTGTCCTGTCTCCTTATTGGCCATGCTAACCTCGATCTCGATCCAATAGTACTCTACCCGGGTTCAGCTCCTTGAACCCGCATTAGATGACCAAGTCATCCGGTTTATGTCAAATCTGACAGCAGAGAGTAAAAATGATCCCCTTGTCGACTTTGGAACATGGATCAGGCAAGTCTACGGCCCCGCGGTAATCCAAGACATTGACGCACGCTAATTGCAAACTATTGAAAGGTACTTTTCGTTTGATGTCATTACCGCCATGTCTCTGGGTACCCCCGTTGGATTCATGGACGCCAAGGATGATGTCCGCGGCCTCATTCGTAACATGGAAGAGACAGCTGTCCGTGAGCAGCGGCTCTCCCTTTTCCCACCCATTTCAGCCTTTGCGCGCAATAATCCGCTAGGGCGGCGCCTCTTTGTGTCCAGCCCGAGCGATCGTCGGGGGCTAGGAGTTTTCATGGCGGTAAGAGCACATTGATTTGTTTCTGGAGTGCATGCTCGGCTGAATATCACCATGTAGGAGATCCGTCAGGAGGTACAACAGCGTCGCGCATGCACCGCCAAGCCGCAGTACGAGCATTCAATGCTGGACCAATGGCTGGCCTCATCGTCGTCAGATGGCCAAGGAATTCCTCAGCAGGAGATTGAAGATGAACTTCTAATGGACATGTGAGTACACATAACGCCAGACACAAACGACCCTCCCCCTCGCAGGCATACGAGACTTACCGATCCCGTGTCCAGGATGGCTGGCCCAGATTCCATCGCTCTCATGGCCACTAACCTCGTCTTCCTTGTCGCCGATCAGCGCCCGATCCTGCAACGAGCCCAAGCTGAGGTGGATGCCGCTTATGCAGACGGACGCCTCAGCGGACAAGTCCCCACGTACGAAGAGTGCCGGCAGCTCCCATTCATCACGGCCTGCGTTAACGAGGGCCTCCGCTTCGTGGCGTCTACCTTTCCGCGCCGTCGGGCCTCGCCACCGGGACGGCCCTTTTCTCTCAACGGCATGCACGTCCCCCCCGGAACGTCAGTGTCGTCGAGCGCCGCCATGATTGGCCGTCACCCGGACCTTTACGGTGACCAGGCGGATCAATTCCTGCCTGATCGGTGGCTGACTGCATCGCCGGAGCAGTTGCAGGAATGGGCCCGTCTTGATGTCCACTGGGGAGTTGGAGTCCGCAAGTGCCTCGGCAAGCATGTAGGGTTGATGGCTCTATACAAGACCCTGGTCACGGTGAGATCGACGTGCCCCTTGTCCCCTCGGCGCTACATGTCAGCTAACACCCTTGTCATTCAGCTCGTCCGGTCTTTTGATCTGCAACTTGAGGAGACGACAACCATTGATCGATGGAGCTACCCGTCCTCTGAGAATATGCTGTTGACCCCTCATATGCCGCCCACTGGGTAAGACAATGTGGGTTGTAAGGGCGGGGGAGTTGACGAATGCAAGCTTAAGCAGGATTCGATTAGGGCGGACACGGGATATGTAACTTGCGGGCAAAGGAAGGCCTTGATGTAAATACAATGACAAATTTGAACTACTATACTTGGCCAGTAGTCATCATTCGGACTAAAGATGACGGCGGAAAAGAACTGTTGTGAAACCACAACCTGCATGTCGCAGCCGTACTCGCCTCACACTGCAGAGTAGATCAAATTGGCGTATATCTGCTCCTGCACTATGCCACAAACAGAGAACACAGATGCCGCAACAGCCACACGGTTCAAACCATGGCATTCGTACGTAAATGATGCCATTAAACATCCAGCCCCTGATTTGACATGACGTGTCGTCGCAGATCTCTGTCCACTCTGTATCCCGACACTCTGTCTGTCTCGCCCGTAAGGACACATGCAACATTCCTCCAATATCATTGAAGAATTGAGGTATAATTAGTGTCTGTCTCCGAGAAGACTGTATGTCTTAGATCAGCCTGTGATTCGCCAATTGACCATTCCACTTATGGCTACGCAGGGACTACTATGTCTCAGGGCGGAGCGCAGCGAGACAGGCAGCTAACGCCCAGTGTCTCAGTGCGGGAGACACCTTCCGGTGGAGGAGGTGGCAGGAAACGCGTCATATTCAGAATACCGTACTCGGCACTACTCCCATGGTACTCTCCTCGTACCTCAACCTGTACGATGCCGGGGACGCGGGCAGCGTAGGACCATGTCTTGGTAGTGCTAAAGTGCTCGGTTGCACAGCGTCTCATTTGACCTATTTGCCATTCCTCCCGCTGTAGTGTTTAAGACTATTGTAGCCAATGAGATACTAAACCCATTGCCATTCATCTCATATGTCTTTCTCCTTTTAATCTGGGGTTTTCTGGGCAGATAGCGTTCGAACGACGAAAACTGTAGAGCAATCAGCTAACAGATCTCCCTATCTTGCCTATCTTCTATCAGCGCATAGTCATGTCTTCCACCATCACACACCATCTTCACACTGCACAGACCAGACCGGATCTCTGGGATCATCTCCAAGACCCCAACCATCCACTCAACACAGCATGGCCCTACTTTCTTGAACAGGATACAACGCTGCTGAATCTTTCTCAAAAGATTTGTGACTTTCCTGGACTACGGAAGTTCCAATATCTCATCTCGGAGCGCAACGATGAAGGAGGCGAGGAACTTGTCGCTTGTGGGCGTTCCATCCCCTTTTTCTGGCAAGAGTTGCGTGATGCCGAGAAGGGCGGACGTCTTGATTTGAATCCGCACCTCTTCCAGAGCCTACCCGATGGTGGATGGGACACTATGGTCGCCCGTGGGATACGGCAATACATGGCTTCTCATCCTAAGGAGGCTCCCTCCTGGCCGTGGTCATCAGCCCCCATCACAACTGATGACCAAGAAAGAGATACAGCTCGAGCATCTAGCCCGGAACTACCAAATGCTCTTTCTGCCCTTGCCGTCACTGTTCGTGCAGATCGTCGACGAACGGGCCTTGCCGAACGCATCCTTCAGAACATGAAAGACACAGCTCGACAGGAGGGACTGAAGATTCTCGTTGTACCTCTGAGGCCAACCAAGAAGTCTTCCCATCCTTTCGTCCCTATGGAGGAGTACATCACTTGGACCCAAGCACAAGCACCCCTGAAGCCAACCATTTACCGGACTCCTAGCCCGTTCAGGCTTACACCACAAGCTACAGTGCAGCCAATCACCGTTGCCAGCAAAGAACATGCACTCAAGTCTTCGCTACCATTCGACCCGTGGTTGCGCAAGCATGTTCGGATAGGGGCTAAGATAGCCAAGATTGCTCACAAGAGCATGGAAGTCGAAGCCAGTCTGGATGATTGGACTGCATGGACGGGGATTGACTTTGACTCATTCCTAAATGCTCCGAAAGTGAGGGAGATAGATGAGAAATTGAAGGTCGTGGAGTACACCCAAGTGGCATTGCAAGGAGCGCTCGTTCCCTTGAAAGTGTACAGAGAGGAGAAGAGAGCAGTCTACATCGAGCCAAATGTGTGGATATACCATCAGTTGGACTAGGTGCGTATTGAGACAGAATCTGGGGGGGGGGATGCGCGTCTTGGGAGATGAAGGATTCTGGTTTTGATATCTCGCTCTTTGCTGTTTATAGTAAATAGATGTAATGGAACCTCAGAGGGTGTTTGCCGCATATCAAAGTACCCATTTTCTCATCGTCGTAGGAGTCTCTGTAACGATTTATTTTCAACAGCATATATCTATCCTCGCGCCTAGTCTCTATGGTTGTACTAGTTGCGCTGTGCTCTCATCCCCAGAGTCGGTATCGCTATTTCGACTGACCGGCCTGCTCGAGACTTGTTCCATCGCCTTATTGCCTTTCAAACAACCTTCACAAACCATAGCATCAAGATCCGCATTTGGCAACATAGCCTGTGCTGCCAATCCCAGGAGCTTCCAAGCTGCCTGCAGGAAAACCAGATTTGCGATGACAATCGCCAAAATCATGGTCCCAGCGCTCTTGCTCTCGGGAACAGAGCAGAGATACTGCGCAACAATGGTCGAGGTGTTGCAACCGAGCTTCTCTGTAAGAGGCCTAAACTCATCGTACGTTTCATTGAGAAACGTGAGGTTCTTATCGTAGAATGTATATGGGCGAGGTATTTTACAGTATCGGTCCATGCTGCCTGTATAATTCCCTGTGCCACAGTCAAGGTCCTTCTTTGGCTTCCTGTTCGGTGAATCAGGGGCGTCGATAGCATATTTGAGGTCGTCATCGTTTAAAAGTAGGTTCGGCGCCTGACAGTTGCCGAGGTCTATTGAGATAAGGGAGTGTAGGAGCTTGGCGTAGTGTAGCCCTTCTGTCGTAACAGGCGACAAAGGATCCTGCAAACATAGGAAGTTAGTTAGGAGTGAAGTTAAGTTTTAGAGATCTCGTGACTTACCTTGGGATTCTCAAACAGATAAGTCAAGTTCTTGGTAGCTGAGAAGTCGTTAGCAAAGCCAAGAGGAGAGTCCACAACGACCATACTGGTAGTTACGATCCTTCCATGCGAAGAGGCGATCCATGCATCAGATCTGAAAAAGTCTATAGTTCGAATACTCCAATGATGTCAGTAGAAGAGGGCGAGTTGACTAATGACGATGACATACTTTTGTTCGGATAGATTTCGAACGTATGCGATGTCCCCAAAAGCCCAATAATGATCGTCCTTTGCCCCAGAAACCTGTTGTGTGAGTGCCATAATTTGCCAGACACCAGCAAGATATGCATTGAGTAGTCTAGTCCCCCACCAGACGCTGGCATATTCTTTGGGGTTATCCTCGAGAATGTACCCATAAAGATGATCAGATCTTCCCTGATACTGCAAAGCAAGCGACATGTTGATACGACCAAGCTGCGTCATGATGCTACACGCCGCCGTTGCCTCAACAGTCGAGGCAGCAGACCAGGAAATCCACCACGTACGGGACCCGATGGCGTCGGACTTTTTGAGTTTGAGAGATGCTCGGTCAAGGAAACAATCTTCGAGGGTATTGTTCAAGTAAGGGATCGACGGGAGGGTTTTCACAGATTCGTCGCTCTCGTTGAAGCGCCTGAGTGACTTGATTGTGTATTGGAAACCTAGCTGACGGGTGAAGAAGCTATCTCCAACCGATAATATCTTGGGTTCGCATTTTGGCTCAAGGCTGTCTTCCCAGCTAAAAGGCGGTTTCATAAACCACCTATACACTCACGTCAGTTACTTCTAGCATACAATGATATCCACATACCGCATTTGGTTGGAAATTGTGCTGTTAGGATCTGGTGTGAACTCGGATTTTAGGTAGAAGCCACTAGAGCCTAGGTTGATCAGGGTGAAGAGGACAGCCAGAACCACACCTCCGACCAAGGTGACTGGTGTAAACCATCGAAATGGATACGGCCTCGAAATAGGGTATGAGAACCATGACGAATGCATATTGCCGCGATATCAAGCAGTAAGAAGGATGGAGGGTAATGGAGACGTGGGGAAGGATGAGTTAGGTTATCTGGATTTAAGAACAAGCTTGAGCTGGAGAGTGGGGCAAGTCCGAGGTGAGAAGTCAGCCTAGGACGTAGATCAGGAGTCGGAGGATCAGCAAATGACGTTTCTTGGCAAACACTGCCACCTATAACCCTACAAAATGAAGGAGCGGAGGCACGGTCGCGTGCTAAGCCTGTCTCTTTAAAAAAATAATAAAAATAAAATCTTATAATAAAGCAGGATCCTCCTTTAAACTTAACTCGGGTCTTTGGGTTGGGACCTGGACGTTGAGCTCGAAGCATCACTCAGAGCTATGCCCTTGACCTACTGGCTCTACTCCAAAGGGCCTAGGTGGCGAATCTAGGGCCATGAAGATGTACCTCCTGCTTGTATCACTTGAAATCGATCCTTGGAGGCAGCCTATCAGCCACAGTCAGCACTAAGCCCTGCAAACACGCAATTACAAGGCTGCTCACAGTGAGGCAGTTGTGCGGCGGCATCTTGGCATAGAAGCAGGCTCTACACCTGTTGTGCCTATTGGAGGATTGGCTTTGTGATTTAAGACATATTGCCCGAAACTGGTAATTTACGTAAGAAAAGTCGAGCATGATTCTAGAATAACGTCAATCCTACTTGCCACATCCGCTGATCGGCGGCCATCTCCAGGCTTCCTTTTCCCAGACTTACGCCCAGCCCTCTACAGTGACTTTGGCATACATCTTGGCCTACCTAAAAAGGCTGTGTTATCTGTTCACTTACTAGGATTGATTGTCGTTGATCTGGGTCAGACAGCCATCAGTAGACACAATTTCGGCCATGATACTTCGGGGTGATTTGTTCGTCTTATTTCTACACGAGGTTTCCAAATGCTAAATGATTCTACTTCCACGCTGATGATATAAAATAATTAATATAACTGATTGAAAAGACAATCTTAGCTGCAGGGTACCTTGATTGCCAGATGAGCACCAGATTGTAGTCACCAATGGATTTCGTGTTGCAGCTCGCCCGGTGACCAGTATCGGCGCAAACAAGAGTTGGAGGATCGTCTGGGAAGAATTCTTTTTAAATTATACTTGAATAAAATACATCCACTTTTCTTGATCACAACAATACATCTCTCTTTAATCCTATTACGCCTACTGTCGGCTCAGGTCTTCAACTATCCCGGTGACGGCATTTTGGATGTCGTTGCGTCGATAGCTTCCTAGAGCCTCCCACTCCTCCTTAACCGGCTCATAAGATACCGTCTTTGTTCCTGTAAAGAGCGTCGCTCTTGGGAGCAAAGGATGGTCCTGATCCAGAGCAGGGAGCTGCGTCTCCTTTCCCACTGCTTTGAAAAACAGCCCAAAGTAATCCGCAAAGGTCAAGTTCTCATCCCCAACCAGTATGGCTTTGCCACTGACAGGAGACCCACTAGCTAATGCCCCTGCAATGGCTTCAGAGAGAGATTGCGCCGATATGAAGTTTGTTCCTCCAACAGGCGCTGAAGGGGGAATTAGAAGCTCTCCTTTTGCGTACCTGACATAGGCATCGAACATGGGAACCTTCATCCCCGGGACCGTTCCAACAACGAAAGGAGCGTCAAGGCTACAGGCATAAAATGTGGGAGATGCCTGCGCAATAACCCCGTCGGCCGCCAGTTTTCTGGATCGCACATATGGCACAGTATCGACAAGTTCAGGGGCCACGTGATAATAAAAGCTGCCAACGTGGATGAAATGACGGACACCAGCTGACTTGGCCAAGCGCGCAAAGTCTGGGATAAGAGTTCCATTGACGTGGAGGTAGTGCTGATCTGCGTCTGTGTTCTCCGGAACGTGGCGTACATCGCTGCCAGCAGTAAACACGACCGCATCGAATTCGCTCAGTTGATCAATGCCGATGTCGCCCGCAGTGAAATCTCCTTTGACAAACTCCAGTTGGGCTAGGCCAGGTATACTGGATGGCGGAGGACGACGTCCAGCTATGGCCACCTCATGGCCGAGTGAGCGAAGATGCAGAGCCGCATGCCCACCGATCATTCCAGTTCCGCCGACAATAAGAATCTTCATTTTGAGCAAGGGACAAGTTTCCGGTATTTTTGTAGTTGTGAACGAAGTAGACAGGAATGATTGAGCTCACAAACCCAAGTCTGATGGCGCCTGGGCTTGTTTAAGTCTCCTATAGAGGTTTTTTATAAGCACCATTCTAACCTCGCTATTGAGGCTCTAGACATTATTAATCCTCGTACAATCCAGTCACATTTCTAAGCTGTACCCGCGCGAGGCGCGGTATCCGAGCTTAACGTTATAGACGAGAGCCTCGACCAGTGCCCAGGTTCCACACTTTGCGCGGTCCTCAAAGTACGGCGAATCATGTGACAGTATTGAACCTTAGCAACTGAGGCTAATAGATGCTAAATAGTGATTCAAGGTCATTTCAAAGCAGCAATACAAAGTAATCATAATTCAACTACAATATAGTAAAGTTCGTTACTTCTTTGCCAAGACAAATCGCGACCAGTCCTCTAATCCCTTGAGACTCTCCTGTCTCCAAGCTTGAAGACCTCCAACCAGAAAAGGTTCTTTGTTCTTGCCAGGAATGTTTGAACCGTTCCACCAAGAGGGCACTTCGCTCATGAGCGAGTGACTATACGCGTCGATATTCTTTTGACGGTACTCGGTTGCGGGCCTCGCTTGAAACCTCGACAGTCGTAGCCTTTTCTTCCTCCAACTTCTTCAAGAATTTGACTAGCCATTCAACCTGAAGCTCAAGGAAAGGCGGTCCGTTTGCTAGACCCGAGGGTGCCTGCGGTCCATAGAGCATGAAAGCGTTTGGAACCCCAGGAGTCATCATCCCAAGGTACGTATAGATTCCATCCTTCCAATTCTCCTTCAACTTGGTACCTGCCTTGTCGGTGACATTCATCTCGTAGAGACTTCCAGTCACAGAATCGTACCCGGTAGCTACAATGACCAAGTCCAGCTCGTGATGTTCATCGACACCTTCAGTCGAAGTGATAATACCGTCGGACACAAACTCCTTGATTGCGGCTTTCTTGAGGTTGACCAGTTTAACATTGGGCTGATCGAGAGTTTCGTAATAGTCCATCTCCAGGTTTGGCCTCTTGGCACCAATCCATTGGAACTGCTCGAGAGGTGCCATAATATCGCGCTTATAGGGATCGCTGATGCGGGCCCTGACCTTTTCAACCCAGAACTGGTACACTTCGGCATTTGACTGCTTGTCGTAATGGTGTTCAGGGTACAGGGAGCACAGAAAACCGTATGATCCTCTCGACCATAGTTCCTCATACCGTTCCCTACGCTGCTCAGGCGTAGTCTTATAGAATGAGCCAGCCGGTGCGTTGTATGTGTATCCCGCTGCATCACGATACTTTCCGTGGTAAAACAAAGCCTCGTACGAGCTCTTGAGCTCTTCAGATTCTTCTCGAGACAGAGATCGCTGATTCATGGGCAGGGCCGTGGGCGGATTTCTAACAAAAACGGTGACGTCGCAGTCCTCCTTGGCGATATCCTGAAGAATTTGTAGTCCCGATGCGCCTTGGCCCACAAGACCAACTTTTTTGCCCTTCAGATCCAGGCTTTCAGGCCAAGCTGCAGGATGGATAATCTTGCCAGAGAATTTGTCGATGCCAGGAAAGCTTGGGATGTAAGGCTTGTTGGTGGTGCCAGTGGCGAAGATGACATATCGAGATTTGGCGACAAGTCCATTCTCAGCCCGAAGAATCCAACCGTTGGACTCGGTATTGAACTTGGAATCGATGACTCTGGTGTTGAAAATTGCATCCTTGCGAAGGTCTAGGGCTTCAGCAATGTGCATAAAGTAACCCCGAAGTTCGTTGTGGTCTGGAAACCGTTCTCGGAACGTGAATCCGCGCCAAGCTTGTTCCAAGCTCAGCTGATACAAAGGTACCTCCGAGTCGACGCGGGCTCCTGGGTACTTGTTGAAGTGCCAGACGCCGCCAAAGTCACTGCCGGCTTCAAGAAGTTTGACAGTGTAGCCCATGTTGCGTAGCTCATGCAAGGCGTAGCAACCTCCGAAGCCACCTCCAACGATAATGATGTCGGCGACGAGCTCGGACTCTGTGGTAGAATTGACGTGGCCATTCATGATGAGAGATACAGAAATGTTTGGTAACCAATTGGGGGTATGATTATAAGTTGGGAGTTTACTTGATGATAGAGGATCTTTGGGTCCATTTCAGGATAACGGGGTGCCCTTATATGACGATAACTGTCCCTATTCCCTTGTCCTGTTGCTTGAAAGTTCATCAAGTGGTTTCAGATGACCCCGACTCACCAAGCTACAGCCATGAGCCGCCAGAAATTACAGCAATGGGGCCTCGCTTGCCGTGCGACGCGCGGGCCGCGATGGAGCCGGAGGATACGCCACGGAATGCCGAGAACTTCCCCGGCTGGGGATTCGGGGCCAAAACTACAGTAGATTGCGGGGGACAGATTATAGATTAATAAGAGATCTCAAACCCCCGGAATTAGCTGCAAGTCAAGGCTATTGTGCTTGCCAATTCGACGCTCTAACCAACACGATTACCAATCTGACACCATGGTCCTTGAAGTTGATCAAGAATTCATTGCCGCAATTGGACCTCTTCTTGAGAGCCAGAAAGATGTCGTCAAGCCCAAGCTGCACGATATCGAAGGGCGAAGAGCCCGATACGCTGCAATGAAGGCACCACCACCCATCATCCCAGAGGACGTCATCTTTGAGATTGTCAAGATTCCAACAGAGGATGGCTATCAGCTGCCAGTTTATCATTACAAAAAAAAGGACACGGATTCATCCGACAGTCTTTCAGCAGCAGTACTCCATGCTCATGGTGGCGGACTGATTACCCTGACTCCCGAGATCAGTATTGAACGACTTGCGCACATGGTTTCCGACACCGGAGTCCAGGCATTCTCTGTCGACTACAGGCTGGCACCAGAGCATCGTTATCCCACTGCTTTAAATGACTGCTGGACCTGCCTCACCTGGCTTCACTCCAACTCGCGCACTCTACGCATCGACCCGGCGCGGATTGCTGTCATGGGTGAGAGTGCAGGGGGTGGTCTCGCCGCAGCATTGACTCTCCGAGCGCGGGACGTCAACTTGTCGCCTCCAATTGCCCGGCAGATTCTTTCGTCCCCAATGTTGGATGACAGAACCAACTCCGAGGTTCCCGGTGCTTTCAAGCTATGGGACGCAGAAGACAACTTGACGGCCTGGACAGCTTACCTGGGAACGACACCTGGAGGTGAAGACACCCCGGTGTTTGCGGCACCCGGTCGTCTCAAGGATGCTGCTGGTTTGCCAACACTTTATCTAGACACCAGTCAGTTTGACCTGTTTGTTGCGGAGAACTTGGTCTATGTGCAGAAGTTCATCGAAGCTGGTGTGGAGGCCGAGTGTCATCTCTATCCAGGTCTTCCTCATGGATTTGATGGGCTAGTGCCAACGCATAGCGTAACACGGCAATTGGAGGAGAATAGGAAGCGAATCTTGAAGCGTCTGTAGAAGCTAGCGTGTAGCTATTTCAACCGAGGATGCAGTTCGCGCTTCTCATGGACCAATCTTGCTTGCTTGATTTTGAATCAAGTTTTAAGACATAGACTTCCGACCCTCATTCTATTAACAGTGCCGTCTATTCTAGCCAGACAGATCTAGTCTATTGTCACTTTTCCCCGGATCCCTTGAAAGGCCTTCCCCAGACCGCTCTTCGCCATTCCCTGCCTCTAGGCTCAATTGGAGCTAGACCAACTCACTATTAGCGATCTTCATTCCGTCGCTCCCGGATCCGGACCCCGCGCTTCGCGTGGAACGCGTGCCCTCCGTCCCGCGTCTTAAAAATCCCGACACGCAAGGTCGTACGTTCTCTCCATCACAACTCCCTTCGGCTTATTGAGGTACACAGAATCATCAATGGGCTCCACTACCAACATAGTTCCAAGAGCTGTGAGTGAGATTCGCTTATCTTGATCCTTCTTGTCTCGGCTAATGATATCCTCAGTGCCGGAACTGCCGGATCCGCAAGGTAAGCCGAGCCCCAGAAAGCTGACTGCCGACAAGTCACTAACCCACCTTAGATACGCTGCAGTCGAGAGATCCCTTGTACCAATTGCATAACATCAAAGATCACCTGCCAAGAAAGCACCAAAGATGTTACTCGCCGTTCAACACACGCGAGGTCGGTGCCGGAAAAGTAAGTCCAGGGTCGTCCCAGATAGTCGAGTTTAGCCTAACGATGTCTTGTCCTAGTAGAGACCAAGATAGCATTGAATCCCTGCGCAAAAGAGTAACTGCCCTTGAGCAGCAGCTCAGCAGCTTGTCATCGGGGCTTGAGTCTCAGGTCCCTGAAGCCGCCACATCAACTGTACTCTCACCGACAGTGGCACAGTTAACTCCACAACACAGCCCGTGCCATATAGACCTGGCATCGCTTGAGGGTGATTCTTCATTCAGAAAGCAAGCTCTACTTGCAACAGACATCACCGAGTTTGGGTCATTGGCCGGTATTGGGTCACCCCAGGTTGTTGACAAGATCTCCGGTCTACGCAAGCTCCTCGAACGCAAGACGTCCGACGGAGATACACCTCAGTGCCGAGAATGGAAACCATCTACAAGCATAACCTTGCATAGAAACTTGCCTCCAGCTGATTTCGTTATTCGCCTGTTGCGCGCAGCGCAAGGTTGGTCGCAATATGTTGTCACCCCCTTATATTCGCATGTCCTAATCCGCACACCAGGTTCGGACTACCTGTTGACGTTATACTTCCCAATAGACATGAAGAAGGTCGAGGATTTGTGTCGTCGCGTATACTTTCCAGTACAGGCTGTCACAATTGGAGAACTAACCCTGTTGAGCGCGCTGCTCGCCGTGATCTTATGCAGCCTTGAAAGTTTCCCGCGGCCAGAGTTTTCTGAGGAAGAAGTTGCAAAATACCAAGCTCTTTGCAAGGAGAACCAAGTCACTGGAATAGAAACATATGAGGTTAACATGGTCCCGGCCTTTGAGCATTGTCTCGTGCTGTGCATGGCGGCAAGTCTCCCTCTCGCCCCAACCAAGCGCAGAAGGCCACGTCTGTTAACATTCAACACAGGCCCAAAAGGCCCAAACTGAAGGGGACATTGCACTTCAGTGGCGCTTATCCTCGACTGCCGCACGGCATTGCCTCGTCCTTGGCTACCACAGGGAGCATGTAGTAGCAGCAATGCCTCCAGATGAAGCAGAGAGAGTTCGTCGACTATTCTGGAGCATCTATTTCTCAGATAAGAGTACTGTTCTCACTCTGGGGAGAACTTCAACTATCCAAGACCTGGATGTCGATATTGAGCCATATGCCATCACCTCCGACCCTGGACGAGAGCCATGGGACACTGCAATGTGGATATTCATCGATTACGCGAGGATTCAGGCAAGCATATACGAAAAGCTCTACTCCCCGGCATCACGCCGACGCAGCGCTGCAGACCGACAGATCATCGTGGGTGAGGTGACCAAGTATCTGTCTAATTGGCATGAGTCATGGAATCAATTGGACACTTCGAAAGCATACAACAAAAAGCTCTTTGACAATACGTTTGGGCCAGTCGACGTCTCCTACTACTCTACCCTGACGCTTGTTCACCATGCTCTCGACCTCTCAACCTCGATAAGAATTATTTCAGATCCTTGCCTTGAAGCAGCAAAACAGGGGCTGCAGTCACACGTGTCGGTGCATGCCCAATATTCTCTATTGGATGCCCAATCGTTGGCATTCTTTGCAGTGTGGTATGTCAGCAAAACAACGAAACGCCCCCCTATTATCGTACATAAAGGCTGATAAGCTTCAGGGTTCATGTGTACTGTCCTCTTACTCCGTTCGTCGTACTATTCCTGCACTGCATCACAAATTCCGACACTAGCGACCTTGATTTGCTCAAGGGATCACTCGACGTCATGGAGCAGACGAGCAGTCTAGCTAGGTCTTGTGAAAGACCATATGAGTTCTGCAAATACCTGTATAGCATAGCAGAGGCACATATCTCAACCTGTACAGAGAATGGGGGCGACACCGCTGACAAAGTGGACTTCGATTTGGCTTCCCTACAACACCCTCCGAGTGAGAATTGGCCTTTCCCAGATCTAAATCTTCAGCTCATCTCGTCGGCTTTCCCATCAAGCGATTGGTGGGCCCCTCATACGAGCTGAATGCATGTACTATACGAGCTTCTTTGTCGCTTCTTTGAATTATCATAAGATTACGGTGGCGTCAGGAGTAAGACCTTCAAGGCCAATGATGTAGCCTTTGTTGAGCTGATCAATTACACGAGGGAGATGTAAGTCTAATCCAAGTTAAATCAACGTTCTTGTGCCAGATCAGCTCAATGATCCTGGGCCCTGGCATGTCAGGGGACAATAATCCGAGCAGACGAATAGTTTTGCAGAGGTCTCTTGCAGCCTGTAAGGTACAAGGCCCTTGCACCTATCATTCCCTTCCAAACGTGGTCAGCAGCATGAAACAATGTGGCTGCCGTAAGCCAAGGAAGCTTGGAAGGGATGAGTGAGCATGGTTTGTGTGCCAAGACTGTCACGTCTCGGAACAGCCCACCATAGCGCTCGGAAGAAGATTCTCCGCCAAACATCAGCCAAAGAAAATCAAGTCTTCGAGATTAGGTGCCGTTTGGGCGGGTTGCTCCCTCGGACAATGAGTGGCTTTAGAACCGTTGAAAGTATTGTTCAGACCATGTCAGGAGACCGCGGTTCATGTCTGTAGAAATTCGATGATCTCCAATAGGCTTCAAGCGAGAGAATAGTAGTGAATGGGATGAATAGGGAGACGCAGCGTCTCCTCCAACATGCAGTGAAACTTTTGCGAGCTAGCCCACGCTCCGAGACAGAAAGAGCATTGTTATTAGCTTGCATAATGAAGCCCAGCACTCAGATAACAACAAAGTCGGAGGCCTGAATCATAGAAGCACAGAAGAAACACAGGCTCAATAGATGGTGTTTGAGTGAGGGCAGGACTGGGTGGCTGATTAGAAGTTCAATTAAAGGTCCATCATCGAGCACTCTGATAAACCCCATCAGTAGGTAGCTAAAACTCGACTCCTCGCCACAGCTAAAGGCAGTTGTCCCAACCCAAGTAACTTCCCATCACTATACAATCCGAATAATATCAATCAACCAGCTTCCTCAATTCTTCAACAAGGCTGCATGTGTGCCCTTGGCATCCTCCAGGCCATCCCGATCCTGTGGGCCAGGCTTGAGGTAACAATCACCAGGAGCGTTGTTGGTGGCGGCGTTTCCTATTCTCGCCCAGAACGGCACAAATGAGACGCCTTCACATGTTTTCTCGGTCGTATTGTAGCTGTTCCAGGCGTTGCAGGCTTCGATGCATCCGTTCAGGTTGGTGGCGAAGACCGAGAAGATGGGATCGTTGGGGGCGTTGGTGTTGCAGTAGAAGGTGAATTGGGCCTTTTTCATGACTTTGAACGGTTAGACAATTCTTGTTATGATCAGTGACTTGATGGAGCTTACACTTGGATGTGTACACGGTTCCAGTGGTCGTGTCCTTCTTGTTGGAGCAACCGCTGGTGAGCTCCTCCTGGTCCACATCGGTCGAAGCAGGTGCAGTACTCGTGACAGTGACAGTAGCAGCGGTTGCGGCAGCGGCATCGGAGACGGAGGCATATGATTCACGCAAGGCGTTAAGCTTGGCGTCTGAATCATTTGACTTCTTCACAGCTACACCAGTTGCAGCAGCCAGTCCAATCACTGCGGCGACAGCGACGGCCAGGGCTGTGATGAGGACGAACACTATGACCGGGCATCCACATATCCGTGATTTCTTTTCCCGTTCGGTAACTGCTGCTGAGGCTGGTACCGGGTCTTGTGCCGCCTCCTTGTCGTTCAGAGGCGGTGTTCGGGTTTGGGAGTCGTTACGCTCGAAGGGAGGCGGCACATCGCTGCTCGGGGAGGTGTAGCTAGCGTATGGGTAACCTGAATGAGTCGAGTTCCCGGCATTATAGACCTGTGGGAGGTGATCGGAAGGGTTGTGCACCACCTCGGGTGAAGTGTCGAACTAAAAAGTGTCTATTAGAGCATTGTTCACCAAGCAACTACCAGTCAAAGAACTCACTTGGGTAGCCATGTTTGACGTTTGGAAGGAACCGACAGTGCTTCAACAAAGTCAAAGAAAAAAGAGGAGCACCGCGCACGATAAATGACGGATATCATCAGCCTGTTATCCTACTCATCTTCTTAACCGAGCCGTTGCCAATCACGACCAGAGCTCTCTCCACAAGGAAGTCGTACCCGTCGATGGGGCTGGAAAAGGCTTAAATCTTACCCTCTACTTGCCAGGGTAAGCCGGCACTTGAATCATGCTTTTACTGGCTGCAGGTCCGACGACCCCTGAGCAATTGTTCAACGTCGTCAGCCCACTCATCCTTGTAGGGCTGCGGGCGGCTTCGTCCCGTTGTTGACTAGTGGCGGAGTTTGGCAAAGGCTTGTTTTTTTTAACGGCCGAGGCAGGACTCAGCCTGTCTGACGTTCTCTCTGCAGCCTGCCGTCTTGGTGGGGAGACAAGAGACACGTTGGCGACAATCACTTCCTATTCTTGAGAGGCCAGACTTTTGGATCAACAGAGCCAAACCAGAGTCTTCTTCAAAAGGCCATCAGCCTCGGCTCACGGCACTTGAGGATAACTTCAAGCTACGATCTATGACGAGATTGGCTACTCGTCTTAATCTAACCGCTGTGGCCAGGCTCGAATGAGCCTAGTCGCCGCCTCCGGCGGAGGTAACGGACGCACAAGGCAAGGAGCAGACGCTCAATGCTCATCTAGCGCTGACGGGTTGAAAATGTTTCCTTCGATCAATGGACAATCACGTGGAACTTTGGGAGACTCTGGACCTTTGTGGACCGGGATTGAGCGGGCTCGAGCGGACTGCAGCGGTCTGGAGTCAGTGGGAGCCTATGCACTGGCTGGCCTGAGCGGCATTCGGGGCAACTAATAGCGATGGATTAGTCAAGAAGAGGTCCGACCATGCGTGTCTTGCCTGCTGGCTGAAGATCACAGCAAAACTGGGCATATGAGCAAGGCCAGTCTGGCTCATGTTAGCCATGCCTCAGTAAGCCAAAAACACGACCTGAGCACACCAAGACAACACCACACCGGCTCGGCCTCTGAATATCTTCAAGGTTTGCTCCCTCGGACTAGTGTCCGAGTCCGGGCCCGCAGTTACTTCTTTTGGTATCATCCCTCGAGAAAGGACCAGCAGTGCCACAGGGCTGGAACATTTAATCTCAGATCTGTACAGGAGGCGCCCCTTCTAAAGTACTTTTCAGCACAAAATGAATGGAAACAAGCAAATCCAGAGCTTCTGCACTAACAACAGACCTGAAACAAGGTGTCTCGGATGGTGATTGGTCTGTTGTTACGGCTTGAATGCGATTGGTTAACTACGGGGGTTAAGCGGATGATTTGCACCGGTATCCCCTGCAAGCCTCGTCCGTTGATCCCGGAGGCCGCTTTACCAAGTGTAGAAGGCCGTCTATGCGGTCGGCCGCCTGCGTCCACTTCCAAAGTTGCTCTTTTTCCAAGCACCCTGCCTGACTGCGCAGCTGTGAAATGAATGGGATCTGCGCCTGAATGCCTTTCTTTCTAGTGGCTTATTAACTGATTACTGACAGGGAATCGATACGACCTTGGGCTTCCATTGCTGTGGCCCATGACCAAAGTCATCAGCACTTGGGTGAAAAGGGCCGAAGGGGGAGAAAAGTTCATGCGAGAATGCCTATGATTCCAAAGGGGAACTCCAACTTGCTGCAACTTTTTGCGACCATAGACCCTTAATTTACCTCCCAGAGCAGCCAAGTTACTGTTTCTGCTACATTAACAGGAACAACGTTGCAGCTGTCTATCCTTGTATGGTGCCAATGGGATCAGCTGCTTTGAGGCTGTGAACACGAGACAGAGGCCATCACTGGTGGAATAAATAGAAGCTGAGCCCATCCCCAGGAAACAAGATCTACAGACATCAACCATCTCCCAACCTTCAAGATGCAGTACTCGAGTCTGGTTTCGTTTCTTCTTTTCAGCGCCGTCCACGCATGGCTCCCTCATGAGCAGGAGTTGGCGGCTTTCAACCTGACTGCTCGCTTTGAGCAGCTTGGCAAGCGCTTTGAGCCTACTCTTGCTCCCGGCATCAACAAGATCCGTGGCGTCAACTTTGGTGGTGAGTAACCCTCATGGATACGTTTTCTTGGCGCAAATCTGATTATTTCTAGGCTGGCTCGTCTGCGAACCTTGGTTGCAGCGAAATGAGTGGCAGAACAACATGAAGTGCGGCGATTCCGTCTCCGAGTTTGACTGCATGCGGGAGCATTACTCCGGAAGCAACCGTGAGGCTGGTAACCAAGCCTTTGAGACTCACTGGAAGAACTGGATCAACACGGCCACCGTCCAGTCCGTCCACGACGTCGGTCTGAACACCATCCGTATTCCCATTGGTTACTGGTCTTACGTCGACATTGTTGACAAAGCCAGCGAGCCTTTTGCTGATGGCAACCGCATGCTCCCTTACCTTGATGCTGTTGTCGGAAAGGCTGCCGACCTCGGTCTTTACGTCATCATTGATCTCCACGGTGCTCCCGGTGGTCAACAGGAGGACGTCTTCACCGGCCAGAACAACAAGCCTGCTGGCTTCTACAACGACTACAACTTTGGCCGTGCCCAGAAGTGGCTTACCTGGATGACCAAGCGCATCCACAGCAACATCGCTTACCGAACTGTCGGTATGATCGAGGTTCTGAACGAGCCCGTCTCCCGCCACGACGGAGGCAACCGTTACCCAGCCCCCGGCCAAGACCCCGGCCTGGTCCAGAAGTACTACCCCGGTGCTCTCAAGGCCGTTCGCGATGCCGAATCTTCTCTCGGCGTCCCCAACAACAAGAAGCTCCACGTCCAGTTCATGTCCAAGAAGTGGGACTCCGGTGATGCCCGCACCCAAGCCAGCATCGCCAACGACCCCTTCACCGGTTTCGACGACCACAACTACATCGGATTCGCCCTGAACGACAACGACCGTGGAGATCAGTACAAGCTGATGCACAGCGCCTGCACCGACTCGCGCGTCATCAGCGGCCAGGACTTTGCCATCACTGGCGAGTGGAGCATGACCTCCAACGTGGACTGGCACAACAAGGACTTTTTCAACAAGTTCTTTACCGCTCAGCAGCAGCTTTACGAGAGCCCTGGTATGGACGGATGGGTGTACTGGACCTGGAAGACTGAGCTCAACGACCCTCGCTGGACTTACTCTCATGCTACTGCTCTGGACTACATCCCTAAGGATGCTGCTGGACTTGAGAAGAACGTCTACCGTGATGTCTGCGCTGGATTCAGGTAAACAGAAGTAGAATGAGGGTTGGTGCATTCAACTTGTACATACTATTGCATGTGTATCTAAAGCATTGGTAGGGAGTGTAGTAGAGATCTAGTTTTGCATCTTGCTTTGCATTCGTTCCATTGAAAATAGAATCTTAAAGATCACCATCGTGCAAATACTAGGTGTTTAACTCAGTGAATTTCCAAACATGGCCAACTAGGATCCGAGATTTTAGGTCTCAATAATATTACGCCTAATATTTCCTTGCAAATTCGTCATGGTCGTGTCTTTCGATGTATGTGAATTGTAGGCATCATCCACCATCCACCATAACAAATGACAATTCTCTAGCGGTATCGAAACTCAATAAAAGCACACGTCAAGTTGAACGTAATGAATACACGAGATTTGCCAGTGTAGAAGGGAGCTAAAGAGTACCTGCGCAACTCAATCCTCTGATTTTAGGCGGGCTGTTGTTGGAGTTCTCCCGTTGTAGGGTAGCCAGATGGGAAAAGGGGCTGGAGATCTGAGATACGCTCCCGTGTTAAAAGAAAGATACATGGAGAGAGAGAAAAGACCTGATGAGTGAGCTGATGATGTACTTATTCAAGACTGTTGGGAATTCCTGTCCGACATTTGGTGGATTTCAAGACAATGGCGATCAAGTATTCGCATGTGTTCTTCCATCGAGCCTCAACTTCAATGACGTCACGGAAACAAATTGAGATTTTCGAGAAGTCCTTCATAACTAATGTGCTGCACAACCATACATAGCACAAGGCCATTTTGTTTTGTGCAAATACATAACCACATAACTATCCCAGCATAACTGGGACACATATCTGGACCAGTGATTCTGCTCAACCCCCAACTCAAAGCTCTCACTGTAGCTGCAATCAATCCTTCTTGACCTCCTGGATATCCACGACATGGCCAGTCTCATCGAGCGCAACCACAACCTTCTTGGTGCTGGCCTTTCGAGGGTTCTTGGCCTCAAAGATCTCGGATATCTCCTCCAGGTTCTTGCCCTTTGTCTCGACAAAGAAAAAGTACATGAAAGTAATCTCGATCGCGATCCAGACGATGTAAACTAGGTACAGCTTCCATCCAATCTCCTTGATGCCGACGCTGATACCGTATGTGTTGGTCATTGTGGCAATGTTCATAAACACAAACTTGATGGAAGATCCCTTGGCACGAGCCCGGTTTGTCAGACACTCCATAGGGTAGAGTGTAGCACTGGGTGTCATGCCGGTGGCGAAGCAGATACCAAAGAGATACACGGCGACGATGAGCCCGTAGACGAGATCCTTGTGCCTGTCCGAATTTGCCGCGAAGGCGGTCAGCATGATGTATGCAGCGAGACATCCCGTGAGACCACTCATCATCATTCTTCGACGGCCGAATTTGTCAAGGACCATGGAGCCGCACATGGCAGCGCACCAGCAGATGACAGCGTTGATGGCGTTGATGAGCAGTTGAGTGTTGGAGTTGGTCATGCCAGCTTTCTTTAACATCTCGGGCTAGCATAGCTTGTCAGTAAGATGCTTTATGGTTGTCTAGAGAAGACTTACAAGGAAGTACGAGATGACATTGTTACCCGACCACTGGCCAAAGAACGCTGTGGCAACCACAAGCATAATCCGGTACCGGGCGGATCGAGTATTGACAAGTTCACGGTAGTCCCACCAGCGACCAGGTTCCTCATGGGCATGCTCTTCCAAGATCTGCTGGTACTGCAGCTGGACGATGGGCGAGTTAGGGTCTCCTTCTCCGTGATACTTGGCGAAGATGGCTAGTGCCTCCTCAGTTCTGTCCTTGGAGATCAACCAGCGGGGAGACTCGGGGAGGAAGAGGACCAGGGCCATGGCCATTGACGGGAAGGCGGCCTGTAGGATCGTAGGAATTCGCCACGCCCATGAGGATGAAACATGTCTTTAGACTTGAGTCAGCGAATGCAACTGGACAAAAATGGAAGACACTCACAGATTGGTACCGTAAGTAACCCAGCCTGCCAAGATATTGCCAACCCACCAAAAGTTGTTGTACCTACTCAGATGTCAGCACCATCAAAATGATCGAGTTGGAAACGCCACATACATGCCAGCGGTCAGGCCTCGATACGCAGGGTGCGCAAGCTCGACAGTGTACGCTGGACCTGCTCCGTGAGCGACAATGGCCCCAAAGCCAAGGACAAATCTCCCTCCGATAAATTGGCCAAGACTGTGCGCAGAGCCCTGAATAGCAGTACCAATCAAGATGACGAGACACCCGATAAAGATACATGGTCGTCGGCCGTGTACGTCAGAGATGTAGGCCACAAAGGGGAACGCGGCAAGCTGAGCCAAGTTGTAGATGATGAAGACGATGCCAGTAGAGGAACCACTGCCGTCAAGACCAAATGACTCCTGGTAAGGCTTCATCGCGTTGATAGCTCCCATGAGAGAACCATCTGAGGCACGTTAGTCAACGGGTTGACTCGTTGCGCAAAAACACATCTTACCGAAACCTTGAATAGTCGAGACGAGATAACCGACAGTCATGACGACGTAAAGGCGAGCCAGGGACTTTCCAGAGAGCTTCCCCTTCTGAGCAAGGGCTTCTGCAAGAGCTGCAGAGGATGTCTCAACCTGGGTAACATGTTCGACCGGCTTGGCCATCTCCTCATGTTCTCCTGCAAGAGATGGGGGCTTGGCGGCCGAGTTTCTGCCCGGTGGAGACATTTCGATACGACTGTTTGTCTTGAACAGTTGCGTGAGGGGGAGGTTCTTTGTATGAGTTGGATCGGTGTTGGAGGATGTGTTGCGGTTACAACGGGGACAGCATCATTTAAATAGTTGACCCCAAGAGAGCGGTTATCCGAGGTTCAGGAGTCTCCAGACTAAGACGCTTGTGTGTGGTGCCACCATCGAGGTCGCTCCTACGGTTCCCCATGGGGTCACGTTGGTTGAACCTGGGGCAACAAAGTTGGAAAGGTCGCTGGTTTGTGGCCTGACTCAGTGGAACAAGCGAAAAATTCACCAACTAAAGGCGGGGTTAGCTGGTGTTCCTGATCATTCACTAATGAATGGTCTGCAAGTTCCTTGCAATCCCGCCTCGTTTCCCGACGACGCAGTGTTGAGCCTCTCAGCCGCAACCCCGCAGACGGAACGAAGGAACCGGAACTGTGAGAGTAGGTTCACCTGATTTAACAAATCTTTCTTTGGCCAAATGCATTGGCGAGGGGTTGGGATCGGGGGAAAGTCCGTATTATCCAGTTTGCCTCGAGACATTCGGGCAGCTGGCCGAACTCATATAAACATTGTTTCTCACGATCTGGCGTGCTCCATAAGCGAGCATATCAACGGCCTCTTGAATGCCGAATAAGTTCAGCCTGGACAACTAGCCGCTCTCTCATTTCTTTGTGTAGGGTAATGTTATTATTGCATAGGGAGACAAACTTGTCTTGATTATTATCTGCAATGATGACAAGCAGCCTCCAGCCACAAGAGCAAAAGACACGGATACTAAGACATGGCAGCATCAAATCCTAATAGTATTAAGATGAAATACCCTCTAATTATGCATCAATGAGGTTCCGTAGTTGATCAAAGACCTCTTTATTGTCGCCACGATGCAACATCTCTTCACTCCTCTCCTGAATTGGCTGTGAAAACTCTAGTATAAACTGCAACATCCACCGGTCGAGGTGAAAGGTCGCGTCCTTGTATCTGAGACAAGCATTGTGAAACTTCTGTAGCTTACTGATCGTCACCGAGACGATGGGCCAGTACTTGTGCAAATCAGTAATCATCTCAAAGTTCCGCTCCAGTCTAGACCTGGCCATTGCAATTTCTTCGTCGTTAGGGCTGAATAGCAGTGTGTGTATCTGTACTGTTGACGACGTGACGAGGTCATGACCGACGAGTGAGTGCATAATGTCCGTCTCTGGCCGCTGCTTGGCCGTCCAGATGAGGTCGCAGAGGTCGGCCGCGTGTTGTTTACACCCTGTGGCCAAACTGATGGTCCGCTCAGAAACAGGGCTATGGCTGTCAATTTCTAGACTCGCCCCGAGAGAGGAATAGAAGAGAAGTTGCCCAATGTGATGGTAGTTCATATGCATATTGACAAAGGTAGGTCCGGAACCTTGACTGCCCCAATAGGCCATGTTTTCTTCTGTATATCTCAACTGAGGAGGCAAGTGGGTCAGCCATGCACCCAAAGTCTCAGACAGTTCCCCAATAGCTTCATGAGCTTCCCCCTCAGCTACCTTTTCGGCAGCGATTTTGGCATTCAGCCGATTCACTTCATAAAGAAGGGTGTTGAGGCTGATGAAACGGGCTAGCAACGAGGGCGAAGGCCATGAGGATGGAGAAAAGGACGTAATTGGCGATGCGATATGCTCAGCTGGTTCGCTAATGTCAAGATTTATGAAGTCATGTTCGCTTATTGGCAAAGGCACATCATGGCGAATCTGGATGGCGCGCGGAAGAGAGACGGATGAGCTGTTCCAAGTATCAGTCGTAACTAGTGACCACCAAACTATCACACGTTAGCTTAACGTCAGAGAACCCAAACAAGACAATCATTCAAGGTAAAAAGGCTATACCTCGGCGGTTGACTTCTTGCTCAATACGATTATTGACTTTCAGGTTGGGAAGGTCTATCAACATAGCCATACGGCAAGCAATGGTGAGGTAGACACATTCCGTCATTGCCTCACCATCCGCAATGAAGTTTGCAGCTAGGAGCATACAAGCTTGGATTGTGACTATCGAGGTGTCGTGCAAGTCAAGTAACTTCTCTGCTTCTCGGGCGTATGGGCGGCCTCTGTGCCAAGGGTTGATATGACTGAGGCTCTGATGACTAGAGAACCGAGCCGACAGGCCGATGACGGCAAAGAACAAAACTCTGGGGATAGTGCCGTCCTGAAATTCCGCCTTGAATGATGGCATGTGGAACATGTTCGGAAAGGCAAAGTGGACATGGATAAAAAAGAGGTCGATGAGTTCCCTCGACAAGGCGCGATCAGGGATTGCGGCAGAAGAAGCGTGAAGCGCCACTCCTTTTGGATCAGCCAAAGGAGCATAACCTTGTGGAAAAACAGGCTTTTGGTCTGGCGCAACATCACATTCGAGACCTCGTTTCGTACAGAAGACGCATGTTGTCCCACGACGCGGTCTAATGCACTTCTTCTGGCGGTCCCTGGTGAGTTGCGTTAGCATAAGGCGCCTTGTTCTCCGACGGACGCTTTGGAGGTTACCCACCGACAGGCCTTGCAAGCCGATAGAGGTCTCATGATGTCGGAACAAAAAGTCGGGTTATTGTGCAAATGATCCACGCCTGGGCAGGGGAAGTGATGCAACACTAGAGGCACCTGCTTAGATTAGAAGGCTGTTTGTATTGCTTTATTGCGGGTTAAGAGACAGAAGTTGAGTAACAGAACAAGAGAGTTGCAAAATAATTGATCAAGTCGTAGGCATCTCTTCACCTCGGAGTGTGAATACGTGTATTCGATACTTCAACAGCTGTACCTTTACGCGTATCATGATAAATCCCTGCATCGCTAGTCATTCATCTTGATGATTGGACCGCTTAGGCTTGGTATGGGTACCTCTAGTACTGACTAGGAGGACGCTGACGTTCCTTCACTGGATGTGGATTTAGTGATCCTGAGGCCAACAGACTCTCTCACGCAGCGTTGGGCCAGACAGATCTTCCATAAGCGAGATCGGACTCTGATGGGTGGTGGTACGCTATGAAAAGGCCGTCGGACATTAGGAGATGGGCATAAGAAGACTCGACTCTCAACAGAGTGTTTTTGGTTGATGAGACCCACAACAGCAAGACTAACAAGAAAACAGCTGGGAGGACACCGGAGATGTGAAACGATGAAACGAAAGAGACGACTTCAACTTTACGGGTAGCGAATAATATGAGAAAGAGAAAACATTTGCAACGCGACACATACACGACTCAATTCTATCTACCGTATAATTTACTCAGAGGGAACCATTAGGCAGTGCCTCCAGCTTGAACCCAAACTCCATCTCCCGCAGACCAACAAGGTGACGTTCTGCAACCCCAGGGCCGCAGGCCCCTGTACCCACACCAGCAACCTCAGCGTCGAGACGTAAAATAGTTGCATTCTCCTCCACCAAGTCGCAAGGGTGTTTGGCTTCTCGGATAGTCTTTGCCGAATGTCGAGTCGCAGTCCAGTTGAACTCGTCACGTTCCCTGCTCTGGATGCTGGTCGCCCGAATGCCAAGGCCATATTCGTTTGACAGGGTCAGCCAGCGGGTTTCCATCCGATTGCCGTTCTCTTGAGGTAGGTCATAGGGCACTTGAATATCTGACACGGATGATGCGCTCCAAATGCCACGTTTCTGAGAGCTGCGCTTGTCGGGGTAAGACTCGCCAGGCCCTAGACCAAGCCACCGTACCCTGTCCAAAGCACGGTTCATGCGGAGGTCGATTCCAATGCGAGGAACATCCGGTGGACTGTACCCGCGAGGAACAAGGTTGACGCGGATTTCGAGAGATCCTGAAGGCGAGATCTTGTACACAGTTCGGCAGTTCAGACCCCAGTCCAAAATGGCAGGAGAAAGATACGTCTCGGCTTCAACAACCACCCCGGATTCGTCGCTTCTGAAGACGAAAGATCTCTTCTGACTGGTCATGACTTCAACCCAATATCTCTCCCACTCCGGAACTGCAGACGGAACATCGTTGTTGGTAGGTGGGCGCCAAATGGACGGGATCATGGCCACCTTTGTAAGGGGGTCCTGCTCCAGGAGAGACACTCCTGAGCATGTCCAAGCCTTGAGGTATCCTCGTATCTTGTCAAACTCAAACTCCCAGTTTGACCCGTTGACCTTGAGCGTGGTTCCAACTGAAGTGGTTGAGAGACCGGAGCTCGGGTTTGAGAGGGTGGCATCTTGTAGGGGGGACGGAGTGCGTGTTACTTTGGACAGGGTGAACTGGGCCCAGGCAACCTCATGGCCAGATTGGGCCCAGGCAGTATCAACCGACAAGTAGAACCAAATGGTTAGCAGCACCTCGTATTCGCTCTCGATGTTGGTGACTCCCTTAGGCAGTGGAATCTTGGCCGTCGAGCCAGCGGTGATGAAAGGCAGATCAAGCATCCCAGCTTCAAGAATTGAGGACCTGCATTGACCATATTAGTATGAGAAAGTAGTAATTTTACCGCGTAGGGACGCACTTACTCAGACCTAAGTTCCTCAACCTTGAAAGTTGCCATAAGGTGTTCCAGACCAACAAAGTCGTGCATGTTGTGAACAAGCAGCTCGCCGTCGACAAACTCTGTACGCACCGGCTGAATGACCGACTTGTACTCGAGAAGCCCTGGCGTCGGACCATGAGCGCTACTGCATAGACCGCCCATGGCAAATGTTCCGTCGTGGGGGAACTCGCCAAAGTCACCACCAAATGCGTAGAAACCCTTTTCGGCCTCCTGCTTCCATAGACCATGATTCGCCCACTCCCAGATAAAACCCCCCTGGAGTCTGGGGTACCTTCGGAAGCGTTCTTCATAGTCTTCGAGCCCACCTGGCCCGTTGCCCATAGCATGGCCATACTCACAAAGAATGATGGGCTTGTCAAAGTTGCCATCCTCGCCAACACCGAGAGTCTCGGCATGAGATTCGAGCTCATTCATGGTCAAGTACATGCGGGAATACATGTCTGCATGCTTCGCATCTATGTCGCCCTCATAGTGAAGGAGCCTGCTTGGGTCTCTTTCCCTGAGAAAAGCGTACATGCTGTCGTGGTTCTGTCCATAAAATGATCCATTGCCTAGTGACCAGATGACGACAGAAGTGTGGTTCTTGTCTCGATGAAACATGGACTCGACACGGTCGAGGTAGGCAGCCTTCCACAAGGGGTTGTTGGAGATGTACTCTGCAGATCGTCCAAACACAAGATCCCTCTTCTCGCCATACGTCATGCTCTTTGACAGGTTGAGCGCCCGGGAGACGCTCCGCAGGAAGCCGTGACACTCCAGATCTGCCTCATCGATAACCCAAAAGCCAAGTTCATCAGCCAACTGGAAGAACCTAGGGTCGGGAGGGTAGTGGCTGCAACGGATGGCGTTGATGTTGTGTTGTTTCATGAGAATGAGATCTTGGCGGATAAACTCTAAAGGCACCGCGCGGCCTCTATGAGGGTGGTGATCATGTCTGTTGACTCCTCTGAACCGTATCGGTTTGCCATTGACGCAGATGAGTCCATTCAGAAGCTCGACCTTGCGGAAGCCGATGTTCTGATGAACGGTGTAAAAGGTCTTGCCACGTGCCAGTGTAATCTCAACCCGATAAAGGGTTGGGGTTTCGGCAGTCCATTTCTCAGGGCCCGAAACATCGAGGTCAATGCTTAGCTTCGTGGATTCAGGACCGAGGATCGACTCAGTCTCGGCAATGATGGTTCCCTTGTTGTGGCTGAGTCCTTTGACAGAAAGTCTCACAAAGCCACTAGCGGGTTTGGAAAGTTCAATCTCGGCCTTCAGCGTGCCGTCATCGAATGCATTGTCAAACTCGGTGCGGATGAACCAGTCTCGGATGTAAGGATCGGAAGGGAATGCGATCAAGTGCACATCTCGGAAGATACCTGAGTGTCAATTACATTAAGCATGAGTTGCGGACCATCATGAAAGGACATTTTAATAAGGAGTCACATACCTGAAAGCCACCATTGGTCCTGATCCTCAATGTAGGTGGCATCAGACCACTGATAAACCGTGACAGAAACCTCATTCACACGTTCCCAATCGATGTACTCGGTGATGTCAAACTCAGAGGCGTTGCGAGAGCCTTGGGCGTACCCGACCAAAACACCATTGACGCGCAGATGATAGGCCGAATCCACCCCGTCAAAGCGCAGGCAAAGCAGCGAACTCTTATCCCAATCCGCCGGGACACGGAACCGTCTTCGGTAAGTGCCAGCCGGGTTCTCGGTCGGTACGTACGGAGGGCACACGGGAATAGGCAGCTGCACATTTGTATAGTGTGGATGCCCAAAGCCCTGCAGCTGCCAATGCTCGGGAACTTCAATTGAGTTCCACGAGGTCTCTGGCACGCTTGGGGAGTCGTCTTGCAGGTTGTCTGGGGCGTCCCATGGCGTCGGCGCATAGTGAAAGTCCCATTTGCCATTTAGGACGAGTGCGGTAGCGGGGATGAAGTAAGATCGCGGAGGCAAACAATTGCGGCGAAAAACAGCCTCGTTCTCCCAGTCATTTCTGCCGAGCTGTTGTTCAAGAGAAATGCCACGAGTAGAAGACATTCTGGATGTGATCTAAATGAAGACTATACCACTTGAGGATGATCGGAGAGAAAGCACCAAAGCCCTTTGAGGGACACGTAAGTACATCTATGTAGGTGCACCTGATCAGATGATGTGGAGTGCACTGTAGCTGTCACCGTCGGGAAACTCATCGGGGATCACCATGTCCTGCATGCATTAGCTCGATACTTCCCCGCAGCTGAACATGATCAGGTTCCAAACCGTTTAGCCAGAATACGGATACTGGACCTGTCGATCCGGGGGATCCGGGGTAAATGATGGAGGGAAGGCGGAAAACATGGCGGGAATCGAGAAACGCGGGGAACTACATGGGTCACAGACTAATGACAACAAAAGAACCGTCTAATATTTTCCATAAATCGTGATCTAGACTGTGATGATGGATTGAAAAGCTTCAAAATGGCTCCGAGTGTGGAGAAAATGGCATACGCGTATACAGAACTCGTCTGTTTGCACCGCAAACAGCATAGCACTTGCGGGGGCAGCTGTGCACCCAACTTCAGATGGCAAGCTGCAGTCCTCGTGTTCTTGACTGTCATAGAACTACAGGTATTACTCAACTCGCTCAGACTTGCCCCGTCACGTTCAATATAAAAGGCCGATGCCTTCCATTCTTCTGATGCCTCCTCTCTATCAAGGCAGCGCGCTCTCTACTCAGCCAGAATGCGGTCTTACCTGCCAACTCTTCTCATTCTGCTCACGCAGGGAGCTTCTCCTCTCCCTCAACAGGCTACCGAGAAACCAGTCCCTGCTCCTCCAAGCCCTGAACCTATCAAGCTTCAGACCCTGCCTCTTCCACCTGCCATAGCGGATGACGCTAGCCCAGGAGACTGCAACTCGACCATCAATCCGAAGGGAACAGGTTGCACCGGGAAGACACTGCATCTCGGGTCCGGTAGCTTCTTACCCGATGGAAAACACGTTCTCGTCCAAGTTACTTTTGTCGGCGCTCCTGCGGCACCTGACAAGGCCAGCATCTATACTGGAACCCAACTCATCGCGGTCAAGGCCGACGGAACCAAATTCCCCAACGGGGATCCTTGGAAATGTCTGAGCTGTGGCGTCTACCGGGAGAAGACAGAGGAGCTCGAATATCCCCAAGCATTTCTTGATGGGAAACGTGCACTGGGCGGCTCATCCATTCTTGACTGTGGAAAATTCGATCTAGTTGACTCCCGCTGCACATCCCAAGTCGCAAAATGGTATCCCATTCGCTGGAACACAAACACCGACGGCTCGGGTCCTGGTGGTGACATACGAGAGCTTCGTCTTCACCCGGATAACGTGCACTTGGGTTTCAATTCGTTCATTCAAGTCGATGGCAAGCTTGGACAGAATGCCTACTTCTCCAGGCTCAGCTTCAACCCGTCTCCCAAAACTGGTCTCCCACTTGGCCCCCGGTATGACCTCCTCAACGTCACCCTACTCTTCGACCCCAACGACACGCAACCTGTTGAGGTCAAAGGCGACGAGTTGGTCATAAACCCCGGGGCTATCACGGTGGGTGAGCTCAGAGGTTTCACTGGTGATGGCAAGGAGGTAACCTACGTGGGCTATCCTGCAGAGTCGTCAAATATTGATGCCTTTGCTGTCGATCTGACTACCGGGGCGGTCCGTCGACTCACCAGTCACCCTGAATATATCGACCCTCTAGACTTTTCGCCGGATAGTCAATGGTTTGTCGCAATTGATACCCGCGGCACTAATCGTCAGATGTGGCTCTCTGGTATGCGCTACATCCCCCCAATCACAGATTTGGTCAGTACGTCAGTGACATCTGCCACCCGCAACAACGGTAGAAGACGATTCTTTCGACCATATTTACTCGACAAGTACGGCGACCGAGGAAACTACTTCGGACAGAGACTCAATGACCAAGGATCTGGTGTGGCTGGCAGTGGTGACTACAACGACCCCGAGTGGAACGCCAGAGCTGATCCTCGGTGGTCTCCCGATGGCACCCAGGTAGTCTGGTGGGATGAGATTACACTTTCCCCAGCCTGCGGGGGTCAGAACCCTCTTCCCTGTTATCCCTCCAAAGAACCTTGGGGTAGAGCTCAGCGTGTGGTTGTGGCAACTCTCACAAGCCGCAAACTGTACGCACCCGTTAAGGTGAAAACAGCATCGGATACGGTACCTTGGGGGAATCCATATACTCCCGGTAGCAAAGGGGTGGCTCGCCCGCGCGTTCCAGCCGGCAACTACACACTATTGGGCAAGCACAGCGGATACGCCAAAGTCCAGCTCCGTGACAATTCTGCTGGATCCCTCAGCACTGTCAGTGTGGTATACTTCAAGTTCTCAGACGATGGCAAGTTTGTTCTGAACGGCACAGAGAGCGTCAAGGCTACAGCAGGGTCAGCCACATTGACCTTGGTCGACTGGCGATCTGATCTCGTCCAGAAAGTGGGTAAAGTTGTGAACACAAAGAAGACTAGCCCTGATGGATTTCAGTTGTCGATTGATGTCATGACTAATATCTTCAATGCGAACGGGACCTTGACGACAACGGTGGATGGCAAGATTTATCACCAGCCTGCAAATGGTACTTAGTCTCTGTCGGGGTAGTTGAACAACACATGTCAAGGAGAGAGTTTTATGGCTTTACACGTCTCGTTTCTGTGATGCTACTGAGTAATAGTGGTTTTGTTTGCGTGATAAGAAACAGCCACAGATGCCTGTGGCATTGAACTAGGATGGTAGATACTGGTGGTCACTGCAACGCCTCTGACTGCATAGAACAAAGAACCCAGTTCTTAACAAAGACATGAAAACTAATGACATATATTAACGCAGGCTACTCAATACTGAACTCACCATTTCCAACCCGCAATCAGCTTCTTACATCTAAATATCTGCTAACCGCCACTTAACTCCTGATACGACGCAGTCAGCGAGTTGCCTCTAGCCAACTTCACCCTTCCGACCTTACTCTCTCCGTTATGACCGACCACCTGTAATCACTACATAAGAAGCGCTCACCGTCCGAAGCCACTGATGATTTGCTGTTGAAACGACCTTGTCTCGAGACAACCAAAATCAACGATGTAGTCATCAAGGTTCCATCCCAGAGGCCAACACAGGTTCCACGAGCGCCAAAGCCGTTACATCTCACGAAAAAAAACTTGCGCTTGCTCAAAGACATGACTGGAACTATTGGGCCAGGAAAGTCCAAACCGGCATCAACCAGCACGACGAAGACGACAAGATCGGACAAGACAAAATCCACGGCCACCAGTAGCTTCCAGAGGCAGGCTATAGCCAATGGGATACTTGATCCTCTGGTGTCGATGCCATGTAAAAGCGCTAAAGAGACCATTGAGCGCCTCAACAGAAGCCGCGAGACTCCGTCGCCAACCGAGTCACAGTACGAGCTATATTGCGAGAAGATCGACGCCACCGGGAATGAAGCGGCTGTCGTGCAACGAATGCTCCTCCTATTTCAAGATTACGACGGCAAATACAACATCGACATGAACCGGGCGTTTTCTGCCCTACCACAAGACCTTGGCTTCAAAAATGGATTATCTGCACCTCAGCCTGACTTTGTCCAGGGCCTCACGAGAGAAGAGTTCCTTCCTGCTGATCCTTTCAAAGTCCAGGGCGCTGTCCTCTTCAAAGATGACTTGAAATCTACGACCTTGGCACATTTTGCTGGAGAATGGAAATCCCGATCTGAGGATATGGTTGAAGCGACACTTCAAAGCGGTTACGACGGCGCAGCTATGGCTTACGGAAGGAATCAGGCGCTGGAGTATCTCGGCGAGCCTGACCCGCTAGGTCACTCTGCCATCACGACCTTTACTTCGAACGGGGAGAATGTCAAACCTTTTCGCCCATCATGCATTGCCAACCGGAGAGGATGGTGCAGTGGAGTACTATCAGTACCGTTTGACACAAAAAAATCTAATAGAATCATACGCGTCTTTCAAGAAAGGTCGCAAGCAGATTAGAAACGCCCAGGATTATGCGCGGCAGCAGTCGCTTGCTTTAAGGGGTCGATTGTAAGAGGAGCAGAGATCGAGGCGGAGACAGGGCTCCTAGGCTGCACTAGGGAGGGCTTCTGCTGCAACCTATACGGAACTAAACAAGAACGAAGACGCCAAGGATCATGAAGGCTAGGCCAGCCATGAGTTTAACAATGTGGAAAATCAGCCCACCCTTCCCGTGTTGCCCTCAAGCACGCAGGTATCAATACACGTTGGGAGAGAGGAGAAATCGGACTTGACTATGAGGTGACAACCAGTGCACAAGCTGCTGCACCTGGGTCAGCTAAGAATAGAATCATGTTTTTGAAAAGGTATAAACTCTCGTTAGAGAGTCTGAACCGTACACGGGCTGATCAATGGTGACGATATGACTGGTGATTATGAGCGTCGCTGTTATCATCGGCACAACGGAGTTCTGTCCGTCCCCACTCTCCCCCACTGGGGAAAAGTTGGAGACGGCACGTCGGTAATCTCTACCGAGATGCTCCCTATTATTCAAAAATGCCAGCAACGCCCGAGATCCTGATAAGAACCTCCCCGGAGTTCTTGACTGCTTTTGGGGTCCCCATCCCCGCCCGGTTTCTCGACCCCTTTGCGGAGCCAACCCCGGATGGAAAGCCGAAGGAGGAAAAAAGGGGGCGGAGAAATCCCCCCGCATGCCAAGTTTGGAGTTCTCTCTCGGCATTCGGACTTCGGGGTGGGTTGCGTGCTTGGTAGCTTCTGCTTTGACGGGAACCAGCTTATTTCTTATCTTTCATGAGGCTTTTCTTCTTGCCTGGTGATCATCGGGGATTGAAAAATTAAACAGGCAAGGAACAAACACCGAAATGTTCCAGACCTCCGTTCTGACTTCGGAAGAGTGTCAGAATCGCCAAAAAGGGCTCGTCCATTGAGTGATTGCTCTCTAACACCTACATTCGTAGGCAGCTACAGGCTTCGAAACATCTCCGCGGCCTTTAATAACTCCAAAAACAAAATGAAGAGCTTGGAGTCGACGCATCTAGACATCCCCTCTGGATCGGACTCCCCGCAGGCCGCGCTTAAGCTTACCGGATAAGCTTTAACCTTCCCCCACCTGAGTGGGGCGTAAAATTGGAGAATGAAAAAATTGCCGTTGAACCGATTTTCTTTTCCTGATCCCGCTGGGGGTTATCAAATGGAGCATGTGGTGACTCACTGACTCTGAGGGTCTGCCGTCCTTGTTTTCCCAAGGCATTGGGTGACATTTGCCTGATCCTCCTGGGCGAATTTTTCCCCATTGAGTCATCTCCAATTGCCGTGCAAGATTGAACCTGAGTCTCAAGTGCTGAGATGAGGTGGAAGAAAATGACATTACCACATTAGACGTCTACTCTATACTCTATTCTATGATGCTTTTTTCTATACCCGTCCCTAATTCCCCTCTATTCTATCCTGCTCTCCTCATCCGAAGCAGTCGCTTTCCCTCGGCCATCCAAAACACCCATTCCAGATCCGTCATTATCCACAGGACCCTCCGAGGCCAAGAAGATCCACCAGAAGTACACACCGCAACAAAGGCTTCCGCCGAGAATGTTACCGAAGAGGGCTGGAATCATCCCTGCGAATCATTAGTCTTGGCCACAATCAAGTACGTGAATTGACTCACCTTTCCAGATGTAGAGGCCGACAGTCAAGTCGGGTGTACCTAGCCAGATACCCATAGGGATGATAAACATATTGGCGATAACGTGATCGAACCCAAGGGCGACAAAGGCAAAAATCGGTGGCCACATGCCAATCACCTTGGAGCCGACACTCTTGGCTTGGGTGCCGAAAAAGCAGGCAATGCAGACAAGCCAGTTACATCCAATGCCACGGATGAAAATCTGGTACGCGGCAGGAGCAAGCTGCTTCTTGGTAGTATATGTCTGGATCTCTTTCTTATAGGGATCAGCATCGAAGATGCCTCCATCTGTAGGTCAGGTTGTCAGTGCCAGTTCATAGCCATAGCCTCAATTGGGGAAACATACAGCCAACAATTAGGGCCATGACGAAGAGGGAACCCAGCAGGTTTCCGAAGAAGCATAGGAACCAGTGTAGTAGCATCTTCCATACGGACAATCTCCTATTGAGAACCGCCACCATCGTAAACTAGTTGCATAGTTAGTAGCTGTTTCGCCATCTGGAAAAGCCACCTACCATATTCGTGGAAGTGAATAGCTCAGCTCCTGTCAGGAAGATTGTCACTAGGCCAATTGGGAACACAATGGCGCCAGCGAGCTTCACCAGACCAGGTGCATTCTCCTGGTACCATGGTGCCGTCACAGCAGTCAATGAGACAGCGCAACCAAAGCTCAGAATGCAACCACCAAAAATGGCAGACAGAAACACCTTATCGGGGCGTGTGTTTCCCTTCTTGACACCAGCACGGCAGATAAGTTCAGCCGTTTCGGCGGGCGTGTACGCCGCAAAGTTTGGGGCATCAACGGTAGAAGCGGTCATGGTGTAAAGTGGTTAGTGTGATGAAGTTGTGTTGGAAAGTTGACCATGTCTGTGCCTTTATCTCTTGAAGGCCAAGACTTGAAAGCCTTGAACTCCGCCAAGACTCCGAGCTCCATCCCAACATGCCGAGCATTGTCGAGAAAACACCGCACTGAACTGCCAAGTTTTTCACAGGCCAACGTGCGCTACTCAAACTCGGTGCACGGGAAGAGGCGGAAAATATTGCCTATCGGCGGTAATGCTAGCTGTTATCAACACCTTGGCGCTTTCCCCTTTGCCCCTAGCGCCGGCGATTGAAGGCTAGTGCCCAAACATGGACCCAGCCTTGCTTCTGACGCGTGTGCTTGGCCTGCGCCGAGAAAACGTGCTTGTGCGGCTCCGCAATTGGGGGCACATGAGGGATCTTGGAACACCTCCAGACCGTGGTAGCTGAAGCCACTGGGGGAACATCGGGGCCATTGCTGCAAGTAGTGATCACGCATGCGGGGGAGGATGCGGAGTATGGAGAACTGTCTCGGTATTTGTGAGGGGATGCCGTACGGGTTTTGGTGGTTTGCTACACCTACTCCACATTCATCATCTTGAGGTTCCGGGTAGGTGCTCCGGCCTCACAACAGCAACCAGGCACTCGCTGCAGGAGTTATGAATGTCTACTGGATTACTAATTCAAGACGAAAAAGTAGTCGCGGAACTGCTGGAAGAATAAAAAGATCAAGTAACTTTCAGCGCATGCAACTTCGGGGCGAAGAACCGATGATACTGAATCCATGTGGATCGTGTACAATCCACATTGCAAGCCCCATAACTCTGGATCTGGGGAGAGACGAAGCACCGTTTGACATCCTCACACGCGTTCCTACTTCAAAATCTATATCATGTTGCAGTACTGGTCCCACTGAGCGATCCATGAGCCTTGCCATCGTCGTCGTCTATCACATACGACCATACCTGCCGGAAAATACGGGATCCCGTCCGCTCTCCCATAGTCAAGCCTGCAAGGGGCGGATTAGTAGTTGGGTCGGTGACGACCAGCGAATCCCCGCTGTTGTATGTTTTTGCCGTTCATATTATCTGGGCTATGCTCTCTTTTTGTTCTTGGTCATACGCCCCCGTAGCTAATCAACGTTGACTTCAGAGATCCGGAGCCCAGCGGGCACGCCGATACCTAATGAGTTCTTTTGTATCCTTCCAATTCATGCTTTAGTTTCCCTGACCTTGGAAAAGTGGTGAATTGACGCCGCCTTTGGCCTGGAGAGTTCAACCGTCGAGAAGAGGGGATGGTTGCTCAGCCAATCACGACTATCTTCTTTGTAAAGATCCTTTATTTCGGGGATTTGTCGCGTGCATGGTTTCTCTTTTCCGCCCTCAATCACAGCTTCATTGACTTGCATCATGAGCATCGAAGGACCTCGTCTGCAAGTTTTTAGATTAGTAGTAGTAGTGACTTTGTTTTTCTACATGAAATATGGCTAACTGAAATTTGAGGTTTGCAAGTGACATGGTTTGTCTGGGCTAAAATCCATTGAGAGTATACCGACCTATGGCATGCTTGATTGCTTTACAACGCTTTTCGTGCCATTGCGGTTGCAACTCCTTTGCTTCTCTTTCGCCCCTTCCTTTTGAAAATAGGTGCTCTTGTAGATGGCGCTGCGCTGCTCACGTGACGTCTTCATTCACTGCCTTTTGCCTTACATACCAGGCATACAAAACCTAACACCAACAAACAAACACCAACACAGATCTCAGTCTTGATCTTGGCCTTGTTCAACCGATGCCTCTACGGATACGCGAATATCTTCCTTCTGGGGGTCATTTCACCCCTGCGACCGTCGATATGAGTACCACCGGCGCTGCCCCCAACGGCGAGACTTTACTCTCCGACCGGGAGATCTCAGAGTGTCTTGGCGAATTCTGGGCAAACCCGCTCCACGAGGAACAACTCAGTGGAGCTGCCCGGCGGATTTTTAATGCTACACAGCAATGGCCATGGCAGTTGGCAGCTGGTTTCTCTCCCAAGGTATGGGATATTTTCACGCTTAAGGAGCTCGCCAAGACCATCGACCGTCTAGTGAAGGAGTCAACCGAAGCTAACCGTCATGTCGAAATACACGACCTCATCGAATTTCTGAGAGAGAAGGCTCATGAGCAGCCTCGTCTGTGTCCCCAGAGCAACCCAGAACTCAGAATGATTGACGTCCTTGAGGCAAAGAGACACTTCGGCGCTAAGGCGAGGGATCAGAAGACTCGAGAGTATAACAGAAAACAAGGCGAAGGGCAGACGACTTCTGGTCCTGGTGCTTTCGCCTCGCCGGTCACTGCTGGAACTCGGAAGCGCACCCATGAATCATCTGGCGATTCTCAGGTCAACAAGAGCGCTCGAAGAAATGGGCCTGGCAATCCTGGAGGGTTGATTCTTAACAGCCCTGCTAAGACACCCACAACGGCTGAAGGCCTTATCGATTCGGTGAGCAGGATTCGGTTCCCAGTGGTGGTGTCAACATCTAACATAGACAGATTGAACGCGTCCAGGGCGAGGCGCTGACCCCATCGTCCATGTCAGACATGATCGGTACCGTCCCGAATCTGAAAGTTGAGTCGCAAACCTCTTTGAACGAATCCACGCGCAAGTTGGACAAGGCACGATCATTGATGAAACAATGGGAGACGTCGCTACAAAAGGTGCCTACCTATGGGGAGACCCCACGAAAGCTCGAGGAGCTTCGACGGGCTCGAGATCAGAGGGTTGAGGCCAAGGAGACGATTGAGAAGGCAAAGGCGCTCTTCGAACAACACCAGGGCGAGATGGCTTTGGACCCACTCCTCGTTTCCCAGGCATCGCAACATTACAGCATAAAGTTGCGCGAGTGCGAGGAGGGAATCGCTCGAGCTGAGGCTGAACTTCACGGCCTGGACAAGGCTTTGAATTGCGTCACTCAACAGGGGGACAAACGGCAGGACAAGTTGGAAGAAGTCCAAGCGAAAGTCGCCCCATTGGAGACGCGCCAAACCCAACTTGCCTTGGAGTTTGAGTACTACCGCACGATTGAACGGCTGATGAAGTTGGGGCCTCAGGGTCTGGCTTCTCTAACGGAAAGGCTGACGGAGAGTGGCATCTCATTGCTCACGGCAACCAAAGACCTTGAGGTGAAGAACGAGCCTTCGATCAACCCTCCCTCGTGAGACATACCTGGGAAGTCAGGAAATTTTTGGCGAACAGCGCAGAGTAGGGGAGAAGGGGAAAATAATGACTGCGGTGGGGAAAAAGAACATGTACTTGCTGTGATGGAGGATGGAGTCGGATCTTGCGATGAACTGGAACTCGGTGATGAGCATCTGAGACTGGGACAGATTGCATCGTAGAAACGGACTGCTCCCCAAAGGCTCGTCGACGAGATTGGCGTTTTGGTGTTTCGAGGATGGAGGTTAATCTTGAAAGCAACGTGCTAGAAGCTGGGGCTGCTACGGCGAGGAAACCCAACCACGCTCAGAAGCGCGATTTGACCATAGAGTCGGTCACCCAAGTCCGCAGAAGTCTTAGTTGAAAAAATTGAAACGAAGAACAAGATTGCAATACTTGGTCCGCTAAATGGCACCCTGGGTCGGCCGAGTCGGCGTGGTAACTGCAAGTCTGATATGATTCCAGAGCGATGGCTATGCCCCATGTGAATGGCTCGAAATGAGACCTTGGATGTCGAGAATGATTATAAAGCAATGATTACAAACGCAAGGCTGGATGGGTGAATCACACACGTCACTTGGAGCGGGGTACAAAAGCATATCAACGAGCATCACCATCGCTCACCCTTTGAGATCTGTCAACTCTTAAGACGGCTCGCCTTCATACAAAAAACTACATGGTCTCACAATGCAGCGCAAGCAAGGAATAATCGAGCTTGGCCGACGTTTGGTTGAGCACGGCCCGAAAAGAACCCTCGAGGCGGCCCGAAGAGTGCGTGCCATCCACAACCACAGTGTCATTGCCGATACCACCAAGGGAGTCTATGTCTGGGAGCATGACTTTTATCCCGCGATCTACGTTCCCCAGAAAGATCTTGTCAATTCCAAGCTCAGCGATAAAGAAGAGATCCGCGTTGAAGGTAAAGGGCTTGCCTCATTGGCTGAGCTGATTGTTAGCGCCCATGACGGCCTTAAGGAGGTCAAGGTTGAGAACGTTCTTCGGTTCGAAAATGACAAGAGGCTTGGCGCGTTGGCCGGTCTGCTAAGGATCGAATTTGGCAGTATTGGTACGACCGTTGGATGAGGCTAGTTTGACATGCAAAGACTGACATTCGTTCAGACCAATGGTTGGAGGAAGACGCGCCCATTTACGTTCATCCGAAAGACCCATTTAAACGAGTCGACATACTCCCGTCGCAGCGCCCTATCGAAGTCCACGTCAATGGCAAAACCGTTGCCAAGGCGTCATCATCCATGCACCTCTTTGAGACGGGGCTACCTACTCGGTACTACCTCCCCCTCGGCGCTATTGACCAAACCGTCCTTCGAAAGAGCGACCTCAAAACCAAGTGTCCATATAAGGGCGAAGCCGAGTACTATCACGTGGTGGTCGATGGCCAAGAGATGAAGAATCTTGCTTGGTACTACAGACTTCCCACTCATGAAAGCGCAGCCATTGCAGGTTTGGTCTGTTTTTACAACGAAAAAGTTGACACAATCTTGGATGGGGAGCCTCAGCCTAGGCCAAAGACACATTTCGCTTGAAACATTTCGTATTATCCCGTATCTGTACGGAGACGAGATCGTCGCAATGTTTTGGCGCGGCTGTGTAGACGAGGAATGCAGACGAACCGTACATTCTCCAACCAGAAACATTTATGAGCAAATAAGGGATTTCTCACTGCATGAATGAAGTCACAGTCTTGGCTCTGAGTGGCTATGCTGACTACCACACCCATGTCGGAGGCCTGCCAAGTGGTGCACTGCCCATCTCCCTTGAAAATCCCCTTTGACGAGAACCACTTGGAACGTCGGAAGATATTCCGCCACGCGTCGATCCGGGGGCACACACGGCCCATGCCTGCCCAGCTGAGCGACCCTACGCGCCCTGTAAGGCACAATTCGTAACGCGTATCAAAGCCCGCCCCGCCTCACGACGGATTGGGTAAAATATTCGAGCTCGTGAAATCTCCGGTTGACCCGAGCCTTGGGGATGCCAAGAACAGAGTGGAGGCTGATTCAAGCTTATCTACATGACGAGCCGAGGGCTGGTTGGTGGTTGTCGGGTCGGTGAAACACCCCGACAGGCGAGTGTCTCCCGAGAAGGAAAAACGAGTGCAGAGATTATGCCCTCTCAATTTAAGGGACATGGGGCGCAGCATTCTTCTGACGCGTCCTGCGAGGGCTGATAATATGTTGTTGTGAATAGTGGCTTCCGGTGCCCAGAGCATAGCCATTTCATTCTCTCTATAATAAGCACTTGCCGTGAATGGATCCCATCAAGAGACTCCTCATCAACACAGCAACTTGACAAGAGTCGCACCAGAAACACGGACTGTTATCTAGTCTCTTGCAACCATGGCAAACGATACGCTTTATCCCCCGACTTACGACAACTGCGACGAACTCTCCGACCGATGCAAAGTCGAATTTACAATCTATGGCGCTGACCTATCATCAGCAGCCGCCATCTTCTTCTGGGCGGTTTTCTCACTCCTCTTCATCGTCCAGATCTTTTTTGGAATCCGCGCAAAGACATGGTCATACATGATCTGGTTAGCACTCGGCACTCTTCTCGAAATTCTTGGTTACGCAGGACGGTACGCTCTCTCGAGAAACCCATGGAGCCTCAACTCCTTCATCATCCAGTACATCACACTTCTTCTCGCTCCTACACTTGTCGCCGCCGCTATCTCGGTCACCTTCAAGCACCTGGTCATTTGGTATGGAGCTCAATGGTCACTGCTCCGACCAAAGCTCTACCCCTGGGTCTTTGTCGGAACCGACTTTCTCTCCATCTTCATTCAAATCATCGGAGGTGGCCTTGTTGCACTGAACAGTACCGGTAACGGATCTGAGACGACGCAGAAACTTGGAGAAGCGCTCGTCATTGGCGGTGTGGCGTTCCAGGTCGCCAACATGATGTGCTGCGCGGGACTGATGTTGATGTACTCAAGCCGACGCAAGAAGGCCCTCAGGAGCGGTGTTCAAGCTATTCACTCAACCACAAACCTACCTGGCACAGCCTTTGATACCTCTGGTCGTGGCAAGGTTCCTCTGTCGCGCATTGAAGCGACTGAGAAGGAAGCAACTCGAACTCGATTCTTCATCTACGCTCTCGGTGTTGCTTACACTGCAATCATCATCCGATGCGGCTACCGGTAAGCACTCTATCCCATCTCAGCATCTTCAAAGCTAACTTGATAACTCAGTATTGCCGAGACGATCCCCGAGATTTCCCACGATGTCATGCGAAACGAGGCCCTATTCCTTGTCCTCGACGGTGGCATGATTCTCATCGCCATTGCCGCGGTCACAATCCTACACCCATGCATATGTTTCCCATTCCTGGGTATCAAGACAAGAGACCGCAAGGATGTTCAGGTTGAGGAGGCATATGCCATGTTGCCTGAGGGTAACCGACAGTAGAGGAAGACAAACTCTAAGGAGGATTTTTCAATACATGGGAATGTATTATAGACTTTGCGATTTCCGGGCTTAGCCTCTTCAACTGGTTTAGCGTTGCAATATTATGGATCAGCTTATCATCGACGGAGTACATATGACGAAGATACAGCAACTGATAGACTTCATTAAAACTTATTGACTTACGCAGCTGGGCGACAATGGTGAACCCCATCTTTGATAGGTACTCCAGTAGCTTGGTCTAAATTGTGTCTGCTTTGCCGTTCATATCGACCCGCAAGCGAGCTTGAGCAGTGGGAGGAGCCCAGACCAAACATTGAGACGTCACACACTAGAGCCCTATCTATTAGAATAGTGAAACATTTCTAGTGTCAACACAAAGCTGATGGCTGACGAAGGCATTTTTCTCTATTCATCTATAGTTTAAACCTGGCCTTGGTTTGCCTACCCTGCGATAAACGATGCTTCAGACGCCGGTCATACCGCTGGTAAGCCCCCAACCCCATTGTTCACTGGCCCTTGATCGCATAAGTTCTACGGTATGCCTCATAAATGCTCTCAAGATAGTATGTTACAGACTCCAGAGAAGCTACATCACCAAGAGGCTTGTAGCTTTTGTTTCCGTACGCTTTCAGTCGGAGAGCGCAGGCCTAGTAGGTTTCAGTGAGTATCAGGAGAGCAACTATATCATTTAGGGCTCACCTTCTCGTAATCCTCGGGAGTCTGAATGTTTCTTTGCTCCAAGCGATTCATAAGGTCAATCTTCTGGACCATGTTGGTTAGATCACCAGTGACTCTCATGCCAAAGAGGGTGCTGGCAGCGCCACTTCCATACTGCCCGTCCAATGGAATCAGTCTCATTCTGGAAAACGAGGGGAGCTCGTCCACTTACACTGAATAGTCCGATAATCTTTCCTACCGCAGATTCTAGTTCAATGTTACTGATCAAGCTGATGAGAGAGCAATACAAGCTAGCGGTGTACATGTTTCCGCACAAAGAGGGCGCTGCAATGCATGGCTCAACTCGCTTCTTGAACTCAGTCTTTGTGGCAGTAACAAGTGCTCTTTCCAGCGTCTTGTCCTTTAGAGAATCATTGTAGTTCAGATTTCGAAGTTCCTCGGGAATTCCCTCCCAGTCAGCAGCATTGATCGAGTTTAGACAATCATTGTACTTGAGTCGACCATACGACTTGCTAACCAGCTTGCAGTTGGGAGTGTGGAAGGCCATGTAGTCAAAGAGGTCAAGAGCCTTCTTTCCAGTCTTTGGTGCATCGCCATTGAGTTGCTTATTGGCAGCCTCAGTGCGACGGAGCAGGTCCTTGTGGCATTCATCCAGAGCACCCAGGTAACAAGCTATGGATTCGTGGCCGTTGACGATTGGGAACTCAACCTTCATATCAGGCTTGTAGAAGTCGAACGTGTTGGTCATGTAGACGCCCCGCAAGCTTGGGTCGAGGGAGAGCACAGCATTCGGACCGATCAGCATGGCGACACAGCCAGCACCACCAGTTGGACGAGACGCATCTTCTTTATAGAGTGCGATGTCGGACGCGACTACTATAGCATCTCGACCATCCCATGAGCGAGACTCGACCCAATTGACCGCGTTGAAAAGGGCGCTTGTCCCACCGTAGCAGGCGTGGATGGTGTCAATGCCCTCGAGACTTGTGTTCCCATATGGCTCGAAGAGTGTCGTGAGGACCGATTTGACAGACTTGGCTTTGTCAATGGGTGACTCGGTGCCCACTTCAAGACGTCCAATGGACTTGGGGTCGATGTCGAACTTGCGGAGAAGGGAGGAGACGGCGGTCAGAGCCAGAGAACAGACATCTTCACCAAGGTCAGCAGAGGATTACTGATCAAGCAGACAGTATGGACTTGCCCTCTCGGTCAGTACAAAAGTTCATGTACTGAAGCCCTAGTCCAATGGTGTACTTGCCCGCCGATACGCCTTGGTGTTTCTCAAAGAGGGTTTGATCTAGGCACTTTTCTTGTCAGTCCCGAGCTCAGACCTTGCGGGGGAGAACAAAGGAGAGCGGCTTTACCTGTGGTGGAACATAAATCTCCATGGCCTTAATGCCGACATTCTGGGGGTATGTCATCTTGCAAGCTCGATTATCTCTGCGTGGCTGAACCTGAGGTCGGAATGACGATAGAGGGCGAAAGATGGTGTGAAGGATTGCACGAGGTGAAACTTGAGGGTTGAGAGGGAACCCGAGTAGGGTCCCGAGTTGGATGGGACCCGATTTCATGTATCGGACTAACTAGAGGTGCCGTTGGGGGGTTCGCGTATGGGTTGTGACTTGGGTCTTTGTACCTTGACTGTGTTACTGTTGGTCGCTGCCTTTTCGGGTTGGCTGCGCCTTGATGCTTTTACTGCTTTTGAACCCCCCTTGCCCTCTCGGCGCGGCGTCTTGATACAGGCAATGCACCACCTGTAAACTCATAAACGACACCTTTAGTACTTCTCAACAACAAGATGCAAATCTTCTTCACCCTTGGAGCCCTGGTCTGGGTCGTCACGTCGTGCATCCTTTACATCATCATTTCCAGCTTCATCATATCCCGACGTCATGGAGCCAAGGCAAGAGAACTCAAATGTGAAGAGCCTCCGTTTGAGGAGAACCGATGGCCGCTCGGCATTGACAACTTGTTGCGTGCACTGGCTGCTGATAAGGCACAGCAATTTCCCGTCGATATGATCAAGAGGTTTGAGGATCTTGGGGCGCATACGTACAGATACCAGATTCTAGGTGGGTGATTCTGCTCTCGCTTGCCTTTTTTCGCCTGCAATTAACGCCTATTGTAGGAGCCAGGAACATTCGTACTGCCGATCCCAAGAATATCCAGACAATTCTTGCGAACAAGTTCAATGACTTTGGCGGGTGGCGTCTTCATATCTGGGGTCTTACGCTAACAGTTGCAGATGTGGGACCAGCGCGACGAGGGAACTTTCTCCCCATGCTTGGCAATGGCATTTTTACGGCAGATGGTGACCATTGGAAACATTCACGAGTAGATGGTTTGCATACCTCGTCGCGGCCCCCATATAACTAACGAGGCCCAGGCCATCATTCGTCCCCAGTTCACAAGAGACCAAGTCAGCGATCTCAATCTCGAGGAAACCCATGTCCAGAACCTCATGAAGTTGGTCGGTCCAATGATCGGGTCGAACGGCTGGATAGAGCAGATTGACCTCTTGCCTTGCTTCTTTCGCTTTACCATTGACTCAGCCACCGAGTTCCTCTTTGGTGAATCCGTCAACAGCCAGCTCAGGCTCCTGCCCGGCTATCAGAGCTCCAAACTCGGCAGCAAAGAAGAACGGTTTGCCATGGCCTTTGATTCAGGTCAGAGGGCTCTTGCCACACGGGCACGCTTCATGGATTCTTGGTGGCTCTACGATTCCCTAGAATTCCGTAACTCGTGCAAGATTGTCCATGATTTTGTTGACCACTTTGTTCAGCTCGCTCTGTCCAAGGGCCTGCGCGAGAAGGTTTCTGATACGGACAGTGGCGGCAAAGAGCAGTACATCTTTCTCGAGGTGATAGCTGCTGAGACGCAGAACCCGAAGGAGTTGCGCTCAGAGTTGCTACATGTCTTGCTTGCTAGTCGTGATACAACTGCTTCACACCTCGGCTGGGGTAGGCTTCTTTCACCAACTGAGGTTCTTAAATGCTAACCATTTATTAGTCTTCCACAACCTCGCTCGAGACCCAGCCCGTTACAAGAAACTCCGCGATATCATCATTGACGAGTTCGGCCCCTACGAAAATCCTTCCGAGATTACCTTTGCGAAACTCAAGGCCTGCAAGTACCTCCGATACGTCAACGACGAGTCCCTGCGCCTCTACCCCGTCGTACCCCTCAACGCTCGCTACGCGAATAAGGATACGACACTTCCCCGCGGTGGAGGCAAGGATGGGAATTCGCCCATCTTCATCCCGAAAGGCTCTACGACTGATTTTTCCGTGCATGTTATGCACCGCCGGAAGGACATTTGGGGGCCCGATGCGGACGAATTCAAGCCGGAGAGGTGGGAGGGGAGAAAGGTTGGGTGGGAATATTTGCCTGTGGGTTACATCACCTTAATCACAGTCACTTTTTACGGTATACTGACGGCAAACAGTTTAATGGAGGTCCGAGAAACTGCATCGGCCAAGAATTTGCGCTCATTGAAGCAAGTTACGTCATTGTGCGTCTGTTACAGCGGTTCGATAAGATGGAGAGCTTGGAAAAGGACGCTGTTGTAGGACATAACTTGACATTGATCAACTGTATCGCGAATGGGGTCAAGGTGAGGCTTCACGCCGTCATATAAGGCCTGAAGAGAATTCTGCCGACATTTGAGAATACGGAAGAGCAAATAAATCATCACGCTTTTGCGTGGAGTGAGTGGTTCTCGAGTGGCAGCACAGACTCGATCCTCAATCGACTTCCGTGGGCTTCTCAGTCAAAGTCGTCGCGGAGAAGTCATTGCCCCTACCCCAGAAGTGAAGCTGCCGAAGAGCCGAAAGCCAATCGGGATTGCGAGCTGAGTTCCGTACAAAATTCTCAGAGTTTCTCATCAGCGAATCAGAGGGGCCCCCTTGAATCACAGCTGCGTGCCAAGACACGTTCAGGGGTAATGTCGTATTCGCATTCACAGCGAAATACGACAACGCCTACCCTAGGTATTTGAAAAGGTACCTCTGCTTGTTTGTTAGTTGACTTGTAACTAAAGCTTGACAATAATTTGCGATAAGTATTACTAACGGGTGTGTAATGTCGGGGACATTGTCCGGTAAATGGGCGCCGCTTGGGACAAAGATGTCCTTACTGATAAAGAAGCCACGTAAAGAATGTAACGGCACTCAACCACCCCGATCAAGTTTCACTCAACTTTCCCAGTATTTGGAGCGCGGCTCAATAACAGCCTCGTACTTATCCAGTATTGTCCTAGTTCATATCTGTAGGCTCACTGTTACTATCCCGTACCCATCCAGAGTCCAGCAGCACTATCTCTTGTGTCATCTCCCTGAAACTCCTCAGATTCTTGAACTCCCCCTTTATTGTCACCTAGAACAATCTGCACCCGCCCATCATCAGTCATCGCGCGCACAGTGGCTATCTTCCTCCACATTTGGGACACCGCGGCATCTGCTTCACAGTTACTCGATTCCCCCTCCGGATTCGATCGCAGTGCAAGAATCAACATCTCCCCAAAGCTTCCCCAGCTCGTCCTGTAATAGGGATACCGAGAATAAAATGCAAATCCAAGGTGTACGAGGACGATAAGAACATGAAGCAAAAGGGCGGAAAATGCCAGAGGAATAGTGTGACTGTTCTTAAAAGAATAAGTGAATGCTCTCCCCCAGGCTGAATGCTCAATAAGTGTCATCTCGCCATTTGATGGCATCGCGGGGACATTGGCAATCGACATGCCCTCAAATCTTCCGGGCTGTGTCAATGCATCAGTGATGTGAGCAGAGAGGGCAAGGGGGAGACAATTCGGAAGAAAAGACCCCTCATCGAGGCAGTAATTCATTATGAGTTGATAAGCCGAGTCTGATGCCGTGTCTATGCGGGTATCGATTCCGTCTAGCCACCCCTTCCTCATTTTTATTAGCGTCGTATTCGCAGAAGAGTCTCCAAGATGATCAAGGAACTCTCCAATAGACGTGCTCAAGTGACTCTGGACGATACCAGATGTGACTGACTCTATCCAGATGTCTGCCTCTACCCAGTGCGCGGAAATGAGGCAAAGGGTGACATCAGTGTCAGAGGCAAAGAGGATGTTCCCGCTAATGGGAACACTTGTATTGATTTTAAGGCCTGGAATGCGATATCCGCTTTTGGCTGAAGACCTCGTAATTTCGTTAACTAGGTCCCTTGCATGCTGGTTGTGTTCCGCTTCGAAGGTGACCGTCTCGTTCAAAATTTCAGAGTGGAAAGGCATCGAAATAGCCCTCTTATAAAAACCTTCTGCATAACAGCCGACAAAAACAAGGGGCTGCTTCCACTTGCGTATCGTGCCGTTCACAGCCATCTGTTTCGTCTCTATGAGCCACCGAGGGGTATCTGAGTGCACATCCTTGATACCGCCCCCTGCGTCAAAATAGTTCGCTAGAAAAGCCATAGGGCATGTTGCAACTGCCAAATCGCCATAAAATGGATCGGAATTGATTTGATCAGACTCCGTTTCCGAGTTCTTAATGACTGAGAGCGAGAGAGGTCGAGTGGTGGACAATGCGTCATAATACGTGTACGTGACGTTCTGTAGCTTGTACCTTGCAAGGTACCCGGGATCGTCGGACTGTGACGGGTACATAATGTCGGAAAGATAGTCCAGTTGTCTTCGGTTAGGGGCGCATTTAGCATTTGTGCAGTTCGAGGACTTTGTGGAATGACGAAGCGGAACATGTTGAGAACCGAGATCTAACTCGTAAAGCCTCTGATTGACAAAACATACGGTCTCCAATGAGTGACCAAAGCCAGTTTTGGGGAAGCCTCGCCATGCTTCGCGCGGGATCATTGCGATGGCGGACAGCGGACTGGCCCCAATGCAAAGCAAAGCGGTGATGATGATGACAAGTCCCGTCGTTGTCGGGAAAAGACGCCCTGTAATGGAGTGCCGTATCGCGGACCACAGTTCCGAACTGAAAAGATATCTGATGGGGGAGCCGAGATAGAATGGCGAAGAAACGAAACCAAGCGGGACACCAACATTGCTGTTCGTGAGGCCGTTGGAGATCATAGATAGTAACACGTCCGTCAAGGAGACGAGGATCAAGGCCTCGTGTCCTTTTGCGGCAAACTGAAGGGCAGCAAGCTCCTCAGCGGTGGGATGACCATAAACCCAGTGGAATTCCATGGCGTATAGACAGAGAAGCGTAACTGTGACTGCCAGCGCCGGAAGATGGAAGAGAGCGAAGTGGCCCGCAAGAGCCCACCTTTGACTTTGGCTGGTTTCATTTGAAACGCTTGCACCATCAAAAGATACCAGCACGTCAGAGCGGCACGTCGAGGCGACGTCCCTGAGACGGCTATATTGCACAGGGTGCGTGAATGCTCGTTGATCTTGTTTTGGGTCTGTTCGTGTTCCAAAAAGCTTGGTTGAGGGCCGCGATGAGGTGGTGTCTTCCGGAGTGTTGCGTGTCTTTAAAGGGCTGGTTAGCTAGGCATGATGAGACAGCAATAAACAAACCTGGCATGGCTTGTGACTGAGATCTGGAGACTCGAGGCTGGCTAGCTCGTAGTCGCTTAGATTTGCCATTGTTACTCGAACAGGGTAGAGAAGAATTGACAGGGAGAGCAACTACGGAGGACAAAATTTGAGATGAAGACATCAGGCTCGGAGCGGAGGAGTTTCTTGGTAGTGGCTTGCGCAACAGTCTGACCAGGTGGATGATGGCGGTTGGTCCTAGATCTCCCACTCTGCATGAGCTGAGCCGCCATCGACTGCAGTGTCTGAGCTGACTGGCGATCAAACCTTACCTTGGCCAATAATTCCGGCAGTATAGTTACACAGAGGGGCATAAAGTGTGCACTTGGAGTTTCTATTGGTCCTGGCGCCATATCATTCGCAGCCCCGGGCTGCAGAGTCAGTACGTGGCTGGGTCTGGACAACGGACGAATGTAGCCATGGCTTGATTTCCCCGCATATGAACCGTCTCCCAGACTAGCCCGTTAGAGACATTGCCAAATATCAGGTTCATATAGACTTTTTGTGGTGTACTATATGTACTCATCTGAGATCTCTTGTACAATAGAGTGCGAATAAACCAAGGCCACCAGTTCACCCCTCGTTATTTACAGGATGTTTCCAAGCTTCATATGCCACCCATGCCTGAAAAATTCCAACAACGAGGCCAAGAATTCCCAAAATAATTGCAATAATAACACCAATCAGGGTAGCCTTGATCACATGCCGGGCACCGCTCTTACGCTGGAACCATGTCTCGAGGATACCACGTGGACTGGGATCTTCCAGCTCCTCAAACAAGTAAACCAGGCGATTCCCGAAGTAGCTATAAGAAAGGTCGCCCTCAGCCTCTCCCCTATAAGCGGCAGCGTCGTAGTGCAGGCAGTCTGGGTCAAAGGTTTGCTTCGATACCAGTCCACGCAGAATCTGTTCGGAGCCAGAGTCAAGGGGAAAGAGAACGTTCTGCAAGGAATCTAAAACTTCAAGTGCGACCTGCCTTGGAATATTCCATCTAGTATTGAAGCGGTCAATATGGGTATTTGGTCTGTTGTCGAAGGGGAGGTATCTTACGCGGGACTAGAGCCTTGAACATCCAGGTGCGCAGTCAAATGCTCCTTCAGGACGCTCGTATAGTGGAAGACCTCCATCACCCCCTCTTTAATGTCCATCTTCAAGTGATTCCGCAGGTCATCAGTCCCTTGAAACCTCAAACATGCAACCTTCTTGAGTCTCCTAGCCGTCACGGTCGATTTGAGGTCTCTAATCTTGCCCGAATCATCTCGTACTTGGAGATTTCCCTTGTCCGTTTGGGGGAAGACCTTGGCCATAAACTCCGCCAGGGAATTGTGTGAATGCCACTGGATTGGCTGTGTTCCAAGCTCCAGAAGGCCGGATGGCTGGTTGTCTGCCGAGCACTTGACCATCGACATGATCCTCACTGCGAGATTGAAGGCCCGATGCTGATCGGCGGGCGGGGGTGGTTTGTCGCGCTTGGAGAAGTACTCATGTGTCAATTGTGAACGCTTCGTGTTTGGATGTGCTCGGAACAGTCGGATGATATCGAAAACGTCCCGGTGGTTACGAAGTGCCGGGGCACTGCCTGGCAATAGTTCTGGAACATAAAACGACGTGACATCTTTGTAAAAGTCAAAGAACCACTTCAGCCGAGATGAGCGCCTCCACGGACAACTGGCGGAGGTACAAGTCTCGGCCTTTTGGCAGGCCTCGCATATGTCCCAGCTCCAAAGAGATTGAGTGAGCTTCTGCAGCTCAGCATCGGTCACACACTGGAGTGGATAGGGAGATCTCAAAGATTCGGTCATAACGAAGCCCAAGGCAGATCAATGTCTTCATCCTGCTCACATCTTCATTCTTTGCGGGGGCTCTGCCACACTTATTGCACCCGGAAAAGTGCAGGTCCAGAGCCTGGTTGGGCGGCGATGCGTTTGTGGCCACGGGCAGCGCATTATCTATCGTTGCGGGCAGCTTGGCGACCACAGCCAGCCCTTCCTCAGGCTTGGAGCGACCTATGGGGTTGTAATGCGTGGATTGTGGCTTGTAGGGGGGTTGAAAATTTTTCTCTTCTCCTTGCGAAGCTTCTTTCCTTGGATCTTTTCGACATTCTCCAGTTGATGCTGCCGCCATGAGTCTCAAAACAATTGCTGATCCTGCGATCACAACGTTGAAGTATTTTGACGTTGGAGGAGTCCAAGTGCCAGATTCAGGATACGTTACCCAATCAGCATCGCCCGATAGCAAGCCAGCCGAGTCGTTCCCCCCCGAGTCTACCGCCGTCGAGAACAAGGGTCGTTCTGGGCCTTTGGCGCTGAATGGCATCGCTGAATTCGACAAGTCTGTTAACGACCAGACCCTCTCTCGCTTCCGCCTCGTCCAAAACCAGATCGAGAAGCCTTTGCTGAGATGGATTCGCGGCAAAACTGCTGGAGGGAGATACCAACCAATTTCTCTTCGCTTGATGATCTTGGGACGGAGCGAGGATGACGCAAAGCCATGCATCGCCGTCTTTTGCCCTGAAGAGCAATGCAAGACAATCAGAAAGTTTTTTGAAAAGAAATCCATCTTAGCCTTGTGTCGACCTAAAGACGACACCACGCCTTCGTTCGAGGTCTTTGTCCTGGGTCGGGGCTTGCAAACGAAGCATGCAGAGGATGTTGACATCTTCATTCCCATCATCAGAGGCCGCGAGGGTTATACAGACGAGACCTACTGTGGAGCGCCTATCATCATCCGCAGCCCTTCAGCCGTGGACCGAAGATGCACGTTTGGTGGCATCATCAGAGCTGTTTCGTGGGATGGATATGCAGAGCTATACGGCCTAACCGTCGGCCATGTTCTCTTGGGAGATACGAATTCTGAGCTGGCAGTTGCATCAACCAAAGATGAGGCTGAGCCTTTGGACGACTCTGAACTTCAGCTTTCAGAGTCTGAAGATGAGGACGAGCCAGAAATGATGGCCGTGGGAGATTTCGACGAGACTGAGTGGTTGCCTGTCATGGACAATTATGAGCTGCCTGGAGGCAATCATGACAGCATTGCGTCTTGGGTATCCCCCATGGTGTCTAAGATCGGCTACATTTCCAAGGACTCACAGACTCACATTGCTACACCCAACACGATGGGGGAGGATGCGGGTGCCTATTATGACTGGGCACTCATTAAAATGGAACAACACAAGCCAAACCGTATCCGGCCAAGGAAACTGTTCAACGGAGAGGCTCAGGGCGAGGAGGTCAGGTCTGGGGATCTCTTGATGCCGGTCAAGCCACCTTGCAGCAGCGGAAAGAGACAGCCGGTCACTCTCCTAACCGGTTCAGAAGGGTTGAAGAAAGGTTCTCTATCACCTCTACCTTCCAGACTACTTCTCGGCCCCGGAAACGCGTTTGTGGATACACACATCCTCACCCTTGATGGTGATCAGCGTATGAAAAGATCCTTCTACCTACATGCTATAGAAGTTTGAACTAATAATCGGATAGAAATCCAGGATGGCGACTCGGGGTCATGGGTAGTCAATGAGGCAACCCTTGAAGTATATGGCTACGTCGTTGCCGCAGACTCTTTTGGTGGGGGCTATGTCATCCCTCTTCTCCAAGCATTTCTGAGCATCTGCGATTCATTGGATTGTCGCTCCGTCGGCCTCGCTACCACAGTCGACATGGCAACTGTAAAGCTGCACGGTGACCGACCCGTAGCTAACCCCCAAGAGTCTGAAGAGCACACGGGGTGGGAAACCGTGTCACTCGATAGCGTTGCCATCCTTGGCACACACGATTCCGCACCTTCGGGGGCAGAATGCCGGACTGACTCTGGTTATTCTTCTGGCATTTCGTCGCATGGTGTTTCGCCCTCTATGCCCATTCCCTACATTAGGAGGAACCTAATGTGAAGGGGCCCTGAGTCCTGTGCTTGTTCATTACAAACGAGCTGCTTGTGCTAAGCCATAGAGAACGAATGACTCAACCACGGGGAGTACTGTCGCTTTAGCAGGGCAGATAACTATCCTCAAGTTTGTTTTTGAGGTCTCGCTAGTGGCCAGTAATTCATTCAGTGCTTTCTTGAAAAATAATCATCGCTCATAGCATCGAAATACTTTCCTCTAATGCATTTTCCCTCCACACAATAATCAAGATACAATTGCTTTATGAGGAGTTGGGAACAGATAGACCTAATGGTTTGCTCAGTTACATTTTAGCTACACACAACTGCGAACACAGAATATGGCCTGACAAGCTGATAGACACCACCACCGCACCTCAGCCTCTTGGTAACAAAGCTGTCCACCCTCCGCCAGATGTAGTACTGGTGTCAACATGGGAACAGCTCCATTGACTTGTCTTTGACCACCTACCCTCGACCTTGCTGGGTGACTGTCTGGAAAGGGTTACCCGAGGTAGTTACCGAAAGGGTTAGCTACCCGAGTTGCCATTGCTGGGCAACACTGGTTTCCGGCCTAACAGTAGCAAAAGGGGGGTAAGCGTGGGAAGTCGACCCGATCACTCGACAATATCTGCGTCAGCGAACCGTGCTTCCCCAGGAATCTTATCCTCCCCGCACGCCAAGGCGCGCTTAGCACTTTTAGTGAGCTTGGCCTGGCTTCCCCACAAACCCCGGAGCGAAGAGGGACCGAATCCCTTGAAACGAAATGGGCAGGGCCTGAGTGGTCGGTTTCTCCTTGCTTCCGCTCACGACATCATCATCCGTCCGTTCTCATCACCATCTCATTGCAAAGCCATGTCTGATATTGCCGACGACTCCGATGGCGAACACCGCCGGAAGCGCATCAGACAAGCTTGCCTCAATTGCAGGTACGGGCTCCTCCCATCTTGCGCCAACGCCTACCTGTTGAGTAGGACGAGAGATCAAGAGGAACACTTCTTTACATAAATGACAGCTACTAATTGGCCCACAGGAAGAAAAAAGTTCGTTGTGGAGGCGAAAAGCCTGTATGCATGTGCTGCAGCCGACTATCGCAGGTCTGCCGCTATGTGGAAGATGGGCGAAGCCAAAGGCGGACATCTTTCTCATTAAATGGGATGAGCGACGAAGCTTCGGATCTAATTGTGGTAATGTCGAATTTATCCGGAAGCCATCCAGAATAGTCGAGCTCATCAAGGCTGCAGTCCACAATCTCGTCCAAGTTCATGGGTCTTGAAGATCGGCTCTCTAGGATAGAGAACACTCTCCAAAGGTGAGCTCGCCTCTTAATCTCAAAAGACAAGTTATGTAGTTACTGATCAAGGCCATCGCCCGATTTCAGACTGGAACCTCTCTTGTCGTCGTTATCAGCCCCCCAGACACATATCATGAATCTCATGAACCAGTCCCCCACCCGAATAGAGCATCCTTACCACCACCGACCGAACCCCGCGGAAAGCGCGGACAGCATAACCACATCGATGCCAAATCCTCAACAGGATGACACATCCCACCAATCGATACACTTCTTCGCCGCTGACGTCTTTTTCCGATTTTGCCATAACCAACCATACTCATTATTTCACGAAGCAACATTTCGACAGAGGCTGGTTTTGTGGGAGCTGCCCTCACATCTTGTGTGGGCTTTGCTAGCGGCAGCCCGTCGATACTCATCGCTTCCTAATCATCCGCTCAACGACCCTGATGACGCTCAATTCTATGCCAAAAACGCCTGGGAATGTATGAAACTGCCATGGAATGGCGGTGTGTCGGATGAAGAGGTTGTTCCCATCTTGCAAGCCATCATCCTAATCGTCAATGTCGAGCATCCCTGTGAGTTGCTTGACCTGCCTTGTGTACTTACTCAGCTAACATGGTATGAAGCTGGCTTGTGCGCTTCAGCTTACATGAAGCTTGGCTTCGCAATACGCCTGGTCTTGCATTCAAAGCTTCACTTGGAGCCCGAGGGTACCCTTGATCCCATCTTTCGAGAAGAGCGCAAAAGAACGTTCTGGTCGATATATCTCCAAGATAAGTTGATATCTCTATCGAGAGAACGATTCTCCATCTTGAGAGATGAAGAGTGTAGGATACAGTTGCCCTGCTCAGAAGGAGCCTTCCGGGAAGGCCGCCATGAAGAAGCACCGACTCTACAGCAATTCACAGGCGACTGCCTAGACCAAGAATCTGCCGACACTTGTTGCCCTCTTGCTCTAATTGCAGTCATGGCGTCGATCTTGAGTCGGGTGTCATACTATGTGCTCCAAGAGAACCGTGATTCCCAGCTGGGGCTCCCTTGGTCCTCAACCTCCCCCTATGCCTCTATATCATCGACTCTACTTCAGTTAGAGATCTGTTTCGGGATGAACGAGGACCCGAAAAAAACCTTGAAGGATAGGTGCTACGTAGATGGGTCCATTGATCAACACCTTGCTGGCCCCTTTATCTATTCCAAGGCACTCTTCCACCTCTCACATTGCCTTCTACACCATCCGTTCCTGATACAGCAACGGTTGGAAAAGCTAAGACAGAGAGCCCCCCCGATATTCATAAACACAGCATGGCAAAACTGCAGAGCACATGCCCAGAGGCTGATAGAGTTGAAAGACACGAAACACCATAACGTTCTTGTCTTGACATCTCTCTATGGCTATTGCACTATGGTGGCGGGAACGATTCATGTTCTCTCAATGAATGACGACAACCAGTCTATCCGCGAGCAAGGACAGGAGTATTACAATTCTGCGTTGGATTTCTTAAATGATCTCTCTTGCTATTGGAAGCACGCAGCTTTAATGGTGAGCTTTGGGCCTTTTCCATCACTGAAGGTCTCCTACTAAGTTGGATGGCACAGGCAAATCGGCTGGAGCGCTTTCGACAACAATGCGAGAACCGTCGAGCAGACATGAATCCGTGTGCCGACAAATCTGGCCACTCTCCCGGCGACGTGAAGGCATTGTGGCAGAGTGTCGACTATGCCTTGCTGTCAGCTCCGACCCGGCCTGGAAGTCCCACCAACGGCCAAGTACCGACAGGGATGGACTTGTTCACACCGCAAAGCAAGCTCTTTGACTTTGCTGATTTCGACACTTTCGCTGAAGGACTTGGCATCTTTAGCAATCTGCCCGTTTTGGAGAACAAGAATCTCTTTCCAGACCTGGAAATCTCTGCTCAGGACGACTCCCTTGAGCCGGTATCGGCGGAGTAAGTGGAGGTCGATTGGGTTGTGGTTCGAGAATGAACTGGATTGGCTGCCCACATGAAGACGAGTCCAGCAGGACAAACCTGGCTGGACAGGACATGCTCTCTATTTCTATCTTATGCAGGGGAAAAGAAAACGATGCTGCGCGTACCTTGCCATCCCCATTGACTCACAGCTTGGCTACAGGCCTAGCTTCGCTCTGCTCCAGAATCCGGTTGCCGAGTTCCCGGAGGACTTCCTTTCTGATCTTGCCGCTGCCCGTAACCGGATATTCTGTGATCATCTCTCCCGGCCCAAGCCAGAACGTGTGCTGTGGAGCCTTGTGTCTTCCGAGTTCGTCGTGGACCCAGCCCCTTATGGCTTCGTGCGATGGTTTGTCGTGGCCAGGGCGTATCTGCATGAAGGCGGCCACGGCCTCGCCGTACCTTTCGTCTTTCAGACCCACGACACTGACGTTGCTTATGGTCGGATGGCTCAGAATATGCTCTTCGATTTCTAATGGGTAGATGTTTTCGCCACCTAAGAAAGAGTATCGATGTTAGAGCCCCAACTGAAAGTGAAAGACGGCTAAGTCAAACTCACCTCGGATAATGATGTCCTTGATGCGGCCAGTAATGCGGCAGTAGCCATTCTCGTCAATGGTTGCCTCGTCGCCCGTGTGCATCCACAACACTCCATTCTCGTCTCTGATCATGACCTCGGCCGTCTTGTCTGGGTTATTGTAATACCCCTGTTGCAGAAGGTAACCTGAGACGCATAGCTCGCCGCGCGCACCGATAGGCAAGATTCGGTTCTCCTGGTCGACGACCTTTGCTGTCACGTGAGGCATGACTCTGCCTACTGTGTAGAGCTGTTGATCCATGGTGTCTGCTACTGAAGTCATGAAACTCGCTGGCGATGTTTCCGTCATGCCTATACTGGATGATTAGATCTCTAGCGACTCAGTAGAGCATCGCAACGTACCATATGTGTTACCAACAAACTGATATCCCAGCCTCTCCTGGATCTCACTGATCAAGGCAGGAGGGATTTTGGTTCCAGCAGCAATACCCGTTCTGATCGTATCGATTGTGACGCCAATCTTGTCCAAGTGCTTCAAGATGGCGATGTACATGGTTGGAACTCCGTGCAGCGCAGTGCACCGCTCCCTCACCAGCAGATCAACGACCTGGGCAGGATCAAAGTCTCGCCCAGCAAATCCAATCGCGGCTCCGTGAGTGAAGGTCGCCATTAAGCCAGCGACGAGTCCGAAGCAATGGAAGAGAGGCGGGGCGCAGCAGAGGACATCGTCATGGGTTAGTTGAAGATATTCTCCGATCATGAAACCGTTGTTGATGACGTTGCTAGGGAGGATTAGTTGCTGGCTCTCGATTGTTAGGTGTCCAAACCTACAAATGGCTTAGCATGGTGGCTTTGGGCGACCCGGTCGTGCCACTGGTGAACTGGAAGTTGACAACAGAGTTGATGTCAACTGACGCCTGGACTTCTTTGAGCCGTTCTGGGGACACAGAGCTTGCACCTTGAAGCACATGGTCCCAGGTTATTTCTGACCGAATAGGAACCTCATCCCATCGAACTAAGACTACCTGTCGAAGGCTGCGTTGTAGGGCTTGCAGTTGATCGAGGATGGGGAGAGTTGATCGGCGATTGACAACATCGGCAATGAATAATATCGAGGGATCTGAGTTTTGTTGAGCTCGAGTTAGTAAGAGTCTTTCTATTGCGGTTGAACGACTCACCTGTGTGCTCAAGTGCTCGCATACACTCGTTGACGGTGTATGTCTTGTTGAGAATGACAAGCACTGCGCCTATTCTGCCAGCAGCGAAGAAGAGCTCAATGATCCTTTCATCATCTCCAGAGAGAATGGCGATCCGGTCACCTTTGCCGACGCCCATGGCTAGCAAGCCCTGTGCCAGCTCCTTGGTTCGAACACTCACGTCCTGGAAACTCAGTCGAGCGTTGGTCCAGCCGACCAGGACAGCATCTTTAGAGCCATATCGAGCAGCTTGCTGATCTACAAGCTGACCAAATGTCAACTGAAACAGCTCTGGTGTATGGGGACCTCGGACGAGCGACAAACCGCCATGAGGTAGCTGAGTAGGTGGGACATCCATGGTGCTGGGTAAACTGTGCTGATGCGAAGTCTGAGTGACGAAACCATACATCATTTCCTAAGCCATTAGCGTCTCTAAGTATTTTTCGATCGCGAGGTGCGATACCCGTGATCCGTCTTTGTCGGAGAATGCGGCTATCAAACACCGACCTAGGTTCCGGTAGATCGCCGAGGGCTGTCGGTACCCGGAAATCCCGGGCCGTGTTTGGCAAGCAACGCTCACATTGATGTTAGTATTTTGAAAGCGCCCTGATACTTATGTGAATAGCAAAAACTGTATCTTTCTTTTCTGAACCAAATTAGTTCCATTCTTATCAACAATGACTCTACCGATCACCCAGCACTGCATCCTCTCCCTTCCTGCTCCTAGCATACTGCTAGTGCTCATCAACAGACCACGCACCCTCAACAGTTTATCTCTAGAGGCGAGCTGCGAGCTGGATTCCGTGTTCCAGTGGTTCGATGAGGAGCCTAGTTGCCGCGTGGCCATTATCAGTGGGGTAGGCAAAGCGTTCTGCACTGGGGCAGACCTTAAAGGTTAGTGAAGTACTACTCTTGATGCTGAATGTGATTTGGCTCGTAAGCTGACTGATTTACAAACTAGAATGGACGGAAAACAACAAGAGAGGAGTACGCATGAAGCTTCCTGAGAATGGATTCGGAGGTCTGTCCTTTAGAAGTGGTAAAAAGCCCGTCATTGCAGCAGTGAACGGTGCCGCGTACGGGGGAGGGTGCGAAATGATTGCCAACTGCGACATGATCATCGCTTCATCCTCCGCCACCTTTGCTCTGCCCGAGGTAAAGCGCGGTGTGACCCCATTCGGAGGTGCCCTGCCCCGAATCACGCAAACAGCAGGCCGTCAGCGGGCAACAGAGCTTGCTCTGACGGGGCGAGTCGTAAGCGCACAGGAGTTCAAGGACTGGGGCGTCTGCAACTTTGTCGTGGAAGAAGGAAAAAGCGTTGTAGACAAGGCACTGGAATTCGCGAAGATGATATCTGAGAACAGCCCAGACGCAGTCATAGTGACCCGAGAAGGCTTGAAGCTTGGATGGGATGGTCTTGGGGTCAAGGATTCGAGCCGCATCTTTTTGGACGGCTGGAGTAACCGGATCTACGAAGGGTCGAACATGCAAGAAGGCCTGGATGCATTTAGAGAGAAGAGGGCGCCGAGGTGGACGGACAGCAAGCTCTGAAGATCAACCATCGATCCATCGTTGTAATACTTACATGTCAACAAGTAGTGGACCGCTAAAGATAGCTCTTAGTTCTTCCCGCCGGACATATTGACTATGATGACGATGATTCTCAGGTAGTTGGCAATATGCTTGACTTTGTTTATCCCACGGTGAAGCCGTTGTTTGAACGTTGAGTCCCTCGGCATTGGGCTAACCGTAGGCTATGGTTGTCCGTGGCAAGAATGACCTAGCATACCCCATACCGCGAAGATAGCCAATATTCGGTACGAGTTATACTCGGTTGTCCTATAGCCTAGCATGGCGCGATTAGAGATAACCTACCAACAGCCAGGTATTCCAAACCGTGTTAGAGAGCATGGGTAAGAGCCCGAGACTCCGAAACTACGGAACGCCAACACGGCCGGACACGGCAAATTATTACCGACCTAGGAGTCTAGATCCCTTCCCCCGCAAAATAAGTTGCGGGGTAAGGGGGGATCCCTAAGCGCCAACTCTTGGCTTCCCCAGATACCCACACATTCCCTGGGAGGTGAGACGAACATAAAATCTAGTCCTGATCAGCTGCAGGACGGGAGATCCTTTCTCTTTCATACCTCCTCATCTTGTCTCGCATCTCCCCGATTTCGTCTGGACTTGAAATTTTTCGTCAACAATAATCAACAAATCAACATGGCGGAGAAGCAGCATGCCGTCGATAGCCAAGGGGCAGTTCACCTCGAGCATAGCAGAGACGGCTCCTCTCCCGAGCACGATGCCTCGTCTGAGAAACACGGGGAGCTCGAAGCGTCAAACGTTTGCGTTACGCGGCAACCCCTGACCAGAGTAAAAATGCTAACCACTCCCTCGACAGATCCCACAGTACGACGATGCCCAAGTCAAGAAGCTTAGGGCCAAGGTTGACAGGAGACTGCTGCCTCTCCTCACGGTCCTCTATGTTCTCTCCTTCATGGACCGATCCAACATTGGCAATGCTAGAGTCGCGGGCATGAATGTGGACCTCGAACTGACTCCATCGCAATACAACATGGCCTTGACCATCTTCTTCTTTCCGTACGCCCTGTTCGAGGTGCCGAGCAACATCGTTCTCAAGCTCATGAGGCCTTCTTGGTGGATGGCCATTCTTGTTGTAGCTTGGGGAACAGTAAGAAAAACATACTGCTTGGCGAATGAGATACTAACTCTTCATTTTACAGGTTCTGGTTCTACAAGGCATCGTCAAGACATATCAGCATCTCCTTGTGACACGATTCTTTCTCGGCATGGCGGAAGCCGGGTTCTTTCCAGCAGCGACATATCTTTTGACAACTTGGTATGTCCGATGGGAGTTACAGACACGCCTTGCCATCTTCTTCTCTGCGGCATCTCTGGCGGGTGCTTTTTCTGGTCTTCTTGCCTTTGGTATCCAACATATGGATGGTGTTGGAGGCCTCGGTGGGTGGCGGTGGATCTTTATTTTGGAGGGCATCCTGACTGTCCTTATTGGAATCAGCATTCCTTGGACACTTCCCGACTCGCCGAACAGTGCCACCTTCCTGACTTCGGAAGAAAAGGAAATCATCCACGGACGTCTTGAACAGGATGCTGGTACGTCTGCTGGCAAAGTTGGAACCGGCGGCTCATTCCAATGGAAATATCTCAAGGAGGCACTCCTCGACTGGAAGATCTACCTTGGATGTGTTATATACTGGGGTAACAGGTAAAGTGCACTCTCCTGCCCTGCGACCTTGGCTAAATATTTGGCTCCAAGCATCTGCATTTATGGCTTCAGCTTCGCCTCACCCACCATTATCCTGGAGCTCGGATATACCGCTGCTCAGGCTCAGCTCCTCACCATCCCAATCTACTTCCTTGGTGCCTGCTTGACTCTCTTCTTTGCCTACCTGGCGGACAGGCGTCGCAACCGATGGATGTTTATCATCATCCCTTTCAGCATTGCCCTGGTTGGCTTCGTCGGGCTGCTCTCCATCCCACACCCACGCCTACCGGGCTTGACCTATGCCTTTCTCTTCTGCATTCCTAGCGGTCTCTACCCTGCGGTTATCGGCTGCGTGTCATGGGTTGGAAACAATCTTGCTCCTTCTTTCAAGCGAGCCATCGGCATGGCGTTGTTGATGACCATTGGCAACCTTGGTGGTGCTGTGGGATCAAACATCTTCCTCGCCAAGCAGGCACCTCACTACTGGCTGGGCTACGGGTTCTCCCTTGGAATTCTTCTTCTGGGTATTCTTTGCACTATGATCCTGCGCTTCGCGGTCAAGTCTATCAATAAGAAGAGGGATCTCATCCCAGAGGCTGACATTCTATCACGGTATACCGAAGGTAAGGCTTAACATGGAGAACGGATAATGATGACATGAAGCTAACGATTTCTTTTAGATGAATTGATGGAGATGGGAGACAAGTCACCCTTGTTTAGATATGTATCGTGAAGAAGGTATTGCGTCTCGTCGATTTAAAGACGTTTTTACGTAATAATTGAACCTATTTATACATTCATCAGATGATCTTTCCGTTTTCCACTGTGGAGAAGAAGTGATGTCAGTTGCATAATGTTGCGGTTTCCAGAGCCTCCGAACACGAGATGATCAACGCGCTGATCCTCCACCGCCTCCCTTTGCCAAGGGGATGTTCTGATATATGAAGGCACATATGTAGAGTTCCATTACCTGACTTAACTCTTCCTCCACGCTTCTAAGTTACACCTACTCCCATTTTCACGCCAAAATGTTGTATAAGAATCTCCTCATGGTCTCTCTCAGCGGCCTTGTCGCAGCTGTACCTACCAGCACCAAGATCGTCAGCAACCCGTCTTTCCAGGTCCTCTCTCTACGTTCTGGTAGCGATATACATTTTTCTAAGGTCACAGCCGCCAACAGCAGCCTCTTCCTCGGTCTCTCTGACCAAGGCGCTTCATGCGACAGGGGAGAGAAGCCAGCTGCTGCTACCTTTTACCTCAAGAACGGCGAGCTTTACCTCTACAAGACGGATAACCCACCTCAACAGATCTATGCCGACCGCTCTGGAATGGGTAGGTGATACCAAGTTTGACTCCTTATTAACCCTTGCTTATGTCGTCGTCTATCTAGGTCAAGGCCGTGTCGGCTATATTACTGGCGCTCAGTCACCCCCTCGCAATGCCGAGCTCACGGGTTGGGAGATTGATAGCGACGGGAATCTCACTCTTGAGGGCGCCAGCCTGAAGGCTTGCCTCGGTGCCAACGATGCTTGGGTTGTTTGGGTTTCAGTCGGCTCCACGAATCCCAATGGATATGACAAGTGCTTGGGCTTTACTGCCCGCACCGGAAACATCGAAGATCCCGTCAGCTGCCTCTATACCCAGCAGAGCTGAGTAAGACGTGATTTAGGCACATAACAGCATTTCTTCCAAAAAAGACAGCCAAATCTACGTGTAGGTTCAATATGATGTACTCTAGGTAGTTCATGTACAGACGGCCCTTGTGCCTGGTTACCTGATTTCGGTATCATCGTCCTGGACCATGTCCCTACTTAGTTGCAGTTCTGCCATTCTCGCCTCAAGCTCGTAAGAACTTCCAGAGACCGGTGGGCAACTGGAAATGTTGACGTCAACTCGGTCATCATGCGGATACTTGCCTGTGTGAGGCTTGCCGACTTGCTCCCGAACTCCTTCGTCTGGTCTGGAAGAGATGTGTTGTATGCGAGTAATATTCCGGCCGTCATTAAAATATGCACGCAATAGGCTGGGAGGTGGCAGAGGCCGAATCGGTCCCGAAACTGACCCATCAACCGTATGATTTCGGATGCTGAGTTGGTACAAATGTCATGGTGAGATTCAGTTGCCCTGCCACTTGGGGACTGGAGGCCAGCACCAGGGGTGCTTGAGCCAATGAGGGGTCGGTGAAGGAGAACTCGAATCTCATGATAAAGCAGGCTTTGTTCGAGAAATCAGCAACAGTTCAATAGCAGGGCCTCCTCTCAGAGTTGGACACTAGACCTACTGCAACTGCAGCACGACAGGATCTAAGCATTGCTCATCCTGGGTCTGTCTAAGCTGTAGAGACTGTGGAAGGGAAATCGTCCAGCTCTGAAGTGAGGCATCCATCTGCACTGCAAATTTGGATAGAGTGTCTCGAGAGACTTCTCTGTCATGATACCTGTGGTCAAGGGATTAGTAGGATCTTGGAGACATGGGCATGAACTTGCATATAATCGATGATTTTGCTAAACTGTGTCACCAATGGGGCCAGGTAAACGTGCACGTTGCCTCGGGAATCTGGGTCTGTGGCACCTGAGCATTTAAAAGTGGGAGCTTGGTGAAACAAATGGTCCCGAGCGGTTAGAGACTGAGGCCTTCCGCACCAACTTGACCAAATCCTGCGTTCTCGGTCAAAACCATGCGTATATGAAGATGGCGGAACTCACGTGTCAAGATGCACAACCGACCAGAAGACACGGGCTTTTGCGTCTGGGATATCAGCGCCGCAACTCTCACTTCCAACTGGAGAGGTGCGATGAAACTGGAATCCCAGATCAGATAGAATCCGGGTGGCCATTCCTATTTTGGTCTTGGCATTAATGAACGTGCGCTAATCCTAAACATACATACCTGAGTATATCCAGCCTGATTACCCGTGGTCAGTCTCAATGGCTGCCGAGGAGAAGAGTAATGTGGACCGACCTTGGCTGTCCCTACCCTGGGCAGCCTCATGTTCACAGAGCAGAACAAGAGCTTGGAGAGTTGCTATTGTTGGAGTCTGAAGTTCCAGGTCTAAGTAAACCTTTGCTCTGCTAGCAAAGAATTTGCATGTGTCGCCCATGATAGAAGGGTGTTGGCGCGTTGTGTGTACGCCACCTGTGGAGAAGCTGAAGAGATTTGATGAGTCATGGTATTCAACACCAAAAGGTTGCAGAGCTGGAGTCTGACGAGACTCCTTGCATCAACAGTTGGGAAGAAAGATGGACCTACATGGCATTTTCCAGGGCAGGCGAGTAAAAGTCGCTCTCCAGCGAGGACATAAAACTATCTTTGTCTTGATCGAAAAGGTTTCGTTCAATCAGATTCGTCAGAGGGTTCAGCCATGTGAGATAGCATTCCCATAGATGGGCTTCGTATGCTGGGTCGCTGGCCCATTGCAGACCCGCACTCTTAATGGCGAGCTCGCCGTCAACGCGAAGGTTCTTGAGAAAGGGGCTGAAGGATGAGTATGGGCCATTATGTATTAGGTGTAAACTGCTTGTTGCTCCGAAATACCTGCTGTGGCCATCCTCAGCCAACTGCATTCTCCCACCGCGCGCCACGATCTGGGCATGCTGGCCCCTCAAAGGAGGGACTTCGGCCGTGGGCGGCGGGATATTTGCAGGGGACTGAGGATCTTTCTCACCAGGCGGCTTGTCAGAAGAAGGGGGGCCTGAAGTGCCGAATATCGCGCTGTGAGCTGATGGGGAACTCGGATGACGAGCCATGGCGTCGACGGCCTCCTCATCGGGGCGTTGACTGTCCAGTTCTGGGCTGCCCACATCAAAACCGGGGCCATTAGCCATGTCAACCCAAAACTGCAACCGGCCAGGCCTCGGGGTTGAGCTTGCCCAAGAAGGGCTTCCGGAGTCCGGGGGATCCAACGTGAAGTCCATGCTGTGCGTCCCGTGTGTTGAGGGATGTGATGCGAGCCGCAGGAGCCAGACAACGGGGGGAAGACGAAGACTCGGAGAGTGATTGACCCTTTCCTAGGCGCATTTCGTCCAATGAGCTCTACTACCGCGGTTGTGACCCCGGATGTGGGTTGGGTTTAGTTAGTTTGCGGGGTAGCCACTAGCCAGCCTTGAGGCAAAGTCGCCCGGGCTAGGGACTACATGCAACCAGGTATCAATATTATTGGCGACAAGCCTATGGGAGAGCGAGCCTCGGCGTCCAAGTATGATGTATGCCGGTTCGGGGGAAGTCTTACGAAACCATACCTAGATACATGTATGTACGCAAACGGCGAGTCTGGGTGTATTGTCCTAGTCAATTTAGCCCTTCCTGATAGTATTGAGACTGTACACAACCCCTCTACCTTCCGTATCCTTACACTGTAACAATGGCTCTGAGAAGACTCCAGCAAACTCTCGGCCACCTGTCCGGTGTCGCACTCGCCTCAGATGCTCCCCAAGAAACCCAACTTTCGATTGTGCGTGGGCCAAGTGAGCCGCCGCTCTCGTCCGAAACACTAGGCATGCTGCTCGAGCGTCAGGTCGAGGTCTTTGGAGACCGATGTGCCGTCAGATGCTCCTGGACAGGGCAGCAACTGACTTACAAGGAGCTTCACAGTCGCAGCAGGGCACTAGCAGCTGGTCTGCTATCCCTAGGCCTTACTCGCGGCGACCACATCGCCATCATGGCAGGCAACTGCGAGCAGTATGTTGAGGTCATTTTTGCTGCTGGGTTGGTAGGACTGCCGCTAGTGGTCCTAAACACGAACTATACGAATGACGAGGTCGAGAATGCGGTGCATCGCGCTGGTGTGTCTTCCAGCCCCAGGACAATAGCGTATACTTACACGTCATGCCCTCACAGAATGCCGGTTGTTCTTCACAACTCCGTTCATCGGCTCACGAAACATGGCCCCTACCATCAAGAGCATGCGCGCCAAGCATCTTTCTTCCTCTACGGACCCGCTCAACTTTGTTCTCTTACAACGCAGTGACGCTGATGGGATGGATGGGGCCATTTCTTACGAATCTCTTGTGCTGCGGGGACTTGACGTTCCCCCAAAAGACCTGGAGCGTGCCGAAAACGCAGTGCAGGCGGACGATGTCTGCAGTCTACAGTTTACGAGCGGAACCACTGGCAAACCCAAGGTTGCCATGTTAACCCATAGGTAAGTACCTGCTTCTCCTTCATTCCTACAGTACGGGTGCTAAATGTTTCACTTTCCTTTTTCTACGCAGTGGGTTGATCAATAACTGCATCGGATCTGGTGATCGACTACAGCTTACCGAGAACGATGTCCTATGCTGCGTCGTACCTCTTTTTCACTGTTTCGGCCTCGTGCTGGGCGTTCTCATGTCAGTAGCACACGGCAGCTTGCTCGTGTTTCCGAGCGAGAGCTTTAGTCCAGTTCGGGCTCTCCAGTCCATGACTCAGGACAGATGCACACTCATCTATGGGGTCCCAACAATGCATACGGCGTATATCCAGGAAGTCCTGTCCCGGCCTGCTGGAACGTACGATCTGTCATCGGTAAGGGTTGCTATAACTGGTGGAGCTGCCACTCCAATGAAACTATTCAAAGAGATCCGGGAAATCTTGAAGGTTCCCCATATTGTACAGGCGTTTGGTAGATGTCCCTAGGCCCCGGATAGGTGAAGGATGTTGCTGACAGTATATGCACCAGGGATGACGGAGTGCTCTCCAGTCACCTTTCTGAACACAGTTGAAGACTCCTTCGACTGCTACTCGACAACGGTTGGCAAGGTCATGCCACATGTCACGGCCAAAGTGGTCGACACGGATGGCAAAATAGTTCCTCTAGGGCAGCGAGGTGAAATTCTTATTGCTGGTTACAACAGCTTCCGTGGTTACTGGAAGAATCCACAAGGCACCGAGGAGATGCTGCACAAAGAAGAAGATGGAACCGTTTGGTTGCGTACTGGTGATGAAGTGACGCTCGATAAGGATGGGTTCTGCCGTGTGACAGGGCGTATCAAGGATATCATCATCCGCGGTAAGGAGAACCCTACAATATGGAGACGCAGCATCCGTATCGAGAGGGTTACTAACATTATTGATAGGCGGCGAGAATATCTACCCTGCCGAGATTGAAGACTGTCTTGTCCAGCATCCATCAGTTATACAAGCCAGTGTGGTCGGTATCAAGGATGCGAGGTACGGCGAAGTTGTTGCCGCCTTTGTCCAACAGGAGGAGGGGTCAGGCCCAATTCGCCCTTCGGCTTCCGAACTTCAAGCTTGGGTAGGCAAGACCTTGGCAAGACACAAGATCCCGGCCTATATCTGGTGGATCGGGGACAAGGACGTGTGCGAGACTCTGCCGCAGACTGCTAGCGGAAAAGTTCGCAAGGTAGCCCTGCGTGACATCGGGTCAAGGTTGATTGTGTGTTGATATGCTTTGGTGTAGCGTAACTAGATTTTGCTCTCTAGATGTCAATACTATGATATCCGTCATGTGTCTCTTGTCGACATTTCATTATGTTGGTGCAGGTCTTAATCCGTGGCTCCATCCACCAAGACAATTTTAATTGACCAACTTATTCGATCCATAGTAAAGGCAAGGCCCACACGGGAGGCTTCATCAATGAAAGTGGCATATCTGTGTCTGTGGGCTTAAAATGACATGGAACGTGCTCCGCTTCAGACATCTTTCGCAATTTTGGGTAGAAGAAGGATGCTTGGCAAGGTCGCAGAAAATATACAGCCTAGGGTCTTATAAGGACGGAGAAGCTGGAAGCTATGGAAGAAAGATACATCTGTTGTACCACCAAACGATCATTCTTGGCTTCATACAAGACCGACGAGCAGGACTTGGTTATATGGCTTCTTTATTTCTTCTACCATTCTAGATTCCCTCCACCTGACCTACCAATTACAGCTTTGCTGCTTCCTTGGCAAGCCTTTTAAGAGTTCGAGCCTCTTGCCTGTATGCAAAGTCTGTCAAAATCTCCTCACTCCCACCTCCTACCACCAGAACTCTGAAGTCGCGGCTGATCTGCTCCACCACCCTCCCGCGGCCATTCTTGGAATATCCCAGTCCCCCAAATATCTGCTGCGCCTCGCGTACCGTCTCCTCGAGGGTACGGGCAGACAGGGTCTTGAGCATGGCAACGCTGGCACCCAGAGTATCTGGGCCGTCGTGGTTGGCCAGACGCTGACGGGTCCAGATGAGCTGTTCCAACCAGGCATACGCGGCATGGATCTTCTTTCCCGAGTCGACGAGCTTGGCACGAATGATTTGGTTCTCTATGAGTTTCTTGCCAAACGTCTCCCGTTTGGTCGCGTAGTCGTGAGCATGTCCCACGCAGACTCGAGCCAGACGCAGACAAATAGTTGCAAGCCATAGCCTTTCATGATTAAAATCTGTAACTTTGGTGTTAGCGATGATAGATAATGCGATTTTTTAGAAAGTCTTGCTGTTCATGATGATCCCAAACCCCTCGTTTTCCTTCCCTAGCAAGTTCCCAATGGGGACCTCGACATCGTCAAATTCGATAAAGGTCGACCCTGAAGCCAATTAGTTAGCATGTGCCATTAGGGGCTACTCCTACTACACACGCACCGCTAGCATTAATGCCCGAGTTGTCCATTCGCCGCCTAGTCACGCCTTTAGCGGTCAGTGGAATGATGAGGGCCGAGATGCCTGTCTGGCCCGGACCGCCAGTCCTGACAGCAGCCGTACAATAGTCGGCATACACGCCGTTTGTGATCCATTTCTTGGTGCCATTCACGATGTACTTATCTCCTTGGCGCTTGGCGACAGTCTTGATGCCCGCCACATCAGAGCCGGCTACGATGAGATCCGATTAGTCCCGTCCGGAAACATCCAACGAATCACACTTACCTGAAGGCTCAGTGACTGCCAAACAGAACCGGGTGGTGCCCTTGTAAATGGATGGCAGAAGACGTCGTTTCTGCTCAGGGTTCCCGTGGTTGATGAGCGGCGGGCAGCCGATAATGTTCCCACAGGCCAGGGCCCAGACAACGCCCATGTACCCGCAGCGAGTCAGCTCGTCAACGATAAGGTGGTCGTGGAAGCCATCCCACTTATCCGCGGGAATCCCGCAAGGCAGAGTGACCTCGCCCAGGTAGTCAGGCTCAGGCGGAAACAGGCCAGCCGCAACGTAGCCTAGTTTTGCATGCCTCTCATATGCCTAGTAGTCATGTTAGAAACCAAGGCTGCGTCTGTTGTAAAGTATCTTACTTGCCTCACGAGGTATGGATCCCTGACGTTCCCACTCTTCGCAGAAAGGGGTGATAAATTCGTTCACATAAGCTCTAGTATCGGCCTGTAATTTGAAATGGGACTCGGTGTAGTACGGAGGCGGGGCCCCATAATGCCAGTAAGGCTCACTGAAAGGGGCGTTGGGGCGGGATGGTGGCATAGTGGCAGTTGTCTATGACACAAGTGATGATCTCTATAGGGCAACTACTCTGACGCAAAAGCGACAGAATGATTGTTTTGTATCAACTAACAGCCTGGCTATTGTCTCTGTCGCTTCTTTTGGCCTTATGGGGTATCCGCGGTGAAACGCTGTCGTTCTGGCTGCCGCGGGATTTCCTAATCAGGATAACGAGCCATAACATTCTGGACAGGTGACGGGTCTGCGGCCACCTAATAGCTGGTCCTTGTTTCTATTCCATTTTGAGATACCGCCATCTTTGAAGACGATGATAGTTTTGTGGTTGGTTTATTTCGGCATTGTATAACGAGAAGTGACCTTTGTTTGACTGAGGCCTGTGTTGAGTGGCAGAAGGCTGATGCTGCGAACCTCATTCCACACCCAGGTTACGCTCTGCTCTTTCAAATGCGAGAGGCTTGCGCAAACACAAGACACATTTTTGTCATATCAATAGCAATTGAGATATCTCGTCGACGGTATTGCAAGACATTCACTTTTAATGTCTTACCTATTGTCGTCGCTAATGACTTCTTTGAGGGGCATCACAGAAGTCAAAGAATTAGGTCACTTCGTCAATGATGAAGAAAAAGGAGTGCTCGTATGCTAGACCTTGTTGCCTACTTCTACCCTTCTTGCCCACATTGCATCTCGCACGGCTCAGAGTCTACTAGCATTAGAAGCACGCTTCTTCTTCCTCTCAGTGAAGGCTGCTGCAGCCGCTTGGCATGCTGGATCATGAAGCCTAGTCCTCAAGACGACACACTCCAAAGCATTGATCGACAACAGCCGCTCACGGTTGTTCGTTAACATCAAGTTCTTGGTCGCGGCTGGCGCACCAGGCGGGCATTGCGCAATACGCGTCGCCACCTCCATGACATCCTTCATCAGAGAATTCTCACCCACAACCTTTGTAATTAGCCCTGCCGCGCTGAGCTCCTCTGCCGACATTCTCTCTCCGGCGAGTAGCAGAGCCGAGGCCTTCTGATGGCCCATAATTTGGGGGAAGGTCAGCGTTGAGCAACCTTCAGCGGAGAATCCCCACTTCAGGAATGGGCAGAAGTAATAGGAGCTGGGCACCGCGTATACAAGGTCATAGAGGGCCAGGCAGGTGACCCCATAGCCGGCGCATGGCCCGTTGACAGCGGCTATGAGGACTTTATCACACGTGATGAGCAGCTCGTTCAGGACCCTAAATGCCATGTCAGTTCGTGCTACAAGATATCGTGTATGTCGCAGTCACTCGCTTACTTGAAGTTGGCAATGAAAGAGTCCATGTTCTCGGCCAGTTCATCCTTTGGTGGCGGCCAGTTGTCAAAGTCCATTCCTATTCAAGTCATCAGCTCACCGAGCGCTTGGATAGTCAATGGGAGCCAAACCTGTGCAAAAGAATTTGCCTGCGGACGTCTGGACGACGACGCTAATCTCGGGCACCGCAATCACCCATCTCATAGCAGCAATCCATTCCTTTACAACAACAAATGTTAGAATGCTTTCGGGGTAATAGCAGGGTGTCAATGGACTTACGATCAATAGATCAGGATGCAACGAATTAGCGGAGAATTCACGCCGAAGCGTGATGATCGCAATGGCGCCATCCACCACTTCAAGGGTAAGGTTCTTGAACTTGGGAGGATCCATTTTCTTTACGGCAAAATATGTAGTGATACTGCGAGTACGCACGTCTCTTCTTGGTTTCTAGAGGAAAGCAGCAATGTCCAATTTAATCCCCCACCAGCGCCTAGGAAAGTAAACTACTGTAATGCAGTGACCCCTTGCAGCTGGGACCAGTCAGAAGCATTGCCGCGGGTGAACTAGCCGCCCTTGGCTCGGTTTTCAACTTTTGACAACAACGGGGAATCTACTTTGGTTATCCGAGGATTGTCTTCCAAGAGGGAGGTTTCTTACAGAGGCACAGCGTTTGCATTGTGCCGAGCTCTAAGATATCGCATTTACGTCCCCGTAGGTATCTATCGACCCATCCCACACTGAATCAAAAGGACGTCTGAATACGACCCAATATCCAGAGGCCTTCTGTTAAGCGATAAACATGACTTCCCAAATTCTTGAGCAACGAGATGGTTCCACCCTCTTCATCACCATCAACAATCCGAAAAAGGGCAACTCGCTGAACGTGGACCTCATCGTCAAACTTCGCCAAGTTATCGAAGATGCAGGAAAGGACAACACCCTGATTGCTATTGTCCTAACGGGTGCGGGAAAATACTTTTGCACCGGCATGGATCTATCTAGCAGCTCGTCCCTCCTCGAGAACGTTCCCAAAGGTTCGGATCGATCCAATACGCAAGCCGGCCGTTTTGAACAGTTACTGGACCTCTTCAAAGCTGTCGAGTTCTGCCCCAAGCCTATCATCGCCTTGATCAACGGGCCGTGCTACGGTGGAGGAACTGGCCTTGCATTTACCTGCGACATCCGCATCTCGGTTTCATCCGCCTTTTTTGTCTTGTCAGAAGTCAGACGAGGCCTCACCCCAGCCATCATCTCACCGTTCATTGTCCGGGAATGGGGAGCCTCATTGGCTCGGGAAGCTATGATCCAAGCGCGCAACGTGCCAGCCAAGGAGCTTCACGCCAAAGGGAGCGTACACTACTTGGTCAACACGCTAGCTGAGGGCCAAGAACGCGTGCAGCAGGTGCTGAAGCAGCAACGAGGCTGTGCTCCGCATGCGGTGGGGGAATCCAAGCGGATGATCAGAAACGCCCTGGACTCGCCCACAGTTGAGGAGCGGAATGCCAAAATCAGGGAACTGTTCCTTACCATGATCAAGCCTAATGAAGAGGTGGCGCATGGAATGAAGGAGTTCCAGGCGGGGAACCGGAACGTGGACTGGGCAGCATGGTATACCAAGAAGGCATCTTCCAAACTTTGAGCCGTATTCGATGGAAGATTGAGATTGGGAAATACTCTTACTCGTAGAAGTAGGCATAGGAATTCTTTCTTCATGCATATTGTGTACGTAACTCGGCCAAAATTCCAGCACAGTTGTTTCTGTCATAGTTGCTTACTCGATGATCAAAATTGACTTTCAGGGACGGACATGTCAAAATCACGATAAAGGCGAATCAGTCTTGTTGGATTGGTTGTATAATAATCAAACAATGCCATCATTATAGTAAGAAATGCATGATTTGCTACTGCGGCGTGCTCTCTTCTTCTTGACGGCAAACGAGGTGTATAACAATATGTCTTCACCTACTTCTAAAATAGTATCCGCCAGCAGAAGAAGAGGCTCTGCTATGCTGACCTGGAGTCCTCTTCACCCTCTAAAATCTCACAAAGAACCGAGCCCTCTGGAAGGATGTCTCCCTCCTTAACCTGCATGCTGACAATGCCCTCTGCAGAAGACGTGACCTGGATTTCCATCTTCATGCTCTCAAGCACGAGCAACTTGTCTCCTACCTTGACCCAGGTACCGTCTTTTGCGGTGACCTCCAAGATCTTGCTCGGCATTGGGCAGGTAGAAACTCGTGAATCTAAGAAGAAAAGGATGTGAGCTTCCAGTGGACAGGACGAAGAGGAATTCATGAACGAAGATGTCGGTCAACTTACTTGCTTTCTGTGCCTCGCTCGCCTTCTCATCAAGCATGCCCGCCCATGCCAGGAGCCCAGACACGGTGTAGAGGATTGGAACTCCGGACCCAGACTCTTGGATATAAATGTTCTTCTTGAACTCGCCATGAGAGGCCGCGGCGAAATCGTAAGTCGCAATTTGGCCGGCGAAAGACACCTTCAACTGGCCAGTGGACCAGGGAGGGTGCGCTTCAACAGCTGAATAAATAACAGAAACACTGTCGAATCTGGTCTCTCTTTTAGACCTGATAGCAGAGTAGTATCGTTTCACGAGCGGACCGCCATCCTTGTTGAAGTAGACATCCTCCTCTGCCGAAGTTGAAGGGATCTCTGGGTCCAGTCGGACAACCCGATAAGCTCCCATATCATCCTTGCTCACCAGCATATCGACCTTCTCATCTTGTCCAGATTCCGTCATCTCGCTAGACACGAGACCAGCAGCAGACATATTCTTGCCGGCCCTTTGGTTGCGAAAAGACATGGGGATGCTCTTGAACGCGGATCTTCTGTAGGTAGAAGCAGATTTCATGCGAGAGATTTCGAGAGCAGCGATAGCAGTGCTGCTGTCAACAGACGAAGTATCCAAGGGAGCAGTCAACTCGTTCATGTTTTGCGGGATCAAAGCTGTCGTATAGCTGACATCGTGGAAATGGGGCGAAGCCAGGATCCGCTGAAGAAAGACTTGGTTCGTGGTGAGTCCGAAGCAGATGGTATTCTTCAGAGCGCGGATCATCTTGGCAATAGCCATGGCCCGGGTCGGTGCCCACACAATGATCTTGGATATCATGGAGTCGAAATGTACCGTGATGGCTGAGCCGCGTTCGACTCCGAGTTCGCATCTGAGGCCAACACTATCCTCACCCTTGGTATCGAGAGGTGTTTTCAACTGGCATATCGTACCAGTACAGGGTCGAAAGTCGTGGAAGGGATCCTCAGCACACAGCCGAACCTCGATGGAATGTCCGGTCTGCTTGATGTCCTGGAGCTGTGGCAAAGCTTGGAGCTTTCCGCCACCAGCGACGTAGATTTGAAGGGCGATGAGGTCAACTCCGACAACCTCTTCTGTGATTGGATGCTCGACCTGAATCCTGGTGTTGACTTCCAAGAAGTAGTACCGCTCGTTCTTGATATCCTGTACAACCTCTTTAGAACTAGCTTTCTGCAACATGGACAGGGGATGACTCACCACTATGAACTCGACTGTCCCGGCAGACTCGTATTTCAAGAGTCTCGCGATCTCCAGGGCCGAGTTTGACATGTCCTGCCTCATCTCTGCACTCAACCAGGGACAGGGGCTTTCCTCGATGATCTTCTGGTTGCGGCGCTGCACCGAGCACTCGCGATCGAGAAAACTGACGGCAGTTTCACCATCGCCGAATATCTGCATCTCCACATGCTTACCGGCTTCGATGTACTTTTCGATGAGGCAGTGAGCTGAGCCGAACAAACGTCCAGCCTCGGACGTGCAGCGCTGCAGTGACTCTCGGAAACTGATATGCCGTTAGCTGTCAAGATGCCATCATTGAGCATTCACATGGAGCCAACTTACTCCTCCTTTGAGTACACGATTCTCATTCCCTTTCCACCCCCGCCAGCAGACGCCTTGATCATGACGGGATATCCGATCCGGTCAGCTTCTTTCTCCAGAAGATCCGGATCCTGATCTAACCCGCCATATCCTGGCACCAAGGGGACCGATGATCTTGCCGCTAGAAACTCCTTGGCCTCGCGCTACACCCATTTAGCATTACAGATTGGAAACACAGCCTGCAATACGTACCTTGTCTCCAAGAGCGGCGATTGTCTGAGATGACGGCCCAAGGAAAACGAGTCCAGCGGAGCCAACGGCCGCTGCGAAATCGGCATTCTCCGACAAGTAGCCGTATCCTTAGAATGTTAGCACCGAAGTTGGTATTTGAGGACAATACCTAACTTACCAGGATGAATGGCATCGGCTCCGAACCTCTTCGCTATCTCGATGATGAGCTCGCCATTCTGATAAGGCTGGCTCTCAGGGTCGCCGAGGTAGTGAGCCTTATCGGCAAGCTTGACGAATGGTGCATTGGCATCTCTAAGGTGGTCTCAGTCAACCATACGGACGCGATGAAACACAAAGACAGGTCACTGACGCATCGGTAAATACCACAAATGTCGTGACACCCAGCTTCTTGCAGGTAGAAATAACTCTGCAAGCAATCTCGCCACGGTTTGCAATCAGGACACTTGATATCTTGAGCTTGCCATTCACGTAGATTGGGGGCGCAATGAAGAGGTCCGGTTGGCGAATCATGACTAGTGAATGGTCAGTCAATGAAGATGCTGAGCACCTGCTGGGTAGCTGGGGACTTACTTTTTAGGAGATATTTTTACCCTATTAGTCCCGCGGCCGGTCCAACATTCCCGAGCCTTGGTCATGTTGCATACTCAGTGAGCATTTGCCGTGGAAATGTCCAGCCAAGATCTGCATGGAAGACCTGTTCCCCCTTGCGGCAGCCCTTGTTTGCAGTGGAGAAAGGTTTGAGATTGAACCCGCGTATCACAGGGACTACCGAGGATCCAAGGCAACAAGGGGTTTGTCTTTGTGCAACCAATGACAGGTCTGACCGAGGTGACCAGGTGTGCCTATTGGAGACTAGTGCTGTGCTTGCACAGAATGGGCACAAATAAAGCTCCAAAATGGTTCACTAATTTCCTCTACATGGTAGCAGGGGAAGTGATGTTGTTTCCAATGCCCAGAGCCCAAGTTGCGCCTCACAAGGTGTGATGATGAAAAAATTTATTATTGATCGGCTCAGAGGGAGATAGCTCTCTTCGAGATTCAATTACAATACTGTTTAATAGTATTTATCCGTGGACTCTGCACCCACCGTTTTGTAGTGTTGTTTGAGTTGATCATTTATGATCGTAACTAGAGTGAACTGCGTAGGTAGTCGGCCAACACAGCGAAACAGCTGAACACTTTTGACTCGGTATGTTCTACGGGTTTCATATAACAGCTATCCACATGTCAGACAGTATTTTACCTTCACGCGATATTGTACTATAATCACCTTCAAATCAAAGGTCACGGCGCTATCTCTCTCTTATCCAGAGCAGCTATTGGCTCTTCCTCATTAACAGCAGGTCCACATTGCCAAACCACTGAATTTCTCGAGTTTTTAGGGATTAGTTTCTGGATTATTCTAGTGAATGAATAAATTGATTTCACCTTGAACATTTACATCAAATAGATCTAGTGGGCCGTAACCACTAAAGCCTAGAGACTCCCCTGTAGCCCTCGAGACCCTTGTATGGTGAGTTCTCACACACCTCCAAACACATGCCGAGAACATCACGCGTATCCCTCGGGTCAATGATTCCATCATCCAGGCACCACGCCGAGGTGTAATATGCCTTGCTCTCAGTTTCAATCTGCTCTGTCGTCTTGGCAGTGCTGGCCGCCAACTTGGCTTCATCCATGCCCCTCCCGGACCGCTCAGCTGCCTGCCGAGCAATGATCTCCATGACACCTGAGAGCTGCTCTGGACCCATGACGGCGCATCTACTGTGAGGCCATGAGAAGAGAAACCTGGGAGAGTACGATCGGCCGCACATGGCATAGTTGCCAGCTCCGTAGGATGATCCGCAGACGATGGAGATCTGAGGCACAGAGGATCGAGACACGGCGTCGATGAGCAGCGAGCCCGCCTTGATCATGCCCTCGGACTCACTCTTCTTCCCGACCATGAACCCAGTGACGTTGTGTAGATATACAATGGGCGTTCCGTAGGCATTGTTGAGGTGAATGAACTGTGTCGCCTTGCGGGCTTCGTTGACAAAGATGACGGACGACATGTTGCCAATGATGCCGACGAGACGGCCGTGGATGCGCGCCCAGCAACATAGCATGCCAGTCCCGTACAGAGGTTTGAAAGGCTCAAAACGGCTGCCATCCACAATGCGAGCAATGACCTCGGGCATGTTAAGTGGCATCCTGACATTCTCGGGAATGAGGCCAAGGATACTGTCGGGACTATAGAGGGGGGCCTCGACATGATCCAGTATACGGTCGATGTGGAGGTTCTCCCTGTTGATGCTCTGAACCCAGCTCCGAGCTAGACGACAGGCGTCAAACTCGTCTGACGCAAGCGCATCGCCCACACCGCTGACGGTGGTGTGCATTTCTGCCCCTCCGAGCTCCTCGGCGCTGCTAACCTCGCTCGTCGCCATCTGCACCAATGGCGGACCTCCCAGGAACATCTGCGCCTGGCTCTTGACAAGAATGCTGAACTCGGACACGCCAGGTTCGTATGCCCCTCCGGCAGTGCTGCTGCCAAAGACGATGGTGCATGTTGGAGAGCCAGCGTCAGATCGTCTGATAATATCCCGGAACAGCTTCCCGCTCTGGTGAAAGACGCGGAACTGCTGGGGCAGATTTGCTCCCGCACATTGGTTCAGGAAGATAATTGGTAGGCGATTCTCGAGGCTGATCTCGGAAGCTCGATGTTGCTTGCGGACGGTAAGCTCGTTCAGAGCGCCACCAACGATAGTGGGTATGTTCGCAATCAGCATCACCTTGATTCCACTGTAGACGGTCAGATATGTCATGCACAGACGATTCACTTTGCTGGGAAACTAACCATACAAGACCGATTCCTACAATCAGGCTTGCGGCAGGGCTGGATTCTTTGACCCCGATGCCTGCAAACGGCATCAGTTCCAGGAACGGTGATCCCTCGTCGAGAAGCATGGCGATCCTATCTCGGGCTGCGTAACCTATCAGTCAACCCACGTCTATAGATACGTAGTTGGGGGGCTAGAAGAGTCATACCGGACAGCATCCCACGAGCGTGGTGTCTCCTGACGAACAGCATTAGCATTGCATGCGTATACGTCACATCCTCTACTTACTCAATGTGACGCGATTCACCCTCCCCGCCAGCCCATGCCGCCTTTTCCTCGAACTGGCGCAGAATTCCCTTCCAGTCTTCAACATTTTGACAATAGTCTTTGTCGTTCTGGTTGACTGTTGACCTGTATTCTGGGAATACGGATGGTAACGGGATATTCGGCGTTGTCATGCTGGGCACACGGTATACCATTCGCTGTCTTTAGATGGAATCTGATCTAGGAAAGGATGCAGCACCAATTAGATGCCTATTTAGAGGTAGTATTCGTCACCAGTGACTTGCACTCCAAGACACTCCAAGCCGCGGCAGGGAGCCGGTGCCGAGCCGCGGTAAGCACCAGCACAGCCAATAAGGTGTCACCATGGTGCCAATAGTCATACACCATTCACACATCTAATTGTTTATCTTGTCCTTGTTAAAATCGTCTGTCTCGTTGTTTAGCCCGTCCCTATTCCGGATTCCCTTTCATTTTACTATCTCATTCTGGCTCATCGAGTTTGTTCTGAAGATGCCATCAGTTCGGATCGGCTGCTATGGGTATGTTACTTCAAAAGTCGGCTATCCGGGCCGTAAAGTTAACGTGATCTAATAGTGCCTTCTGGGGAGATTCGCCATGGGCGATCAACCAGTTCATCAAGGGGCCTGACAAGCAGGTCGACTATCTTGTCGCTGACTATCTCGCTGGTATGTTGGAACTGCATGGGAGACCCTTTCATTCACTAACAGGCACAACATAGAGGTTACCATGGGCCTGCTTGCTCGCTCTGCACGTTCCACTCAAGGCGCCCAGAAGAAGCGCCCAGCCGCCGGGGCTATCACCGAGTTCGCAGACTTGGCCCTTTTACCGAACTTGGATGCCATACTCAAAAAACGTATCAAGATCGTCACAAACGCTGGGGGTCTCGATCCTGTTGGGCTCAAGAAATACATCGAGTCAAAACTCCTGGAGCGTGGCTTGTCGCACAAGCTCAAAGTCGCTGCGGTCCATGGCGATGACATTATAACCCAGAAAGAGACACTCTTGAAGGAGGGCCGATTCCACCAGTTTGACCCAGTAGCAGGCAAGGTGGAGGAGGGCATCAACGCGTCGACAGGGTACTTGAGTTTGAATGCCTACCTGGGAGCGCACCCTATAGCCGTAGCCTTGGAACAAGGTGCCGACATCGTCATAACGGGCCGATGCGTGGATAGTGCTCTAGTCCTGGGACCTCTTGCCCACGAACTTGGATGGAACTTTGGCACCAGCCCCGAGGATCTCGATCGACTGGCCAGCGCTTCACTGGCTGGGCACATCATTGAGTGCGGCGCCCAGGCGACAGGTGGCAATTATACAGATTGGGAACAATCAGCATTCAGCCCACACGGAGGCTGGTCGAACATGGGCTATCCTATCTTGACCTTTTTCCCCGACAACAGCTTCACCATCTCGAAACCCGCGCGCACCGGCGGTATCGTCAACATACGAAGTGTCTGTGAGCAGATGCTGTACGAGGTTCTCGATACCGAAAACTACATCCTCCCAGACGTTATACTTGACCTCAGTCAGGTGACTATCAGTCAGAACTCGCCGGATAGTGTTCTCGTCAGAGGCGCCAGGGGTAAACCGCCCACTCCATGGCTCAAGTGTACAGCTGTGAGGCAACAAGGATACAGGATATCTGTCGACATGCTTGTATCTGGGGAACAGGCCGAAAGGAAAGCCAAAACTCTTGGAAGAGCTATTGTGGAGCGAACCAACACCCTCGCTGCCATAAACCATTCAGATCCAATCTCCAATGACGACCAAGAGATCATTGTCATCGGCGCCGAGCACCATCTTGGTGTCGGGGGCAACTCCGGCGAGCGTAGGGAGGTGGTGCTAAGGGTTGCGGCCCGACATGAGAAGCGTTCCGTGCTTGATATCATGGGAAAGGAGGCAGCGTCTTTCCTAACAAACAGCGCTCCAGGCATCTGCATGCTAACCAGCGGACGACCAAAGACGAGTCCAAACTTTGTCGGAAGTAGTACCCTTGTTCGTAGGGACTCGCTGCACCCTATCGTCTTTGTCGGCAGTCAAGAGTCGCCCATTGATGTGCCACTCACTCTGGACGGCTGCTCAGACGGCAAGCCATCGGCCAGTCTTGACTCTGAGACCGCTGCAAGCGGCATTGCCCCATCACCGAAGCAGCCTCCCCGGGGGCTTACGTGGCGTGCCAAATTGCATGAGGTGGCGACCGGACGCTCTGGCGACAAGGGAGACAGTGCCAATGTTGCCATCATCGCCAGAGATGCCGCATTCTACGAGCACATTCTACAACAGGTCACCCCGCAGGTAGTCTTCTCAGCACTACAGCACCTGATAGCACCCGGAGGAACAGTCACAAGGTTTGCAGTGCCTGGCGTGCATGCTGTCAACTTTGTCATCACAAAGGCTCTTGGAGGCGGAGGGCTTTCGAGTCTGAGACTGGATAGGTACGTGTTGAGGTATTCATCATTTCTGCGGCTGACCACTTTTGTGAATCTAGACAGGCGAAAAGCTATGCCCAGCTGCTTCTCTCGCTGATATACGTCGATATTCCGGCGGATGTCGCCCACGCAGCACATCTATGATGAAGATTCAGGACAAGGCGGCAGCAGGGTACACATGACATAGGTACATCTTAGTCAAAACATAAACACCTCCCTAGGCACCTAGCTAAAGGTCAATTGGAAGAGCATAGACAGGTATTACACAGTTAGTGGCACGGCTGTTCGGTAAGAGATCGGTAGGGAGGCGGCGTGAAGAGTGATTACCCCGCGAATACCCCGCAAATACCCCAGGAATCCGGAGCCCCACCCGGGTATCGGACGGCTCTGTATAACCGATGTCAGTCACTGCAAATGATATCCTCCGTTTTTGTCAGTACCACAAGAAAGGCTCTCTTAAGCAGCAATTCAATTCCCTATATTATTTCATATAGGAACTTGCATAAGCAACGACGCCCAAAATGGCTCAAACCACGTTCCGAATCATGGCCCCGGCGACATTTCCTCTCAGCCCAGCAGCCCCCCGGCGCGCCCGGCTGAGAGCGCCGATAGCATGCCAGTACTGTCGCGGTCGCAAGGTTCGTTGTGATCTCAACAAGCGAGGTTCGCGATGCACCAACTGCGAGCTTGATGATGTCCACTGCAAGGTCGCAAACACCCGCAGGCGCAGGTGAGTCGAACACAGCCTCCTTGGATGCCGTGTCTAAACCACAACACAGAAGCACCGTGGTGTCCTCCACCATGTCTAGCAGCATCGGCACAAACACGGTCGACATGTTGAGCATCCAAGAGCCCAGTGCCTCGCCAAGCCATATTGTGCACTCCCCAGCGGACAACAACCTTGCGTCTGATATAGCCCCCCTCATGACATCCATAAACGGAAATTCGGAACCCCAAGTCCCTCCTCAAACGCAAGCCGATGACAGCCCAGAAGATAATGGTTCGTGCGAATTGACTTGTTCTCCTTTGCCAATGGAATTAAACTAATGAGGATCGGCGTGAGTCCAGACATGATAGGAGATATGCCTCCTGACACACCACAAATCGGGTCGTTGGCTATGGTCCCAGACCTTGACCCTATGCCCTGGAGGCTTCCTTCATTCCTTAAGCCAATCAGCCAGGATACTTCGCAGTCCGCTCTCAACTATCTCGCTGCTGAGGGAGCTTTCTGGCTCCCGGAAGGAAAACTGCGGCAGGCTCTGGTGGACGCTTGTTTCGAGTTTGTGACTCCATACATGCCATCGCTTGATAGATCCGAACTTCTAGGGTACATCGACGTGTCTGTTGATCACGACACAGACCAGCCATGCCAAAAGACGATAGGCATCTTGTTATTCCAAGCCATCTTATTTGCTGGCAGCGCGGTACTTCCACCATGATGCTCCATTTCGGACGAAGCTAACAACGAAGGGTAGTTCGTGGACAGTGATGTACTCCAGTGCCTAGACTTTCCATCACAACGCGAGGCTCGCCGCTCATTTTATCGGAGAGCTCGGCTACTCTATGACTTTGATGTCGATACTTCCTCTGTCGAGGTTCTCCATGCTTTGTTACTCATGTCGTTCTGGTACGAGGACCCGGACGACTGCAAGGCCGCCGCGTATTGGATTGGGGCTCATGTCCATCATGCCCAGCAATTCGGTGTCCAAGAAAAGGCTCTCGCCACGCACCCGGGTCAAGGGTTTTATAAAAGACTTTGGTGGAGCGCATACATCCGAGACGCCCTCGTCTCGATGGGCTTGAGGCTCCAGCCACGAATGCGATCCCCAATCCCAATGTTGACCCAAGACGACTTCCCACTACGCAAAACCAATAGCAACTCTTTAACCCGGAGCGCGCTTGATCGTGCAACACTTTCCATACGCATGGCCGAGCTATGCATCTGTATCAACCAAACCATGACAGAAGACGAATCCCCTCACCACCCGCCCCCCAGAAACCGTACGGAGTTGCTTGATCTTCGGTTGGACGCTTGGCATAGGGCATACTGCAGCGACTCTGCCACCCCATGTTCACGGGAACTGGAATATGATGCCTCCAGGGGCATCACCGTTGGTCGGCTATTGATGATAATGACTTACTACACGGTGATATCAACTCTCCACCTTCCCTCCATCTCCCAAAGCCTCGTTGCTCCCGCACCAGGTAGCGGCAGGGGGCCGAAGACGCAAAAGAGCTACAACAAGGTCCAAACGGCAGTATACAAAGTGTCAGTGTTGGCAGATGTTGTTCTGAAGAAGGGGTTAATAAACTACACGTCAACCCAGGGGTAAGTTCTGGCTGCGGTTGGAAATTCGTGTTGTCTCAAACTCATTCTCTTTACTAGAATCACATGCGTTCTTCCAGCCGCCTCGATCCTCTTGTTGAATCTCAAGTCACCCACGCGGCGTCTACACGATCAGAGCGCAGCCGGTTTGCGCACTTGTATGCGCTTCCTTGAGCGCCTCGGTGAAAGATATTCTGCCAGCGAGGCGGTCCTAGGCAATCTCAAAGCAGCCGTCGATAAATCAAAGATATCTTTGAGACGGGAGAATTTGACGCCAAGGAGCGATTCAGAATCACCCAGTGTGGGAGACCAGGAGCCTCTGATCAGGCGACGACCCGCTCAACATCAAACCACAAGCAACTATGCCTGGCCTTCCCCCAGTGACCAAGCCCCAGCTGTGGACAACGAAGATTATGCGGTACACATGCCGTTATTTACCAACGATATACCTGACCATGAAGAAGGCACCATACTATTGGACTTCCAGAAGGAGCCTCTGTTCCACCAGATGTCTAACTTTCTCGAGTTGGAATCTGAGTTCTTTACACAGCTGGCGACCTCGATGGACAGCGCAAGCAGGGAAGAAGACAGTATAAGTTTCATTCATGACTTGGAGTTGGTTGGTTAAGATTGGGTTGGAGTTTGATCATATGTTTCCCATGCTTCCTAAAGCAAGATAGTAGTCGCTTATGACGTTGCAATGTCGCAGCCGGATCTCTATTTGGGAGGCAAAATGACACCTGGCAAGATCAAACAAGACAGTCCCCTCGCGGCTTGCATCCTCACAATGGAAACGTGAAACGGAAGGATGGTTAAATTCTCAGTGTTGATTGGTTCTCAACGACTTGAGTCTTGGCTCTCGGCTACTGGAGAATCCTACTTTAGGCAGCATAGCCCAGCCATTCGAACCAAATACGAATCATGCAAGCACTGCCACCGAGACCCTTTAGCGGTGTACACAGGAGGCAGTTATGGGGTACTTTTAGCTGCCCTACATATTTATCTTAAGCAGAGACGCTCTGTCAATTTTTGTCATCTTTCGATTTTGCAAGTATCTTTGATTTTCAAGCTTGAAAGTGGCATTGACACAGAACTCGATTTGGCAACAAGTATTCGTTAGTGGCCATGGACGACTCTCTACCCTCACCTCCATCACGGCCTGCATCAACCGGAGGTAAGCCTCCAGTTAGGATCAGGTGCTGGATGGTCACTGAAGAGGCCCCCTCTCACGACGGCACACTCTGTTGCTCAGCCTGGGAAGCCCGTGAAGCCTGGGTCAACCCAGAGCCCGTCAAACGACCCAAATGGGGAATCCAAATATACGACACACGATCTGACAGCGAACAGAGTATGAAGCAACTCAAGAAGCTGGCACTCAAGATATACGAGGACACATGGGACGAGCGAAGCGCCATGGGTCGTGAGACGCTTGATAGAATCGACCTCTACGGCCTAGCTATGCCGGACGGCACTTCGCCAACTGAGCGCGCAGAGCGGTGCAGAGCACACAACGCCAAGGAAATTGCTGCGAGAAATGCGTCAGGAAACGGCGACTTCTATATCCCCCAGATGGATTGCGGGTTTCCTGGGTCAGGCCGGCGCTCCCTACTGGTCATTGATAGGCCGGAAGCTAAGTGGGATGAGCCTGATGAAGGTGGCTTCCTGGAAGTTCGGTGGGATCCAGAGGTCAGGAAGGACAACACTGAGAGGGGCGACAGTGCTGAGTCTTCACTGCTGGAAAGGCCAGAGGACAAAATCAGGTTTTACCGCTACAGGTATACGGATGAAGTGCCAGGAGTCATGCAGAACATGAGGGACGGTGTCGAGTGGTTTGATATGAATTACGTCGATTCGGGTCTGTTGGACGAAGAGTTGAGACAGGCTGTCGAGAAGGCCTCGGAGAAGTGAGAGGGACGGGGAGCTCATCAACATGAACTTTGTAGATCACCTCTCCTATACTTCAAATATCCTCCCTCATCTTTGAGACACTTTTCAGAAAAATTAGTTTCATTTCTCCCACTGTCGATCTTGTCAATGACAAGTGCTCCATTCTGCCATAACGCCGGTTCTCTATGTTCATGCTCTATAATCGGCCCTCACAGCATCCACCGTGAGTTTGGGGCCAGAAGATGAGCTTCCAGTGATAAACACCATTTGAAAAGCCATGAAGTTTATCATCTTTCACTGCGGCGATGCGCAAAAGCCTTGACTAATAATAGCTCAGCCAGTCAGGTCAACTTCGAGTGCGGATCGTCGTCTCACTAGCGGCATCTCCATAACCACCACATTCGCGCCGTGCCGATGAGCCAATGAGTGCCACATGTGAAAAGCGCCCTCACATTCATCCAACGCTCCAACAAATGAGAAAGGCCAGATCAATGACCTGCAACGCTGAGCCCATCTTGCCCCCTGCCTAGTTACCAAAGCCCAATCCTCCGCGCTGTGAATGGTGCGACCGCCGTCGATCTTCGCCGCCACTAAGCAATCGGTGCTCCTAGCGTCTGACAGGATGATTACCTCTGACGTCTTATCCCATTTACCATCCGTTGCCTTGTTGTCTTCTTGCTCCACCTTGTTTTGTTCCAACTTTCCTTTTTGCCCACTTCATTCTCGCAAACATGGCGAAGCTCGAACCTGCGACCGATATCGATCCCAATGTCTGGTATCATATGACAGAGGAGAATGTGGATGATTACGATGGGGACTTCAAGTCGATGCTGCAGACTTGGGAGGATGGAGATTTCAGGGTGTTTCCTGTGGCAAAAAGGAAGACATACTGGCAATTTGTAAGCTCATCACCCAGCACGATGATCGACTGCTTTTGCTAACGCAGTGCGCCTAGCAACCCATAGGCAAGATACCAGGTCGATACGCCCTACGATGTTCCGAAACCACGACACAAAAGCAGTTCGCCGTCTGCTACCGTCCAAGCGAGTCGGTCGAGAACAGACGTACACGCGCTTGTCTGCGAAACAGCGACGGAAGCGATGGACAGCAATGGGATGTGGCACTATGGGGAAAGAATGACACATACCGCTTCATCAACGTACACAACGGCAGTAAATATCACCTCGACGTCATCCCAAGTGGTCCGGTGTACATGAGCCCAAACCTTGATGGCTACCAAAGGAGGCAACGGTGGCTCATGACGAGCGTGAGCAACGTGGATGACGCGGCGTACAGCACCGTCTTTTCCAACGCAAGTCAAACTTCCCCTATTAGCCTTCGATCGCTAACCAGGCTCAGGCTCCCGAGTCAACTGCTGATTCAGGAACGACAACAGGCGAATCCGGCAACCAAACCGGCCAACCAGACACGGATTCTGGCGGCTCTGACAGCAGCAGCAGCCTTTCAGGCGGTGCCATCGCGGGTATCGTTATTGGAGCAGTGCTTGGTGTTCTTGCGATTGCACTTGTAGCATTCTTCCTCTGGAGACGGAGGAAACGGCAGGCCGAGGCAGCTCCAGCGTCCGCCCAAGCTCCGCCGTACCCTCAGTCACCTGATGGTTATAAGCCAGAAACATCATCACCGACGCCAGTTTATGAGCTGCCAAATAACCAAAATCCAGCTGAACTACCCGCACATCATTGATCAGAGGTCAGATAGCGGACATTGGAGGGTGGAATGCGGGAATGTAGGCGGCAGGACTCCTGTAGCCGTAAGGCTTCACGTACACTTGAGGGCCTTTCTAACTTACGAACTTAATTGAGTCTTCTCAGATTACTGACGTTGACTATTGTTAGACTTGTGATAATGAGTATTGTCATACCTACACCCAACTGGGTAGACAGGTTGTAGAAACAGGTTGGGGAAGCATGCCTCTGATGCGAGCAGAGAAATGTGCCTCTTTCAAAACTTTGCAACCTACCCCCCTCAACATTCGCTGCTTGATAGATGCCAAGAAGTGGGTTCAACTCTAAAGAGCCAAGGCCATGAATTGCCCCTCGTTCGTTCCTGGCTAGTAGAAGTGGGCATGAATGAGCAACGCCCGTGCCAAGTGTGATGACGTTCCGCACTATTAGGCTACTACTGCATGCAGACTGAGCGGAGCTGCTTGTAGTCTTCGTGTTTCATCCAATAACTGTAGCTTATAACAGATGCTGGGTAGATCAAAAGAAATCAGCATTACGAGATAGGTTATTGAAAGAGGAGTATAAACGCTCAGTTGCCGAACCCCATGGGGCTCTATCTCGTTCTTTATCCAGCCCTGAGGGCGGAATAAACACACTGTCACTCATTATGATCTAGGTCATAGAAATAATACTCGAGGCCTTGACCTGCTTCACGAAATATGCCTCAATGACGCGCAAAAGGATCAAAGGAAGCTAGCAATTCTCATCTCACCTCTGAAAGCGGCCCTAATGGAGTTCCTTGACGAGGATGATTGGTAATGCATAAGCTATGCTCTAGTGGAATATTCTGTTTTCTTCCCCATTTGTTCCCATAATATTGTAATGGTTCTCGGTTGGAGTTGGTAACCGCTGCCCCTAGGGTGGATGGACTCGTCCTACCGTTGCCAACTTGGGCATTATGGCATAAATCAAGAACCATGAAAAACCCTCAGTACTATCCCCGTATTGATAAAATCAAGGTGAACCATTTTATAAATCATGAAAAAACCGCTGTGTCTCTCATTGTCCTCGCAGGCAGCTTGCCTTTTGGGTGATCTTGTTGCAAACTTGCCTCGACACAACTCCATAGAATAAGTCTAAACAAGTATAAAAGCAAAGCAAAACTCAATCTTAGTTATATCAGCCAACAGATCCAACTCGCAAAATAAGTCCTCTTCGCGTCATTTGAAACACGACACCTTCAACTGCTGACTGACAACTTCGGGAAGTGCTGCGCACGGTCAGGATCTGACATGCAGTCATAAGGCGTAAGGCTCCCAAAAGTCATGGGTACCGTATCCGCCTTTGCAATCACGGATGTTGGAAGCGAGGACCTTTGGGCAAGAGCAGGGCCGGAGGATCGGCTTGATTGATGGGGCCAGGGTCTCATGTTATTATGAGCGTCTCCTCAATGGGGCATATCATTCGCCGTTGTCCACCAATGGATGATGGAGATGGGTGAAGCGGCTTGGGGGCTGAATTGCACGGGGCTGAATGTCTTGTGAAACCCCTGAACCCTGCTGCCGTCACCCGAGATGGAGCCACGTCTTGCAGTTCAGAGACGGGATGAAAGGTCTGGACGTGAGAACATCAAGGACTGGAGTTTGTTAGAGACTTGGCGATCCCCGATCTCTTGGTCCCAAGACTCTTGGAACCTTGGCAAAGCATAGAAACCGTGCCTGGCACAATAGCCCAACATTCCAAGTCTTGCACTTCCACAGCGTGCTGCGGCAAAGCTCGTCTACGTTTCAAACTCATGCCATAAGCAGCCAAAAAATCAGCACTAGCGGATTAATCCTTGCCTCTAGTCAGCCTGCCGTGCCTTTCAACCCCTGCAAATCCAAAGCCCTGTAGGCGCAGGATGCTACGCTTTTTGTACATCGCTCTGCCCAGCAGGGCGAAATTGGACCCTGTCATTCGGAGCCCGTTTGCTTTCCTTAATTCTTAGGTCCTTTACCTTTAATCTTAACAACATACTTTGGACTAGATCCTCTTTTTGCGCGCCGTTTGCCAACGTTTTTCGATCTTCCCCGCGCGCTGCCCGGATGGAATTCCCATCAAGCTGAGCAAGCCGTGGTCTCGGGTTTTGCTCCTCGACGTGTCCCTCCCTCGAATCAGAGCATCCGCCGAACATGCCTCGGTCAATCGTCGCCTCAGCCTTGGGGCCGTTATTACTCCTCGCAAGTCCGACTATGGGAATGACGGGTTGGTGGACATGGTCGGAGTATTCTCTCACGCCTCACTTTGCATTCCAAGATCCTGGGTCTGGCGATCTTGTGCACACCGCTTGCAATAGCAATGGCTCAGCCGTATTTCCGACAGACAAGATGCACAAGTTTCCAATCAAGGCCAAGCCGAAACCAGCAACAGCACTCGCAGTGGTAGGATGGTATGATGATGAGGAGAAAACGACAGTCGTGAGTAACTTCATGCCCTATTCCTCGGCCAGATATTGACGCGAAGTGACATGCCAGGCTTCAGTATTCTTTCAGGCCCGTGACGGTTCATTGGTCAACGCCGACATGACATGCAACTGGAAGACGGGCGACTACGAACTACAAGAGGGTGGGGAGTACAAGGTCAGCGAAGACGCCGGCGCGCCATCTATACACGAGAATACAGGGCTAGCTGTGGTGGAGCTTGGTGAATCCGGCGGCAACCGAGTCTTTTACCACGACGAGGATGGAAGGGTCAATGTCCTAGCATACGACGACGATACCGATTGGGTTTACATTGGACCTGTGTCCCAACTCGAAACAGAGGGCAAGGCGTTGGGGGCAGCGAGGATGAGTGGTACCAACATGTCGGTGATCTTTCCATACGATACGGACAACTTTGCCATTGCTGGGTACGAGGAGAACAAGGACAAGTGGAGTCTGAGTAGGTTCGCCCCTCTCGGCCTCGACACAAAGACGCATCAAGGAGACATGCGATTACGGGCACTAACTCGAAAAACACAGGCTCCCTCCCGCTAGGCTTCAAGAGCCCAGCTCCGACCAACAAAACAGCAACGTCGAAGTATGCCTTTGACTGGTCAAAGGACGTGCCGTTCATTCTCCCTGAAATCGACATGACGACAGTCAGCCTCACACTAGCGTCGAACGAAGAATCTTTGACGAATATTTTCTACATCGGCACCGACTCAAAGCTTCATCAGATCACCAACGGAAAAGACGGTTGGAAAATTGCCAATGATCCTGGGGAGAAGAAGTGGCCCAAGGCTGGTGACAAGTCGGCTCGACTAGCACTAGTTGCCGCGCCGGAATCTGAAGAGCTCTGGATCTTTTATCGAAAGGAAAAGGATGTTATGGAACTACACTTGGACGATTATGGAACGTGGGCAGACGCGAAGAAGGTATCAACCGTGAACGAGAATGCGCCAACGTCCGACGACGAGGACGAGGGCGATAATGAGGAGGAAGAGGAGGGCTCAACTGGATCGTCAAACTCGAACCACGACCACGATGACGAAACAGAACCATCAAGTGGTCTATCTACCGGAGCCAAGGCAGGTATTGGTGTTGGCGTAAGTCTTGGCGCCTTGGCTGCAGCAGGTGCCATCTTCATGGTCATCCGCCGGAGAAGAAGGTCAAACGCCGACGCGCAACAAGACCCCATGAGTCCAGACCAGATGCACCAAGAAGGATATCGTGCAGTCAACAGCGATAAACCAGCTGAACTACCCATCGACCAGGGGCCTCACGAGCTGGCGACGAATGAACCCGAGTATGAGCTGCTCGGTGATACTGAGCAACGACGGCCGGGGAGCAGGCCAGGGAGCAGCCGGAGTGAAGGGGGACGAAGCGAACCGGGGCAGATTGATAGGGCACGGGAGAACAGTGACGGAGGAGCTAATGTATAAATTGGCGAGACAAGATGAGATATGATGTAGGAGGTCTTGTGAGACTACCCAGTACGGGGTATACGCATTGGCATTATTGGTTTAGATACCCAATTTGCAAAACTTGGAATATTAGCGATTTACTTCATGTATTTATATGAGTTTTCAAAAACATTCACGATGTACTCGTCTCTTTGCTAAAGTCCTTTCTCCGCCATGATCTCGTTCAGGGTACACGACTCGCGTCCGCAGGGAACCGCAGGTGGACTTGGCAAATTATTAACCTTGTTCGCAAATCTCTGATTCCTCGTACAGAGACGCTTACGGTTGGCTTATAATGCCAAGCTGCTCCATTAGATGCGCCAGCCAATCGCGTTCTTGCTAGTACGAAACGGCACAATCCAGACGAAATGTCTGTCTTACCAGGACCAGGAGATTTAGTCTTTCTCGTCTTTTCTATAAATGAATCCTCTTCGTCCTGTTTGAAGAGAGTAAATCGGCGAATCGAATCGTCACGCCGCGTCTCAGATAACATTTTCACGTTCCTTCCAACCAAGACTCCGAATCTCGGCAGACGACAACTCCCACCGAAATGGCCAAGCTCGAGCCCTACATCGGAGACTACTACCTCTGGAAGTACCTCCCCTCTGTTCCAGCAGCCGTCGTCTTCTTAGTTCTCTTCCTCGTCGCGACCGTTGCCATCTCGTGGCGTATCTGGAGAAACCCGAACATGGTTCTGCACCGTCTTCGCCGTCGGAGGCCTTTGTAAGAAGCCACTGTACTGCATCCAGCTGCCGGCTTCCGCTTACTAACGAGAACAACAGTCCAAGTTATCGGCTACACTGCTCGAATCGTATCGCACAACAACACGGCCAAGCTCATGCCCTACGCCATCCAGAACTCCTTCATCCTCCTCTCCCCCGTCCTCTTTGCGGCTTCGATCTACATGACGCTGTCCCGGGTGATTCGTAGCGTCGGCGGGGAGAAGCACTCCCTCTTCAGGCCGCTTTGGATGACGAGAATATTCGTCACCGGCGACATACTCGCCATGTCCATCCAGAGTGGCGCCGCGGGCATAATGGTTATAAGTGATCTAGCAAAGGTTGGTCAGGGTATTGTCATTGGCGGGCTAGGCTTCCACATCGTCGTCTTTGGTGCCTTCTTCACCACGGCCGTCCTCTTCCACAACAGGATGCGCCGGGACCCGGTCGTTGAGCGGATCCCTGCTGAGCTGAAGTGGGAGCAACTCCTGTACATGCTCTACGCCTCGAGCGCCCTGATCATGGTGCGGTCTATCTTTCGTATGATCGAGTTCATCATGGGTCACGACGGATACCTGCTGAGCACTGAGTGGCCGCTATATGTGTTTGACTCGGTGCTTATGTTTGTCGTCATGGTTATCTTTTGGTACTGGTTCCCATCGGTCGTCCAGCGGCCCAACGCCGACCACGACTGGCAGAGGACGACTGGCGAGTCGACCATCACCTTAAATGACGTGGAGCGAAAGTAGATAGGCGGGATATTTCTAACAGGGTTTAAGTTGGGTGGTCAGGTTGCGATTTTTTCTTTTTGGTGTATGTGTCTGCGCGCGTGTGTTCTATACATACATAGAGCAGATTCTGTGTCGGGAGTGTGAGGTTGGTTTAGGCTTGGCCATTTTTCTCTTCAGTTCAGGCCTTTTCCTACAGTATGTATGCTGTAATTCATCGGGCTTGCCTAACAGGGATCCAGCGTTTAGTAGTAATACAATGCCTTCAATTTCCAGCGTTGTTCGTCCCAAGTCATAACTCAGTGACTTTCGCCTTTCAGTTCTTCGGCCTCAATTTTGCTACGCAGAACTGTTAGAACCTTGAAAGAGGGTGCGCAACGACATTGATCGTTCGAGCGTGCATATGACCAGCCAAGATTGCCTTAATTATTTGATCAGCCTGTGGCTATGTCTTTTATTGCCACATCTGCCCTACTCGGTTGCTTCGATCTCGTACCGTCACGCAGCAGTAATGGTAGATATGTCTGTCTTGGTGAGAAGCTGGAAGTGCAAGAAGACTGACGGAAACAAGAGGTGATGAATAAGCCACAAGAAATAAAGGTGCCCCGAAATACAAGCCTCAAAAGTTGCAGCTTCAACGCTTTTTCTCTTCTTTTCTTTTTTTTTTTACCAGCCGTATCCTACTCTCAATCAAACTCATTCCTTTACAGAGCCGCATCTGTGTACGAAAAAGGGTCGTTGATTTAGAAAACATCCCAATTTTTTAGAGAGCCCTACGTAGTCACAAGGTTCTCATTATTTACCAAGTCCAGATCGGGTTACGGTTAACACCAGATCGTACACATCACCAATATAACTAATTTATATGTAATCAGAGGTAGCTCTCCTTTCCGATCAACGCTTGGGTGATTTTGGGTCCCCACCAAGCACTCGCCCTCAAGAGGCATCCGTGGACTTGCTGCTCTGTGATTGGCCGCCATGCAAACGATCCTCACTTTTGCAATACGCGGACTTAGTAGCCTTTGATTGGCTCGCTCCAGGTGACCTTTCCTTAGCTCTAAACTTGACCCGATGGTGACGTTGGCCTTAGCACCCCGTATTCCCCCTTATCCACTAGCAGCCTCTTCTGTCCTCGGGTTCGACTTTTTGCCTTAAAATCAACACGGCGCTTCGTATTCCCCATAGGCGTGTCTCTCTGCCTTCTGCTTCCCTTTGTTGCAGGACAAGGATCACTCCATGTCCACGCGGCGTGGCCATAGGAAATCTCGATATGGATGTGCCACATGCAAGAGACGGCACATCAAAGTAAGCTTGTTGCCAAGGATTATTTCACCAAACTTGAGCACTTCTGACAGGTCTAGTGCGACGAGACAAAGCCCATTTGCGGCAACTGCTCTATCACTGGGAGAGATTGCTCGTTCCTTTCGACTGCTGGCATCGACGCTGGTCTGGGCATAAGCACCAAAACCGCACGCATCGAGTCATCATCATCATCGCCGGCACAGTCTTGTAACTCTCTTTCTGCGGCATTGAATCTAGATGGGTCGCAATCTTCACCCCAAGCCCAGTGCGGCGAAATATCTGAGGCAGACTGTATCGAAACCCCCCCGGCCAACCTTGCTCAGCTGGAACTGTTGCATCACTTTACCCACGGGTCACTGCAGTTTCCTGTGGCCCCGATGGGAACGCATGAAGTGACTCCACTGAAAATTATTGAGGAAGCGCTCGACTGTGAGTATCTCATGAACGAGATTCTGGCCTTTTCTGCGAGATATCTTGCGACGTTGAGGCCAGATCGGAGCGCTTTCTACCTAAACCAAGCAAGACAGTTTCAAACACACGCGTTGGCTTGCTTCAACAGAAAGCAAGTCCACAAGATGCAAGAGGAGCATCTACGCATCATCTTCTTCAGTTGGATGCTCGGGATACATCTTTTATGCGACGTGGCGCCACTCGGCCAGCAACAAGGCACACTGGAACGGTTCTTTTACTACCTCCAACTGCACCGAGGAGTACGAGCTGCCACAATGGATTCCTGGGAGAGTTTGCTCGAGAGTGAATACCGTGGCATGTTTCACAGTGGAGCAGCCTTGGCAAACAGGCGCCGCGGCGGTGGGTGCACTTCGTCGCTCAGATTGTTGATCCAGGACAGTCTAGGCTTGAATGACAGCGAAAGGGAAAGCAGCCTGGACGCGCTCGCTAGGCTTCAATGGATATTTAGTGTTTACGAGGACACCGGTCTTGAAGCGACCCTACCTGAATGTTTCCTGACGGCTTTCTCTTGGCCCCAGATTATGGACGCGGAGTTTGAAGGACTGCTATATAAGCGGAAGCCCGAAGCCTTGCTTGTGCTGGCGCATTTCGCGGTTGTGCTTCATTGGTGTAGGAGGCATTGGATCTTCTCGCAAGTAGGTTGCTATCTGCTGAATAGCATTGCGTCCGAGTTGGGCCAAGGATGGGGAGCATGGTTGCAGTGGCCCACACAGATGATCAACAATGACAACTAGACTTGATGTTGAATTTGAACGTTCGTTGATTTGTCCCCAGTATTCGAAGCTGAAGGAAAAGGTAGCGGGGGAAAACAGAGGTCGAATTGCTCGAGGCCGCTGGGATGCCTTGTTAAAGCAATGAAGCACAAAATGGCCGAAACGGCATTATGAGGATTATCAAAGTCATGATGATATGATGTGTTGGCAATGTGTTCTTTAGTATAGTTGCAGCCCGGTCCTTGATGGGAGGATCATCAAAGGGGTGCCTCCGCCTCATAAAATACTGATACTCCGACATGTTTAACAGATTCCTCTCCGTGGATGTTTTTCTCATTTGCAAGGTGACATGGGATTAAGTGGATGAGGCCAAATTTACGAGGGCCCATACAGTCGAGATGAGTGGATAGGTTTGTCTGAGGCTTCGATAAGAAGAAAAATGTCCTGGACGTGGGGTGTGATGTTGCCCGCCAAGGATACGCCCGCCAAGGATAAAATATCCAGTCAGAAGCGTCACTATACGCGTAACGTACCGACTAGACTTAGAGCGCCGATGGGTAGGCAGTCTGGACCCTGGTCGAGGTCATGCTTTATTCACTGCATCGTCCTCTTTATAACACACGAGTAGCCAATCGAACCCTCACAGTTCCGCGTAACTTGAGTTATTCTAGTCATCGGCTGTTACTTTGACCATGGGTGGAGTCATGTTACCAAATCGTTTATATACTGGGACCGCCTGTCTCCTATTCTCATAACAACCTTATATAAGATACCTTTACCAGGCTGAGAGGTTAGATAGGCTACCCACCGGTCCAGTTGCTCGCCCATGGGAACCCAATTTACAGCCCAAATATCCAGACATATAACCCTTATCTACGCCCATCGTCTCTTTCATGCTTCAAGCTATCATCATGCCTGCTGGCGCGCTGGCTAATGCCTGTGTTCCATCAACTTTCGCCAACATCTCTCTGGCCGGTGCAGAAATCCTCAACGTCAATGCCCAACTTATAACCAACTTCAGCACAACAGCGCCTTCCACCTTTCGATACACCCAACCTACCCGTCAGCTAGCCAACGCGACGTTTTGTAACGTCACCCTCTCGTACACGCATCCTGGACAGCATGATCAGATCGGGGTTGAGACTTGGCTTCCTGTCGACCACTGGAACAACCGCTTCCAGGCAGTTGGTGGTGGCGGATTTGTTGCCGGCCGCTTTTTCCTCTCGTACGGAAATATGTATGGCACTGGCTGACGGATATGCGACCTCGACCACAGACGCCGGTCTCTACCCCCTTGGCTCTCAGGACGCTTCCCCATGGGCCTTGGTTAGCCTTGGTAACGTAAATCTGTACAACTTGAATAACATGGCATCTGTGTCCTTGAACGACCAGGTAAAGTCAAACATCCGAGCTCACCGAGCTGTGTTGGTTTAGGGGTGAACCTCCAGCTAATCATACCTACTCTAACTAGGCTATTATCTCCAAATCTGTCATCAAGAACTTCTACGGCAAACTCCCAGACTATTCGTACTGGAATGGTTGCTCCCAGGGCGGGAGGCAAGGTCTTATGCTTGCACAGCGTTACCCTGATGCTTACGACGGGATTGCAGCTGGTGCTCCGGCTATCAATTGGGGCGAGGTCTCCTCGTACATCCAGTGGCCACAGCAAGTCATGAACGAGATGAACCAATATCCATTCCCATGCGAGCTCGACGCCCTCACATCAGCTGCAATTTCTGCCTGCGATGGTCTAGATGGAGTTGAGGACGGTATCATTGGCGAGGCGGTCGAGTGTATAAACCAGTTCGATCCATTTTCATTAGTAGGCACGACTATAAAATGTGACCAGACTGGCAGTAGTATCGAGATCACGAAAGCTGCTGCTCTGGTAGCCAACGCCACCTGGCACGGAATGGTCACAAAGAATGGCAAATCCACATGGTTCGGTGTCCTTCCGGGTGCTGACCTGACGGGAACGTCCACAAGCTCCAACGGACAGCCTGGAGTTGCTGCAACCAACTGCACCTCCCAGTCTTGCGTCGGTGCGCCAAACATGCTCAGTCTCCAATGGCTCCAGCTATTCGTGGCAAAGGATCCTGCAGTGAACTTGACGAGCCTGACCAGGCAACAATTTGACAGATTGGCTCATCTTAGCATATCCACCTACAATTCCATAATTGGGACGAGCGACCCCGACCTGTCGAGTTTCCGCGATGCTGGAGGTAAGCTTGTTTCCTTCCATGGTATAGTAAGTGTCCCCTCTACCTTTAGCATTCACGGCATTCCAAAGTTACTAATAGGTATTGCGTATAGGCCGACAACATCATCCCAGTTCAAGGTACCGAGCACTACTATAATGCTGTGAATGCCACCACGGGGAACGTTAAGGATTTCTATCACTATTACGAGGTGCCAGGCTTGGGTCACTGCTTCGGTGGTAGCGGTGGACAGCCCACCAGTCTCTTTGAACAACTGCGTGCCTGGGTTGAGAACGGCACGGTCCCGGAGAGCACGCCGTATATAATCACCGATCAGACTGGCGCAACGCAGAACCGCATTCTCTGTCCCTACCCTGAAAAGGCTGCATTTGACACGGTTTGTGGAGACAGCACTAATGCCGCCTGCTTTAGCTGCGCCTAATCTCCTTGTTGAGGGTGGCTAGGCAATATTAAACTTGAATCCTTAGGCTCTTTCAAGTTTTAAATAATACAAAGTGTTGATTTTTATTTTTTATTAAAAACTTTAAGATATTGCATTTTTATAGTAATATATAATAATTATTAAGCTATTGATGAATTTAAAACTACTTATTTCTCGCGCCGAAAAGCTACCCTAGGCCAAAGCTAAGTCGATGGCGCTGCAGCCCAAACTTGAAGGAGTTAGAGCGTATTAATAATAGAAACTTTTCGAGCGGGGAAAACGAGACTGTGCGATCTTTGTGCTGATATAAGCCGCGCGGTAAGGCGTCACTGGCTGATGCGAGCATTCCAGGTCAACATCCTTATCATTTAACATCGCATCTCCGCCACGGCTTGTGCTTCTCCATCTCTACCACATCAATCATGTCGGTAGCAAAGCCCATCCTCATCTCAGGCTCCGGCCTCGCATCTCTTCTTCTCGCTCAATCTCTTCGCCTATCCAAAATTCCATTCCGAATCTTTGAGCGCGACGAGTCCTTCATCTTTCGCGCCCAAGGCTACCGGCTCCGTCTCTCTACGGAGGGACTGGACGCCATCGAGTCAGTCCTTGATGCCAAGACGTGGGAGCACTTTTGGGACAAGTGCGGCAAGACTGGAGGCAGTGGCTTCGCCGCCTTTGATGCCGTGACTGGAGAGCAGACGGAGCATGTCGTGCCTGAGAAGCTCGTATCGCGGGGTGGAAAGGTTGTCGGCATTGCGCGAGGAGATATGCGCAAGATTTTTGCTGAAGGCTGTGAGGATCACATCGAGTGGTCCAGGAATGTCACAGGCTACGAGTTGACTGATGATGGTGTCCGTGCCATTTTCTCCGATGGTACCAAGTCTATTGAGGGCTCAATGCTTATCGGTGGTGAAGGCATCTACTCTAAGGTTGCAAAGCAGGTCTCGGGCGGAAAGCTCAAGGTCTACGATACCGGCGCCAGGGGAATTCACGGACAAGCGCCAACCACCGCATTCAAGGGACTCGGCGAAGGTGTATTCCGTCTGCGAGATGCCACGCGTCCAGACGGCGCTGTCTTCATCATCACCAACGTTCGCCCAAGTGAGATGGACGACCCAAATGTCGAGTTCGGTTGGACAATGGGAGGAGAACCAGGTGTAATCCGCGCTCCCAACGACGACTACAGCATTGTGGGCAAGCAGGCTGCAGAAATTGCCAAGTCCATGTCCAAAGACTGGCACCCACGCTTCAAGCCACTCTTTGACGAGATGAACGAGTCTGAAGCTGCGTTCTGGAAGATCACCTGTTCCACTCCCTCAGGCGTTCCAGAATGGCCCAACGAGCCTCGTGTGACTGTCATTGGAGATGCTGCTCACTCCATGACTCCTGCAGGCGGTATCGGTGCGAATACTGCAGTACGAGACTCGGCGCTGTTGGGAAGATTGTTGCGTGAGGCTGGAGGATACAAACCTGGTGTCACGGCTGCTTACGAGAAGGAGATGAGGGTTTACGCGAGCGAGGCTGTTAATGAGAGTTATACTGGTGCTTCGGGTGCGTTTGGTATCAAGATTGATGAGCAGACTAGCCCTGTCGTATAGATTATCGCGAGTATCTAGATCAACCACAGAGTGCTTGGAATTGCGTATCCAGTCTCATATCCGCCAAGCGAAAAGTTACTACAGTCATGTACCTACATAATTGTGAGATATGATAGAAAAGCTTTGACGATCCGAAAGGCGAATGCAATTCACGTATACTTGCTGGTCAGGGAGCACCTATGCAAGAGTCTTGACATTACAACTCCTTGGTCCGTGTTTCAAGATATAGGTCCATGTACTGTGTTTATTCATCTGTTTGTCTATGTGCGTTTCCTCTTCACTCGAAATTTCACATCCAAAAAGAAACAGTATGCCTGGCGCCAAGTCTTGGTTTAAGAACTTTTGGGCAGATACTTGATGCCAGAGTCAGGGCAGCTGCTCTTGCTTCCATCAGGAGCCGAAGGGACAAAAGTACCCTCCTGAAGCGATCCCTGCACATTAAAGTGATACCAAACCTCATTGAGGTTCTTGCCGCTGCAGCCGAGAGTCACTTTCGCACCATGTTGTTCCTCAAGGGCATCCTGGATCTCGGCAGCAGTGTATGTCTCGGACTCGGATGGCTCAATACCAGCCTCAGAGAGCCACTTGTACGTGGGAAGCGTCTTGAACAGTGAGACAGTCCTCTTGACGTAATCTGCTGCCTCAGCACCGGTGCTGTAGCCGGTGTAGCAACCAGGTTCTAGAGTGCTGATGCAAGTGCCGTGCTTGTCCCACTCGTGCTCCCATAGGGATTCATCGTCACCGTTGTCACTGACCCAGTACTTGTCCATGTAGGACAGGGTCGAATTGCCGAGGAACTGGGACACGATGCCTCTGATGTCATCATATTCCCGGCTAGTGTCGCAGAACTGAGGGTAGGTGCCGTCACAGTAGTCGGGCCAGAGACCATGGATTGTCCAGGAGTCTAAACACCGTCAGAAACAGGACCCTTTGAATGCCGAGGCGACTTACCAGATGGGCCTGCAGCCGGGCTGGCATCCCAGAATTGCGTCTGAAGAAGCTGACCAGCGGGGATAAAGCAGCATGTATCAGCGACGGCAGTGGTGTTGTGGCACGAAAGGGGAAGGTCGAGAGGACAAGATTTGCTCGAGGCAGCGGAAGCGCCCGATATGAGAGCTAGAGGAACCAAAAGTCGTGTATAAGCCATCTTGACGGGTTGAGTTGAAAGGGGCTATAATGTGGCTTTCGCTGAGGAGGGAGGAAAAGTCAAGGCCGGGCAGCCACGAACTAAATACTCCAGCTCATCCATAACAATGCAGGACCAAATGTAAATCGCTCGGTCTAGCAATCGGAAAAGATCCAAATCTAGTATTCCCAGTCCGACGGAGCAAAGTCACCAAAACAGCAGGTGTTTCAAAGAATCCCAGCCAATGCCGTCCGATAAGGACTCTACACAAACCCCACGTGCTATCATGGCAACGTATTAGCAGGACTTTTGGTTCAAGGACCCGCAGCCAATGAGGGGACGAGGTAACGCGACGACAGGTCATGATCGACACAGGGGCGGGACTTTTGATTCACGGCAAAGGATTTGACCTGCCAATCAGGATCGATAGAAGAGCTGTGTTGAATAAATAACTGTATGAGGTTTGAAACATTAAAAAGGACTCCAATCTGCTTTAAGAAGCTGTCAACGCGTTGTATTGAAACGTGGTGATGGTTATCAACTAGGTCCACCTAGTGAAACATCCCTGCAGCTTCATGCCGATTTATCCGTCCTTCACATGTAGTTTCACGGACCGTGTCAACAATTGAGCATAGCCTGGGCACTATGAACATTGAATCTTGCATGATTAGGCTTATCGCATCGAGTTTGAATGAAGTCCATCGGCTGTTGAACCTTGAATGGGAAAGTGAAGTTGGAACAATGACGTCATGTCTTCGCGGAACTTCTAGATGGTTGGAACTTATCACCAATAGGCGATTTGCACTGGTTATCGCAATGGTTTCTATCATGTGAAGAAAAGCCTGTTGTTAGCAGCGATAAAAGCTAGGTGGGTGAACGGGAAGGGCTTCTCGAGGCAATTCCCTACAGCCGAGGCAACTAGCTAATCGCGTCTGATCGTCAGCAACGATCTATGAGATCAGAAACTGTCTTGATTGCTATCTCTTGGATTTGGGTTGAGTTTACATACTGAGTTCTTGCCGCTCTTGCCTTCTGTTAATGAGTCTCGACTACCTATCTTATACTGCAGTAAACGGATCGTCCTACCTAGGTATACAACATTGGCAGAAGAGAATTTTCCTTCCCGTAAGCCTGATCGAAACGACGAGCGTCTTCGCTAACATGCTTCAGACTCCCCGATTAAAACTCTCGGTAGTATGGCATCGACTAGTCTAGAGTTTGGACAGTGGCAGAATCTGAAGATCGTCTCTGCCCAGATCGTGAATACTCTTCTTGCCACAATTTCCCAAACTATTGTCCATATCCGCCAACAGACACTTGAGAACGTGCTCCACACCCTTCTGTCCACCAGCGGCTAGCCCATAGACATACGGACGACCGACACAGACAGCCTTTGCACCAAGAGATAGTGCCTTGAGCACATCAGAACCAGTTCGAACACCGCTGTCGAAGAGAAGTGTCAAGTCGGAGGCTTTGACTTTGTCGTCTGCTGCAATCTCGGCGAGGGCGTCCAGTGATGCTATCGCTCCGTCTAGTTGTCGACCTCCATGATTGGAGACAATGATGCCGTCCATGCCATACTCAATGGCCTTGTGTGCGTCTTGGACTGTTTGTATGCCTTTGAGGACAATCGGTCCGTCCCAGAGTTTCTTCAACACTTTGAGATCTTCCCATTCGCGGTAGGTGCCAGAATTCATCACATCAATCCAGGCTTTGGACTTTTGCAAGACATTGGCATTACCAAGTACCTTTACAGCACCTTTGAATGTCCTAGGTCGTGTCATGATGGTCAACAACTCGACCAGTTTCTCAATAACGCTCCGCGGGTCATTCTTCTTCATCTCCTCAAATAGTTTGTTGAAAGCCGGGTCTGAGAGTCCAATCTGGCATCCGTCACCCCATATAAAGGGCAGGTAGGCGGCATCGAGGTCTGACGGTCTCCATCCAAGGAGGAACGTGTCCAGAGTGACGACGAGAACTTTGTACCCTGCATTCTTTGCCCGGTTCAGAAGACTCGCTGTAATTTCTTCGCATTGTGGCTTGGGCCAGTAGAGTTGATACCAGCGGTCACCGTCAGCATTTGCCTCGGCGATCTGCTCTATCGTTCGCGTCGCAGCGCTAGATAGGATCATGGGCATTCCGACATTGTGACAAGCCCTGGCCGTGGCTTCTTCGGCGTCAGAATGCATAATGTTCTGAACGCCTATCGGAGCAACCAACAGAGGGCTCTTATACTTTGTTCCAAACAGCTCCACACCAACATCTCGTCTGGTAGCGTTCACCAAGCAGCTAGGTCGGAGGCGGTAACGAGAAAAGGCTTGAACATTGGCATCGGCAGTGGCGGATGTGCCCGCGGAGCCATGAACATAGTCAAAATTGGCCGGAGGCACCTTAGACCGGGCCAATACCTCCCACTCTGAGGGCTTGGTTGAGAAGAGAGGTGGTCGAAAGGCTTGGTAGATGTCGCGCTGAAAGGCCGAGTAGCTGGCTGAATCTGGTTCTGTAAATGACCCAGTCGATGATTCCGGGTTAGTCTTATTGGCCATTATGGTTTATGGTATGATATATCGTGGATTTTTGACTTGTGGCGTGATTTGATGTTGATGGACCCTCACAGCGCTGTCAAGTTGAACGCGCGGTCATCGTTGAGGGGCCACGTGCACACCGACTCCCCCCGCTTCTGAGAACCGAACCTCGGCAGGCATTGATCCCTGCAACTCACGTAAGCTTTCGGTACTCTCGAGTGAGAGTATAAGATTGTATTCCATAGGTAGAATGATGAAAAGGGTTTGAGATGATATTCTGCGCTCCTCAATTCATGGTTCCTGTGAATTGTGGAGTGAGTTGTTTGGGTGAGTGATGGAGAAAGCCACGTTTGAGAAGGGAATAACATCTAGCAAGGCACAGACTCACAGACTACTACGTCATTTGTTACTTCACTCAAATTTGAATCCAGCCCCATGGCTGTTTGATTCAACCATTCACATAAACTGGCCATTCTTCAATTGACCGTCAACGGGGATATCGGAGCCGGCCTCGTGAATCCCCTCACTGAATGCGACCCTAACACAAACACCCCGGGCCATCGGGGATGACGGAGCCGATAGCGTCAACTTTAAGCTTCTTCCATTCCCGTTTCCATCCCAAAAGGCGGGGAAGTTAATGCGGGGGTGGACAGAGTGCCATCTGATAAACACGCTACTTTTCCTTTACGGGGTGCATCGGGGTATCTCCCTCGAGCTTCTTCATTGGTACGCATAGTCAGCGTTGTATAGTATAGCGGGAGACTTGCCGAAAACTACCATTTTGCTTGACCTTGTGATGTGTGGAAACGCGGCTTCGAATTGACCGGGCCACTGCGTCCCTTGCTTCTTTGAGGCCAAGACTGGTCAGGCACTCGTGTTGACGTCGATCTCGGAGTGGATTCGGTATAAGTCCATGAATTAAGTCAAGTAAACAATTTCTATAAATGCGCGAAATATTTCCACGATGTAACTACCGTTCTCTTTCCTCCCAACTCCACCCCAATTGTCGACTACACCATGCATCTTTCAAGGTCTCTGGCCTTCTTCGGCCTCTGCTCAGCCCCTGTGCTGGCTGCCTGGCCCAACGGACCCTTCACTACCTCAGGCCGATGGATCAAGAACGCTGCTGGTAACACTGTCACTCTTGCCGGTGCCAACTGGCCCGGCCACGGTGAAGTGATGGTCCCCGAGGGCCTCCAGTACCAATCGATCCAGGAAGTCATTGCTGATATCAAGTCGATTGGCATGAATGCCATTCGACTGACCTTTGCCACGGAACTGGTTGACCAGATCTACGACAACAACGGCGAGGATGTTGATATTAAAACAGCCTTTGAAGAGGGACTGGGCAAGGAGAATGGAACTATTGTCTTGAACAAGGTCTTGGAGAACAACCCGTCCTTCACGCCTCAGACGAAGCGACTCGAGGTATGTATCAGTCAACAAACGCCATATCATAAACATGAGAGCTCACATAATGTTTAGGTTTATGATGCTATTGCTGCCGAATGCCTCAAGCAGCACGTCTACATCAACCTTGACAACCACATTTCCAGTGGAAAGTGGTGCTGCGGCGGCACAGACGGCAACACCTGGTGGGGAGACACCGAGTTTGACGCTGACCGATGGGCCCGTGGCAATGCCTACATGGCAGCTCACGTAAGTGAAATCCTTGAGGAGATGAGACATTATGTCATTTCTTCATGAGCGGAAAGTGCTAACTCTCCCCAGAGCCGAAACTGGCCTGCCAAGATCTCTCAGTCTCTCCGCAATGAGCCCCGGCCTCCCACCAACAACGAAGACCTCCGCAGCAAGTCTTACAACTGGAGAGACTTGTACAAGTTCATGCGCCAAGGAGCTGACGCCGTCCATGAGGCCGATCCTGATAGTCTCATCATCATCTCTGGTCTGAACTATGACACTTTTGTCACTCCCCTCTTCACAGGAGCTGCTTTGGACCCAAGCACCCAAACGTTTAGCCGAGATGACTTTGCCGGGTATGGCGAGAAGCTCGTCTTGGAGATTCACAACTACGAGAACAGCATTGGAAGCTGCAGCTCGCTCCGATACAACCTCTACACCAAGGGATTCCAGGCTATGAACGCATCGGATCCCAACACCAAGAATGTCTTCCCTGTCATGCTCACCGAGTTTGGACACTCCATGGAAGGCGACAACTACAACAAGGCCAAGACATACATGAGCTGCCTTTCGGAGTATCTGCCCGAAGCTCAGGCGAGCTGGTTCATCTGGGTTATTGTTGGTCGATACTACACCAGGCAGGGTATTCAAGAGTTTGACGATTCTTGGGGAATCAAGAAGCCCGACTGGTCTGGATGGAGGAACGATCAGTACATTAAGGACTATCTTGTCCCGCAGGTTAAGGGAACTGTGGCTGGGAACAAGGACTAGCCCTTTGGCGGAACTGTTCCATGAAATAGTACCGTTCCGAGGGGTAATGTCAACCTGTCACTGAACGGCATCTTCCTTGAAAATAGTAAATTTGAATTTGAATTATTTTGAAGAATTTCTGAGGCCCTGACAAACTCATATAGTTCACGCTTCTAGCTATTTAGGCACTTGGCTCTTCACTCCACGTTGCTCAAAGAGAAGGAGGCTCCCTGGAGTTGTGCCTGGCATTTCTTTCACTCTAGAAGCACAAACTATTGGAGATGCTCCAAGGCTTACAGAGGCCAGAAATACGCTTGACAAATATTTACTGCATTTACTTCCAGCTATCAATCCTGTTTTAATCCATCAGGGCAAATTAGGAAATTCTTCGTGGAGCGACTAAAGAGATGCATGGACAAGTAGGCTGTGTGTTAGGGGCTATGTATGGATCAAACACTTCGTAACTGTTATGGCTGCTGTGACGTTCGCTTTTCAAGCCGTTTAGCCTTGTTCTTCACGGGAGAAGCTGCATTGTCTTCTATCTCCTTTCTTCACAGCTATAAGAAGGAAACCAGACCCCAACTTCGTCCTTTAACTAACGTGTGTTAGCAGGCCGCCATTAACCCTGGGCTGTGTGATGCTGTGTTTCCAAAAGTTGCGGAAGGATATGTGAGACTGTAGATCCGCAAAGCTTCTTGATTCATCCCATGTTGTGCACTGTTCCTCTTCGCCAAGGGACAGAAGGCGACTGCGGGTACGCAAGGATGGTGTTGAATCTTTTAATTGACTGTTTCTCGACTCAGGAACTAAACATTTTTGTTTTTTATTGCATAGAGAAAATGTTTTGTTTCGTGATCAACATGAACGCGTCCTCCTACCCTAGAATCTCGGCAATTGTCAAGTCTCCGACGTGCATGGCCCCGCGATGATCGCCGCTAAACACCCCTGCCCAAGCTTTGCCAGGCCCAGCTGCGCCTTGTTTTTACGTGAATGACGCCATAAGCCCGTTAGCAAACAAGTCAAGGTTTTGGTCTCTGCTAAAGATTCAGAGCCCTTCTCAGGTCGAAAGAAGCAACAAACGTTGCGTGGATACTGAACCCACCATAACTGCAACTCTTTTAACCTTAATCCTTTCTTACGCAACTGATAATTCGTCCTGCGTGTTTATTCCAAGTTACGGTGTGGGCTGTGCATCAGATCAGCGCCATGAACCAACCACCCCATTGCCCACGGACTCATAACCCACTAACACTCTGCAGTGGGCAGACCCCTGCTCCCACGATAAGCTGCTACCATGCAGGACCGGGGTTTGGTGACATCCGAGGGTTCCGAACAGCGCATTTTCCGGACCCCGAGAAACGAATCAAGAAGCCTGTTTGAGCGCCGTCAGCTTGCGTCGCCCGCGTGACATGCCTTTGTTTCGGAGGGGAGGATATAACTTGGGACCTTGCATCAACGTTTTCCTAGCACGGCGCCATCATATTCCTACGTACCTGAGTTAAGCGAGCAACTGTTTGAGATGGCACGTTTTTCATTCTCATCGATCCTGCAGGGCTTTTACCATGCCTGGCAGTTCATCTTCACCGTCATCCTCATCTCCATTTGGATCGTGGCCTGGCTCGTGCAGGCGGGGTCCATCGACATGCCCGAGTGGACAAAGGATATGCGCGACCTAAACGACGAGGACTGGAAAGTGTACGCAGCTATTCTGATAGTGTGTCCTTGCCTGTGTCTCGGATTGTGCATCGCTGTGGGGATCGTTCTGTTGAGGTCCGAGAGTAGAGGATATCGAGGTTGAAAGTCAGGCCACCGTGAGTTGGTGACCCCACTGGCGAGTTCCTGATTGCTTACTGACCGAGATCAGGCTGTGGGCTCTTTTGGTGTTAAGAGCTCGCCTTGTATAATTTTAATGAAGGAATGGTAGGTATATCAATTTCTCTTGATTTATATGCCAAAGCTGCCATTGGTTGACTATGGTAGCCCATTCCTTGAAAAACGAAACTCGTCGTTGGACAAGTGCTGATAAGCTCCAGATTATGCTACGACGACATACACTATGGTCCACGCCACGGATATCGTTTGATCGGTCAGAGAACGCGTCCAAAGTTGGAGTGATACTCAATTGTACGCCATTTTCCAACACACCGAAACCCAAGAATCACGAGACGTGACACAGCAAGAGAGCGATTTGGCGATCTCTCTTAGGAAAAAGAAAGGTGGCATCTTGTACTGCAAGACTCATTCCCCACCTTTGAATTTCTAGGTTATGGGCTTTTACGGACATGGTTTTGATGCCGTTATCTGTTGAGGGCTGTGTCCTGTCATTGTGGATGATGTCGGCTTTTGGAGGCGTCGATGACAGCAACAGACGAAGGCGTTGTTTCTCGTTTTCTTGTTCATTTGATCTTTTATCACGGTATACCAGGGAAGTTAAGGAAAGAGGAGTCTGGGATTTTATGTTTAATGTGTCACGATGGGAGGGGAAAGGAGCGCCGCGGAGGTAGATTCAACTTGGATGTTCATACCTCCATACGGCCGCAGGTGGTGGAGAACTGTATGATTCACTATATGGAGGCTGAAGTTCTACGGTCTCAAGGTTGTATGGTTGAGCACTATATGTGTGGATGGAATGTATGGTAACTGATGATCACGCCTTTCTCATCCAGGTCGAGCGTCAAACATGGAACCCGAAACGCGCTTACCAACACAATTTCGACAGGAAACCGGTAGTAACGGAAAGCACAGAGCACTGCAATTGTCAAGTTAGGCATCTGGGGCTGAGTTATGCATGCGTAAGTGGCCGAGCCACGTAGCTTGGTTACATAGATAGTTCAGAGTTTGACCTAAACAAGGTATTCCGGAATCTACGGCCCCACCAGGAATGCGGACTCGGGGTAAATGACGAATCCCGTCCAGGGATCAGGATGGTAAAGATAGTCTCCGATCCCGTCCATGATACACCTCAGTCTCGGATCGGAGGATTTGAGACAATGGCGCCGACTTTCAGCTTATCATATTTCGCAACCAACATTCCCTCGGCTATCTCAGATTTTGGAATGCACATGTCAGTCAGCTTGTTTAGTTGACTCGTGAGTGTTTCACTGTGAAGGCCTCTTGACTCGTGTAGATCCATAGCCAAGTGGCAAGTGGCCATACTAGATTCAATCAGTATCGTAGCTGCAGTCCCTCTATATCATCGCTTGCTAATATTACAATTTCAGCTATTGGAAAAGCTGAGTCCTAGTTCTAAAGCATTGACAGCCCCGAAAGCAACACAGAGAATTGAGATTTGAAATCGACACCTTATTAGCTTTTTTCCAAATTTTAGTTAGACGAAATATATCAACAATATTTTATATATATTTACTCGCTTAAGACACCCAAGAATACTAAGAAAACACTCGGAAGCTCGCTTCCCGACGCATCGCTTAGCTTTTTCGCAAACACGGCCCGCGATCGGCGCGATTACTCGGAGTTGTTACTTGCGAGTGGAGAGAGGATCCAGTGCCAGTGCTTCCATAAGTGAGACAGGAGACGGAAGTAACGGTTTAGCAGCCAAATGCTTAAGAGCATCAAGAGGAGGAGCCGAAGCAGTCGCTTTGTGAAACTTGTCAAATTCCCTACTTTGCAAGCAACGGCATACGCTCTCTTAGTCAATCCTGAAAGAGTCTCCTGAAATTTTGCGAGGGAATATCGTATCACTAAACGACTCGCTTTATCAGTGAAACGGTGGGTAATGGCTCCGGGACAGGGTAGATCTAGGTGAATGTTTCACATCCAGGAGCGAATGGATACTGAAATAGCACGATAGCTTACGAATTATCTTTGATACAATGTTCCCCTAGTTCCCGTTCCGTCCCTTGGGCCGTATGTCTCACCATGAGGCGCATCTTTATCTCGACGATCCCTCCTTGGGAGTCGAACCGGCTGTGTTCTACTGTGGTATTCACCGTGGGATTTATGGCTGCATTTTTCTTATCTTGTATCCATGTTCCTGTACGCTTTCCTTAGCTTCAATTAAAAGTTCTGCCACAAGGATTTGAGTCTGATGTTCTGCGTGCTTGTACACTCCTGCTAGCCGTGTCTCAATATGCCGCCATTTGTACAGGGCTCTCCCCAGCTTCTTCATCATCGATTCGGGCCGGGAAAAAGCATCCTAGAGAAGAAAAGAAGAATCATTTTGTGATTAGGCCACTATAAATAACTCAACTCCAGTCCTAGAAGCATAATTCGTGTCATGAGATTAGCAAGAAACACCTATTGTGATTTCCGTCTTCTTTCCTGCTGATTGGGAAGCTCTTCATACTACCTCTTTACTTGAGATCTACTTCATAAACCTGGCACAACGCAGGGAATATGCAGCCTCATCTTACTTTTACGAGTCCTGGCAGCGCCTTTGGGCCGCTGTTGGCTGCTTCAGGAGTTGGCCGACCAGCACAATATTTACTACTCGGCTCAGTGTACCTGTGCATCTTTGGATATCACACAAGACGCAGCTTACAAGTCTATCGAATTACATCAGGAAAGCAGACATCACTGATGTTGACGCTGCATATACTATCCGCTTCCTTCGAACTACTAAGATATTATGCACAGGCGATCAAGGGAGATGTTTCACAATTGCCTGCTTCGTTCACTCCGCTACGACTCTTGGCCTGGCAAAAAAATTACTCCGGGGCGATCAGACGACACGAGTCTCATACCAAGCTCCTGCATTGATGCGACCCTTTGTCGCATCAGTTGCACTGCTCAGCCAGAGCGTATTTGTCCATCGAGCATCCGTCAAGCTTTTACACGGCTTTATTTATGCTCGACTTGTCATTTTTCTTTGCAAGAGATTTAAGATGAACAATATACACTCCTTTGCTACTATATACGCCCACGGGGTATTTCTCGGAGCTGTTATTGCCATCTACGACTCGGGGCTTCCAGCTGGGGTCCCTGTGTATATCGGAATGGTCGGCGTGGTGATGGCTCTTAACCGATACGTTGCGGACTCTTACATGGAGTGAGTGCACAAACTGCGGCATCCCGTGCCCGAAGTCATGCTAATTATTCACGTTACTAGATTAGCGATAGGCAAAACCTCCTTTTCGGGAACCCGCAGAGTAATGTTACGCACTCTCGTGTGGATTGGACTGGCAGACCTTGACATCATCAAGAAGCAGGGCCACATCAAGAAGGAAGCTCTCCTAGAAAAGGATCAATACACCCATGAATGACAATGAAGGTTAAAATTGAGTGGGAACGCTACGAATAGAGTTTCGCGAGCCGGCGAATAGAATTATCTGGATATATCCTAGCCTTTCAACAGGTATCTCTAACCGGCTGTTTTCTCAGTTCCTCAACGAATAGAGGATATAGTAGGGAGGGAGGCACTCTAGTCTAGACTCCACAATAACATAGTCTCTGGGCGAGCAGCTCCCGGTGCCACAATTACTATGGCAACACGTTGCACAGATACCACGCGCGAATACATCCATGCCACAAGTCAGCCATTGCAACATAGTCTGGCCGGATTCAGCTAGCGGCAGGGCAAGATCGACGACACACGAGACATCCATGCCTGAGGCATCGTACTCTCCCTTCACATGGCTATGACGACACGACCGCATCACCCCGCTATAACATCATTCACCTTTCACACCTGAATTCTCCAAAAACATACACAATATTCAACTCAATTGAACAAGCATATTGCCTCACCTGAAAACACCATGGCTTCCAGAATCCCCATGTCCAACTTTGTCATCGAGTCTGCCGTCATTGAGGCTCCCTTCAGCGACGTCTGGCACCTCATCAAGCTCCAGGACTTTGCCAAGTTCTACTCTGCTCTTGAGAAGAGTGAATGGGTCAAGGGCACATCTCCCGACACGGATATCGTCCGGTGGACTTTCAAGGATGGCACCGTGCTTGAGGTCAAGCAGGAGGAGCATTCTGTAAGCCAGTCGACTACCTACTTGAGATGCAGTACTAATTGTGATTTTGTAGACCATTGAGCACTACATCACGTACAGCATCATATCATCTCAGCCTGCCCTCACCTATACATCGGCTGTGAGCACCGTCAGACTCTATGCGGTGACGTCGGGCGAGCATGCGGGCCAGACATTCGTCACTTGGACCGGCAACTTTTCGAGCGATGCCGATGCTGGTAGGTCACTATGTCATAGGCTCATACGCCACACTGACAAAATATTACAGATGCAATTGAGGATGCCAAGTTCAAGCGCCGTGAAGCTCTTACGGACCTCGCAAAGGCTGTCGCCAAGAAGTAAATCTAGACGAAGAAAAGGCCAAGCACGAGACGACCGAAGGGAAGGTTGGTGCGGTGGTGCTGAATGAGTATTGATAATGGCGTTATTGAAGACTGAATAGTCTCACTTGAAAAGAATGGAATTATTGAGTACCTTGAGAAGTCCCTGCTTGAATACAACTGGTGCACTCGAAGGATCCTCTGATACATGGCCGCTTGCTCCGCTGAGAGACTCGATTCACCACTTTCATCTTCTATCCTCGACCTCGTCTACCAGCGCAGCATTTTTCGCGTCAAGGTCGATCTCGCCGAGATGCTCGGTGGCAAGAGTATCGCCAAACAGTTCTGCAATTTCCTCGAGAGTTTTACCGCCCTTGAATGCGGAGTTAGCAACGTCTCCAGAGGAAGATGGGAGATGCTTACAGTTTCCGGAAGAAAGAAGTAGTAGAGAATACCGGCGGTGGTGTTGGTCGCGATGAACAGCGCGTAGTACCTATTGCCCTTGGTTAGACTAGGTGAGGGAAGGATAGTAGTTGGGTGTTACTGACCTCCAGGAAATATTTGCCAAAGCAACTGGAGTAATCTGTGACAGAACGATGGCCACAACACTCTTCATAAAGACAGCAAACGCCAGGCCCTTGGATCGGAGGAACATTGGGAACAGTTCTGAGGGCACGACCCAAATCATGGCGTTGAAGAACATGGCGAACAGAGCCGAGTAGATGAAGATGAACGCGATCGATGCCCGCGCACCGTCCATGTTGGTTTCGGAAGAAGTTCCGCCAAACTTTGCGCTTAAAGCCATACAGAGAGAGATGTTGACGGCGAGAAGAAGGGATCCAGTCCACAGTGTGCGTGCGCGAGGCCACTTGTCGGCAACAATGGCGAGGTAAACTGCAGTACCAATGACACCCATCATGCCGTACACACCGCTGATGAGCAGAGATGTCTTGCCCGTGAAACCGACTTGAGCGTAGAAGATGTTTTGGTAGTTCTGGATGACCGGTGCGCCTGAGAGCTGGGCCTGAACAACGATGAAGGCAGCTGTTGCGGTTCGTCGGATGTATCGTCGTGAGAACATGGCTCCAAGGGCGGCTCCCCAGCCAGTTCCGGAGTCTTCTTGTTCACGCTTGAGTTGTTCTTGGATCTGGACGAGTTCCTGAGCGACAAGCTCGTTGCCGGTCATGCTGCCACCGTGAAGTCGGAAAAGAACTGAAGAGTGTCAATCTGAGTTCTGACATGATGGACAGAATGACTCACCTTGCTTTGCTTCTTCAATACGATCCTGCTTGATCACTGGAAAATGGTTCAACTTCCGTCATCAGATGAACAAAGAGTGCGAAAACTTACGCCATCGAGGAGAGAAAGGCACAAATAGAACCGCAACCATGAGAATGAGCGGGATCGGAATCTGCATGGCAAGGGGCACACGCCAAGTTGCCGATCCTGCAGCAAAAGAGCCAGCATAACCAACCCAATTGGCAAGACCAAAGCCAATAGCCACCATCATGCCCTGCAATCCGACTAGGAAACCTCGATTCTCAGCAGGAGCAACTTCGGCGATGTAGATGGGAACGACAGCGAGCATTTGTCCACAGGCGACACCTGCGACGAGTCGGCCTGCAATCATCATGCCCACATGTGTGGCACCGGTTTGGAGGGCTGCCCCGATGATCGAGATGAGAGCTGCCAGCGAGATGGTGTACTTCCGACTGAACCTATCGGCTAAGTAACCGACTGATAGACCACCGAGGGACTGTCCGACGTTGTAGAGAGACACAATTGCACCGGTTAGAGATGGGTTGGCTTGTGAAGGCCCGTACATGGTGATGCGAAAACTCTCATGGCCAAAGGTTGTAGCGATGATGCCTGTGATACGCTAGTTAGTATAGACAGAATAGATTTAGAAGAAGTTCTACTCACCAGAGTCGAAGCCAAACACCAGACCGCCTAATGCGGTGACGAGGGCGATAATGTGAATGATCAATCGCATGGTTGCGGACTCAAGCAAGGATGCTGCTGTGGTGGTGTCTTGAGGCAGTCTGCTGATGACTCACTGCATGACTAGATAGTCCCTTATTAATGAGGCTCTCTTGATGCTTTATTATATCGTGATGTAGGAATGAAAGAAACTTCATTGCCGTTGTCACTTGCCGAGTCTATTTCCCCGTGCCCACAATAAGCAACTAAACCCAAGCGAATCTGGGGTATGTGGGGCTCGGCCAAACACCCGCCGAGAACGACACGGGGAAGCGAACCCGGATGAGCTTATCCTAAGATCAATGATTGGCCGCTTCGTGTATTTAGGATTAAGCCTTTTCATCCTTCGCTCACTTCTCGTCTTGTATAAACCCGAGACAGCTCGCCCTAATGCCTTGATCGTCTGTCATCTCGCCCCTCACAAAGGTCTTGGAGCTCGTGGGACTACGTGGGACGTCGTGGGACTTCGTGGAAACTTGCACCGAGTCTGGGACCCCGGATAATCATTGAGTAGATGAAAGAGACTAGGGAGTAATCGCGACAAGTGTCGATAGTCTACCAATGTTTTAAGCTTACTTTGACCCCTTTGACCGATCTGGACAACACAGATTCAAGCCACAAGCCAACATGTCGACTACAGGAGCTCTGGAGCTTACCAAGCCTACCTTTGAGCACCATCCGGATGGCTTGGGTGTCAGCTGTCGCCGACCGCGTCTCTCGTGGAAGATAGCTGACCCACGGGACGTTCGAGACTGGGTCCAGACGACATACGAGATTGAGCTGACATGGGCTGAAACCGGCGCCTCGGAACTGTTCAGGGTGGCCAGTGAAGAAGCTGTCTTGGTTCCTTGGCCGGGTCTGGAGTTGCGATCGCGTCAGCGCGTGTCGGTCAGAGTCCGGTGCTGGGGCAAGTCTGTCTCCCCTGCTAGCGAGAACGACCTCCAAGATGGTGTCCCAACTGCTTGGTCACCAATAGCGACTGTCGAAGCCGCTTTGATTGATCAAAACGAATGGACTGCCTCTTTCATCACTTCGTCAACCAAATTCGGCTCTGAGTGGCCCCTTCACCCGCTACGCTTTCGCCGCCAATTCGACTTGCCCCCATCTGCAGCGACGTTCACGACTTGTCGGTTATACATCACGGCCTTGGGAGTGTTTGAAGCTTATCTCAACGGTCATGTAATAAGTGACGAATGCATGGCCCCAGGCTGGACGAGCTACAGCCATCGCCTCACATATCGCGCCATCGATGTCGGCCCGTATCTCAGCACCACTGGCAGCAACGTTTTATCTATCGAAGCGGCAGAGGGCTGGTACGCGACCAAGCTTGGGTTTCGTGGGGGCTCGAGGTTCGTCTATGGAGGCAAGGAGATTGCTGTCATGGCACAACTTGAAGTTGTCTCACAATCAGAGACTTGGACATTGGGCACTGATGAAACATGGGTTTGCGGACCCAGCGCCATCACTTCAAGCGAGCTATACAATGGGGAGATTTATGACATGCGGCTGGAAGATCCAGAGTGGAAGAGCCCCAGCAAGACCAAGAGCTGGGTGCCTGCAAAAACAATTCCTGGACCGCAAAAGACGAGCCTCGTTACAACGAACAGCCCTCCCGTTCGAATCATAGAAACCAGGCGGCCCAAAGAAATCATCAGATCTCCAGGGGGAAAGATCATAGTGGACTTTGGGCAAAATCTGGTGGGAAAGGTCAAAGTGGACTCCGTCTTCTTGCCCACAGACACTCGACTCGTCTTTCGACACGCTGAAGTCCTCGAGTTTGGAGAACTTGGGACACGACCGCTATGCGACGCAAGATGCGAAGATTCAATCATTGGCTCTGGCACCACTATCAAAGATTGGGCTCCCAAATTCACCTTTCACGGGTTTCGATACGTCCAGGTTGATGGCTGGCCTGGCTCTGACGATGACCTCGTCCAAAACATTTCAGCACTGGTGATGCATAGCGACATGAAGAGAAGAGGATACTTTGAGTCATCAAACGAATCACTTAACAGGCTTCATTCCAACATCGTCTGGTCGATGAAGGGAAACTTCTTGTCAATCCCGACCGACTGCCCACAGCGCGATGAGAGACTCGGCTGGACGGGGGATATCCAGATCTTTTGTCTCACTGCGAGTTTCTTGTATGATACTGTGGGATTCCTCGAGAACTGGCTCCAAGATCTCTCTGCAGAGCAACTAGAGGAGGATCGAGGTGGAATCCCAGGCTTCGTCTGTCCCGACGTGCCGCTGCCAGACTGGCCACGGATTCCTCAAGCTATCTGGCACGACGTTACAGTGTTGACGCCCCACGATCTTTACAACTTCAGCGGCGACAAGGCTCTACTAGAACGACAGTTTATTAGCATGCAAGCTTGGCTTGATCAGGGAGTGGATAGAGGCGAGGATGGGCTCTGGGACTTTTATCGGTGGCAGTTTGGCGACTGGCTTGATCCAAATGCGCCACCTCAAAGTCCTGCTCTTGCTCTCACAGACAAGGTACTTGTCGCAGACGCATATCTTGTGCATGTCACGGAAGTGTTTGCCGCAGTATGCAGGGTCCTTGGCAAGTCAGATCTCGCAGAAAAGTATGCAGCTAATGCCGCGACTTTGAAGCGTCTCTTCCAGGACAAGTACATATCACCTGTTGGCAACCTCATGTCTAATACACAGACTGGCATCGCTCTGGCAGTACAATTTGATCTGTACAAGGATAAGAAACAGATTCGCAACGCAGCGCAGAACCTCTCGAAACTCGTGCGTAATGGGCGCTTTCGCATCGCGACCGGCTTTGCAGGCACACCAGCCATCACGCCGGCCTTGACTGCGACTTGTCAGCCACAACTAGCCTATCGACTCTTGCTAGAACAGTCATGCCCAAGCTGGCTTTATCCAGTGACTATGGGCGCGACTACCATGTGGGAGCGATGGGATAGCATGTTACCTGATGGACGCATTAATCCCGGACGAATGACGAGCTTCAACCACTACGCTCTTGGTGCTGTCGCCGACTGGCTTCACTCATCGGTCGGCGGGATTAGTCCACTAGATCCTGGATGGAAGAGGATACGCGTGCGGCCAGTTCCAGGCGGCAACCTCACGCACGCCAAGGTGTCATTCGACGGGCCATACGGGCTCATCAAGTGTTCATGGAGGTTAGACCAAGGCGCGCCAGAGAAGGAGAGGTTCAAGATGGAGCTAGTGGTACCGCCCAACTCACACGCCGTCGTAACATTGCCTTGGGATTTGAGGGTTGATGTAGAGTCTGACACGGAGGAGCCGAACCAGATCGTGGGGTCTGGGGTGCATTCGTTTACATGTGGCTTTGAGCCAGGAGAGTGGCCACCGAAGCCACTTTTGCCGCCAAACTTGAGACATACGCCGGATATGGATGAAGTGGCTACCTGAAATGTCGCGTACGCAGATTAGAAACTGAGTAGACTAGACGAGGAAACAATGATAGACAAAGAAGGGCTGGTGCTACAATTAGAACGCATGTTATCAAGTACCTATCGTGAGAAAGGAATAGAAACTCCATGCTTAGAAGAAATAATCCATCAGACCGTCGTGAGATGTTGGCTTGGTTACCAGTGGACTCTAATCGTGATCAGATGCGAGCCATTGTGTTCTGTTCTGGATCCAGATAAACATTAAGATCTGTCACCGGGGCAACACCGTAGACCGCCATGGTCGGCTTTAGTATCAGCGAGGGCGACGAAGAAATGTCCAGGTCGATGACTTTTGAGTCAGCGGTGAGAGACTTCGGTCTAATATCAGCCGAGCACAGAAAGACAGACATAGGAACTCAAGGATGGTCTTGGTTATGATGGTGAGATCCGTCAATGCCTGTTTTTCATGTGGGGTCAGGCGGCTTTGCTGCTCCCCACATTGAGTCAGCCCCACACGGGCTCTATGGTGTGGCCAAGCTGTGATGTGGCTCAATCCACCAGTGGTTGACACTGAACCACCGTCACTATCAAGCTCTGAAAGCTTTATAACCAGGCTCAATCCTTACTCTTCCACCCCTAAAAAAGCACAAAGTGCTCGGCGCCTGGTCGAGTGGTCAAACACCATGAACAAACCAAAAAACTAAACTCTCTTTCCCGCTCGTTTGGCTCGTGCGGGGCCACGGGCCCCCGAGGAGCAAAACTCCAGAGGGGCCCACATGAGCCAACGGGCGGATGAACCGACTACTCTGACCGGGCGCCATAAAAAAACAAAACATAAAAAAAGAAAACTAAAAAAAAAAAAGAAAAAAAGTTAGAAACTAACTTTTTGATATTTCACCTTACCTCAGAGTTCCCTTTTTTGGCAGAGATTTCACTGATTGGATGGGGTGGAGTCTCACAGCGGATAGATAGGATGGATAGCAACAAGTTTTCGGACATGTTTGTGTAGCATCTCTTAAAGGCGTCATGAAGTTCATAACTGGGGATGCCTGCCAATGGATGGATCTATAGAGATCATCACATGTGTCTAGTCGCGCTCGGACTTTCAGTCCAAAGCCACCACTGACGTCGGTGGAGTTTGATGATCCAGACGCCGTCTATATATACCCACTAACCTATACCATTCGGGAATTTCCCAGATCTCCACCTTCATCCTCCGCTTGTCTTCTCCTCGATATCTAAGAGCATATTGCTCTCTTTTGATTCCATCCACAGTCTCTATCTTCATAATGATGAGCGACGTGCTGGAAATTTCTAATGGCAAATGCGTCACTGCCCTCGGAGGAGTATGTCCTTTCCGCCAACACCCCGCCCACAGCTAACCAGCTGCACACAGCTCAAACCCCCGCACAATTGGACGAACGACTACCGCGACATGGGATATGACAGGGTATGGGGCCCGGATGGCGAAGTATCGGAATTGGTCTTCAAGCATGGCATTCAAGGCTTTGTCAGGCCTCTCTTCTCTGAGCCAGGCTACAGAAGACCCCGTATATCTGTGTTCCAAATTTTGGGCGGCAAGTTTTACCTCTACAAGGAACCTCACAAAACAATGTTCGAGATAATTGGTCATACCGATCTTGAGTCTATCATCTCAACCATCGATGATGAGAACAAGGGTCTGCGAGAGTTGGAGACCAAGCCGGTTTAGATGACAAGGCAACGGGGCCTCTGTGATACATGAGATCAGGAGACTTGGCCAATATGTTTTTAGGAGGAAGAAATATCCCTATTCTATTTCACCTCTCTTGTGCGTACTCTTCTTACTTTACGGCGCCTTCAAAGTAGTATCCTCAATATCTACTCCCATTCCCTTCATGCGTGGAATGTCAAGAGGAAAGACAGAGCAAGAATATGCACCCCGTTAATGTTGAGCCAAAATACTCCAATGACTCTTCTAACAACCTTGCGGCTCCCAGCTCTCTGCCTGAAGCACCTCTCCATTGGGGTCAAACCCTGGGAACTAAAAAAAAGGTTTGAGTATGATCTGGTTGCTTCTCTTACCTGTAGTGCCAACAAGTGTCCACTTGCCTAAACTGCGAGCTCTCTGCCATTCTCCTTCTTCGATCACCACCTGTGGCCTTTGTCCCTTGAAGATGTCCGGTCCCATCAGGTTCTTCTTCACACAGCTTCCATCGTTCTTGGACCCATAGAGCTCGAGTGGTGCCCCGGCGTAGTAGTGCCAAACCTCTGCGGCATCCAACTTGTGCCAAAGAGAGAAGCCTGATTTTCCTTCAAGCAGGTAGTAGATGGCCGTGCTGGCAGAGCGATTGTTGGCTGTGACTGCTGTGTCTCGGAACGTTTCGACAAAGTAGCCCCTTTCTGCCGAGGGCTGCATATCAAGCAGTTTGATGACTTGTTTGGCTGAATGACATTCCGCGAGATTGACGCTACTCTCTGTCCGTGGCTGGATATTCTCGGGCACAGCAAAGGCCAAGCAAAGCGGTAGGCCAAGAAGCGGCAGTGAGAAACGCATGATTGGGTGAATGCCGGTCCGCAGCAGCTATGCAAATGAAGGAATACCAATTATGAGATTTGGGAAAGCCCTTGAAGTAAAATCTTTGCAAAAAGAAAGAAAAGAGCGCGGAGCGAGAAGCAGAGATCGTCTCTCATTAATGCTAACGATGACAAATGTCAGCACAATGACGTATTGCAGCAATTAGCTGGAGATTGCGACGCGACATGGCTGCAGAAACCGAAACTCTCACCGTCGTCAGCGTCAGCACCGGCTGCACCGGATCTGTCTAATACGGAGGATTTGGACTAGTGCAACGCGATGCTGACCATACGCCGCTGCGTATATGTTTTTACGCGTCTTGAATTCGACTACGACTATATACATAACGATATACGATGGTGGAAGAGTGAGACATTCTATATGCTTAGAGTTATACGCGACTTAGGAGGCGTCATAATCCTGCCTAGTCTGTCCACATGAGTCCGCCAAAGAGGGTAAACTGAACAAATAAGGAGATAGGTCAAGATGATACCTGCCTTGATTCACTGCTAACTTCTCGTAAATCCGACCTGAATTGCAAGCCACTGCCCTTCGAATGCATCTCAGCTTGCTATCATAGATCTCCCGCATTAAAAATACAACGCACTGCACATCGACGGCCTTACCAAGTTCATTTGCACTATTTCTAGGTGAATTCCTTCAAGTATATCGGTATGTTTCCTTCTCACGTATTTAAAATCTTCCCCGAGAGCAGAGGGAAAGTCACAGGAAGGGCCACTCAGTAATCAATAGAAACGGACTCAGTTGTCAAGAGGTTACTTTACAGTATCATATCTCGCTCCCTGGAGTATGGATATCTTCTGATAATAACGTCTTAAGTGACCCTTCATGTGCTCGGTCATGCTTATCCCCTTCCAGTGTTCCAAATATACCCGTCCTTAGAGGATCGTCATTGATCACAACGGTCATCACACAGTACCCGTCTGATAATTCCCAGTAAGCTCAACAAATTCTGCTACCAGATTTTAAAAACCTAGAAGGAACCCCAATAATGCTTGTCGTAATCACCATTAGGCTTCCAGAGAGCAGCCGGCGTATAGACGGGAATAGGCACATCAGCTACATTTTTGTTAGCGATTTTCCCTAATAGTACTCATGACTGACTCACTTCCGTATCCTGTGCTTGCTGCAGCCCAAGTGGGAAACGATGGAGCAGTCCAACCTGAGGGCGTTGCTGTAACCGTGTAGGTACTAGTATAGGGCGTAGGTGACTGGCCAGAAGCAAGTGACTTAACCCCATCTGCCTCTCCGTATGAGTCGTCGCCATGGCCATAGACATTGCTGATCTTATTGACGACGGAGGTTCCAGATTCCGTCCAAATACTGAAGTCCTCAACTGTTACGTTGGTGGCAAAGGACAAGTCATTGGCAACCAAAAACAGGGGAGGTCGTTTCGCCCCATCAGCGACAGACCCTGATGCGTAATGATAAGCGTACAACCCTTTCGAAAGTTTTATGAGATTTTATACCTGAAAAGTTCTTGAAGACAAGATTGCTCAAAGCCACAGCTCCTGTATCGGGCTCAAAGGTATTCTGCCAATACTGATTGATGTCTAGACCATAAAGAGATGCCTTGGACCGGAAGTTCTCAAAGGTTATGTTGGTGACATGACCAGAGCCTCCTGGATAGGTCTTGATGAAAGCAATATTATTGCCCTGGATGATGTTGATGTTTCTCGCGTGCTACGAAGGTAAGATAATATCCAATGTCATTCCACACTAGAAATCACTTACTATGTTGGCGATAGATGCAGACACGTTGAGACTGCCAATCGAGATACCAGAACCAGCTTGGTTACAGACCAAGTTCTCAATGAGTGCATGGTTGGAAGGGCTCTTCACAGATACACACTCGTCTCGGTTGGTCACCTATCGTGATGAGCGCCGTGAACTTCTTGTCCAAATGAGGAAATACTCACTTCAATGTCGTGGACCCAGTAGTTTGTACCAACAACGTCAACCCCGTCGTAGGAGCCCAAGTTAGCTCCACGAATGGTCAGATGGTAGACCTCGAGGTTTTCGGCAAAGTCAAAGACGATGTGAAACTTGGGGCTGTCAACGAGGATGATGTCGTGGACAGCAGTGTCGGTGGGTGAGATGAGTCTGACGAGCCTTGGGCGGAATGTGCTTGAAGAGATGTAAGTTTTAGGCTTTTGGTGTAGACAAAGGGGACATGCTCTGCCAAGTTTCTATAGATATATCCCTGGCCTTGAATGGCGCCCTTCCCATTACTGGAGTAGAATTCAAAGTCGACGGCTAGTAAGGCTGGTTAGAAGGCGGAACAAGAGGCTCAGAGATGAGGTACTCACGGTTGATAATGGTGAGTCCATTCTGCAAGAATTGGCCGTCGCCTTCACCATTGATAGTTGCGTTCAGCGGCCCAACCCCTGCAAAACCTTGCAATATCAACTCACGATCGACAGTCCAATTACCGCCATATGCAAGCGTAATAAGGCCATCAAGTTGGAATGCCCAATTTGTGCCATTCGAAAGCACGACAGAGCGCTTGATCAAGTAGTTTCCATCAGGAACAACGAGACGGCTTCCAGGATGAGGAAGGACACAAGTCTTGAAAGCTTTCTCAATAGAGTCTGCCACATCGGTCGAGTTGTCGTTGACAGCTCCATAGTCTAGAATGCTGCACTCGCGTGTCTTCTGTGACAAGGCCGTTGTTGGACCGACAGGACCAATCAGTTGGGCGTTTGCCCAAAGGGCGGAGAGTAGAGAGGTAATGAGAATCGCTTTCATACTGAAGATGGAAATTGATGTTGCATTTTAATCATCATTCTGCGCTACGTTCTCAATTATATAGTCCTCTCAACATTTCCACCTAGATGCCTTCATATTGACCTCCCTATTCACATCTTTTCCTTGAGTAACTACTCAGTCTACGCTTGACAGGCTCACGATGATCACGACATGCGCTTGTTTGCCGACTCCCCTTCAACATGATAAGAACTTGCCGATATTGCCGATGGGAATTCCCCTTTTGGGATATCCTTGAGTTGTCACTGGACGCCGACAAGGATCGTTTGATAGCGTCTAAACGCCACAGCAAACGGTAATGATGCCATCTCGGACCCTCGCACTCGCCCGGCGCTAGATCCCGCTGTCAGCATCTCGGTGCCCCCAATGAGGATGACACCGTTAGCTAGTAAGGAGACATGATGTATCAGTACTTGAACTGAAGTTACGAAATCACTCTTAGGCCTGCCGCTAATGTACACTTCCGTCCTAGCAATGACAGGGTTCAACACTTGCGCCGAAATGTGTTGGGTTATTCCTATTGAGTTGTTCTAAATCCCATTACCCTGGCCTCGGGAAGCTGTTTAGACCAAGAAAAGTCGGCCTCGGTTACATCCGTGTTATCTCCAATGCTACTAAGGATGTCGCAATCCTCATTTCCCCTCTTACTGGCGCGCTTCATCGATAGGTGCCGACGGGCCGGTTCCGCTCTCAGTAGAAGCTGGAATGACATGTACGAATAGTTGCAATCACTTCTGGATTGAAGCGAGATTCATAATCACGGGTATTCGGCACGTTTAAACGTGGGTTGCACATCGCATCAATACTTGTCTAAGACGAACTGGGCCGCTGTTCTGTGACATATTCTCGTTCGTCACGCAATCACTAACGAAACGCCGATCTGTGCATCAAGACTAAACTTCTAAGCGAAAGGTCATTAATTTGTAGGAGTGAATTTCACCAGCTTTCACCAGTCTAACTCTCAAAGCCGATCGTCAGCATTTGGTCCCTATCATTCAATATGGCGGCCAAGAACGTCCTGCTGCTGGTTGCTGATGACCTCGGCAAACAGCTAGGCTGCTACGGAAATACCTACACCAAGACCCCAAATATCGACAAGCTTGCCTCTGAGGGTGTCAGGTTTGACAATGCCTTCGCCAGCACTGCTTCGTGCAGCGGAAGTCGCTCTACCATCTACACTGGGCTGCACACCCACCAAAACGGACAATATGGCCTCAACAGCGGAAAACACCATTTCATGACTTTTGATCATATTGAGTCTGGCCCTGCTCTCCTCGCCAAAAACGGAGTCAGAACTGGCATCATTGGGAAAGTTCACGTTGGGCCCGATGCTGTTTACCCATGGGAATGGCGGGCTGAGAGTCTGACAAGGGATGTTTGGTGGTCTGCTCAGCGAGCCAAGGAATTCTTCGAGGCTTCTCAGAAAGACGGCAGACCATTTGTGTTGACTGTCGGATATCACGATCCTCATCGAGATCGAACTCGTGGGGGTTTTGGCAACGATGAGCCTGTCGATGATCGGATCCAAAGCGTCAAGTACCGTCCCGAGGATATGGTTGTTCCTGGATTTCTATCTGATACCCCTGGAGCCAGAAAGGAGCTGGCAGAATATGCCGAGGCTATTAGCCGCTTGGATCAGGGAGTTGGCTTCATACTCAAAGAACTGGAAGTCACTGGGTTTGCGAAGGATACGCTCGTCATCTTTATGAGTGATAACGGACCTCCGTTCATGAACTCAAAGACGACTCTGTACGACGCAGGAGTTCGATTGCCACTCATCATACGGCAGCCAAACTCCAAGTCTTCTGTTAACACAAACCTGGTGTCATACGTCGATATCCTACCTACCATTCTGGACTGGACGTTGGGTGAGGCATCACAAGAAGTCAAGAAACAGCTGTCTGGCCGCTCGTTTCTTGAGGTGCTCCATGAAGTCAAGGATCTTGCCGATTGGGACCACGTCTTTGGATCTCACACTTTTCACGAATCAACCAACTACTGGCCCACTCGGTTCATCCGGACCCGTCGATACAAATACCACCGCAACATTGCATGGAGATTGGACTTTCCATTCGCCAACGATATTTATGGATCGTTGACTTGGGAAGATATCCGGAACGCAGAAGAGAGTCCAAAGAAGATTGGACAGAGGAACCTCAAAGACTACTTTTTCCGCCCAGCTGAAGAACTCTATGACTTGGAAAATGACCCTCAGGAGGTCAACAACCTAGCAAAGAGTCCTGACCACCGAGAGTTATTGGAAATGTTGAGGAGCAGGCTGGAAGATTGGCAACGAAGGACAAACGACCCTTGGCTTTACCGGGACGGAATCTCTATTCTGCTGAACAAACATCATCTTGATGCCGGGTTGGAAGTTCCAGACAAATGGGATCTGGATATTGAACATCCCGAGACAAACAGAGGTGATGTACCGAAGTACGAAAACTTGCCTTTCGGCATAGCTGGAGCTAGAGATTAGTTGTACCGAACATCGTTAAGGAGCGCTTCATCCTAGAGACCCATCTTACAGAACAAACAGGGCAGATAGTCTGTCGATGTACTCAATTGTTGGTATAATTGTCTTAAATATTGAATACCTGATATCATACGGTACAATGCACACGTGTTTCCCCTATTTGAAGCACCGTTAATCCTGGTATAGAAGGCTTTGTTGTAAAAAACCAAGACTCATTGGCAATTCCTTCAGCCAGCCTGTGCACGTTGAGCCAGTCAAGCACGGGCAGCCATGCAACCAGTAGAGCCATGAGCGTGCAGGAGGATGATTAGTCTTGCGCAACCCCTCAGGGACGTCGCATACGGGACTCGGCCACCGGGGAGTCGGGGTTTGAGTTCTACCCTGGCGATGATTATGGATCTTACCCAGTTCAGACTTGGTTCATGGCGAATGTTGCCTATCTCCGCTACGTGCCTAACATTAAGAACGCTGCGGTGTGATGTCTCATTGGTGGAATATTTCTTCAACTCTCAACGCCGAGAGGTGCTGGATCATTAGAATGGCGAAATTTACGCTTCTAGATACGCATACCCAACTAAGCCATCCTAGAAAGGATCCTCAAGGTTCCCAGAAACCTGTATCTCTACAACAGTCCTGAATCCGACAGTTGACTCCGCAAAGCTACATCTTCGGAGCGTCTTTCCAGATGCGGAAGAGAGCGTTGGGGGTAACTAGCTACCTAGTGGAACCTCATTCACCCCCGTAATGTCGTGATGGCTTTTCGGATCATCGGTGCCGAGCACTAAGAAATAACAAGCTTGAATTGGTGGTTTTCATTTAGCCTGGGGATGCATTGCAGATTGACAGCGGTAATAGCACCGCTTTAAATGGTCACATCATCTGTACGCTGCAGCACGTTGAAGTGAGGCTCTTTATCTTTGCAGAGCAGTTTGAGCAACAGGTGTATGTCTATTTCCTCGGCTGGCTAAAAAGACGTATATAATAAAAGGGACAATTGCTTTTCAAGACGACCAACAGCAAGCTTATCTCTTACTTTAATCAACTTTCGGATCAACATTACAGCCATCAGAGGCTTTCGGTCCACGATGAGTAGCCCAAATCACGTCGATGAGGTCTCCAAGACACCATCTTTTCAAGTCGATGCTTCTAAAGATGCATGGACCGATCTAGCGGAACCTCAAGACACCAGCAGAAACATCGGCTTCTGGGAGGCCTTGACTCATCACAACAAACCTGCCGACCTCGACGCCATCGCTACCGAGCGAAGCGTTTTCGACGATCCCGTTCTCGCACCGTTTTACCAGCCGCCTCCCGAGTATGAAAACTTTCATCGCTTCGACCCAAGCGAGAGATGGACATACCGTGAGGAACGAGCTGTCCGACGAAAGACGGACCTCAAGATTTTCATCTGGATTCTTGTCATGTTCTTTGGTCTCAACATTGATCGAGGCAATCTCGGCAATGCTGCTGCTGATAACCTGCTTGATGATCTCAATATCAACACCAACGATTACAACAACGCGCAGAATATGTACCGTGTCGGCTTTCTCATTGCAGAGATTCCATCTCAGATGGTCGGCAAGTGGCTCGGCCCAGATCGCTGGATCCCTGTTCAGATCATTCTCTGGAGTCTTGCTTCAGGAGGACAATTCTTTATGCACAACCGCGCTGGCTTTTTCGCCTGTCGCTTCTTTATTGGACTCTTCATGGGTGGCTTCATCCCAGATTCCATTCTCTACCTCTCTTACTTTTACAAGAAGACTGAGATGCCCATCCGTCTTGCTTTGTTCTGGTTTGTCGATTCTATGTCTGGAGTCGTTGCCTCATTCATGGCCTACGGCATCCTACACATGCGCGGTGTTGCTGGTAGAGCAGGCTGGCGATGGCTATTCCTCTTGGAAGCGCTTGTCAGTCTGGTTATCGGTGTTCTGAGCTTTCTCTTTCTGGTTCCCGGGCCTACACAAACCAAGACGTGGTGGAATCCTGCCGGCTACTATACCGAACGCGAAGAGAAAATCATCGTCAATCGCGTCCTTCGTGACGATCCATCCAAGTCCGGCATGCACAACCGAGAACCAATCACAGCCGGCATGCTTTGGAAGAGTCTCAAGGACTATGATCTCTGGCCTGTCTATGCCATTGGCATTCTTTTCGAGATTCCTACTTCACCTCCAAAGACCTACCTCACACTGTCTCTGAAGGCTCTTGGGTTTAGCACTTTCAACACGACCCTTCTCACAATTCCTGCGACCGTCTTTGCGGCTATCAACATGCTCTGGATCACATTCCTCACTGAAAAGTTCCACCAAATCGCCTTGTTTGGTCTGCTCGCTCAACTCTGGGTCTTGCCCCTGCTCATCGTTGAGTACACCTCGGTTCAAAGCCTGTCTCATTGGGCTCAATACGCCCTGGCGTTCCTCATCATTGGCCAGCCATCCGTCCACGCAGCCCAAGTCGGTTGGTGCTCTCGCCTTTCCAACTCTGTCCGAACTCGAGCAATCAGCGCTGCTTTGTACAACATCACGATCCAATTATCCGGAATTGCATCTTCCAACATTTACCGTGAGGACGATAAGCCCCTCTATCACCGTGGAAACAAAAACTTGGTAGCCATCACTGTCGGAACAATCTTCGCGTATGCCTTTGCTAAGGGATACTACACTTACCGCAACAAGTCAAAGAGGAGCAAGTGGAATAGCCTGTCGACGCAGGAGAAGGCAAACTATTTGAACAACACAAATGATCAGGGCAACAAGCGTTTGGACTTTTTCTTTGATAGGTGAGTCAACTGGCGTGGTCATCCAACTGTCTCCTCCGAGCCCCTGACTGCCACGATACACTCATTGCATAATTGCCCTAATGCTATCTGATCAAAAGCTAACACACAATAGTTAAGTAGGGGAATTCGTCGGTCCGGTGGCTTTCCTAGAATGGAGCTTGTGGGTAGGGGGTTGGGAGCCTTGACAGCTGTCAGATCTTGTATGGCCTTCTAGAGGTTATTACTTGATCTGTAGGCTTTAGAGGTAGAAAGATTTATCAAATTATTAGGGCTAAGAATGCTTTGCTTTGGGTCCTGAAAGACCTTCCTTATACTTGTTTTCGTAGGCAGCATTACGTGACACTATTCTACTCCGTGGCTGCTGGTTGCCCTGCATCCCATAAGGAGTTGACTCCTGAGCCTTGATGCAAAGTACAACTGCGGCAGACATGCTCTGTGTCGCTTAAAGAAGCACAAACGCTCCCACAGCCAATAGCACACTACTTGAATACTCAGTGAGTCGAGAAACAGGATGAGACAAATACATGCGGATGTTGCTACGTGGATCGTGGAGCTATGCGTTGGTGGCTGATCTCGAACATGTTATGGGACTGAAACGGGCCGTGCCGTTTCCACTCGATAGATGGAATGTATCCATACAATCTCCTGGACGACCAGGGATCGTAGAGTCCAAATCATTTTGCCGCTATGGTCTCATCCAAGTACTGGTTCCTAATGACTCGGGACAGATACACTGTATCTCCGAGATCTACCGGACTCTCTCAGTCCTCTTTCCGGGTTCCTGGAGACATTCATCTCCTACCAAGTCATTTCTGTCTTAGGAGGGGGGTGTCACACGTAGACACGGCAACTGGGATCCCATAGTGCTACCACATTGTGCTGTACCACCTGCACCAGGTGCCACCCATTGGTCACGGTTGGTATGTGAATGACCACAAGGGACACACCGAGATGCGAAGCATCGGAACCTCGGGGCGGCAGTTTCGGATCTTCGTCAAGGTCCAGCTCACGGTTGTATCGGGGGTGTTGTGCAGGTGCCCATCTAAGAGTAGAGTTGTCATTGTGCTACGCTTGGGCAGGGACTGCCACACCTTCAAACTGCTGTGGCTCGGGAGATTGAAGAGTCATGATGTCGTCCCAGATGCCCGTACTTCGATGAGGGGAGGCGGGACTTCTGCCGAGTTCCACTGCATCCTTTGTCTCTTGCAATGCCGCGGTTCAAGTGCAATGCTCCAGAGTGTGGGGGTTACCTGATGGCTTGCCATAATTTCGCGTGGGACAAGCGGTTCACTTTCCCTTTACCCCAGTGATATTGAAGAACACAAAGACAGGACTAGCGGAAACCCTAGTCTAGGAAACTGACTGACACGGTCTCAGAGATATGGTTTCAACTCAAGACAGCCAGCGATAGCCAGCTCTCGGCCACATTCTCATAAGATATGCCTCAGTGCTAGCAAGTTGTAGACATGCATGATTATTATTCAAAGTTACGAAAAACGGCGACCTGCAGTTGTCTCTGTGTCACATCTGCTGAACCACCAACAACATGTCGTGCCCGCCACAGATGGACAATCTCTCTCCATCTTGTTCGAGGAAATGTGTTGCTGCTACTTCCTTCTCCGTGTGCCCACATCGAACTTATGATTCAGAGCAACAATGAAGCTGCGCTGCGTGGTCGGATACACGCCTCGGTCCGAATGTCTTCGGGCTCTTGCCTTTTCGCAACTAACTTTGCCTGCTCGTGGATGTCGATCACAAACACAATCGTCAGTTCGACGGAGCGATGGTCCCGAGACATAGATGTGTATCGTTTTTCCACCGAGTCTCACTCAGTAGTATATATAGTCCTATCCGTCAGTCCTTTGAGTCTACACTCTTCACTCTTCACAGCTCCATCATCCCACCAGGAAACAACTTGCCCACCAATATTCATCATGAAGTTCGCCACTGCTGCCATTCTCAGCCTCGCCACTGGCGCCATTGCCATGCCGTGGTCTACTCAGCCTCAAAGCTCTCATGGCGAGATCACGTTAGTACCCCATCTTCTCTCCCCCGTGGCCATGTCGCCGTTTCAGCCCCTCGCCAGGTCTTTTTGGCATGAATTTCCTTTCATCACAGAGCTAACAGACTTGTTTAGCCTTCGAGTCAAGGTCGGCGAGTCGCCTGCAAAGGCCCGGCTGACCCAGCACGATATTTGCTGGCTTCTTTGCGCCTCGGATGAGATTAAATGCCCCGAGGGATGGGTATGACACTCCATGATGAATTTGATTGGGTTACAATGCTAACATGTATGTAGTACTCCAGCCAGCAGGGTGAATGCTGGACTTGCTGCCGAGGCACCGGGGACCTTGGCCTGTGAGATGATGCTCTTTATACTTGATCAAAGGCGCTCCGTAGCTCCTCTCAATGGAAACAGAGAGAATTGACAGTTTTAGCATGGCCACGTCTCTCATTTGTGTTCTGGTCATGGGCATGGATGGGGAATCACGGGAGTTGGACACTGCTAGTGCATCAAGGCCCCTCCTCAGCTTGTAGTAGGCATAGGTCCTCTTCTCTGCAAGTAACTATTACTTGCTAGCTATTAAACCACACGCTCATTAAACTTTTTGGGGTGGCGTGAAAGAAGTGTTTTATTTTGCTACATGGACATCTACCAAATTGTGATTGTGGAGCGTGGTGACCTTGGCCGTCCAAAGTCGGGTTAATGTTAAAGGGTTCAACACGTCCAGGTCAGAGAGCCACACGGTGCCTATACCGCTAAAATTATCCAAATTGTGCTCCCCAAGCGCCAGTGCATATCTTCATGCTGAGTGCCTACAGACAGAGCATCAAGTCAATCACCCTAGGCAGCCTTCCCACAAGCGTCACAAGTCACCTGCGTCTTTACGAGAATGAACAACCATAGTCAGTTCAATTAAGGCAATTAAAATGTAAATAGCTACGTTCTGAGACGATAGAAAAGTGACAGAAAGAGTACACAGAAGATGAAAAATGAAGGCTTGCAATTACACTGTCTCCATAGCTTTCACTCCACTCATTCGTACATCCTCACGTATGGAACGTGAACCATGGGATAATGAGTGTCATGGGGCCCAAAGTGACACTTCCAGTAGGCCCGGTGCGAGTTGGACGACTTGCTCAGGCCTTCAGCCTTGTATGGAGTCTTGGTGATCTTTGTGCAAGGCATGTCCATGTCCAGAGTGGTCCATCGCTGGTAGGGTGTGGTGCCAGTCTCCATTCTCCAGCGTCCGTTTGTGAGAGAAAAGTCCTTGAGTTGGAAATCGACGGCCCGGATAAGCCAGAAGTAGACCTTGACGGCGTCGGCTAGGGCTTCGTTCAGGTGGCCCTGGATGGAGATGAGCCCGTTGCGCACGTACACGCCGTATTGGTCATTGCCAAACTCTTCCTGGTGGTCCCTCTCCCAATCAATCTCCACCATGCTGGTAATAAGATCATAGAGGTTCTCTGATTCCGCAAGATATTGGCTGACAAACGACTTCAGAGGACCAAGCTCAGTAGTGACCTTCTTGGCAGTGGTTGGCATTCCCTGCACGACAGGCATGAACTTGAAAAGGTCCTTGGCAACTTTGATCTCGTTGTTCCTGATCTTGCTGACCAACTCGTTGGGTGTTGGGACCTTGGCCCAGTTTGACATGAGTGTGTTCGCGTCGCCCGATAAACGAGTGACTGTGGCCTTGTGGCTAGCAAGGGGCTGCCTAGCCTGGATGAGACTGTAAGTCATACTCATCACATTGTCGACATTTCCCATGAACTTTTGAATATGGAAACGATTACCCTCGCAGTAGTTGAGCTCGCTGCAAATGTAGTATCTGTAGTTGTTGAGGGTCGACTCGATGTCATAGAAGGCTTCAGTGACATTGCTTGTTTGATTCACAACGTAACCAGTGGACTTTTCAAGCCCAACGAGAGCATCTCTCCAGCGGATTGTGACGGGGACGATGGGGACGAGGAGGGTTCGGTATGTGGCGATGAGGTAGTTTTTGAAGACGGTGTGAATCAGGTTGGAGTCGCAGACGCCCGTAACACGGCAGGGGTGGATGACCATAATCATGGCCCGGAAAGTAGAAATCTCAAGCTGGACTACTGTTAGCGACTAACTTTCTTACACGAAGGATACCCATACATACATCAGCGCCAAGACCGACAGCCCAGCCGTTTGCCTTGAGTTTGTTCACGGTGGACACTCTGTTGTGTCCATACTTCAGGCCTCCATTGGTGTTGCACTAGATCGAATTAGCAAGGAAGCATTCGAGACAGAGAGAGACAGAGCTATACCTTTTGCAAATCCTGGGCCTGTTCGAGGTAGCCTTTGTTGGCCAAGTCAAAGTTACCCAATGAAGAAGACGTAAACTTTCCCTGGTTGTTCAAGGTGCGCAGCTTCTGGAAGCAGTTGCAGATGGGATCCCTGGCCTTGAGAAACTTGTCACCGAGGGTCTTGCCGAGGACTTGACGGATCTTGTTGCAGACGTTGATCTTGACGTAGGTGATCTGGAGGCTCGTAGCGACGTTCTTGGTGAAGGTATCCTTGCCTACAAGAGTGAGCATGCGGTTGCTAATGTGGTTGGAGAGGTCTTACCCTTTACGCATGTGGTTCTTGGGCATGTCTTTCTGGGATTTGCCTTTGTGGGACACTTGACCTGGACTGTCTTCTTGGTCTTGCACGGGTTGTCCTGTCCCTTGGGTGTTAGTAGATACTCATCGTATCATTTATCCCCGCTACGTTAGAAACATACCTTTGTGAGCGTCCTTTTCGTCCTGATGACCTTGAAGCCGTTGGGAACCGTGATAGTCGCCTTGCAACCCGAGTTGGCGCTGCCCGTGCAGATGTCGTTCAGGCTGCTCTGCGCGGAGACGACATCCCCGAGCAGCATCAAGGGCATCAAAATAAGTGAGAACTTCATCTTGCCGGTATCTGTCTGAAGACGTTGAGAACTTGCCGTACCATCTCACAAAAAATCTCAGGGACAACTCAAGTCTTATCCCCAAGCGAGGTAGCCACCAGATCCAGCGAGCTGAACATCGTGGCGCGTATAGCACGCCGCCACGATAAGCACAGAATCGATAGTCTCCCAATGGCCGACCAGCCCTGTAAGGCGGAATACGCCCACAAGAGGGAACATCAAGCGAAGCGAGGGCTGCTAGAGATTAATGGCGTTTTAACCACCAGTCTAGACACAGGTTCCTGACCCTAGACACCGCCACAGTTGGTTTGGTCCCCGAGAAGTTAGAAAAGGGAGCAAAAACGTTGGTCATGCTCCGGTGAACAAAAGCTTGGCAGCGTCAAATGCCAAGACGGCTGAGGGTCTATCCAGGGGCCGAGACCACAACTACCGTGCCGTCAAGGCCCAGGTTCAGCTGGCTATGCTCCCTTTAAACACAAAATTCACCGCGTGATGCGCATCGTTAAAAAACTTTTGAAGCAATAATAAGCATAATAAGCTTAAAAACAAACCCATGACACACGGCGGAATCGACTCGCCCTCCGCCTTTTGCTCCCCCTTTGCTAGGGCAAGCCACATGCTTCGTGGCTGTACCGAACTTGTTTAACGCCTAACCGAGGATGAAGATGATTTCCGAATTTTTCAGGTCTCCTGTTTCATCATGTGCCTCTCGGCCGATGAATAAATAAACTTCAGTGTCGGTTTGCGCCGTTCCCGATTGTGTGGAAGTGCCCATCTGACATATGTGCCCCTGTCGATTGGCTGCGGCGTGTACCTGCGTCGCTGTCAATGGGCAGACTCCATGCTGTGTACGAGTCGCCAGATTGGGTATTCTACTCATGATGGTGTGCGGCGCATTGTGCAGTAGGTGATGGTAAGCTGCAGCAATATAGCAGCCCTTGGACGGAGATATCTTGCAGACCTACCCTCGTAAATCGCCCTGTGAAGGGCATCGAGTAGAGTGAATGTGAGAAAGTAAGCCACGGTGCAGCGTTTTGGGTGTCTCACTTTCTGAATGATATGACTCAGTGATCAAGCCAGGTTTGCATCGGCTGGAATGCAACTTGCACAAAACCGTATCCAGACGGTGGAGTGGAAACAGCCTCTCCCTGAAAGGCAAGTCGACAGCTGAACACTTCACCCTCGACGCTGCACCACACTCCACGACAAGGCATACTTTGAACCTCTTTTGGAAAGAACATGGGTGCTTGCAAACCTTAATGTCCGTCATCAGACGGACATTTGGATCGTTTCCGCTGCCCCAGTTCCTCCAAGTTTCCACGACATCCCTGCTGATAATGCCATGCCCAGGGAGCAAAGATGAGCTAGGATCCTCACTGGGGACTCTGCGCTAATCTCGGAACTCGGTTAGAGACTGGGGTAGTCTGGACTTCCAGCTAGAGTCAAGTGGATGGGTCCGGTTCGGTCTTTTTTGTTCTCAGCTAGGCAGTCATTGGGGATGCTAATCGGGAAAAATGGGCTTCTTATTTTCATGGCAGAGGTGATCACAAGGCTTGAGACAGCTTATAACTGTTAAACACTTGCATCAATCATTCAACTCAGACTGCTGTTAGGTACCCAATCACCGTGCTGCTTACTCCTCATTTGTACCGGACGGGGGACAAGGTCATCCTCGTCTTCTTCGCTATTGTGTTCCATGGATAGCTTAGCGAGCGCTAGTGAAAAGATCCACGAGTTTAATTAGTATTTAAGGTCTGTGACTGTCATTCTAGGGTAGTCTACGGTCTTGGTCACTTACTTCTAGGGCATAGTTGGACTAGGCATAAAAGCAAGTAAGCAAAGGAAGGCGTCTCCATTTCCTGAAGCCTTTGGTTGGGATGGTGCATGTCATGTTTTGCGTTGCCAACATTGAAGACAGAAAACCAGGACCAGAAAACATGGGTTCGACCGTGGAGATTTTGTCAAGGCCGAGGCTCCCTAGTTCCGAGTACCCCGTAACTTGGGATGCTCTTAGCCATCAATGACGCTGCCATACATAAACGCACTTAGAGCAGTAGTGTACCTAATTTGACACGAATCAGTAACATCAACAAGTCATCGTTAGTACTTGGTGAAAGGAATAACTTACGTCATGTCTGCCACAATCAACTCGATAGTCCTCGTGTTTGTCAATTCAGCAAGAATGGCAAGAGACGAGATCGTACAGAATATGACAACCAATATTCTCCCTGCATTGGTGCCAATGAGATTGCATATGACGATTGGCATCATAAGTAGTAACATGATGAAAAGCAGCATCAGCGTTCGGGCAATCCTGTTGGTCACTCGCCCTGAATAGATGTGCACATGAGGGTCTAATGAAGCACTTTGATATCTGCTCTGTCTTGCCGTTAGCTTTTCCATGGCACCTCAAGCTACGGGGTTATTAATACCTGCCGAGAACGCTGCGAGAAGCGGATGAGCTTGCCTTCAACCCAAACCTCAAACTTGATCATTGCGTTGTCACTTGTCGAGGCCAGATATGACAGCTCGCTGCCATGCTCTAGAAAACGGATTTCCTGTCTATCCACACACCCAGTACCTCTCAACCAGTTCTGTAGACTACATACATTTCTCTGCTAGGCGATGTTTAAGCTCAGGGCTTTCTGAGCTCTTTCTATTAGTTAGTCTATTCAACGTACCTAAAGCATTGGACGCAACTGAGCAAAGCGCATACGAACCATATTCGGAAAGGCGAGCTTCAATATCCTTAAGGACAGATTTTCATTTATAATGAGAGTTGGTTCCATATTCCCACTCGGGAAGTTCTTTTGTGTCTGACACTACTGTGCGGGATCAGGCGGCCCTCCCAAAGCCCACCGCGCGATGCCCCTCCCCCGTAACGAGGATATCACCGATCGCGCCCACATCTTCGCTCAGCTCGAGACTCTCTAACCATCGACTTCCGACCTTAGATCGCCTCTCTCAGCAAGAGCTCCGAGTGATGGTGGGGCACCACGAATCGAACTGCAAGGGTATTAAGAGACCTTTGCGTCGCTTGTGATCTTGATGTTGTTCTGGACATGGCATCAGCCCGGCGCAAAAGACGGCCTTGTTGGAGTTCAGAAGAAGAAGCCGGCATCTCAAAGAAAGAAAACTAAGGTAAATGGCAAGGTCTTAGCAAGGCTGATAAGGCCGACGAGGTTAAAGAGGTTATCTGCGTGGCTACGGAAGCCGGGGCTAAGATGATGGCTCTCAAATCGGCTCAAAGGGTCGTTACTGCTCTGATTAACCTACTGCCGATATCGATATATCACGTCTTTGTGGATAATCTCTTCTCGTCGCCGGACCTCTTCCGTTCCCCTCGCCAGCACAGCCGAGTATAGCATCTTCTTCGAAGGCCAATGCTTAAGCCCAACCCCAAGTAAGAAACTAAAAACAATTCCCCAGAAAACCGGTTATACAATTATAATATCCTCAAGCTTCCCTTGGTCCTTGGCAACCACAAACCTGTCTAATATCAATCTCTCTAGCCCCACCTTATCCAAGCCCTCTTCAGGGTCATGAAACGCTATGGCGGACCCTGACCCGACTCTTCGAAACGTTGGCACTTGGCCTAGGCTCAAGCTATCTTCGTCTAATACTAGAAATATGAAGAAAGGACCAACCAGGCCGTCTGGGCTGTCAGGTGACGCGAGGTTGTTCTTGATCCAACCGAGAGGGACTGCAAAGATCTCAGTCTCGCCATCAGCATAGATCGCTGGTCTACCGGGCTCCGGTGCAAGATACTTTCGACCATCCCAGAGAGTCCCGATACGAAAGATTTTATCATCTTCGCAACACCACAAATGCGGGCTGCCCGGCCTCCTGTGTACCCTCAGCCTTGTCACGCCCATCAATATCCTGCCACCGGTGACCTTGCCAAACAAGTTTCCAGGGGTCTCCAGTTCCACTCTGGCATCTCGAACCACAGCAAGGTCTTCCATCTCATCAAACCAGTCAGTACCGTAGTATATGGACGATCGCGTAGAAGCCCAAGACCAAGTCGGTACCTGAGATATGCCGGCGGGGCTCAGATCGGGGAACTCAGACGCCCAACATAGACCGCGGATCAGATCATCTCTCCATAAGCCCGCCAGATAACAGTCGCTTGGATCTGAACTGTCATTCTCTCCTATGGATTGGGCTGCGAAACGGGCAGCCAGCCCCCCCAATGCTGGTAGTTTATCGCCTTCAAAGGTAAGATCCCGTCTCGAGTATCGTGTGACAATCTTTCTCCAGGCTATCCAACACTGCGGTGTTGCCTTTGGAATCAAGTATTGACTGATGACAACATCGGGGTTGGACGGGAGCGGGCACACAGTACAGCCGTCTTCCGCCAAGAAACATGACCCGTATTCGAAATAGGTTTGCGAGTGCGTGAAATGCAGTATTCGAGATGAGAGATATCGCTCTTGTAGGGTCCAAGCACGCCCTGATAATGGTTCGTCCTCCAAGTCGATGATCCGGCTGGGCTCTCCAACATACTTCAGTGGAGAGGCACAGGCAAATACCTCGCTAGATATTCCGTTGACATGAAAGGGCAGAGCAATCTTTTCGTACACCGTCCGGGGGGCCAGGAAACCTTGGGAGCTGTCCTTGGCCCGGCACGCAGCGATAGTCAAGGATGCGTTTCCGTAGACTTCAGACATCCTAGATGATTCACGAATCCAGTCATTAGGGTCATCTTGCAAGATGCATAGACTGTCGATCCAGAGATATGGAATTTGCAACTGGCAAGTCAACCAAAGCGCATCCTGAAAGGATTTAGGAAGGTCACTCGTCGGAATCCCTGAACGAAGACTCTGAAACTTATCGGAAGTCAACATGAAAGGCCTGGAAGAGCCCCAGCAATGACTAAGAGCGGCATACTCTGCGTACTGGTCTTCTGAATCACAGAGAATAACTTCTTGAGAGTTTTTGCTGACTCTGAGGACTCTTGTAGGAAGCCGTGTGGGTTTGTTCACGAGCCTGCGGTTCTCCCTAGACTGAACCATCCACCTCTTCATCTTTTCAAGGCTGACGGTGGATTGGGGCGATTCTGTGACTTGGCGTCTTGTTATTATGCCACTGAGTGGACTATCTACGTGTATAATTAGCAAAGGGGGCATTGAACTGGATCGTGGTCCGCTCCTCACCACTGTCAACCCAAAAGTTCACTCCTCCTAGTAGATAGTAGATGAGTCGACGGGTCCCCAAGTCCTTATCATAACCAAGGACTTGGAGACCCTCCGAGTTTTCTTGGCCCGCTAAGAATAACTCGCACTTGGTTATCTTTTCCGTTCTGGCACCGACTCCGATATTTCCCAGCGTAGTATCCACGCTGAGTTGGATCAAACGGCATAAATGGCATGTTTCCGCGCTCTTACGCAACAACACGATTGATTTATAGTGTGGGATGAGAAGCTCCGTTGAGTGACCGACGGAAACATCCCGAGGGGTGTATGAGAACATATCGCGACCCCGATCGGACTCCTCAACGAGTCGATACACGCTGTTGATATTTGCTTGGGAAATAGAGGCTAAATCGAGGCCCAAACAGAGCTTGCAGAGATGCTCCATGGCTGAGCGCGGCTGAGCCAGGAGATTTTCGTGCGGGAAACCGATCTTGTACTCAATGGAAAGCTTTAGAAGTGCGGGGGAGGATGAAGAAACAATTGTCAGGCCATGAGGTTTATTAGGTAACGTAACGGTGTTGCAATGTGGAGACAGAGCTGCATGCAAGGATCAAGCAACAACCATTATATCAGCATTCGGCGTAAATAGTTCACATCCCATTCCAGCCTTCAGGCTCTTCAGCTGCCATTATACATTGACGAAGTCAGAAACGGGAAGCTATGCCACTGCGAAATAGCCAAACTCTCCCAATCCAAGCATAACTCCCCGCCCTCAAACTACTAAAGCGGCCAGGGAGCTCCATCCTCAGCCATCAACGCCGAGAGATCCTCTCCCAGGGCAGATTTCGTCTAATCTTGCTCTACTCCGTATAGCCGCTCTGTACTTGGGGACGTTGCGTCGTCAGAAAGCTAGGAGCATCTTTGGCTTCGGGGAAGACTGTCTCGATTTCGTGGTCCACTATCAGCTTTGCAAAGATGTTGAAGCCGAGGATCAGTCCAGCCGCAAAAACGAGGGCTCTGGAATGACCGTCAGCACGGCCAACAGAGGTCCAGGCGGGGGACTCGCTTTAGGAGACACCAATATCTTCGCCACAGAGCGCTGCAGACTCTCCGACTCCAGCAGGTGCATCACAGTTGCCACTTAAGACAGACGAAGCTTTGTACCACGGCGATGCGATGAGTGATATTCCTTCAAGCCGCAATCACGTTCTAGGGACATACAACCTGTCCGCTAAAAGATAGATATCGCTAGATCTGGCTTAAAGGCAATCCTAGATACAACTAGTCGCAGGTCTACATTCTCCGAGACGCAAGTTTTGTCCCAGGGCGCAATTATATAGCCATCAGGGACCCGGAAGTCCCTATTCCAGCCTCTAGGTCCCAAAACACGCTGCCGTGCCTGTCGTAAGGCCGTGCAGAGATTGGTAAAAGACAACAATAGCACCAGCGACGCAGTTGGCGAATTCCAGGGAAGCGAAGGGAATCAGGAGGATGCGGATTTGATGCGTGATGGATGGACATCCGGGGCGAACGGTGAGGGGATCGGCATCAATTAGGTCCAGCATGTTAAGCCTGAGGACCAAATCGCAACCTTACGCTGCCATGCCACATCGCCGAGCCTAGACTTAACAGAGCTGGTATCATGGAGGCTATACTAACAGCAACGAGCCCAACTAGGCGAACTGAAAAGTCACAAGACTTGAAGCAAAACTGGATACGATCGTGGTGTATAGGTTAGCAGCAAGGTTTCTCGACGGTGATTTATGAGATGCACCAATAGTGCGACCGGATTTAGATGCTCAATTGCCCGGGGCAGGGATCTCGGAGATAACCTCGTCACTTGACGCGAGGCTCAAGCATGATGAATTCTAGCGCGCCATGTGGCCTTTTTAGGCGCCGATCCGGGTACTAAGCCCGCGACCTTCAGGCAAAATGTAGTCAAAAGACCCGGGCAGCAGGATTGATGTCGCGGTCACTTGTTTGATCCGCGCGGCAGCTCGTAGTGACCGTGTGCGCGCTGCGTGTCTGTGAGACGACTCACCCAGTAAAAGTCCCCGAGATGGATCAATCTTCAGCCGATAGAACTTGCATGAGACCAGATTAACAGAACCCAGGTAAAATGTCGTAGGGCACCTAAAAAATGACGGCCATTGATCAATAATCCATCCCAGCGGGGCTCGCTCCTCGGTAATCCGTAGAGTCCGTGCCACGCACAAGCGATTAGCAAGCAACAGCCCAGGCTCAACGTTGGAGATATGGAAACGTATTCGAAACCGCTTGGATTTTGTTAGTTCAGTCTTCTAATGCCTATCTAGATTCATCACGATAGTGACTCATGAAGCAATCTCCGCTATCACCAGGCCGAGAACGTAGACAGTCAGAGGGATGCGAAGACCTCGGACAACGGATACTTCGTAACTCCATTTCATTGCGGGGAGCCTGTCAATTCATCGCATTCGCATAACTGTCACCGAAAGCGAGCTGTTGTTTTTGTTGGTCGGTGCCCGGAGTTTAGTCCAACAGACCGGGCCTCGGCCTTCGGACACGCGCGTCCCGGGGACGAGAGACCCTCAAAGTCGGAGCACGGTCTATGACCGGAGAGAAAAACGGAAACTTATCTTATCAATTCTAAGATCTAGCCCTGAAACTGTCCAATAGCGTCGTCAAAAAAAGATCGTTCTCGCTCCCTCGCGACTCGGCCTTACCAGGAACACCGAAGGGGGCAAGCTGAGGTCCATTGTAATCCCGCCAACTGACCAATTAATGAATTTCGCAAAGAGCCTGCTTTGGTCCCTTTTACGGGCCCATGAGCCCAGGAGAGGTTCCGCCCCCCTGCAAAATGGCCTGACGGTTGTTTTATTCTTAAGCTGCCTCTTCCCATTATTCGGTTCATGCTAGAAAAACGTCAGGTTATTCCCGGTCGGCCGCTCCCTGACTCCCTTTACTGTCAAGGTCCAGCAAACAGCTACATCTGCAGCAGCCATGTCCGACAACACGATCCGGCAGTCCTCCCCTGAGCCGACACTCCACGACGAATTGGACATGTCGAGCCCTGAAAGGCAGGGCATTAACGCGCCAGAATGGCGTCAGAAGAGGGTCGTGGCCGTCAAGGTCCTGATGGGCGTCATGGTGGCCATCCTCGTCGTCTTCCTTGCCGACCTTTCATACCTTTTCGGTTCATCCTTCAAAGTAAACGATCGAGTATCGGCGCTTAACATCCTCGTTGTTGATTACGATGGTGGTCCTATTGGAGAATCAGTCTCGACCGCCTACCAGGGTCTGCAGAGCCGCAAATTCCCATCCCTCGACTTTCAACCATCATCCGACTACCCCGACCCTGAAGATGTGAGGCATAGCGTGTGCAAGGCCGATTACTGGGGAGCCGTCTTCATCCACAAGGGCGCATCTGATCGTCTTGCTGCCGCTATTGAGGGTGGCTCTGCAGCCCAGAACTACGACCCCACGGACAGTGTGACATTCATCTACAACAGCGCCAGATACCCAACCACAGCATCTGGATACCTTGTCTCCAACTTCCAATCCCTCCTCGGTGCCATGCGAGGCGGCTACTACCGAACAAGGGAAGGCCAAGCCGCCTTTGGAAACGTCAACAGCAGCGATCCCGCCGCCATCCAAGCCTACCTCAACCCCATCCAGGGTGCTCCCGACGTGATCCGACCTACGAACCAAGCCGCGAGAAACCTCTACAACACCATCAACATCGTCATGGCTATCCTGGGCCAGTTCTTCTACGTGCTCGCCATGAACGGCATCTTTGATAGCTTTGGCATCCACAAAAACCTGCGCGTCAGTCACGTCTACGTGTGGCGATTCATCACCGGCAAGATCTTTTCGATGCTATTCGCAATCGTTGTTACTGGTTATATCTGGGCTTTCCGTGAGGATTGGGGTGTCAACGGTGGACACTGGGCTCTCACATGGTTGACGTTCTGGCTGTTTATGGATACCAACTTCCAAGTGCTGGAGTCGACTATAAACAGTTTTGTACCGATGCCACTTACACCATTTTTCCTGCTCACCTGGTTCATGGTCAACGTTTCGGCCTGCATCTTTCCCTTTGAGCTCATGGCTGGATTCTACCGCATCGGATACGCATTCCCGGCTCACGCTCTTTGGATCGTCCTGATCGAAGTTTGGTCCGGATGTGGCAACTACCTGCACATCGGTCTTCCCGTTCTCTTTGCTTGGTGGGTTGTTGGACACGTCACGGCCGTGTTTAGCATCAGGAAGAGATGCATGGCGCAGGCGGCGGCACCACAAGTTGCTGCTGCCGAGGGCAAGGAGGAATAAGAAAAAGGAGCCTGATAGACATATACCCCATTGATGCGCCAACATGGCATACCTATAGATATGATAGAGCATTACGCAAGCATTGCAGCATTTTTATTTCTTGTAGCACAATAATAGAACATCACTGCTCGAATCATCTTAATCTTATAACTCGATACTTCTTCAGGTGAAAAGTTGTTGAATCTCATTTCTCGGCCGCGACCTGCATAACGTCCTCCATTGGCAAGTCGTCAAAGGCAAATGACCTCTGTCAGCGCTAACATGTATAGACGAAGCCGATTTCCAGTTTAGTCGACCTGGTTCAATGTCAGGCCTCAAGGTGAGTAGTGGAGGCAAGGGCATTTTGATGACAAGCCAGGTCAGCTTACCCATGGTAAGATACATAGATATTTTACAATGTTGTCGCCAATGCATCCGTACAGTATGCCAAGTTAGCTCAAATAGTGCCCACCTAGTATTCTTCGGGCCTTCGGGGCGAGCTTAAGCTCCGTCTTGACAATGACGTAGTTGCTACGTGGGAGATGCGATCCGATGCCCGAGCTGTAAGCTGACAGATTGATCTGCCAGATGTGTCTAAACCTGCCCTGATACTCAGCCAAAATGACACTAAAGATCGAGTCCAGTGGAATAATAGAGTGGCTCGCTGACGGCATTGCCTTGCGTGGGGGTGGATGCCATCATCATCTCGACCAGTTGATACGGGCATCACAAGGGCATAAGATTCAGTCCTATCTTAGCATACAGTGAACTACATCGTCCGCCACGGCATATGTATCTCCCTATAAGTCTCAATGACCTTGGCAGGCGAGACGATCGTCTCTAAGACTGTCTTGGCCGGGGTCGAGGTCAATCTGGTGGGGTCATGCAGCCCCGGGCCGGCCCGCTCGGAACAAAGCCAATTACGAAATTGGAATTCGTATTCCCGACGACACTCGTCACTTTGTAAACTATTTTAAGCATAAACGAAGCGAGAAGGGGCTTTAATCTTATTTAATTCGGTTCTGGGCCTATCTCTTGTGTTAGGTCCGAATCAGTGAGGTGTGGTTAGTAAGATGAGTTCGCCAACAAATGTGCTGAGAGTTGTGCGCGCGCATAATGTATTGAAGTAAAGATACAGGTCAATCTGAAGGTCACCGTCCAGCTATAGACAAGAGATATCCCAATGCTATCTCCCCCACACTCTTTCTTCTCACAGATGAAGCTTGCAGCTCCAAACTCACACCCTGAATTTAACCGCTATTAAAGCCATCAACAAGGTCGTTGCGAGCGCGGTCCAGATTACCCTTGAAGCTTCCGTCCTTGATGCCAATGTTGGCTTCGCCAAAATCGTGGTTCATGAGCTTGTCGCGAATCTCACCGCTAGGGAAGCCCTCCCAGTTGACCAGAGGTCCAACAAACCAATGTCCCTTGTGGTTCTCAATCTCGTCGTCCTTCTCCTTGGCGAAACGGAAGGCATGGGTAGAACCGCCATCCTTGTGGTAGACAATCTTGGCATGCGTACCTTCGTGGAAGCGGACATCGCCAGCCTCCTTGGTGTCGTAGTCACCATGAGCGGAGGCGGAGACTACTTGGACGCCTTCGTTATCTTTAGTGAAGACGGCAATGTGCTCCCAGTCGTGTCGATGGCCGCCGCTTACGACACCCTGGACGGACTGATCACGCTCAAAGTAGTAGTCGTACAGGTAACCGCACCAGTGGTTGTTTCAGCGAGTGCGCACGTAGACGTTGTTGTTATCAAGGTCTTCAATGTCGCAACACTTGTCAGACCAAGAATATTGGTAATCAACCGTGTCGCCGGTAACGATGTTGCCGTCCTTGTCAAAGGCTGGGACGTTGTAGCAGCTATCCTTGTCACTGTTTCAAAGTTAACATCAGCCGCAGTTGTGGCACAAGTCAGCTTACAAGTCTAAGGCAGGCTGCCACTTCTTTTCCTCTTCAGAGCAGTGCTCGTCGAGGGCACGAGGAGGATCGGTGCGCTTGAGGAGCTCTCGGTAGAGGTTTTCGATGGGGTTTGCAAAAGCGGTGGTGGCAAAGAGGAGCACCAGGCCCTTGGTAGCCAGGCCAGAGTTCTTTGTCATGCTGAAAAGAATGGATAGAAGTGAATGTTGATACGTGTGAGTCTCTTGAGGAGATGAGAGTGCATTGTTGGCTGATGAGGCTATTGAAAGGCAAGTTGTCCCCTCCTCTTTATATTCAAGTTTCTCCCACTCAGCTCTGATCATTTCCATCATCAGGCTCTTATCTCACGACCTAGAGCCTTGTGTGACGCGCCCTGCCTCGAACGAGCTGAGCATGAGTCACGTCTTTTAGACAGTCAGTCCACACTGAGATTGCGCCTCGTGGGGCCTCATCCTTCACTTTGCCGCTTCACGCAACTCCACGGCAGGTAGCATTGTCAAGTTCCTGGGCTTGATAGGAGGGTCACTGTCTAGATGCAACTGCCGACGGCGAGGATGGTATTCCTCTGCCGGAGGCGGCTTGCATGTCCGACCCGTGCGAGGCTCAGCCACAAAACAATGTATTACATTTATTAACGTTAACGTTAAGAGCTTACTGGGCTTAAGAAACAGAGCCTACTCCGTAATATTGAAGGGGCCAGGCAAATGTGTAGCTAAGAGCGGTTGGCCGAGGTAGTGAGTCCTAATACCAGTCTCAATTGGACGCTCAACGCCTTGTAAGGCACCTTGCCGTGCTAAGGCAGGATGTGTGCACCTGCCGCAGATCAATACCAGGTACCTCATACGAAAATTCGAGGGATTTTGACCATTGGCGGCGGCACTGTAAGGGGGACTCTCAGCTGGCCCCAGCACGAGGCAGGGATAGGCGCTTGAGGCTTGTAGGATCCGATCCTCCACAGATAACCCCAGGCCCCAGCGTATCGTGTCTATGCCTACGTCGAGCGATCGTCTTGTTTGAAACGGTGGCTTACGTCTGAATTTAATAAAAGGCACACTCGTGGTGTTTTCGCACTCGTTGCCGAATTCGTCGTTGCACATCCGGGGCTGTCGGTGTCACGACCAGGGGGGCTTGGTTGTTGGTTTTGTTCTATTTGACACATTAACGTTACGATCTAGGCAAATGAATAAGTTCCAAGGCTGTAGATCATGCACATAATCCCAACTTGCTGCGTCATAATCTTCTATATCCGGTACCGAGCCCCGAACTTGGGATGCTGGTGATACTCGAGTTACAGATTGCCAAGCCGGTCGGGCCGCATCTCGACGGAGGTATCATGCAGCCTTATTTCTAGGCATATTTGACTCTATAACTTAGACAGGACTATCGGCGCAAACTACCCCCGCGCTCGATACATGTGCCGCGAAAAGGTTCATGAGACAAGGTGTGCTGCTCCCTAGTATGCGGAGGGTGGCATTGAAGCCGCAGAATCTGCATCAAGATCCTTGATTCTACTTAAGCCATGCCACACTGGCCAAACCATGGCATGATCACAAATACCCTCGACAGTGTCAAACTTGCTATCTTGTTTTATTTTGCAGTCATGAAGCCAGAATCTCGTTATCAATCCATCAAAACTGCTGACAAACCTGGAGGATTCAGTTCTCGGGTGGCATATTCACCACGCCTGTCGCTATCTCCGAAGAATTCAGCTCCTTGATGCAATGCTTAATGTGAGTGCTGCAGCTGCGACTACACTGCCTTCCTTGTTTAGCGATCTACATATGGTCCACAGACAACAACCAACAACCGAACCATATCGGCCCTTTGAACTCTATGTTGTAGACAAGACTATCAACTACGTTGAATATTTAATCATTTGTTGAATCACTGTTCCTTTCAAGTTCCATATCGTTTTTGGCTGGCCTGTCCTGCAAGAGAAGGGTAAAGAAAAGGTACACTGTTATGAACACCGATGATTACTGAACACTATAAAAGAAGAGTTGGGGAACGAGGCCAGCCAACTTCAAAGTGGGACTTGAAGGCAAGTAAAGTAATTTGAATAAATGCTTCCATAGATTATTCAAGTGGCATGACAAGGGGCCTTTGCAGTGCGGAAGCAACTATCCTATTTGATAATGCAAACCACTCTGGGAATTGGTTTTCGCGCCTTGCTCTCGGGGGCTCATCCGTTTAGTCTTTCGAACCCATGAAAAAGACGCAGCTCATGCCAGCATGGAGCCAGTATTAAAGTCAAATACACGCTTTATGTCTACCGTCTATTCCAATTTTAGTTCAAGACGCAGGTAAAATATACCTGTATTTCATACGAATAGGATCTGGATTGATGTCGCGCCCAGGATATCAGAAATGAACTGTAAGTCATGCCGCTTTGGTGAAGATTCTCATCCTACTATCATTTTACAACACAATCTTGGCTAAATAAATCACGTCCCCAAAGTCCCTCTTTCAGTCTCGAGGGTCGCTGGTATTCGCCAGGAGCAGGGTTGGCACCAAGGATTCCAAGTTCGTTCAAGACCTGATCCGCAGCAAGAGCACCCTGCTCCATCGCACCCTCGATAAAGGACCTCCATCCATTGGCCCAGTCAGCATTGGCCATGAAGACGTTTCCATGGCGGCTCTGAAGCTCGGCGAGGTACTTTGTGAGGAATCCAGCGGGATACCAGGCAGCACCGGCCTTGGCGTACGGGTCGGAGACCCAGTCATGGAAGACGACCTTCTTGATGTCCATAGGGTGGAATCTCTTCAGAGCGGTCTCAAGACGCTCGGGTTCCTTGAGGGGATCGAGCTTGCCACGGTTGTCGCCAGCGAACGAGGTGATACGGGTCGTCTTTCCGCCAGCGCAGAAGCCATCGCCATAGACGTACAGCATATCACCAGGCCAAGTGCATCCTCGGAGACCTCGAAGATCTCCTTCAACCTCGGCATGAATCTTGGTCAGATAGTCAACCTGGCCAATCTTGATGGCTTCCTGGCGAAGAGGTGACAGGGGAGGATCGAACTGGATGTCGGGCAGAACGGCGATGGGAATAGTGTTGACAACGCGCTTGGCACGGAAGATCTTGCCATCAGGGGTGTGGAGGGACACAATTCCTTCTCTTTCGACGATGGACTTAATGGGGGTCTTGAACGAGTACTGAAGTCCAAGTCGGACGGCGTCGTCGAAAATGCGACGGGCGAGGGTAGACTGACCCTCACGGATCTTGTATAAGGTCCAAACCTCCTCAAAAGTGGCGATGTCATAGCCCTGAAGAGCCTGAGCACGGAGCATCTCGAGGAATCCAAAATTCTCAACAGAGCCACCTCCAATGTGAGGAACAAGCGACTCAAGAAGGGCAAGCTCATCGGCGCTCAGCTGGTCCTTAATCTGGTCGATACGGTCGCGGCATGAGAGCTGATCGACAGCCTTGACCTGGTTGGCACTAACTCGCGAGTTGCCGAGTGTCGAGTAAGGAAGAGGGCAGATGTCGCGACCGTTGTTGCCATCAATGTTGATAAAAATGCCCCAGGCTCTGGCAGTCATCTCACCGGCCTCCTTGTGAGTGAACTTCCGGGAACCTGAACCTGTGTCGAGGGTGAAATAATCGCAGCCTCCGTTTTCAGTGCGGGTCATGGTCACGTCGTCCTTCAGACCGTAGCGCACCATCTCACCAAATACGCGACCGTGGACGTGTGAGATCCAGGTGCCGCCCATCTCGTATGTTGTGCCATCAAGCTCAGCGCTCCATGTTCGGCCACCGACACGGTCACGGGCCTCAATAAGGAGAGTCTTCTTGCCTGCAAACTGTTAACAGCATGTTTCCTCACATTTCCTCATTCACTACTCACCAGCCTTGACGAGGTCACGGGCGGCAATCAGACCGGCATAGCCGGAGCCAATGACAATGGCCTCCCAGACATTGCCGTCGTCGACTTGTCGGATCTTGCGCTCTGGCTGCACGACACCGTAGGTGCGGAGACCAGCGACCAAGCCGTCTTGCTTGGTGTAGGTGTGCCCCTCATTGGAGAGATTGGCGTGGTAGGGGGACATGGTGAGGGAAGTTTTGACGGGAAGAAATGCAAAGTAAAAGGTCAATTGGGACACAATCGAGTCGGCACAATTGATTACACTTCTACACCGATACAACTAAGAGAAGATATCCAAGACGAGGAGAGGTGCAAAGTCAAGCTTAAGAATGAAAGCGAATGCTGACCCTTGAAGCTCCCGAGCTCCAAACTTTGGAACATGCGGGGGTGCGAAGTTCGAGATATTTCCCAATCAAGAGCTAGCTTCAGCGACGCGCCTTACCCAAGACAGCATCGATCTGCAGGGCGAATGCTTACTTAATGGAGAATGCTTAACGTTGATACGGTGAACTCTGTTAGCGTTGGAAATTGCTGAAAAGGGTATTAACTCGAACATGGCCAGCTTTGAGGCTCGAGACCGCGTCATGATATCGCGTCGACTTATCGCAGAAACACATCAATTGTGCCCCCGCTTGCTGTCAAGCATCCCCATGGGGATCTAGATTTTCCAAGGCGCGGAATCAGTCGATAATTATCCTGTGCTTGTTAGTGGGACCCGGGTTGTTTTGTCCTTGATTGTCGTGAATTAACACAACGATGCCTACTAATTTCGCCATGGTCAGAGAGAGCGGTAACCCCAATCGTCCACTACTCATTGCATTCATTAGCTTCCTTATGGTCTTCATTCGTCAAAACGTAGTTCAACTAGGCCGCACGATGAAGAGAAACCTCCATTTGGACAGAGTTAATACGAGATATCTCATTGTTCGGGTTGCGATCCAGACCAAGATAGCTCTCTAACTCCGCCAATGTCCGCGGTTGGGAGTACTACCTATTTAGGTAAAGCTCCGTGACACTGCCCTTCCAGCAACCAATGGGCTAGCTGTGGTATCCGAAGTTCCAGCGACGCTTTCCCATGTTAGCGAGATAACAGATAAGAGCCCATCTTATCTCGATAAGCCATTACCTGATATCATCCATGGCTGAGCAAACAGCAGGTCAAGCAGCATGACATCTGTCACTCTCCCTAAACAACTCTATAGAGCAGAAAACGTTAAACAGAGATCTGTGAGACTATGGGGTATTTGGTTAATATGACGAAATATGGGTGAATGTAAATTGATCGTGAAAGTAACTGCCTGGCACGAATAAAGACAACGACTTAGCTACCCTATAGCCACGCGATTTTCACATCAATTGCTGTTCTAATCACCAGCAGATGCCATCCCATAGACGGTAATAACAATGCCCAAGTTGGTTCTTTTATCTTGCCTCTGAAACAGGTAGCTATATGACAGACAATTTTCTTTTTGAAATAGGCGCGGTCAGGCTGGGCGTTCGTGGGTTGTGAGCAGACCGGTGGCTTGACGAAGATAACGTGAGCTCAAGAATAGTATCTCTCGCTCCCTTCCTTGTATTGGATGTAGGGAGCTGAGACTCACAATACAGAACCTCGCTCTCCAGGAAATGGAAAAGCACAAGACAATGAAGACGATTTGGGTTGGTCTTCTTGTTGTCAGCCACGATTTCAGCCCTCACAAGCTGACAACAGCCTCAGCCCCAACGTTTGCCCCTGATAAGAGGTTGACTAGCTCATCTTACGATTGGGCGCACAAGCTTCTCCTGTCCGGGGCAAGCTGCCTCTGACGTCAACTATCCCAAGCGAGGAGAGATCGTCGATTCAGAGGACCTGGCTTGGACTAACAAGAAACTATCGAAAAGTATCCACATATTCACGCCAGGCTCAAGTCGCGGATTGGTCAATCAAGCCGTTTAATATGAGTTGGCACACCTTCCTCCAAGTTTGTCGCCGCGTTAATAGCGATCAGCAAGGCAATAATCCCTGTGTTCCTGGACTAAAGATGCATGTTGGGCAATAGCTTTTGCTAGCTGTGTTGTTGAGGCTTGCTGACGCCAGCTTGGGACGGCATCAAGGGAGATTTATAGGAGACTATCGGCTGTCGTCCTTTTCTCAGCAGCTAATTCCTCTCGTTCTCCACTGCAAATCGATCCTGTCACTCGTTACTATGGTCTCCTCCAAACTGTTTACTGGCGTTATCGCCTTACTGTCGGTTGGCATCGCCAATGGCAAAGTGTGCTATCCAACTCGTTCTACGACCTTGTCAACAACGGCTGAAACCACCTCAACTGCCGAGTCTTCAACGGCTACCGAGTCGTCAACTGTGGAGACCACCACTTCTTCATCGATTGAAACCAGTACCTCTTCAACCGGGTCCTCAAGTGTCGAAACTACCACTGCTTCGACTACTGAATCTTCATCCACCGAAACAACCACATCCTCCGCTGCCGAATCCACAACGGCTACCAGCACTGATGCGACAACCTCTTCGGCTGAGACATCTTCGACGTACATCACTATCACTTCGACAACGGCAAGCTCGACAGAGACAGAGACCGCAAGCACATCCACTTCGACCTTCTTCCCTGCCGGTCTATTCCCATGCGAAGACGACGCGGATTGCGACCTGCAAGGCGGGGTGTGCGATCCCCAGCGCTGCGGCTGCATCAACCTCATGTGCTACCTCAAGACGACGACGATGGCGACAATGACCACCACCGCCTTGCCCCAGTTCGCATGCGGTAGCGATACTCAATGCATAGGTGCTTCATTCTGTTTGGATCAGGGTGTTAATATCTGTGCCTGCGCCAACGGCTTGTGTGCCGTGACGATGGTACCCTTGCCATAGTGGAGGTATTTGAAATGGGCGCGGGTCGGTTGAATATTGAGGTCTGCAAGATAGACTGGAGAGGCTAGATACACAGGTATTTGAGGAATTTTGTAAATAGCCACGTCGTAGATGAGCCTGAGCTATAATACAAATAGACGAGATGCAAGAGTTGAACACATTAATGCGTCGAGACTCGAGATAGACCGCGTTGGTAGAGTCCGGCTTACATGAGGATAGAACCGAGGTTATTCCATACGTTCTTGGCCTCTGATTCTATTTGTAGCTGCAGTCAGGTTACGTGATGCATATCCTTGGCTCATGCAAGTCGCCGCATTTGTCAGCTTCGGATGGGCTCGCTTAATAGAAAATCATGCAGTTGCCCACAGGTTGTTGACCCTTTAACAACTTCAATTGCCCAAAGATCCAGAAACGCCATCTGACCGCCTTCAAGTGAATATGAGTTACGCCGAGACCTTTGAAGCCGCGTTTGCGGATCCCAAGAACACGGCCATCACTACTCCGGATGCGGATGTCAATGTCATCATCAGCAGCAACTACACTGTCGATGAGCCATTTACTTATACCAAGCCCCTTCTTTGGGATATGGAAGTGAAGAAGGCACTTGGCCCAGACAAATACATCAGCCATGTCATCCGCCCCGGGAGTTTGAAGGTAGTCGACCATACGAAGGAGGGCTCTCTCGAATACTTTGTCCGCATCACGGACCAAAGGGTGTGGAAGAATCCCGAGCAGTACACCACGATTATTGAGCGCGTTTGTCTCGATCATGCCAACCAAAAGGCATTCTTCCTTGGAGTAGCAGAGGCAACTCTTCCTGACGGCGCCAAAATCACGAGTGGGGAAAAGCAGCCATTGTTTCACGTTGAACACTGCGCGGTTGGGAGTGAGCAGAACCCTATCAATACTTGGCGTATCGTGCATCTCACCGAAAGCCGTGATGAAGATCTTGTCAAGGCTTTTGATGGCATGATGCGTGATCCATTTTTGAGGCAGTTCAATGAGGTTTACATACGGGAGGATTTGGGAAGACAGTTGGTTCGAAAGGATATTACTATTTGAAGTTTATACTCTCTAGCTACATTGCCCCTGAGGCACCAGGTGTCTGGGATTTTGAGAGGCAGTTACCAGCTTCTAGAATAGGTACACTGGAATACACCGAATATTCAAAACCTTTTATACGGCCGCAGGCTGAACATTGGTCGTGGTGTAAGTCGCACAGGTGTTTCCAGCAGGATCAACCGTCATCTGCGCCAGGTCATCGTGACCACTAGCGCAAGCACCTCCAGAAGCCCTCAACTCGCCATTGCTGAAGGTGACAAGCTCAATGCCCTGTGCATTGCAGTCCTCGGCGCGGAAATGCGTTCCATTGAATCCGACACAAGCCTGAACGTCAACGAGGTCGGGCCTGAATCCTGCTGTGAATGTTCGCTGAACTTGAAGTGCATTCGCGGATGGAGTGAGTCGACGGTCGGCGGCTTCGTTGACACATGCAGCATCGACGATTTCACCGTTGTTGCGGAAGGTGAGGCATTCGTTGCCGGGTACGCCGCCAATTTCGGTAAAGACAACTGTCTGGCCGTCGGCTGCCTGATCAGCACCTCCGTTAGTAGCATCATCAGCTGCACCGCCTCCATTTCCATTGTCGCCAGTTGCACCGTCATTGCCAGTGGTACCATCGGCTGCACCATCGTTGTTTGTGGTATCGTCAGTCGCACCACCTCCGTTGGTCGTGTCGTCGGCTGCTCCGCCATCGGCTCCGGTGTTGTTGTTATTGTTGCCGTCGTTGTTTTGCGGAACATCCCCATTGGCATCACCAGTTGTATCATCAGTGGCATCGCCGTTGCCGCCGTTTCCATTTTGAGGGACATTAACGTTGCCGTTGTCGTTCTGCGGCACGTTGTTGACTGGAGCAATACCGTTGCCGAAATTGCCGCCTCCGCCAAACCGTCCACGGAATCGTCCGCCGAATTGTCTCGGTTGAATGGACATGGCAGAGGCCACAGTGAGGAAGTAAAGAACCGAAACAGCCTTCATGATGACGATCAAAGAATGTACAAGCCGGGTGAATGAGACAAACAAATGAAGTGAGAGTATAACTGAAGGGTGGGCCGGCCACGGAGAAGTGAAGAGATAGTATAAACAAGAGAGATGAGAAAGAGTGTGATGATCAAAACAAATTCAGACGAATAGATACAATGCCTTATATAGTCACCGATATAATGACTGAAATCGAGTTTTCAAAATGCCCCTTCGCTTCCGAGTTGACAACTCTGACCCTGTTTCGCATTCGTCGCAACAACCCCTGCAACGTCACACTAGCATCTGCCGTCGCATCTCCAAGCCAAGCGATCATCTGAAACTGGGCGGCAATCTCAGACACCTATTTATGGATTAGACCAAGAGACTTTTCCAATTCTGGAAATTTGACCGCTGGGGTTAAGCTCGAGGGGCTGGTTCTGGGCAACTTGGCGACCTCCTGTCTTAGCCCGTATTGGTCGTCTGGCACACTGGATCGGACATCTGAGGCAATCTTTGCTTTACAATGTTCTATTCGCTTTCGGAGCGCGTTTCTTTGTTCTCTCTATACGAGCTGACAAGTCGGGGAGGCTGACCTAGTTTTCAGGGCATCCTCAAACGCCAACGGCGTCACCATAGCATCTTTCCTGAGACTATTCTAATTTTCCTCAAATGAGAATGCAAGTGAACTACGAGCGGCGAGCTATAAGCGCTGGGGGAACAAGGCAAGCGCCGTGTGGAGGAAGCAATTAGGTCTTTTAGGGGCTGAGTGCCAACAGCCAAATGCGACTTACTTTAGAACAGCCAGTTTAGGTCCCTCCTGTGACTATGACAACCTGCAGGTTTTGGCATAGAACAGTGCCGTTGTAGTTATGCAGTTGCATGCTGGGGTTGCTTGTTTAGAGGATCTCCATGTGAAAGCTTTTACTCAGGCCAACACAGTAAATTTGCCGCCAGCATTCACACAATAGCACCAAGAGCCCTGGGTTCGATTCCGGGATCACATATCATAACGAAGCCAGCGATCGAAGCTGATCTTTTTGGCTTCTTGGTTCTCTTTTTGTGTCGTGAAGTGAAGGTATGAAGATGAATTCAACGCCGCAGGCTCCTACCCTCGAGCTTCCCAAGATGGAATTCTGCCGGACCATTTGTCTCACCGCCTGCCTAAAACAGGCAACTGGGCGTTGATGGCGCGTGAATCTGCCTTGGCTGCCTGCGGCGCATCGTGAACGGACATTCTTTGTTGACAAGTGGGCTCGTTAACAAATCATCAATCCTATACTGCCGAAGAGATTATTATCTGTGGAAAGTTTACTTGGTTCCAAAGATGACAGGGCGAAAGCTGTCCGGCCCAGGAGAGGGACCAGGACCCAGTAAGTGGGCGGATGCGGATTGAGCATACACTCTGCTGACCGCACGAAGAAAAGTCCAAGACCCAGACAGAAATTGAAACTGGTGAAGCTCAAAACGAGTCAAGAACCCAGCCTGCGGGTTCTTGTGCTAGATGGTGCGAAATTGAACCAGATGGATTAATCTCATGGGATGAGACCAAGATCAAGTCCTCACTTTCCCAAGAGGAGCTCGAGAATGCCAATTTGATGCGAGACGTGATTCAAGGAAGAGCTCTCAGTGGTAGAGTGTGCCCTTTGATCTTTGATTACTCTCTTCCCGACGCGTCAGAGACGGTCCGGTTCCGCACCTTGTCATTCTTCTCAGAGCTGGTGGAGAACTCAAACGGCGCTTCAAAGTATCAGTCCTTGACTCTGGATCAACGCAAGGTTTTCGCCGTCGGCGTTCGCGACCTGTACATTGCAGAAGCAGCCGGCCTCTTGCAACAGCCAGAGAAAGCCATCCTCCAAGGCATGGTTGACTTGGTTGATCAAGATTATGGAGTCACGCAGCTCGGCGGACTCAACATCTCATTCTACCCATCCAAGGAGTTCAGCACCACCAAGTTCATTGAAAATTTGGACGAAAAGATCGGAAAACAAGCCTCGCAGTTATACGCTCAAATCATGCCCACGCCCAAGTTGTTCGCCGTCTTCGTCAACCCAGCTGACCTCTCTTACCACAACTTTGAGAACATTATTCACCTGGACTCTTGGTTTGAGTCAAACATGTCATCAGTGAGGCCTGAGAAAGCCCTGTCCTTGGAGAATGCAACACAAACAACGCCTGGTCGCGAAGTGTTTACTTGCGACTTGCAGGGCGACATTCTCACCCCCTTGAAAGCTTTGTCTGAGCTCGACTTGTATGTTCCGCCGTTGAACAAGACTACACGCGGCGGAGACCGGTTCATCTTTCACTCATCGATACTCAGCGAAGTGCTGACCGAAGCTTTAAAATCGAGCGATGTTCTTGAGAAGCTTTCTGGAGGTCAGCTAAAGTCATCGTTTGAGTTTGTCAACTATGTCTTCCGATGCAACAGATTCAACAAAGATGACTCCCACTTCCAGAGTCATCTCGATACACCGTACTATGACAGTTCTCGGTATCAGATCTCTAAATACACGATGCTCATCAACTTGACTACGGGCCACAGAGATCCGGCCCTGCTCATTGAAGATGTCTCGTTCAACGAGGTTCGGGAATTCACCTGTACCATCTTTGACCAAAAATACGAGCATGAAGGGTGGCCATTTTTGGATGGACAGAAAGTCTTCATCCGCACTGAGCTTGTTTTCAAGGACAATAAACTGCAACACAACAACGAAATTGCTGGGCTGTTTGCCGAGGCCTGCTACATGTCATGGCAAAGCATGTTTGATCAAGGTCTATCCTCTTACGCCAACGAGTGTTTTGAGAGGGCGAATTCGCTGCATTGGGCACTCGAAAAAGCTGCCGCTCTGCCACCGGTCTACTTGTCAAAACAGTTCCAAGGGATGCAATTCCTGACAAATGGGTACAACTACTGGTTTCTGAAAGGTGATGGAGCCACTTCAAAGGAATGCGCTCTGGTAGCTGTGCTTGACTATTTCAACTGCAAGATTGGGCAGAAATCGTTTAAGTCTTTGGTCACGTCGACAAAGCTTGAAAAAAGATTTGAAAGCAATGATGGAATCTGGCCAATCTTGGCTGCCAGTGAAATCAAAGAAAAGGCAGGCATCAGGCATGTCAAGAAAAGCGACGTCGAATCACTTATCAAAACGGGGCCCAGCAAGCCTCTGGAGTGGCAGCTCGAAGATTGGGATGGCGAGCCCGAGGAACTTGAAGAATTTGATGAAGATGGAGACGGCTGCTGCCCCATGCATTCGTTTCCCATGTTCAACCCCTGGAAGAACAATGAGATCATGGATGCATACGATGCGTGCTGTGACTATTCTCGACAAAAGCTTTTTAGGGCACCGCTCCTCATACTTGACCAGGAAATCGTCATTAACGAGGAGAAGATCAAGATCATCGGCGACAAAGTTTTCTTTCTTCGTTCTAAAGACGGCAAATCTCTCCCCCGAATCAACTTTGCCGCCTGCTGGGCCGACGACACACTCCCCTCCGAGTTTGTCTTGGTGGGAGAGGAAATCGAGGCTCCCGGCATCATTGTCCCGCCTCTGACGTTTCACAAATTTACCGAAGGATATCAGTTTAGTCTCGACTTTTTCCGCAATGATTGGATGGTCAAGATCGATGAGCAGACTATTCCTTTGCCTGACGTATCTGAGAGACCCGAACCCGATGACGAGTTTCGAATCAGAGTGGGTGATCCCTCGGAAAGGATGCAGCAGCTTTTTGATGACCCTTTTGGAGAATAAGCCGAATGAAATTATCTCATTGTCTGCTTAGCGTTTAGCTAGCAAGCCTGATCATGCCGTCCTTACTGTAACAGGGAATGCTGCTGGAAGTCGTGCTCGCCAGGCATCGGGCATAGCTAGTAGTACTGGTGTTTAGGAGGCTGGGCCATGTGAATGGCCTGTTTTTGCTGGAGGAGTGAATAGTGTTGCTGTTAGCTGCAAAAGTTGTGGATGCGATTGTTGAGAGATGGCAGAGCGAGTAAGCAGCCATGATGAGTGAATAGGGCTGAGTTCATTCATTTGTTCGGTGAAATTGTCACATCTTAATGACACTATAGTGTCACCTATGTACTTGCGTTGGTTTATAGTCTCTGCTCTACTCAAATTGGCACAGTTCCGTGCGAACAAGCCCTGGTCCTCCCCAATACACCGTTGCAGGCCATGCCGAAGTAGAGAGGCTTTCACCGTCCAGCTGGGTTATAGAGAACAGTGAACTTCAAACTGTGGCTTTTGTCATTGGCCTCTTCGGAACCTTTTCAGAGATGTCATTTATGACAACAAGAAGGAAGAGCGAAAATTGCGTGCCTGGGTGAAAACAGTGATGTCGGGAGTACAAAAGCTTTTATACAGATAGTCGAGGGAAGCAACAAGGATAACCGTGACTGGTGACATAACATCTTTTAATGAGGTTTGACCATTGGCTAAGATGAGACAGTAATGTTGTGAAAACGCGAGATGGCTCAGTGTTGGTAAGGAGCTGTAGTCACCACGTCCTTTGCGCTTCTGGGGCATATATAAATCATGAACGAAGAAGGACCAGTCAGCTGAGCCAAAGAACTTGCCAGGGATGGTCTTAGGATCTTGATCATAGAAAAGCTGGGTATACAAACCGTGATTAAGGTACCAAGAGTAAATATTAAGGAGCCCCAACCTTCTCATCTCAACTCCTCGCAGGTGAAGTAACAGAAAAAAGGAAACTACGAAGAAACTACCGAGAAGAAACTACTGAGAAGAAGCCACCGCGAAAAGCTCATCACGAAAGCTCACAACGATAAAATCACCACCAAGGTGTCACCATGTGCACCATCTATCAAGAACTAGACCTCTGCAAGAAGTGCGGTCACCAGATCTACTCCCGGGAGGCAGAAACGCCATGCAAATTGGACAAATGGGGGTGCAGCAAGAACTTGCTCATGAGTACCCTCAAGGTGGATGAGTCCCAGTGTCCCAAATGCGAGGAGGAAAGGAAGAAGAAAGAGAAGGAGGAAGAGGAGGAAAAGGAGGAAAGCTGAGCTAGTCCCAAGCGATAGAGAATCAACCCTGGCTATTTCCAATGCACGTCTCGGCCCCAAGTGGAGAGAAGGCCGTCATTGTTAACAATGATTCTTGGATGATGAGTAGTCGGCAGGATGAGAGAAGATAGCTTTACGTAGGCAAGTCTCACTTCTATTGAACAGCGAGGGCGATCTTCTCCGACAGATATTCAGTATGGATGCCGTACAGTCATTCAAAGCTCTGTAGACGGCCCGGTGACGCTGATCTTTGCGCTTCAGGGCAAAGGCTATGCACAAGGGGTATTAAAGATTACGAGTAAGGGATGGCAAACACTATGAATGAGAGGCCGAAAGAACTCGCCTGGTGACGCTTTCCATCACTGATTGCCAGAACAGTAATGCAAAGGAACATTGAATAAGGCACGAAGCCAAAATACATAAGGAGCTTACTTTCTCTCGTCTGTGACCCCGGAAACAGATGGCCCTAACCAAATAAAACCCTAACGAATAAGTCATCATAGCCACTGCGAAGCATCACCATGTGCATCACTCACGAGAACGAAGTCGTTTGCGAAAAGTGCGGCTTCGTTGTCAACTTTCAGATGAATGAGGTGAAGTGCAAATCGGGCAGGTCGGACTGTCCCAAACGCACGATCAAGGGTCAAATCAGGGTGGCTGAGTCGCAGTGTCTCAAGTGCCAGGAGGAGAGATATAAGAGGAAGCGGAAGAGAGGTCAATAAACCGGGGCGGGGAGAGGATGCGTTGCTAGGTAGTTAGGCTCAGAGAATAAACAAACAGCAGTTATGAAGTATTTAACTTGTCTCTACGTTCGTTTTCAGTCTTGGGCATTAAAGTCTTGATATCTCATTTCGTCATCTTCTCGTAGCTGTATTCATTACTGCCTCACAAGCTCATCCTGGGACCCATGCGACCTCCGAGGCGTTATAGGCCGCTCCAAAGACTGCATCTCCAAATCGACCTGGACATAAATCTTTCGATTGGACGCTCCGTCGTCAAACCGATCCCTGTCTTCATCCCCCACTGTGCTGGAGCCCACACTCTTGTGGAAAGGCCGTGAACCTGCCGAAGTGTTGGTGGTGATGGTTGCTCTGTTTGATCCTGCGTATGGCACGACTTGGGCGGCTTGGGGTTGACCGCTCGATGAATCTGTGTGAAACCGTCTCTTGAGAAGTCTTCCGAGGGAGGGTAGTGAACTGGCGATGATTCCTACTCCGGATTCCACTATTGACCAAACAACAATGTTCGCGACGTTGTCTAGATAATGATTAGCTCAGACCTGAAAACCACGTTCGTAAACTCACATAAGTAATTCTCAGTTTGCGTGTAATACTTCACATCAGGGAACCTGATGATTGTTGCAATGGACGCACTGTGGGGTCAGTTTATGCCCCGAAGCTGTGACGCAAAAGTAGAATCGGGACCTACAGAACACCCAGCCCCAAAATGATGGTGATCAAGATCTTCATTGATGTCTTCATGTTTGTCTTGTAAAGCATAAAGCCAGGTAAAATGGCACATGTCCAATCCGTAACGACGGCGCCGGTTGAAACGAGATATCCGAGACTCGCGATGACAACAGTTGGAGAGCATTTTCCAGGATGACCCCAAGCGGCGGATATCGGTCGACAGATGAGAAAAAGGCCAATGATGACGACGGTGGTGGAGAGGGTTGAGAATATTAGTGTGGCCCAAATGATTGTGCGGTAGACTTTGCCGACGGCGATTCGGAGGAGCATGACGCAGATCGATCCCTTGATAAAGAGTAAAGAGCAGCAATAGATGACCTGAAAGTAATAGAGAAACTGCCAATAGTCTGTCAGCCGGTCCTTTGCGACATCAGAAGTTGCTCACCCTCCGGCCGTCACTTTGCATTATGGCGTTCAATTGGGCATCTTTCGTCCCAATCCCCGCGTATACTCCCCGGGCAACGACGCCTGTAACACCCATATAAAGCCCCTTGATCCTTGCCATTAGCCTTGGGAGTCTCGGGGAAATGTGCGACCTACCCATCCAATTACCATGAGCCCATCATCCACGCCAAACACCTTGTGTTTTAACCTAACCCAACATCTCAAACCAACAACTATTGCAACGGGAAACGGAAAGAATAACGTGAGGCCGAGAAGGGTACGTCCGAGGCCGGTAGGATCTACCGTCGTCGCGTTCGGATCGACTGCCATGGAGGATGTGGCGATGGCTTCACTCGGAGAAGAAGAGGTGAAAGGACGACAGCAATCACCTTTTTCTAGAACGCCGCCCCCTCCGCCATTTAAAAACAACTTTATTATTTGCTTGTGACCGCGATCTACAGTATCGTAAGTACTGTTCCCCGCGCGCCTCAACGACTCGCCCCCTCAACACCCAGACTCGACGCTAGTGGTTCCTAGCTCAGCCCATGGCACAACGTGTTTGGCTGGGTTTTATCGGGAACACCCATTCCCTTGGGACCATGACTCGTGGCGCGGGGATGATGACGCTGATGTCGTCGATCTCGCTTGTTCTGTTTGGGCCAATATTAGAAAAGATTGTGGGCTTCAGCTTTGCTTTGTTTAATGTGTCTCAGTCGCTTCACCGCTGTTTACAGGGGTCAAAAAGAGAAAATACTTCATTTCATTCTCTCGAGAAGGGTTCGGTTTCAGAAGTTGAGGCTGACCTTGGGTTGGATCGCGCTCTGACTTGCAACGTGGTTAGGTCTTACATATTTGCCCGTGCAGTAGCACAGAACTTTGTAGACGTCACGAGCCAGGCCGTGAAACAATGTAACCCGGAGGCTCCCGGACCATGAGTAAAGAAAAGCCGCTAGCATCGCCGATTCCCCGTTTGTCTTGGAGACGCGTCGCCGACCCGGGCACGCGGTAATGCAGCCGATGAACCGCGATGTACCGCCTGACTAGCAGGGGGAACGGACCAGGGCCGGTATGAATCTTATTTCGACTTGATGAATTATTAATCAAGATGTTTCTCGTCTCATGAGGAAGCAGTGTCATGCATATTAGTAAAGAGCACGATTCGATCGCTGAATAGCTCGAGTTGAGGCATTTTGACCTGGGAATCATGTGAAGCCCTACCTAGCCGCCGATTAGGGCAAATTTACACGGCGCCACCACTTACAATTGCAGTAATCGGTCTAGATGTGTTTAGACTTTATGATCCATGAAGAGGATCTGAAACTACTCTTTTCAAGGTCAAGTTCAAATAATCCCCCGCGGGGCCGGGTGGCTCCCGGAGCTAAGAAGCTGAGTGTTAAGTTTCTCCGCCGCGGAACAAATTGTGGCTTCACGTTCAGTCTAGCCTCGAAGGTGCTGGCCGCACTGGTTGAGGCTCTTTTTCGTGGCTAGTCAACATCCAAGGATCTTCTAGTTCGATTGAGCCATATAGCAATTGCAATTACAAGAGGAATATCTGATTTACACGCACAACCCAACCCTGATACTAAAATCCTCTCTGAGCACACACTCCTGCTGGGCAATGTCAAGCAGGTAATTCCCGTGGAGCTTCACGGCCATCAATCTCTGATACATGCAAGGGTTGGGCCGTTGTAGGTGACAACCCATCCTTGCCTACATCCTGGATCTCTTGTCTAGGCGTGACAGGAGGGGCCTTCTCTCGTGTCCTGAGCCACAGAGTTGCCGCAAGGCAGGCCATTCCAATAACACCAAAGGATACACCAACACCAATGCCAGCCTTCACACCGATAGTCAGCCACTGGCTAGACTGATTGCTGTTTGGCGCTGGTGTTCTAGTCGGGGTTGGGGTCGGGGTCAACTTTTGTGTCGTACTGGTACTCGTCGAGCTTGTGGACTCCGTTTCACTTTCTGATGCTGAACTTGTTGTTGAACTAGAAGTTGTACTCGACGTCGATGTTGGCGTTGGCGTTGGCGTTCGTCTTGGGGTTAAGCTTGAAGTTGAACTTGAAGTTTCGCTCGACGTTGAACTCGTGGTTGAGCTCGAGGTTGTTGGTGTTGGGGTTCGTCTTGGTGTCGACAGCGGTGTTAATCTTGGCGCCAGCTTTTGCATCGATATCATCGTCGATGGTATCAAAGCCTTTTCGACCAGGACTCGAGCCAAAATGTTGGGTACTTCTGTCCTTGAACTCTGCCCGGCTGTCGCAATTGCAGACGAGGGAGACATACCCTCGGCCGCCGCTAATGTCTCCTCTTTCGCTTCGGACTTGGCGCTGTTCTTATCCTCTTGCTTGCTAGGCACCCCTTCGCACTGACCCCTCCAAGCATTCTGAACTTTGTTGATCTCGTTGGCATCACACAAGACGATGAGACAAGGTGCGATGGCAGGGCCGTGCTTTGTTCGGAAGTCGGGATCGCATAGACATGTCATGTGAGGCAGGTCGCAGCCAGAGTTGGGCACATGTTCTTTGATGCAGTTCACCTGGAGGAAGATATGAGTAGTGGTTTCTGATCCGAATATTTGGTTACTTACTGCGCAATCTGGCATTTGAGCCAACGCAACACCACCATTATCACTGCCATTCTCGAGCGCCAAGATCCCACTCAGTGAAAACAGTACAAGTGATAGAGTCCGCATGTTAAACGTCAAGATGAATAATATCGGTAACAATGATGGGATTTTAGGAGACAAGAAAGAGACTTTGTTTATCGAGGGGAGGATTTTCTTGAAATCCCTGCATTCCCCTGCCGTCAGGCGTCCTGGCAGGCGGATTACAGGAGGCATGTGAGGCACGCCACGAGCAGCAAAGACCAAGGGGATAGTTCTGGACCCTAACTGTGGCAGATCTAGTAATAAAGCCATCGACGCCCTACATAAGCATAAATCATGCCGTGACCTGTCATTGGCCCGCCGTCAATGCTAAGTCTCCGATAAGATGAGTTTCCTTGGTGGTTTCACAATCAGGCTGCCGAGTCAAGGCGAGGCTATCCCATTGTCTGTAATCTCGTAGGTGACGAAACGATGGCCACTTCAGCCACCGGCTCGGGACTTGCCATAGCCTCTGTGCCAGTGGCAGAGTGCGAGAGAAGGTAGGGTGAGGTGAGAGGTTGTTGTTCCGGAAGAACATGCGTTGCAATAAGAAAGTGTGTTGATTCGACGTGATTGAGTCAGGATGGAGGGGGCACACGTCAAGATCTTGGGCATGTGGCTGACAACAAATATGACAGGTGGTGCTGGTCTATGTCTTGAACCGGCGGTCCGAAGGGTCCAAGAGGCGCCGCCACACGCATTTTAAATGAACAGTTTCATTGAATGAGACAAACCATTTCGAATTCAGCGTTATTCTGTTCAGCCTGGTAGACCTGTCACTTTCGCCCCACGGGTTGCTCAGCCTCAGTTTCTGCAGTTGCAATCCCCCCTTTTGACTTTTTCCTCCTGAAAATGACGGCTAAAGCATACCAAAAGCCTTGACGGCAGCCTCGGCTGTGACATGGGCACTAGCGGGGTTCGCACCCGTCACGATATGACCATCAGTGTGAGTAAAGGCATCCCAGGGACCTGGAGGAGATATGTCTGGAAGTTGTTAGAATATTATTACATGCCTTTATCGCCAAGACTCACAAGTGGCACCAGCATCTGCCGCAGCAGCCTCAATGGTGGGTCGATGCCAGCTCTTGATGGTGTCCAGGACGCCTTCTTCCTCCTCGCCCTTGGTGGTGAAGCCTGTCACTTTCTTGCCGGCGATAATGGACTTTCCAGTTCGAGGGTCGATGGTGTTGGGGAAGATGGCACCACCGTGACAGCTGGAATGGTCATTAGATACTGAATCACACAGCGTCAGGGATAACCGTACACCGCGCATACAATGCCTCCATCGACGTAGATCTTGGATGCAATCGATTGAAGACCCGAGGCTTCCGGATAGTCAATCAAAGATGCGTGACCAGCAGAGGCGAAGAATAAGCCGTACTAAGTCCACCAAGTCAGCATAAACGGACAAACGTACTTTGCAGCGATTCTCACATCTTCAGCATGAATGTCGCTGGGTTTCATCAATTTGTCAACCTTGGATCGGAACTCGCTATCGTGATTCTCCCAAACCTCGCGATCCTTCTCTGGCAGCCAGTCTTTGGTGGTTGAGAGCCAGTCAGGTTGGCAAGTGCCCGTTTCAGAGACCAGATCAGTCTCGAAGCCTGCTTCTTTGAAGACATTGAATGGATGGAGCGCTTCAGTAATAAAGAGTCCTATCTACGGTCAGCGAGTGACGGCGGTGGCTCAGAGAAGGGTTCTGCTACCAGTTTCTTTGCCTCCCTCGTACAGAGGGGCGTGGGCGGATGTGATGGCGATGAGAGCCTTCTTTGGAGGCGCCATGTTGCGAATCTGGTGTTGAATAAGCTTATTTGAATGAGAATTGGTGAGAAAATATCTGGCATCCGGCCTGTCCGTGACGCTGGAGTTATACTTGTGCGAGCGGGGACCATCGGAACCAACCTTCTGATAACCATGCGGAATTACGTTTGTGGAAGCCAATGAGCAGTCAAGCGTTTCCAGTTGAATAGAATAGCCTTCGACTTTCAGCTCAACCACAGGAGAGATTGGTTTCTCCAACTGCCGATCCACAGTAGCTGAAAGTTTGGACTGTTTGGTCCTGATTAGCTATCGCACGGCATTCCCCAATGGGTTTGCCAGTTGGTTCTGACATCATGACTAAAGTTCCCACCGTGTGTTGAAGCCGCCATGTGCCGATAACTGTGTTTTTAGCTATTGCAGCTGACGGCCTTGATTGGAGACGTCATTGATGATAAGAAGAAGAGCTGCCAATATCACGTTTGCTCGTAACAATAATCCAAAGTTTTTTTACTCCCACCGAAGTCTTTATCTTATACATGTTCTCAATTCTACCAAGAGAAAGACTCCTCGACGTAGCGAACCTTTGCTCCATGCCGAGCTAAGCCAGCGCACGCGTATCGAGCCTCGTCGCACATGGCATGAGGACCGCACACAACCACTATCGTTCCATTAGTTGTGTTCTCCAACTCCTCGGACAGCACTTGTCTAATGTTCATCCGCGACCCAATCGTCACATGAGATTCGACATGGCCCCAGTTGGTTTCGTCACCCTTCCCTCCATCCTTAGAATCGCCGACAATCATGCCCTTTACAGCATCTACCAGGCCTCTGTCCTTAATGCCCCAGTACAGCTTAGTGGTTCCGAGGGGGCGAGCAAACATGGAAAAGGAACTGTTGAGCGCGGGAAGGATACCAGTGATTCCAACACCACCAGTGATGCAAAGAACATTGGGATACTCAGTGGTGGGGGTGAAGGCGTTGGTGCTTCCATGGCCATATGAACCCTCGATCAGCACCGGAATTCCACCTTCGGTGTTGGCCTTGGTTGCAATCTTCTTGGTCAGGCCAGACTGGGCTCGGATGAAAAGAGTGATGCCAGGTCGAGGATGTGCGGTGCGGGTGGCAATGACGTCCCTATTCGCAGTGACATTTCCAGTCTCTTTAGAGTCCGGATCCATCACAGTTGTACCCTCAGTCTCGGAATGTGACTGAGCGCTCGAGTTCGAATCAATAATGTTGTCGTTGAGTTGGCCAATACTGCAGTTGACAATAGAGAACGGGTGGTTCTCCCAGACGCGCCAGGTGAGAGTCGGGAAGTAGACGTAGCAGTGGCCATGGCAGTCTACTTCTGGAATATCAAGGCGCATGTACTGGTCGCCCTCGATGCGTGTAATGTGAGCTCTCTTAATTCCATGTCGGGAAACTCGGAGAATACGCAAGAGTCTCTCATATCCCCAAACAGCAATCGCGATCAGCAGCCAGATCTCGAAACCGCCTCGAGTCTTCATACAAGTACCAAATGTGGTACCAAGAGGCAACGATGACCAAAACAGCAAGGCAAATGTGAGCGATGAGGAAGACTTCGTAGAGAACCTTGCGGACGCAGAGGAGAGAGAATGGCCAGAAAGACAGAAAGCGAGGGTACCAACGATACCCCAGTACCAGTAAGGGTATGTGACGGCTTCAGCGTGAGAATCAGACTCAACCATCATCTGAAGCCACAGAAGCGAGTGGACCACAACTTGGATAATGGAGATCATGGCAATCCACCTGTGAAGTAGAAGAAATGTCGAGTGGGACCAATTAGTCAACCAAAGCAACAAACTATTTCTCCCGGCGAAGAGAATGAGAAGTGGCATATTGGCAAAAGCGATGACACCAGCACGGTTGCCGATCTGGCGCATCAATTCATACCGGCGATCCGGAAAGTAACCGTTAGGTTGAAAGTTGGGATATCCTTCGAATACCGCCAAGGTGTTGATGGCGATGATGTACATGATGAACAAAGCCTGGCCTCGCGTTGGGACGATTCCGAGACCCAGAATAGGAGCACTGTGCTTCTTGCCGAAAGCCGGAGGGTCGATGAGATAGGCGTACAGCTTGCTTCGAAGGCCTTCAGGGATCGGGACGAATCGAAGAAAGGAGAAGGCAACGGGGATGAAGACACAGGAGAGGAATACAACAAGCCTGCCCTCAGTTAGCTGACGATTATCCCCTGATAGCAAGTTCAACCCTACGAATACTTGGACTCATTCTTCCCGCTGGCCTGGTACGCCTTGACAGCATTCAGAAAGGCGATGTATACATCCTCTGTCGTTGCAATAGTCCGGTTGACGACGGTTTCCGTGACTTCAAGAGGCTGGGGAGGCTTCTTAGGATCGATCTGTGCCAAGGCTTCTTCGTATGTATACCGAAGAACAACGCCATCCTCAGCAATAAGCTTTGTCTCCCAAAAGTTGGCAATCTTGTAGGTCTCGATACTCTTGTCGCAGTAAATGTGAATGCACCAAGCGACCGTCGTCAGGTACGCGGTGTCGTTGGCCATGCAGGCCCCTGAGGGGAAAGCTAGGGCCATCTCTTCGGCACTCAGACCTTCGAATTCGGGACATTGTAGGGCGGTTGGGCCGGCGAATTGGCATGCTTGAGCGCAGGGGACGGGGTATGGGTCTCTGCCGTAACCTTCGAGGAGCTCAGTGGCGGTTGCGCCAGGGAGTGACAGGAGGGAGAGTGCAACCGCCGCCACGGCGGGGAGCAATGGGGAGAGCATCTTGTCTGCTGCTCAGAGAAAGATGAAACTGAAGGACTTGACTGAAGATGTATCCAGAAGCTGATCGAATCCCAGGCATCCGGACGATCAGACGAGGGGAGCTATATGAATCTTATATAGAGCCAGGCCTAATTAGCCCACCCAAGTGGAAGCTATCACCCACTCAAGGACAATCTATTACCCAGTTTCAAACGAAAGTTCATCACAGCGGCCGACTCTAACTCCACCAGCTCTGACTAGCCAACCTTGAACCCCACGATGCATTGGCAATGAAGTCAGTGGCCCGCTGATCCGTAAAAGCTGGCCCGCATGAACCCCCATCTTGTAACTACAGCGATTCAGGACAAGAAATCAAACGACTACCGGCCAAGACGGGTCGTTCAGTTATGAAAAGCGAAAGAACGCCGATTCGTTGGCATCTCCTATTTACTACTGTCGGCTGCGGCGGTGATCGGCATCTATGGTGCAGCTCCTTGGCTTTGGTTATCAATCTCATCTCTTCGGGCCATATTTAGCCTCGGCCTCCTACGTCTGCCATGCCTTGAACCCTGCATAGTTGAAAACTTTTTCATCAAGCTTAACATTGGTCCAACAGCAGCCCCGTAGCACTAGCCTAGGTATGGACGACACCCACATGGCCGTCTCGTCCCCATGCCGAAACTGGAAGCTGGTGATGGTCATCTCGTGGGATGCCGTAGCATTAGCAGCTGCTGTGTAGCTTGGCATTACTTGAGGGGGCCTATAGCCCGGCCTATTCCCGTGACTCGGTTTTCCGCAACTCCATTGAGCTTGGTTAAACGGAGTTGCGGAAAACCGAGTCACGGGAATAGGCCTGTTTCGTTGCGGCTCGGGCAGGGGGCGGGAGAGGATATAGTGCAGGAACTAGGGCATCCAATCGCAAGGCTGGAAATGACAACATGTGTTGCAGGTTTATCCACTGTTATTTGTAATCCGCCTTTTCTCCATTTCATGGTCCTGAGATTGGGCCAAGACAAGGAGGCGCCAAGAGATCGCCGGAGTTGTATGCCGAGCAGGGATGTGCTGGATGGAAATTCAGAGCAGATCATCAGAGAGAGATAGGAGCGCGGTGATGGCCAGCTAGTTGCTTGGGCATGTTGTCAGTCAAATGATCACGAATGAAGACAATCACGGACCTGCCTGTGGTAATGAGAAACAGGCAAAGGTCTCGAGCCTTTGTGACTGTGGAAACGTCGACAAGAATGAAACGGAGGAAAGGACAGAAAAGCTTTCTTCACGATGTAACACCGTTAAACCTTACTGGGATTAAGGCATTAGGGTCCAGTCCCACCCAGGTCGTTGATCGTCATGTTGGTGGTGATGGTGTTCCGCCAATCTGATCCGTCCCTCACTATCTTATCGATCAGGAACATCCACAAATCTAATCAATCCGGGGGCCGAGGGTCCCGCGGGTTCCGCACAAAAGGTAAATAACTGGAACTCTCAAGACGTTGAAAGTAATACTTACCAATAATGACAGAAATAAGAGGACAAATTCATCTGGACAGTTTACAGAGCTCTCACGGATGAATAATTTAGAGCCCTCCAATGCTTCTGGTGGGTATCCTTTGATCACAACGCCAAGTCACATTGTCGATCTTCACCAAGCAGAAAAGCTACAGCCAATTGCATGATCCACCATCTTGGCCTAGCAAGTAAAACGCTCTCAGACCATCCCAGAATCCAAGACCAGGTCAACGGACGTGTTGGTCAATATGTTCACGCTCATATTGACGCTTGGGGGCGGGTCTGTAAGTGGAGATCGTCGCCAACAACCGTGGTTGAGATGCAAGAGCACGGTCATCCAAACGGGAAAATGATGGGCAAGGATGATCAGCTGATGCTTCGAAATGCAGGACATTCCTGAGAGTGACTGATTATGGTGGTTCAAAGGAGTCGGTGCAACGCGGAAAACGTGGTTCGTTAGATCCCCTGCCGTGGAGAACAGGGCTGCAAGTGTGATGCAACACTGAGCCGTGGCAATCGCCAATACCTCGGTAGGAGCAACATAAAAGCACAGAACGCATGGGCCATACGTTGGTACAGTTCTAAATGGTGATCAGGAGACTCGCCCCCTTGGAGACGTGCCCAAACACAGATGAGGACAAGAGTTGAGAGACAACGAGATGACAACATCATCGGGATAATAGCTTGGGTAAAGATTTGCGACTCAAGTAGATAATATGAGTTCCCCTCTACATAAAGGCCACGCCAGTGAGCAGCCTCTTCAAGGGTAAGAGGATACCAAGTAAATACGGGACGTGATGGAATACCATAAGTTTTCGTATCTCAACATTGTTGCTTGAACGGTCGAAATCCGTACGGCTTTTTAGTCCACTATGAATACGAGTCTGCAGATTTATCATTCTCTATTCTGGCAGATACACAAAAGGGACACCCATTTTTCGATCTGTAGCCATTGCTGGCCCACCATCCCTCCTCCCTGACCGTGTCGACATCGAACTTTTAAGAACTCTTTCCCCATTCCTTTCCCAATAAAGGTGCCCTGACAAATTGCCCGGAAATTGCGGTTCTCATGCCTTGACCCTAAGCTTTGCGCCGTAAATCGATACACGAATAGCAGCATAGCCCAACCCAGAAAGACAAGTAGGCACACCGCCAAACGTCCACAGACTGTCCCAATGCAAAGTGTTTCCATTGCCGCTTAAAATAGCTCCACCACTTGGGCCGCTGATAAGAACACCAAGAGCAATGATAGCATAGCCCATACCAATTCGAGTTCCTAGTCTGGACTTGTCCTTGGTCAGAACCGCAAGACAAATAGGCGGTAGGCCGATGAGCGCGCCACTCATGAAACCGGAGAGTATAGCCAGAACAACCACGGCGCCTTTGGAGTGAACAGCCATCATGCAGAGCATCAGGGCTCCAGAGATGCAAGAAAATGGCGCCAGAAGGTTGAAAGGGCCTGTCTTGTCGGCAAGCTTGTTGGGTATAGTACGGCCAAACACTGATGCGGCGTTAAAGATGGGGACGAGGTAAAATGCGAGAGAGTCATCTGTGATATGTTCTACCGCGGCATAGTAGGATAGGTAGAAGAAGATGACGAAAAGGCCCATGTAGGCGAGCATCGAGTTGAGGACAAACGCCATGTAGCTGACGTCGGTTAAGGCGGTCATGTCGACCATTGCTCTGATTTTTGGGGGTTGGACTCGAAGCCTCATGGTGATAATGGGTATCAGCAGGGTACCCAAGACGATGAAGCCGATGATGCGAGTAGCCCAGGGGAACCCAATCTCACCGATGAGTCGGTAGAGAACAATGGGGTAGATGACGCCACCCAAGGCGGATCCAGACGCAGCAATTCCCAAGGCTGTACCCATCCTCGTACTGAAGTATTGAGGAATGATGGCGACGCAAGGAACAAACAGGCAACCAGCCCCAATGCCTATGACGAAGCCCTGGGCCAGTAGAACCTGCCAAAGGGAATCGCAGAGACTGAGCATCATATGGCCGAAGACGACCATGAAGCTGCCCACGAGAAGTAGAGTGCGTAGATAGCCGCGGTCAAAGATAGGGCCGACGAATATTCCAACAAACAGGAGTAGGAAGGCAGCAATGGATCCTACCCAGGATATGTCCGAGGAACTCGCGTCGAAGAGCTTTCCAGACTCGTAGTATGTTTGATAGGCACCAAAGGTGTTGAGGATGCCCCAAGTGTTGAAGTAGAGCATGAAACTTCCAAGGACGTTCAACCAGGCTCGTGGGCCACCGTTCGGAGGAGAGCTGTTCGCTTCAGCAGGCTTGAGAGAGAAGCCGTCGGAGTCTTGAGGGGCTGCATCTCGGGGCTTTTTTTCTTCGGCTCCAGGATATAGAACTGGAGGAATATAGTTCGTTGTAGGATTGCTCATCATCTTGGTCGTCTTTCAACTTGGACTTTCAGGAGCTTCCTGTGATGACTTTCGTCTGACCGATCGTATAATCATCTACCCCATTTCTTCGGCACCTGTCTGTTCCTATATACACCAGAGCATCGGTGCTTTGCCATGTCTTTCTCGGCTCTAGGCGGTGTTTTACTTGCTAGCGTGTTCTTCAAATATTCTCTCGCCGAGCCTTAAAGCCGGGACATATCCCGTAGTCTGTAGATCCGCGCTCGGTTGATGACGGGATATTAGCTCGGATCTCCGTCTCGCCACACGGTGAATTCTTAGTCGAGATTGGCAAGCCAATCAACGCTTAGCCCTCACCAACTCGGAGGATTGCGAAGCTCATGAAGTGAAATCAAGTTCCGAGACGGCCTCGGAGCGTGAGAAGTATGTCTCATTAAAGAGAAAACGAGGCTTATTCCGTGATTCTTGGAGCCTGCCATTTGCAAAAAATAGGACCGCTTTGCTGTGTGGATATCGGCTGGCGCGATCGATGGTCTGCCTTGCCGACTATGCGGTCTCAGGGTTGGTATAGTGGCAGATTGAGAGAACTTGAGCAAAAAGAAAGGATGTGATTCTTTCTGAATCGTGATTCCGCCCGGGCTCGAACCGGGGACCTTCTCGGTGTTAACGAGATGCCATGACCAGCTAGACCACGGAACCGAGGCCATCTTGTTGGATGGAAACCTACCGAGAGTATGGGCCTCATGTCCTGCGTGGATAGTCATCCAAACTCACTCCGTTTCTTATTAAAGCGCTGTTGGAACGACTTTAGAATTCTATAAGGTTAAGTATAAATCACTTTCGTTAATCATCTGTCATCTTTGGATGCATCACAGGGTTATCGGTCGATAATGGCTCGTTCTTGACAGGGGTATAGCAGAAGAGAAAAGTCGGGTCATTTGCCTTGCACCAATAACTGCCGTAAATCTAATAATACAGTAACTCTGTACACATGAACGAACATGATTAATTCTCGTCGTATTGGCGAACTTCCACCGTCCGGTAAATGCGGGTATCATCAATACTCGGCCGGAACCCTCCCGAGCTTTCTCCAGCCGCACTATTGCACTCGGAGTTATCTTCACCTCCACGGACCTTGGTAGTGACGTACGACTTTCCGGGTGGGATGAGGCCGTTCTCGTCGCTGTCAGTCTCGTCCCTGAAGTGGCCACTAGTTGTGCGGTTATGAGTCGTGTTGCGTGACTTTTTCTGGGAGCTCATCATCTCGAATTGTGACTTGGAGTTGGTCGAGTAGCCTGTTTTGTCTTTGTGGAGGATGGATTTCCAAAGCATGGGCATAAAGGGGAAGCAGGCACATACGACTCCGATGCCACACTCGGCGATGCTAGTATGTGTCAGTACATGATATGCAGGAAGCAGCAGAGGCCACTCACCCTGTCAGGTTGATTTGCACAAAAACATAAGTCTGGTCAGCACTCTCTCCATCCTTGATGATAAAAACCAGCCGGACAAGACCAAAGATGCAGGCGATCCCTCCCACTCCAAAGACCGCAGCAATCTTGAGTTTTGCCCAGATTCCCACTTGAAGCTTCTTTGTCAAAGGGCATGGCAGGAGCAGCACGACAACGTCACTCAAAAGACTGATGACATTGTCAGTGAGGATGAGAGCCCTTTGGTTGAAGCATTGGCCATCAGCATCAGGATGCCAGAACTTGTGCACGGGTCGGCATATGAGTGTCTTGAGAGCCATCATCACGATGTAGTAGATAGCCATGACACCGAGGAAGCCGTATATCCACTTCACGTAGGTCTTGTAGGGAGAAAAGATTCTGGCAAGGAAGAGGAGAATGGCCGCCTTGATGGCAAAGACTGTCGGGCCATAATTCACCATGGTGGCGTAGACGGTCTGTGTTGGTGTTAATAGGGGGTTGTGAATATCGTCGTGGAAGCAGCCACGTACCTGATTGTACTTGACCAACACCTCCTCACGGACATCCCATTGATGTAAGCCGCCGCCATACTTCAGCACTACAAGAAGTTAGGTCTAGAGATCCAAGTGCGAAGGCCAAGAGATGCTTACTCATTAGACAGATGATGCAGTATCCCATGAACCCGATCTTGTCAATGTTAGAAACCCGCATCGTTCAAGGTACGAGCAAGCCAAGACTCACGTATCCGATAATACAGGCAACTATAAACCAGGTCAGCATCTATATGAACTAATATCAGCAAAGTCAAAGCGCACTGTCATCTGCCTGAAGCCTCATAGACAGTCTGTATCGAGCGAATAGCCGCAGAAAGACGAATATCGTGCATACGGGTATGGCAATCGCATTGGAGATGATACAGATGTAGTACATCTCTCGGTCGGGACTCTCAAAGTTCGACTCGTGGCCCGGAGGCGGATCCATGGCCGCCTTCTCAGACATGGCTGCTGTCGATCGCTCTCAAAGAGCTTCCAGGGAATGAATCGTGAACTGAAGCTGACACAGATAAAGAGCCAACAGATGAAGAATTGCAGAAGCAGAATTAACCAGCTGGATGGGACATGTAAGAAGTGGTTTGTTGGTCCATGCCAGTCTGCACGGCTGGACTTGGCGTACCACGTTGATTCTTTGGTGACATATTCTTCACGTGGGTCGCCCCTTTCACATCGGGATCTTCAGGCAACCGACTGCATGGTTCTAGGAACTTGTGAATATCTCATCACTTACATCAAACGAGACAGTGTGGAGCTCTGCAACTGTGGGTATGGTGGAAAGAGAGAACTGGCCGGGCCCCTGATGGATCCCCGGCTTGAAGTTGATGTTGGTTACAAGGATATGGATGACAAGCTGACTCATGGCACCATCTTGCCGCCCCTTATGCAATTGAAACATGGCTTTCACTCTTGAGAGGAATCAAGTCCCGGCTTGGCTTCGGCTTATGTCTCTCTTGGACGCTTCTGGCGATGTGCAGCAAGGGGAAGCGGCCTCTCCACAACCGCCGTTACGAAATCATCTTCGAGTTACGCCGCTGCCTGCAAGGTTGCATTCGTCCGCGGTAGAATTATCATCTTGCCGCGAGAACCCCATAGAACAAGGGAAAGCGAAAGGATTTACACACTAATGCGGGATACGGGGGATCAACCTACATTGCCTCGACAGGCACTGACCATGAAACTCCACCAGAGGAGAGTTTGCTGCAGATAACACCTCATCAAGTTGCCCTTACGTTTCTCCAACAAGATCCCCGAACCCAGTTGAACAGGGGGTGTCTGTTTAGCGCGAAGTCATTAATGAGGACGCGCTGATGTTCGGCCCGAGACACGATTGCCGCCGGTAGCTCCCTTCAATGGTTCGGTTTATGGTCTGTGGGATGTTTGCGGGGGTGTCGGTTTAAGGATGGCGTTGTGGGTTGTGCCCCAGTCGCGGAATTAATGTGTTTGTGGATTCGGTGATGAGTTTGGCATGTGAAGTTGGCACGAATTTTGAAGATGATTCTTGTGTTTGGTTTGGGCGGCATTTGCAGCATGTCTTAATGCTTAGCATTGTAGATTTCCGTCAAGATAGCACCGATATTAATTGCGCCCTGGGGTATATGACAGATTTTAGATGACAATACCCTCGATTTATATACTCAAATACCACATCAATAAGCGTAGGGTATGCATTCAATCTATTCGGCATGCCACACAACCCCAGCCCTACTCAAAAGCATGCGCAGCCATCGACCTACGCTGCGTTCATCTAAAAGATGGCCTGAGCGTTGGGAGGCGAAGAGATTCCTCCCTTCATATTAAAAGGCGTCGAAGAGACGAAAAAGGTCCAACGCTTGAGTTCCTTGCAGGTCTCGGCGAGTTTCTCCAGGTCAAACAATTCACCTGCATCTCGTCAGCTTCTAGAAGTCGGCCTGACAGGTTAGGAGCTTACCAATAGGCATTCCCCATCCTGCGAGCATATACTCGTGCATCAAGATGGTTCCTGGAGGTGGGGGGTACACCTGTACGTTGGTCAGCTTCAGATCTACCATCTTGCACTGCATGACGAACCTCCCAGCTGATGGCATCTCCGGCCACTGCCGCAAACCCCGTGTTCCACACCCACTTCAGCACGTCCAAGGTTCCCTCGACACCTGCATGCTGAGGGTTCGTGGAGGATGCATATGCCTTCTTGGCTTCGACATCCATGTCTTGCTCCCACTCTTTGATGACGCCGGTGCGGACAAAGAGGATGTCGCCGCGCTGGAAGGTTATGTTGCACTCTTTGGCAATCTCGAGGATGTCGGTTAGCTTGATGGCGTGAAGGGAAAAGGTTGTGTATTTGATGCCCTTTTTTTCTGCCCATGAGGCATAGTCAATGAGGACACCACGGCCTGGAGTGGTCAGTACGTCTCGCAGCCACAGCAGTTGGCCAATGGGGTACAAACCTGTAATTCCCTCACGAGCCCAGTGTTGAATGCCAATACGCCCATTGGAACGATCAAGGATCTCGTCCTTGGTCGTTCCGCCATAGAACACACGCTCCGAGCTTCCCTCTTCAATAGGCGTAGAAAAGTGTCGTAGGCCATCCCACTGGCTACTTTGCTCTATCATATCATCAGCACCGCACAAGCCAAGTCCATGCAGGTTAACAAACGTGGATTCATAACGTAGATGTCATCAAAGGCAACACCACCCAAGATGGGCACAACCTTGAACTCACATGGCTGTCGATTGAAGCAAGCGTACTCAAGCTTGTTCAAGTCCCAGCCAAGGTTTACACGGATGCCGGCCTGGATCTGCTTTGCAGCTGCAGCCACTCTTTCAGGCGTAAGAAGTACAAGTCTTCCAAGACCCTCCTCGCGGCTGCCGGGTTCTCCCACCCACACGCGCTTGGGGTTTGGGAGCTCGTCCCAAGACTTTTCCATATATGAAGGGTCCATTCTGCTCGGATAGATGAGAGACAAGTATGAGGCTAATGATTTGAGAGGGGCTCTTACTCATGGCGATTTACGAGGGCACTATGTAGTATTTTCCGATGCAGTCTCAGTGGACACCGCTTCAAGTCAAGCCACCCGTCATAACATACCCGCATGTCATCGTCTGACCCGCCTCCTAGTGAGACGAGCCGAGCCCTCAAGCCCCCTCATCAGTTGACACGAAATGGGTAGCTGTGTTGGTCGACGAGAAGGGAGAAGGATCCATATAGACAGGCATATAGTGGGTGCTGCGGCAAAGCCAGGGGAGACGCATCTAAAAACAGTCAGGATCTGCATAAGTATTTCTTTTCCGCTTGATCGGCCGATGACACCCCGGCAGAAACAGGTGGACCTGAACAAGGCCAAGGGTGAACCCAGCTTCAGGCGCACCAACACAGGCGAGAGCAAGACAGTGCTCTCTGCCTTGCATCAAAAGATTACTTCTTCACGCCCCAGGATCGCATTTTAATTACTGCTGCTGTTCCTTTTTTCAATTTCTCCATCAAATCTCATTCTTCTTTTCCTTGTCTGTGCTTTACCCCCTACTGCCCGTCATATTGCGTCAATCATGCCCGAAACCGGGAACCAGACAAGTCTGTACAACAGGCTTGTCATTGCTTTTGTTGCGCTCGGAGGCACTGTAAGTTTGAGGCCATTATCAAGCTTTCCGTTTGACCTACTTGTTGGCGATGCTGAGACCGGCTTCTAGACGTACGGATATGCCGCTTCCATTATCGGAAGCACCATTGGACAGAAGGGATGGTACAAGTTCTTTGACCTCCCTGAAGTGGGCGAACCTGGATACGACACCATCACAACACCAGCCATCGCCACTGCAAATGGCCTCTTTGCAGCTGGAGGCGCCGTTGCCTGCCTCATTCTCATGTGGGCGTGTGATTACTTTGGCCGTCTACGAAGTATCCAGTTTGGCTGTGCTCTCGGTATTCTCGGCGGAGTGCTGCAGGCCGGTGCTCAAAATCTAGCGTAAGAGTCCATCCTGTAATGATAGAGTACCGCTGACGGTTACACAGCATGTTTCAAGCAGGGCGATGGATCATGGGAATGTGCGTAGGTCTCATGGCAACAGTAACACCCATGTACCTCTCCGAAATGTCAAGCCCGTATGCTCGCGGCTGGCTCGTTGGTCACCACGCCATCTTCCTCGTCTTTGGCTACATGCTCTCCTCGTGGATTGGCTTTGCCGTCTACTTTTCCGATAACCAAGACTTTGGATGGAGGTTTCCCCTTGCTGTCCAGGTGGCGCCACCGATGGTGCTTCTCCTAGGTTCCCCATGGGTTCCACGCTCTCCACGTTGGCTCATGTCCAAGGGGAACACGGATGAGGCCTGGACCGTGCTTGCTCGTCTTCGACAGTCTCCCAATGATCCCGATGATCTCGTCGCCAGGGAAGAGTATTACCAGATCGAGAAGCAGCTTCAACTTGATGCTGAGAAGCTTGCTGCTTATGGCGGTAGCCCATGGAAGGCCGTGCTGCAGAAGAAGAGTTACCGCAAGCGCATGATCATTGGGTTTCTTACACAGTGGGGTGCTGAGTTTGGTGGCCCTCTCATCATCGTGAGTGAAGAAGCTTGAGTTGAAGATGCAAAACTGACTGGCGCCAGAACAACTATGCAGTCATTCTCTATACCAGCCTGGGCCAGACTGGCTACATGCCTCTGCTTCTATCGGCCCTCTGGCTAACCACCGCCGGACTCATCTACAACCCCGGCGGTGCCTGGCTCCACGACAAGGTCAACTCGCGCCGCAAGATGTACATGACTGGCTTCGTCGGTATCATCATCACCACGTCCATCTACTGCGCCATGATCTCCCTGTACGCCGGCACTGGCAACAAGGCAGGCAATGCGATTGGTGTCTTGTTCATGTTCCTATACCTTGCCTTCCAAGGAACCTTCTGCAACACGACCATGTACCTGTACGTGTCAGAGATTTTCCCGACTGAAATTCGTTCGATCGGCATCGGTTTCTCCCTATTCGGCCAATTCGCCGGTAAGCATATCATCTAACAATGCAGTGGAACCCTGCTAACATCCATCACAAGCCACCATCATCCTTCTTCAAACAGCGCCGATTGGCTTCGCAGAAGTGGGATGGAAGTACTTCCTCGTCGTCATCGTCTGGAGTGTGCTCTTTGTGCCTGTGATCTACTTCTTCTGGCCCGAGACCGCCCGGCTATCACTTGAGGAGATTGGAAAGCAGTTTGGCGACGAGGTTGCAGTGCATATAACCGATGCGACCGCCGAGGAGAGGGCCGCTGTAGATCAGAAGCTGACGCAGCATGAGATTGTCGAGACGAAAGACAACAAGGCGCTCGATACTACGGACACTGCGGAGGAGATTCAGTCGAGTCGCAGTAGCGATGCTGGATCCAGGGTCTAGACGATGCTCTTGTGGTTGACTTCTCGGTTATGTTATTAGCAAGCGTTGATGTCTTCACACGTGTCAAGCCAAACTCATTACCGGCTGATGGCTTGATATCCCATCCAGACACGCAAACAGCAATGGTACCGTCAAGTTAGATAGAATGAATGAAAGAATACGCACCAACTCCAAGTTCTCAAGATTTCAGTGACTCGCATTCTTACCCACATATGGGTCCTCAGAGGATCATCTTGCATCCATGATTCGACGCTCGGTCAAATGCCCATCATCGATCGCCACGCCAGGGCAATGCATCCTTCAGTCTCCAACGTTGTATCCTCCCTCTTCCTACCAAGTCACCAACTTGATTCTCATCCTCATTCTCTGCGGCAGTGGCACAACGTGTCGTACGGGACAGCCGCAAACGTTGCAATGCTAATGTCATGCCGTCCAAGGCTGACCTCCACCCTCTGCCGTCCCATCTCCACATATGCCGCATGATACTTCCCGTCGAGATCCTTTGGCGGCGGAAAGATCCCAGGGGGCCCTTGTCCTTGTGGATAGCCCTGTTAAATGCATTCATTCCTTTTGTTGTTTCCCCGCACCATATCAACCGTTCTCTTACGAGTGAACGAGTTAGATGGATTCCCTGAGGATTCACTCTTGGCTTGCACAAGCTGGGGTGAGCGATTGTGAGTTAGTTACGTCATGGTTTCTGTTTCTTGAGTCTCGTCGCAACGGTTCCGGTAGCTCACCACACAAGTATGTCCTTGCCCCCTCTGATCCATGTTTATGCATCCCACACATGTGTGCACTGTACAACAAAGCCCATGCACACCGGGAGGATCATGATCTTCAACCAAAGGTTTCAGGATCCCTGTAAGCATAAGGGCGATCATGCTCCATGGGTTGCCTCGGAAGTCGATCAGTCAATTCCCGCGAGAAGCACAAGATGGCACCTCTTGGCGGCAGGGACCCTTACGTACCGCCCGGGAATTGGGTATCGCAACCAACGTGTTTTCTGAACTTCCATCACATTCTCGTATTGACTGTTGTCGCTCCGGCACCCAAGACTTGTCATGCGAGTTTGAGACATTCCTGCACACCGAGAAATACCGCCCCCTGAGTAGGATTTTACATGCCGGATGAAATGAGTTGTTAGGTGGCGCGGCCGCCCGCCAACTTTGAGATTGACCCCAGTGATAGACGAGTCTTCGCTCGCGAGACAATAGCACGGTTCATGTCGCGGACCTCCCCTAGGGCACGTTCCCCAGCGTCTTGCGTGGTTTTCGAAGTAGTAGTAATGGCAGGCATCAAGCCTGTGATGGTTCCTAGGAGTTGACTCGCATGCAGTCTAGGTCGTGTTCTGCCGCTACAGCGAGTTTCATGGCAGGCTGTTTCTGAGCAGTACGATTCTGCAAGGAACATGTCGTCTCCCTTCTCCCCCTCCTTCGCCTTTTCTTTTTCTCCCCATTTCCCCGCCGGTCCTTTTGTTGGTCACAGCCCAAGTCTACAAGATGCCTGCAAAGTGCGAAATGGATTCTCTCCAGGTTCATTATGGACTCCCTTCATGATGACGCCTCTCGGTCGCAAGGGCAAAGTGCGTCAACTGGGGCGATATTGATCCTGAAACCCCAGTACTCTGGGTTCTGACCTCAGTCGGCGGGACTCGTGGAGGATCCTCCTCACCAGCCACCATGACGTTGTCAGAATTGTCCCCGGTGGCCCGAACTACCAGGTTTGCCTGCTTGAGTTTATCAGTTCACGAAGCCCACGTGCTTCGGTCTCTCGCTGCACAGCTGGTCTCCAAGCTGTGCGCACAACCATCTCGGTGGAACTGGTCGACCTTGTCCACAGCGGCCCTCTAGCCGGCCACCTTAGTCGCGCCCATGACCTGGAAAGCTAACGTGTCGGATATTTCTACCACTCTATCGCCCGCCTCCGAACTGGGGTCGCAAATGAGGGCCTGGGCTTCCTCTGTCACAAAGATACTTTCGTCAAAGCCTGGCAACGTACCTGAAAGATCATTTCATCTCCAATTTGGCCATCAATTATCCATCTGCCGCTCCGCGACAATTTCGTCTTTGCCATGTGATGGCCCCATGATGTAGTAGTTGTTAGGTAAAAGCGTCGTTGGTGCCCACAATCTCTGCACGAGATGCACAAACTGGCCTTATGCACACACGGTGTCAGTTATCAAGTAACATTTTGCCTGGGGAAAAGGGAGGGGTTGGGTAACACCCGGACAAGGATCGGGGCGGAGGGAGCCACCTCCGAGCTGTCAGGGGTCAGGAGGTACTTTCATTGACTCAATTGGACTTGTGCAAGGACAATGCCAGGCTGGCTTCTTATGGTCGACGGAGCCGAGGTCTCGGACCACCACATGACAAGGCAAATCTTCACTTACCCTAGATGCACCTAAGAACGCAACTCGGAGTGCGGTTTCCAAAGAAACGGATCATGTATCACAACACAAGTTCTCTTATACGAGACCATGCGACAAAACTCCTTTAGGGTTATTAAGGCCGTCAAGTATAAACTTAGCTGCCTAGAAGCATCACTAAGTCAGCGGCTAGGGAAATAGTTATAAAATTTTGGGAAAAGTCAATCACGAAGAACGTATGTATCAAGAACTCATCAGGTAAAGCCAACATCGCTTTATAGCCGCAATCCAGTCCGAAATACTAGATGCAAATAATTTCTTTAGATAATGTTTGATGAGGTAAGACATGCAGGGCTTCTAGCCTGAAGATATCGATACCGGAGCATTGCTTGTCAATGGAATGGGTAAGACAGCTCGAAGAGAAAAGGACGAAACTACGGAGCTCGTTTTTTTTTTTTTTTTTTGGGTTTCTTAGATTGCTTGAGGTGAGTAAATAACACTCTATTTTACTAATACTTACAATATAACCCGTCGTCGTAGTCAAGGAATGACAGTTAACTAGGGGACAAGGCTGAAGAACCCCCCATGTGAGAACTTCTTCGTACCTGAGGACAATTCCGCCTAGGGCATAGAAGGACTGACATAGGCGGTATCAATCGACGACGTGGTTATGGTGGGCGTGTTGTGTAAGAAAACGCTTACCATATCTGTAATGTTTTCTCGCATCTGCTCGGAGTTTGACTGAAGCCCATGCAGCTGGGGCCATGAAGCTTCCAAAGTGATTACTGCTTTGAATTGGTTTACTAAAGGCAAAATTTGACTGGGACGTTTATAGAAATTATAGGAAGTGTCAAACTAGCAGTCGCGGCGTTGCTTCTACCTGATGTTTTAACATTCCACTCGCACAGCTGGAGAACGCGGCGTCACTACGTGGAACATCACTTGTCCCTAGTGTCTGCAAATTTGGCATTTGATAAAGGTTATCTTATAGGGTTAGTTTGAGTTATACTTCGTCGCTAATCGCTGTATTGATGGTGCTTGGGCGGATGCCTTGACACTCAGTGTTCATGTCCTATGGAATTCTTTGGGGGCCCTGACATTGAGACCCCTTCCTGCAGTCTTTCTTGTTCTAAGTGACTTGAGTATAAATTTACATTCAGACTCACATTTCCGCTTCTTCTAATGGTCTAGACAATCCTGTACAATGATGTGTTCAGGGGTGCCTGCAGCTGGTTAAACACGGTCACTTTATCGGATGGCCATGGTGACCATTTTCTTCGTGCTGGGGTAGTCATTAGCAAGATTCTCTACCAGAAAGGCCGAAATATTTCTCGTGAGAGCGGCCTTTAGTTCATAGTAAGCTAAGAGAGCTTACTTCGTCGAGTGAATGAAGCATTCCTCGGAAGCGAGTTGCTCACGGCTTGTGAGATATTCATATTGCTTCCACTCTACCCTTTTTCATGCCGGCAATCGAGAAGAATTACGAAGAGCAAAAGTGCGGTTGTAATTATCTCCGCATTTATGGATTTATATATGATCGTTAGCTACATTTGGCCTGTCTAGAGCCCTCCATTTAATGTTCCCGTCCGAATGGTAATTTCTTGAGGAGTGCTACCAGGATATCACGCGTTGTGAATATGGATGAATACTGTAAACTTGATTACAATAAAGCGCCAGTCCTGGATGACCAGCCGGAACTTGGCCTTCGATGAGCAGCCAATGTTGATATGCCCGAGATTACTATTGCATTGATTGAGGATGGGCGGCCCAATTTAACAGAACGAATAATACTCTACAAATGCACGGATTCATTCTTGATCATAACCCCGGGAACAGCAAAGAACATCGTTACCGATACATGTCGGCATTGAATCTTAATGTCGCAAAGGTTCAAGGGCATTAAGTAGTCTTAAGGAATTCGAGCATGACCAAAGTAATAGAAGGTAGGTCTTACTTATGAGCTGAAGAATTCGTGGCCTTGTTTAACATAAAGTCGTGAGCTGGTTGATTAAGTTATAAGTTTGTGGGTATACGTGTGTGTATGAAGAAGGAAAGAAACAAGAGAATGAGAGTAGCCGTCAATTATTTCATGTCTAAAAACTTGAGTAACGCAATGAGCTTTAATTGTTAAATAGTCAAAAGGCATTTCATCATGTCAATAGAAACCACAGCAATGAGGAAAGAAGTCATCGCCGTTGAAGAAACACTATGAAAAAGCAGACTTGATGCCCAAGAATCGAGATGGTTTCCGTACTGACCGCTTCCTGCTTCTCTCACTACAAATGTGCGGATCAAAATATACCGAGGTTCATTGTTCGGCTGCCTAACGCGCCCATGGTTGCACTTGAGCCAACGTCAACGTAAACAAAACAAAAGGCCCTTTGCGGCTGTGCCTGGCTAGGGGCACCAGCACTAATGAACAAACAATTCTTTGCTTAAAACAGGGCGCCAGGTGCTGGCAATTACCCCCATCGAAAAATGCGATGCCCGGGTTGGACTCGCATTGCATCCCTATTTGGGCCATGTGGCTATCGACAGGTGGGCGTCGATCCCGCCCACCAATCGGCATTCTTTGGGCACATTGTGAATCAATGCCTAACTGCTTCTAGAGAATGTAGGGTCTATCACGAGATGCTTTTTCCAAATCTGACTTGAGCTCATGATTAAGGCACCTGTAATTGAGAGAAATGGTTCGAGAATTCACATTGCAAGACCAGCCAGAGTTGACAAGGCCTTGACTGTCCTCTTAAGAAATGGCCAAATCTTGAAGAGCACGATGAGCTTTTTCTAATTCAAGGTTAAATCTATAGGATGAAACTGTTTTGTTTGGTGTTATGGCGTTGTGTTGGCGAGAGGTAATCCCAAACTGGTAATCACCGAGCAACGTTTCTGCACGCCAAGCTTAACGGGGAGTTGGACACCCTGTCCTCTGAAATAAAGTGCTCACCAGATGTCTTGATGAGGGTCTCCCACATGCATCTCAAGTCTGGAGCTGGTCACCGTTGTGGCACATGTTTGGGTAGAGGGCACACTCGCACAGCTTGCCGTTTGAATCTGGTAAAAGAGATTTTGCGGCTGCCTTCTGAGGATGGCAGGATTCTGGGGGTTCTTGGCAGATGAGATAAGGTAAGACCTCTCTGATTGACCTGAATACGAGAAATCAGGCCCTGTCAATCCTTCGAGGCCAGGCTAACTGTTTTAAAGTGTCAAGCTGAGCAACTAGGCTGCCGCATTATTGGTGTGCCCTACGGCTGCAACCGAGTTTGACACACCTGACGACAGGGGCAGACAGCGATCAGGAGGATCTTGTTTCGATTGCATTGGCTGGCGGGTTCTAGATCTTTAGCTCGTATGTCGGGTTACGCGTCGCCATGGGAACAGGAATCCACTGAGGCTGTGAGGAGGCGAGGCCCTTGTTTTTGCGGGTGCCTAGAATGAGGTTATTCAGGCCATGTTGGCACCTCGCATGTCAATACCTATTTAATCCTGCATGTTGCCTTACGATATTTAAACAGCGCACTTCTACAGTCTTTTCACTGCATCCACACCGCTCGATTCTACCAATATCAGCCCAACAGCCTTCACACCTACTCAAAATGTTCACCAAGACCGTCTGCTCTCTCCTCGTCCTGGCCTCGGCCGCCCAGGGCTTCAAGTTCACCGGCCCCTCAGGCGACACCCTCGACGTCACCAAAAACATCACCATCACCTGGAAGCAGGAGAACAAAACAGCCGAGAAGGAGCTCGGACTCTTCTGGTACACCAAGCCCGATGACCTTTTGACGCTCAGCTTCGAGATCGGCTACAACATCAACATCTCTGCCGGGGAGTATGTTTGGTCGCCGAGCGACAACACACGCAAGGAGTTGGGAAAGTACAAGGATGCTCTCACCAAGAACAGCCTCTTCCGCTTCCAGGCTGAGATCCGTGATGGAGATGAGAAGGCTCAGGATGATGTTTTCAGCAGCAACTACACTCTCACTGGAGTGGAGGCGGAGGCTAATGCTGGAGCCGAGGTGATGCCTACGTGGGGACTGGTTGCTGGTGGACTTGCTGCGGCTGGATTGATGATGGCCTAAGGGGATTAGCACCATTGGCCTTGCATCTGTGGGGATCAGGGGTGGCTGATCAATGTCAGGGATTCTCGCACGACAATCCAGGACAAGCTCATGAGTCGTTCATAGAGGGGCGATTGTTGTTCTGCTGGTCACCTCCATTTATTAAAATCTGACATTGATTGGGGAGTCCTTCGGGTCAATCGGGCTTGTTTCTTGCATGAATTTGGATAGGTTTATAGCCGAACGATGCATGTCTACTGATGATGAATAATTATTGACACAAATTAAAGCGATAAGTGAATACAGATGACTTGAAAGATATTGATCTATGAATTACTAAATGTATTATTTGGTAAATGAAATATACCTGTAATGTGCCTGATAACAAAGAAAATGTCTATGTGCGAAAGATCTGCTGGACTCAAAAACGCTGCAAAGAAAACCACACAATCTTGAACCAACGCCAACACCTCGCTACTTCGAAACACTCAAGCCTTCTTCTTCTTTCCCATGTTCCACTTCTTAACACGGAACAGATAATAAGAAACAACAGCAACAAAGATATTAAACACAATGTACACCCACACGATGCCAAAGTTGCGCCAGCGTTCGCTGTTGTAGATGTTGCTACCGGCCATGAACTGGTCGGCGTTGGTGAGCGAGCAGTAGCTGCAGTTCTCTCGGGCATCTGGGTTTTGAAGCTGTCCGGGTGCCATCTTGAGATAGTCGGCCATGTATTCGCCACAGGTCTGGTTGTCGGGTGGGTTGAAGATGGATGTTTCGGCCGCGGAACAGGTGACTTCTCGGCCAGCTAGTTGCGTAGAAACAATGCCAGCGACCCAATAGGTGAAAGGGCTGACTCGGTACATAAAGATCCAGAAACCGGGAAGGGCTGTTGGGGACTGCATGACACCGCAAAAGGTCAATGAGAGGAGAACCAAGAGAGTGACGATTCCAGAGGCAGTGAGAGCGTCGGGAAGAGCGGCAATGGTCATCTGAGCAAAGGAGGAGGCATAGAGAAGGAGCTGGATCATGAACAGAAGGACAAGGCCTTGACGGGCTGAACTTTGGATACCGACGATGGGGTAGTAGAATGTCGCAAAGATGAGGATACCGGTGAGAATCTGATAGGGAATTTCGACGATGACGTTGGCGATCATGAAGGCCTTCCAGGAGTAAGCCTTGCTGGGGCGCTCACGAACCTCGTAGAGGGAGCGCTGGGTAACGAAGTGAGGTTGGATCTAGCATTTGTTAGCATGAATCTGGAGAACGGCTGTCAAGGGACTTACCTGTTGGACAATGGTGGAGAAAATGGTGATGATCATGAAGACAGCAAACATGATATTCTGCATGCCAGCAAGAGTACCATCAGCCTTCCAGAAAGAAAAGCCGACAAAGAGACCAGCGATAGTTCCGAGCATGAGCTTGGACAGGATGTACGAGGGCATTCTCCAATATTGCTGGAAGACTCGAACCGTCACCTCTCGAAGCTGATCGGCAAAAGGCATGGCAAACTCAGAGTGGCTATCGGCGGTATCTTGGTTGCCCGAAGGGTTCGGCTTCTCCATGTGAATTCGATCAACTTCAGCGTAAACGTCGGCTCGCTCTTGGCTCGCCTTCCACACGCTGTGCCAATCTTCACCAGAAGCGTTGGTACCGTTGTTGACAATCTCAAGCATCCATTCAGCGGGGTTCTCTTCGTCTCCACAAGCCCGGGCGCCGTTGTTCTGGAAGTAGGTGAGAAGCTTGCGAGAGTTGGCGCCAATGTCTCCGAAATAGACAGTCTTGCCACCACGAGCCAAGAAGAGGAGACGATCGAATTGCTGAAAGAGGACAGCGCTGGGCTGATGCACAGTGCAAAGAATAGCCTGGCCCGCATCCGCAAGCTTCCTCAAGAACGCGACAATAGCCCAAGAGCTCTGAGAGTCAAGACCACTCGTAGGCTCATCGAGGAAGAGGAGGAGCTTTGGCTTGGCCGCAAGTTCGACGCCGATTGTCAGAAGCTTGCGTTGCTCCACGTTGAGACCTTCACCGGGAACGCCGACGACTGCATTGGCAAAGTCTCTCATGTTGAGCATGTCGATGACTTCTTCGACCCATTTGTGCTTTTCTTCGATGCTGACGGACTTGGGCTGGCGGAGCATGGCGCTGAAGCGGAGACTCTCGCGGACGGTAGAGGTGTCAAGATGAAGATCTAGAATAATGGTTAGCATTGAGTGAAAGGAGGAGGAAGGGGTCGTTCTTACCTTGCTGCTGAACATAGCCAGTCTTTCGCTGGAAACTGGCGTCCAGGGGCTGACCATTGACGAAAAGATCACCAGTGATAACGCCCATAGTGGTTCGTTGAGCGAGCACATCCAAGAGAGTAGTCTTTCCAGCACCACTAACGCCCATCAGAGCAGTAAGAGTACCAGGCTTGACCCATCCAGTAACGTTATCCAAAAGCCTTCTGGGTTCGCCCTTGATCTCAATATCATAGACAAGATCCTTCCAGGTAAGAATATCAGTCTGTGGCTCCATGGCGGGAAGAGTTCCGGCGTCCGAGTCTCGAGAAATGGCGAGTTCCTCGTTGACAGCACTCCTGTCGACACCGCCCTGGAGGTGGGCGGGAACGTGACCGCGTTGGAAGACGAGGACCTCAGCCTTGCTCGCAGTCTTGGAGTTGAGCTCAGTCGCGACAAAGTAGATGATCATGAAGCCGATGAGGAAAGCGAAGAGGATGCCGAGATTGCGCCAAACGTGAGAATAGTAGTACTTGTAGTTGGTCTCGATGAAGGAGTCGCCGTTGACGGTGTACTCGCCAGCCACAGCGCCGACGGCCGAGCAAATCCAGGAGTCGCCGGAGAGGGGTGTGTAAGCTGGGATGATGGACGAGCAGGTGAAGTTTCGGCCGTGGAATTCGTTGGCGATGAGAATCTCGAAGCCATAGAAAATCGGGTTGATCCACCTGTGAGAGATTAGTTAATGTTTCGATGCCAAACGATGTTTATCACTCACCTGATCCAACTAAACCAGTCATGCATTTGCGGTACGCGAATCATGAAACCAGTGTAAATAACAAGTGCCAAAACCATGACTCCAGCAAGCAACATAGCCTGAGAAACTGTCTTTGTGATGGCAGCGAGAGTTCGGAAGATGGCCGACATGACAAAGGTGCAGAGATACGTAATCAGGAAGTAGAGGAAGAACTGGCCAGGCTCCCGACGCAGTCCAGCCATGAAGTAGAGAATGATGTTGAAAACGGTTCCCGTGATGAACTTGATCGGTATATCTGACACAATACCCGATATGGCTTCGGCGGCTGGGTGATAGAATGCGTAAGAGGCATGTTTTTCAACAATGGGTCGTTGCTCGTAGAGGTTATTGATTTCAGAAATAGCCGTGAGAGCGTTCATAAGAATAGCCATGAAGAGAACAGATCCCTTCGAGTAGAAGCCGGCAGTTGCATCAGGGGTGTTATAGAAGACAGAACCGATAATCAGGGCCATGATCAGGTTGGTGGATACACTGGTTGCTGTGGCAGAGAGATCGTTCCAGATGCGTTGGTAAGCTCGTTTGGTGGTGAGCTTGATCTGGGTTGCCAGGCTGATGATGTAGGGAGACTTGGGGCGGACGTGCTTTGCTTGTCTGTGAAGTTGTTAGTTGATAGTTAAAATAGCTAGAAGATGCCATGTACACACCGGAAGTTCTTCTGTTCTCTCAGCTCCTGGATGGCATCAGACCTGGGGCCGACGGGGAACTCCTGCTGATAGAGCTCAATCTGCTCCTTCAGAGCCTTGTATTCAGGAGAGTTGAGCCAGTAAGTCTCAAACTCCTCAGGAGTACGAGGCACCCGGTTCTCCATACCCGGTCGGATCTGACGCTCCTGGGGGTTGGTGACAGAGGTCAGGAAATCGCCTGTGGTTTGTCGCTGAGGGCAAAGCCAGCCCATTCGCTCAAAGTAGCCCTTGGCCTCAGCCGCGGGACCAAAGTAGATCTGGCGACCTTCGTACAGGACGACGGCCTTGTCGAACAGGTCGTAGATGGCTTGACTGGCTTGGTAGATGGCCATGGCGTGGGCGCCACCGGTATAATCGGCAGCCAGACGAATGGTCTGGGCAAACTTCAAGGCTGTTGCCGAATCCAAACCGCGTGTGCTGTAAAATGTCAGTAAAAGGAATACCACTTTAAGAGTTTTACTAGCCTGTTATCCCATGCAGCCAGGGGCGACTGCGCGAGGATCATCTCCGCGATACTAACACGCTTCCTCTCTCCTCCCGAGACACCGCGGATAAAGTCGTTGCCGACCTTGGTGTTGTAGGTGTGGCTGAGACCACAGACCGCCATGACGATTTTGGTGGCAATCGTGCAAGACTCTTGGCGGGACTGGCCGATGAGAAGCGCGGGGTTGGAAGGCATGCGGCAGGCAGCTGCGAATTCGAGGGTTTGGCCGACAGTGAGATGAGGGAAGTGCTTGTCAACCTGTTTGATGAAGTGTTAGTTGGAGTCTGGAATCGTCGGAGTCAGAATACTTGCCTCTTGGTTGTATGTAGTCTCGCCCTTGAACTCCTTCATCATGTCCTTCTGAGAAATGCCATTGTAGTGGATATTCGATGATTCTCCAATACCCAGCCCCTCCAGCTCACCAGTGATGGTCTTCAACAGTGTGCTGCATCCCGAACCAGGGTCGCCCAGAACGATCAAAAGCTCACCACCGCGAAGAAGACCATCAAACTGGTTAAGAATCCGCTTCGGCTCCTTCTTTCCAAAGCTGAGATGCTCTCCAATGCGCAGGGGGGCTTGGATAACGTCGGCGAGGGTCTGTTGAAGCTGAAGAGCTGCGCCAGTGCCTGAGACACTGAGATCCTTGTAAGCGACTCCAGCAGCCTTGAGACTCACGCCCCCTTCTTGGAGCTGCTGCATGAAATGAGGTAGCCATTGGGCAAGGTCGAAATCTTTGCTGGTAGGGTCCAAAGCAGGATCTTGCGCATCAGCAGTGAGATCGGGGATACCAGATGAAACAGCAGCCAAGCTTTGTCGTCGCTGCGAGATTGAAGTAGCGATCCTCTGAAGCTCCCGACGATCTCCCTCCTCGATCATCATGGTATCCCTCTGCGCGCTGTGCAGCCGCGTGGCCATACTCAGGGAGGCATCGCTCATAGTTCTGGTTCTGACACCCGATCGAATGGGTGCAAATTCGACGTCGACAGTCGGACTGTCTGATGATCTTCGTTCGGCCATGGTGATTTGAATGACACTATCCCCGTATAGCTTGTAATTGAGGAGAGTGTCTGTGGTTGAGTTATCCCATAATCCAGGGGCCAGTGAACATATAAATAATATTAATCTCTAGCTAATAAACTACACCTACGTCATCTTGTCAATCAAGGGTCGGGGTATCGACGAACCCGACGAATTCTATGGAAGCGGGAAATTGTCAAGACCGTCGAGCAAAGCTTGTGTGAGCTTCAGGCCGCGGACACCGAGACTAGAGTCTGCACTGTCGGGGTGTTGGGCACTCCCCGAATCCGCCAACAGCATAGCGTTAAAGCCGGGGCCCGTTCGCTTCCCCAGAAGGAGGGTGACTCAGCGGAAAGCCATCGAAAACGGCTTGGGGGAGAAACACACTGAGACAAACGTCAACAAACCGGGTACGAGGGAGAGCATAGCCACGTAGACGCTAATCTACGGCCACCTCATGCGTCCGCAACCCGAGCCGTGCTATCAATGCCATCCCCTAGGGCTGACGGGTCTTTGTTAAGGTTCTGCCAGGGTCGGGGAGTCGGGGGGTGGGAGGAATCCGAAAGAGATGACGGCAGCTGTTAGCGCGATTCCGCATTCAGAATGCTCGAATGCCGCTTAGTAAGAGGAGAATTGACTGTTCGGCCGGATTGTGGGACTGATAGAAGGTACATATTTTTATGTTATCTTTCCCCATTGATTCAAGTACTCTATAACTACAACGGAGAGATCATCCTCCGGAACCCTCACAACATACACCATGATGAAGCGCTCAGAAAGAGCGGAAGGCCGGATGATTTTCATCTTGCTCCCTGACAAAAGCTGTTGGATTGTGTTGCCACACGCAAACGGGTGAACTGAAATGCCCGATTGACGTTCTTGGAGCCAGTCTTTGGCGCTCAAGCGTTGACAACGGCTAAAAGCTAAGGTAAACAGACCAGTCGATCTGGTCAGGAATTTGATCCAAAGTTCTGTCTCACCCAGCAAATGAGACCAACCGCATATTAACGCAACGGCATATGAAATGCACGTCCCTCTACTCGCAAACAGGCAAGACCCTTGACCCAACATTGTTCTAGACCTGGCCTTCAGCTTGGGACATTCTGCTCGACAATGGGATTTCCCTGTGCGGTTAGGAGCTGTCCCTGCAGGGCCACCAATGAGGTTAATACGAGAAGAGGCTTCATTTGAGTTTTGTTCGATGTGATCTGCATGCAATCACATTCTGGTATCTTTGTTGGTATCTGGCGGGCATTTTTGTGACTGGTCTGAATCAACACCATCACATCAGACCATTTCTAGCTACTAGCAAAAGGGCAAGAGAGAGTTCAGTGATTTCTGCTAGAATCTTGGCGCGACATGTTTAGGGGCATGTTTAGGGGCATGTTTAGGGGCATGTTTAGGGGCATCACTCCAGTCTATGGATGGATCTGGATAGCATCCAAGCTGATTTTGACAAGATCATCGCTCGTCTTTAACGCTAAAACAGCACTGATCTGTAGAGGAGTTCCAAGGCTGCGCTAATAGTGAAGACATTCTCAAAGTCAGTTGTGATCAAAAACAAAAGATCCAAGTGGGTTCGTTGAGGCTGGTGATTCCGACAGTTGATCTTGAAGCTAAAGACAAACTGCCATGTGCAGCATGGATGGCTCAGTTCAGTGCCTTGCACGTTGCAATTTCTAATCAACTCATTAGGTAACACCTTTCAGCTTTCCTCTCCGAGGTTGTTTCGTTTTATGATTCCGATTTGCGCTTACATACTGCATGGTGCTAGCCAGCCCCAGGCCCCCAGCTCACAACACCACCACTGAAATAAATCCCCAAATCCACCTTCTACCACAGATACAGAATGTTTCTGTCCCAAGCAGCAAATTCCAACGCTCTTTAGAAGCATGCGATAGTGGTCGGTTGATTACGAAGACTGTCCTGCTTAGAAAAGACCGACTCGGTAAATTCAACTCGGACGCGGACGGGCATCGGTGATTTCGGCCAATCAAAGGCAGGCTTACTCCGAAAGCCACCTGAATACTCCGTGATGATGAATCAAACAACTTGAGATATAAGTATCAATTAAATTGCTCTATAGTGATGGTTTTTATGCCTTAGTTTTTCATACTTGTTCAATCCTATAAGACACCAAACTGAAAAATCCCCATACCACAACGCAAAAATGGCATATGTACCACCACCCGTCCAGCCCTCCGCAAGGTCACCTTACTCAATGCCTGAGTCCCCATCCTCGATTTCAAAGGCATCAACCTTGAACAGTGATTCCGAAAAGGAAGAGTAGGTCACTTTTGTTCATTTGATGCGCCAGTACAAGTCCTCACAACACATCACAGACTCAAGGGCACTTGCCCTGTTCACGGAGCTTCGCAGACACCTCATCTCGAAACGATGTTACAAGCCCGCCCAAAGGCCGAACTGCAACAACTCACAGCTGCTCTCAATGACTTGGCCGATGAGAACAGGTGCGCCAAATGCGCCGTGCAAACCATCACAAACATCGTGATGGGATATGTTCAGGATGTGCGCTGGGCCAAGAAGAATGGCAAATGGTCCAAGGACGACAAGAAGGCGCTCAAGATGGAGATTAAGGGGTTGGCCAAGGGTGTCAAGGCAGACATCAAGAGCCGTAAAGTGGAGATGAAGAGCGAGATGAAGAGCCATTGATGCACCATTGAACAGAGTTCTTTCAATGGTCATGGCAAGTTTGTATAAGATGGGGAGCAGATTGTTATTCCTATCTAGGTAGTTCACTGGTGCATCTTTGTCACCTTCAAGTACACGGCCCACGTTCTTTAGACACTTGTCATTTCAAGCATGGTGTGTGATAGGGATCTTAGCTCATACTGTAGAAGCGGTTGGCTTTGACGGGGATTTTCTAGTACATGAAATTGAGAAACAACTTTCTGGCTTAAGCGGATGCGAGCTCAGGTTATTAATGCCAAAGGCTACCTAGCTGTGACCGCAAGGCAATTTTCGTCTCAGATGCATCTTACTGTAGGGTAAACTGGTGGACACGAGACAATCAACCAGTGACGGCATTTCCCCGACACTTAATTAGTTAGGTAGCTATAAGTTTAGAGGCGATAAAAATATTCGCCCGAAAGGACTATACCATGGAATTGAAGCTGAAGATTTGTCTTTTATAGACTTTTTATAGACTCTCATCTTATTAAGGTCACCTCATGTTCGTTCTCTTAGCGTCTTGGAAAAGACATGAGTGAGAGGAGAGATGCGAGTCGATCGATCGGAGGCCAAAGTCGCGATTTGATTGGTTGTGGTCTCCGGAAGCTTTGCTCCGTCAGATCCGATTGGCCCAGGAACGGAAAAGCGAGACCGAGATTGAACTTCCCTGCACGTCTAGAGAAGCTTAGTCATTCATTTCCGTCAATGAGTGGACGAAATCTGAGATGCCCGCCCTCCTACGTCATGACAAGGTTTTGCAGGGATACCTCATCTTGACTGCAGAAACCGGTTCTTTCACACCCTGTCTGCCCGCGTATGGCTGTCGGTATGACGCGCTCCTCGTCATCTCCGCAGTCGAGATCCTGTTTGTAGCAATGTAGCCATAGAACAAAAGAAGACTTCAGTCTCCGCAACTCTGTCCAAACTAGCCATCTCCTTTCAACATCTCCCATATCCCCACAGCCACAATCATGCCTCCAGCCCCGACACAGGTAGCTAGAGAAACTCTGTTGTAGGGGACAATCAATTGACACAAGGCAGGACGTTGAGCAGCGCGACGGTCTGTCTGATGACAGCCAGGACACTGGCGCCAAGTACGACGAGGAGGAGGCGCCTGTGAAGAAGGAGAAGACTCGCAAGAAGACCAAGAAGAACAAGGTCGAACGACGCAAGAGACGGTCCATGTTTACCGACGACGAAATGGACATGGGTATGACGCAGGGAAACTGGGGTGAGCAGCAGCAACAGCAGCCACAACAACAACAAATGCAACAACAACAGCCGCAGCAAGGCGGTGGTGGAAAGAGTGACGCACTCAGTCTGCATCTCGAGTTGAACCTTGAGATTGAGATTCAGCTCAAGGCGAGGATCCATGGTGATCTTACGCTCACATTGCTGTAAGCTTCTGTGCAAGAATTGTCGTGCATCACAGCTGACGTTCTCCCAGGAATTAAAGGGATCATGGGACGATGCATACAAAGATGGGCATCAATACGGCTGGGCATGTTTTTATATACCTTGTTCGCCCAGGTCTGGGTTGTCTGGTTACGATTTTCATTTACGACACATGGAGGCAGAGTCTACTCCTCCAGGAAGTTGCATTTGGTTTCATCATATTGGCCCTGCAGGTTTATTTAGCTTCATTTAATCTTCAATTTCACTTTTCGATTGTGGCACAATTAGTTTTCGGACAAAACTGAGTCTATTATTGTCTCTACCTATCTACTTTCGCAGCTCATGAGCTGCGGTCAATCCCTATTCATCCATTCAGGCTGCAACTCGTCAGCTGCAGCCGGGGCAGTGCTTATTGACTCCCCAAATTTCCCTATTGTCCTCTTTTTTTTGTGGTTTTTGAACTTTTCTCCCTTTTTTTTGTGTTTTTCTTGATTTTTCCGTCGCTGGACTCAGTCAGCTCGCCGTTCGTCTTAGGTACTCACCAGTGTGGTCCCCCATTCGTCCCCATCGTCGCAGATCCATCATCTACTTCTTCTTGCTCTTGGTGGTGGTGTAAAAGGTATCATCGTTAACCGCCTGATCCTGGAAGCAGTCGGCACAGACAATCTCCGAGTAGCTGGTCGCCGAGGTTTGACCCTGGTAGCGTCTCCCCTTGCGGACGTCCTCGCACTGGACTCTGCCCTGCTCCCGGCGGAACTGCGTGGCGCCACAGTGGACGCATCGCGCGGCGGTGTACGAAATGTGACACATTTTTACTGAAGGTAGTGGGAGAGTCTGAAAAGGCTGGGTGTTCGTGGTGGCTGGTAAGAGCTGAGAGTTGAGAGAGCTGAAAGTGTGCGTTGGCGGTTGGCGGTGAGAGTTGTTGTCGAGAAAAGGATGAGACGAAGTCGGGTGCCTTGGGGCTTTTTATACTTGGGAGAAATAGATACAGCGGAGGAATTTACACTGAGAATATTGTGTGCACAATTGTTGTGGGAGAGGCAGATCGAGAACTGACTGCGCGCATACGCGTGTTTCAAGTTGTCCGAGAGGTGAGTAGACGAATATCAAGTCTGAACTAGTAAACAAAGCAGGAACAGCTACAAAATTAAGCATGGCGAATGACTAGAGTGAAGTGATATGAAGGGTGTATTCACAAAGTCGGACTCAGGGGAAGATATCGTGTATGGTTTCCGTCGGACGCCTGTTCAGCCATTGCACCAACTGAACATCATGATCGTAAGTGATAACATATTCCGAACACTGAGCACTATAGGAATGTATAATGTGCACAGAACAATGGACTAGTTATGTAAGAACATATGAGAAAGTAACAATTCGTTGAGGGACATATGTGCCGGACAGAGACCAAAGCAAATTCCAACGTCACAGGCGTTACTTGAACTGCAGAGCAACCTAAGACTAGCTAGAAACCTCATTTGTTATGTGCTGTATTTGAGTTGGTTATTTGAGTTTCTCTTGATCTGGTTGTGATCACGTAAGCCCATGTTCCAATGTACGTATTTGCGACTTGTTCGAGTGATTCGCTTTTAACACCCCTCTAACATCAAATAAACAAACTAATTCCACCAAGTCCTTTGAAAAAAACCTGTAGTAGAGTATTCCTGAAGCTAGAGCCCAAATCCGAGTCTATCCATGATCGATACAGGCCATTCAAGATCCCAGCGATATGCAAACTTCCGCACCTCCCGGCATGCTTCATCGTTGCCAACCATCCGGCTAGCCAAGAAAGCACGAAATACGTTTTCAAGTTCAACTTCGTGAAGTGAGAGCAACAATTTTACCTTTTCGGCTTGGCTTTCGTTGTTCCTTGCCGCCTTCATCGCGTGATGGAGCGGCGTTTGGCGGTCTTCTGTATTGTCCGCCATCCATGCCAGTGTCGGATCTACTTCGAGTAAGCTCCTCAGCGTCTTCTCCTTTATCCAGTATGTTCCAGCTGCTAATGAGAAAATTGTGCGGCCTTGGTGGTTTCTGATGGATGGATCCAAGCGGCAGGCCTCGACTATAACGCTGACTGTAGCACCGGCTCTAGACACACGTTCCGTCGGTCTCCTACTTCCAGGGTCTCGGTGGTTGAGGTTATCGGTATGTAGAAAAAGAACCGGAATCACACTTCTTGGGACCACGGTTGATGTTAGCGCTAAGTGAATTGGCAGGTAGTCATCCCTGTCTGGAGTGTTTACAGACACAGCGCCATCAAGTTCAATAAGTCGTCGGGCGACGATTGCACAATTCTTGCAATCCTTGTTCGCACATCCTCTTCTTGCAAGGATATGTATTGGCCGGTCCCCTTCGTAAGCTGTACACTGCAAGTCGCCTTCATCCGCAAGGTCTAGTAGAAACATGGAAAGAGGGTGACACTTTGATTGTAGTGCTTTGTGCAGTAGATCATTATGGTGCAAAGTTTTCTTGCAAGCGCGGTATTCTGCAGAACCCGGCTTCTTGATGAGAGAACTTGCACCAGGGGTCGCGATCTTGTCGCGATATAGATTTGGAAATGCTCGTCGAAACCACACGTGTACCAAGGAAGGATCTGCAGGTAGGTCTGGCCATCGTTTGACGTCCGAGGCCGTCGCTATTAATTCGTTGATAACTGGCTCAACAATCGTCGCGTGGTCGAGAACGGTTCGAGACCTCAGGAGGAGTTCCAAGATCCCCAAATGACCAGCCAGGATGGCTACGGCAATAAAACATGGAAAAAGGGCGATGGGGGCATCATGTTCTGAATGCAAAAAGAGTTCTAGAATTGGTGCATTCGCTCTGCGGATAGCCTCGAACATCGATGGCCAGCTTCTTTCCACGGAATAGTGGTCCTCATTAAAAGGATTGACCCCTTGATCAATGATATACTTGCAGATATGGGCATGCCCAGCTTTTGTGGCGAGATGTAGCATCGTGCCATAGCTCCACCTTATGTCGAGGGGATATCCCGAAAGATGGAATTGCCTGACTTCCTCAAGGTTGCCTTTTCGGCAAGCTTCGGACATGTTTTTTGACTCGATGCTTTTGGTGGAAGGAAATGAGACCGTCAAGTTGGAAGAATCCTGATGAAAAGCCTTGCGATGTGCTTCAAGACGCTCGCGGGACTCACACCCAACGTCATGGAGAAAACAGTCAGTGTGGGTGCACCTATACGGCCGTTCATGCCTGTCAAGGTGCTCATCGCGAGCATCTTGGCTTCGGAATCCGGTAGAGAACTTGGAACAGAAGACTCTAGGGCATTTGAATCTCAGCGGACCGGAGAGATCCAGGTATGGGCTCTCTTTGGAAAGGTCGCGATGTTGTGACTCCCCTGCCGCTCGAATGGCGATCACGCGAAATTGTATTCGCGCGTCGATATTCTGTGTGCGGAGCGTATTTGTTACTATTTGAGCACAAGCCTCCATCTCGCGAATCGATTGATTTGAAGGGTTGTCGGAATAGGCTGTGAGCAACCCCACTGCAGACGAGACAACGTCCGCTGGGGGACCAGATACATGTTTCTGTGCTTCTTCAACATGATAACAATAGCTAACGGTGGCGTAGTCGAGGAACCCGAAATAACCAGACTGGAGAGCGTTTTGGGTGCTGTCAGTTTCCGAGTCTTGGAGAAAGGGCCGAGAAGAAAGGTAACGACAGCAGAAGATAGCCAAGTCGGCATGCTCCTGGAGAAGATCAATGGTGCCTCTCTGGACAAGGTATCTGCTCCAGATTATTAATCTATGTGGCCAAATGAGAAAGTCCGCGATTTGAATGTGAACATACCTGCCAGCTGTCTCGTGGACCATCTGTAGGATCTGCTCAGACTGAAGACCCCCAAACATATCGCAGATCGTGACGTCAACGAGCGAGCTGCAGATGTCCTTGCAGTTGTCGAGGCGGCGACGCTTGGGGTTGCAGGTTCCCATTTCTGCATTGATGCAGAACCTTGACTGTATCTCACGCCATCGAAGAGGCCTCTGAGAGCAAATGATCCAGCCCAAGATCTTCTTGACCATCTTCTGTCGTGATGGCTTGGACTTTTCTAACACTTTTTGGATGATTCGCTCATAACTGATCTCGTCAGAAAACACTCCCATGTGTATCCGGGGGTATTGCTCACGCTTTGTATAGGTCTTCGGGGAATCTGTCGCTTTCCATCTCATCTTCAAATTCATCGATTGAGTCCATGAATAAGAAATTGGACATGACGACCTTGGTATACAAGAACATGCCTAAGAAAGTTAGAAGCGGCAAGATGAGGGGTTGAATGAGCTGAGTACCTTGTGATGTCTTTGCTACTTTGCTGGCAAGCTCTTCTTCTTGTTCCGGTGTCTGGGAGAACCTCGCACATATCTCGGCGGCTCGAGATTTCGAGTACGCCTCAATGTCCCTTTGGTGAGAATCAACCGTGTCAAGCCTGATCTGAGGCTGCGCTGACAACAGTTCATCGAGTCGCCCGTCTCTCTGTCCGCAGACTAGCAACTTGAGATGGCAACCCCGTGAAGCTGCGAAGGGAAGAACCTTGTCGAGAAACCAGGCAACGATTGTGTTGGGTTCGTTCTCAGAACACTCATCAAGACCATCAAGTACCACAGAGACGCTGCGTTGGCTCGTCAAGCACTCGCGGGTCAAGTCCTGAAGAGTTGCGAGACTAGAGAGCTCGAGATTGCTGCTCATGGGAGCGGATTTCTCATACAAGTATCGCATGATAGTTTCGTCTTGTTGGATCAACTGAGCCAGGATCGCTCGAAGCATCGGCTTGGCGGATTTTTTGTCGTCATCATCGTGTCTGAAGAAAAAGTATACTGTATTGCCATGGACACTCAGGTCCTTACCCGTGAGATAGCGAATGACTTTCATCGCCAAAGTTGTTTTGCCTTAAAGATCCTAGTTAGCGGGAGACACAAGGCGTAAGAAGGATCGGAGGACATACCAGCGCCAGGTGAGCCGTTCAAGAATAGAACATTCCCTTGAGAGGATGCTGCGCTTTCCCACGCCTGAAAGTGAGGATGTTGAAAGATCCAATTGCCGGCAGATGGAGAGCTTAGTTCCGGGGAATCGAGTCGACTGCGAGACCCGAATCTCGAAATATTGAGCTTGTCCTCCAGAAACTCCTTCATATCTTGATCTTCAACTGATGTTTGGTGCTTCAGGCATTCAGAGGCTAACGTATTGCGGATCTTGTCGAGATCCGCTTCAAGCTTATCAAACCGGTTATTAGCATGTCCTCGAAAGTCCCGAACTCCTTCATGGATGGCATGTGCCTGCAGCCTCTCGTGAGATAGCTTCTCCTGTCGAAGTTTGAGCGCCCGGATGATCGGTTCAACCTGACGCCGGAAGCTTCCCCATGCCGCCTTGAAGAACGTTTTCCAATCTTGACATGGTCAGCAGTTTGTATATTAGCAGATATGGGTAAAGCATACTAGGTCGAGAAAACAAGCCTAGAACGCATTGATGGAAACGAAGAATGTCGGAAAAGTAGTCCTCCAAGGCTCGCCTGAGGTGTTCTGCGCCGTTGCTTTTGATGAGTGTGTGGAAGAAGGCGAGATTGCTCAGCGCTTCCCCAATCTCCTCGTAAGCATCTAGCAGTTGCTTGATGGAGTCGGCCCAAACTGTGGCAGCTATGAGAGCGAGCTTAATGGGCCCCTAGATCAAACATTTTGTGAGCGGGAGCGGAAAAGGTGCACCCGCATCGTGGTCATACCCAAACGAATGCCACAACCTCATGAACGTTGAGGAAAATGGAGACGAGTTGCTCAATGTGTTTCATCGCGTCGAGGAACTTTTCAATTCTTTGGAAGTTACAGAGTCGCTTGTCGCGGCCGAGTTTGGCCTGTATCTGTTGAATCGCTGCATCTAGGTCTTGGAGGTTTGTGTTGTTGAATTCCCGTTTCTGGTCTTTGGAAAGATGACTTCGGAACTGGTCTAATGACCGTTCAAAACTCGTACTGTTGGTAGATGACATGATGCCGTGGCGTTGATGAAGCCGGCCGAATGATTACTCTGAGCGATGGGTAGGGCGACCAAGAATTAAAAGGGTACGCCGTGGCCTCCATGACAATCTTGAAACTGGATGGGATGCATGGCCGCCAATTAAAGACCGCTTGTTACGGCGCCAAATCTGCAGTTGAGAGGACGGTCATGTTGCTCATTGGTGTTTGCGACAGCTGAGCCTCGGTGAGTGTGCCTGGGCGGCAAGAGACTGTAGCGGGTTGGTGCACATCTCATCTCAACCATGGCGGGGCTGTGCTAACCCCTGACTGCCAAGACGTTATAGCCTGCAGGGCATTCCCAAGCTGTCAACTCATCACTTGGTTGTTTTCCTCGTCGCCCCAGCTTCATTGCTTTCCTCATGATCCATCGATACGCAGATCGCTAGCCTCATCACAGCAACTCATCAGGTAAGCGGTAAAGCGGTATCGAAGTGGTGACAATGGCCTCAATAATGAGGCTGCCCCCAAAGATCTCACGACTCGCCTCTGGTCTTTGCGCCACAGGCACTCAGCCTGCCAACACGGGCATGGATTTGGATATGCCAGACGCGACACCAATAATAATAGATTTGACGGGGCCAGGCCCGACCCGGGAAATAATAGATTTAACCGAGCGAGAAACAATTTGTTACGGAGCGGCAAGTTTCTTTTCCCCCATTGGCACGAGTCAAGTTGACCTGAAATAGTTGTGCGAAGTTCAAGCACTGATGGTTCCCTGGACACCCAACCAGACCTCGCCTTGGACTCGATTTTGCTTGTTCCCCGTCCAGGTCTATGAGAATTGGTGCTTCCTGTCAACTGACGATGGGCTTGACACGGAACAGCAGCATGTTCTTGACTGTCGCACCTGTTCAATCATATGTTTTGTCGCCACTAAGTTCAAGCGCGTGTCCTTCATGGTTGTTATTGCGACCGAGTCGCTTGGCGCCAAACGAGGAAAACCAAATCGCAAACCTTCACCTATCGGAGTCACAGTCAACGTCTACGGCCCAAGGCGCTTGATAGACAAGGTTGGCCAGGCTATGACGGACGTCGACGTTGTTCTTCAGCATCCAGTCTTTCTGGATTCAGAAACCTGCTATATGAACCCCCATTACTTCTATCCACAACGTAAGAAGACTGACTTGAGACATCTTATTGGGCCGTTCTACAAAGAATCCAAGTCAGCTGTATCTCGGGCCATTGACGATGCTTTGGATTCTGCAAATGACTGGGGTCATGGGGTCACGTCAACAGTCTGCAACAGGAACGACTTGGAAATCGTGCTTGACTCTCTCTTGATCGATACACAACTTAAAGAGTAAGTCGTTTTCCAAAGTCGTTGTTGATGAAGTTTTATTATCACCTGCTAACGCAATTGTGCTATAGCCATCAAATCTCGGGTATTGAGTTCATCCTAACGCGAGAGAACTCTTCCTTCGTCTCAGAGACGCACGTAAGATTACTCTCCTCGATTCATTACAGGTAAGCCTCGCCTCCTATATATTATACCCTTGGTCAAGCTGACTGGAACCGAATAGCTTGCTGTCCCGTCAAACCGTCCCTGGATGTGGCGGGATACTAGCAGACGTCATGGGTCTCGGGAAGACATTGACCATGCTTGGGGCGATTGTGTACTCAAAGCACTTGAACAATAGACTTAACACAAGTTCCAACTCCATGACGCAGTTGAGGGACAGCACACTGGTTGTTTTACCGTCACGACGTAGGTTGCGGCCGATACTTGGACTGCAAATTGAAGCTTGTGGCCGGTGCGATAACAGGTCGCTAACTGAGTTAAAGAGGTCCTTGACGTTTGGAACAATGAGATCGAAAGGTAGGCAGCCACCCGCTGGGTTCTCATTGATCATTCTTTACTGACAATTTATAGACGATTCCGACCGCAAACTCTAAGAACAGAAATTTTCCACGGAAACAGGCGGGCCAAGGAAAAACAGCAACTTCTCGAGAGTGATGTCGTGTTGACTACGTACCATACACTAGAAAAAGACCGCAGCAAGGCCAAGATATTACAGTGCATCAAGTGGACCCGTGTGGTTCTGGACGAAGGTATCTGGATCCTATGGCAGTCCTTACTCAGTAAAGCTAACTACTTGATACAGCTCATCAAATACGAAACCCGTCCACCAAGTTCTTCAAGGCTGCGGTAGCTCTCGAAAGCGAAGCACGGTGGTGCCTTACCGGGACACCGATCCAGAACAGCCTCGACGACCTCAGATCACTGCTCAAGTTCCTGCGGTTCGAGCCTTTCTGCCAGCCTAAGGTGCTGGAAGAGCACATTGTAAGGCCAATGAGGAAAGATCCCGAGCCAGGATCTAGTACAGCGCGGAACCTGCGGATTCTTCTCAAGGCTTGTTGTCTTCGAAGAACCCAAACTCTGCTTGACCTTCCGAGCGTGACGAAAAGAGAAGTCTTGGTGAAACCTACGGTGGCGGAGAAGGCCCGCTTCGCGCAGATCTTGGAGCAGTGCCGTGCAGAGTTTGACTTGATGGCCAGCCAAGACACCTACCGGAAGACGCCCAATGTACTGTTTTCAACAGTCGTCAAGCTTCGGCAGGTTTGTAATCACGGCATTGCTCAAATCAACGGGACCGGCGCCAGGGGATCGGATCGGCTCACTGTACCAAGGACGCTTAAAAAGAATTCCCGGTCCCCTAGTGCAGAACCAGTTTGCGATTTTTGCTGCGCCCAGGATGAGGAAGACGACATCTTGCTGGGTGCCCTCGATTGCTGTCCGTTGTGTGGCCGGGTTCAATCTGAGGGGAACGATACAAGCTCACCTTCTACACCATCTCTCCGCCCGTCCTCGCCCTTTGCCTCTGGGGGAATGTCCCCTAACCAAATTAGTTCAGCAAGCCTTGCCTCAGAAATACCGAGCCACTTACTCCTGGATAGTGAGTTGGCAGGCCAGTCCTCTAAACTTTCAGTAGTGGTCGACAATATCAAGTCATACGGTCTGGAAGAGGATTCAAAGAGGTAACATCTACCTCTACAGAGTCTGAGACACAATCTCTTGAGCTAACCAATTAACAGCGTTGTTTTCACTAGCTGGAGGACGACACTTGATACGCTCGCCAGGATCCTCTCCCGCAACGGGATAGGTTTTGTCCAAGTCGATGGACGAAACCTCGTCATGGACCGGACCGCCTTGCTTTCACGGTTCTGTGAGGCTCCAGACATCCGAGTTCTTTTGATATCCATCAACACTGGCGCGGTTGGGTACGTTGTACACAAGCGATGATAAGGAAGATCTTCCTGACATGACGCAGGCTCACCTTGACGAGGGCCAATATGGTGCATATTGTTGAGCCACAGTGGAACCCAGCGATAGAGGAGCAGGCTATCGCAAGGGTAGTCAGAATGGGACAGACACGGCCAGTGACCGTGTTCAAGTACATCATGGCTGAGTCTGTGGAACAGGTAATATCTCCTCCGAATGCACGGGCTGGAAAATGGCTATTTTCTGTTATAGAGCGTTGTGAAGCTGCAGAAGAGAAAGACCCGTATCATTAAGCTGTCGATGCAAGACAAGGACGAATCAGATTCCGAACTGACTTTGGATGTAAGTCAGACTTGTTCCATTTACACCACTTCCACTGACGAGAAGATAGACTTTCAAATTTGCACTTGATCGCAATGAATGGGGCTGAGGAGAATGATGCCGGAGGAATGGTGGCTGGAGATTTTAGGGGGGGACTGGACATGGCGCCTCACTGAGTCGTGGTGAAAAACACCAACCAGCCCTATTGCAGCTGGAGTTCTATTATCTGTACTAATGTCAATGCCTAAGGGATTAGAGACATCACATCACTGATCGTACGATGCCGGTACAGTACACTACAGCACAGAGTGTTTCATCGTTGGGACCACCACTGAGGGAGGGCGGCCCGTTCCGTGAACGTTGTTAAAACCGACGACCACTTCGGTCTCTTGGCGCTTCATGGAAAAGTCCAACGGTAGTGGATTGAACCGGCTACCTTAGTGGCTCAAACCGGCCAGCCCGGGAGCATTGCAGCAAAATAGATACACGTCAGATGATAACACAACACGCCATGACGCTTGAGTAAACGACTAACACGAACAGCCTCAGTTACCTCATACGAAATTACGGGTTGCCGATGTGAGAATTTAGGTTTGGCCTAAATCCGATACAGCTGCAAGACGCCGTGTTTGTTTTCTCACCCGGGACTGCTGAAAGTGTAGCCCCCCTATTACTGGCTCACTCTGGCCTGCAGTCATGTTAAAGCTATCACAGCCTAATTGCATTTGCCAAATCGTGACTAGAGACATGATAAGTCGTATCACTTTTTCCGTTTGCCCGAGAGTTGGTCAGATCTGACAAACATAGATGTCATTGTGACAGCCTGATTGTTTTGTATTTTGTTGACACTTCTTCTACCTTTACAGGGGGTTGGGTGGCATCCCCCGGTACTTGAAAGACTGCGTACCAGCGTCCCTCCAATCAGCAAAAGGAGCTGCCAACGCAGTTCAAAGCCAATTACTACTCTTCCCTGCTTTAGCTTCAGCTTCAAGCCTCAGCCAACGCTTTTCTTCCTCCAATGTTAGCGTTGCAGGGAAGAATTCATCCCGCATCGCCCGGCCCAAGTAGGGACACCGCTCTTCCACCTCAAAGAGCGTATCCATCACCTTTGCATGGCCAAAGACCTTGACAAAGTCGAGTGGGATCCCAAGGTTCTCAGGGCGTCGGCTCCACCCAGCCACGAAGACGTTTTGCACCATGCCTACGGCACCCACGGCGAGGAGAAACCAGGTGTTGGCCTCCATCCCCGCTGCGGCGATGAGCAGCAGGGTCCAAAGCGTGGAGAGTGCCAAGAGCGCCACGCGTGTCAGCCCGTTAGCCGACACCTCGACATTGTCCTGCCCCGCGGCCAGGTCCTCGAGGTTGAGACCATGCTTGTTCCCTAGGATGACGATGGCGTGCTGCGCCCCGTTACCGCGTGTGATTATGTAGTTGTCTCTTGCCCCGCGACGGCAAGCCCACTTCTCCTTCGACCACTGCGGGAGGAAGCCGGTAGCCAGGGAGAGAGAAGCACCGGCTGCAGTGACCATCAGGATACCCCAGTCGCCAAAGAGAGCACAGGGGACAGCTGCGATGCCTAATTGAACAGCAAGCGTCGCCATGCCGCTCCAGTAGACGTAGTCTTGCACCGGTACGCCGGCTGGCCAAGTTGTGCTTGGCTTGTAGACCGTGACCACGAGACCGGCCCTCGGTGGTCGCTTTGCTTGGGCATCTCGACCTTTGAGCTGTTCCCATTTGAGGTCCAAGATCTCATTTGTCTTCAACTTTGTAGCTGGGTCCCTCCAGTGCTCAAAGTCCCGCATCACCCTGCCTAGGATCCAACTCGTATTGTCTCGACAGTAACCGGACTTCCCGTTGATGACCTTACAGTGCGTGTCCGGGCTCTGCGGCATGAGCTTGTTCTCTCCAAAGGAGGAGACAAGGGCTGAGATGGAATAGGACACCCATCCTGAGGAAAGACGCGTCATGCTAGTTCAGAATTATTAATCCATAATTTGATAGACGACGAACCTACCGAAAGAAAAGGCCACAGGCGTCAGCCCACTGCCGGCAAGCTGCGCGAGAGCTCGGCCGACGACATCGCCTCCGAGGATGAGGAGAACACTAAAGACATCGCCAGGCAAGACCCACTGGTTGATGAGTTGATCCGTAGCTATAGATGGGTCAAAGTCGGGGTTGCGGCTGAACAAAGGGGGGGCCATGTTGTTGCGTTGTCCTAAGTGTGGTCGAGCTCCAGGGCGGTTTTCTGCATCAAAGTCGAAGAGAAATCTAGCCTGAAGTGACCTTGCATAAATACTCACTTGGTCTTGAGAAAAGTAGGGAAAGTGAGTGAGAGAACTTCCCTCGCTAAAATGGCTAGATACACCCTAAGTGGCTTTCAAGCTGTCACATGCAGCATCAGGTGCTTTGCCAAGGCATACTGGTTCTATAGAATCACACCCATGACCTTTAGGATCACACAAGATATTGATTGACTGAGGGCATACTTTCCTGCAGTCCAAGGGAACTCTGGTTGATGAAGTCATGAAGATAAAGAGCGAGTTGAATCTTCCCTCTATATGTCGAGGGCCTGTCAAAACTCAGTCTTTCTCTCTTCTATCCTCTGAAAGCCTTCATACCTCTTTAGAATTGTACTTTCAACCATCAAGACAATGGCCTCTTCGTTCGAACAAGATTTTATCCCAGCTCTCGGAGTGTTATCCAGGTTCATTGAGCCGCACGCCAAAGGTAAGCTTCAGTTTCAATGCTCCACACCGTACTAACAAATGGCATAGCCTTGCTCTTGCTCGTCTTTGCGCTGAACGGGTTCTTTGGCCTCCCAGCCTGGAGCACACTCTTTGTTTCTCCATCCTGGAGCACCATCTATGAGTCTCCAACGTCTGTACCAGTAGTCCTCGTTGCTGCCACTTATTTCTGGGCCACTTCTTCATTTGGATCCTTGATCTCTCTTGCAGAGGCTTTCAAGGCTTTCCAGACAATCTCGGAGTATGTTGGGACGTACTTCAGAGGTGAGCTTCCCTGATTCTCGCGTCTTGAGCCATCATTGATGAGAGCTTCTCTGCGTAGTTGGCGCCTTGATATCCTTGGTGTGCTATATACCCATCTACTGCAACATTCCGCTTGTCTTTCAGCCGTGGATCTATTGCCTTTTCATTGCCCTGGTCGCGACCGTCGGTTCCTTCGCACCGACCACCAAGTTTTACGGACCTGTTCGATTCGGCTACTTCGAGTACTCCAAGTTTTTTGTGCCAGTCTCCCGATTCATCGTCCACTCATGGGTATATGTGACCGTGTTCCTTTTCTTCTCCCCCTGGCTTCTCCCTTTCGGCGGGCTCGGTCTGGGTGCAACGTTGCTAGTGGCATGGGTGTATACCTATCGCCAGTACCGAAAACAACGCCAAGCCATATCAAATGATGTGTCTCAAAAGATATCTCGCACCCAGCGGGCTGTTGCTGCTCTGCGAGAGTGCGTGACAGCTGCCAGAGGTTATGAACAGGAGATGCTGCGAGGTGCGGGCTCAATGCGTGAGATTGCGGTAAAGGCAAATGCTGTCAGGGTGTCTGACTTCTTCGATGTTGCTGCTGAGGCATGGGCCTCTTTGGAACAAGTCACACAGCCAGTGAGAGCTGCCGAGAAAAGCGCCCAGGAATTGGTCTCGGCTGCTGAAAATGTGGAGGCGGCAGATAAGCCGGGGGAGGACGAGGAGGATGAAGAGGGTGACGACGGTGAGCAGCAGCGTCTCGCCCAGTACATCGCTGAACAGGCTGAGGAAGCAAGAAAGAAAGCCGGCCAGGTGATTGCTCGTCTTGAGGTTGCTCAGCAGGCAATTCGGGCCTCGAAGAATGCCATCGAATATGACAGTCAGGCGAGGACCGACGCAGAGTCCAATGCGTCGCGGGCAGCGGCAGCAGCCAGATCTCTAGGCACCAGGGTCGCCGACTTGCTCACCAAGGAATTTGAAGCGAGTAAGGGTAGTGATGAAGTGTCAAGCTTGGCGGAGCAGGCTGTGGTTGCGGCAACAGATGGCATGATGGCCAAGGCTCGGGAGTTGTGCAGCTCTGCTGGTGTCGCGGCCGACAAGGTTGACACCTTGAGAACAGAAGCCCGCCAATTGATAGATCTCGCGCAGGCAGACCTGCTAGCATGGCTTGAAAGCAGTCGGAGAGGCAGCCGGGAGGTCCGCTATTCGGACTGGGAGGGATCAACTCCTCGCGGAATTTAGCCCGCTGCGGGGAGTTCGGCTGCCAAGATGTACCCAAATCACCGAGACTGCAATGCAACAAGCTCCTTTTAGTTCCGGCCTTGCTGCACCTCATGACTCCTAGCCTAAAGTGCGTATGCAGAGTACTCCGGAAGCCCGGTCGACATAGGTACAGCGGAACAATGGATAACGAACCAAGACAGGAAATGCCTTCAGTAAATGTGACGGCCTGAGAGCCTAGTATGGCAGTCCCGGTTGAAAACCCGCAACTACCGCTGTGGCTGGCTGACAGCTGCACTGCACCTCGTGCCAACCAATAACGGCCGGTATATTGTAGCTTGGCAGATGCTTAACGTTACATTGTCCATTTCGCCCGACCGCATTTCCGCTCACAATGCGTGATCACGGAGTTTCTCAGACCACTTTCTGTCCCTCAACTCAAATTGCCATGGGTATCCTGCGGGCTGCAACTTACAGCCCCCACGGCCTGTCAGTAGGCAAAGGGCATCATCCAATCAATGTTGTCGTGAAAGACCTGTTGTTTCCCGGTAGTCCGCCAGCCCAGGTGAGGATCAGGTATCCCATTCTATCACATCGCTAAGGGCGCTGGAAATTTCTTTTGTAGACGCCGGGTGTAAACGTCTGTACTATGTCGGCAGCGGCAGTTCATTCGCTGGACAACAGAACTTCCCAATGGAGATGCGATTGAACCTACCAGGGCTAAGCTGTCTGCGACTCTGGCCCTCTTCGGAAACGCACCAAGATGCGGTCTTCGTCCTCTATAAATGTGGCATGTCAGCTGGGTATGCGTACACGTTTCATTCCCCAATGCACTCATTTGCTGCGGGAATACCACGCTCATTGTTGTTTCAAAAAGGTGTACACTCTCGTTATAAACTGGCACGAAAACTAGACCTTTCATGGCTCCACCAGTGAATCTCTGGAGCCTCACTCAGCCGCCTTCAGGCAGTGACACTGGCACCGTCAACTACCGAGATTTGAGGCCCAGCAATGCACCTCACAAAACACCCGGGGCCTTTCGAGTTGTCCAAGTCAAACCCCTCTTGAGAAATCCTCCAATTATCAAACTCTCTGAGTTCTCGGATATCCGGTTCGGTGGCTCAAGGAATGCTAAAGCAGATCTCAAGGCTCTTCAAAGTACAGCGGCGTATCGCTATGTCGCCGTCTCTCACGTGTGGGAGTATGGGGCAGAGGTCGAACAGGAACGACGCAACATGACGATTGACGATGACCTGAACATTGACGTCGATGACCTGGCCACCAAGGAAATAAGCTGGAGGGGCTTGGTGCAAATAGCCCATGCCGTGAACAGTAACCACCTGGGCGCGCTCGAATACTTCTGGCTTGACCTTCTTTGCATCGATCAAGTTGACAGGAACGATAAAGAAATGGGATTGCAGATCTGCATCATGAGTGGTATATATACGGCAGCCAGCTCCGTCCTCGTGATGATTGGTGGCGTGCCTTGCGTTCAGAGCACCAGGACCCCAACTGCCTGGATGGATAGGGCTTGGACTCTTCAGGAGGCAATTCTCAACCGGAACCAATGGGTTTTCATCAAATGGAGTACGAATCCAGCCCACCAATCCATCCTCGATCCGAACTCCATGAAAGGGCCGAACCCCAAAAAGGTGTACTGGAGATTCAGGCAAATTCCCTGGCCCGGGCCTGGTTTGAAGCCCGGCGAGGGACTCTACATTGTGCAGCTCCGCGACCTTCTTGATCTCGCCGATGCCCAACCACTGAGTGGCCTACCCGCCTTACCTCCAGTTGCTGTCCTGGACGGGGTCACTCACAGAGCTGGAGATGCACCTAGACATGCTCTACGAACCTGCCTTTCATACGATCGCCACGTTAGATACACAGGAGTCTGGAGAAGCATGTTCATGCGGACTTCTTCCAAGCCGGTCGACGTCGTCTATAGTATAATGGGAATCTTCGGTATCAGCATCGATCCCTACCGCAAGAATCGGCCCCCTTCCTTTTTATTCAATGATTTGGCGAGAAAGACAGCTGCCAAGGCCTGGATCGGGCCAGCATGGATGATGCTCAGTGGTGTGGGGGGTAGTGAGATCCGCAGGAACGAGCTGTCAGGCATCCTCCCGGTCTTTCCACACGCCGAGGGAGCCAACGTCAAGTCGAGCAACCAGCCGCCTACATTGCTTTTTGGCAAAGGGAAACGGAAAAGGCGGGAGTGGGTGGGCTACCACGTGGATCATGAGCGGTTCTACATCCCTCAGTACGACATCAAATTCCTGACGCATTCGCACCCGCACATCATCAACACCAGGATGATGGAGCTGAAAAGCCACTTACTCCAGAGCTACGTTACAGTACGGCGATACGGCTCCAAAGTTTCCAAGAGTAACATAGCCTCGATCCGCCTCGGGTCTGCCAAGGGGCAATTCGTCTACCTTGGCGACATCCCAGACAATCCTCCTTCACGTACTGTGTATGCGCTCTACGTTGGGAAGATTGGAGATATGTCGAAGCGAAGTGGCATACTGGGTCAAAACGCCTTTGTCGAATTCAACAAGCGTCCGCGAGTGAAGTTCGAAGGTCAGCACTACCTGATCTTCATCAAATGGGACAAGCGCCACAGGAAGTGGGATTACATCGCTGATGGCGCGTGGAAGCCAAATGGCACATACTGGAGCCCACCGAAAGCACGCTACATGCTCACAATGGGTGCTGGTTCACAGAAAACGTACAAAAGGTGGCCTGTTCCAAGTAGCCTTCGGTCGACTCTCAGTCCGGACAACCTGGATCTCCGGCGACGTCGCTTAGCCCATAGCTATGGGTTTGAACCTCTTCCAGACTTTGGGCATTCATCATCGCATAAGAGAATCAAGTGGGGGTATTACCAGGTAGGACTGCTGTTCTAATCAACCCCTTTTCCCAGTACCACTAAGCTGACACGCCTTAGCGGGACAGTTCTCCAAAGGTTGCACCGTTATGGTCAAAACGTCACATCAACTACAACCTCCGTGGTCTCGTCTCCTCTCCAAAAAAGATGGAAAAAAAATTAAAGCACCCCTCGGCACTGTCGGTCCTTTCCGCCCGGTCAAGGCATCCGCCAAAAAAGATCACGGAGCGTACACCCACCAAAATTACCAACGATGGGCACGCCGTAGTTCCCTATAGTTACGACGGTTGGTCCAGATCTGCATGTTCTCAGCACTCACTGAATGGCGTCAACGGAATCCTCCTCCCCAAGGCCGGTCGAACAAGGGGACGGCAGCGGTACTGGGTTCGAATCTGGTTCGGAGAGCGGGTCATGTACGTTCAGATGAAGTTTCATCGGAAAACTCCAGAGGAGTATTGGAACACGGTGGTTGTCCCGTACCGGAAGCGTGGTATAGGCGGATACGTGGTGAACGGGAAGTACATCAGGCGTCCAGTTCACAAACGGCCATACCCCTATACTCCATCGTGGACGAGCGATCCTCAGAGGTATCCGGTTTATCCGCCTCCGGTTGGAATTTGGCAACCAACTTTTATACCTCTGTGCGTGCCATTCTATTATACGTATGGCTGCTGTTGCTGAGGGCATCAACTTGGGTTTGGATAGGAATTGAGCACTCAGAGTGTCAGTTATTGTGCATACTACTTAGCTATATAATAGACACAAACAATACCGGGGCATATCGTTCAGTTACCTCATATTGCTTATATTGAAGTTAGAGACTGCAGTGTACTAATTCTGGCTTAATAATTGTGCCTGTAACAACCAACTTGAATATCCCCCACCATCTTCTAACTTAAGCCACAGAGGTCCATATCGCCAAGCCGCCGGTTAGCTTCTCTCGTTTTGTCACAATCTTGAAAGCTTCTCATGTGGACAGCCGAACTGGGAAAACGGAGTCGGCTGGCTGATCATCCAACAAATGCCTTCATGGAGATCATTGTCCCACACGTCGTTGGCTGGAGCATTGGGGAATCTGCGGAAGTAATGGGCATAGCCTGGATAAACATTGAGTTTAACTGGGACACTATAGGAACGTGAAAGTTAGCTGGACTCTATTATGTAGAGAGCTGGGACATCTTATTACCCCAAATGTTGCAACTTCTCATTGAACAGCATACCATGGTCACGTAGCGGGTCATCGCCGCAGACCATAATATGCGTGGGTGGTAGTTTGGTAATGCTTTCTTCATCGAAGAGAAGTGGGTTAATAATTGGATTGTCACGACAAAATTCTGGAGGATCCATCATGCGGGCGTAATGCACAACCCATGAATAAGAGAGGAGGGGTGCATTCTGACACTGTAGCGGAGAAGCCTTGTTGCTTTGGATCTGTTCGTAGGGGAACTTTTTCAGGCAAGCAGAGCCATGGAGCAGCTAAACATTGACCTTTGACCACAGACTCCCCCAGCTATGTTGAAGAGGCCATCATTAGTTGACAGACAACGCGAGAGTAGTTGTTTGCATTGACTCACCATCCTCTCTCGAATAACGATACTTGCTGCCAGACAAGCACCAGCACTGATCCCCATGACAAAAAGACAAAATTTTGGTGGCATCCCAATACTGGCTGCGTTCTGTATGATCCAGCAGCGGGTATCCCATGCATCTTGGAAAGGCGCCGGAGCTGTCCACTCCGGAGCCAGCCGATAGCCCACATTGACGACAGTGACGCCGCAATTCAGAGCTAAGCTGGTGCAAGTGGCATCCTCAGTGGGCAAAGAGCCGGAGAAAAATCCACCTCCGTGAAAGTATAAGAGGACTGAGGTACCGCGGTTTCGAGGGAAATAGAGGCGGATGGGTATTTCCATGCAATCCTCACCAGCAATTAGCATGGTTTTGGTCTTGACGCCGTGGTCACCCATCGCCTTTAACTCGTCACTGCTAACAGTAAGCCGCTGTGAGTTGATTCGACGACGAATGGCTTTTATATCTGGGTTGCTGGTTGGGTCAGGCGTCGGAGGCAGTGATTGCTGTTGGAGAAAGGAAGTCCATTCTGCAACAGGGCGGGCAAGATGGCTGAAACCTGCCATAGCGAAGGCTTTCTCGTATGGAATCTGCTTAACAGGAAAATGTGAATCTGATGCTGCATAGTTCTACGCTTCCTTATGGATATTTATACTTGAGTGATCAGCCCGATCCCTGATAAGCTGCAATGAATTCGGCGTTCTCAAGGCCCGCGACCCTTCGTGCGATTCATGCCCCGTGACCGAATCCATCGATGAGTTACTGATCACCAGCTCGAAGACTGCAGAAGTTGCTCCGAGTGGATATTCGGCTGTGGAGGATGATCGTCGTGTTGTTTAGAAAACATGGCCAGCAGCGGCAAACGAAACTGGCGTACACCAATGATACTGCAGCTCCGGTTCACTCTCATCGGAGAATCTGCCAAAGGAAACGTTGTAGCGGACTGCAATAGGCCCCGGGGTTTCCAAGACTGGGGCTATCTGCGGTAACTCCGGCTCGTCTCAACTCATGCGTGACCGATACGTACCTAGCTGATGATCACAGCCGGCACTTCAGAGTCAATTAAATGCTAGGTTGTAACATGACCCGGATCTCGGCATGGTTGAGACTATATCTGTCGTCGATATGCGCGGGGCGGAAGGTAAATAACCTCCGCGGGATGTCCGCTCCGACTTCACCATCTTTGGCGAAAATTCGGCTCACGCAATGACTGCGATAGTCTCAAAGTTGAATGAAAGATTCTCAAATAAATCATCATAGGGACTTTGAGGATTGGAAAGGGGCGTTCAGAGTCGAGTATCAGGATAGTGTATGGATAGAGGGACACCTTTCTGAGGTTCAGTAATGATGAGCCCGAGCCCCAATCTGAGGTTGACCAAGGGATCCCGCGACCTAAACGTGATCGCCACAAAAGTTTTCTGATTGGGACTCTCGGGTTGGTCTGTCTATAGGGATTTTCGACACTGTATTTATAAGCACCTAACCAGGTAGAGTGATAGAAATGTTAAGTTGTGGGACGTCGACTTTTTCGTTTGCTGCGCATCTCGATGGAGCATGTCCGCACCAGGAGTAGAATAGGGAATGACAAAGGCATACAAGGTCGGCTAAGTACAGATACTGACCAAGATAACCACACGTTACTTAGCATCTGGAGTAAAGGGACGCAGACTCGGGGCTCTAGCGAGCTGGGAGACAGTGAGATGACATCTCCGCTTGCCTCGGCACTTCAAGACTTGGCTCAATAGACCAATCACAAGCCTCCAAAAGCGAGCCCTTTACGCTCGCCTAAATATTACTGGCAACTAGCAATTCGCCGAGCATCATTCTCATTGCTTATCTTGTTCTTTGGTGGCTGTAATCCATGCCAAGGACGGGCCAGATCCTAACTCCGATCCGCCAGCCAATAATAACACTAAGAATCCGAGGTCTGCATGAGATCCTCGACAAAACGCCTGGACTTCAATGCCATCATCAAGAAGGATTCATCTTTGCTCAGATCAGCCGGGTTACCGGTAATTACGAGGAACCCGAGAATGAATTGAGTCCGATAGAATTAAATATATAAAACGTAGTGTCACTGGGCTGTTTGTTTTCCCCTGATTCTAGCATCACCATTCCAAGCGTGGTTTAATATTTACTAAAGCTTGTAACCATGGGTGGATCTTTTTCGAGCACATGGACGCAATCGTTCCCTCCTAAACCAACCTTTACCGAAAAAGATGTCCCCGATCTCAAAGAAAAGGTGACTGATACTACCTCTTATGGCATTCCCATGTATTCACATTGCAGGTCTACATCGTCACTGGCTCCAACACTGGCGTCGGTAAAGAGCTAGCTCGTATGCTCTACTCTAAAAACGCCAAAGTCTACATCGCCGCTAGGTCCGAAGACAAAGCCAAGACTGCCATGGCCGATATTAAGAAGGCTTTACCCGAGTCTACAGGTTCAATGGACTTTCTGCGTCTAGATTTGGCAGACCTTACTACTGTCAAATCATCTACCGATGCCTTCCTATCCAAGGAGAAGAAGCTTCACGTGCTATTCAACAACGCAGGCATCCAGAGCCCAGACCCAGGCGTGACTGCTCAAGGTTACGAGGCTCATCTTGGCGTCAACTCACTCGGGACTTTCCTGTTCACCAAGCTTCTGACGCCAAAGCTCGTCGAGACAGCCAAGAGTGAGCCCGCTGGTACGGTACGAGTCATCTGGGTGTCGTCTGCAGCGACAGAGATTGTGGGTGAAAAGTCTGTTGGCCTTCATCTGGACAACCTGGACTATCACATCGACAAGTCTGAGATGTACAAGTACGGCATGAGCAAAGTTGGCAACTACTTGCATGGCGTCGAGTATGCAAAGAGGCACCGAGCCGATGGTGTCGTCAGTGTTCCTCTCAACCCAGGAAACCTCCAATCAGACCTGTACAGGGACAGAACTTCACTGTTGTTCAAGTTCATGGTCAAGTATCTGATGTACCCTCCAGTACTCGGGGCTTACACCGAACTCTACGCCGGACTGTCTCCCGATATCACTATTGACAAGACCGGTAGCTGGGGTGAGTTTACGATGATAAAGGTCTGCAGCAAGTCTAACATGATGGATAGTAATTCCCTTTGGCCGTATTCATCCGATCAGAAAGGATCTCACCGAGGCCACAAGGACGAAGAGCGAGGGAGGAAACGGAACCGGACTCAAGTTTTGGCAGTGGAGTGAGACGGAAGTGAACAAGTACCTATAGGCATGGAGCATAAGGTTTAACAAGAGCTTTGGCTGGTAATATAGTTTCTAGTTAGACGAGATATTATCCCTGCATGGAGATTGTCGATTTGCGGATGGTACTCATTAATTTTTATAACACTATCCATCTATTTCCCGGCGCGGTTATCCCGTCACGGGTTGGGCGTATCAAGGCATCAAAGTATTATATCCCAACTAACACAGCGGCGATTTTAGTCTTGCCGCATGAGTAGAAGATAAGTTATAAAGCACATGTCTTGGTTGATAGAACAATGAGAAAAGGCGACGTATCAGGCATCATAAGAAGAGTTTAGGCATTTAAATTAAGAGTGTAGTATACACTATCAAGAAGTACAAAGCCAATCCTCCTCGTCAGCCATTACCATATCCATCATGCCTTCTCCACAGGAGCCTCATACTAGTACATCGTATATACCGCTGGCCGCTTAGTAAAGACCAAGCATGGCCAGGGCGGCAACAGTAACGGCGGTAGCGAGACCGAAGTGCTTGGCACCAGCGTTAACAATGACCGTGGTGGGTGCGGGGGTGCCCTACAAAAAGAGATAATCGTTAATCTACTGGAGGAGTAGGAGGAACCATGCGAGACATACAGTGACACCGATGGTGCCGATCTCGTCAACCGAGGTCTTGGTGCCAGCGGAGCCGGCGTCGGTGGACTCGGTAGCAGGGGTGGCGGCAGTGGTGAGGGTAGTGGCGGCGGAGGAGCCAGCAGTGGTCTCGGAGTCATCAGTCTCCTCGGGGGCGGCACCAGTGGTGGTAGCCTCGGGGGTAGAGTCGTCAGTCTCCTCAGCGGCGGCAGTGGTAGAAGGCTGGCCAGCCGCAGTGGTCTGCTCCTCCTCCTCATCGGCGGTGGTCGCGGGCTCCTGGGCCTGGGTGGTGGAGGGCTGAGCGGCAGCAGTGGAAGCGGGCTCCTCCTCCTCAGCAGTGGTAGCGGCAGCCGAAGAGCCAGAGGCGCTGGGGGTAGGCGAGAGACCGCACTCCTCAGCGGCGCTGGTGACACCGTTGCGGTAGTACTGCCAGATGTTGTAGGTGTTGGCGCAGATCATGCAACGTCCGTAGCGCTCGTTCCACTCGTCGTTGTCACAGTAGCCCTCCTCGCGGCCAAGAGTGATCAAGAGACCTGAGCAAGGTTAGGTACAATCACATGCTTACATGTGTGTCGATGCAACATACCGCAGTCCTCGTGGCAGGCATATTGAGGGGTGCCAGGGGCCTGACGCTTGAGAAGAGCAGGAACAGTGTCGGGGAACTCGAATCGGGGGTCGAGGGCAGCCACCATGGAGGCCGAAGCCAAAAGAGTGTAGGTAACGAACGAATGCATCTTGAAGGTGAGAGATGAGATAGTCTAACCGCCAAATTGCTAGGTGACTGGATTGATTGTCTTGATCGAGTGCTGAGGATGAAGAAAAAGAGTACAGCTCAGAGCTTGCGAAGCTCTCTTATATAACCGGAATGACTCGTCTCTGGAGTTAATGTCCAAACCCCTTGATCGAGAAGGGAAAGGCTCCAGGTCCGGGGCGGTTCCTGCAGGCCTGATCCACGCCTGCAGAGCTAATTGCAACGGTATCCAGCTTTCTCGCCCCTCCGGTAAAGCCGAGAGTGTGGCCGGAGCTCCTACTCCCCGCGGATGCAACTCGTGGCCTGATGCCAAGTCTAATCACGCGCTGATGGAGTAGCACCAACGTCCCAAAGAAGAATCCTGATCCGAAAAGAGGTGCCGATATCGTTCGTGGGAAGGATTTCCCTCAAAAGAACCCCCCCAAAGGAGCAGGGGTCTTTGACAGGCGCCCAGGCCTCGCCAAGCCTTGGAAAATTGTGGGCGAAAAGTCCAAAACCGGTGTAGCAATGCATCCAAAATCTTATCTGATCATCTGATAAGCAAGGGTCCAGCTCGGGTCAGACCCAGTGACCGGCAAATAACTCGGGCTAAAAGAAACCGTTCACGAGTACGTATAGAACTTGTGTTTCTTGGCTAAATGCTGGACCCCCACCACACACACATGCAAGTTAGTAGTTTCTCGGCGACCGACAAGTCCGTGGGACGGTGGGAGGTTGGTGTTTCTATTGGAACGTGTAGTAGTATATCAGGAGGATGAGTGCCCCTTGTTTACCGCCAGTTACTCAACCCTCATTTCCCGTGCATGTTCTGCCGCGTCATCCTATCGCCGCCCACAATGCTCAAGAACCTTCTCCTTCTTGGTCTGGCGACCTTTGTCGTTGGTCAGTCTGATGACGATGACATCCCTACGGGTGCCAGCGTCACTGACGATGAGATGGGCCCGGCGGCCTTCATGTGGCCGGCTGACAGAGTCTGGGCTGGCGATGTCGACAATAGGGCTCCTTGTGGTTCCCGCGCTTCGGCTGGAAACAGAACCGAGTTTCCTATGAGTTTGTTTCACCTCGAGTTAAGCAGTTGCGACAGTTGCTAACATAAGTTTAGCCGGCGGTGCTGTTTCCCTGGTTGCTCAGGATGACTACTACGATGCAAAGATTAGCATCTCGTACTCGAGCGGTTAGTTTCCATTTCCATACTTTCCTCTCGGTAACATTCCTGACAGTAACAGACCCCTCCTCCAACGATGACTTTGAGACCTTGATTCAGGCGAAGTCCATTGCCGATCTGAACCCAGGCCACACCTGCGTCCAGGTCCCCGATGCGCCATCCAGTGTCTCAGCTGGCGACAACGCCACGCTGCAAATCATCTACCGCGCCGACTGGGATGCTCCTCACAACCAGACCTTCTACGCCTGCGCGGATATCACCTACGTCTCCGAGGCCAACTTCAACTTTGAGATCCCCTGCTTCAACGCTACCGAGCCCGGTGACGATGATAAGGAGGCTGGCGCTACTGCTTCTGGCAGCCCAACTGCCACTCACCTGTCGACCAAGGAGACTTCTACTTCTGAGGCTTCTAATGATGACAACGAGGAGAAGTCGTCCGGTGGTTCCAAGGGACTCAGCGGCGGTGCTATCGCTGGTATCGTTGTCGGTTCGGTTGTTGGTGCCCTTGCCATCCTCGGCGCTGGTCTGTTCCTTTGGCGCCGAAAGCAGCAGCAGGAGAGGAACGAGCGCATTGCTCGTATGGAGGACAACGCTCGCAAGCACCAGTTGGCTACGGACAGCATCCGCTCCTCGCAGGCTTAAGTTCTAACTGTGCGACGAAGAGCGCATCAATGATTATTCTACGGTGATGTCTTTATGATACCTGTATGAAGGAATGTGATACCTGGTAGTGATGGAAATGTGTAGATAGTTTATGTCTAATGGAACGATATTTGGTCTTAAGAACGGTACATTTCAACTAGATGCTGTGTTCTCCTGATCTTTGGTGCATCTTCCAAGCGAATAGCATCCAGCATATCTGCTATGACAAGTCTGCAAGAGACCTTCAGCCACAATTCGGCATCTATCACATATCCGTTCATGCGAACACTACCATCAGAGCTGAACTGCGGCCATCGCTTATCCGGCATTCTCCGGACGATCTCATTTCCGCCCTCTACGCTACCGACGCACGCCCTGAGGCTACGCGGCTACGCCGTGATCTTTCAGCTCGATCAAACAGATTCCCGGATTTTCAGATTCCTCTGGGCGAGACAGGGCCAGGGAGCCTCCCAGTACCTGTAATCTTCCACCGCGGCCACCGTTTCCCGATATCGGCCGTTGGTGATGCCATCTTCAACACCCCTTGACGATGCCCCGAGGTCTTGCTCCTTCCACCGTTTTCCAGTCACCCCAGAATCACAATCACACCAACGGTCGATAAAGACTTGATTTACGTACGCTAGACTAGTTTCCACGTGGTGATTGGCGCCCCAGTTGAAGAATCACGCAATAAAAGTTGGCCCGTTGGAGCGCTTGGGTACCATTGCTGTGGAGCCGACGAGGATCGATAGTTGCATCCCTTCGTGTTTGGATGGGCCATGAGCAAATTTGGGAAATATGGGACGGAGCAAGACCAAGGATCTAAAGGATAAAAGCCGGATCTGCTAACAGACCGAATAAGAATAAGCCCGCGCAAACCTTGTTGTTGACGGATCGAAAAAAACACCCATGATGGTGGCAACGGAGGGACAGGGGGGAGCACGGAGCAGAGTCCTCACAATGCTTAGCGTGGGAGGAGTCCGGGACTTCACCTGAAATCTGTGGAGACGGAGGTGACATCTGCAGGGATAGCATTGGACACCATCTAATCAATCTTATCAATCAGTCAATCACTGGCCCGTCATCGGATATGTTGATGGAACCCTTGGTTGGCACTATCGGCTTGGCACAGCTACTGGACTTGGCACAGCTGGCGTGTCACCCTCGGTTGGTTCAGGGAGTGGGCGCCTGTAACCCAAGACGGTCTTGGGGCATTCCACCAGTCCCTTTTCTTCCTCCGTATTCAAGTTTAGTGGCCGGCACAAGTGGGATAGAGCCAGGCTATCGGTAGTCGTGGCTTGGCTCTTGGAGTGGGAGTGCTTGGTCAGGCGTGACCAAGCACCGGATGGAGAAGGTAAGATAACGTTTTCACTTTAATTGGGAGTTGGAAAGATGTGCTGCAGATGCACGCGATGCATAACGTGGCGTCTATTGCAGGACGGGATGCTTCCCCTACCCTACCTAACCTAAATCACATCTTGATTCCCCGAATTTCCGGTTGGCATGTCGCCCATTACTTCTTCTGTGCCTTTTTTTTCTGCTCGCTCTCATCCTCTCGACATGTCGGGCAAATAGTTGGTCGTGCCTTGCAAATAGACGTGCTGATTTCTTCACTACAAGGCCTGTTCGGCTCAGCTTTTTCGCATCTGACTAGGTAATCCAGGATCTCGATAAGAGATTGGCAGCATGAGCATTGGGAATGGCGGCGGCCAATGTAGCATATCTCGAAGGAACTTGTATAGGTTAGCACTGAGGTGTAGAAATTGGAAGATTCGCTGGTAGCAAGAAAATAGCATCGAGAGCGATTATACACTTTTTACACATTTTCCTAGAGCTTATTTAACCTCTTTGACTCTTTGTGGCCTAATAAGTAACGTCTAATTGACAGGTAAATGTTCAATCTGTTAAAAACACGTTCGTTTAGATACATGGAGAAACCTCCTGCAGAGGGAAGTTCTGTTACCTTACGTTCAAAGCCATCTTGTTACTCAATCGAGAGAAGGCATGTGTGCATGGCCATTTTACCTATGATTCTTTTCTCTAAATCTTCTGGTAATTACTGTCAAGCTTAATATTAAGAAAAGAAGAAAAAATCTGTTGGCTCGCTGCATAGAAAAGACCCGAATGGCTCAAAGGTGAGCTTTGTCAACACAAAGGCCGGGTCAGACACGTCAATACGTTCACACACAGAAAAAAGACTAAGAACCAGTGCCCCGTGCCCGCTCCTTTGCCAACACGTGACCGGAATACTGTGATTACCGACCAAATTAGGGGCAATCACTTGAACCTGACCAGTTCACGCATGGCGTCATTCCTTTTCTCACGAGTGAATAGGGGCTGTTGCATCTTTGTTCAACGCTTTGCATCTCTGAAACATGGACACTAACATGAACCGTAACCTAGGTAGGCACACCCACCCATGATGAGAAAGCACACAAAGGGTATCACGTGTCGAGTTTTGCTTGGCGCCAAGAGGGAACAAAGGGGAAAGGTTAATCCTCTTACTCACACATATGGTTCGAGTAGTGTTCAGAGAGGTATTGGCGATGTCGTGAATGAGCATAATCTCACTGGCATATCTGTTCTCTCTGTTCGTATCGGCGCAGATGGTAAAATTCACAGGGACGTCTGTGTCAAAGTGAGAACAGATCCATCTCAACACCAGAACACACAGTCATATCTTTATCCGGGAGGACACTATTCCCTATGTTCAGCAATTAATATAGAAACAAAACCTTGGCGAATTCCATTCACTCGCACATAAAAAGACTGTCGATCTCCTGTCTTGGGCTAAGATCTCATCATCACATTCACATCTTCACTCACACAACAACTACTCACTCACAACTCAACACAATTCACTACAATCCATCACGATGGATTCTTTCACTTTCACCCATAACACCAACCCCAGCCCCACTGTCACACAGTCAGTCGAGCAGATGCCCGCACCTCCCGCCGACAAGGCTGGCATGGGGCCTAACAGCCTACCTCACAGCACCACATGCACCTGCCAGTGGTGTGGCGGATGCCGACGCCCGATTCATCACTGGGACACCCTCCGGTGCAGTGACTGCCACACCGAGTGCCCCGATTAAGCGAGGGTGAGTCTGCAGTGTGACAGCCGCTCACAAAGTTGTCCAGTGGGAACTTCATGGCAGTGTCACCTGACACAGGTGAGTAGAGGTGAGTTGAGACTAACTGAGAGTATGAGAGAGTAAGAGTAAGCAGAAGAGGTAGATCAATAAAAGTCTTTCGAGACACCAACTAAACAGTTTCATAATACAAATGAGAGACAACAGTGAAGTCTAAGAGTGGTTATGACACACATTCCCATAGAGCCAAGGAGTGGAGGGTAAAGCTCGGGGCCATCCATAACAGCGAAGAGTCCAAGGTGCTCAACTATGAATGAGGCCGCCGGGCTATCAAGCGGTGACACCAGTCCAAATCACTTGAGCAGTTTAGAAACATACTTTCAGTGGAATGACCTATTTAAGCCAATGGCTTTTGAATATAGAGAACGGTTATATTTGCTCTTTGTGTGTGAACCATATAATGGACCTGCCTACCTGCGTAAACTCTTCACCCGTGTTTTATCTGCCAACGACGTAATAAAGTTTGGATGGAGATCCCAAGTTTTCTTCCTTCAAGTCTGTTAGGCCTGTTCTTAGTAATTAAATATGTGAATTACTTGCAAGGTAAAAGACGGCGAAGGGGACTGCTTGACCACGCCACAGCACGAGATGTCATGCATGATCAAGATGAAAAGATAACCTTATTTTCGATGGTATCTGAGATCAATTGTACACAGGGCAACATACGATCCCGTTCCAAACGATTACGAGCTCGGATCAACGGTAAGGTACAAGTTGATCGCTTCTTGGCTAAATTGAAGATCGGCCGATGGGTATCCACACAACTGCCGTTGTACGGCCGATGAACTTTTTGTCGTGAATGACAAGTCATATCTACGTCTCTAAAGTTGGTGAGGCTCTATTTTCATGCCTAAAAGGTGCTTGACTCACAATCATTCGATGGCTCATGGTGAGCTTTCACATGTAGGAACCAGAGTATTCGCTCGTCCAAGGAGGGGAAAAATAAACGTGAAGCTATCAGACAGCTCAAATCTCGCAAATCTGGGTGAACCAGAAAGCTTTTCAGGGCGCTAAGAGTCAAGAAAGAATCGTATCAAGCCATGTTTTCAACTACTCATATTATCTACTCGTACAACAACTGTCTCAAACGGCGAGACAAAAACTCTAAGTTAGTCCATGAAGAACTCCCGGAGCTTTCGCAAGATCTCATCATTGGGCCTCATCTCCACCTTCTCCAGCTTCCAAAGCCGCTGGAGCAGTTGTTTGCTCATCTGATGACCACTGAAACAATTCTGTCTATCAAATACCCGGCAGACCGTCATGCGTTCACCATCGGACATCTCGAGCCACAGCGACACGACGTTGCCCTCGAACCTCAGCTTGCTGATCTTGTCCTGCAAGGCTGATCCTTCTTCGGGTGTTGTTGCAGGATTATTTTGAGCCATATCTTGCTCTGCCGTTAGGACCTTGAGCTGGTCCATCCTCTCTGTTAGATACCGGCATTCGCCTTTCATCTCCCAGGCGGCGAGGGTGTTGAGAAGAATGTTTGACGTCTCCACAATGCGCTCATTGCGCAACTTTTTAGGTCGGGCCAGCTGAATCCACTCTTCAATATTGTGGGCAGGTCGCTTGATAGAGGCCATGGTGTGCTGCTGTCGAGGAGATCTGTCTGTACTTGAAGATGCCGTAGGCGCTATGGTTGTAGATTCTGTGAGCCAGGGGATGAGTATTTATGCAGTTTAGAACCACGGTTCTTTATTAGTCTTGTGATCATTCGTATACTATCTGATCAAAGCCTTTGCTAAAGTCGTGTAGGTGAATGTTCAACAAGTGCCTTTGTTCGACCTGAACACCTATTAACAATTCATCGACGCTATGTTCTGGATCTTGCGGAAAACGCCTAAAATGTAATGACACGGGACGTTCAGCAAGCCACGATACTTCCCGGGGCGTAAATAGCCCCAAAATAGTACTCGAAACATGTCGTAGGAATCAGAACATGTTTTAGTGCCAATAAAGCTATGTTTTCTGTGTGCCTTCTGTTTCACTCCCCGTCGTTACATCTTTACCGGCAAAGGACACCAATGAAATAAGGAAGTTATTAATCTTTAATGCAAGGAGGTTTCTCACGCTGAACATTTCCCGTGTGACATCTAGCAGCCACTCTGCGGTATCTAATTCAAGGCACAAGCCGTTCAGCCACTGTGCCAAGTTGAAACAGATCTTCCGTCTAGCACCAATCACAAGAATAGACGGGCCAATCATTTCCCAGCGGGTTGTGCGCGCCCCTGGGCTTGGCAGGACGACCCCATGGAGTTGCAGTCCAGCTGAATAGAGAGGCGTATTTTGGGCGTCACCATTGGCAGTCTAATTTGCCAAGCACTTCTGGCGCCTCCTCAATTTTTGAATCTCCCTCCGATCAAGTTGAGATAAAAACCTCGATTCTCTTTCTTCCTTTCTTCGAGTTCTGGCTGAATCCTTGATTGCTTAGCAAGGTACTCAACAGCCATGGGCAACATCTCCACGCCTCACGCGCCATGGAACATCACCCTTCTTCAGCAAAATGCCACAGCTGAAGAAATTATTGCCCTTCCGTGGGTCAACAGCCCCAACATTCGCGGTACTATGGATATCCTGCAGAGTTGCATCCTGACCCTGCTTGCGTGCATCTATACGGCTCTTCACCTCGACGTGCCGAAAAGAACATCGAGCTGGCGCCTATTTCTCACGAAACTGAAATGGGTTGCGATTACCCTCTTTGTACCTGAGCTTCCTGTTTTCATGGCAGCTGATCAACTCCATCAGGCGTGGAAGCTTCGACAGGAGCTTCGTGAGTTGAAGAAGAGGGACGAATCTAGCAACGTGGAGGTGAGAGTCCTTTGAATGTCATCCGAAGCCTTTCTTGCTGACTTTGCAGTTTGAAATTGACCTTCGATATTGCTTCTTCATCATCATGGGAGGCGTTCGTCTTGATGTCCACGACATCATCTCCATGCCAGACCTTGACCCTGAGGCCGTCCAGTACTTCAAGGACGATGGAGGTCGGAGATCTGTCCGGCCAAGCCCTGAAACCGTGGCTTGGCTTGCCAAGCAAAATATCTGGATAGAGGTGTCACAGAAGACCATTGACGACAAGAGCAAGGCCGACATCCTTCAAAAGATCCTTGTGGTCATCCAGGTGCTATGGATGGTGACGCAATGCATCGCTAGAAGCGTGTATGATCTGCCGTTGACCTTGCTGGAGATCCATACCATGGTTCATGTGGCGTGTGCCGTCTTTCTCTATATCTGCTGGTTTCGGGTATGTCTTCACGTTCATGTGAAACACGTTGGCTCGTGTACTAATCAAGCTTAGAAACCACTCAACGTCCAGGAACCCGTCATCTACGAGGGTGGGTCACTCACAGGAGAAATCGCCCTCAAAATCGAGCATCAATTCTACGCAGAGATGAAGTACCTGTTCGCCCTCTTCCCACCCCGCACGCACCCAGACCAAGCTCCCCCCAAGGGACCACACGGCATGAAGATGCGCTGGGTAGACAACCTAGAAGACTCCACAATGCGCCCGGGAGATGTTCTTCCTTCAGGGCTCGCCTTGTGTTGTACAGTTCCACAAGAACATCACAGAGAGGACCAAGAGAACGCCGAGCCTGACTACGGCGAGGTTCCTGTGACCGAACAGTTTCTTCATCGTTGGGACTGCATTCTCAAGAGATACGCATTTGAAGACTGCGAGCGGTTGTCAAGAGAGCGGAAAATCACACTATACGCAAACGACTTTTTTAGAGTAGATCCTCGGCCCCTCCCATGCATGGACGAAGACCCTCCAACACCGTATTTAGCACTCTTGGACGAGTTCACTCCCTTCAGAAGGACCACGTTCAAAAATATTCCATTTGCTGAAGGCAAAGACAACTTTGACATCAAGTTTCTCGACATGCTCGGGGGGAGAGTCACTCTACAGCCGGCCGACTTTTTCAGGATTTGCTGGCAGATCCCCGAGCTCATGGCTCTCGCTGCCGCTCTCTCGGGCATGTACGGGGGCGTTCATCTCACAGCATGGAATTGGACATTTCCAACCTATACCGAGGACCTTCTCTGGAAAGTCAGCTGTTTATGCGTAGCTGTCGCATTGCCTGCCTTCTTCTGCGCTAGCTGGGCGCTCGTTGGTATTAGTGCCATCTTGCACTCTCTCGTGGAGCCATGTTTTGGTCTTCGGAAGAAATGGGCATCACGGGCATTTAAGGACCCGCTTCGAGCTTACTCGGCCTGTGTTGCAGTCATGTACGTCTGTTGTAGGATCTTTATCGTTGTCGAGGCCTTTGTGGCATTGAGACAGGTCCCTGTGGGAGTCTACATATCGCCTGCATGGGTTCAGATGGTGCCTCACTTCTAGTAGAGTCCTAAGAATAACAAATATTGGCAGTCTATGACTTGAAACCCCTCATGTCTCGCATTATTGCTGATCCTCTTTTTGCAGCGCCTTGACGACAGCTATAGCAAAGTCAATATTCCCAGCAAATATCTCCCACGAATGCTCGGGATATCCTGACTGAACCGCGATGACAGTGTCCAACTTGGGGATAACATAGAGGGACTGGCCATACATTCCAAACCCAGCAAACGCTCCATTCTCCCTCAGCAGACCGCCTTCGGCACCCTTGGCAGGTGTCCACCAGCCCGTTTCGTATCCAAATGTCGGAATAATGTCGTTTCCTCCAGGAGCTCTTGGCCCTTCGCTAGTCTTGGCTTCGGAAATACCCTGAAACCAACCGGCCGGTAGGGCAGGGCCCTTCCCTTCTCCTTTGAGGGCGTCAAGGATGAAGCACCCAAAGCGAGCCATATCAGTCAGGGTCACTGACAGGCCTCCATGTCCATCAATCTGTCCTGCCCCAGTTGTTCGCATGTACGCATCGTACTGCATTCCTGCGGGTTCCCAGATCTGACTAGAAATGTACTCCTCCAGCGGCACTTTAGTAGCTCGAGAGATGGCGATTGACAATACATAAAAGTTGGGGTTGTAGTAGTGAAACTCTTCCCAAGGCTTAGCCACCTTTCTGAACGTCCGCAACCAATTGAGCACGGCAGTAGTGTCCCGCTGGGGGTAGAGATCGGTAGCGTACATTGGGTTTGGAACATCCGGTGGTCGTGCCTCGTCGGAGATTTCGACGACACCAGCAGACATGTTGGCGAGGGCCAGCAAGGACACGTCCTGCCAGGCAGTATCTTTCAACTCTTCGACATGACGGCCAACAGTGTCATTGACAGACAGCTTGCCTTGCTGCTGAGCGATACCCAGAATAGTCGTCATGAAAGACTTGGTGACAGACTGTATGTCATTGCGAGACGCAGGCGAGTTTCCATGTCGGTACTCCTCAACTCTAATCACGCCATTCCGAACAACAACGCAGCCAGTCCATCCAAACTCGCGCATAACACTCTCGATATTAGAGTTAGGCTTGTCGTCAGTCGCCAAATTGATGTCGAGAGGTGGCCCCTTGGCAAAGCGTCTCAGATAAGAGCCATGTCTGATTTGAGTTGTCCGCCCGGGAAATGTCTCTTCACGCAATCTGTAGAGAAGAGGGGTGAAGGCTGCACCAGCGGGATCGAGAGAGGAAAGCTGGAAGCTGCCGATCTTGTCGGCTATTGTGAGGGGTGTTTCTGGAGGTGACATGATGTGCAGTGCGTGGCTCGATAAGGCTCAAGGTTTGAGCTACTCCTTGTCAACCGAGTGTGTCTACGCGGGGAAACGAAATCTTTCTTCAGGTGCAAGTCAGCATATTCCCAAGTCGGAGGTCTTCTCCGGGAGTTGGTCCGATGAGAGCGGATAATAGCCGAGCAAGACGGGTCCGCTCGAGGAAAGACAGACCAATCATTCTCAACATCATCCTTTGGCAGAGAAGAAGCGTCGGTCGCGGCCCCCGATGAGTATTTTTTGACTCGGATCAAACCCGAATGGTCGAAGCTGGGGCGGATAGTTATCTTGTTAGAGTAACTACCTACACAACTCAGCATCAAGCCTGCAATGTAATCTCGCCTTGAGTCTGACGAAGGCGCTGTGCGTAGTTGCACGCATTCAATTGTCAGTAGAAAAAAGAAGAACCCTCTTTCCTCTGAGCACAAGGGAGCATAAGCTTGTCATAATTCTTCAAGTTCAATACTGGCTGACCCAGTCATCGCCCTTGCAAAGAGAAATCACTGAAATGATTCATTGCCAGCCGAATTCTCGACTGAAAGAACTTAACAGGCACGTGTATTGCCACTGGAAATCTAATGAACGTCTAACCTAATCTTTAACCCGAACTCTAAACTCTTAGCCACGCTCATTGTCTCAACCGTTACCCTCCCAAACAGCCATCTTCAAGCACTCAACGCCCGCCAGGTTTCCTTTCCTGCTCCATCTCCTTTCGAACACCCGCCAGCAGCTTCTCAGTCTTTACACGCCGCATATTGTCTTCAGGAAGAGTATTCCTCCGGATCTTTGCCACATGCTCGAGTAGCTTGACCGCTCTGCCTCTGTGCCCCAGCTTGTAGTAGGCCATTCCAAGGTTGTGCTGCACTTCAAGTAGTTGCGGCTCTCCGTCAAGGGCCCCGGCTGTCTTCCAGATCTTGACTGTGTGTCTCAGTATGCTCACAGCCCTGAGGGTTTGTCCGTCTTCCAGAAAGGCTTCTTCCATTTGATTCTGGAATGCGAGTCGGTCCAGGTCGGGTTTGGGGCCATGTTCGCCCCAGACAGGGTCTATTCCCTCCAATCCCTTCACTCTGGAGGCCGAATCCCCATCGACCATTCGTGCGATCCTCAGTTCAGTCCCTAACGACCTCAGTGTAGCATCGGCAACCCATCCACTTTCAACCGTCGCGAGCAGGTACTGTGCTAGCTCAACTACCCTCTGAAGATGGTTGTGTTGTCCGCTTGTTATTCCAAGCGCGCGACGCTTGTACAGTAGTTCCTGATTGCTCGATGACACTGTCCTCTGGAGTATTTCAATCTCGTACTCCAGCCTCTTGACCATCACTGCTGTGTGGTGGTTCTGGGAAGCAATTCCGAGATAGTACTGCCGGATTAGCCGGCACATTCGGGTCTGCTTTGTTCCATCTTCTGCTTCGTAGAGACTCTGTAGGAGCTCATAAGCCTCAGAAGCTTGTCCATTGGCCAGAAGGGCATCCGCAAGCCAAGGCCAAGAACTTTTTAGGCCTGTGTGGCCACTTGGCAGCTTGTTTAGTGCATCCGTTATCTTGCGTAGTATCCCAGCGGTCTCCTTCTCATCTTTCCTGAAATCAGAAAAGTTCCTCAGGTTCCGAAGGGCTTGAAGAAGTGGAGTAGCATCTTTTTCAAATGAACGCGATCTTTCGTGCTTTGCCACGACGTCTTGTAATAACTCAATGGACTCATCCACCTGCCCTTCCTGATGGTAAGTCAAAGCAAGCATGCCCTCACAGTCTAGTCGATCTAGGTCGTCCTCGTGGAGGTGCCCCTTCGCCCAATTGCAGGATTCTTGATAGAACTCACCGGCCTCCCTCACGCGACCCTCGCTTAGCAAATACCTACCCAATTCGCAGCTCAAGAGAAACCTCCCTTTCGTTTCAATCCGATCTTCTGATCGAAGAATCTTCAGCCCATGCGAGATAAACTGTCTCCAGTATGGCTGTTGCCCCGCCCCCTCGCGAAGCACTGCTGCAAGGTGCTTGTACGCGCCAATGGTGGTCTCGGAGGACAAACCACTTCTCTGTACCCAGATTTTCGTGGCTAAATGCACAAGGCTATGCATGTCATAGACTTCTTGGTCTTCTCGTGGAGCCAAAAAGGCATAAGAGCAAAGAGTGCCAACTGAGTACGTGAGTTCCTCTTCCAAGTCCCCACGGGGTAGAATTGGGAGCGGGATGTCCTTGGGTTCGATTCTCGAGATAAACCTGAGTAGATTGGCAGCCATTGGGTCTTGTGCGAGTATCTGGTCGAACGAAACACACCACGTGGTTGCCACAGCGTTTTGCGACCCATGGTATCGAGTTCGGTCGTGGAATTCGCGACTCAGTAGGGAAGTCATTTCCCTCTCGGTGCCTCGCAGCAACTCGAGGTATCGGGTGATCGAAACCTTGCTTCGATTCAAATAGGCCGAGGCTTGAGCGATCGCCAATGGAAGATATGTAAGCTCTTCCAACAGCTCCGAGACAACAGAGTGGTCTGCAAGTAGAAGCTTGCTGTTGATGGACTTTCCCAAGATCTTCAGGGCTTCCTCTGGTTTCATTTCGCCAAGTTCCAGTGGCTCTTCGTCAGAAACAACAAGGGCTACCTCATTCGAGCGGGTGGTGAACAGGATTCGGCCAGCAGGACTTTGTGGCAGCTGTTCATCGATGCTGAAAGAATGGCCGGGACCACCCAGAACCAAGTCCCTCTCATCAGCGTTGTCAACAATGATAAGCCATGGCCCAGACTTCTTGGAACTCAGAAAGTCTCTCAGAATAGCCTTGGAATCCAGACCTTGCTGGAAAATGTTCAATCCGGTGGCGGCTGTGTTGCAGCTTTCCTCAAAGCTGCTAGCACTCACTGCGGAAAGCCAAAAGATGGAGTACTGTGGCTTCTCATGCTGGACCCAAAAGGCAAACTCAAGAGCGGTCTGGGTTTTGCCCACCCCTCCGAGCCCAGCCAGTGCGACCCTTTCGCAGGGCTCCTCGCCGAAGAAGGCATCCGAAAGCTTCTTGAGGATAGTTTCACGGCCAACAAATCGCTTGTTCTTCGCGAATGGGAGACAGTACTTGGGTGGTGGCTGGGAACTGTTTGTTGCTGCTTGGATCGCAATGTTGCAAGCCTAGGTATCATGTGAGTCAAAGGGCATTAATGATGGGACGCATTCTCAACTAACTTGGATTTTCTCGACAAGTTCTCTATTGGCATGCTCTACACATCCGTGTTAGTGATAGCTTATCACGAGAAATCCTCTATGTACACACTTTGCTTTGTCTTGAGATTCTTGACACAATTTTCCACCATCACAGCACTGTCCGACTTCTCGAGATACACTTGTGCGGCTATCTTGATCTTTCCGCTTTCCTTGTACTCGGAGAGATCGATATCCTGGAGGCCCTGCTCGACGTTGAAGCGAAAGTATCGATGGGATGGGCGTCGCTCTGATCCCGCCATGCCAGGGCGAATCTCTGGGCCGTCAGCTCAGTGTTTGTGCTGATATTAATGAGTGTTGTCGAAAAAAATTGCAAGAAGTTATCGCTGATGGATTTCATGCCTGGATTTCCCGTGCCAATGGAAATGAGACACTTGACCAAAGGCTTCAGGTCTTCTGTTTCGCGGCCCATGATGTATCTCGCCTCACCAACGACTTCGTCAACCGGGTTGTTGGCGCCAAGACCCCCATCGAGGAACTTCATATCATCGATCGTGACGGGCTCGAAGAAGGTGGTTGCGGCGGACGTCGCCATAGCAACTTCGACGATGGTAGCGTTGCTAGAGGGCTCCTTGATCGTGTCGTAGCTTCTCAGGCGGCGAGTCGTCGCAGAATGGGCAGAGGTCGCGCAGACGAACCTTGGCTAAGATCAGCAACGTTCTATGAAGAGCTTAATGAGAGGGATCTTACACTTTGCAACCCCTTTCCACCTTGTCATTGAACCGGGTCTCTGGGGGCAAGTTCCTGTCATTCAAGACTGCCTCAATCGCAGTTCTGAGCTTCTGAGAGTCGAATCGAGACTGGATATCTCCCCGAAATGTGATGCTGGACCAGTGCTTCTTGAACTTGAAGACAGATTCGGAAAGCTTGCAATAGGCTGCAATGCATTCGCCCACATCCATCTCCAGCCGGCCCAGCATGATGGCGATTAATCTGTCCTGTGTCAGCCTGAGATGTCTTTGAACAAATTGCCATCCTTACCCTCCGGTGCTTGTACCCCCGATGAGGTCAAAGATTTCGCACGGTTTCTTTGCGGGCAAGCCGGCTGACGCCCGTTGATGGTTGAGATCTCTCATGATGTGATCCAAGATGTACAACAAAGATAAGCCCCGAACACCCCCTCCATCAAAGGAGAGCATGCAGAGACCGCTCTCGTCGAGTGGGTTTGGCCCACCAGCCATTGCAGTCTGCTCCATGACAACAATGAACACGCAGAAACAGACTTGGAAGCAGAAGATGTGATGATGAGTCCTCACAGGTTGAAGGGAGAGATGGAGGGGAAAGAGCGCTGAGAAGCGCATATGAGAACTTTACAGACAAAGAACAGGCACCAATGCCATCTCTGGAGCTACGCAACAACTTGTGAGGCACGGCATGGGAAATCGCAAGATGAGTGATTGGAAATGATAATAAGTACCTCTGAAGTGGTGATGACTGTGTGGTTGGGAAGGTATTCTTTATCGGGCGCAAGCAGGGATGGTGCCCCACAAGGCTTCACAGAATGTTATACATCATTAAACCAGCATCGTTTGACTGTTGTTTGTCTACTAGTTCATACGTGCCAGTTTCAGAGGCTTGGGTTCCGTTCAGTTCCCATTGGAAGGCTGATTTATCTTGGCACAATAATCTGAGAAGAGACAGCCCGGTTCGCTTCCGTGTTCTTTGATTGGGCTCGCTCGCTATGCCTTTCACGTCCTTACCCAACAATCCCCAGGCACGGCGTCTCATGTGGTCTTTGTTAATTTCACTAAAATCTTTGAACAAAGGCATCAGTTACGGAAGTTGAGTCATCTGACCGAATTGATTTCCATTCCCTGACACTGAAATGCCTTACGCAACGCCAAGAACATGCATCCTCTACGTGTCCCGGGCGACCATCATTTTTGTCGTTCTTGATGATTTTTCTGAAACGGACCATCGGCCCCAATGACAAAGAACACTGCCATCAACACAGAACGGTACCAGGCCCCAATCATGAAGCACGATAACACATCAAATCATCTTCTAGGACTTCTGTTTCCAAACCAGGGGTAACAAGGGTATCGGTGACAGTCATGCGGAACTCACTCACTCTTTCTCCATTTTGAGGCATGCAAAGATTAATCCTCCAGCCACTCTTATTCTTTCGAGGAGACATCGGCGGAACCAACAGCAACATATAATTACACATGTGCATAGAGTTGGCGCTGGTCACCAACTGCATTTCCGATCCTCCCTTGATAAATATATCTACGCACTCTTGACCTGGATCGGAATCCCCACCACTGCAATCTGGGAGTTCAAGAGGATGGTGGAGTGCCTGCAATGCGACCTGCCTAGACTGTGCGTCTAACACAACCAACATGGACTGTGAATGTCTTACCAGCTCTTTGGGAACTACAAGATACCTCACATAATACGTACCACAAGATCACAGGAGCGCTTTCGTGGTTGGAGACATACGAATAATAAGGAGACCTTGATAGAGTATCCCATGCAGGCTGCATGTAAGATTCTCGGGCTCACGGAGTTCTCCCGCGTTTATTTCCAGGTACAGCATCGTTCGCAGTACGATTGCAAGAGCGGAGGGTCAAATCAAAAGACTCAAATCCATGACTACTACTATGCGGAGCCTCAATGCCTTCAACTGTTCATCACATCACTTTGACACCCCAATTCTATTGGCCAGGAGAGGTGGCCAACCACGTTCCCTTCTTACAACCAGCCTCCACCACTCCTGTATATCGGGTCCCGTAGCTAGACAAATGCCGCCCCGGTTCTGGCCTATACGACCAGCCTTTTCCAGCCAGATATCTGTTTCTTAGATCTATTCACCTGAAAGCATCCTTGGAGTCGCGGGAGACTGTGCAGAAGCTAAACGTCCGTAGACACACCAAGCTTGGAAATCTTGGTTCCTTTAATCATCACGAGAGCACGAGTTTAGTGGCATGAGAGTGGTATTTGTCTAAACTGATACTGTTATTCCTCAGTTCCAGGCCAACCCCCAATCAATTTTCACCCCAATCTCCTCCGCTTGGCGTACTGCAGACGCCTAGTACTGTTGGTTCCCGGAAGAAACCCTCTACAGAAGGTCGACACAGTTGAGAAGGGCAACGTTGACAAGAGCGCCCTAAGTAGCCTGATTAGTCTTGATTGATTCAGGGGTAGTCGGAAAGGGTCACTCACGGCAGGGGCGTCAGTCTTGCAGCAGTAGGCACTGCCATCGCAGTTCTTGCCGAGGACCTGAACAGCGCAGCTGACGAGGCCGTTGCAGCAGACCTGTTTGGTGTTGGCGTTGCAAGAGCCGCCAGTGCTGCCGCCACCGGTGCCAGTAGCACAAGCAGAGACAGCCATGGCGAGAGCAGAGGCGACGATGGTGAACTTCATTTTGGTGGCTTGGTGGGGGGTTGGAAGAAGGTTTAAAAGGAGACTTTTTTGTGTTCAGAGTGTGGTTGCTGTGGTTGTTTGTTGGTGGTTGTGATGGTTTGAATGAGAAAGAGAGAGGGGGGAGAAGACCTCGTCTTTATAGTCGACGATGGCCTCCGAATTCATACGATGCCGCCGCAAGCGACGTTCTTGATTCCACGATCCTCTCCCTTTTCCTTGATGAGAGTGATCGTCATTACACAGATGAACAGAATCCACCCGTGAAGCTGGAGATATCCAGGAGTAAATGCTCCCATTGGTTGCTTACTCGCAGCAAAGCGCTGGGGATGCAGGCCCTCTATTAGACCCGCCCACGATGCAGTGATCCCCCCGACATCCGTTCCGCGACGGAGAGAGCCCACTTCTCTAGCCAAGAAACAATAAACAAGCAACAGGTAACATAGCCAGGGTGCTGACTCGAGCTTCAGATGGCATGTAGCCCTACCAAGGAAGATGCATAGTGAGTTATACGAGTATTTGAGCCTCCTCGGGTATCAACGTCGTCCCTCAGATCCTTAGCCTTTCATTCTTATCTACAAAGATCGGATAATCAGGATTAAATTAAAAGGTAAAAACTAATCGCTGGTCAGGGACAAGGTCGACTACTAGATGGACAGAGCATTCAGATTCACAACTAAGAGAGAATAGGGGGTCCACAAGCCAGCCACCTCCACCGGCAGTTATTGGGATTGCCACATAGCTACAAGAGGCTGCAGATACAGGTTACAAAAGCCAACGTAGAATCCAAGGAAATCCAGCAGCATGTGGATTCTCAGTGACATTCCGACAGGGCCCCTTCAGCCACTCGTCAGCAAGGGCCAGTTTTCTTCATCAAGTCGCCTCACCTCGCGCATGGCAGGTGAGAAAAAAACGAGACCAGCGCGAGGGTCGGCCCGCGCCCTGCAAGCCACGGTTGCTTTGCAGGACGACTCGTGGCCGTCATCCTCGCCCCCGGCTCCACTTGCCAGGGGGTTAAACTTGGCCAAACATTGGGGATATGCGCGCGTACCTGGAAAGAGGGAGCTAAAAGTTGGTTTCTCGCGGGCCGTCGGGGTCAGCTTTGCCAACTTTAGGGACCGTCAATAACTACCGATATGCCGGGCAAAAGCCAACGGCATAGTCACCTATCACGAGTCTGCTCTCTACCGCCGGCTCCGCCAGCCGACATGTAGATGTTATATGATCGCCATTATACATGAATAAACTATCGTCTCATGTTTTCTTTAGGGCTGTAAGAACCTTGAATACGTCAATCAATGCCTCATGAGGATACGTGCCGCCTAAAACGTGCAGCGAGGGAGCAAAGCCAGTCCCTTTGAGACCTCCCCACCACTCATACTCCCATTCCTGAGACATCATGTGGTCTCCTTGAGCCTGCAAGCACAGTTCGCCTAAACGTCCCAGCCACGCGGGTGAAAGAAAACAGGGCCGGTCCTCACATACAATTTCTATGGGGGCGAGTGGCCTTGTAATCTTTCACCCGCGTGCCAGCTTTCTGTGATTGATACTGCATCATACGCCAAGATGGACAGAGCTGATATCCGTGACCATTGGATAACTCCGTAAGCCGCCAACACCGGCCGCAGAATCGATGACGAAGGTGCAGGATCAGTGCCGAGCCGGTTTTCTAGGCTGTTTCACTCATTGGAAGGTTGCCCAATAGCCTGATTTTTGGGATGAGGCCAGGGGCAATGCCTTAAGTCGGACGTCTTTAGTCGCGGCTACTAACTTAACCAATGCAGAGATGTTGGGGCACAGGTAGATCATCGTCGATTGTACGTACATATTACGGTCTACTTCTCGGTGACGAGCAACATGACTACTCTTCCACTCGTGCGTTATTAGCCAGCCACGTCTTTTAAAGGAGAACCTGATAAAGGACTCACGGGTCTTAACACACAAGAGGCTGGTACTATATATGCATTATTCGTTGCGCTGCATAAGGTGATTGTGCAAAGTATTATGCATTTGTGCTCCTCAAGGCAAAATACGAGATGGAAGCAGGAAAAGTACTAGTCTGCTTCGAGAAATCTTGCCTACCCGGGAGTTAAATGAGAAGCACAATTTATCGTTAACAGCGACGGTTGGGAATCGTTTGAAAACATCCATAAATTGACCAATAGACTTGGAAGCCTAGAAAAGTGTTTCTGAAGGTCAAAAGTATGATGGCCCTATGATTTGATCAAGAATTCATCGTTAACTCATACTGACGGTAGCGTCCTAGCGAAGAGCACTTATGCTGTCCACTTGGATCAAAGTCCGAAATTGATCTTTGACTCGTGAATACGGGATAAGGGGCTTGAACTTCGATAATATCTATAAATCCGAGAGAAAAAGAAACTTCACCACTAAAAGTAGCTCAATAAGACATTCTCCTGGTCTGGTGACTCTCCTTCGCGATTATGATGATCGTTGATCTCCGATGTCGGAAACAAAGGCGATGACAACATGCGCTATTCATGGCCGGGCCAGGGAGCAACGTGCTGATGCACGTGTTCCAGCACGTGTTCCAGCACGTGCTAGATGTTTATCTCACATCTACTGGCAGGAAATGACCCAGGAGTAATCACGTGAGATTCTGCACTGTCCTTCCGCCTGCCTTAGGTTTTCTCTGTCCCCCACATGCCGTCCTCCATGCTCTGTCCTCTCCCCCACAAACCGCATCCTTCCGAGCTGGCCTCAAGTCTGCCTTGGAGGAGTGAGCTTGAAGGCTGAGTAAATCTACTGCCTCTATCATGCGCTTCGTGTTGAGACTCTAATATATTGTGGTTTATTATCACCCTCAAGGATCGTTGTGCAGCCCAAGGATTCACTTCCAATCTGGTGATCTACGAGCCCTCTCTTCTCGCCCTGACCCTGTCGACCAAGTCCCTCACAACCTGGGGATCATTCGGCCCATCGTGCGGCTTCGAGAAGTACGTGGGCTCAAAGGCCCTCCCATTCAATAAGTCAGGATCAGCTCCGTGCTCCAACAGCCACTCTGCATACTCCCAATCCTGCCCTGCGCATGCAAACGCAAATGGTGTCAGATTCTCCATCCTCGCTGGTCGAGTCATATCGAGGAAAGGAACTCTCTTGATGTCGTTGACACCTGCCATCCCGGAGGACAGAATGAACTCAGCCATGGGGAGGCGCACGGAAAAGGCTGTGGTACCAGCCCCCCCCTTCCATTTGACCAGCTCATGTAACGGCATTGCATACGCGGGATCCGCCCCGTGAGCCACAAGCAGGGCTACCAGTGTGGGGTCCCCCGTGAGAATGGCATGGCCAAGCACTCTACTGGAAGCGCGGCGGTTCAAGGGCTTCGGGTCTCCTATGCCGACGTTGTGGTGACTGATCTTGGGATCTGCGCCGTGGGATAGCAGGAACGTAAGGAGAGGTCTGTTTCCGAGGCTTTCAATGATTGGACTGACCAAGCGATTGTTGTCCATCCAAGAGAATCCAGTCCACAGCTGATTTGGATGCCAGCCAAACTCGATAAACACCTCGAGAAGTGGTATTGAGACCTCTCTGCCTTTGTCAAAGAGGGTCACCACCTGTCCCCGACCACCCGGATACTTCGGCGGGTCGGTCCAAGATCGTAAAAAGACATTGTCGTGCAAGATGGTCCCATGCTTCAGCAGGCAGAGTGCGACGTCGGCCTGATTTGCAAAGGAAGCCCTCTCAAGACCGTATTGGCGCACTGCCTGGGTCGGGTCGCACTCTTCAAGATAGGATTCGACCTGGGGTAGCCAACCTTGTGCGCATGCAACATAAAACCCCAATTCCCGCGGGTCTCTCTGGGTGATGACATTGGCGTTGGTGGAGTACTCGGGCCTGGGCAGACGAGGCGGCAGTGCCGGAAGGTCATCATCGTCTTGAGATGCCAAGCTTGGCCGGGGCGGGTATGCGGCTATGTCCCTCTCCGCACGGCGCCGGTTGGCGTTTGCCAGCTCCATCCTGGCGATGTGCTCACGGATGTTGCCGAGGTCCTCCATCGTGGTGTTTCGGATAGACCAGTTGGGGCGGAGACAGTGACAGGGCCTTCGGAGGTAATGTAGGGTTAATCTGGGTTGCAATTACGGAAGAGGAGCTGAAGAGGTAAAGGCAGTGTCTGCGTTGTCGGCCTTGTTAAGTATGCGCATGCAGTGACTGGAGTGATGAGATGGGTTGAACCCTGGATATTTGGCACTGGCCATGTCGTATCTGAAACGCCCTAAGCCCAAATTCATCCAGTACCTGCATATTCACATTCATGCAAAAATCACCTGTTCCCTGTTCAGAGTTTGCTGCGGTCCACAGGATGCGGTCAGCACTGCCCTACAAACATTGATTAAGCTGTTCTGGGCATGCTTTGCGATATTCAACTTGAAACATGTCCTTATTTTGAGATGATCCGCCTTAGATGAGAGGGGAGAATCTGCCTGTTCTTGTGAAACACAACGAATCAGCTTGTACAACCCTCATGGACTGCCTGCCTGCACAGCCTGTTTAACGTTTCCCGACACGCCATATTGTCAACTGTAAACATGGGATTCTCCGGAATGATCGGCGCGTTCAATGAAGCCTGGAGGATGCGCCCGCTGTCAATGGCACGTTGTCAAATGATCAACCCCCGGACCGTCAAAGAGACTAGACCGAAACTTGGCTAAACGGGGCGACAACTAGAATCAACCCTTGAAGTTTCTAAATTCCTTCCGTCGGCATTAACAAAAACCGTTGACGGGCATCCGCTCGCTTACAGCCGACGGCAGTCCACAGAACAAGGTAGGGCTCGGGCCGACCACTCACAAACAACTCAACGCTGCGACTGAATTGCTAGCGCCAACAACATAGCATGTTGGCAAAAGATTAAGGGTAAAAACAAAAGGCTGTACCGGGAGGATTGAGCTGCAGGTCCAGCTCGTAAGAGACCCAGGCCAAGCCCTGTTCCCTCCGAGTTTAGAGCCAGTGCTTAACCTTGAGTTTGTGCACAACCAACACGCCAATCAGCTACTGGTAATCTGTAGCAGCGTTCGTCCTGTAATGTAGCGGTGCAGGATGCTCTGTGTAACTAATCTTCAGCTACTGTGCAGGCGGCACTTGCTCTAATGATAGGATGCCAGTTGGTTCAGGCCGTTAATCCCTCATTATGCCGGCGACAGGGTTGAAGCTGGAGAACGAAGCACGGGGGCGGAGCCACTCGTGATATGTTTCCTCGAGTCGTAAACAGGAGGCTATATAGTAGCTATGGTCTTGCGCTCTTTCAGCAAATCATCACCACAATTCCCTCCCCTGTGAGACGTCATTCTTTCCTTCGCCTACCATCATGGTGGCACTTCGTTTTCTGCCGCTGGCCCTGGCGCTCGGCCTTGCAAACGCAGCTGTTTGCAGGCCTGGTAAGCCTTCCACTACGCTCCCTGAAGCCCAGACCACTGGCCCATATGGCCCGCCTGATGGCTGCAAGTATGGTTATATGAACCAACATGGTGTTTGCATTACAACCGCTGCACCTGAAGATTCGACCGTGAGTTGTTCTTTCATTTTTCTCTGTTAACAGATACGACACAATGGAGTGTTTCAAGCCTATGTGTTGTACTATGCGTTGCGTTTATCGCGCCCGTCGAATCATAGGCTAACCTACCTATCCTAGACTACTACTACCTTAAGCGAGTCTACTGATGTGCCTGGACAAGACACCAGTGCTGGTACTCCGGGAGACCACACAACCGACGAGGCTGGCAACACTATCCCAGTGACCACCGATAGCGCCGGCAACACTATTCCCGTCCAGACAGATGGTACTGGACGTCCCGTCACTACGGATGAAGCTGGAAACACTATTCCTGTCAACACTGATGGCACTGGAGTGCCTGTCACCACGAATGAGGCTGGCAACACTGTAACCGTCACCAATGCTAGCGGCCGACCTGTTACTACAGATGAGGCTGGCAACACGATTCCTGTTACTACTGACGACGCCGGCAACACGGTTCCTGCTGTGACTACTGATGAAGCTGGCAACACTATCTCCGTCACTGATGCTACTGGACGCTCTGTTACCACTGATGAGTCTGGAAACACCATCCCGGTAACTACTGATGAAGCTGGTAACACTGTTCCCGCTGTCACGACCGATGAGGCTGGAAATACCGTTCCTGTCACGACTGACGAAAGCGGAATCACTGTCCCTGCCAACACCGAGACTGGCAACACTGCTGTCACAACGGATGAGGCTGGAAACACTATCCCTGTTACCGATGGTACGGGGGTACCGGTCACCACTGATGAAGCGGGCAACACCATCCCTGTGACCACGGATGAGGCTGGAAATACCCTTCCAGTGACTACCGACGAGGCCGGAAACACCATCCCAATCCCGACTGATGCCAACACACGCCCTGTGACGACTGACGAAGCTGGAAACACGATCCCTGTGACGACAGACGAAGCGGGCAACACTGTTTCTGTCACAACTGATGAGGCAGGCAATACGATTCCGGTACCAACCAATGGCAACACGCTTCCCGTCACTACGGACGAGGCTGGTAATACTATTCCTGTCACTACAGATGAAACTGGGAATACGATGCCTGTTACTACTGACGACACGGGAAACACCATCCCCGTTACAACTGATGAGGCGGGCAATACGGTTACCGCTACTACGAGTAAGGCAGGCAACACTATTCCTATTACAACAGATGAAGCTGGAAACACTATTCCTGTGACAACTGATGAAGCAGGAAACACTGTTCCTGTCACTACGGACGAGGCTGGAAACACGGTGCCCGTCACTACTGATGAGAACGGCAACACCATTCCCCCCACAACCAGTGGCTCCGCTGCTACGGAGACTACTGCGTCTGGGGAATCATCCGAGTCCAGCGGTGCTTCTGAGCCTACTGGTGGGCCCACAACCAACACCCAAGGAGAGGTTACCACCGGACCTACTGGAGCGCCCACCACCGCCGCCCCGGGAGACCAGACCACTGAGGCTCCTGGTGCGCCTTCTACCGACCCCAATGAAGGTCCTACCACTCAGCCGCCAGAGGGTACATCGACGGATATCCCGACGTTTACCACGTTGCCTCCTGGAGCCACTCTCTCTCCGGTCGACACCACATTCACCACCCCTATTATGATCACAACCACTTCTCCTGGAAGTGACCATGAGACTGTTGTTCCAAGTAGGTGTCACTGCATATTTACAGACTCACGACTAACTGAGATAAACAGTCATCATCCCCACCGGAGGTCCCCCTGAAGTCTGCTGGGGCTGCCCTCCCAACGTCAAGATCGATACCCCTGAGTTCTGTGTCGAGATCTTTGGAGCCAAGATTGGAGACTGCTCTGACGATAACAACGACGACGACGACGACGACGACGACGACGATGACGATGATGATCCCAGCTCAACTGATGAGGTTTCATCTTGCACCACCTCAGTCGTCGCTACATATGAGAGTGTCTTTTGCTCCGTCACAGGTTAGTATAGTTGATAACTAAGATCTTCTATTTAAGAAGTAGTGGTACTAACTCTCAACAGGAACCGGCACCGACCCTGCCACCGGATGCTCCACCACTGCTTGGACAACCATCACGGGCTGCAGCGTCACCAACTCGGCAACCACAACCACCACGACGGCTACTGAGGATGAGGACACGCAACCAACTTGCGGGCCCGAGATTTGCGGCGCAGCAGCGTGTGCCGCACTCCCTCAGAAGAGGTCGTTGGATGATGAGTTCGTCTCTAACCTGACCAAGCGTGGAGACCCAAGCAAGGGAGAATGGATCGAACCCAGCGACTTTGAGGGTAGCTTACCCCAAAGACAGAAGCAGCTTGTTACTACCATGGTCCGTGATGCGTACTGGAATCGCTTCAACCCTGGCGAATTCACGCCTGAACTTGTTTGGTTCCCCGTCGATCCAACCGACGCGACCACGTCCAACTACATCCTGTTCGGGAGCAGAACAGCTAGTCTTGCTGTCCAAGGTCTGTGGGGATGTACAGCCATCGTTGTGGTATCAGAACGTGGTGCATGGGCCAGTCATATCTGGGAGAACAAATTCGACAACCATGCGGCCTATCTCAACGGCGTGTTGCCCAGCCTCCATTTTGGCAACGGGAGAGGTGACCAGTTCCACCCGTTTGCTCTCGCTGGAATGATAGCAGCTCCCCATAACGGTGCTGAGGGTGTCATGTTTGGAGACAGGGACGGAGGTGCAGTGGAGGTGGGCACTCATGTCTATATCATGGCCCCTTATTCCCGGCCATGGCCTCGATTCGATGTCACCTTCCACCCCTACTTTACGGACCTACAGTTGGAAAACAACAGGTTTAATCCCAGGCCAGACAAGGACCTTCATTACGCTGATCTCATTAATCTACTCAAGAATGACATCAGAACGATCTTGGGCCAGGATGTTCCGATCGAGACGGTCCCTTACGCGCCGTTGGTGCTTAATAATGCGCTGGAGGAGCAACGTCAAAGGGGATTGTTGCCCTTGGAGGATCAGATCGACATACTTGGTGACATGGGCCAGACAACCGCTCGCGGAAAGGCCCTGATCCAATACCATCCGGCGAAGACGTGTAGAGGATGGGCCGAATGGCGAGTTTGGTTCGAAGGTGGTCCTATTGATGGCCGAAAGGACAAATGGGGCCCCGCGACCTCGCAGCTTTTCGTCCAAGGGGGAAACCAGAAGAGAGAGGAGTGTCCTTTGGACAATCCTGACCGTGAAGACACGACTTCGTCCGAGACATCAGCTTCCGAGACCTCTACCGAGACGTCGTCGGCCTCTGAGACAGCCTCTGAAGACCTTACCCTGCCTCCTCTCCCTACCCTCACTGGCATCTTCAACTGCGTATCCAGCACCGAGATCCCCCAGTGTCTGGGTGGCTTGTGTGTGACGTCGACTTCCTGCATCAGCTTCGGACAGGCCACGGAGACGGCCACGACGACAACTGAGGAGTTGCCCGCAGCTACCACAGAGGGAGCTTCCTGCTTGGAGGACAGCGATTGTGATATCAAGTGCGAGAATGGAAACAACCCTGTCTGCCTGAAGCTGAACCCTATGACCGTTGCTGGAGTTTGCTCGTGCCTCGAAGTCACCAAGCCGACAAACACCGATCCTGCAGAGACGTGTGCCACTGTTGTGCCCACTCTCAAGGCCGGAGAAGGAGATGATGAAGACTGCCGCTGCTCCTATGAGGCTGACGGTGGCGATTCCGATGAAGTCTCGTTCCCTACCAACGTTCAAGATGATGCTATCGAGCACTTCTGTAACGGAGACCGTATTGAAGGAGCTGAGAGAGCCGAGTTCCCGATTGAGGATGAGGGAATCACGGTCTACATGGAGGTGACACGCGCAAATGTAGATCAAGAGGGCTGTGAAAATGGCCCCAACCCTTTCTACCTGGACGACTACTGTCGCGACGCTCTGAAGGTCCTTACTAGCTGTGATGTGCTCAGTAACAAGGACAGGACTAGAGGTGGCCACTTCATCGACAATGGCGAGTACGGTTGCGTTGACTGGAAGCTCTGGGCTGAAAAGGGAACCGCTGGTAACCCAGATGACGACGACGACGGTGGCTCTTCGCAGCCCACTTGCCCCAACGATCCTCCCAAGCTTGAGGACGGAGAGGGAGATGACAAGGATTGCCGCTGTTACTACGATCCCGAAGATGCTGAAACTGAAATTGTCAAGTTCCCCAGAGACGAACAAGACAAGGTCATTGAAGGCATGTGTCAGTACTCGCCCGTCGACCCCAACAACTCCGAGGCTCGCTTCTACAGTCTCCTTGACTACGACGTCGAGGTGACATACAGGGTCAGTCGCGTCAACATCAACCAAGACGGTTGCAAGGATGAGACTACCATGGACTCTACCCAGTGGCAAGAGTACTGTACAAAGGCCCTCGGCACCCTCGCCAGCTGCGACGTGGTTGGCAGCGGCGAGACTCTGGGTGGCAAGTATATTGACAATAGCGAGTACGGCTGCATTGAGTGGGAGTTTTATGCGTACAAGTCTAGTTGAAAGGACGGGATGTAAATGTATGGTAATAAGACTCTGGTATTTTATGTGTACATATTACTTGCATGACGGTTGAATCTGTTCTTCTTGACGCTCTTTTGGTTGAGCTGCACACTTAGTAGAGACAGTGTTGGCTCATTGAATAGTATGCTATTGGATGTAAGTAGTTACGAATGTTCATGTTTGATTATTAGAATGATTGTGAATCGAAATGTTGACCTAAAGAGTGTGCCCATGGCTGCTTAGAAGAACAAAAGGTATTGTTCTATAGACGAGTTTTGATCCCGCGCCGTAATAACATGTTCTTCATCATTGTGGCGGACGTTCTCTTTGGAGTCGACATGATGCTCAGTAATGAACAAAAGATTGTCCGAAACCAACAAAGGGGATGCTTTCTTGATTCTCCTGTATTTACTACCATAAGAATGAAGACAGCTACTGTCGAATTTTCTCTACTGAGGGTCAACTCTTCTCATCAATTCACGACCTGACGAAAGAAACCGTCCAGTCAACAATTCTTCGGTGAAGAGCAAAACAATGGCCGACGATATTTTTACAGGTCCGGATTACATCATTCGCCCTATTCCCGGCAAGGGTTATGGCATCGTCGCAGCCCGCAACATCGAGACAGGGGAGAGAATTTTCTCTGAAGCGCCTCTTCTCAAGCTGCCCCGAAGCTTCGGCTCCAAGGATGGACTCAAGGTTAAGATTAATGCCAAGCTCAACTCGTACCCCCCGATGTATCGAAAGGCTTATCTCGATTTGTGGAACTCATATTCCGGAGACAGCCCCGAGGTTGGTATTGCTCTTACGAACGCTTATCCTTTGGGACCGAATGCATCTATAACCGGCATCTTCCTCCACGCAGCCCGTCTCAATCATAGCTGTCACCCGAACGCCCAGGAAACCTGGAACGAGCCGCGCCTAGAACTAACCCTCCACGCATGTTGCGACATTGAAGAAGGCGAAGAGATTACCATCAGCTTATTGAACAGGCGAGGATGTCGCAAGGCTCGGCAGCGCGTCCTTCAACACGGCTGTGGCTTTACCTGCTTATGCTGTCTCTGCTCCTTGCCGCCTACCAAGAGCAAGTTGAGCGATGAGAGACTGGAAGAGGTCCAGAGGCTCGACAATCAAATTAACAGTCCGATGGTTCATCTTCTAGAGCCCCTCACCACCCTCCACAATGTTGAGCGCATCTTGAGGCTCATGATCAAGGAGGGCATTGCCGATGTAAGCATCTCCAGGGCCTACTCTGACGCCTTTCAAGTCGCCATTTCCCATGGAGATCAAGCCAGGGCCAAGATCTTTGCGGATAGGGCACTGGATAGCCGAAAAACTGTGGAAGGAGATGACAGCGAGATGGTTGCAAAGTTGAGGCAACTGTCACTCCATCCATATACACACCCATCTCATAAAATCACATCAAAGTGGAAGACCAACATTGAAGACGCCCCGATAGGGTTTCCGGATGCTGAACTTGAGCTTTGGCTCTGGCGACAAGATCAACCTCGCGAGTTGCAATTCGCTGACCTACGCTGCACGACAAACTTTCCTTGCTTCAACGATCTTCCGGGAGAATTCGACACCAGCACTGAGTTCTTTGAGGCTATGAATACGTTCAGCTGCAAGCCCAAGAAGTTCTGGGCTTTCCTTGGCGACATTCTCAGCGTGAACGACTGCGACCCAACCAGGCTGCAGCTTACTGCCCAGGACAAGAACTGGAAAAATATAACAATTTTGCTTCGCACCTCGGAATTTGGCGAAACGTTTGACCGTTCGACGGTAAAGCAAGGAAGTTCGATTGTGATCTTCTTCCCTGTGAAGGATGAAACCGTAGGGAAGGAACTTGGGATTGTCGTTGATAGGCTCAGTGACGTAAAGGTATGTCTGGATTACAACCCCTAGTGGAACTTTCTGATGATAATACTGACGTTTATGTGAAACAGATACTCCCATTACAACTTGACGAATTGCTCGAGTTGAGTGACAAAGTGCGGTACTATACATCCTTTGTCGGTAAGAAGAGACGTTGTCATGGCTGCAGAAAGGAATCAGAGTGCCGAAAGATGTGCACAAAGTGTTTCTTCTTCCAATACTGCAATGAGGTAAGATATTACGTATATGAGAAAATTGGGATTGAGATTTGCTGATAGTTTGATATAGCCTTGCCAAAGCAGAGAGCACGACGCTTGCAACTATCTCCGCCAGGATATCTTTCGTGAAGTGTTTCGCCGAAAGTGCAACCTGGAAGATTACTCGAGGTTAGTTCCCGGGCAGCCGAATAGAGAGTGCGTAATTTCATGAAGGTATCCTGTGGGGAGGTGGTGGGCAGAATGAGGCGATGAAGACAAAGGTAGTCGATGAATGAAGACACTGAAAAGGTTGAAACACATACTCTTTCTTATGGTGCATGATTTCTATGAATAGTTCTTTTGATGAAATGCATTTCCTATAACCTAAATAATAGCCTCCCTTGCTGCAAACTTGGAGATAGTTGCCCGCATGTTTTCCCCAACCTGTTCAAACGAGCTCAACCACGACATCTCCCCCTTCTGATATGGCATTGCAGCGCTCGCAATCGGTGGAAAAGACCTCTTCCTCACTCTCGCTAAGAGTAAAGCCCTCTTCATACGTGCCGACTCTTTCAAACTCATTCCTCTTTCCAGTCGGCCTGAGGATCAGCCCTATCCGTTTCCGCTCCCGTCGGCCTGGGTACTGGCCCTCCCGGACTTCAACTTGTGAAGTAAGTTCCAGGAGCCATAGCTTCAACGCCGATGCCATGATTTCTTTCTTGCTATTATCGGTCCTAAGAACCACTTTATGTTCTGCTGACGATCCATGTGGGAATGTGAGCCTTGGGTAGCCTGGAAAATGCCGAGTGATCTGCGTCAGGCACCCTTTTAAAACAATCCTGCCAGACTCGACGGAGCCAAAAGGGAGTGACTCAGTTGTAAGTTGAACGTCAGTTGAGAGGACTCGGGCTGTAGCATCAGACTCGCGGACTGAACGGTCCCACCGGACCTGGCCCTGAACGGAGGCCCATGACCATGACGGCGCGACCCAAATATCGACCTCTTTGTGAGATTCATGGCCGGCGGTGTACCATAGCAGACCTGACATCAGCACTGACCTCCATAGTCCAATGATGTACTCTGTCGATAGTAGCCCACTAGCTTGAGCAAAGCGGCTTGCGACGCCAGCTATGGCGTTGAGCTTGTCTCGCTGGAAGGTCAAGCTTCTCGAAGAGTACTGACTCATTTGGTCCACCCACTGATCTGTCAGGAGATACTCCCGAGGTGAGCTTGAGTCTGGGCACAACCGAAATCGCTCTTCTTTTCTTGATCTTCTGCAAAGAAACTCGTGCTCTTGCGTTCCGTATTCCAGTACTCTTTCGGACAGAACTTGTTCTTGAAAGGTCCATGCTCTCGTGTCAATGGGCTCCGCCTTGAAACCATCAATGCTAATAACCTGCGCCATACCATAATTGGCGTGGTATTTGAGAGGGAATGCGACACCCGGGAGGTATGGCGACCGGTCATGGAGGAAGCCTTCAGTGCAGGCTGAAGAGGAAGATGCGGAAATTGTCACGAGTGCTCCTTGATAGATCTCCGGCATCTTGGCAAGTTCCTGGACTTTGTCGTTCTGGTCGTCTTGGATGATGCAAAGCGAGTCTATCCAGATATGGGAAATAGCCAGCTTGCGACAAACGAATATGGCGTCGCGGATCGTAAGAGGAAGGTCAGAGAGGAGGAAGCCACTTTGTCGAGAGGCTACGTTACGCATTGTCGTTTCCATCTTCTGAGGGCCTCCCCAGCAGTATGAAAGAGCTGCCCATGTTGGAGTAACCATCTTTGAAGTTGAGACAAGCCGTACTGTTTGCGAATCTTTTCCAACCTCGACCAGTCGCGAGGGGGGATTCATATGACTTGGCTTCGGGCACTCAGCATGAGAGGCCAGGCATTCTTGTAGTAAAGCGCTGCTTTTCCGGAAGGCCTCTTCAGAGTTGACGATAGGGTGAAAGGGATGCTCGGCGAAGCTCATACTGGATATATCTGTAACGGTCAGACCGGAACAGAGATTAAACTTGGAAACCTACTTCTACTGGGACTGAGGCTGAAGAACTCATCATGCATGCCAAAGTCATCATCACTGCCGTCTACCTCCCAACCGGCCATGAAATATAGTGTATCGACTTTGTCAGAACGCCGATGTCGTACCTTGACGGTGAGCATCGCTGCGTCAGCAATATCTTCGGTGATTAATTGGCTGGCTAGATTATCATTGTTTGGAACAGGAGCTTTGATTGTAGAGATACAGAACTTGAAGAATGCGCAGTTGTCAGCGGCAGCATTGAACGCTTGCTTTCCGGCCCTTCGATGTGTGCAAATGTCGGGACCGTGAACATCTGTGATGTCTATGACGAAGATTTGGCAGTATGCACATGTATGTAGGCGATAATCCTTGGCTTCTTGGATAAAATGGTCGAGATCCATTGCTGTGATATCGCTGGAGGAGGAATCACAATTCTAGAGTGCATGAGGAGGGGAATATCCCTCGCATGTGCTGCGCCACAGGCAAGGCAAGAGGAGTTGCTACTGCGCCACCCTCAAAGCGGCATGACGAAGATAAAGAGAGTCTATGGACAGTAAGTTAACGGAGATAGAAAGAAGTCTTGGGATTTTTTAAACTTATTAACAATTCACCCGGAGGTTGGGCCTCGCATGGTTTCTAGGAAAGCTCATGTCAAAAGAGTGAATTACGACAGTTGTGGGAGAACCACTTATTAAATAATGTTTAGAGAAACACATTGAAGCTAATACCGTGACATGTACCTAGGTAGGACTCAAGATCAAGACAGGGTTGTTCGTACCCTTTCAAAAGTACCCTAGGCGGGAATACACTCGAGGAGCTGAGCCTTATCTCTCTGCAAAGCCTCCTCCAAAGTAGTGAATGTAATACCAAACTTAGCTCCACTTCCTTCGCTTCCGTAGCAGCAGGGCCAAAGTCCTGATATTGGCCAAAGGTTGAACTTTTGAGCTGGGACTGCGGCCTTTGCCGCCTCAACCTCTTCCGGTGTGCGCCTCCGTGAAGTAACCTCCCTTCCGGTGATGTTAGCGAGGATCTTGCGCGTCTCTTCTAGAGTGAGGTTGCTCTTTCCGAGCTGAATCGACTGGCCGTTGAACTTTTCTGGGTTCTGGAAGACAGCCGTGGCGTATTTGCCAATGTCGTTGGCATCAGTGTAGATCATGGTCGCGTTGTCGTTGTAGGCGTGATCAAGTTCTCCCTTGGCTGGCAGAGCAGGAAAGTTGCCATAGACGTTAGGAAGAAGGAAGTCAAAGTGGATGAAACCCGGGCGAATGATCGTGTAGTATTTGAAGCCGGCGTTGCGGACGACTTCCTCAACTTCGTGCTTAGACTGATAGTAAGAGCGGATGCCAAGTTTTTCGGATTCCTTGTTATCCCAAAGCTCCTTATCACCGGTCAAGAAAGAGGTCGAAGCGACGACAGTCTCAACGCCTGCCTTTTTGCATGCTTCAGCAATAGTCTTGGCTTGCTGAGCCTCCAGGCCAGGGATTGGGAAGGTGTTTAGAAAAGCTCCTTTGCAACCCTGTGCAGCCTGAAAGACGGCATCAAAGTCGGTGCTTTCTCCCTTGAAGACCTTGACTCCAGGGCGCTGAAGAACTTGGGGAAGCCTGTCGGGGTTTCGCACGACGGCGTGGATCTTGGCACCGGTTGCGAGGAGGTGCTCAGTGATGTATTGGCTCTGCTTGCCGGTGGCTTGAGTGATGAGATAGGTCGCCATGATGAAATTTGAGGGACTGAGTTGGCGGGTTGTGCTGTGGTGTTCTTGTTTGTTGTTTGATGCTGAATGCTGTGATTAAATCTCAAATTAAAATCCAAGGCACTCTATATATATGCATCTCGATATTGCCAAGCCCATGGCAATCCACGGTGATGTCCAGTATGCGGACGGACTTAGGGCGACATCTCGGACGTCGCAACCCTGCGCGGGATAAGCCACGCAGCTCGGCCGGTGGGAGTGGCTGACAGTGCGTCAGCTTGCGCATAATGCGCCAATCGTGTTCAAGTCCGAAGAGCGTCTGCGCATTGCTTTGTCAAGGGCCCAAGTTATTCGTCCGTCTCTTGTTGCCTAATGCCGATCGTAGATTACAAACGAAGATCGCGCGGCTCGGATATTAGGAAATGCGAGGACAACCCTGGGCGGCTGACAATAGTCTGAGGCCGCGTTGCAAATTAAGACTCCAATGAACAAGACATGTACAGAGATTGAACTTTTCTCAAAATGCTATTGTTATATGACGTTCACCACGATTTTTGGCACGTGAATGGACTGCGTGGTTGGAGCCGAAATCCGTCTTCCTTGGTATGCCGTGACTGAGGTGACTTGAAAGTAATAGTGAATGCAAAATTCCATGATGATATTTGATCCAATTGGCCTGAAGATCAGTCGTTTAAGTTAAACAAAGAATAGAGTTGTTAATTCACTCAGCCTTATCATGCACTGCACTGAACAGAGCCAACGTCCAAGTGAGTTCAACCAATCTATGGCCTTGTTTTCGTGAACACTTCCGGAGACCCGATTAGGTTCTTCTCTAGGATGAGTATAAAGACACAGCACCGTGTGAATTGTGCTAGATTTGATCTTTCACACCAGTAACACTTTGCAGCCTTGATCTACACCAACTTGCACACCTCACTTAACTGCCTTGTCAACCAATAACAACAACATTACGGACTCGACATTGAAAAATCTACCAACTATGATCTCTGCCAGATTCTGGCACCAGCTCAGAGACATCATTTGGGAAGATCCCTCTGCACTGCATCGTCTCGCCCTTAGATGTGTAGCGTGCAAACAACACATGACCGTCGGAACCGACGATCGACCCATGCACAAATCTCATGGTATACATATTCTACCTTGCAGACACATGGTGGGTTACTGTTGCCTCAAGGAACTCGCCCACTATGGCCAATACAGCTGCCCATCATGCCAAGACCCTCTTACGCATCCTCGATGCGGCGATCCCTGCTATGGTATGCCCATGCCCTTCAACCCTGACGAGTTCAACCAGATCCCACCTACAATTCCCGAATGCGGCGGCATTCTCGCCGTGGAGTGTACTAACTGCGCGGTAAAGGCCTTTATCGATGGTCTCGCTGACATTTACAACTCCATGGACGTAGGCCCGAGGCCACTGCCCAACAACCAGTTCTATGCCTTTTCAGCAACCCTCAACGGCCATAGTTACTCATTCCTCCCTAAGGGAACTGTATGCATTATGAAGCTTGAGATTCCGATCAGGATGAGAGAAATCGTCATGGAAACCAAGGAGCAGTTTCTTGACAAGTGGAAGGGTGTGTGGCGTACGTGGCAAGTCGGTGAGTTCGAGGTTCGGTTTGACCTCTATGAGAACACCGAGTATTATTCTCTCAAGTCAAAGATCAAGAGGTCGGCTAAGAAGTTGCAGAGGATTTTTAGCCGCAAGCTCTGAATGACCAGGCGTAGAGTGGGATGGATGGATGTTTTGATGAGACGCTAGGATGGCAACAGTGGTCAATAGCGTCTCTTTGTTGAATTTCTGAGAGGAATTTAGTTGACAGTGTACAAAGCAGATGTCCCACAAGAAGCCTGGCAACGCTTGGCTCTTATTTTGGGATACCTCTCATTTAATCCATTTTCCTCCGTTTTGTAATTAAATTAATATTTTCTTCTAAATGCCAGTTAGTGGCTATTTGTCATTCGAACCACTGACCTGCCATAGTGACAAGACTCAGTCACCTGCTGCTGAAGTATAAACTGATGGCTCACAATTGCCTACTCTCTGAAATTGTCTGTGTCTAATGCTTGTTTATTGCTTATGGTAACTCTAATAAGATCGATTTTCACTCAGCTTCAGATCCATCCGATATCGTACATGCGCTCTATCACCCCTCGTCCTTAGTTCAGATCAAAGTTCTTGGGGCCCTTGTAGGTCTGAACCATGGCGTTGGGCTCCTTAGATGTGACGATCTGCTTGTTAGGAATAAAGTGCTCGCCCGTCTGGTTGCTGGAAGGAGTGACGGGCTGTGACACTGTGAGGGTGAGACCCCTTCGGCTGCGGACAATGTTGAACGTCCGCGAGGACTCCTTGCATTGGCCCTCCTTGACGTCAGGCAGGTTGCTGCCGCCGCTGGCACTGAGCATGATGTCGCACTGAACAGGGGTCTTCTCCATGGTGCCGGGCTGAATCACACCGAAGGAGTAGCTGACGGTCACATTAGCGTGAGGGTTGTGTATTAGAGTCGGAATCGACTTACCTGCACTGAGTGCTGTGTGGGATGCAGCCGGCATAGAAGTCGGAGACAGTGAAGACAGGGCTTGCTGAAACAGCAGCGGCGGAGAGAATGGCAGCAGTGAAGAACTTCATTTTGGTGATGGATCGAGAGTAAGGAATATGTTTTGGTGGTTTGTGTAATGATGTGTGATTGAGGCTTGATGGGTTAGAGATTTGTGACAGACGGAACTCAGACTTTATAACAATTACAAAAGGGAGCTCGTATTTCTGTCTTCATGCCTCATCTCGCCTGTATAAGTCGCCTCGTTTGTCGATCACCACCAAAGTGGACCCAATATGGGGACCATGCAACGTCACCATCCCCAGTTTCTCCTCGTATTTCAGATGCCGCGATGGGTCTGGTCTGAAACCTCGAGCTTCCGTCGGCAATGACATCACGCCCTTGCATTGGGGCGATCAGTTGGCATGCGCATGACGTCCATCAATGCCGTTTCAGCTGGCAGTGCTACTGCACGAGTGGTTCGCTTAATGCTTGGGCGCCGATATTCCGAAAATATCGTCCGAGAGGCCAATGTACGTGGTTTGTTCTTGGTCTCGGTATTATTATTGAGCTGTGATCTACATGTAACGTTGTCCACATGCCAGGGACAATATGGAAGTTGCGGAACCATCCCATCTCGTGTTGCTCCTTGATGATATGTGTAGGCCTCCCTGAATGGCGATCATGAGGCGGAGCCGTATAGTATTCAGCAGCGCGGCTGTTCGTAAACGCCGCGACATCATACAACGGCAATACTGCGGCAATAAAACATGTACTGGGATCGATTCTGGACACAACAGATCCTTCGGCCAATTTACAACTTCGTTACTCAGCTCTGGGTCTGAGGTGGAATTTGGAATGCCCTCCGCGACGACATCGTTCTTCCTTGACACTGGATGTAATACACTCGAGCCTGAATTAGAGGGCATTCAAATGTTCTGCCCAACTCTTAGTCCTATGCGATAGAAGATCCCTAGGTCAAATGTTGAAGATACGTTGTAAGGGGTTGGTTGAGATACATGTTCGCTAGGCACAGATCCGCATGACGCCCTGATTTGGGTTGCTTCACACTACAGAGCTACCCCCGCCCGCGTCTCCATTAGAGCGTTCTAGATCGTTTAGTTATAACCTTATGGAATTGTGACAAATGCTATTGTTCATTAGGTCAGGGTATTATGGTAGCGGTCAGACGTGGGGATGGCGTGCTCAATGGTGGGGGTCTGCCAACAAAACCCGTGACAGTCAATCCCCTTGAATATTCTTGTATCAGATAGCTCTTTCTTTACATATTTCAAGTTGAATGGTGATTTGTTCGGACGATGTCCGTTGAAAGGCAAATAGAGCATGCTTGGGCGCCAAACGATTTGGAGTTCACCGAGGAGACTGGCGTACAGTCAAGGCGACTACCAACTTTTAATAATCGAAACAAGCTACACGGCGATTAAAGTCTAAAAGGCTTGACAGAATTAGTTGAATAGTCTATCAAAACTCTATATGCAAGCTGCCTACTCCTGTGATATTACTCCAACTGCTGCATCTCCCTCTAATCCTATTAAATCCTTCAAGCGTTGTTGATGCACCAGTAGATGCTGTACACACTCCATCCATCAACTGTGTACAGGATACGAGCGGGAGATCCGGGGTTGGTAGACTTGTAGCAGTTGAAGTTGTGAAAGCCGTTGGTTCCCGTTCCGGTCCAAGCGTTGCCTCTCTTGCCAGCGGCGTCGGCAACGATGTTAGACGTGAAGGTGACGCCAGTGCCGAAGGTTCCTTTTAATAGTTAGTTAACATTTACAAAGCGGTGGATATGGTGACTCGTCTTACCCTTCACAGGCTGTCCCTCCCAGTGAATGTTGCCACCATGGGTGACGTCGGTGTAGTCGTCAGGTCGAGCCTGGTTGGCGGCGGTGTGACCTTCACCGTAGTAGGCCATGCCGCTGGAGTACTCGTTGCCTCGCTGGGAGTTCACTAGGTAGACATACTCAAGAGCGGTGGCAGACTGGGCACCGAAGAGGAGGGCGGCGATGGAAGTGAATTTCATCTTGACTGAAGTAGGATGGTAGGAGTAGATAGGAGTGGTGTTTGAGTGTTGACTGAGTGCTTGGAGTTATTAGTCTTGAGGAGGTTCACGACATCTAGTATTTATACAATTCAGCCCTGTCTATTGCAATCAAGTGCCGAGGACCACTTACACGAAGAGTTGGGGCTGAATCTTGGCTCCCGTCTCGGCAAGCTTGTCTGACATGAGCCACCTCTCACGTCAGATTCTAGAACTTGCATGCAGGAGAGAATGCGTTAAAATGCAAACATCGAGGCTCTTATTCGTCAAGTTTAGACCTCAAATTTCCACAAAGAAAAGTACCTGAAGCAGGTGGCCTCGAAATCGAGACCCCCGCTTACGATATGCTCGGCCCGTTCGTCAGCTGTCCATACACGGCTCTTTAGCCGGCGGCCGACTCCTCCACTTAGACCCATCTGGGGGAGAGCTGAATGCCGGGCAATCTATGAGCTGCCTATCCTGGCCTGTTAGAGGTTGAGGTGGATGCGTTAGCCTGTATCCTCTATTTGTAGATGAGTCTTTGTCAACCACTCATGCAACCTGATGCAAGTTGGATAGTATTGCCCCTCAAGAATGAATGCGTGATTGGGGCACAGATAGATCACGCTCCCGACTGTTGACAGTGATTCACTTTGGTCGACTCTGACTTCACCGCTTCTTCAAGCATCAACAATGACATTCTTGCCTTTCTGACATGCATCTAAGAACGCGCGCTTTACTGTAAAAATGACAGGCTAGACTCAAAGGAAAATCCTCAAGTAGACACAATATGACCACCGACGCAAAAAACCGTCATCTGCTGGGGGTTGGCCGTCGCCGGCTCATCTAGTAGTCTACCATACTCTTTGGTCGAATTTAGGAGAAATCGTTGGGCCAGCACTTCTCCTTGGGCCAGAGCTTTTGGTCATGAGTCTCGGCGTGCACCTCAAGCTGGAGCTTGTTGGTGTTGACAATCTCTTTCCGGCAGTTTTGGCACTGAGGGCCCAACACATTAATGTCATGACATGATAGAGAAGAGGATCAACTCACGATTGATGTGGGCTTGGGGGGCTTGACAGGAAGTCCGTTTCGCTTGACGGGAGCTCGAGTCCCGGCAGCATCGGCCTTCTTGTGCTCCTTGTTTCTCTACAGCTCTCGTAAGCGGGCTATCACCAGCAAGCAAAGATTACTAAACGTACTCGGTCCTTCTTAGAGATAGGCATGATGAGAATATGTAGTGGAAAGGTGGAGAATCAAGCCTGATTGAAGTTGAAAGGTCTTGGTAGAAATAATGTCACGACGCTATGTATTTGAAAGAAGGGAAGAAAAAATTCTCCTTGTGGGGGGAAAACGTTTTCTTTTTTAGTGGGCTTCAGCAAATGCTCTTAAGCCATCTAAGCTTGTAAGACTCTCGGCGCTGATGGCTGTATCGGATTTAACGCCAGTCTTATCGGTCTAGACTCAAAGCGCCTGATCAAAGCTCAGACCTGATTTGCAGCGCGAGATGGGAGGTAAAATAGGTGATAATTAGTATCGCCATCCGTAACGATATTTTTAGGCACAAGGACTCTTTGGGACTGGTAACTAGAGGAGTTTGACATTTATTGGAGGCTGAGTAAGTCTCATCAGCTATAGGTAGGAGCTCACTTGCGACTTTACAATCTAAGGCATACTCTCTGTTCTAAATTCAGCTACCCACGTGCCATTTTGCTGGCATAGTATACTATTCTTATTTGGCAGCTATGTCGAAGCGCCCTGGGACCTTGGGTGGCGTGTACCGGGGTCAGCCAGTCCTCGTTAAGCAGGTCGGAGCTCTTCACATAGTCGTCGCCTCTCACTAACTGGCTCGCTTCGTTGTTAACTTACCTCATTAGCTGCGAATACAGTAATATTGTATTTAGCTCATGTATTGGATGTGGAGGGTGATATAACTGTCGTCTCTTGCACTTGCGTACTCCAACGACGTTTTGAGTGAAAGAACATAAGTCCACTATCGGTACGAATGGCGCATTGAGATAAGAATCAGAGTGACCAGGTTCGCTGAGGCGCCGAATGATCAATATGGAACAGTGCAACGCTAAAGGAGCCAGGATTGCTAACAAAAATTAAACCCTCTGTTGGTTGTCGCATCCAACAACCCTAGCAACACTGGGGGCTTAGACAAGACGAAGGATCAACTTGAAACGCTTGGCGGCATCAGGTGACATCTTCCTCGGGCTGTCCCTCTCAAACGTCACGTCCTTCCCATAACTAGATGGCAAACTTTGAACCACTTCAATCATCTATCACTAGCATTACCACGAGGAAATGTCTGTCCCTATGAACACGTTTCGCGTCGCGACAGACGCTGTTCGAGCAATCGCCTTGGCGTCTCGTATCGTTTGCTTCTTTGCTTTCACAGTGGACCTCTTCCATGGCCCCCGAGATACCTATCAAATCGGCGGCTTGATGGGTCACAAAACTGTCGGGGATGTCATGGGCGAGTTATTAGATGCTCACAGCAAGTTGAATGGCCCTACCCCATCCAACTCCGACAACAAAGATCTGCGCAGACTTGTCAGGGAAATGGCAGAACTATCAAGTCAGCTCTCAAGTATCATCACCGAGTTCAAAGAAGCAGAGCCAAAGGGTCGAGAAGCGACATGGCCAGGGTTCCTGGAGGCTGGGAAAATCATTCTTCGCGACGAACAAGTGCTTCAATTGGAGGATGCTCTCCAAGATTTCCAAGATCGCATCATGGCCATGTTGACTTGTTTGGTCAGGTATCTAGCCATCGAAAGTGCTCAGGTATGAAAGCGACTGACTTATGAACAGGCCTAAAATCGACAGATTGTTTGACTTGATGTCTGATGCAAACGTCAAAATTGGTTATGGCGACATTCAAGACGTCGTTAAATGCTTGAACGAAGGCCTCTCCGCTTGCACCAGAGTGCATGGGGACGTGCAGATCCAACAGCTTGTACGGGTGCAACAAGAAGAACTTTCGCGGATCCGGAAATTCCGCGTCTTAAACATTCTCGAATACAGCAAGATGCGGCATCGTCGGAATGAGGTCCAGGAGCAGCTTGCCAGAATTCAAGAGGAGCTGATGCCCCATGGAGGGATTTTCCCCTGGGCTTTTGCCGTCGATGAAGGTGAGGTTGGTGATGAGGAACAAATGTTGAAGTACAAGGCTCGAGATGATTTTGCGGACTGGCTTGCATCAGAGGGGGGGACGTTCCTTATTCGAGGGAAGCCGGGATCAGGGAAGACCATCCTGATGGAGTACTTGTTCAGTCATCCTACAACGACGAGGGAGCTCGAAGCGAGATCCAGTAAGTCCCTTGAGCCTCTGAAGCTGTGATAAGAAATGGTCGCTAACCTAAACTCCCCAGAATCTAAGAAAATCATCCGTCTTGCACACTTCTTCTCCACGTTGGTCGGAGGCGACCAGCAGACTCTCACCGGTCTCCGAAGAACACTGCTCCACGACTTGCTCGACCAGCACCCTGAATTCATTTCCGACTTGAGTCTATCCGAAGCTGAGTTGGATAACAAGTCCATTGCTCACTGGGGGGGTGCAAACGCCAGAAACGCATTGAGCGCCGCACTCGATGCCATCATTGAAAAAGCCGCCAAGTCCGGGACTTGTGTTTGCCTTTTCATTGACGGTCTTGATGAGAACCAAAATCCCAACAAGCCAGGACAGGATGATTTAATCATTCAACTCAAAGCATGGCAAGACTTGGGTGTCAAGTTGTGCTTGGCTAGCCGAGACGACCCAGACTTTGAACATCTCCCAGCCCAGAAAACCATGACCCTGCATCAACTCACGTATTCCGATATGAAGCGTTCAGTCACTCAATGGATTCATCAGTTGGATGGCATCAATCAAGAGACGGCTGAACTTCTCGAGAAGGAGATACCTGTCAGGTCAGAGGGCGATTTTCTCTGGCTTGCCCTCGCCATGAAAGATGCTCATGGATGGTTATCTGACCAAACCGAAATAGGGCTCGCTCAACTCATGTTGGGCGATATCCCACCAACATCAGATGCCGTTCTCTCAAAGGCACTTGACAATATCGGAGATGGCAAGCACGGACAAGTAAAAACAGCATCAACTCTATTGATGCTGCATCTACTGGAAAAGTACAACCTTGACCTTGATTTGATAGGGTACTCGTTCCTCGACGCCTACTTCAGGGACCCTCATTTCACAGACAGACTTTACAAGTCGCGCCTGGAAGATTTTGACGAAGCGACTCAGAATGCTCGTGCTGCCTCAGCTCGTCGTCGGCTCACCAATCTTTGCGGAGGCTTTGTCGAAGCAAGTCGTGGCTCTAGGCAACTGAAGTACACACATCGCTCGACCAGAGATTTTCTGCAGCGCGCCGATGTTCATCAACGCCTCGTGGGCTTTTCTGAGGGTTGCAACATTGGTGATCTGGCATCCAATCTCATCCTTGCCAGCAAAATTCTGACTCTCACCGACGGTCATACAATGCCCCATACTGTGGTACAACAGCTGCTGCAGATCCGCATCGACAAAAGCTTGGATAAGGAGCCTTACGTCTTCTTGAACATCTTTGAGAGCCTCCCGCTTCCTATAGATCTCCTGAAACCCTCTCGAAGCGAGATCACCGAAGAAAGCAGTGACGGGAACCATTCGAAGGATGATTCAAAAGTAGCCAGTCTAGGACTCAAGTTGATGGAAACGCTGTACTGCTCGCCCTCTTGCATCTTGACTCTCAGAGGCATGTACGAGTACCCATCCTGGAAGCTTCAAAACGACCCGACATTTCTCAGCACCGACGAAGAGATCTATTATATGACTGATCTCCTCATCGCACGGGCCTTTTATCGAAAGTTAGAGGAGCCAGAAGTGAAGTTCATCCGACTCTTCTTACAATGCAGACGACAATTCTTTGAAGCTGGGATTCGGTGCTGCGCAGCACACTACAAACAGAAACAAAGCATCATTCAGTTCTATCTTAGCAAGGTTTTGGTTCGACAAAATCTCAATGCAAGATCTATACCTCCCCCTCTTTCGAAGGCGAGTCAAACAGCCAACGTCGGGCTGATGATCGAGCTGCTCTTGCGTTCCGGTCTAGTCAACAAGCCGTGGTTCAAGATCACAACAATCACCACGCACGGACGGAAAGAAGAGATGACATTCAGAGCTTGGATCGACAAACTCAACCCGCCGAATAAGGATAGAATCTTGCAAGTAATGCCTTGGAATCCGATAGGCATGGTTGTGGGTGTGGCGATGGGCATTTTGGTAGGCGCCTTGATACATCTTGTCGGTGAGTCTGCTAACCATGCCTTTCTTGGTGTTCTTAGAGCTGAATTGTCAAAACAGCGACGTATACGGGGAAGAATTGGATGTACGCTCTTATGATGCTTCCTGGCATCTGGAGGTTCTGTCGGGGACGGGAGATGATTCCCAAGGTTCGTTGGAGGAGGGCACATTGAGATAATTTCATTGCTTCACTCCTTTCATGTTGCGTAGTACGGACTCGTTCGGGAATAAAATCAAGTCCAGATCCGGATTACTTACAATTAAATAAGCATGAAATCCCACTTCAAAGCCCCGAGAAAGTGACCTGACATGTTAGATATAGGCGCGATATATGAACCGAAATGTTCTCCTACATCGCCAGTCATGGCCTTCTTGCTCTTTTCATCCTTCTGTTACGACAACACAGTGGTCGCGATAACAATAGCAGCTATAGTAGCAAGTATGCTAGGAATGCGTGAGACTCCGACCGAAGACTCTTCTGTAGCTGTCGCACGTCCAGACGCCTTAGCCTCACTTGCAGAGCCCTTCGTAAGCGTTTCTTCGCTCGTGACGGCCCTAGTCGCATCATCCTCAGTTCCGACCGTAGTGGTGACCTTGTTCGATGTCGACTCTGCGGCTATAAGTAGATCCAGGCCCTGGGTGATAATGACAGGGTACGGAACAAATGTAAACTCCTCGTTGTCTTCGCCGGGTACGTGGCTTAGGGTCTCTGTGACTCCATTCTCTATTGCCCCTTCGTTTATAACTGTGCAAACCTGGGCAACAGTTCCGCTCACTTCACAGTGCTCAGAGTATGTATAGTTCTTTCCTTCGTCCTCGTAGACGTTGAACTGGTCAAACACACCCGTGATGGCAGCTTCAGAAGGCGAGTATGAGCGAGCCCAGGGTCCCAGGGTCATGGTTACAGTGGACCCATCGCATTCGCTTAAATCGACGATTTCTGTGCGGCACCCATGAACTAGGTACGTGGTTGCGGTGGGTTCGGCCCCAAGGACTGCGACTGCAAGTCTGCCGTCTCGAGGGGGTAGAATGAGGGAGGTAGAGAAAGTCGAGACCATGGTCGGGGGAAGGGGGTTCGATGAACAGACGGGGAGCGACAATCATGTATTGAGTACGGAAAATGAAGTGAAATAAACATGTAGGGGACAAGTTCGAGTAAGATAATGTGCAATGTAGTGGTCAAAGCGAGGTCACTGGGTCCGATGCCATTGGTTGACAACCAACATAGCGTGATGAAACAGTGAACTAACCAACAAGATGTGTTTCATCTTTATGGGCTGGTATGGGGATTTAATTGCATTGCTCATTGCAGGAAACGCCGAGCAGGGAACAGTCTTGGAACAGCCTCACCGCAATTTGAGATGATTCGATGAAGCATTCAAAGGCCAACCAACCGGCAATATGTCATCTTCTGATACAACTTTTAGTTCTTCATATAATACATCAAATTTCCAAAATAGTCACGCCGATTTGGCTCCCAACGATTCCATCGTCAAGCTTTCCATCAAGCCTGCGCCAACATGGCAGTAGGTATGTAAACTACCCACCTGGGCTCCTCGCATCTCCCTCTTACCGCCAGCAACATCTGGCTTGGACATTCAGACCTTGGCACCAAGAACTCGAGCGACTTCCTCGGCAACGTTGTATTCAACCACCGCCCGAGTCGGTTTTGTTGCAAGATTCGGAAAGAAGCCTGTAATCATGTAAGCACCATGCCAGAAGCACATCTCATGGTATAACTTACCGATGACCTTCATGAACGTGTACATTGCATACTCTTGGATCACGCCCATAGTTCGCTTGGAGTTTTGCATCTTCTGCGCAGCTTTGAGAATCTGCCTAACTCGAGGTTGACGGAGGTCCATGTACTGTTTGGCCGCTTTGTTGATGGCTTGCTTGAGGGATGCATGGTTTGAGGAGTCCCCCTTCTGACTTCTGTCACTAACATAGTAAGCCAAGAAAAGGGCAAATGCCTCGCAATCCTCGAGGGCCTGCGATGCGCCTTGGCCTGAAGTGGGTGGGAGGGCATGTGCAGCATCCCCCAGCAGAACAACTCCATCGCGCTCCCAGGTCGGAAGCTCCGGTGACGTCCAGGTTGGATACATGTTCTGGATATGAGCGGACTTGAGGACACTTTGGACCACTGGATCCTTCCACTGGCCATGCCTTTCGCGTAGTTGGCGCATAACGTCACCCATGTCTAGAGACTTGGGGTCAGGGCATTCCTCGATCTCATAGGTTGACCACCAAGCGAGGGAATCACCTGGCTCGCATACATGAGAAGGGGAGTCACGTTCAGAATCAGATGGAGAACTTTCAGAGAAGAAGTAGCCAAAGAAGCCACTACCGCCGAACACAAAGTTGATGGACCCCTTGTCGACACTGTCCCTGATATCATTAGACGGTACAAAGCCTCCGATGCCAACAAGGCCCCTGGAATATAGTTAGCGAGGTTGATATGTCACTAGCCGGGGATGATTGACATACTCATAGTTCGGGGGGTACGGATTCTCTTTGGCATCTGGGAACAGACCCTCTTTGGCAATGGACCGGACGCCGTCGGCTCCAATAACGAGGTCGGCTTCAGCAGGGCCGCTGCCATCGACAAAGCGAACAATGTTCTTCCCCTGCGGATTGGCAGTCACATTCAACACGCGTTTGTTGACGATGTGGTCATCTGGAATGCGATCGCGAAGACATCTCCAGAGCGAATGGCGACTGCATGCAACGGAGTACATATCCGACACAAGGCCGGGCTCCATGCGCATTAGAACGTTGCCGTTTTTGTCCTTCAAATTGGAGTGAGATGTAACGTAGCCGTTGCGCGTGATGTCTCGGAGGAGGTCGTCGTCGAGGCGACGCAGCACACCAAGTCCATTTGGCGCTATGGCAAAACCACCTCCAACAATGAGGGTCGACGAGTGAGTTAGGCCTTGCTCGCGGGTCTCTGCGGTGGTTCCTCGGGCAGTGTCGTATGCTTCGTAAATGGTGATGTCTGGGGCCCCCTTGAGGTGCTTCTTGAGCTCAAGATACACTGCGCATCCGCTGATTCCAGCCCCGATAATGACGATTCTCATGGCGACTGTAAGAGAGCTATTAGAAGTCAAATTTCGGGCCAAAGATTAAGAAACCAGTCTTGACAGAAAGCAGAGGATGAAGGGGTAGTGGTGGAAGTGGACGAACCAGGTGAAGAAACTGAATCCTTGAGCCAATCTCTTGTCTGAAGGTAAATATGAGAAGGAAAATTGAAGATGAAGTATTTCACTTTTGAGCAATCCTGAAAGAGGGCTGCTTTGTATTGTCCATTCGCTCACGGAGATCCCTCAACTTGGACTCGAGCTGGATGTGAAATGAGGCACCCCTGTAGTCCGCCGCATGCATGAAAAGCCGCTAACTCGCAAAGCTAACGCTGTCTAGTCAAGCCTCTTCCACTTGACTGGCTAGGGCCGGCACTAGTCTGCTATGATCAACAGCCATCGTCTGCCTCCAGGGAGTCTCGACTGTCACCATCGACTGTGATAACAGCGAGCTTCGTAATACTCGTGCGCGGCAACCGGTCAGGAGGAGAGAAAATGGCTTTTGATACAGCTATAGAGAGTCCTTGTCATTCGCCAGGGTAATGTTGAAGAATGTAAGCCGCCACGTCAGCAAAGTACTCGTGGGAGACCGCTGAGATATCAGCAAGTCCTCCTCCCTGATGCTTGTCCCTTTGAAGCAATGCAAGCGCCATATTTCTCTGCTCAGATGACGGGCTCCAGAGACTGACAACCTTCAGCTGTAGAGTTATCATGATAGTCCCACGATCTGGCGCAGGGCCAGACATCTCATCAATGAAATGACTCGCCGATAGGATGGACAGTGCATGCTGCCTGGCACACAGATCATCCTGTGAAGATGCCGAGGGAGACACGAGATATAGCAGACGGAAAGTGATGAGATTTACCGCATCATGAAGAGAGCACAAAGCTGCGGCTGGAACCGATGTGTGCGTCAGCAGTGGCTGACCTTCGTCAGGACTACATCCTTGCTTCGGTGATATTTGTCCAAACGGGCTGTGTTCTATGCACCCTGTCCACCACCGGGAGGCTTGGAGCAGGGTATCTCGAATGTGAGCATCGAGAGTAGACCTTAGGTCAGCGCTCGAGTCAGATTTGATGAGTTTGTCTGCAACCGAAAGGCATTTGAGAAGATTGAATAGAACATCAATGAGCTGGTCAAAGATGAGTTTTGGGTGGACTTGAAAAGGGATTGTCATCCAGTCTGGCGATGCAAAGACGGGCACATCGTTTTCAGTCATGGCGGCGACAAACTGGCAGTGATTAGCTTCTCTGATGTAGTTACAATGGGGGATACTTACCATCTGGAACCGTAGATGACTGAATATTTGATGCATGAAACCATCGCGGCAACTCTCAGGTCCTGCCACCTGAAGCAACATTGTCGCGCCCTTTAGATGACGAAGCCAGGCTTTTTGGCTCGTGCCAGCCCAGGTTTCAAAGTGATTGAGCATCACAACTGCGCAAATGATACTCTCATCAACAACGACGCTCCCCTTCGTAATTCGGCATTGAAGATGATGCAGTGCTTCAGCATACCACTTTCGAGCCGCCGTCTTGATGGACAGATCACCTGCGAGGGTGCCATAGCTAATCATCGACGCTGCACGAATGGCAGGGCTGGGCCGAGATGGCTCTGAAGAGGCTAGGAGGACGGGAAGCTCGTGCAGCCATATCTTGGGTGGTGTACCTAGACTTGGAGGGGATTTCATAGCGCCAAAGAAAGAATCGACAAAATGTGACACAAATAGCTGGTCAAAGGCACTGGCCCGCGATGGTTGAGGGCCCGGTAACGGTGTCGAACTACACGCTCCATGGCTAGAGGAAGAGCTTGGCACAGCGTGTACAAAGAATAGCCCGGTGCGCGCGCCCGGACACGGCAACCTCATGCGGACGCAAGCGAGGCATTCTGGCAAGGACTCGTCGCACTGTGGGCCGTCAATAGCTGGACAGAGCCAATCAGAGTTATCGCACCTTGACCCTTCGCTTTCGACATGTTGCGCAACCTCTACTTCTACCCGGGACGTTGACCATGGCGTTGGAGATTGATGCTTCAGCCACAATTTCGTTGAGGTGTCGCTCGTGAAAGGCGCTGACTGACACGGCACGTGACTCCCCTCGCGTCAACCAAAAGTCATAAACACATTCTAACTAGTAGCTATAGGGGAATGAGCACATTCAACTTGTTTGGTTACATCTGTGGGGAAATGGAAACTAGGCTATTCATAGCTTCCGAGTCTCGACTTGAAACTACCTATCCTCATATTCTTTGTCTCTGGAACAGCCACCCACGCCACCTGAGCTGCTTACCCTACACCTTGCCGAGTGGCTATCCGCGAAATGAAGCCGTCGCGACATAGGCCCTTGTAGTACATAAAATGGTTATTGGACATTGCGAAATGTTTAGCCTTGAACAGAAATGATTGAATGAAAAAGTCTCTCTATCGTCATTCTGTCCTGTTGCGTTGACCTATCCATGCTCTGGTGGATAAGCCACCTCGACGCAGCAAAACCTCAACTAGAACCCCCATTGATCAAGCCACATAAGAGTCCAGTCGTTATTTACTTCATCAAGGAACTGCAGCTTCGAACTCGCTTTCAACGACCGTCGAAGCTCCCATCTGGCCTCACTACTCACTGACCCTTGTTGATCGATAACCCTGTCGGGAACCTGGATGCTTTCGTAGAATTCCAAAAGCTTCAATCCGCTCATTCCTTGGGATGCGCCGTCCTCGCTTACAGGACTCATATTACCAGAGGCGTTCCGTAGCTTCTGAACCCAGCTGTTGAACGAGACGACATCTATCGGGAAGTTCTGCTGCTTTTGGAGCCGCTCTCGGATCACCGGAAGAATGGACTTCCAGCGAGTGGTCTTTGGATTCACCACGTGAAAGAATTGGGACTCGGCTTCGATTGATGAGGCCGAGTTGAACACCATTTCCGAGATGATTTGAGCGGCAAGGTCGATGGGGACCCAATCAATGTTGTCTTGGCTTCCAAGATCCTCCGGCAAGGCTCGCATCTCAGATGAAGTGTGAATCAGCTAGCTGTGCATTAGCAAGATGAATCAATGGAAGTTGACTCTACTAACCGTGGGTAACCACTCTTTTGGATTCCATACACCACGGTCAGAGCCATTTAGTACTGGACCAGACATCTGCCCAACGCGACAGACTGTCAACCGGAGAACATTGGAGTTGGCTGCCTGGTGAAGAAGATTCTCTGCCACCATCTTGGAAGCCCCGTACCCGGTCCCGGGTGCATTGGTGTCTTGAACTGGACCTTCGGGGACAGGACCAACATGTGTGGCGGACCAGTTGGTAGCGACGCCTATGGAAGAGATGTAGCACACATGCACCGGGTTTCTTGCCTCGGAACAGAATTGAATGAGGTTGCTGATACCTGCGATCTGACTCTCGAATGACCAGACTGAGAGATTGAAGTTGACCTGCCAAGCGTTGTCTGCAATCACATTAGCTTGTCGTCCCCTGATTGGATGAAAAAGGGGGCCTCGTACGGATAACATGGGTAGCACCCTTTAGAAGCGCCCTATAGTCTGCTCCTCCAAGTCCCCAGTCTGGAAGCCCCAACTCCGCCGTAAGGAACTTGACCCTGGCACCCCAGTCATCTCGCAGGCCTTTCTCTTTGGCAGATTTGAGTTGCTTCTGGACAGCATCCTGGCTCCTGTTAAGGCACCAAATCTCAGAAACCTGCGGATCTGCGACAAGGGTATTGAGTAGGTAGCTACCCAAGAATCCCGTGGAGCCTGTAAGGATGACACGTACGCCCTTTGACTCAGGTTCGAGACTAGGCGTGTACTTGGTAAGTAGGGTGCGGATGTCGTCGACTACGCTTGGAGGATTGGTGTCTTGGGGCTGGAGGGAATTCCAAAGCGCCCGACTCAGTTTGTCCACCGAAGGATGACCGTAGATAGTCTTGAGTTGTAGAAGTTGACCGGACGCCTCAATGGAACGGTGCAGGAGTTGTACTGATAGAGAGTCGAATCCCGCTTGAAACAGATCATCCTCAGCCGCCAAGGACATGTTTCCAATAGCTCGACGGGCTGACTGAAGGAGGCTGGCATGAAGTCCATCAAAGTCAGAAGAGTCTACTTGTGTGCCCACGCTTTGCTCCTGATATAAGGAATTGATTTGTTTGCTGAATTTGGCATATGTGGCCTTTCTAGAGAGGGTTCCTTTTGGTGTCCAGACGAACGGTTCGTCGACAGCCTGGACGAGTTGGCGGTGGATCTGGGCGTATGAGGGCATGGACGTGTTGCAGTCCTCGATGGCCTTCCAAACCAGATCCAAGGTGGTCTCGTCATCTTTGGAGAAACCATTGGCGAGCTGCACGAGTGCAGCGACCTGAAACTTCCCCGAACCAACTAGACATGCCGCTTCTATAGCTGGCTGCTTCGACAACTGCGCTTCGGCCCCAAGCGGGTTGATCTTCATGCCGTTGGACAGGATAAGCACGTCATCTTTCCGGCCCTCAAACTTCCACAGCCCAGATGTCTCGGGGTGAGCCGAGTATAAGTCTTGGGTATGCCACACGTTGAGCTTGGGGAATGACACAAAGATGGGCTGGGTCAGATCAAGATGAGCCTGTCGGTTAAAGACGAGTTCATAAAGCCCATCCTGTTCCGAGACCATCTCGTAGCCGATCTCGGGGGAAAATTGAAAGTATGCCCAATCATGGCGCTCTGTTGGCAAGGTGGCATACCACTGGCCCTCGGTGCTTCCCATGATTTGCTGCAAGCTTGTATGTTGACTGATGATGTCTCCAGCAAAAGTAGCAACGGGGCCACCCGCGCTAATGACAAGATCCAATTTGGCTAGCTTGTCCAAGGCACTTGAGGACTTGGCCATCTCGTTCAAGATGCTTGGGGGTATGAAGGCCGAATCCATTGGAAACGAATCCAAAAGTCTCTCAATCAGGGACATTGAGATGGGACCTGGCGGGGGAAGCACGATGGTCCAGTCGAACATGAGTACGGAGTAAAGCGCGCCAGCGATGCCAGATGTCTGCCGAGATGTCAGATAGAGTGATATCCATTGATGGGATCACTTACGTGGAAAAGAGGCATCATGCAAAGAAAGGTTGAGTCTGCCCATTCAACCGCCGTTGGTCGCTTTCCATTTTCAGGGGCGATCAAGTGCATAGCGTCAACGCAGGCTACGGCTCCCAAGTACAAAGGAATTAGCTTCGGGTTGCCTGTTGATCCTGAGGTATGTAAATAGGCGAGAAGATCCCATCTGCCGTCAACAAAGGACTTGTCATAAGGGTATGCGGGAGCTGCCTCAGCTCGAATCAGCTCAGAAACGCTCGGGATGACAAATGCTGGCATGGAATGCTCCCTGAGAATGTCTTGGGCATCTCCTTCGGAGGATGAGAGCCAAGCTTGGCAGTTGGATTGTTGGATCAAGGCCAACTTTCCCTCGAGACTGTTTCGTGCAGAACAGAGGAGAACCTCGAGAGGGTCAACTTGGGCTACAACGGTTGAGCGTGGATAGTACCTTGGTTCCCGTCTTTGCTCCAGCCACCATTAAAATGAAGCAGCGTAGGTCATCTAGCGCCAAGTTAGCATAACCGTCTCGGCTGTCATAGTATTGACGTACTAGGGCCGGTGTAGCCAACAACGTTCGTGGAAGATGGAGACAGGCGGGTCTCAAGCCACGCACACATGAAGTTGATAGCATTGGCAAACTGAGCTGTGGTGACTGGGACCGGTAGGGCAGAGGCCTGATCAATGAAAACATGGTAAAGAATACGGCCCGGCTCGGACGCGGCAAGTTGGTCTGCTATAGCTGGGAGTAGCCGTCGGCCCTTGTCTAACTCAAAGGGTTGCAGTTCCATGATAGTAAAGGTGTCGTAGTCGTGTTTGGGCTGACATAGCATGGCATTTAACGGCCTTAAATTCTTTCACAGTATTATATTTGGTTGAGGTCTCCGGCAGGCAATTTGCCTGCCGATCTATCATCCCCAATGACCACATTGGAGCGCGTACTGGTTTGAAAGGATCTAGGCGTTCCATCTGTGCATCTGAGACTCTCACATTGTCACTTGGGGGTTCCTGGTCAGAGATAGTTGCCCGAGAAGTTCCGATCAGCGGAGTAGACTTGAACTGGAGGTCTTGAGTTCCTCGAATGTCTCAACCTGGTTCGCCATTCTGACTCGTCAGCTCGCTACTCTTCCGTCATCACTAGAAGCGGGATCTGTCTCATAACTGCACACCAAAAGTTCTTTAGCCCGAGCCGTGTCTTGCCCACTAGTTTTCTCACTTGATAACAACTAAGCCTTCAATCCTAGGCTACCATGTGTTCGTAAGCGTCCCGTCCCGTTGTTGTTTGATCCGAAACAAGGAAGCTGAGCTTATTAGCCAATTCAAAGCAAAAGGTCTACTGTAGACACTTGAAGCTATCCTTTTTATAGCGTAGGTGACGTCTTGGCATTTGTATTCTTGAGTGACTGCTGATACCTGGGCGGCATTTTCCCATCCCCACACACTCGCAGGCCTCATTCTCTGTTCCGCTGAACATGTAAGACAGGAACCTTGGGTCTATTTCTCCACTATGAAGGTATGGTATGGAGCATGGACAACGGAACGGCTCCTTATCTATTTAGTTAGGTATAGCTCATCATTTCACTTTGATGGCCACCTAAGATGAAAACTAGGTACATCCTCTTGTCTATGATACGACATGGGATGTGTCCCCCACACCCTAGATCTTTGCCAGATTAAGACCGGCTGGACCCGAGGCAGATTGAAGTGACGTCTTGACAATGAGCTCGGCCATTTGGGCAACCTCCCAAGATGGTTTGGGAAAATGATGGCCACCGCTGTGACGCATAGTCTGCAGAGCAGGGGCTGACACGAGTCCGAGGAACTGGTCAAACCCGAGATCGTTTGGCTCCTGCTGACCTCGGACAAAGACAGTGGGAATGTTGATTCTTGCATCATCATCTTTGGGGTTGTGCTTGGGCAGGAGATGAATTGGGAATGACACCTTGTCAAGATTTCCCTTGAGTAGGTTGAAGTCGAATGAAGTCCTAGGGTCCACCTTCCAGTCCGTCTCGCAGCCCTTCCCGTTAACTGTTGCAACCAGTTCCCCACCATTGAGATCCCACATGACTGTGTCGGTGGTTGCATTGTGGGGGGCAAAGGTTGAGATGAACACAGCCATCTTGAAAGGTAGCTGAGGTCCCTCGGGGCGAGAGGCATCCCAGAGCAGCAATGTGGCTGCAATAAGGCCACCCTGAGAGAACCCCAAGATACCGTCAAAAGGACCTTCGGAGTCAACAAAGTCCCGGATGTCTTCTAAGGCGTTTTTGATATCATCCTTCAGGGGCAGGTTATACCAGGCATAAAGGGAATCCCAGTCGCCTTGAAGAGATGCTATGTAGGGTCAGCTGAATAAAAGACAAGTCGAAGTGTGTTTAGACTTACGGGTGAAGATAGAAGATGGCTCGTGGCTTGCTTCCAAGAACTCAAACTCCCAATCACTGGGAAGATGGTTGCGGAGAGGGAGGAGTTGCTGCTCCAGCACCTCAGCATTGGTGGCATATCCGTGTAAGCAGAGGAATCGCATGGTGAATGGTCGAGATCGGGTTGGCGTTGTTTGCTCGCAGCAGACACGGCATGCCTGGCTGCCGAGACTATTTAATCAGCTGCCTCATGCTGATCTCACATAAACGCAGCAAGTTGAGAGGCTGGATAGGCGTTCCCGTCAACTCCGAGACATAGACCCTATGACGGACATGAACCGAAAACTGCCATCGGCAAATATCGGAAGAATGCTTGTCAATCAGATACTCAATGATCTGGGTATAAGACACGGGAGACTGAAAAGGCAGATCGACCTGAATTGAGGGTCCAATGTTGCGGCACGGCACGGCACGGATTGATAGAACAGAACCCTCCCGCAGGACTATAATTGGGTATAAGTGGTCTTTAGACTGGTCATGCGCATTATCGATGCATGAATCTCGCCTACTTGATCGTAAAGGTTGCGCCAAAATCCTGCTATATGTTAGATAAAAACACCACCGGCTAGGCAATTTTCGCGGGTTGGTACGTCTCATTGGATATAGATATGATGACATCGTCTAGGCGGGATATTCTCCCGCTGTGGATATTCTTGACTCGTGTGCAGAGAGAGTGGCGGAGTTGTAGTAGATTGCGACTCAGAATGCGTCATCGACGGCACTGAACGTGACGCGTTCACGATTATAGGATACTGACTACTGAGTTTCAAGTTGCCTTTGAGATCCATCAAAGAATCTTTACGAGTTCGGGCCTGAAGTGCATGTTCGTAGAACCGGAAAGATTCGGCTGCTGATGGTAGGAATATGTATATAATAACAACAAGAGAGCATGACCAGGAACCCTCTGTACTTCTTCACAATCTACAACCACACTCATCAGTCTTACTTATGCTCAAATCATGCCAAGTGTCATACAACCTCAACAGACAGAAAGCCTTCACGGGCAAGACCTATCTCCGGCGGTCCAACCCATCGCCATCATTGGTCTTTCTGGGCGATTTGGCGGCGAGGCTGAGAACCCCGGAAAGCTATGGGAGATGCTAAAGAACAACAGGAGCGCCCTTGGTAAAGTGCCCGAGACTCGCTACAATCCCAACGGCTTTTACCATCCAAATGGTGAACGGGCGGGAACAAGCAACACGGAGGAGGGCTACTTCATCAAGGATGATGTCCGGCGCTTCGATGCGGGTTTCTTCTCTATTACCCCGGTGGAGGCTGAAGGCATGGATCCGACTCAACGCATCCTCCTGGAGATGGCATACAGAGCCTAGAAACGGTAAGAAGATACTCACTAATTTCAAGGGCCTAGCTAATACCAGGAAATAGCTGGTATGACGCTCAACGACGTCAACGGGGCTGACATGGCCTGCTTCGTTGGCGCTTGTCAGCGTGATTACTGGGACATGCAAACTAGGGATATCGACGCAAGCGCGTGAGTGATGCTTCTTTCTCTTATCGCTGGCTTAGTGCTAACGAAGTGTTAGCAAGTACACGGCAACCGGTACAGGAGCAGCTCTTCTTTCCAACCGTGTGTCGTGGTTCTTTAACTTGAAGGGGCCCAGTGCCACGATCGACACCGCTTGCTCTTCGTCACTGACTGCCCTGAACATGGCGTGTCAGAGTATCAGAAGCGGAGAGTCGAAAACGGTATTCTACGCTCTTTGTACGTGACTGTTACATGTACTGAAGCATTCTTCCAGGCTCTCGTCGGTGGAATGGCTTTAATTCTCCTTCCTCACTTCAACATCTACATGTCCACACTGTCCTTCCTCAGTCCCGACAATCAGTGTCACTCCTTCGATGAGCGCGCCAACGGGTACGCCCGTGGAGAAGGTGGAGGCTTCCTTGTCCTCAAGTCACTGGATGCCGCTCTGCACGACGGAGACACGATCCGAGCTGTCATCAGGGCAACTGGTGCCAACCAAGATGGCCGAACGCCTGGCATTACTCTTCCCTCTGGCCCACGTCAAGAAATGTTGATCAAGTCCACCTACGAGAAAGCTGGACTGGATCCTGCGAGAACTGGCTTTTTCGAAGCTCATGGCACGGGCACATCGGCAGGAGATCCAATTGAATGCTCAGCGATTGCAAGTGTCTTTGGATCAAAGCGAGAAGACCCCATTCTTGTCGGATCTGTCAAGAGTAGCGTCGGCCACCTCGAAGGCTCAAGCGCGATCGCCGGACTTTTCAAGGCTATCTACAGTCTCGAAAGCGGTCTTATCGCGCCTACCTTTGGACTAGAGAACATCAATCCTAGCATTAGAGTCAGCGAGTGGAATTTGGACATTCCGACCTCACTACGAAGCTGGCCCCGGGGTCTTCGTCGTGTTAGTATCAACAGGTATGATCTGAGGAACAAAGAAAACGCTTTTGAGCTAACGGATCGAAGCTTTGGATACGGAGGCGGCAATGCGCACTGCGTTCTTGATGATGCTTATCACTATCTGAAGGAACATGGACTCTCTGGAGGGCACAACACAGTCGTTGAACAGTATGGTTCCTCTTTTTCTGATGGCTCAGGGCTTATTCGCTAACCTAAACTTCACAGAAAGCAGAAAGAAGACACAAATGCTACTGAACTGGTTGAGAGCCCCGTCGAAGAAGAATTCAGTGACGAGGTTGGATCGAGCCTAACTCATCGCCTGTTCATTTGGTCGTCCCCGGAGAAACCTGGTCTGGCAAGATTGGCCAGTGCTCTCAAGACTCATCTTGAAGAGAAGATCCAGGCTGGACCCGTGAATGACAGGTTCCTTGGACGTCTTGCTCTGACACTCTCTGAAAGACGAACCCGTTTCCCTTGGAGACTCACCGTGGATGCGTCCACCATTGAGGAGCTGATCTCTGGCCTTGACGGTGCATCTTCTCAGGCAATCAAGACTTCCAAAGAGTCTGATCTGGTGTTCATCTTCACCGGACAGGGCGCCCAGTGGTTTGCCATGGGACGCGAGCTCCTCCGAATTCCCGTGTTTAGGTCCTCACTTGACGAGTCTAGCCGGTATCTTTGCCAGCAAGGCTCTCACTGGAATCTCATGTCTGAGCTTTCCAAAAGACCTGAAGATACACGAATCAACGAGCCGGAGTTGAGTCAGCCCGCATGCACCGCCCTACAGATTGCCCTGGTCGAGTTGTTGAGGAGTTGGGGCATCCACCCACGTGCCGTCATTGGCCATTCAAGTGGTGAGATTGCAGCTGCGTACACCAAGGGCGCAATCAGTCGAGAGGATGCCTTGAAGATTGCCTACTTCAGGGGCCTTCTTTCTAGTCAAATGGAAAAGAAGGGCTCAATGGCAGCCGTGGGATTGTCTCCTCTGCAGGCCAAGGGGTACATCGAGCGAGTAACCCAGGGCAAAGTTGTCGTGGCTTGCATCAACAGTCCTTCCAGCGTTACCTTGTCTGGAGACGCGGCAGCTGTTCACGAAGCGGTCGATTTCATCAAGGAGGACGGACACTTTGCGAGGAAGCTAGCTGTTGAGACAGCATACCATTCACACCACATGAACTCCATTGCAGACAAATATCTCGACTCGATTGGGACAGTGGAACCAAGGAAGACAGTCAAAGACAATGTCACCATGATTTCATCTGTGACATCCCAAGAAGTCTGTATCACTGACTTGGGTCCGGAATATTGGGTCAAAAACCTTGTCAACCCTGTCAACTTCTCCGGCGCCGTTCAGACCGCTCTCGGCCACTCTGCAAAGAAGGTTCGCATCAGCCCTCGCCTCAAGATCAGCAGCCTTGTGGAACTTGGTCCCCATTCTGCACTACAGGGCCCATTGAGACAGATTCTCGATCAAACCCCAGGACGCCATCAGAACATCAAATATGTCAGCATCTTGAATAGGAAAGAAGATGCTGTCAAAACCGCTGTTCAAGCAGCAGGTGCTCTCGCCTGTGTTGGGTACCCTGTCGACTTCTCTGCGATCAACCAGTACCGTGAGCTGCCCCCCAAGGAGCAAACGCCCCTGGTAGATCTGCCTTCCTATCCTTGGAACAGAGACAAAGTTTTCTGGCAGGAATCAGCAGCAGTTGCCGCTTACAGGAATCGGAAGACCCCGCGTCTCGATCTTTTAGGAGTTCTCGACGAAAACTCGACATTAAGTGAGCCCAGCTGGAAGAATTACCTGCGGATTTCGGAGCAGCCCTGGATTGAGCACCACAAGTTCCAGGGGACCAATATCTACCCAATGGCGGGCATGATCGTCATGGCTATCGAGGGTTTACGTCAGATACTCAACCCCGCAGAGGTCAAGGGCTATCAGTTCCGAGATGTTACTGTGCACCAGGCTTTGGTTGTTCCGTCGGATCAATCTGTGCAAACGAAGCTCGACATCAGACCTTGGCGTCATGGTTCTCGGGCACGGACTGTTGTCTGGAGAGACTTCACCGTGTCCAGCAGGAGCCAGGACGGGACATGGACAACCAATGCTACTGGCCTGGTCTGTATTGAGATGAAGGCATCCAAGCCGAACTCTTCGACTTTTGTTGACGAGGAAAAGGAGGCCGTCACGGCCTTGAAGGCTCGGTTGAGCCGGGTCGAGGCCATGCCACTCGAGATCCAAGACACAGATGAATTCTACTCGGATGTAAGTTCATGGTACTTTATATAAAGTCCCGATAACTAACATGGACCTACAGGTTTGTGCCTCTGGCCTTGACCTCGGGCCAAGCTTCCGTTGTGTCTCACAGCTCAAGGTCCACGGCGCAGATGCCACGTTCGTTTTGACGGCCCAAAACACTAAGAAATGGGCCCCTCGAGAGTTTGAACATCCACACTTGCTGCACCCAGCTACTCTTGACGGTTTCGTGCACCTGCTCATCTCGAGCGCGCCTGGTAAAAACGGCCTGTTCCGCGCAAGAGTTCCCGTCTTTATGGAGTCACTATTTGTTTCTGAAGGCTTCGACTCGACACCAGGCTCAGAGTACTTTGGGTACTGTTGTTCAACTCCCCAGGGAGTTCAGGGCATGGCGACGGATCTGGCAGCCTTTTCGAAGATCACAGGAGAACCACGAGTTGTCATCAACGGGTGTCGAAGCGTACCTCTCACGGGAGGCAACAGCATCCAAAAGACGCGCAAAAAGGCGGAAGTAGAATCCAGCTCTCTTGAGAAGGTGATGCTTGGTCCAAGCGAGCAACCGGAGGAAGAAGGCAACTTCAACATCTATTGCAGTCCTCGATGGGAGACAGATGTGACTGCAACTTTGCCTCAGTCTCTGAGACAAATTCTGCAGAGTCTCGCAAATGGGGATAAGAAGACCCTAAGGGAGACTGAGAGTCCCAGGAAACCCAACGGGATGACAAACGGACACGCAAATGGCCATATCAAAGGTCACGGCAGTGGACACACAAACAGCTCTGAAGATCGCCAAGCACCTCCCGCTTTTACTGCCAACGACTTCAAGGCTAGCAGCTTGGATAGGGCTCTCGTTCACTACATTGGTCTCATGCTTCACAAGACACCTGGCTGCAAGATCTTGGAGCTGGCCGACACAACGCCAGATGTCTCAGATGTCGTTTTGCAGGGACTGGCTGAATCTTTCGATATCTCCCAAGAGGAGGTGTCTTACACGCTGGCCAGGAAGCCTGACGCCAATGGCACCGCGTCAGATGGTCACAAACGCCCGGCAATTCCCTCCAACCACCTTAGCTTTGACATCGAGGAGAGACTTCCGGAGCAGGGAGTCGAAGCTAAGAGCTATGACTTGATCTTGGCTGGTGGAGAGTTCCTGGGACATGGGCCTACAGCACTAAAGCTTGGGCGCTACACAGAGTTGTTGACCTCGTAAGTGAACATCTTGCCTTCACGCCGATTCATGTTAACCAATGAAAGACGTGGCGCTCTGGTAATTATAGGTGGTGTACCCAAGGCAGCTGGCGACACCAATGGCTATTCTTCTGGTAAGTGGTGTGCTCCAGTTGAAACTCTCCTCCTCTGAGACTGACGCGAAAAGTAGGACATGACTTGAAAGATGCTCTCCGGGAAGCTGGACTCAGTGTTGAGTTCGAGGTGTTCGGCAGCCCTATCAACAATCACGACTTGGTGATGACAGTTTCCAAGCGTCAGCGCGAAGAGCCGAGGTTCCCCACGGACTTGGTCATCGTGACAGGTCTGCAAGTAACCGAATCCACCAATCAACTTGTGGGCAAGCTTCGACAGACTATCACCACGACTGGGTGCGCTGTCGAAACACGGACTCTTAGAGAGGTGTCTACTATCGACTTTAAGAGCACCTTCTTCCTAGTTACCCTCGAGTTAGACGACTCAGTTCTCAGCGAGATGGATGAAGAGAAGTTCTCCCTATTGAAGAGGTTAGCCACAGATTCACGGGGTGTTCTCTGGCTAGTGAAGGATGAGCCACTAGGATCCATCGTCAAAGGATTCAGCAGGACGGTCCGAGCTGAGCATCCCGACTCTTGCTTCAGTGTCTTGAACATAGAAAGAGGCTTTCACAAACAGCTCGATCAGACCAGCGAAAGCATTGTACACTCTATTGAGCACATTTGGACAACGCAAGGCGACAAATTTTCTGACCGGGAGTTCCGGTTACAAGATGGAAAAGTTCAAGTCGAGCGTCTACGCCCTGATTCTTCTCTCACGGGGTTGTTGAGTGAGAATGCAGATGCCAACGGACCGCCAGCTACGCGCCCCTTTCAAGCTCAAGCGCAGGCGGACGTACAGCTTCGAATTCGCCATCCTGGAGCACTCGACTCCCTCGATTTTCTCGAAACTGCTCCTCAGGAGGAACCCCTCGAGGACCATGAGATGGAGATGGAGATCAAGTCTGTTGGGCTCAACTTTCGCGATGTCATGGTTGCCATGGGGCAACTTCAGGACGATATACTCGGCATTGAGTGTAGCGGAAGGGTTGTTCGTCTAGGAGCGTACGTCAAGGGCTTCTCTTTGGGTGACCGCGTTTTCGGAATGCATCGAGGGTGTTTCAAGAGTTCGATCAGGGTTGACTGTCGTACTTTCGAAAAGATCCCCAGCGAAACCAGTTACGATGAGGCTGCGACCATACCCTGCACGTTTGGAACAGCGTACTACGCTCTTCATGATGTCGCCAATCTCCAGCCTGGAGAGTCTGTCCTGATTCACTCAGCAGCTGGGGGCGTTGGGCAAGCTGCCATCCGTGTGGCACAGCACATTGGGGCCACTATCTACGCAACCGTCTCGACCTCTGATAAGCGAGACTTCCTTGTCAACACCTACGGGCTCCTCCCTTCCAACATCTTGAACAGTAGAGATCTTTCGTTCAAACATGGCATCCTCCGCCTAACTGAGAACCGAGGCGTGGATGTGGTTCTGAACTCGCTAGCCGGCGAAGCTCTTCGACAAAGCTGGCTTTGTGTGGCGCCGTTCGGTCGCTTTATCGAGCTTGGCAAGCGAGACATGTACGACAACACTGGTCTCGACATGCTCCCGTTTGCCACGAACATCACGTTTTCCGGTGTCGACCTCTTGATGATCAACAATGACTATCCATTGCGCTTCCAGCAGATCATGCGCAATGTGGTTTCGTTGATGAACAAGCGCGTTGCTCAGCCGCTCGTTGCGTTTGGCCTGGTTTCAAGGTTTTTTAAATCAATCTGGTAAACACATGCTTAACTGTGAAGAAGCCAATGCTCTTCCGGTGAGTGTAAAGAACGATACTCTAGAATGAGATTACTGACAGCTTTCCAGGTGGTTCCGGCAGATCTCGACTCTTTCAGATTTCCCAAGGAGGCTACGTACGTTCTTGTAGGTGGCTTGGGAGGCATTGGTCGCTCCATTGGTAAGATGATGGTCGACATCGGGGCCTCGAACCTTGTCTTCATCTCACGATCTGTGGACTCTAAACGTCAAGAATACGTCGACAAGCTCCGGCAACTTGGTGTTACCGTGGAAGTGTTGACGTGTGACGTGTCAGATGCAGTCGCCTTGAAGCCCTTATTGGAGGATGTTAAACAGCGTCTGCCTCCTATCAAGGGTGTCATCAACTGTGCCATGAACTTGAAGGTGATTTTTCCCCAACTTCATTTATCCTTATTCGAACACATACTAACACATGCATTCCAGGACGGCATCATCGAGAACATGACCGCCGATCGGTGGAACGACGCATTGCGGCCCAAGATTCAAGCAACCCTCAACCTTCACCAACTCTTGAACACGCAACTGGACTTTTTCATCTGCCTTTCCTCAGTTGCTGGCATTGTTGGATCCAGAGGACAGAGCAACTACAACGCTGGTAGGTTATTTCACATTATCTGACCTTGCAGAGTTTGTCATTCTAATATCATGAAATAGGAAACACATTCCAGGATGCTTTCGCTCACTCACTTTCCGAGTCAAACGTCCAAGCCACAAGTCTCAACCTGAGTCTTGTCACCGACGTCGGCGTCTCCACAACACGCAACGAGGTCTTTCAGCTCTTGAAGGGAGGCGGCCTCATTGGTATGGACGAGCAAGATGTACTCAAGGTCGTCCGCGCGGCCGTAGCGGGAAGATGTCCTTCACAGGTAGTTATGGGCGTCGCAAGCGGCGGTCGACTAAGCCATCAAGAACACCCTGAGCCTTACTGGTTCACTGACTCGAGATTCTTGCCGGTCCGCGCACATGGAATGAGCATAGCAGCAGACAACGCTGTGGGAGAATCGGACTTGAAGTTTCGCCTACCGAGTATGAAGGCTGTTTCCGAGGTTACAGAAGCCATCCTCTTTGACCTTGTGGGCAAAGTGTCTCAGATCGCCAACATCTCCAGAGAAGACATTGACTCGTCAAGAGCCGTCAACTCGTACGGAATCGATAGCCTCTCTGCGGTCGAAATCCGGACATGGATCTCCAAGGAACTTGGCGCGTCAGTTTCTGTGTTTGACATCGTCAGCAATAGCACCATGATGGACCTTGTAGAGAAGATTGGCCGTGCATCATCTTTGGTTTCGCAGAGTGTCAAGATGTAAGATTAAGTAAAAATGATTGGAAGTGTACTTCTTTCTTGGAATCAGGGCTATAGCACAAGCTAAACAAATGATACGATCGAGCTCAAGTCTTACTCAACCAGCCTCACAGTGCCAGATCTAGTTACGTGCTTTGTTCATGGCTTCCACACACCTCTCAAGATTTCCATTCAGCTCACTATCTCAAGTTTGACTGACCTCACATCCAAATGTCTTCCTTAGGAACGTGACACATTCATCCATACTCTGTGACAGAGGCACTGCCTTGACTGGCGCAGCGGGATTCTTGGGGTCTCGCTCGATCCCCATGGCCCACCGTCCGCAAAACATCCACTCCAATTCTGGTAGAACTGCTGCATATCTTTCGGCATGGTTCAGCATGCGATTTCGATGAGCCCTAGTCCAGTGTCGCATGTCATCACCATCAGAACCTTTGTCGTCAAGTCCAGTTCCCTCAAGATCCTCTGCAATGTCAAGCTCTGGTCGGAGCTTAGCATCCCGAATCTCTGCGTCGGTGACAGCGCATGCCTCGTAATAGTCATCAGAATAACGGTCATGTTCGTTCAGGGGGAATGGGTAGGTGTCGTGGGACAGGGCTAGCTTTTTGAGCTTCTGTAGCTTGCTCAAGGAAGCAAGTAGTTTGTCGTGCTTTACAGCCCATTGAGCTTCCTCTGCCGTCTGGTTGCCGACGGCGAGACTCAGTTGCTAAAGAGAAGTCAGGGCTTCGAGTGCCAAGAGCGACTTTTTGGGAATGCGAAGATTGTGCGGAATGTGGTCGTCATCTTCGTCACTGCTTCCACCCCTAGCCTACGAAAGAGAGCGAAGTTGACTGAAGCTGTGACCAGTAAGAGCCAGAATGATTAGGCGATGCAGATGCGCATCTCTGCCTTTTACCCAGTCTGCCTCATGAATATAGAGTTTATTGACATGCTGGTGCCGTAGGATGAAATCCGTAATCAGTTTGCAAAACTGAGGGTGAAGTGGCAATCTAGGAATGGCAAAGGCTTCAAGATGTGGGAAATTTCGGTTGCAAAGGTTTTCGGCCGCATCCTCTATCGTTATTTGGCCAGATAACTGAATAGACCGAAGATGGGAAGGGAATAGGGATGAAAACTCGACCTCGCTGAGTTAGACAAACTCGAGCTGTAACTCTAGCAGACGGGGAAACGATATGGGCTTTTTGCCGAAGGAGATGCAGTGACTTTCGCCCGAGTAGATTGAGCCCTTGTAACTCCGACTCAGGGACTCGAGGGTTGGCGAGCAAAGTCGGAAAAGCGATGAAAAAACCTGGACATTTGGCCCACCACATTGGCTTGCGGCGGATAGGTCCGAGCCAAACTCGAATATTCCTCACTCATAACGAGCTCGAGGTCCAGAGATCGAATCGGCCACGTCGAAGGGAGTAGCGACGGCTCCAGGGAACCGGGTGGTCCATTCACCATGATTCTGCTTAGCTTGACGTGCTGGGCCTTCGATTGGGTTATCAGTTGAAAGAAGGCCGTGTCCAGAGCAAGGGGATAAACCCAGATGAAGGCCTCAAGGTTTGACATTGCCGAGAGGCCATGGGCCAATGCGTCTCGAAGTTTGATGTACGTTTGAATGTCCTCCTCATACAATGATGAACTCTTCACAGCCCAAAGCACGTCGTCGACATCCCTGGATGGATGGGCCGCAAGGGGTGCCCTTCGTACGCAAGCAGCAATCGAGCGCTTGGTGTTTTGACTCCCAGCCTACAAAGCAGTTAGTTTACTGAATAACAGCGTTCCTCGAAGATAGACGTAGACCCATGTTAATGCACTCGCAGAACACCAAGGCGTCAGAGCCGAGTTGTGCTAGAATTGCTTCAATTACCGCCTAGCACTAGCATGAAATAACAAGGTGTTTAACTAGTAGGAATTATACCTATTAGCCTAGTTAATTTAGTCCTAGCAACCCCCCGGGCGCTCTAGGGTAACTGCAGCTACCTTTACTTTGGTGGAGACTCCACACAAACACAGGTAGCATTGATCGTGGCATAACAGCTCCAAGGGAAAATGAACGAGAGTACTGTCGGCAACAGGTGGGAGTCAGCGTCAGATGGAGGGAACGGTTATCTTGGTCACGTTTGACGAAATAGGACCGGTTTTTAACTTGGCCAGATGAGTTTTCACAATTAATCGTCGCGCGGTTCGTCAACGAGGTGTGTAAGTGTTACATGGCTGACTACTCCACAGATCAGGCTCAGAAACGGGATCAAGGCAAGGCATTATGCTAGACTAATTTCGCATCTACTGTCAGCTGTTGACTAGCTTTGTATGTCTTATTAGGCACGGAACAGACATCAATCTGCAGAGTATTCACTACCGTAGCCGTCAAGAATGGGGTCGAGTGAAAGCCGCCAGCAACATCCCGAACGGTAACCAGAGCAGAAGTCGGGCCAAACCGTGCTGACACCATGCCAAGGGCTCAAGAATGATTTGAAATATGTGGGAGGAATACTCTTAGGCAAAGACATCAAGCTCAGGACCATGTCCAAAGGTCACCCACAGAGACGCCTAGCATTGATCCATATGAACAGTCAATGGCACCGCCTTTGATGTTACTAGCTAAAGTGCCTTTGAGTTGTGATGCAGATAATGAAGGCTGAATATAGAAATGAGAGGATGTAAAGCCGATAAAGATGTCGACATTCACTCCCATCTGCACTAGTTATGAGACTCATGGCGATTCGCGTGATGGAGCAGTCTTTATTATGATTTGTGGCATTGTCTTGACTGTCTCACAGCGACTCTTGTATAGTCGCATATGAAAGGACTGACTGATGTTGTTCACAGGAGAATCCTTTGTTGCGGCTCAAGTCGGTGTTCATCATGTAGGTTTGGCTTTGTTCGCAGAAAGAAAACGTAAGAAAAAAACCAAGTTAATAAGAGAATTCACGCCAAAAGTTTCGAGAGAAATCACACTTCAGGCATCACAACGGGAAGTCTATCAGCCAGAAACTTACGGAGGCATCACAGGGTTATTGCCTCAACAAAACTTTCTTAGATGAGAAAATCTGTCTTTGATGAGCAACCAAGTTTCGGTGGCAGAATGAAATGATAGATGTTGTCCCTTTCTCTTTGTCTTCTTTGTCCCGATCCATTGTTCTAACCCTTCTACCCTCGCACTTCTTACTTATACCTTGTCACCCAATCCATTCTTGTCTTGCTCGTTCAAGTACCATTAGACAACTAAGACCAACATCACCATGACCACACGTACTGATTATTCTACGGAACAGTACCTGCCTGATGATGCAGCGGGTGCATCTCAGCCACAGCCTCTGCCGGCCACCTCTTCACAGCACATCGAAGAGGCAACGGAGCAACATGAAGAGCGCGCAAGTATCGACTCGATATCCAGCTCGAGGAGGTACTCCATTCAGGGTCATTTAGAGCGTCTCAGGCGCTGTACAGCCTTCATGATTTCGGGCGAGTCAGTGGTTGACCCCATCGAATGGAATTACCAGCGGGCATCACCAAAAGAGCCTGTGTGGGATTGGTTTGCGATGGACAATGTCTTTCACCGACCAGCACCAAGCGCCCGTGGAGACTGCAAACACCTGATTCACCCGCTGTCCCCAAAATCCCATCCGACTCGGGATCAAGTGGAACTAGAGCGAGCCGTGGGAGCATATGAGGACCGACTTCGTCCGGTTGAGGATAAAGACGTAAAGCCAACAGACGCAACCGCCAACCCTCCACATGTTCATTTACCTGTCCCCCTCCTGGACAGCCAATCCACAAAGCAGGAGCTGGACAAAAACGGGATTCCTAAATTTTCCCCTCCGCTTCAGCCTCAATCTCTCAAACGGAAACCCTCGGATAACGCCGACAGAACCAATGAGGATGGCGGATGCAAGAGAGTCAAAACTACGAGCCTCGCCTAACTTCGTGAGACCAAGGAGAAGACCGGAGCAACACTTTGAATGGCTATAGTTCTTGGCTGGGGAGTTTTTTCGTAGAGTAAAGTGGGTTTGGAATAGACTATATACATACCTCCGCGAATAAAATACACTCACACATAGCCGGAGGAGACTCTGATTTCTTCCTACAGGTAAAAAGATATCCTAGTGAGACCCCAGACCTATAATCTAGCTCTTTATCTTCACTGCTACGATCTTGGCCGGTTCCGTAACCGTGTCGTTAACTGGCGTGGGTGTTCCACCATTGGTGGTAACGTACAGTACCAGTCTATCGTTCCTCGATGTGCCAAATCGCGCAGAGGTACCACCTGCAACATCCAGACTACCAACAGCACCAGCAAGTGTAGAAATACGGCCATCGGGATCAACTCGAACGACTTGATTGAGACCCATTGTCGCAATATAGGCGGTGCCATCGGGCATGAGAGCAAAGTCATCCATGGGAAATCCTCCGGCGATGACTTCGGCTGCACCTGTAGAGGTGGCACTGCCGTCAATGGCAACGCAGAAGAATGTCTCGTTCGATGTGCTCGCGTAGTACAAGAAGCTATTTTGCACACGAATGCCGTTTATACCCGCAAAGTCCGGGCCTGAGAGAACGATATCAGAGGCACCCGTAGCAACATTGACTTTGTAAACCACCCCCAGGTTGATATCGGACACCAGAACCTCTGTCTGGCTGAAGGGAGTAATGCCATTGATGAGTGACGCTTCTGGCATGGCCGTGATAAGCCGTATGGAGGGGCGTTTCTGGTGAAAGTCAAGCTGAAACAGCTTCATTGAACCAGGCTCGATGCCCAACGGATTGACGGTCAAGTTGCCAGCGCCGAACACGAAGATTCCAGGTCTATGTTCCGTGATGCCGATTGTACTAAGAACGCCAGGGACTGTGACAACTGAACGGCCACGCCGGGTGGAAGGATTGATGAGCCAAAGCTCTGGCAAGTCTAGCCTCGTTGCCAAAATTTCTCCATTGGACCGCGTTGCTAGATTCTCAAACCAGGTGTTGTTGTCCTGGAGTTGGAAGACGGTGTGAGTCTTTGCCAACTGCCCCTGCGTTGTCAGAGCTTGAGAAGGAAGCCATGCTAAAGCGAAATGCAGAAGAGAAAGGAGTTGGAACCTCATTCTTGTTTGTGGATTGGAGTAAGAGTAAGTGATGTTGGGAAACTAGAGAACGAACTTGAGCCATACCACAGGGACGTATATATACACGTACGTACGCAAGATAATTAATATTATGGCCTAGCTACATGTGAAGGTATTCATCGGATTGGTGGACTCGGGTTACAGCACAAACGGAATGCAAGAGTACGGAACGCTCCATGACTCCGGGTATAGTTGACGCAGTGGACGCGTCGTCATTCAGAATTACGAAGCTTGGAAAAGTTTAAGGTTTACTGGCATCAGTGTCTCCAGTATGGATGTATTTTGCATCCGTTACTTAATAATCAGCTTGTTCTCGCTGTGAATAGCATCTTGGTAACGGTTTTTCGGACTCGGAGATAAGGCAATTCCGATGTCCGGCTTGGGTTCGCTCAATGTCTATTTTGCTACCCCTTTTGAGCTATAATGTGACACGCAATGGGTATGTCAAGACAGAATGGTTGAGTGATATAAGATAGAAGTGGCGCAACTGGCTCGTGTGTATCTATCGTTAATAAAAGCACTCAATTCTGAAGTATCCTCGTCTCCCTAAACCATTCGACATCACTGCTCCCTGCCTGCTTTCCTCAATCTATCCAAAATGTGGAAGAAGTTGGCTGTTTCTATCATCAGTCCCTGCTTGGTCGCTGCCCTGACAAGCTCTCGCACCGGCCTTGTGCCTGTATGTTGAATTCCGTCTTTGGCTTCGAGGCACTTGTGTCAGCATTACTAACTTCTATGGACGATTTAGTGCGATGCCCTTGCCGACAACGACCTCGGGGAGCTTGTTCTTCTGGCCACAGACAGTGGCTATGAGGACCGCCTCCAGACCTATTGGTCTGTGAGTGCCCGCCTCAAGCCGTGGTGCATTGTGCAGCCCCGAACAACAGAGGAAGTATCCAAGGTTCTCAAAATTCTACTTGATACTGGGTCCGGCGCTGGAAGTTGGCACATAGCGGTCCGTGGAGGTGGCCATAGCCACTGGGCAGGTTCCAGCAATGTTGCCAACGGAGTGACCATTGACTTGGGTTTACTTAATCGTACCGAGTATGACGAAGCCACAAACATCGCCTCAGTTGGAGGCGGAGCTCTTTGGAACTCTGCTTACGAAGCCGCAGCCGAGCACTCTGTGAGTCTGGTTGGTAGTCGTGCAGGAGGGGTCGGCGTCAGCGGATTTCTTCTCGGCGGCGGCAATTCGTATTACACAGGCCAACGTGGTTTTGGATGTGACAACGTTGTCAACTATGAGGTTGTCCTAACTAATGGCAAGATCGTCAACGCTAATGCCACATCCAACGAGGATCTATATCGGGCCTTAAAAGGTGGCGGCAGCAACTTTGGCATTGTGACTCGCTTTGATCTCAGGGCATTCCCTACCAAGGATCTATATGGTGGCTCGCGTACAATAACCGCAAACTACACAGACGATATTATCGATGCCGTCGTCAACTTTGCCAATCATGATGAGTCGGAGGCCGCTGATTCATTTACACCTACCTTCATATACAACACTGCTATTTCATCGGATGTTATCATTGATGCCTCGATCCTGAACGTGGAGGGTCTCGGAAATTCGACGGGCTTCAGCAGGATCACAAGCATTCCAGCCGTTTCTGAAGATCTCCGAAGCCGTAATCTGGTCACGATTGCAGCCGAGTCCACGGTTGAGGGAACAAGCAGGCAAGAAACCCCCATGTCCAGATCTCGTCTTCTTCCTCACTAATTCAGACAACAGAAGTGTATGGGTCACCATGACCTTCAAGGCGAATCCGATCGTTCTTCGTCGCGTTGTTGAGAGATGGAACGCATTTGTCACTCAGATGCAGGAGTCCATGCCAGCGGATGATTTCCAGGCACAAATGAACTTTCAACACCTCCCAACATTCTACGGTAGAATCATTCGCGGAGGCAATGTTCTTGGACTCGACTCGGCTCTCACAGACAACTCTGTGCTATGGGTCAACATTGTCAACGTGCAGACTGCAGACCAAGAAGCGATCGCTCGACTTCTCACAAACACACTACGAGCCGAGCTAGAAGATTTTGCCGTCTCTCAAGATTCGAGCGTTCGCTTTCGTTACCTCAACTATGCAGAGCCATCCCAGGATCCTTTGGGTGGCTATGGAGTGGATAATGCGCAGCACATTCGCGATGTTGTGGCCAAGTACGATCCAAAGGGGCTTTTTCAAACGCGGGTTCCAGGTGGATTCAAGATTTCCAGGGTCGACTAGAACTTGATTTGGCTTGCCGTACCTGATTATTTGCTTAATAGGACAGGCGTCAAGCTACCTTGAATCGTAAAGAACCCAGAAATCATGTTTCTTAGAGATTTTTTAGGGTAAGCTTTCGTCAAGTCAGCCTTCATAGGTCGATTAATAACTATTTGATATTGCAAGTGTGTTTCCTTGAATGCAGAACTTGCATCCCGTCAGGCAAATTGAAAGTACCTCTCCTTGCATCAACAGAATCTTATCTTCGCCTCTAGACTTGCCGTCTTTCTATTAGCTGTTGGAAAATATTGACCCTGTTTCTATTATGCGCTCGTGAGCTTTCAGTATTCTTCGACATGTAACAGCCTGTTCAAGAAAGGCTCCCTGTCGGTCTGATACAGGCCTCTGTAACTGTCCACCGTCAAATCACATCAAAAAGAACTGTTGTTGATTTGGCCCTCAAATATGTCTCAGGGGACTCTCGTGTGGGAAGTTCAAGATCAACTAGCCATCGGAAGCAAATTATGGTGCGGTTTGGTGGCTGTTTACTGATACATCAATTGTCTGCCGATGTGGGATGAGGGTTTCTGAAGTGGGATCACCAGGGCCCGATGTGGGATTATCGCGCGGCCGTATGGGACTATGTGGGAGAATCAATGCAAAAGACACCGAGACGAAAGACATTGCTCGGGTCGGGGAGTAGACGGACCCGGGAGGAGGGACTTAAGCGCTTAAATCCGAAAAGGTATCCAGTCCCGTCTTGAAGACGCAATAAAAAGGCAAACGGATGAAGCCAGTTCTTGTCAAACCACACATTTTCACTCCTCACTTACTCATCTTTTACTATAAACCCCCCCCTTCTTCGAACAGCCTTTTGCCTTGCATAAATCATGGCAACAAGGTATTCTTCTGTCCATCGTTCTCCAAACGGCCCTGGAGATGCTCGCCCCACTGCCAAGCAGATCATCCAGGATGAAGGCTTGGAAGGGCGGATGGACGGAAAGTCTGTTCTTATCACCGGCTGTTCCTCAGGAATCGGCGTTGAAACTGCCCAAGCACTCTTCTTAACCGGGGCCACGCTCTATCTCACTGCGCGAAACTTGGACAAGGCGAAGAAAGCCCTCGGCGACTTAGCCAATAACAGCCGTGTCCACCTCCTGGAACTTGCTCTAGACTCTCTCGAGAGCGTTCGAGCCTGTGCAGCTGAGTACCTCTCCAAGAGCAACAGTCTTGACATCCTCATTTGCAATGCAGGAGTCATGGCCACTCCTGAAGGCCGTACTAAAGACGGGTTCGAGACACAACTGGGCACGAATCATCTTGGACACTTTCTTCTCTTCAATCTCCTCCAATCAGCGCTTTTGGCGGCAGCAACTCACGGGCATAGTCCCAGAGTCATCATACTGTCCTCAGCCGCTCATCGTTGGGGCGAGTTTGACCCAAGCAACGTAAACGCTGAGGGCAACTATGATCCTATGGTAGCATACGGAGCAAGCAAAACGGCAAACCTGTGGACAGCAAATGAGATTGAAAGGCGATATGAAGCTTTGGGAATCCACGCATGGAGCGTTCATCCCGGCTTCATCCAGACTGACCTTGGACGGCACATGTCTAGCGATCAGAAGGGAGCAACCATGTCTGATCCTTACCTTGCGTCTATCCTGAAGAACGCCGAGCAGGGGGCTGCTTCGAGCGTATGGGCTGCAGTAGCTTCAGCATTGGACGGGAAGGGTGGCAAATATCTCGAGGATTGCAGCATTGCAGACGCTTGGGATCCTTCTACCCCACAGTCGCACCCTGGTTATGCGGCTCATGCTTATGATGTCGAGAAAGCTATCAAGTGCTGGGAGAAATCAGCGGAGCTAGTTGATATTTAGGTCCATCATCGACGCCTACTAGATACGCTATCCTCAATCCAACAATACTTCCAGCAGGGGCAAAGGGGTCAACAGAGAAAGATAGATCATAAAAGCACTGTTTAGATACCATATTTATCAACAAGCTCAGCAATGTCGCTAACTACTCCTGATGAACCCGACCCAGCGTGACAACACCGAGCAGTAGCGCGCAGAGCCCTCCTACAAACCACCCAGGTGCCATCGCCAAACCCGTTCCTCCTGTTTGGCGATCTTGGCTATGTCGGTTCCTGCTTTCAAGTAAGCTACTTGAGGTCGCTAAAGTCAATGTCGTTGTCAGCCAACCGGTCCTCAAGCTTGTTGATCTTCCTATCTGCCTTGACCAACAAATCCCTGAGCCTTTCGAGGTCCCCTTCCCTGTCCTGGAGCTTGGTGTCGCTTCTCTTGAGTTTCTTGTTGGTGCTGTCAAGCTCAAGTTGAGTCTTCTTGACGATTTCCTGAGTGTCGGCGAGCTCAGATTGGGTTTTGGCGAGCTGGGCCTGAAGAGCAGTCTTCTCATCCGTCAGGGTCTTATTCTCCTTGGTAAGATTGGCGTTCGTCTTTTCCAAGGCGTCGTTGAGGTCCTTCTGAACCTTCAAAGAGTTCTCAAGCTCCAGCTTCTGGGCCTCCAGAACCACAACACTCTCCTGTAGGGTGGTGATCTGAGAGAGAAGAGTCTTCTTCTCAACTAGGAGAGCAGCCAAGTCATTCTCCAGTTGGGCAATCTTGGCCAACAAGGCAGCGAGCTCCTTGCGGAGATCATCGAGAAGCTTGTCATCCTTGATGTTCTCATTCTCAAGCTCCTGGATTCTCTTCCTTAGCTCCTCGTCCTTCTTCTTGGCGTCAGCCTTGGCCGCATCGAGCTGCCTCTGGAGCTCATCCGCCTTGGCATTGGCAAGTCGTAGGGCATCGGTGAGCTTCTTGATCTGCTCCTTGAGGTTGATGTTCTCCTTCTGGAGAGCCTCAACCAGGTGGACTTGAACATGGTAGTCGGCATCAAGAGCAGCGAAGTGCTGAAGACTGTTAGCGAATGCTCTGGAAATAGAGTGTAGTCCAACTACTTACATCCTGTGCATATCTGGCAAGGTAGCCAGCTTGGTCGAGGAAGGCGGCCGTATGCTCCAAAGTGTCGAGCAGCTTGCCGGGGAAGGGAAGGGGGGTCAGGAGGCGGCGAAGCGACGGCTGGGCCTGGGGAAGGTGAGTCTCAACCTCCACCTTCTTGCCAGGGGTCTCAGGGGGTTCAAAGGAGCTGTAATCAAAGTTGTTAGTATTGTAGACGAAGGGTGTGAGGTACAACTCACTGGCTGTCGCGGCTCTCTCGCTCAATCTTGGCAGAAAGGTTCAGAGTAGCCACATCGTATTCTTGGCCACTTCCATATCTCAGACGAACAGCAAGTGACTCGTTCTTATCGTTCCAAGTGCATGTGAGGGTGTAGTAGTCGGTAAAGCTGAACTGGTAGTTTCCACAGCCAGGCTTGCTCAGCGCCTTCTGAACACAGCTGCGGAAGGATGGGGCTTTGGGCTCTCCATTGGCGTTCTGTGTCCACTGCCAGAGGGAGAGGATGGGCTTGCCGTCACCAAAGCCGTCGGGGGCGATGAAGATAGCCGGCTCGTTGCTCGCATACTGGATATAGTTGAACTTGCCAGTCCAGATGCGGGCATCACCAGTGTCCTGCTCGCCCTTAGACTCCCAGACGCGGTTGGCAGTCATGGTGCTCTTGTCCTTTTGGGGGTTGGACATGGTGATGCTAATCTTGCTGTAAGTCTGCTGGGTGGTGATCTTCCATGTGTAGTAGGCACCCTTGAGGACAAAGGAGTCATCGCCAGAAGAAGTCTTGGTCAGGTTGGAGACAACAAGGGTTTGGAACCAGTTGTACTTCTTCCTTCCCTGGGCGTCCACGGTCCATTGAGAGAAGATGTAGGCAGTGTCGCCATCGCGGGCAAAACCGTTGGGCAGGACGACGGCCAAGGTCTCATCCTTGCCGTAGTTGTACCACTGAAGCTTTCCCTGGTAGACGAACATGGTGATTAAGAATTGGGTGTTGTTGTAAGAGTAGAAGAGGTGTTTGAAGAGAAGAGGAAGTTGTTGCTTTTGTTGTTCGAATTGAGGGATCTTGAGCACGGCATGTTGAGACCTCTTATATATGACAGAGCTCGGCTATTGCTTCTCGTAGGATACGTCGCCTGAAGACCGGTTTGTAGATAAGATGGACATCGTCAATCAGCGAAACTAGTCGAAATGGTAGCTCCCTACTAGTTTTCTGCGTGTCTTTCCTATGCATGAGCTGAACTAAGTGATAATAGTTGAAAGGGGAATAGAGAGACGATAGCGTCGTACGACTCCCCGTCTCGGCTCTGAGGCGAAGGCCAAGAAGGTCCATTTCGGCAATTGAGAGGCACTTCAAGTAGCTGAGATGGAGCTTTGGCGGTTTTAGCGGGAGCTGAATCTGACAAGCGACCCAAGCCAAGCCGTCAGCAGCACTGAAGAAGGATGCCCGCTCAATTGAGCTATTCAAGCCAAATATTGGCAACCGATTCGTCTAGACTATGCAGCTCGCTACGGCCCGAAGCGCCCGCTTACCTGAACGGTTAACGCTCCGGTGCCTGCGGGCAGCTGATGGGGGCTGTGAGGCTGGCTGGGGACGTGACCTGAGACATGCAGCAGCGTTCCCCGCTTTCTCATTTGGGAGTGATGAAAGATATGCAGGGCATAAGTCTGGAATAGTCACCGAGCTATCGATTATCTCAGGGAACCATACAGTGAAACGGGCTAGCTGCATAACTAGGGGGCTATAGGCACGCACAACAATGCACTTCTTCTGTGTGATGGTCTATGGCCTCCACAACTAAACAAAGCCTTTCAGAATGGCTGCCTCCGCATTCAGAATAGACGATCCGGCAGCACCCAGAACAGCTATTGCATGTTAGCATTTCCAAGTCTCGCCCTTCATCTTGGGCTGAACATACTATTATGGCTAAGAGCCACAAATTTCAGGTCAAATATGCCAGCATCATCGGCACGAATGCGCCCAATACTGACAGTGTATCCTCCCTGTAGATTGCGATCCAGTCGTGGTTGTGGCCGGTCCTGCTCCTCAAAGATTTGGAAAGGCGGCTTTGGAGCAGACCAACATCCCAACTTCTGCGCATCCGAGACTGAAGATCTCAGTACTTCTTTGACCTCGGCAACGCTGGGCGGTGGGCGTTTGCTGAAGCTGAGGCTCACGCACGCCATGTGGCCGTCAATCACCGGAACTCGGTTGCAGCTTGCCGAGACTGCCATGTCTTGTTCAATAAAACCCGTCTTATCGGCATTAATGGACCCTAGAATTTTTCTGGCCTCGGATTGCAGCTTGTCCTCTTCCCCTTCGATATATGGGATAATGTTGTCAATGACATCGATGGATGGTACGCCAGGATAGCCCGCCCCGGAGATGGCCTGCATCGTAACAACCGAGACTGTAGAAATAGGACCGAATGATTTTTGAAGGACTGACAGTGGGCCAACAAGACCTATGACGGCACAATTCGAGTTGCAGACGATGAAACCCTTGGACAAGTTGAATGCGGATTGTTGGTAGGGGATCAGATCCAGATGTGAAAGGTTGACTGTCGGAACAACCAGAGGCACAAGAGGGTTGCTGCGGTGGTTTTTGGCGTTTGAGAATACGGAAAATCCAGCCTTGAGGAAATTCATTTCTGACAACATTCAGTAAAGTCATGGTACAAGGGTAAGGACTAGCCAGCTCACCAACATCACCAGCCACGTCAGAGTCCAGGCCACTAAAGATAATATCGCAATCGTTGAACTGATGAGGCTCACACTCGGTTACCAGTATTTCCGCTGCTTCGGGAGACAGCGGGGAGGCCTGCTTCCACCGAACCGCATCCCGATATTTCTTGCCAACGGAACGGGATGAGGCACCTATGGCTTGAAGCTTCAAGTAAGGGTGCTGCTCAAGAAGAATCACAAAGCGTTGACCAACGGAGCCTGTTCCGCCGAGAACACCTGAATAATAGTATATCAGTACTGCTTTTGTTCTCCAAAATGCATCTGCAAGAGCTGGCAGCATACCACATTTCCTTCTTGAGACATGATCTACCATGGTGTGACGTTAAGGCAGCGTGATGAAGGAATCGTGATGGCTCAAAGACTCAATGTATGATAGACTAGAATTCCAATCACTTTAGCATCCAATTATAGTATGCTTCCGAGTCAATGTCCCTGAACCGAGGTCATTTACTCCTTGCCCGAATCAAACACCGTGGAAATTTGGACTTACCCTATACAGACCATGAAATTGGCGACTTGGACACAGGCCTGTAATCTGTAATCTATGATAAGCGATAAGCCGGGGTCTGTTCAGGGTGGCAACTCTTATCGCTATTATCGATCTCCTATAAATCTCCTATTGATGTCTTATCGAAATTGCCAGCCGATAACGTTATCCCGGTGTTCGGTGTTTGAGCTTGCATGGGTGATGAAACATTTCTGCTTTTGCTTGGCAGTCACCGAACCTAATAATCTGACGCGACTCAGGGGCCTCCAAAATGGCAATCTTTGTTTTTTGTCTTCCGCAGGACCTAAATGAGACCTTTTTTCTGGGCAAATGAACAAGATGTTTAGAGAAAATGCAAAGCAAACCGGGCTGGAGAGACGCAGCAATTCTCGATTAAACTTCACTTTAAATCATTAATGCAGTAACATGCCCGGAAAAACAGGGACATTATACGTAGTGATTGTCCACTCATAGCTTTCCCAGACATTCTATGTTACGCCAGTGGTAGGAATGGTTATTTCTTGATCAAAAACAACGAGCTTCTAGGCCCCCAGTTAAGTAGCAGAAAGAGTATTTAACGATCTAATTCAACAGCCTTAGTCCCGCCCAGCGCTATAAGAATACATCAGTAAAGCCAAGGACCTATGTGTATTAGAATTAACACTTCAAGAGGTTATGGAGACGATCATACCTTTGATAAAGTCATGCTCCTGCTCGTGATGCGAAGGGATCTTCAACACTTGATCGTGGATGGTGTTCAATGCAAGATTTGCATCATCAGATCGTACCACCAATCTGCAGAGGAATTTCAGTTGAGTAATGAACGTCATACCTGACATAGCTATGCACATACGACACATTGATCTCGCTCGCTCCCTGGCTGACCAGGTAGATGTTGATCTTTGCGGCTGCCAGTGTTGACAAGATTTCGCTAGCAACACCAACTTTGTTGCGCATCTTATGCCCAATGACAGAAACGATGGCCATGTCTTTTGTCACGATAACCTGATTCAAGTTAGCTTCGCAGACACTACAAACAGCTGGCTTGACTTGCCTTGCCACATTTTTCCAACTCTGTCCTCAAGCGATAAGAGATGTTCTCACTGTCATCAGTCGCCTGAAATGCCACGCTCACATTCCTCTCGCTCGTCGAGACAAGGTCGACATTGACGCCCAGCTCCTCAAGTCGCCCAAATACTCCAGACAACAACCCATAGGACTTGGTGTTCCTATTACAAGCGATGTTGACCAGGAGTATAGAATCCTTGACAGTGACAGCAGTGGGTCGGCGGCGTACTTGTTGTGCTCCATGATATCCATTCTGGAGCATGAAGCTTGCGGTGGGGCAGGAGACACTGCTGCCGGCTTCGTTGTCTGATGGAGGGGGAGTCACTGGTGCAAGAATTGGTGAGACTCCTTGCGAAGGATAGATGACTGTTCCCGATCCTGAAGGATTGAACACGTTCTTGAGTCTCAAGGGGATGCTGGCGTGCCGTATCTGGTCCATCGTGAGCGGGTGGATGACCTCACTTCCGTAGTACGTCAGTTCAGTGGCCTCGTCTGGAGTGACAGTCGAGAGCAACCTCGCAGAAGGCACCTTTCGTGGATCTGCTGTGAAGATTCCATCAACCTCTTTCCAAATCTGTAGCTCGATCGCGTTTACGCCAACAGCGCACATGGCGGCACAAAGGTCTGAGTAACCTCTGCCCACAGCTTTGAGAAGAGACTCGGGCATGATGCCGAAGAAACCGCTTAGAACGGGTACCTTGGTGCCGCATGCGTGGACTCTCTTTGCGATCTCGCCGGAAAGGGCGCGGTAAAAGTCGCCGCCAAGGTCGTTGAGGGCTGACTTTTGATCTAGCAGGCTTCTCCCGAACACAGCCTCGACAACATTGTCCAACATCACCGCCTCGGCAGGCATGCCTCTTCCAGTAAGTGCAGCAGCCAGAACAATGCATGAAAGCTTCTCTCCCAGGGCAATGATGCGGTCTCGCGTCTGGGGCGACAAGTCCCTGACTGTCTGTGCTGCGAGGAGAAACGTGCGCAAATCCTCACAAAGGCCTTGGATAGTAGCCAGAGCGGTTTCGTAGGTACCGGCAGCTGAATCAGCACAGTTTGGGCTTTCGAAAAGGGTTTGAAGAATATCGGTATGATTTTTGAGAATAACATCGACGCATTCGTGTAATTGTCCGCAAGCAGCAGGCCCAGCCTCGGCATGTGAGATACACTGGATCAACAGACTCGTGGTCCCGCTTGCTTTGGAAGAACCAGAGATAGCAGAGCAAACGACAGCAAGGTTGTAGTCATGGGAGTAAGAGGGGATAATATGGTTGGTGATAGAATCAAGGAGTTTGCCCAAACTTGTTCCTCCATACTTTTGCACCAGCCAGTGCTTTCCAGTGTCTGGAGTCTCCATGGTGATTGTACGAGGGCCAAGCAAGTTGGAGCAAAAGTTGAAGAAACGAAACAAGGATAAAGATATGAAAGGGCAAGAGTATAGTCAATATTTTCACAACCGAGCTGTCTTTTCCTTGACGCCATGGCTGTAAGGTGCAGTGACGACAATGGGGTTTGGAGACGAGATCGGGATCCACGCGTATTGCAGAGGCCGAATGGAGATGGCTATCGGTGTTTGATAAAAGATCCGGGTTCGGGATTGGTTTACTTCTTCGGAGGTCCGCATCCGTGAAATAAGTCCCAATTCCGGCCATCACATATCGGTAAACCGCTTGCGGTGGTACACTCACTCTTATCATCAATGGCTTCTTCACAAAGATAAGCTATGGCATATTTACGCTCCCCCAATAGATGACCGTGGATACGTGCCTGGCCCTCGGTATGATATGCTGGTTCCGTGCACGCTCCGCCGCGGCGAAAAAAACAACAAAAAAAACATGTAGTTCGATCAATCGTACGGCTGTAAACTTGGGCAACACTTTTCTAAAAGAGGCATTGAGCGGAGAAACCCCTCTCAAGTGTGTAGTCTTGCTCGTGAAGAGTTACAAGATCATTGGATTCATGTATGACTACGCTAAGAACCAAGACGCAAACTATCCTCTCGGCTACCACCATCCATCTGTTTCCCCCACCAGACTTTTCTCCGTTACAGCAATGCTCTGAGTAGCCTTTGGCGCTGAGACGAAGTTTGACGGCACCACGGAGGAGTAGAGGTGAGGCGAGGCTGTTTTCAATTTGGCCTGGATGAGGCGGTCAAGCTGCTCAAACTCTAGAAGAAACCCATCGTGACCGTCTGATGATTCGAGAGTCTCAAGAGATGCCTCTGGAAGGCAGGAAGCAAGTCTTTCTTGCTGTTCTGGTACAAAGAGCGCGTCTGACTCTACGCTGACGACCAGTGCTCCGGGTGGTATGTTCTCGAGCACCTCCTTCAAAGCACCAGTGCCTAGGTGCGTGGTTCGGTTCCGGGTGACATCATGGGAATCCATCTTGTTGGACAGATGCAGGAAACAGTTGGCGTCGAATCTTTTGATGAACTTCTCTCCCTGATAGTGGAGGTAGCCTTGAGCCGAGAAGGCTATCTGGCCCTTTCTTCCCTTGACCGTAACATGTTCTTTGTGCTGATAGTCATCAACGGGCTGTTTTGTCTTGTCTATGGCCAGTTGGTTCGAAGCTGTTGACTTGGTGTGCCTCTGAGGCTTTCGTCCAAAGCGACTGTCGAAACTAGTACAGGACCGATACGTCAGCATAGCAATCATCCGAGCGGCAGCCAATCCCGCGGACGGTTGACTCTCTGGGACAGGCTCGTAGTGTCCATCTTTGAACCCGGGGTCCGCGTAGATGCATTGCCGCTGGGTCTCTGCCCAAGATATCCCCCAGGCTGAGTGATCGGCCGCAGTCGCGATGGGTATGATGTTACGGACGTATCCCTGTGGTGTACACAGTGGCCACTCAAGAGTAGCCATGCCTCCCATTGAGCCTCCAACGACGGCTGCGATCTGACGGACACCTAAGGCATCTAGTACAAGCTTATGGGCGTGTACGTCATCCCGTATCGTCGTTGACGGGAAATCGGTACCATAGCATCGACCCGTGGCAGGGTTGATGGTGACGGGTGATGCGCTGCCATAGGGCGACCCGAGGACATTACCGCAAAAGATGAAGTAGTATCGTGGATCAAGAGCCTTTCCAGGCCCGATCAGTGGATTCCACCAATCTGCGACATCACTGCTGCCAGTCAAGGCGTGACAAACCACCAAGGCGTTGTCGCCCTCCTTGTTGAGCGACCCCCAGGTTTGGTATGCGATCGGGCAATCATTCAAACTTTGGCCAGTTTCAAGTTCGAGGTGCGGAATGAGGGCATATCTTTGATCGTTGACGAGGTTGGCATAGTAGTTCTTCGTGTCTGGGTTGCCGTCAAGGACTTGTCATAGTCAGAACTGAACTAGAAGATGTGGTACACTGCCTGTTACTTACAGATAGCTTTCAAAGCCATGGCAAATACTCAAGGGCGATGAAGATCGAGAGGTGGAATTGTCGGAGTAATAATACGCAAGTTGGTAACGAGACTTCGTGATCCCATCAACACGGTGGAGAGAAATGGGGACACTAATGTTCAGTTTTGGGCTATTAACAACTATACATCTGCCTGTAAATCTTGACCTGCTCTCGATCTCGTGCTATCTCGGCGTTTGCTGCGAATTGGTGCTTCCACTCGGTGTTTGAACTTGTGGGGGCCACGGCAACCAGGGCATGTTATCAGAGGCCGAAGCTGACGTGCTCGTCTTCTTTCTTCTCCTCGCTACCCCCCACCATATCCTGTGCTGTTCTTTCTAGTCGCAACGCTTGCTCTCTTTTTGGGCTCTCACTGGACAATCATGTCATTGACCACCCCCATCAAAGTCGCTGCAGTCCAAGCCGCTCCAGTATCATTCGAATTGGATGCAAGCTTGGAGAAGCTCCAGAGATTGACGGCGCAAGCAGCTGGGGAAGGGGCTGACCTCGTCGTCTTTCCGTGAGTCTTTCTCCAGCAACCTGTTTTGTAGCAGCACTGAAACAATGGGGATCCAGCGAAGCCTTTCTTTCCGCATACCCTTGGCGCTATTCTTTCGATGCGACTATCGGCGCTCGCGAGCCTCGAGGTAAGGAACCCCAAAACACGTAAGAGAAAGGAGATGCGTCGGCTGATCAAATGTAAGGCCGGAAATGGTATGCTCGATACGCGGCGTCGGCTGTTGCGATTCCGTCGCTGGCTTTCGACGCACTGAAGGAGGCAGCCAGGACAAACAACGTGTTCCTACATGTTGGAATCATCGAGAAGGATGGCGGAACTCTTTACTGTACGGCTGTATTGATTGACCCCAATGGAGAGCTGCTTTACAAGCATCGTAAGGTGAGATACATCGCTGCCTCCTCACTCGATGCGACACTGAATTTAATTTTAGTTGATACCGACCGCCGCCGAGCGATTGGTCTGGGGTCGTGGTGCCGGTGACGGTTTAAAAGTAGTACAAACACAGCTCGGCAAGATCGGGACTCTGATATGGTAGTGTTCAGTATCATGACGTCTGTGGAATATGCACTGACTCTTGGCCAAACAGCTGGGAGAACTACATGCCTGCAGCACGCATGGCATTGTATCAACAAGGCATCGAGTAGGTGGTTCATACAACTTCCGTACCAAAATTTTACTGATCATAGGCTACCTACCGTAGGATATACGTCGCACCTAACGCTGATGACTTGCCCGAATGGACGGCAAGCATGCAGCACATCGCGAAAGAAGGTCGCTGTTTCGTTATATCCGTCAACTCGGTCTGCAAAGTGTCAGATTTCCCATCCGACTACCCTCCGTTCAGGCCGGAGCACAGCGATCGCAAGCCCGATGGGTCAAGGTGGGAAGCCGAAGACATAGTAAACAGAGGGGGATCATGCGTCGTTGGGCCACTGGGCACGTTTTTGGCCGAACCCGTTTGGGACAAAGAAGATATTGTCTACGCGAGTCTGGATGCATCGGAGATCTCAGAGTCCAGAGTAAGTTCAGCTCATGACGCTGTTACAAGAACCGCCCAGCTCAGATTATGTTCAAGCTTGATTTCGACCCCGTTGGGAGTTATTCCCGACCTGATGTCTTGTGAGTTGCCCCGCTTTCGAGTCGAGACAATGATGATCGCAGAACTGACCAGGTTGGGAAGTACTTTGACTGTCAACACCAAGCCAGGGACGAACGTGAGGTTTGAGTAGTGACATAAGTCGTAAAGAGTAAGTGATGATCGAGTGGGGGGTCAGCTGTGAGCATCGGATGTGGAGTGAGTGAGAGTATGCCGATTCCACCAGGTAAATCTTGCTATCCTGGCAGTTTCCGCTCACGGTACACAGCAACGTCCAAGATAGCTGCTTAGAGTTGACGGGTAACCCATTGAATAAATCTTGCCTTGTCACCACGTTGACCCATGTTAGTGTGAACTTGTACGGTGTGGCCGCGGTAGTAGAAGACGGCCCAGCAGCAATATTTGGGTTAGCAGCGCCCCAAGCCCTTGTATAACAACAGGGGGATTCATCACATGAGAATTTGCTGCCTCTCTTCGATCCGAGACTGGTCGGGATGCCGCATGATAAGGGGGCAGAACGCCGCCTGCGGTCCGTGACGGCCCGCGGATGCCGCAAATGCCGCAAGAACCGCGCCGCAGACCTTGGGAATAGATGCTGGATCCCAAGTTTATATCACACTTTGTAGCAGCTAACGAGGTCTCAAGTACTGTGAATTACATGCGAATTACATTAAAGCCTAAGAAATTGTTTTATTGTCATCAAAGAATCTCCCATACAACGAAATCTATATCACTTTCGCGGGCCGAACTGCTGTGATGCCTGGACCTATCAAGCTAGCCTGCCTGTCATGGTACGTCGCTACCCCCTATCTTACAGCAAATGAGAAGGCAGCTGTTGACCTCACGAGCTGTCATGTTGCCATCAGGGTAAAGGCTGACATCAATGTAGTCGGGCTTCACGCACTCGTTGCGATGGGTTACAACCTTGTGTCAGCGTGAGTCAGGGTCACATAACGAATTGGTTGTATTTATTTGACTTAACCTCGAGCAGTGTAGTAATCGAGGGCGGGATTGTGTCTATCAGCCCAGTAGAAGAGGCGGTGCTCGCATCAGAAAAAAGAATCGTGCATGGGAACAAGCCGTTGAGGACAAGGGGGTCACCGAGCATACTTCACAACAAGGTGAGTCGTCGCGCTCATATGACAAGTACTCAGAAAAAACAGCGATCTTACAAGATTAGTAACTGATGTTTGTGATCTTTCCGAAGATGCCGACGTAATCTTCGACGCCCTGTTCTCGCAGTCTATTCTTGGTGGTGGAGATATTCCCTTTGAGAGTCCACCGGACTTACCTCCACAGGTCGACCCATCCGTTAGGACATATCCGGATGACGGAGCAATGTATGTCGTGTTCCTAAAATATCCATTCTACTAATACTCACCACATCATCTAGTCTCGATGCCTACTACGTTTTTATACATCCATACTTTCCTATTCTACCTCCACCAAAGACGACCCCTCGAGACCAGCCTATTCCGCGATATCAGAACAATATGGATGGCTCGGGAGGCGAGTCGGAACCGTCGACATCCGTCAGTCTGGCCATCTCAGCAATGCTGGCATTGATACCGTGTACCGAAGACCCCCACCCCACGTCGAAGGAATCGGTGTTATTCAGGAGGGACTATGCACAATACCTTGCCCAGTGCGCGCTGGAGTGCATTGAGATCGAATCAGAGATACCCGAGTCGTCGGTCGATCCAGCCAAGGCTCTTCTACAAACACCACGTTGTGATTCCAGGGAGCCTTTCCACCCAGAGGTACCGTTGGAGTTGGAGAGCATTATCGCTCTTGACGTCTTGAGCGCCTATGAATATGCGCAACGTGGTAACTTGAAGAAGATGGAGAGTCGAGCCGGTCAGGCTTTGATGGCCGCCATGAGTCTGTCTCTTCATCTGCGCGACGATGATAGCGAACCCAACGAAGCCAAACGAAGAGTTTGGTGGATGACAGCATGTCTTAGTGATAAATCTCAACGCGCAGAAAAAAGGCTAACAATGCGATAGTACATTTGTGTCTCCCAAGCTGCGATTGTTGGGAACATCGTAAGTCACACCACGCTTCGCCAACTGAAAAGTCGCTCATCAACATAACAGGAACCATCTATACTCGCCGTTTTTATCCCTACCTTTGCGACCGAATATCCAACTCTAAAGTCTGACGCCGAGGTATTTCGACTTATGCGCGACTGATGAGCTCCACGTTGACCAAGGCAGGCTTTCAGTTTCCTCATTCAAGCACAGCAGGCAATGCTTGCAACCACTCAGTTCTCGACCGAGCTGAGCAAGACAATAAAGTTCAACGGTGACATGGACCGAATACACGGGCGGATGAGGGAACTTGACTCCCATCTAGACTTTTTAATCAAGGTTGCCGACTCTTGGATCCTCCAGTCGACCATGACGGCGACTGTTGATCCTACTGAAGGAGTCGTCTCAAGATCTCTGAGGTGCATGACTAGGATCAAGTTGAACAGGTACGCGTGAAAGATAATTGATGCATCCCGTCTCTAATGTCTATAAAAAGCGCCAGGATAAAGCTTCATCGATACTCAGCTTTTGAGAGCAAGCTTATTGAGGAGCCAGAGGACGCACTTTCAGCTTCGGAATCCTCATCAGCAACGGCAGCAGAGTCACCGAGTACTGAGGACACATCCTCGTTGACATCTTTGACTTCGTTGACCAAGACGTCAACCTGTTCGTCAGAGAGCGGCCCATCAGGGAGTGACGGTTTCAGCAGCCATCAGTCTGCCAAGATATGCTTAAGAGCCGCTCTGAACATGGCGCAAGCATTTGAAGACTTGTCTTATCCGAGTCCGCCCGGTCAACAAACATCACCCGCCGCCTGGCCGCGGATGATGCCATCTCTCGCATGCTGCGCAGTGCAGTGTGCCTTTGTACTTACGACGATAGGAAATCTGACACGGTCCAAATATTCCAGTGATGCTCAGACGGCCTCGATAGCAGGTCGATTACTCGGGCGTCTTCAAGTAAGTCTGCTATCGATATCAGCGGCGTTGGAAAACTACGCTACGGCGTTTGAGGCTATTGGGGGCATGTGTGGTAAGTGAGAGGCGCCTCTGTTCACTCGCTCTTTGATTAGACGGCATGAGTGCTTATCGACGTGCGACAGATCAAGTTCGCCAGGTGCTTCGGCCAACCGGAGATGTCTAAGCCCGGGGATTGAGGGGTAGGATATGGTGGGTGGCTTATCAGCAAAGGCCGCTGGTCAAACACCGATGTACTCTTTCCGGAGGAACAGGGTCTACGATCTATGAAGATATGATAGGATCACAACGATACTGATATAGTGTTGGCAAGATCAACCTTCGTAGTCCATAAATACAACGAGCTTGCAACCAAGGGCTCTCTTCCAACACTCAAGAAGTGCATCTATACTCAGACACTAGCATCCTGCAAAAATTCCCACGACCTTTCACGAAGTCATTGACAATGCCCGTCTCCGGATCTCTCAGTAATGTGGACTGGTGAGTCTTTGTCAGATCGACTTCCCACCGTTACTAAATGGTCTACATAGGGAACCCAAGTTCACCACGCTCGCCATCCACGGCGGCCAGGAGCCTGATCCCGTCAATGGATCCCGAGCTGTGCCACTGTACCAAACTGCAGCTTACAACTTCTCGGACGCCGCTGGTGAGTTTCTCGTTCCACATTAACCCGGCCGCATCGATAACACCGCGGATACAGACGGCGCAAGCAAGTTTGCCTGGAGTAAGGATGGCTACGTCTACACACGGATGGGCAATCCGACCAACAGTGTTTTCGAGACCCGAATGGCTATGCTTGAGGGTGGAGTCGGTGCTGTCGCCACGGCATCTGGCCATGCCGCCCAGTTCATGGCCATCACACAATGTTGCGAGCCAGGGCAGAACTTTGTCAGCACCAGCTGGCTCTACGGTGGTACCTATAACCAGTTCCGAGTCTACATGAAGAAGTTCAAGATCGATGTTAAATGGGTTGTGGGGAACGAACCCGCAGACATTGACGCAGCCATCGACAAGGACACACGATGCATCTACATCGAGACCATTAGCAACCCTAAGCACAGCGTCCCGGATATCAAGGCTATTGCCGAGGTCGCCCACAAGCACGGGATTCCACTCATCGTCGACAATACCTTTGGCATGGGCGGTTACCTCTGCCAACCTATTAGGCAGGGCGCCGACATCGTCACACACTCCTGCACCAAGTGGATTGGTGGCCATGGCACTTCGATGGGTGGTATCGTGATTGACGGAGGTCACTTTGACTGGAGTGCATCTGGCAAATTTCCAGGATTCACCGAGCCAGCTGACGGCTATCATGGGATGCGGTTCTGGGAGACCTATGGGCACAAGGCACTCTCTGCAAAGCTTCGCATGGATAGCATGCGAGACCTGGGCCCCTGCATGAGCCCCTTCAATGCCTGGTTATTCCTGCAGGGTCTTGAGACGCTGCCGCTCCGCGCCCAGAGACACGCTGAAAACACGCAAAAGTTGGCCGAGTGGCTTGAAGCACACCCAAATGTGAACTGGGTGCTCTACCCAGGTCTCAAATCCCACCCTGACTACAAGTATACTTCCAACGTCTTTACTCGTGGCGCAGGCGGCGTCTTGACCTTTGGTGTTGTAAGTCCCAGACCAGCAACGCGCTAGATGACAGACACTGACTACTAGACAGGCTGGAACCATCGATGAAGTACGAGCTGTTGTCGATAACTTGAAGCTCTGTTCGCATCTAGCTAACGTCGGAGATGCCAAGACCCTCATAATCCATCCTTGGGTCACGACGCACCAGCAGCTCCCTGATGAGGAGAAGATCAAGGGAGGAGTCACTCCAGATCTCATCCGTGTGTCTGTGGGGATTGAGGACTTTGAAGACATTAGAAAGGATTTTGAGCAGGCATTTGAGGCAGCTGGGTTAACGGCGGCATCCAAGACCAAGGAGGATCCATTTTCGAGCGCACTCAAGTTGGTTGCCGGTGGCTTTATGGGTAAGAAGGCAACTGGTGCACCACGTCCTGGAACTGATGGGACTATTTCTGTGAATGGACAGTAACCAGGGCTAGTACTGCAAGTATTTACGATCGTAGAACAAGAATTTTTTAGATGGTCTTCTGCCAGATAACGGCCTCGTTGTCCAAGCTTAAGGTCTGTGGTTGATGCCCCTTTGACTGGAGAGAAAGGCCATGTCATGATTAGCAACAAAGCTTTTTTCTGCATTCATCTACGACAGTCTTAACACGGGCGAGACGTCTTTCATGGAAGATGCGTTGTTCATTGTGCTATAGCTGATCACCTACCATCAGGAATTTTGCGCGCATTCCTAGTTGGACCTTCATGTTAAGCAACGCATCCACCTTGAGCCGCAAGTTTTAGATAGCTTCTAGAACAATCGACGAACCCATCTTTATCTGCCCTGTTTTTCATTATATGAGAACTGGTAGAGAATGAGGGAGATGATGGAAGAAATAAAACAGCGAAGAAAGATCAACGCCCAGAATAACGTCAGCTCGAAAAAGCTGCCCCTGACGTCGAATCATATGGAAAGTTTGCTTGATGTATATAATGTTCGTTCGAACGGTTCATCTCACTTTCTGCCGGCACATTTACTTAGTCACACAGATATTTCGCAGACTACTCCGGGAAGAAGTCGCGCCATCGAAAAGACAGTCTAGCATACAACACCTCAAGCAAGGTACTTTCTCGCTAGCTTGGCTATATCTCTATCCAAGATACCGATGCATCCTTGGTACGGAGAAACCGAGCGGTTTCCTTGCCCTCATGATCCGAATCCCCACTCCGGTCTTACACAGAGGTCTTCTCTTCCTACCATCCACGAGACTGCCAACCAGGGCTATCCGATAGAAAACATGGGTCATATGGATCAATTCATCACCCCCTGTGGTCGGCTCGTAGCCCAAAGTGCTCTATCCAACACTCCACTGCAGTCAATGTTTTGTGATAGCCCACCGATGGATGAACAGGAGTCCAGCACACCATCCCCAGGAATGATTCCCCACGAGGGGAAGTCGGGTTCTACCGATTGAGGGGACGCTCACTTTCACCAGGACACTTTCTCCGTTGGTGTCCCATCATTATCAGAGAACGGGTTGTTTCACTCACTGTCGGCACAAGAGGGAAGCTTGTTTGGAAACCAGCCCGGCCAAGCCGACAATGCAGTTCCACTGGGAGGACACTTTAGGAACCCTTTATTGAGTCGCAATCCCTTCGAACCCAATCACGACGAACTTTTAATCTCTACCACTATCTACGGCACCTTTTGGTTGCCGCACCATACAGCGGGCCCAGTCCACACGGACCCTTGGGCGTCTAGACTTGGTACCGCAGAACAGACCAGTGATAAGTTTAGCTCTAACTTGCCTTCCATCCGGTTAGCGGAAACATTCGAGGGTAGGAGAGGCAGCAACTTAAGTGCTTCTTAGCAGATGGACCAAGAGTTAATAGAAATACGCCAAAAACTGAGAGCACTAGAGGAGAACAGAGCCCAGAGGAGGTTGAACAGGTAGGGGAAGTCAAGTACTTGAAGGATTAGAGCTGGCCTTGGTATAATACCATACGATATAACACCAGAATAAAGGGGGTCAAACAAGGTCATGGGGGGCGGGGGGGTAGCTAGGACTAAAAGTCGCATTATTAACAAGAATATTAGCATAACAGACAATATCACGTTAATCTAAGGAACTTTTATTGCTTCAGTCGCATCTACTTCGCGAAATACATGAACGAAGACCAACATATTCTTAACATATAAATCGACCGCCAAGTAGGACAAGAGAACCCTTACCGACTCATTGCAACTGCTCAAGCGCCATCATGCGGTTCTAGGCCAGCTGGAACAGCCGATCCGCCTTCAAAACACCCCCGTTCTTCAAACTCAGCAGATAGGCGCTCTGGATGAGGTTCTTGATCTCACGTCCGTTGAGAGAGATCTTAGCAAGCTCATCCAGATTCTCACTTAAGATGTCGCTCCGATCACAACCAGTGCGGTTGATAAAGTTTTCCCACACCTTCCTACGGGCCGCCACGGTCAGATCCTTGTATAGTAGGAAGAGGTCGACTCGAGACTCGAAGGCCAGGTCGATACTTGTGATCCAATTAGTCATCAGGAAGCAAATACCCATGTAGTATTCAAGCTTCGTCAGAAAGACTGGGAAAAGTTAGCTCTTATGATAGATTTTATTTCAAACGATTTACGCACCTGCAACCAACTCGTTTCTTATCAGATCACTATCAGTGCGAGCACTGAGAAAGACATCAGCTTCATCCAGAAGAAGCATCGCGTTCCACAGACCACACAGCGTGAGGGCTTGACTTAGAGCGGTCTCGACGTCCGACGGCACATAAACAGAACATCCACAGCCACGATGCAGAAGATAACGGACTCGACCAGTCCGGGTCAACCGAGTGCTCAAGAATCGGCTTCCAGCCCTTCTACCGCACCTAAAACAGCCCTCAAGTTAATATCCAAGATACCTAGAACAACCGCCGAGGATATTAAGAACAACGCGATTTTCAGCGATTACCTGGGGTTATCCATTGCACCATTCAATCAACCAACCCACGAAGGCACCAAAGGACTTTACCTGCGCAGAAGAGATAATAGAGCCATACTACTATTGACATGCCGGCGCGTTGTGTTTAGTGACGGGGTGCCCAACAAAGAGTACCGACACGACGGTAATAAGGGAAGCTGGCCCATCATTCCGCCTGGCGACGACACGCTCTGCGAACTCAAGAGCAACTTGCAGTCCAACATTGATTATGACATTCACTTGATGGCGAGGCTAGAGAAAGAGTCTAATACCCCCGAGCAATTGGTGAATCTCGATGCCAAACGGCAGCGTCCCAAGCTAAGTATAGCGCTCTGGGAGCAGGAGCTGCGTAAGCTTCAAGAACTGGATGATCCCGTGTCGCGCATCATCGGACATGTCGTGTTTTCACCTCCGCACGGCGTCGGGGCAACGAAAACTGGCACCCGGCATCTTCGGGACTGGGCATTGATCGAACTGCACCAGGGCAAGCACGAGGCTGAACTGACATCTCTAAGAAACAAGATCTTTACCGGAGAAAAGGGTTTCCATGCCTGTTTCCGTGCAATGCCACGATCTGGTATCGGAGTTAAGAGGTCACTGGTTTCCTTTGATCCGCTAAACCACGCCGCCGAAGTCCAGGATACAATGCCAGAAGAGGAGTTGAGAGATCCTAGGTCCGCCACACCCCCGTGGGACTCAGCTATCATGGTCATTAAGCACGGCGCAGCCACTGGTTTGACAATTGGATCGGTCACCGAGGCAGCGTCCGTTGTCCGCCGAACCCACGGAAATGTCACATTGGAGTACGAAGAGTGGTGCGTTCTAAGAGAAAAAGGGCGCATGGGTGAAGGCAGACGGGAGATGTTCTCAGCCGCTGGCGACTCTGGGTCTTGCGTATTTGATTCGTTCGGCCGCATTGTCGGAATTTCGAGCGGTGGAGGACGAGAAGTGCCCGAGAGTGATGGGGGTTATTTCACCCCAATGGAATGGGTGCTGGATGATATCAGGGCTCATGGGTACGACGTCGAGCTGCTGCCACTGGGTTTGGATTGGCCTTGAGTAGTTAGACTGAAATTGAAGAACTGGAACAGACAGCTCGATGTGAAACTCTTGAGTGACTTGCAACCATCAGTCTTGGCACTCTCGCCTGTGGGGGAACAAACCCGCCATTGTCAAGCAGCATAGGTCCTTAAGCTTTGAAGTTCTGGACATTCCCACCGGAGCTTCCCTCCTTGAAGTTTGACTAAAGATACCATTTCCTTGGTCACATGCAGTGAAAGGACGGTCGGTGAACAGACCATGCAATGCTCATCGACTGCCTCGATAATTGACCCAGAAGATAGATAGATGTCCCGGATGCATGGTTATCCAACAAGACATACAGGGAGATATAGAATCTGCTAAATCTTAATGTGGATTAAATTATAGGATAAGCCCTATAGCTGGTAATGGAAATGATCTTAGATTTCCGAAATGTGAAGCCAAAAATATGCTCGGCGATCACTTGGATCAGTCCTCCAGTCGTCCAACGCCCCCAAGGCGGTAAACACCCAGCACTTTCCTCCTCAGAGTATGAATTAGCGAGCTGGCTGGCGCTATTGATTTAGGTATCCATCTAGTCCAGTGCTTAGCCGCAGATAGGCTAAAGAGGCGTTTAGCTGTCAGGGGGTCTCGGGCCCTCGGGTCATCTTGAACCAGCCCTATCAGTGAAAGGGCTGCACCAAGTCTGATCTTTTGACTGCCTTGCATATAATCTCTTGGCCAGTGAAGATCAGTCGTGGCCTAACCACTGAGCAACAAATCTCTTGATATCCTCGAGGCTGTTTCATCATCTACTACTAGGACAATTTGATGCGGTGAGCTGACCCACGCCATGTCCGCAGTCCGACGGAGTGGCGTTTGCGGCTGAGAAACAATAATGCTCGCCTCGCGATGGCATCCAACCGATCGGTTCCAGGCCCCTTAACCGTAGAGTCCAGATCTTACAAGGCAGACTTGTGGCTGAAGCCCCTGACTACCAGCTGAACTTGCTTTAAGCTTATATACCTCTGGGGCATCAACACCAGCATACCTCTTCACCACCAAACAAACTCTAAACTTCAAGTCAACGACATCACACACTCCAACAAGATGAAGATCAGCTTTCTCCCTCTTGCCCTCGTGGCCAGTCTCGCTACCTTTGGTGAGGCCAGAAACTGCACTCCCAACCTCGATCACTGCGGTCACTACCTGATGGACATTGGTACGTCGACTTCTCGACACCATCAACCATGAAAACTGTTAACAGTGACCCTCCAGGCCGATACTACTCCACCATTGCGGACGAACTCACCCGAGCCACCAAGACTACCTGCTTCAAGAAGGAGCACTTCACCAACGCTCTCTTTGCATGCGGCACCAATGGAAGCATCAAGTACAAGAAGTTCTGTAAGAAGGGATGCGTGGTCAACTCGGCCGGAAAGCACGATTACTGCCTGTAGGCTTGAGGCGGTCGGTTCAGCTTTGTATGCTAGCGAGTTGGGGGGTTTGTTAGTGTAGCACCATTGATGTATTGTTCAACGCCACGCCACGCCACGTCGTCGATGATCTGTCCCGCTCCAGAGCCCCCCGCTATGTTGTGTACGGTTCAAGAAGTCCTTGGCTCTGGTTCCATTTGTGGTACTAGTGGCCCCAGGGACGTTGTTGAAGGGGTATCTGGATGGGCTGCAAATCCTACACTGAAGGGGAAGGATGTTGAAACTCGAAGTTTGGCACTGGAATGAACTATGAAACATCATCACGAGCGGCTCGTCAATCGCCAGCAGTGACACTCACGTAGTTTAGGAAAGACAGGTCCTCGAAAGGGTCGTCTGGGGCGTCCCACGCACCTAAGACGAGGAGGGGATCACATGTTCCTGACGATCTTCATGTATATGATCGAGTGCAAGTGTGAAAGCTACCAAAACCCATACACCCTATCTAGGTAGGCCTCGAGAACATCTCTAGCTATCGCCTTGATAACTGCCTCCGACTCCCACGAGCACTGCTGTCCAGTGGCAGGATATCCTACCCACTGGCACTTAAACTGCCGCTTGGCGCCCTCTCCGCGGCTAGCAAGAACCCGGAAAACATGGTATACGGCGTCGGGGCCGAGGTTAAGAGCACAGCAGCGTCCACCCTCGGCCCTCCAGTAGGCGTAAAGCGTGCGAGCCGCATCCTCCTGGAGACGCCACTCATCCTCCCAGGTCTGCACCTCGAGGCCCACCCATCTGACTCGGATCTGGACCCTTGTTGGGTCAGAGGGATCGATTCGATGGTCGACCAAGTCTTGGATGGTGTAATAGTCTTCGGGGGCCTTTGCCGGGGAAGGGTCATCGGTCGAATGCGGGTGGCGACTGGTGTGGCTTGGAGTTGACTCGCTGGCCAGCGTGGACAGAGCTGCAATAGCGATTTCACGTTCAGAAGGCACTATGGCTCCATCAGTGCTTCGGTATCCCTCTTCGAAGGCAGTGCCCTCGGCCGTGCCAATGGCGCCGGGGCTCCTATCCGTGTCGGACTCGGATGCAATGTCGGGGAAGTCGAACTTGAAATCGTTGTCGTATGCTTCTGGGGAACGCACTGGATCAGGTGCTGGCTGGTGGGCGTCGGTTTCGGGCTCGGATTGAGCTGGGGACAGCAGTAGTTAGCAGGTTGTCTGAAAGTCAACGGAGGAAGCTCTTGGTTCCCAAGATAGGCCACGTCAGAAGAATAGGAGAACTCACAGTCACTGGCCGAGACGATCCCGGACATGGGCTCTGGTGTCGACTTGGCCCCAAGCATGTTGATGCGGGCTGTTCAACGCAAGAGAGGATGATGAGCAGAGCTTTCCATCGCTCGTCACCTGTATAGGCTACAGCCCATCTCTCGCACGCGTTTGTCCATCAGGGGCGTCTCGTTGTTTGCTCACGGGAAGCTGCTTCAAAGCGTGGACCAATGATAGTACCACGGTCATGTGAGGGACTCTCCCGTCCCCAAGCGAACAGGGGAGCGGGAGAACGAGGAAGCGATTGCATTGGACATGTTGAAGATATCACAAAGGATCAGAACAAGGGCGAGCCGAGTCAACCATGGAGTTGCGATAGCATGTGCGAGTGATGATGGCCCATTGTGGGGTGGAACCCGACTTGTTGTGAGTGCCTGAGGCACCCAGACCCACAGCAGCCTGTCTACCTAGGCTGTTAAGGTCTTAAGGGGCTTCCAGGTTGTTGAAGTGGACCAGGTTCAAAGTCTCTATCAACCTTTGCGTGTTTTGCGTGTAGACGGTGACAATAGGCAGGGATGACATGTTCGAATATTATGGTGTTCAGACTCTAGCGTGCGTCTTGTGAGGGAAGACTTTCGTGTTACCGTCCAGGCCACATTCATCGTTCAAAGCACCAAAAAGTGACCATAACCAGGCTTCTAATTCACAGTGCCTTCATAATGCTTTTAATGCTTTCATAGTGTTAGTGTCTCGCACGAAGCTTTGTTGAGACGGCGACAGCACAAGTGACGAGTCTCAATTCAAATTCTGTCAGGTGTCCCCTCAAAAAACATGACTCTATCATCAAGCATATGAAACTCCCCGTTGCAGTTGTAGCAGGTATATAAGTTAGGCCGAGTACTCGACCTAGTTTTAATCCTCTATCACTTGACATTAGCTCATCAACATTCTCTTCATATTCAAGCCAAGCCGACTCTAAAGCGCCTCGCCGTATTCGGCAGTATGGAACGCAGCTTGAATACCGCATCGACTGCAACTAGTACGTCTGTCTTGAGCAAATGCTGTCATAGATAGATCTGTTGACCACACGCCTTCATTAGTGCCGCTTCAAGACTTACGGCCTCTGATTCTATGCGGCCCTTCACTACTAGAAAAGGATGCCCTCCTGCGCAAGCTCTGGGACCTCTTGCCTGGCTCTTTTACGATCCCCACACACCATACCACGAATAGACCAATCGATGGACAACTTAGCTTGGATAGCCACTACTACATATCCTCGGACGAGTTCCTCGACATGACCTCCCGCGGCGAATTCGCGACATATGGTACGTACGGGACCACTCCCAGGGGGTATCGAGGCAGACCATTGCGGCGGCGTCAGCAGCGGACGCGTAGTGGCCATGGAGTCAATATGCGAGGCGTTGCAGCTAAAGGCCATTCCTGGGTTCGATGCTCGATACGTCTTCATCATACCGCCAAGTCTCGACGTCTTTGAGGCCCGTCTAAGCATGGAATCTACAGGAATCTACGAGCCCCCCTGAGGCGACTCATGGTGGAATGCGGTAGTTCTCGCGTTCCGGAAGTGGTGGAAGCTGAGCTAGCATATTCTCGCGTTCCAGGAGTATATGACTTGATTCTCCCAGTGAAAACCTCGACAAGGCTTTCCAAATGCTTGTTAATTATATTTATAGCTCTGACTTCTGAATCGATAGAAATCATAGCCTGTGTAACAGAGTTGAATCAAGGCAACATAACCGGGGCTCAAAACAGAGCGTTGTGGCATTTCCTTTAATCCGTATTACAATCTTTTACAGAAGTATGGCAGCGCCCCCGACAAGAGCAACAAGGCCAGCCACAAGAGCACTTTGGGCCAGTCCCAGGCCAATAGCATCACTAACCTCGACGGGAGTGCTTGGACCAGTTCCGGGCGCTGAGGTGGACGTAGCCTTGGCGGTGTCATTACCCTGAGCCTTGGATGGCGTGGTCGCTTGAGTCGGCACAACAGGCTCAGAGGAAGTCTCGACTGCAACCTCGGACGATGTCTTAGATGCGATTGTCTCGACACTGGTGCTTTGAGATTGGGCGGTCGTGGTAGGGATCGTCGTCGTCTCGTCGTCATCTTTGCCATACAGCTTCTCGAGACCCGCAGTGATAGCGACAGGGTGAAAGTAAAGGTCAGGTCTGGAAGTTTGTTCGATCGTCACGTCGGTGGTTCTCTTGCCATCGATTACGGAAATGTCGGTCGAAGTGCAGGTAGCTGTGCTTTGCTCGGGGTAAATGTCGCAACGGATATCCTGAGACCTGGAGGGAGGCTATTAATTGACTTGCCAAAGCCTGTGTCTGGCATAACCTACCGGGTGTACAAGACGTCATCATACAGATGAGCACTCCGGTCGACCCAATTGATGGACAAGGTGGAGGGTCCTCCGACAATTGTCTTGGGGTTGGAATCGCACATCTTCCAGTCCAGGGTGATGCCCTTGCAGCCAACAGCGAGAGTTGTCGCAGCACCCTCAACGCCGACGACGAATGCGGAAAGATACTCTCCATCCCAATCGGGCATCATGAAGCTGACATAGGCCGTTGTCTCGGCGGTCCCGGCGGCGGCAAACGCCCCGACGAGGAGAGGAAGCGAGCGCGTCATTGTGAACAGTTCTTGGTGATGGAGACGACACAAGACACAATTAGGCGGCAACAGCAATGGATAGTGAATATGCGGTTCTTTTGAAGAGGTGGAAGCGACTGCACCTTAAGGGGAAGCGTGCTGTTTATTAACGCCAATCCTCTCATCCCGATTACTTGTCACATTTGACTCTTGAGCTGAAACAGGGACCCCATGTCTAGAGTGAGTGGGACTGGCATGTTCTTATTGATTCAGCCCCCTGGTCAACAGGCCTCATTGGTTTAAGCTTAATTGCTTATGCCCAAGCTCGGCGATCATACTCCAGAAATACGTCGTGACATGAAACATCACAGGCTTGTCAAATTAGAGGGGCATTGTTGGTCTGGATTACCCCTGTCCTTCGTCTCCGTCTGACTGACTTCTGATTGCGGCACATCGACCCATTTCAGCTTTTGCTTCATTTGGATCAACGGAGCACCACCTTATACTCGCCTTGGTGAACGTGAAGAGATAGACCAGTTGGTACGGATAGATAGTTGCAGGTAGAACAGCATGATTCTCAATAACTCTGGAATGATAGACAAATTGTTAGTTGAACCAAATATCTACACGTATATTGTCCTCCCTCCTTCGTGATCTGCGCAATAGGTACCATATTGGCTTCATGTTAGAAATCTCTGGGCAAAAGCGCTTCCAGTGGCATAAAACTAGATGGATTGTTGAAGCAATGAGCAACAAAGAACAAAAACCTACCCAACGGTGACGCCAACATCCCAGCTAACCAGAGCAAACATCCCATGGGACTTTTCTGTACCTTTTCCAAAACTAACAGCCTTTTTGGATTTATGGGACTCTTTGTCTGCTGCCCTTTTGTTCACAGATTACACGGCAGCTGTCTGATGGGTGGTTTCAGTTTCAATCCAGTCGCTGATCAATCACCTTAGTGCCACGAGGGCATACTCACAAACAAAGGCCCAGCTCAAATTTGAGACGTCAAGAACAACAATGGCAGCGTTCGCGTCATTGATCTTTGTTCCTTTCTTTGAGGTGGGTTCACGGAGATTGTTCAGGGGGTATACCCGCGATGCAGGCAGCTTTTGACAAAGCACCCCGGGGGAAGAACAAGGTAGCCCACGTCTTTTAGGGTCAAGTAATCAAGGCACTTGTGAAAGACAGGTGAGTAAAGATATGAAGAGACGATTTCCGCTCCATGATTCTGTGACTGCGGATCAGCAGAAAATACAAATTCAAGCCTATCACGCCAACATCAAGATCACCAACTAAAAGGCATGACAACAAAACAAATCATCCTTGATCCAAGTCATGGCTTCGACTTAGGTAATCGATATACCGGACTAGGAACCCCCGCCGGGAGACAGGCTATCTATTTTGCCCGACGAGCTTCTCCTCCCATTTTTTTTCGTACTTCGTCAAGTTTGCCCACTGCCTGAACCTCATCAAGACGTCTAAGAGGTTTTATAAATCCTTCTTGCCTGAGCTGTACAAACAAACTGACAGAATCCATGTATGGTATCCCTTCTACGCCGCGGCTCGAACGGGCAACGTCGCGACTCTCGAAAGGTGCCATGAGTTTAGCGCACTGCTGGATAGCGATGCGATCTTCAACAAATGCGAACATTTTCCGTTCAGCTTCCGGCCGCTCATTCTTTCCATTCGTGACTTTAAGCCTGATGCAGTTGAATGGCTGCTTGCTCATGGTGCTGACCCTAGCGATACTGAAATCATCCAGATAGGTCACGATATCTTGAGGGTGTATTCCCCTCTCCGAATAGCTCGTGAATTGCCTGAGAAAATTTTCACTCCAGAAGAGCGGCAGGAAGAATATGAATTCGAAAAAAAAGGTTCGAGGGAAGACCTCCGTTGCTCAGGTTATTCAAGGAGGTCTGGGAGTATGATGAAGAAGACAGGGTGGCTTGGAAGAGCGAGATAATCGCCGCCTTGGAGCGAGGTGGTTCTCGAGAATGCCCTTTCCACTTGATGAGGCACGATTGGGAGGCGCAATGAAGCATTTCGACAAAACAACCGACTCATAATCCTAGCGGAGAGCGACATATACCTGTCAATCTGTCAGTGCTTGGATAATACAACTATGCATGCAAATTATTGAACAAGTACTATTTCTTACCTACATAACTAATTTTAAAGGGCATGGCATCCTTCAACATAGGCGTATCTGTCCCGATGAGAGCTGCAAATTCCACAACGCAGCCTGGCGACAAGATTGTGAAGTATGCGGAAACCCACTCCCATATTCTGACACGAATGGCAAGGTAATATCGACTCTATTTGTACCCAGTCTCCCGCTAACCCCCCCATTCTGAAGGAAGCGTTGGTATTTCGCATCACTCAGAAGATCATAAACGCTGAGGAAGCGCTCGCACAGGAGAGCACCAGACTTCGACGTGGTAGTTGACAACATGCTCAAATTTCAATTCGCCAATCCAGACACTCAACAAGCTGGCAAGACTGCAAACAACGCGACAGCAAGACTTCGCAAAAGGTGATACTCTACAAGAGGACAGCACGTCCAAAAGCTTTGATAACGAAGTGCAGAGTACTTGAGCTGGTCTCGGTATGACTTCAACAGTGTCGCAGGGAACATGGACTGAGTAACCGAGTTTCATGCGTTTGAGACTATGGAGGAGTGTCGTTTGTTGAGGCGGTTTAGATAGAACAAGATACTTATTGGAAGAGGGATTTCTAAGTTGTCTCTATGCCCTAGCCAATACTTCACAGCCTATGCCTGTTCAATATTTGTTCTTAATGACTCCATAGGTCCAATAAATTAACCTCCCATTTACCTATCCTGCTGGTTCTCAACCTCTCCAAGACTTCTGTTCCCCACTCTGTCCACATGGACTTTACCTTTTTTGGTGTGCAGTAGCGACGACAAGGTCAGGTGACAACCTTCATCATTCTCCGTCTCAGGTTAGTCAACGAATCCGCCGGTCTCGTTGAATACCGCATGACGTCAAAGTCCTTGCTGGGATTCTGATTTGGCGGGAGCGAGGCCTGTGGCATATAAATACTAGTTTTCTTATTCAAGCCCACCAACTCTTGCTCTGCAAGAAGACATCCAAACCCCACCCAATGCATCCTATCATGACACTATCCGACCCCAAGTGGCACCCTCGCGCCATCATTTTTGATCTCCTTACCGGTCTTCTCGACTCTTGGACACTGTGGGACGCGTCGACGCCCTCCAAGAGTGAGGATGAAGGCAGACGCTGGCGTGGTCGTTACCTCGAAATTACTTTCGGCGCAGGCGCTTACGTGCCCTATGAAACACTCGTCAAGCAAGCTGCTTCTGACGTCGGGCTGCCGAGCTCAGCTCCAGCTGCTCTGCTAAAAAGCTGGGAAAACTTGAAGCCCTGGCCCGAAGCTGCCTCCGTACTCCAGACGCTCAGATCTCAAGGCTTCCAGCTAGGTGTGGTGACCAACTGTTCGAAAGATCTGGGGCATTTGGCTACCCAGCAAGTTGAGAAGTATGCCAGCTTGGAAGTCGACAGCCCGTTCAAATTCGATATCACCATTACGGCCGAGGAGAGTGGGTTTTATAAACCGGTCGATAAGGCATATCAGGCCATTCTAACTGCCATGGGCCTTGAGGCGAGTGAGGTGTTGTTTGTCGCAGGCAGCGCTGGAGACGTCGAGGGGGCGACAAACGCGGGAATGAAAGTCGTCTGGCACAATAAGGTTGGTCTGACTACAAAGGGCAAGGCAGTGCCGCTTCGAGAAGGGAGCACTTTGACTGAAGCTTTGAAAGATTACTTGAGGGTAGACGAATGAAAGATTTCCATTTCTAGAAAGCGAGATGGATCATCGAATATATAGAATTGTTATTATCCGTTTGTAGAAGACATGTACGCAATGAAAAAGCGTGAAATTGCTGCAAAAGGTGAAAACGAAAAACCAGCTGCGTCCTGAACTGTGGCCGTACCTCACGATCTTCGGGCTCAGCTAACCCATCAAGGGCCGGGCTGCAACTATAATAAAGAACAGATCTTTGACACATTATAACATCATAACCCGATGTTAACACAGTGGGCCGTACCTCACAAAATGACTTAAAGCGCCGTGTTGCCTTGCCCTTCCCAGGTATTCAAACCGACTAGATCATTCCATTCAAGAATTCAAAGATGATCCTCATCGCCGCGTCAAAGTCCATCACTGAGACAAGATAACCTGTCACGGACATGGACATTTGCACCAGGGTGTTCAGGCTGACCTTGGCGAGGAGCGCTTTGACAACGCTAAACATCATCTCGAGAATTGCATCGACAGGCGACATCCCCTTCTGAGATTGTCATGTTAGCCGCTGACTTGGCTTGGTCTCACCTGGGAAGACTCACCGTGAAATAGCGGACATAGTTGGCTATCTGTCGAAGCATGTCCTCCACCATAGTGTTCAAATCGATGGAGGTCATTATCTGGCCAGAAACCTTGACGGCGTCTTGAGCCAAAAGATTCCAGTTAAGTTCACCCTTATCTGTTAGCCAAGCCATGTACTGGGTGATGTCCTGGCTTACAGAGTTCATCTCATCGAGCGTATTTTGAACAAAACGTTTCAAGTAGCCGTCACCTCTTGCAGGTGGCTCCTTTGTTGTGGTTTTCTTGATTATCGATCAGCTACGTATCAATCAACTCGTGGGGGCTTACATCAGATCCTGGGATCTTGACAGTGGTGGTTGGCTCATCACCGGAGCTCTAGCGACCAGGTTCGGGAGTCGGCAATGGGAGCAAGCCCTGGGTCTTGTAAGAACAGTATTCATAATAATAGAGATGGACTACCTGAGTTTGCGCTGGGCATTGCCAAGGAAGGCCCAGCCATTGCGGCGAGCAGAACAGAGACGGCGCTGAAGAACTTCATATTGAAGTAAAAGAAACGAACGACAGATACAGAGTTGAGAGATGAAGCGAATGTACGGTCTTGTAGACAACGAGTGACAAAAAATTGCAGATTCCCAGAGATAAGAGAGCGTCGAGGCCGAGTATTTATGACCAAGGCGTTGCTCAGTCGGTATCTATATTGATCGCCCTGAATTTCACAAGCTCGGCCGGCGTAACGAACTATTGATGCATGGTGATGCATACAATACAGCGGTCTCCTTAGCCGTAGAGCCTGCTGATCGGCTCATACACAATCGGGGATTGATCTACCCCGTTTCGATTGTAAAAATCACATGAAAGATAGGCACTACCCGAGTAATTCACTTCAATTTCATGCGCCTGCGCTGAGTAGCTACCCGTTACTAGGACCTACATCTTCATGTCGGCGCCACCGCCTCGGACCGAATGAAGCTGAGATTACCGATCCCATGGCGATGGTAAGTTTGACGATGAGATAAAAGTGCATTAGGGCAGGGGTTAGAGTCTGACACTGGTCCTGCTTATGGTGCCAAGGTTCAGGTTATTTGAGCTTAATTCTCTAACTGTTGGATAAAAGAGTTTGGGCTTTGGGGAACACGAGAAGTTTAAGGATGCAGCGTCAGCATTTTATGATCAGCATTTTCATCATCGCAAAGGAAATGCATTCTCGTGAGCGAGTAGAATGAGCCGGGACGAATATGATTGATCCGCATCCCTCTATTCGTTCATGAAATGGGCCTTTTTGAGTATTGACCTGAATTAGGTGCGCCCCTGTACGGCTGGGTAATGCTTCAGCCTTCCAGTGGAACCATGGAGCAATGCATAAGGTTTGGCCTGTATTTGCCAGGTCTTTGTACTCCCGGATGATGTCAGTCGAAGTGAACGCAAGTCAGGAGAAGCAAATAAGGTATTTGTTCTCTCTTTCTTCCTTTTGGGAGATTCTTTTCCCAACTTGACCACGTCTTCGGGATTGGCCTATTCAGACATGGAGTAGCCAACCGACTGTGGGCTTAGCGTGGTTGCGAGATTCAAGGTCACAGCCTCAGCACACCAAAGCACCAATGGGGCGATTGGCTGGCTCATGCTTGGTGCCTAACATGGCCTGAATACCATGGTCTCTGTTGCATCTACGCCTTTCAGCCACCGTTGCTTGCAGCTGAATGCATGAGTGATGAGTGGGTTTAACACAGACGACACATGTTGGATCAAGACAGAGACCAGTTGGTTTAACAGTTTAACTCATTTGAATTCATCACGCTACGCTAAAAGCAGCTTGGCCAACTGAGAGCCTCACTAGGTCTCGGTTAAAAGAGGGCCTTTGTTCCTGGTTCCAATGCCGATGGACGGACCAGTGGTTTCTCAATCCCAGCAATCCTAACAATGCAATGTACATGGGTATTTCTGAAGGACAGAATAGATCATGTTGACTTGGACTCACTCGGCCGCATTCAAGGGCCAAGGTGTCTTTGTGTCCTGGTCAACCTGTGTTGTGTTGGTGGTGTTGGCGGGAGTCTCCCAACCACCATTGTCGAACGTGGGTTGATGTGATGGAGTAGATGGGGTATAAGTCGGATGAGGTCGCGGGGTATCATCCCCATTCTCTTCTTCGTTGAAGGCGTCCTGGGTGGGATAGGAATCGCCAAATGTTGGATGGTTGGGTGCTTGGCTCAGCCATGCCTAGTGGGCGAAGCATCATCCTCTGTGAAATAGCTGCCCAAAAGAGACTGACACCATTTACTCAGACCAGCGAGGGGCAATGGATGGCTCGAAAACAGATGTACCCAGAGGAGGGTCGCGAGATGTGAAGGTCGACGTGGAAGGACTGGCAGCCGGAGCGGAGGTCTTCACGGTGGGGGCCGCGGGGGAGACAGTCTCCGCACGCCAGAACTTGTCCATGATGGGGTCGTGGACCGCACCCTCACGGCCGTGAGCGGCATCGGGGGTGGTGGTGCTAAGGCTTCTGGTCTGGTTGACGCTGAGACGGAGAGCCCGAGGTGCAGCGACGGCGGCGCGGCAAAGAGTCTTGACGGAGGAGTTCATGATGAATGATGTGGTGACTGTGGTCTGTGTGTGTAGGTAGTGTAGTGTGATCAAGTGTAGATGTGGTCTGAGATAAGAACAACTCAACTGATCGATAACAACCATGGGCATGAACATGGTTAATATACCTGTGCCAATAATTGAACCTCTCGGCCTTGTTATCGGCTAATGGTTCTTTCGGATCAATGGAGAGCAACCCTTCTTGGAAACGTCCCCCGCATTATTCCCCGCACCCCAACCATGTCATGCCATTGCCATGCCCGTACCCATGCTTCCCCATCTCCGTCCGACTCCGGGGTTTCCGAAGTCGCTTTAGCCGACCCGGAAGAGGCGGCTCAAATCAGCCCATTACCACGTGACGTCTCCGTGAACGGCGCGGAGGGAGCAAGGCATTCGGCAACGGGATTGTGCGGGAGAGATGAGACGAGAATTGAGAAGAACAGGAGATTCTTACGTCAGAGCTGAAACAACAAGACTCCTTCTATCTATTGATGAATGGGGAAGAAAAGGACCTATCCAATCGTCAACCAAGTGACACTGCCTCTCACCTTCAACCTGCAATACCACTATCCCCTGCATCAACAACGGGTGAGATGGCCGAGTTGGTTATGGCGTCAGGTTAAGGTCACCTTAACAACCTAAGATTCCTGATGGAGCAATCCTCCTGGGTTCGAGTCCCAGTCTCATCAACTTGTTCTTTTTGCCTTTTGTGAGGAAAAATGCCTCATCTGCGGCGACTGAAGATAGGACAAATTGGCTCCACTGGCTGTGCCACACAACTTGGTGGATCTTGGCATGGTCGGCGACATGGAATTCAGCGGAGCCGTCTTGAGGCATTCCTGCTCTTTGTTTTTGCCGGTGTAGAAACAAGCAAGTCAACTACAATGCCGGCCTTACCTCTCTCTTTTGACAGTTCTTGTTCTTCATGCCACATATATCTTGTAGTCCTTGGTGTGTGAGCTGCCAATAACAACATCCTCAACCTACCCTAGATCAAGGGCACGAGATGACGGGGCCCAGGGCGGAGCCTTATGTCTAACCTCAAAAGCCCTAGTAAAGCTAAAGTTTCTCCAGAGACACTCAAGAGATAGGATGCCATCCATCTGGCAGAACCTTCAAAAAGGTACCTTGTTGTATTGTTATCTCGTGATGGCAAGACTCGGTTGGTCATGCCCCGTCTGCCTTTCAACAAAGCACCCAAGTGGGTATCCATCAAGAGGCTCGGCGACTCGAGAGCCCCTTTCTCGGTATTCGGGAAGTGCTATTGCCACAAATCTTGCCGAGTAAGAATCAACTTTGCTACTTGCGGGACTGACGTCCCATCTTACCCCTGCTGCTAGATCTGTCTAAGATGGACAATAAAAAGAAGACACGGCAGGTCAAGTCGCAAAAAGACATACAACAGCGGGGATTCGCTGGTCGTCACCGACCCAACTACTAATCCACCCCTCACCGGCTTGACTATGGGAGAGCGAACGGGATCCCGTATTTTCCGGTGGGTATGGTCGTATGTGCTGGGCTGAGTCTCTGAATCGCCTCATCCCGAGGATGGCCGCAGTTCGAGAAGAGGAATCAGACTTTGGCAAAACCCCACACTAAACCTCTATCGATCATCACCTGGAATAAGGTAATAATCTGCTTTCAACATGATGAGCTCAATTGATTTCAAGAGTAGCTATTAATACAGATCTTGGCCCTTTCAGGGTGCCATGTCGCACTTGGTTTCCGGGGTATAGGAAGTGAATTACAACCGTGCCAAGACAACAAGCAAGCCGTCATCGTATAGGGGTTAGTACATCAGTTTGTGGTCTCTTGAAGCACTGAAAACGCAAGTTCGAGTCTTGCTGACGGCAAATCATTTCTTTTTGCCATTTGGCATGGGTGGCTTTGGCTTTTGCCGCGCAGGATCTTGGTGTCATTGACCTTCGGCCCGGAGAGTGGAGGAGAGTTTTTGTGCGCCCCGAATAGGAATTTTTGTTGTAGAGCCCGTGTATTAAGCGCCGGGTGGCTATGGGCAAGCTCACGTAGATGTAGAGGCTGGCGGGAAACTGATATCATGGTGTGTTTGCTATTGTATACTGATTGATATTAGGAAGAGGCCGCTTAACCAGCCAGATGATTATCATCTTGTTGGCATAGGGTGAGTTGTTTCGCATAAAACCTTGATAACTGGCTCGATTTAGTGCCAGCGGGCCGAATGCTATTCATGATACGATGTTGCTGGTGATCAAATATGACAGACCCCGTAACTCAGGTCTGACATATCGACTACAGATCTCATTAGTCCATGAGAGTGATCTATCACCAGAGAACGAATTATGTGAGTGATGGTTGAAGAGATTATGCGCTCTATATGATTGGGTTGGAGGCCTGGTTCTCGGATAGCTAGCCGCCTGGCAAGGAACAACCTGACCCAGCCCTGTGAATGCACCAACACTTGTCGCCCCTGAGAAGAGGAGGTATGTTCTGACAGCACAGCAACCGAGTGGTTCGAATTAGATATAAAACATTGAGCTGAAAATGCTACATAATCCAGTCATGTAAAATACTTCACGAAATACAATAAGTCCACCAACTGCTCTCCATCCTAGGCGAACGAGGCATATGCCACCATGAGAAGAACAGCACCCAAAGCACCCTTTCCTGTATTTGAACACTTCAAGAAGCTGCTACCAGAGGTTGTAGTCGCAGTAGTAGCACCCGGACCGAAGGTTAGAGTGGTGGGTGGTGCATCCCCAGCAGTAGTAGCTCCCGCCGTTACGGTAACTGGGCCCTGGTCCTGCTTCATCGTTAGTGCCACATGCAAAAGACCAGCGTCTCATGCTTACCGTTGACGTCTCGAAACCTCCAGTGGTAGCTGCACAGTTCTGGTACTCCCATATGTCTTTGGTGGCCACACTCGTTCCGATGCAAGACTCGGGTCCATCAATGATACACACCGAGGCTAGAGCAACAATCGACTCTTGGCAGCGACAGCTAGTGAGATCTGCTGCTTTGGTGTACTCGGAAGAGCACGACGTGATTGACTTAGTCATTTGGGCACAGCTCTCGGCAATCGTCTGACAAGTGTCTTCATCCAACGTCCTTGTCGCGGCCATTGCCGTTGGAGTTGTGATGTCGTCTGGGAGATATGGACCGCAGGCATCTTGCCAGTTGGCAATCTCATCCTCAACAAAACTGTCGTATGAGTTGCCCAAGACGCATTGCCTGAATTCCGCCTTGCATCTGTAATGATTAGCCAAGTCGTTGACGATGTCAGTCACAGCACTCACCCAACATAAGCATCGAGAAGCTCCTGGGTGCAAAAGCAGTCAATGGTTTCTTGCTTTGACTTGTTACTGCATTTTCTGGCAATCTCGTCCGCCTTCATGCAATTTGGAAATTCGGTAATATCGCCAACACATTTCGGCGCCTTGAAAACATCTCCATGGCAGGCAGTCAAGGAGCTCAGGACAAGTGTGAGGGCAACGGCTGGTCGAGTAAAAAGAAGCATCTTTGTACAGTAGGGATACGTTGGCTGGGTTTCAATCTTGCAGAGCTTACCCACCTTTATCTTCCAGCTCAAGGACAAAGAGTGAAGGTCGAGGCCGTTCGGGCCAAAAGTGGCTTGAAGCCATCGTTCAGCCATGGTCGATAGTCAAGGCTCCCAAGAACTTAGGTGGAGTGGCGAGCCAATTACGACTAGACAGCGTCAGAGCTAATCGTACTTAGCTGAACACTTCCGTCACGCGGGGCTCATGAAAAGCCTCCCAATCTGCCTTGTGAGAACGGAAGAAGCCTTAAGGTAGGACTCCTTTCACTCTTTGTTAGCGTAGGGCAAGCCTGCGCTAGGTGAGGCTTGGCTCGGCAGTCGAGCTGAATCCTTGTACAAATATGCCGTCGGTCTGGGAATGTTCTCGGTATGGCCTTGATCGTCCTTCTACCAACTTCTTTGATCGCTGTCATGTCTGGTCAAGGCCGAGAATCTTCTCCCCAGCCCTACGGGTGGCTGTCCGTCTGTCTGCGATGGCCATCCCTCCTCGCCTTTTCCATCATTAATATCGCCCTTATAGCGACCGTCATCGCTCTGACTATTGTCTCATCACAGAATGATGGCTTTGTCACGGTTCCATCCAGCAATACAGCCAAGGATGGTGATGTCGGTAACATTCCTGATACTCCCTGGAGCTTGGGTATACTCTGGACATCACTCCCCAGCTTTGTCTTTTCTCTTTTCGGTGCCTACTGGGCCTGGATTGCTGGCTCCCTTGCAGAGCGTCAACCCTACGTCGAACTTCGTAAAGAGGGTGGCGCCGACGCAAGAGTGTCGATTCTCCTGGATTACCGAGTTGTCGCCAGTATCTGGCGCTGGTGGGGAGCCTTTCGAAAGTCTCACTACATGGTCGGAGCTACTACTCTGCTGTCCGTGTTTTTGGCATACCTTGTTGCGCCTTTCGCTGCACGTTTGTTTGTGTCACAAGTCGTGACAGTATCGACGTCGCTCCCTATCGTGTACAATCAGACGTACAATGTCGACGGCATCGATTCTACAGTCGATTGGCGCCCTGTTTTCGATACTGTCTCCGCTACGCGACTTTACGGAGGCAACAAGATTGCTTGGACGGACGACGAGCGTGCCTTTCGTCCGTTTGATGCCGACTCGGACCTTGCCACAGGAACGAGCATGGCAGCAAATACCACGGCGTACTCGGCCTACCTCAACTGTGAGCTTGTAAAGGACTATTCCATCACTTCAAGTGGGAGTTCGGTTCAAGTCGCTGGCAATGACAGAGGATGCAGCTTCAAGCAGAGCTTTCCTACCTCAAGCTCCCAGGAGACATACTTCAAAACCACCGTCGAGTTTGGCTGCTCCGCTAAGGCATACTACAGCCGTTTGGTGTTTACTGCGGCCAAGTACTCCTCTTCAGCAGAGAACAACCTCAAAGACATCAAGGTCATCTCCTGTGCGACTGGATACCGCCAAGTCGCTGGGACCCTTCGAGTTCTGCCGTCAACAGACGCCCCAATCATTCAATCGTTCATTGAGACGGGTGAGCCTGATACCAGCCGACCGAAGCTGTGGAGAGTCTTTGAGCAAGACATTTTCGGAGCTGTGATCTTCAACCCAAAGATGAAGTGGTCAACCACAGACCTGGGGACTTTGATGCTGTACACTGCCCAACGGGCGCAGCCGTCGGATCCCCTAGCAACAGATGTACTCATGGATGCAATTCAGAGCGTCTTTACGGCCATCTACGTGAATGCGGCTGCGGTTCATGGCTTCAAGACACTCTCAGAGCCCGAGAAGGCTACGGGGTCAGGCTTTGTTCCCACAACTCGCCTTTTCGTCGTAACCTGGGTCGCTGGAATTATCGTCGCATTCCTCGCCATCACCCTCTGCACCGTTGCCGTGGTATATTTCCTTCTGCGCGACGCTCCATCAATTCTATCAGAGGAACCCCAGGGGTTATTATCTATGGCTGCCATTCTTGAAAAGAGCGACCTTCTTCGCGTAGCTTCTGAGATACGCCAAGAGGTAGGATTTGAGGGCGAGATACGCGAAAGAGCCAAGGGCCAGTCTGAAGTGAAGGACAGAAAGTGGAGAGTGGTGAAGCATCCTGAGACTGGGTACTGGGTTGTCAGGGCGGCACGGAATGTCGAGATGGGAGCTGCAGAGCGTCTTCTGAGCTGAACGTGCATGTAATGGATTGAACTAGTTCATTTATTAAGCTATCAACAAGCTCTGGTTGTTCATCCCAAACGGTGACGGTGTGTACAGAAGGCCCATCCCCCTTGACTCCCAAGGCCGTGATAGCTTGGGGAACATCCGCCGGTCCCCAAACTAGTCATCGCCACCGCTAGACACAATCCCAGAGCACCACCCTATGAGGGTGAATTCATTGGTGCGCAAAGAACCAGTTGGTTCAGATGCGCTTTGTGTCGTAGTTAATGTCTGTCGAAGTAGATGCCGCAAACATGTCCAGCTAGGTCAGGGACGGCAGCAACCGGCGTGTTCGTGCTGTTCTTTGTTTGTCAACTCTAAGTCTCGTAGTACGAAATGACATATAAACACAGACAAACCAGACTCCTCGTGATCTGTTGTGTAAGGGCTGGTGATGTTACTGATTCTCTATTGCCCTTCTCACTCACCGAGCCTAGGCAGGCTGGACTATAAAATCTCGGCACCGAGGCCTAAAATCCATCCTCTCTACAATATCCATTCAGCTAAAACAACGACGCATCCTCCAAGACAGATCGCGATGTGTGTAGTCACCAAGTACTACTACTACTGCTCCAAGTGCGGTCACTGCCTCACCAGTCGGCTCAAATGGGGCCATTGCCGCCATGCTGGCAAGCCCAACAAAGGCTGCCGGATTCAAGAGGTCGTGGGTGAGCCTAAGTACCTCAACAAGGACTATTGTCGAAGGTGCACCAAGTACTGCGCCGGCGACCCGCACCTTCTGGACCTCCGGCCTTGAGCGTGACAGGGTCGAACGGGCATCCAGCCTCGAGCAATGTGACGATACTGAGAGAGACGGCATTCTCCCAGAGAATGCGGTCTCCATGAGACCTATTTATATACTGAGTCTCACGTCATGACGTGTTTTTTATTACAGGACTGCCATCTTTCGACTTCAGGATGTTAGGCGTGGTGTTTGGAGTTTGGAACTAGGGAAGCACAACTCATCGTTAATAGATGAAGCGAAGAGGTCAGGGAGGGGTATTAGCCTATAAGGTTGCCAGTCAAATTCATTTCGCAATAAACATTTCATACTGATACTAAACGTTCGATGAATCGCGGATCGAAAATTGTGAATGTCGCCCGACATGAGCTCCTCTAGACTCTCAAGATCAAGCATGTCCTTCATGATTCCCTCTTTTCTGGCATACACTTTGTTACTCGCGGGGCTACTCTACCTCTAGGTTGCAAAGCTACTCGTCATTGTTGTTCCTATGGGTGAAGTGACCATGATGGTGAATATTCACGCTCATTGATTGTCTTTGTTGCCTCGTCAAAGACCCCGCGTGCGTGTTCGTGGTGAACACCGAAAGGCAAACCTCAAAGAGTCTAGGCGTGTGAATAAGTGAACAGCACGTCTTACTATTGGTGAACCTGAAGCCAGAAGTATAAACGCTTACTGTCTGCCGCCCCAGCCTGGTATTCTTGCTGGGCTGCCGCTTTCTGAACCTCATACTGTTTTCTTCGCTATTTGTGTCAAAGCAGTCGCCATAACACAGACGAAGAAAAAGGATTACGAGCCAACAAACAGAGCGGATGAAATCAAACAATGGGTAAAAGAGGTTAAGCGGCACGTAACCTTTGCCGATGAGGCCACTAATGTTGGTACAGGGCTGCATTCTCCTCCACCTGATGATGAGAACAACGCAACTCAGACTGACCCATCTTTCGAAGAGAAGTGGAATGCATTAGTCGAACAACATCGCGCCGCGCGCCATGCTCTCCACGAGGTCGAGAACAAGATGTGGGAAATGCAATACAGTCGCCAGCAGATGTTGACAGCAGGGTCATCAGCCCCTCGTTCACAATCTTCACTTCCTAATAGCCCGAATAGCGATACGAGAGGAATTATCAGTGAAGCCCTGTGGCTGTATAATGATATGGCAAAGTTGGAGGTAGCGCATCAGGAACAGGTTGAGTTGGAGGAACAACAACGAAGAAAGGAGGAAAAGGAAGCACGGAATATTTGGGCGAGATTCGATCGCCACAGCCAGCCGCGGAAATGATAATCTAGGAAGAGGCATGAGAGAAAGCCCGTGACGTGAAGCTAGGAGCAGAAAATGACAAGCGAGACTGAGATGCCTACTGCGGACAAACTTGGCAGGCTTATTGATGACATGATCATTTCCAATGATAGTCCGGCAGATAAGATCTATGTCGCCTTTACCCATTCAAGTGATTCAATGAGATACTGAAAATTCCGAACAGAGGTAGAGCGATTTTTATGGAAGAGACTACGAACAAAAAAGTAACAACAAGGCACACTGTTGATGAACCCCTACCTACCTATTCTACAAGACAAGGAAAAGAACTGCCACAGTGACCAAAGCAGAAACAAGCGGCAAAACCTTACTACTGACCCTGGCAGCAGAACCCTGCTTCGCCCACGCATCGCATTCCCCTTCCTTGTTTGTGGAAACAATGGCAAAGCTCTTTATGGGATACGGAACACCCTGACATTCACCACCCTTCTCGGTCTGACAGGTGCTCTCAAACCAAGGAAAGTCATCGGCGTCGACGTTGTCACCATCGACAATCTGCTGACAATTGGCGAAAGCGTAGACGTATAATGACCATGCAGAGACCTTGCCACTTTCGTCCTCGGTAGTCTTGTTCAGCAGCTCATACCGGATCCGAGAGTGATTCGCCTTGGAGTCAAAGTCGTCTCGATTTTGTAGGAGCCAATTGACACCAGATAACCGGTCCTTGAGGGGTTCCAGGGCTTTTTGGAATCCAGTATCGTTGGATTGCGAAAAGATATCCGTTAGGTTGAAACAGGTAAACTCTGTTGGAATACTGGATGTAGTGAGGATAATGCCTTTCGAGGTATCATGAGCCTGGCAGGACTCTTGTTGGTCGTTTGTAAAGAATGCAACGGTCAAGTTGCCAGCACTTCACGCCAAGAGTTAGTTGGAACGCAGGCATGTAGGACCCAGTCAATTTGTTCTTACCCTCCCACCTTCTTTGCCGAGGCAAAGAACAGCAAAGAGAAAATCAAGGATAGTGTCGAAAGCATCGTGGTGGGATTGCAGACCTCTCTCGGCAAACTTCAGGAATCAAGTTAGCGGTGTGTTGTGTGGGGAGGGTGGTGCATTTTATTCGGATAGCACACGGGCAACCAACAGTGTAAAGGCAGCAAATGTTTTAGAGGGGTTGATGGGCCACTGATCGACTCAATCTGAGCCGGTCTCAGCGCTGTAACGTGCGTCATAATCTGGAGACGTTCAGTGCGAAGCAACCAACAACCTTCGCATGAACCACAACATCCCCGGCTCCCCGACAGTCTCTAAACGCGGCAGGCTTAAAATTAAAGTCAGGTCTCTCATGCATCTTACAACCAACAGGATCATCCTTCACGGATGCAACGTGGTTCCATGGCTTGGGGCTGGATCAACAAGCTCATCCCTGGCCGTAGGATTCCCGGGCCCCAGACCCAACCAACGAGCTTGGAGTAACCACGTCACTGTTCAGGGAGGCAATGCAAATCCGAGTCACCGCTTGCCTCGCGACTGTTTCAAGCCTATGATGGTTTGAAAAGGGTCTTGAGCCTTCAACATTAATAAAGATAGAGTACATGTTGTGGATGATAGTAAAGCCATTGGTAACGCAATGCCCCATACAAGGGTTATCAAGGAGCGTGCTGCTCTGGTGGTGGCAGAAGTTGACTGAAAGACACTTCATTTGCACAACTTATGAGAGTTTTCTTATTATCTCAGTTCCAGTCTGAATACTTTCTCAGTCATCAAGGCCTAAGGGCTTCGGTGTTGCATCTTACATGAAACCAATCACGACTCAGGCCAAGCAGCTTGGCATTACTATCTGACTGATCGCAAACGTCTTCACTTCGCTTCAAGACCATCAAGTTCCCAGAGGGCGAATTAGCCTCCTAAACAGCGGGCTATCGACTGGTGATGATTGAACATTTTCCTTCAGGACTTTGATGGCCCTCGTTGTTGTGAATTCTTCTTCTTTTCTCCAAGCGTCAAAGACGGTGCCGGGCACGTGAGAGAACGCGCAATGAGGGTTGTCCAATCTGTAGCCATGAAGGACCGTGGCCTGGACATCGAAATTTTATTTATGCTGTCATTTAAAGCGTGTATTCCCTTGAGCATCTATCCAACCTCTACGACATCTCGTCACAGTCCCCGCCTTGGGGACCACCGTCCGTCTCGTTTTGATTCCAGACCTTGGACATTATCACTCTTTCTTATTCTTCTCAAGGCGTAGGCGCCACAAGAGCGCCAAGCCCGTAGCAATAGATCCCGTTCCCTCCCAGATAGACGCAACCTGCCAGCCCTGGACCCAAAATATTGAGGCGCTAAGCAGTCTCATGGGCACTGACGCAGCAAAGAAGGCGGTGTTGTTCTGATAAGCGGCCAGTGAATAGTATATGCCCATGCCGATAGCCGCCAGGGCATTGCCTCTAACTGAAGGGAGGGCCGCGAGAGGTAGATTGAGAAGATCGAGCGTGTAGCTGGGGTTGATGAGCGTTGAGACGCCTGAGACGAAGGCTGACACCCCGAACGCGGTGATGGTGATTTGGACCGGCGTAATCATGTTGATTCTTGTTGAAACTGTAAAAGAAAGATTGTTGATGAGATTTATTGAGTCATTAACGAGACGCGGTTGGTTACATGAAACCGTTGCCGCGTTTACCGTGTAACTCGGACAAACGCTAATCCGTCGTGGGCTCGTCGGGAGATTGATCAACACCCTGACTCCAAGCCCCAGCTTTGAGATGAAACCGTACATTCTAACATTCTATTGGATCACCGTTGAATAGGATTCACTGTCACCAGCTCACTTTTGAGTGTCGTACTATGCCTATTCGCCATTTGGTCAATAATCTATAGAGCAGCCGGGATGGTGGAAGAAGCCTAGTAAGTTCAACTTGGGTTGCTATCTTACCCTTCACAGCAGAAACTATACAAATAAGTATACCAAGGATGTAAATATGTCGAGGATTGCAAAGTGAGGCTCTTTGAGGCGTTGCATTCGCTGGACTAGGCATGCTGTGCTAGATGTCATTTGATGAAAATGTTTGGTTCCTTAGCAGCGCGAGATGAGGATTACTATTGATGTTCGCGACGCGGGGATTGGAACCTTCCAAAGCCTGTTGCAAATACTTATTCACTACTAGTTTGATCCATTCCGATTCTTCAAAGGGGTTTGGAAGCTAATTAGACAGAAACGTTGGCATCTCGTCTCGCTCTCGATAGTTTGCCTATCTTGTATAGGGTAGGCGAAGCTCTGGTGTGGGAGTTATCGTCATGATTATCCAAAAGCAGGATTCATCATCCCGATCAACCAATAGAATGCGGCGAGGCGAATGCTACGTCATAAGCCCCATGAGCTATAACCACCGTTCTGAGCACTGTCTTTTCAAGCCACATTCAAGGATTATCAATCCATTCCGAGCACCGCCTGTTCTCCGAACCCCCTGCATCATGGAAGCCTTAATTTCCCAGGTGTTAAACAAGTCTGGCGAAGAGACGAAAGACCAAGATGGCCAACAGCCGTCCACCAAGGACAAGTTGACGAAAGAGATTCAAAAGCGCGTCGATGAAGCCTCAAATCTGCAGGAAACGTCAATCAAGCTTCACGAGCAGGCGGATGAAGCCGAAGATCCGAAAGTTGCCGAAGACTTGAGGTTTCAAGCTCGCGAAACGGACAAGAAGGCAGCCAAGCTGATGAAGACGGCCGAACGACTCGAGGCAGGATGGATTCAAGGAGGTGCCTTTGGCACTGGAATTGGTGCTGGGATTGCGAGCGGCATCGGGGTCACCGTTGGAACTCTGCTTACAGGAGTTGTTGCGATCCCAACGTCGGGCTTGGGCATGTTGATAGGGGCTGGAACGGGTTTGGTTCATGGTCCCTGGGTTAAGTTTACCGAGGCTTTCAGCAAGGAAGAGGCCGAATCGATTGTACAAGACGCTCAGAAGGAAGCCGACAAGATCATCAAATCGGAAAAAACGGAAAAGTCGGAAAAGGCGGATTAGTCGTGACCGCTCCTGATGCTGGATGGAATTTGGGATGGTGCGCCGGACAAATATTGATACTGTATCATGATTTTTGGTGAGTGAGACTGCAAAAACATAAGATTGGCGTATATCTCCTTTTGAATGAGAATAGATTGCATGGTGAACCTGCACATCTTGAGGCAAGAAGTGAGCAGGCGCGTGACGAGCGTCATCGATGGCCACGGCCCAAGGTGACAGTTTCTCCATTGTATTCTCATGAAGAGCGTCAATTCTTGTCTCACGGATGCAATAAACGTGTTGTTCCTATCAATATTTTCTTGAAACGAATTCCCACGGCGAACAAATATTCACTGCCTCTAATCCCCGTCCTTCATGAAATATAAGTTATCAAAGCACCGCATCTGATTTTCCCCACCAACAAGTTTCTGTTTGCCACCCACCACGACTTGCGGTTCCTGAATATCCGAATACTCGTGGTGGCGTCTTGAATGGGAGTAAACAGGCGAATGGAAGGGGTCTGATTTTTGTTTTCCGTAACCGGCTCGGTCGCTTTCTCCTTGGTACCCGGCAAGCTTTACAGGTCCTCATAACCCTCATATCGGTAGCCTCCCTCAGGCACATAGTGCAGTGTACCACGCGAGAACTCGGGCCTCTCCGCCATCGAATCACTTTCCACGCTGGTAAAGACGATGGGCCACATCTGTCGGAACCGTGTCACGAGTGTCATTTTCTCAATCTCCTCGCCGTTGATGGCATGGATGGTGAAGCTAAGCTTGTGCTCCTTGGAAGAGTCTTTGGGAGTTGAGCAAGAGAACTCCCACGAGGATTTGGCCCACGTTTCGGGATCGAGCATGATGGAGCCTTCTCCGCGTCCGTCTTTGTCAATGGCAAGAGGCTGCATGAAGATCTCGACCTTAGAAGGATCGCAGACTTGATCGGACTCAGTGAGATCGACGCGGATTCTCTGGTTTGGTCTATTAGAAATTGTGTGTCCGCAGGGCGGGGATTACTTACGGGCTGGTAGTTCCGGTCCTTAAGATCAACGGCCTTCAGAGTCACCCAGACCGCTGGGGCCTCAGAATCCTCGTAGCAATCTTTGCCCAATGTTAGAAAACGCTCAGAGGCAAATAAGAAAGAATTGTGATGCTTACGAAGGGCTCTGCAGATGTCGAATGCGGAAATGGGCGACGTGAGCATGGCCGCGATGAAAGGGAGGGCAAGGTAACGCATCTTGACAGTTTGTCTGGAAACAGTCGTGCGCAGTGGTTGGGGAGATTGAGTCAAGGGGAAGATGTTGAATTGTTGATCTAGGGCTGCAGAAGGTGCTTTCTTGGACGGTGTAGAGCATCTAATTATATAGCAGACACCCGAGATACATCGGACCCCGACCCGAGGGGTCTGGGAATGAATGTTGAACTCGTCTATCTCAAAGGCATGTTGGTCGGCCGGCACCATGACGCGTCCCCAAGGCCAGCCTATCAAATAGACAAGAGAGATGTTTTTCAGGGGAATGATTCCTCTCGGCTGTTGCCTATCACGGAAGGCCCACGAAGGATTTCTCAAGTCACCAATGACAGGGCGTCAGGTGGTCTGCTCACTGACGCAACTGGACGCCCAGAATTACAGCTGACGCCAAGGCAGTTTTAGCCACGAACTGGGGTAACTCTATACGAGTTAAGGTAGACGAGAATATGGGGTCATGTCGAGTAAAGAGGGATGGAAGTTTCCGGCGTCTGGGGAAAAGCGCTGTACCTTTACTCTAATTATCTTTCAGCCCTATCCTTCTCTAAACTATGTTTGAGTTGCTGGACAAAGCTTGCATCTGCGGAAGTGAAAAAGGAGGACGACGTCACCCTCTGCAGGGCTGACTTTGGTCAGCCAGTTGGATTCTTTGCATCGTGGCTTCGGCAGGATGATGACCCGTTTCAGCCCTGAGGCAGCTGCAGCAAACAAAGATCAGACCACCCAGAACCAACAACTTGACACGTTTTCACTGCCTAGATCTGGAAATACAGAGCACGATTACGCCTCTGATGTACGTGAGTGCGGAGGAGCCTGGTATGCACAGTGGCTCGGAGAATCATGGCCATTTCAACTACCGTGACTCACGGTAGTGGGCAATGAGAACTGAAGGTGTGGCGAAGCAGACGACAAGACGGATTGTAATTTATTCGAGACACGCCTCGCAAGACCAAAGCCGAATGAAACGGTTTGAACAAAGAGGCTGTGACCTCCAATTCCCAATTTCAAAGGATGCCTTTAATCTGATCTTGATGCTTAGGATGCGATGATTGTCGTGGGCTCGCCAGTCTTTAACAAGTGTCCATTCGCCCAAGTGTGGATCAATAAGATGGACAACGCTAAGATCCAGGCCCAGCAGATTATGACACCTATCTCAAAACGGCAGAGATGATAGGCAAGATGCATGGCACTCAAGGTGTGGTCAAGGCAGGATATGCGGACCCAAGCTGTGTGGGTGTGAGCTTAACAAAGTGGGACAGCGAATCCAGGCACTTGATGTACTTTGCCGAGGTGCCCATCAGACAATGCGTTGCTGAACTTGATTGAGGTTTGCATTGACGCCCCAGATCCTGTCTGTAAATCATCATTTAAACTTATATCAGATTTTAGTTACAGACCACGTGAATCTCCGGGGTCTCAGATGCGATGTTTCTATCTATCAATCAGATGGAGTCCATGGATGCGTTGCTCGAGACCACCAGTTGGTTGGTGAGATATTCTACCCGAGGTGCTGACTTGCCTGGAACCTATTGTCAGTCAGCCCAAGTATAGAAGGCTGCCATGGTGTTTTGGGAGCGCATATGGAAGAGAGGTGGAGTGATGTGATGTGTGAGATCACCCCTAAGATCTAATCTCTGACGAGAAACCACTCTGAGTGTTGCCCACAGATGGTTATTTGTATTAGAAAACTTGGGCCAATTTCCTACATTGTCGATAAAAACTTTAGTTCAAGGTTCCCTGGGATGAACAAGACTGTGTTTGGTCAAATTGAGAGAACGGCTCCGGCAAGGGAACCATCCTAAGCTGAAGGGGCGTGCTTGACCTCGCAGTAGCAAGGCACGAGAGGGATAATTAGGTCGTATGGAAAGTGGAACATCCTTGAATGATATTGATCCAGCGTAAGAGCTCGCATCATACCGAAAAAGGTGCGGCGTTGGACTCTACTGTAAACGGCTGGTCAAATGGAACGTACGTACCCGTGAGCCCTATCTCAACAACCTCATCACGTATTCAATTTGTTCGTATTAGAACGAAGGGAATGAGCCTACAAAAGTACTATGTAGCAGCTCATCGCTATCATACAGGACCATAAGCTCTCTGCCATCTTGCCTGAGAGTCAGATGTTGATTTCACGTGGCTGGAACCGTTCTTCCTCCTCAACCCCACAGAACTTCGGCATCGACATTAATTTATGCGAAATGGGCCCTGTATCATATATTAACCCTATTCCGCTCGATGATGCAATGAATAGGTGTGATAGTTTGACGAACCCTTGGTACTCAAGTCATCACTGTTGTTGATACCCATAATGTCTCTGCAAGGAGCTGTCGGGCACAACTTCTCATGTTAATATTGGTAGACAATAAATAAACTAGCGGCAACTATCCTCAATCCCTCAAACCTATGGTAGTATCCTAGCCGAAAGTGGAAGAACTCTTGGCATGTTTTGGGGCAACGTCTGATTTCTTGGCCCTCTTACCTACCCTTGCATCTATAGGAGAGAGACAATCTCTGGAGCGCATACTGGAGTGAAGGGATGGCATGAATGAAGTTTTCGTGCAAGCGAGTGAAATTGTTGCACTATATGCTCGTTGACAACAGCAGGACGACACTGAGCACAAGACAGCTGCGCATTTTCGGAACTACACGAGTCTATTTAAACGCGTATCCAGCATTCTTGTTTATCACAAACACCAAACAAAGGAGATGAAATCTTATTAGAGCCCGTCTTGTAATATGGATGGATCTTCGGATTAGGGCAACGGGCGACCGAAAGTCGCCAATGTTCTATTTAAGGCGAGCGCTGAATTGGGCAACAGGGAAATACGGTCCAGATGAACAACTTCAATAGCATATCAAGTACTCATCAGTTCGCAGGAGAAGAAAAAATCTTGACGACTGCTAGATGGAGACTCAATGAGATGCCACTGGTCCCACAGCTTCGTATTTCCGATTACAATGCCCAACCAAGTGGGCTGACTCGAGGTCCACCTCTCCGGTATTTACGGTCGCCCATCCCGCGCTATGTGGGCTTGTCTTTTCTGAGAGAGGAATAAGATATCTCCAACTGGGTGGTAGTTCCGTGGTCTGGTACTATTAGTCGACAATTATAAATCCGTTGTCTTGAAAACATCGGTTTGGGGTCATGCCCATCCTCAGTTCATGGTGATGCTAACAACCCCATAAAACAACCTGTTAAAGGATTCCCTGCATCATATGATCGAATATCGCGTATAGCGCATTCTCACCCAACGGGCCCTCCAACCCTCCATTCTAGATCCATTCACCCACACTGTTGGGACTAGAAGTTCCATCCCACGTCGCCACATGCCAGTCCTGCGATGTTTGCGTGGCCCTGACCCTGACCCTGACGAACTGGCACCAAGCGAACCTGTTCGAGCCCTGACAGCCAACCAAGATGTGGAATCATGTCACTATTGAGTGCCGTCCGACCCGTGATGGTGGATCTGGCTGCTCACGGTGGAGTTGAGCTAAACCAATCGGACAAAATCGCCGCCAAGCCTACGATACCTCATACTGTACGCTGGGACTAATCAGATCGAGCGACGACAACCATCACGCCCTAGCACGGTTAATCCCTTCTCGGTTCCGCTGTATCCCACGCTTGAACCACAGAAAGTTCTCACCAACACGCGAGCCATTGCGTAACGAACCAACCAACACGTCTGCTCGGGCCGTTTCCGCTCTGCTTACCCATGGCCGATCCTAAAGTCTTGGTCATATCAATCGTATCAGATTAGATTAGATGGGGCCAAGTCCACGCTGACCTTCAGGCCCGCGGCATTTCCGAAGTTCTCGCACTTTGTGGATCTGCTGTTGGTTCCAACTCTGGTGGTTCTGGCTTTGGGATCCCTGTCACCCGGGAGACGGAACCCAGACATCCCGCACCCCGATGCCGATTCTGCCGGTCAAGTATGGAGACTCGAACATGGTTAAAAGGAGGCAACATGATAAAAATCTTATCAGATGCGTGGTTTTCTAGCTGGGTTTCCCTAGTCTGATCGTGCGTCAAGTCTTTTAAAGACAAGCAGTAACCCCTTGAACAGTTCGCGCTCATTTCTTTCCTTATTGTTGAAGGTTAATTCCTCTACATTCGTTCCTTCACACCAAACCCAGTGATCAGCACTTAATCATGGGATTGTGGAACAGGCTTCGGCCTAACAGCGCAGAGGTTACCAGCCTTCGACTGGAGAATCGCCCACCAACCTTACGCCTGTCACCAGCCATGGAAAGGGTCCCGCTGGTGTGTCCCCCGAAGATGGAAATCCAACCACTACTGAGGATGCTGTGCCGACGGAGGACGTGACAGAAGGTGTCAGGGATATGCAAGCCATCACGCTGGTGTGGTCAAAGAAGTCACTGATTTGCGCGCTTGTCTCTGTCTGGTTTGTCTACTTGTTGAATGCATTTCAGAGTTCAACTGCTGGCAGCCTCCTGCCCTATGTCACTAGCGATTTCGGAGCGCATTCGCTGCTCACTGTTATTGATGTCGTGGCGAGCTCCATGACGGCTGCAGTCTTCATTCCTCTGGCCAAGTTCCTCGATATTGCTGGTCGAGCTGAGGGCTACCTTCTTATGGTGGCCTTTGCAGACCTGGGCTTGATCATCATGGCCACCAGCAAGAATCTTTCCACCTACTGTGCTGCCAACGTAAGTAGCGAGTCTTGACAGGCAAGACAACCTACACAGCATGCTCACACAAGAACAGGTCTTTTACCAGGTCGGCTTCACCGGTCTCATCTACAGTATCGATGTCATCACAGCCGACTCCACCAACCTCCAGAATCGAGCCTTGGCATATGCCTTTACGTCATCCCCCTACATGATCTCGGCCTTTGCTGGATCATATGCCTCTGAGAAGATGCTCGAAACCATCAACTGGACCTGGGGTTTCGGAATCTTTGCATTCCTCACACCTGTTGTCTGTGCTCCTCTGTTTTGCATCTTGAAGTACAATTTGCACAAGGCCAGGAAGGATATTCTTCCCAAGAAGCCCAGCGGGCGTACTTTTGTGCAGAGCGTCTGGCACTATGTTATTGAATTTGATGGTTTGTCTCATCCCGCTCTCCTTGTGTGACTGTTCAAGGCTCACCGGTTACTTCGCACAGTTCTTGGCATCTTCCTGTTTGCCGCCGGTTTGGTCATCTTCCTCCTGCCTTTCAACATCGCCGCTATGGCACCCGACGGATGGGCTTCGGGATACATCATCGCCATGATCATTGTTGGATTCGTCCTCCTCGTCATGTTCGGCTTGAATGAGCTCTACCTCGCGCCAGTTCCTTTCCTGAAGTTCAACTTCTTGACTGACCGCACCCTGATTGGTGCCTGTCTTCTGGACCTGACGTATCAGCTCTCTTACTACTGCTGGAACAACTATTTCACGTCCTTTCTGCAAGTCGTCAACTATCTTTCCGTCGCAGAAGCCGGATATATCGCCAACACTTTCAACGTCGTTTCTGGTTTCCTCCTCTTCCTTGTTGGTTGGGGCATTCGCAAGACAGGATACTTCAAGTGGCTTCTCTGGATTGGCGTTCCCCTCTACATCTTGGCCCAAGGCCTGATGATTTACTTCCGAAGCCCTACTGGATACGTCGGATATATTGTCATGACGCAGATCTTCATCTCCATGGGTGGTAGTGTCTTTACCATCTGCATGCAGCTCGCCGTTCTCGCCGCCGTCGATCACCAACATGTGGCCGCAGCCTTGGCTATGCTGAGTGTCACTGGAACCGTCGGTGGCTCCATTGGATCCACCATTTCTGGTGCCATCTGGACCAACACGTTCCGGAAGGCTTTGATCATGCATTTGCCTTCGAGTGCGCTGGAGAGCCTAGACGATATCTACGAAAACCTGGAGACGCAGCTGAGTTTCCCCAGGGGAAGCGTTGAGCGTATTGGAATCCAGAAGGCCTACGGTTATGCCCAAACCCGAATGTTGGCAGCTGGAACCGCTCTTATGGCGGCATCTTTCGTCTGGGTCGCTCTCATTAGAAACCTCAAGGTCTCGGAGATGAAGCAGACAAAGGGAAACGTCTTCTAGACGATGTCTCGTCTATCTTTCTTTTAAGGGGCTAGCATGCCCTGTTATTTACATCTAGTGCATAATATCCAAACCAAGTCGAAGCCATGTTTCTCGTATTGTGGTGATACTCTCCCTGTCTCTTCTAGCGAGCCTATTGGAGGTTTGTAAAACCAGCATCAGTGAGCGTGTACGGATCTTAGTGATTAGTAGCGAGGCAAATTTAGAGAAGCCATTTTACTACAACAACGAGTTTGTACATAACAAGCCCAAGTCAAGATACTTGCTAACCTCTGATGCTGATTGTGAAGAACGAAGCACTTGTACTTATCAATTGGCAGTATTGCAGCGATGTATAGATGTTGTGAGCTCTACAAGACTAGTGACGAGGCGATAGCTTTCGGGATCCCAGGCAGAAAGAGAGCCCCGGTAAAGGCAAAAACATACAACAGCGGGGATTCGCTGGTCGTCACCGACCCAACTACTAATCCGCCCCTCACTGGCTTATCTATGGGAGAGCGGACGGGATCCCGAGTTCTCCAGTGGGTATGGTCGTATGTGGAAGAGAGCGACGAGGAGGTGGTCTATGGTTGCTTCATGAGCATCAGGGAAACGATTTGACAAACATGCTACCATGGGCTTAACTAGCGATACCTGCTTGTAAAAACTTTCTCTACTCACTATTATAGCTCTTTTGAGTAGTCCCACCCCTTTGTGTTGGACTGCAAGGTTGAAACACAGAGTGGACACCTGACCTTGATGTAGTCGAACCATAGATTGACGTGAAAGAACACTGGCCCTTTTCGATCAAAAAGCTAATAGAGGGCAACAATTACTTACTGCGAGAGCATAGGTATTAGGAGCATGCCTGTTCGGGTCTATGCAAGGGTTCCACAGTCCAAGACCTGCACTATAGCCCCGGTTTGTTTCGTTGACGAACCTCGTCCTTTGTTGCTCTGGACTTAGGCGCAGGTCCTTGGACTTTATTGAGTCAGGTTTTGAAGGAGTCTTTCTACATGATTGAGATCAATTGCGTCTATGGGGGCCGATGACAGGTCACTACATCAAACTGGCCTGAAGGTTGAAGGGCTTGAGGCGAACATCTCAATCCTTTCAGTCTCTTCTCGTCTTGACGTGGATGCTTGGATCTCAAGAACAACCGAGTTAATAATTTAATGAAGCTAAAGGTGCCTTATCAAATATCTCTTTTTTGTGCTGTATCACTACAGCCATCGAGCTCAATCTCCACGTCCCCTGCGTTCGCCCCTTGTCCTCTTGTTGTTATTGCCTAATCAGGAATTTGTCGGTTAATGTTCGGGTAACCTGAAGAGCACGGAGCTCGCCTCGACACTGAAGGTGCCCAATGCTGGCAGAAGGCGAATGTTAAGCCAATGTTGATGATCTTCCCTGTCCGCCACCTCAACGGAACGATTCACTTAACTCCGACCCGTCCCTTGCTGTTGAAAGTCCGCCAAGTCCGCTTTGTTAAGTCGATCTCGTCCCTGTTGTCGATTTTATCTTAGAAGATTCTGCTTGACATATTTAGTGGTGGACTTGGCCCCCTCTCAACGTCTAATGCATCTCATTCTTGGGGCAACCGGAAGAACGGGAGTTTTTGGCTAAAAGTATGCTCTGGAACAAGGTACGCAGCATGATCCTGCCGTTTTCATGGACGATTAGGCTAAAATACGTGGGCATTCCAACCTATTCTAACCCTAGAGTAGGCCATCTCGTCACAACTATTGTGAGAAATTCTCAGTTCCTTGCGCCGCATGAGAACCTTTTGGTGATTGAAGGCTCCCTCGCGTCTTCACAGGACGTAGAAAATACTGTTCGATCCTCTCAATCACCGATCGACGCTGTGGTTTCATCTCTTAATCCATATGTCACGTCTGGTCCATGGCTCAAGTTCGTTGGCCCACCCCGGCTCATGGCAGATGCGGTAGCCAACGTATCGCGTTCACTCCGCCAATCAAGTCTTCAGCACAATACAGGAAAGGCTCGGATAGTAGTTATGAGTGCTGTTGGCATTGCCGAGAGTCGACAAGCTGCACCTTGGCTTGCAACTTTCATGGTGGACCACCACACCAACACGAACAAGATCTACCAAGACCATGAAGCCGTCAGGGCCGAGATAGAGGGGAACTGTGGGGATGAGATTAGCTGGACATTGGCCTATGCGGTTGGCCTTGGGACTGCCGGAATCAAGCCAGTGAGCACTTTCCGTCCCACAGAGGCTGGGGCGAGTTGGTACATCACAAGAGAGTGCCGCCAGATGGATGGTGGACGTGGCAGTAGGGAAGATGGGAGAGAGATTCAGAAACCAGGCGGTTATCGTGTCGAATTGATATTGTTAAGAAGCTCCCTTCCTTAAGACAGTGTTCTATAATGGCCCTCAGCCTTATCCCCTCTCCATCTTCTCAGGCGGCTTGGCGCATGAACAACGTAGGGCGGTCGACCGCATGGTAGCCGAGGTGTCTTCCCCCATAGTCCTCTAACACACATCTCATCGTAGCGCCAGCCTAGAGATACGATCCGGCAATAGAACCACCCAACATCGCCCTCTGTGTTTCCTTCAATCGGGGTCCAATCGCCTGGCACATATTTGCCCTCATGCCCGATCCTGTCTGGGTGCCACGCTGGAAGCCAATCCTTGTACAAGACCCCGATGATTGGAAATGTCGTCTCGGCCGACTTGAGAGACCTTCTATCGGCAACCAAGCAATAGTGAAAGCGCGCAACCTGATACTTCCAGCCATCTTCGGAAGGGGGCACACCTCGATCAGATGCCCACTTTGAGAATTGCTCTCGGACAACTTGTGTTGTAACATTGCTGAGCAATTTCTTGTCCTCAACAACTGGCCAATGAGTCTGACCCATAGGAAACCGTTTGTCGTCGGATTCCTGGAACTTTAGCACCATGTTGTGGATGAGTTCGCGCAATTTCAAGAACTCGCGATCTGAGTGGCCCCCGTACGCAGTTCTATAAGTGACAAGGCCCCATGGGCGGTACCGGAGCTCCTCTCTGACTTCAGGGGCTCCTTCCTCTGGTGAAGGATAGCAGAGATGGCTGCTTCTCATGTTGGGCCACTCAACAGAGGCTCTCTTCAATCGGTCGCGCACCACGTCAATATGCCCTTCCCACCAAGCAGGATGGTCGAGGGGAATCGGGAGCGGGTCGAGGGGTCCGGGTGGGAAAAAGTCGCCAGTCTCATATTTTCCCGTTGAAAACTGCCGTGGTGTCTTCACAGGTCTGCCTTTTGGCTGTAAGGGCCAGGGCAGGCTTCTCGACGCGGGGGATGCAGATCGCGCGTGTCGCATCCATTGTTGAGTTGGTCTACACACATACTTATAGACCTGCATTGCTCCTGTATGGTATACTACCGTGAATTCGAAGGAGGTACAAAAAGGCTTATGAGAGTGGTAGAGAACATGCAGTTAGGCGGTGATCGGTGGATGTTGGATTGAAGGTCGAGTTAATGAACCAATAACTGAAGAGACGCGTTGCGTGCCTGAGGCAACACGCAAAGCGAAGTACTGGGGACGGGATTGTATCCCTGTCCACAGTACTTCGCTTTGATCGAATACCAGGCTTCATTTATTACCTTGCCTTCTCATACTACCGAAACCATGGCATGTATTTAAATCTGGAGCCGGGCTGAGTTAGAATAGTTATTGTTGGAGTGTGGCTGTTCTTGACCCCCTCGGACGCCTCTAGATCACGAAGACAAATGACGCCACTCAACACAGACCACAACCCAGGTCTCGCGCCAGATTCCCACGTGATGAGACTGGGTAAGCTTCTTTGTTCTCGTTTCATAGCTTGAACAAGTTCGTGTGGTCTTACTTCCCCTCTTTTCTTTTCTTCTTTTCCTCTCCAGTCGTATCCTTTTCTTGTCGGGTGCAACTCATCAACTCCCCAATTTCCTTAAACCCACAAGCACCACAGCCAGTTTTGCATACCTGCAGCCTGTCTGCTCACCCGAGGTGCTGAACTGGATCCCTACTTCTGTCTTTATCCATACTATTTCACTCTTTGACATTCCTCGCAACTCTCGCGCCTAGTTGTCGAGAATCTTGCGGATCTTAAGACTTGCTTCCAACTTGGCTCCAACGTGCAACCATGGCCAGGTATTCTCCTGAAAGGCCAAGCTCCCGTCTTTCTAAGGTCAAGGCATCTCGCAACTACTACCTAGATGCAATGCGCATACCATTGGTACCTATACCTAGACCTTCAACCAGACCCCCTCGGCGTCGTCCTCTGCGAAACAACGCTAAAGCTAAACACCCTGCCCCTCGTTATTTGAAGCTCTCCTCATTGAGCTCATGTTCTCAACGCACAGACAAAACCCACCAGTCAATTGGTTCCCATTCTCAGAGAGCCAATGCCACCATCGCTGCCGGACAAGGCCACCATGTTCCACAGTACGCCTACGTAATTCCCCTCCCTCGACTCCCCCATTCACAAGATGCAACTACGCATCAACCGGAAGTCCCATCTAAGAGACCACATCCCATCAGCCCACTTAGCGATGATCACCGTGAGTCTAGGCCCCCACAGAAGCGTCATTGTGGTCGTGGCGATGACAGTCCTGGGCTCTTCAAGTCGGCCCCACCCAAGGTCCTGTCCATCCCTTTACCCTCTCTCGGGCCTCCCCTTCGCATTGCCATCAGTCCTGAACCCCCAGGAGATGCTATAGACAGCGCTCAGGAACGTTCATGCCACTCATCCCTACCCATTGTGTCCCGGTCTCTTGCTGAAAACCTCCTTGAGAAACACGAGCCTGACATGCCCCTTGGGTCTAGGGGCCACACCAAGTCTCTCTTTGAGAGTTCTGGTAATGAAATTGTACCGCGCGAGAGATTTGATGGGCAAAAGTGGCAAGAATGCGAATCAATTCCACGCAGGATCATCAGTATGGAACACGGTCTCTTTGATGCGGTTCCCAGACACCAACCCCTCTCGGAACCAAGCAAGACATCTTCCAACAAAGAAAACTTGGTTCAGAGTTCCAAAACAGCCGCAGCTCGGATCTTGCGCCTTTGGTTCTTCCTTTTCGCCTGTCTTCTCGGTGCCTTCATTGGCAGCATGGTCCTCCACAGTCATCTAGCCCCAGAGTTTCCTCTAGCTAAGTGGGAGCTAAAAGATCACGAATCTTTGCATTGCTCTGGTGATAAGATCAAGATTTGTTCCTGATAAGAGGAGTATCCGCAGCAAGGACCTAAGCTTGATATGTACCGAGTTTGAAAGACTGCCTCTTGGCCTTAGGACTTTGTTCCTTCTTTTGGGGTAGAGGGACCTAGACAATGGATTGGGAAGCTGGAACTGGACGTCAAGTCCAGGAGGCCTGGATCATTTGATTGACGAGTTTGGATCTGCTGCAGTCTCGTGTAACTATTTTGTTGGTCGTTCCATGATTTTTATTGTTCATCATTGTAATTCAGGATTGTTCGCGCAAAATTGTGTTCAAATTATGCAACAAGTGCCGCTCTGGCTATTGTTCCGACTTTGTCCTAGAGCCCCTTTGACTGTTAAAAAGCGAACCACGCTATTCTCCTACTTGCCATATTGCTTCCAAGTATAATATCACACTTCTATCTCTGTGGTCAGCTGCCTGTTTACCTTTATTAAACGGCTTTCATTCCATCCCAATCATTGTTCATCTCGCATCAACGTGTGAGACCTGACTGCTAGATTCAGGAACGCCAATCCCCGAACATATTGGACATCATGGTTAGCCAGCCAATACGCGATGGCAGTGGCCAGCCTGTCATGCTTGATCAGCAACTTAATCTCGAGGAAAATGCCATCCAGAACAATGATGGGATGGCCGGCATGACAGCTGACCTCGCAGGTAACGCAGATACGGAGACGCAATGCCAGGCTCCTGAAGCCAACCCGCAACCGCCCGAGATGGCGACCATTGTCTCTGCTATCACAACTGCATATTCTAACGGGCAGCTCACTAAAAGACACGTACAGGACATGCTTACCGGCCAACTTGAGGCACGATGGCAGACGATTCGCCAATATGATCAAGGTTGGCGTAAGAGATCTCGAAGCAGGAACGCAGTCTGGATGTCCACCTCTGGATGGGTCACAAGTTCCGAATGGACAACACCTTTCGGAAAGTCTGACAGCACCGAAATAGACTGCCTACGAGGTGTGGTCGGTGAGAGAAACTATCTCAGATTCAGAAGAGACGAGCAAGATGTTGCTCTCTCCCAGTGGCTGGTTGATCCAAACGGATGCGCATCGACCTGTCCGGTCAGGGCTGAAGAGACGGTCCTCAAGAGATACAAATTGTTTCGAGACTTATTGCGCAAGATGATTTATGGTCTGGTTTGTATTGGACAATGAAAGGCGAGAAACGTCTCTTGAGGCGTTGGGAGGTAGAACATGACGAGAAGAAGAAGAACTTAAACATCATTTGCTACCTCAATGAGCATTACTAGATATTGTTATCAAGCCATTTCAGTGATATTACTAAACTAATGTATACATAACAAGAATTAGAACTCTAGGAGAGAGTCAGGCCAAATATTCGACCTTGGTCGCTCTGTTTACCTGGGTGCATATGTATAGGTTGCGTGTGTTGTGGTTTGGATCCTAGGTGCTAGGTACCTAGTCAGGTTCGAGTTGTTTTGGAAACAGGTACCTATTAGATGACCAAGGCTCCTTCCTCTTGTTGTGGTTTGGATCCGCGTTAAGGAGTGAATGGTTCGCACTGTGTCGCAAAGCCTTTGTTATAGGGGGAGGCGCGTGACAAAATTCTGGACTGCCTCCTGCCGTGCCGGAACACTAGCCGGAAACCAGCCTCACTCCGGTCGGACAAATGCACCTTACGTTTCTCTGGGTAGTCACTCTTCCCCCCCAATTTACTCCTAGATCTCATTAGGTATGTATTTGCAGTCAAGATTGGTAACATGAGCACGAGAAGCAAATGCTCGTCTAGCTACAGGCCTTCTTGAGATCCCTCTCTACCACGACAGCCTCCTCAACTTTGTCCTCAAGCTGGCAAAGGGATAGAGTCTTTCCCTTGAATAGAAAGCTCGTCACCGCCGCAAGAATATCATCTGTAATGCTGGTGATCCTCTTGCCATCAATGGTTCCGATTGACCTCTCCAGACCAGGTGCAGTAAAGTCCAGCAGCGATAAGACCAGCGGCAGGTCCACAAACGACATGTGACCTGTCCCATTGACGGTGAGGAACATCTTTGAAGCATCAACTTTGCCCATGATTCCTTTAAAGTATGACGTTGCTTCCTCTGTGCTATCGGCACCAACCACAAAGAGTGGTGTATCGAGGCCGGCTTCGCTGACAGAACCGTACAGTTTTCCGTCCATGTCAAGACCTCCGAGAACACGATCGTCATTCAAAGAAACTTGAGCAGAGGTTGCACCTCCGAGAGAGTGGCCGTAGACGAAGATTTTGCTCGTGTCAAACCCGTCAAGAATGCCCCCCAGGCTCGATGGCTCCAAAATCTCATCAATGAGGAAAGATATATCTTCGCTTCGAACCTGTCCATCACAAAATTGTTAGTCAGAGGCAATCACAAAAGAAATTGGACTACCTGCTTTTACACCCTTCTCAGCCACTTCGTCGTTTATGTCGTTTGGACTTGCTCCATACACGACTGTGCCGTCGGGAAACTCGACAACAGTACCGTCATAAGGATGATCGACTGTGATGACCACATTCCCTTGGCTGGCCAGCGACTGTGCTTGGGCGCTAGAAAGCAGCCTGATACTGCTGAAACCAGGAGAGAATATGACAATAGGAAGAGGTGCCAGCTTCTTCGTGGATGCCTTGCAGAATTCAAGCTCTAGCCCCTCAAAGGTCGTGTTGGGAAGTCCCAGTGTTTTGGCTGCGCCCACACGAGTTTTGGGTGGCATGTAGTCAACCTTTTCGGTTTGGCATTTCTTCTGGCTCTTTTGAGTAGGGATAAATATTGAGGTCAAAATTCGTCGTTTGTGTTGACTGTCCTCAGGAGCATACGGATCCCATCGAGACTGGTCAGTGAGTTCCACGACTTTGTGTGAGACAGACCAGGGGCCAGAGGGTCCTGAGACCACGATAGCTTGCGCTATGTTAAAGAAAAGAAATAAAAAGGCCAACATGGTTAAGTGAGATTGTTGACTGCTCCAAGGCTGTCACTGTAGTTCACCAGAACACTCAAGGCAGAGGGTCCTCATCTATATACATTTCCTGCGATTTACTGACTCGGTACCTACGGCCTTCGCGATACTTTCGAACGAGTAGTCACCTGTCTTTTTTAGGAATGGAAACACGGACCAGTGCTTATGCTTACGTTGGATCTTTATACGGGGCTCGCGTAATCTCGCATAACTCGTATTCCCTACCAGGAGCGCGCGCGTTTCTTTTTCCGTCAAGCATTCGCATCCTTCGACTTCAGGCACACAGTAGAAACTTTAGTCGTTCATGAGGCTCAAATACGGTTTTGGACATGGATTTGAGCTTCTCATAGTTGGGTGACAGTTCAACTTGACCATCCATTCACCTTGACGGTCAGCCAGCAAACAGGATTTCCATGAGGAGGGCAATAGATACTTGGATGAGAAACATGATCAGGAGCGAGGCTGGGCTGACGCTTTGTCGCAGGGTTACACTCAAGACAGACAAGGGATCGTCGTTATACGAGACCTTTCAGCCCAGATGAATCATTCGCCCCGCTTCAAGGTGGGTTTGGTCTCAGCTGGTGCTCACACCACTGTCGGAGATATGAATCAATGCCCGATGAAGCCTTAGAACCATGAGTTGGACGGCCAGTTCTTGCGAAAAAGATTCCTTTGACGCAGCAAACCGCCTTTGTACCAAAATCACAGGTTGATACCCATCAGGAGGGCCATGGCTAAGAGAGCTGGAAGCTAACATGAGGAGCCCAAGGCGAAGCAGTCTGCATGCCTCAATCGATTATAACTATGAAGGTCTGTTGACATAACTCTCATCAACAATAGATGTCTTAGTAGCTCTCATGTCTGGATGCTTCTGAGCGTGAACTAGTGCTGAGTTCCAAATCCCCTTCAAACATAGGCTGGTAGAGCCTGGGGTTACTGGTCGTACAGACTTGATTGCCAGCGGTGGAGATGATTGTCATTGGCTTGAGGATGAGTTGTCTTATTCCGCAAGCATGTTCATGTTCCCTAGAGAAACTTGTCGTAAACAAAAGACCAAGTCCCTCGCTTTGCAGCCAGAGTGCCTTATATATGACGAAACTCAAATATCAATCAATTGATCATAAACTTGTCCACTCCATATCCTTTGGGTAGATAAATATCCCTAAGCATATTTCTAAACATATAAAGCACTTGTAGACAACCTTTTGCATCGCACGAACTCTGACTAGCATACTAGCTATGTCACATGCCGAATTAAGTGGACTCGACACGACTTCAACTCATGCGCTCTGACCTCGTAACCTCAGACCCTTTATAGGAGAGCCAGTAACTTCTAACATTAACAGAGACAAAATTTCATAGTCGGCCTGTACGAAGTGCTGTGCCAAGATTGAGAAGACCTAGATAGTCGATAGATCTTGTCTACTCTCAACTAGTCAAAATGGCTCACTGCCGCAGTGCCTCTACTATATCCCTACCAGTAGAAGCGATTTGACCTATTTAACACTAAGACCACTCAGTGCCTTGATCATGTTATCCACCCCGGAACCACTCCCCGCAAAATGTTTCCCTTCGGTGGGAATTTCACGTTACATTCATCCCCGCGTTTTTCTTTCCCCAATGCCATATTCCTTGAACCGCGCCAATCAGTTAGTGATAGACGGAGGTTTGCTATTGCCAAGCACTATTCCATGAACCGCACCAATCCTCGGCCTCGTCGATCAGCGGGGTGAGCTAAATCGACCAAGCTTTGGGCCCAAGTAAAGGTATATAAAGAGTATGGGTGAGGAAATAGCATTGACGACTGTTTCTTAAGATTAGCTTCCAATTTCAGAACACGCCATGCGCGCATTTTCAACAATCTCGGCTCTTGCTGGCCTGTGGTCATGCCTTGCCTCTGGTTTTATAAATCCCATCAAGACCGGCAGTGATCCCCATATTGCCTACCATGATGGAATGTAAGACTCTATATCATTGAATCCATGCCGTTTCGACTGTTTGCTAAACCCTTAAGGTACTACTTGACGTCTACAACTTGGACTGATGTTCGCATTACGACAGCCTCCACTATCGAGGGCCTAAAGACGGCAGAATCCCACATCATATGGTCCGATAGGTCAAACCCGGCTAGAGCATGTAACTTTTGGGCCCCGGAGATGCACAAGGTTGGCGATCGTTGGTACGTCTACTTTTCGGCAAGCTTGTGCAATTCCGACTGGGGCATCGTGTTGCCGTCCTTGAGGGTATACGCGCTGGAAGGTGGCACTGAGAACCCTCTCTCTGCGGATTATAAAATCTCGGATCCTGTTTTACCTCCTAATTATAACGCTGGTATGCTTGATGCGGTATGTAACAAACCCCTTCCTACCCATAGACACTCTCTAATCAAGGACCGCCAGACCCTTTTCGATATTGAAGGCACTACGTATTTTCTGGCAAGTTCTTAAATCCAAATCCGTGTGGTGCTTTATGCTCATGTATCATACCAGTTCTCGGCGGTTGATGGCCCCGAAAGCCCTGACGGAGCATCCCTCTGGATTGCTGAACTCCTTTCACCAACTACTTGTGGAAATGCGACTATGATAGCAGCGCCCGAGTTCGACTGGGAGCAAGAGGATTCTGCCGTTCTTGAGGGCCCGTATGGCATTATATCTCCCGCCGGCACCATCTATGTGGTCTACTCGGCCGACTCTTGCAACACACCTGCTTATAAGCTCGGCGTCATGAAGTTCACCGCTGGAGATGACCCACTGGATCCTAAATCATGGTCCAAGTCTCCTGAACCAATTTTCCAGACCATGAATGGTCTCTACGGGCCAGCTCATAATGCATTCTTCAAGAGTCCCGACGGCACGGAGGATTGGCAGGTCTTCCACGCCAATCTAAATGCCAATGATGGATGCGGCAGTACCCGCAAGACCTTTATCCAGCCTGTCAACTGGAAGGATGACCAGATTGACCTGGGGGAGCCCCTCCCTGTTGGTGTTGAGATTAAGGCTCCTTCAGGAGAGTAAGGAGGATATAGTATCGCTGATGCAAGACCAACGATAACAATGAAATATGCTTAGGCACCTTGGGCCACATTAGACAAGCGTGTCGTCGCTGCATCTATCTCTTGGCCTCCACTTATATGTTCATACTGCTCAACGACTGTGACTCTCTTCCGCCTCATAAGTCACCACGTGAATTAGAACACGTTGCTGAATCCGGAATGTTTATTCTAAATCACTTGAAGTAGGCCCTTCATGACGTTGACACTCCCAGGGAGCAGCCCTTCTGGCACGTCCTCATCTGTTTCCAACCTATAGTACGGTCCAGAGCCCTCGTAGTCAGCCCTAGCCTGCCAACCATGAGTCTTTGCTTCAGTAATCTCCCACTTTATATCGGCTCCCTCTGTCGCTGCGTTCTCACAAAAGGTAACAACGTCGTCCACAAACAGATCGTAGGATCCCACATTTACCCAGGTGCGAGCTGGCAGTACATCGCCCCAGCTCCAACTTCTTGGTTGAGGTGCGCTAAAGTTCGCCAGCTCACCGCCTTTGCTTCCCATGGCCAACGCCGCTGCACCATCCAGTCGCGGCTTATCGGTAACATCCAGGTCCTTGTTGCGTTCAAAGGAAGCGCCTGTGTTGGTGAGGTTGATCCAGGGACATAAGAGAATGGAAGCAGCTGGTCGAGGTAGACCTTGGCGGGTGATGCCAAGGAGACAAGCGACAGCGAGATGGGCACCAGCCGATTCACCGCCCACGATGATATCTTCAGGACTGATGCTTTGTGTCTCGACAAGATATCGGTATGCTGCTACAGCTTCGGTTTGCTGCTGGGGGAACACAGCGTCGGGTGCAAGTGTGTAGTGCAGAGACAAAATGTCAAGACGAACATGCTTGTCGGCCATCAACTCAGTCAGTCTGAACAAGGTGGAAAACATCCAAAAAGGAGTGCCGTGGATATAGGCGCCTCCGTGTATCCACAGAAGTGTCTTGTTCTTCCACCCTGTCTCGCCAGGCGCATCCCCTTGGCCCCGACGAAGCCAATACGCCAAAAAGTCGGGAGTCGAGACCGGGGTGCCGATTTCGTCAGTCACACCGCGAAATCGCGGTGACCCAAAGTCGACATCGATCGCGGACGGGTCAAGCAATGGCATTATTGGAGAGTCGAGACGGGGGTGTTGAAGGGGACTTGATGTTATCGAGAGCTCAGTTGTTGCTTTGTTTCTCAAGCCCAATGTCATGCCGACTTGACTGCTCATTAACGAGGGGGTTCTTCGGCCTCGGTAAAGAAGCAGCCGAGCCATGATCCACATCTCACGGGTACCTTGTCTATCGCCGTTATTCAAGGCTTCTAATTAGTTATCACAAACATTTAGGCTAAATTCTCGTTTTAACAGACAATATCGGCCCGCTTGTTGTCCAACTTGAAGTCATTTTCGTGAGATGCACCTTGTCAATATCAGTGAGCCAGACACTTGATATCCTGAAGGGAGTTCATGGGCGAATTGGGAAGCAAATTTCCAGCTGTGCTATCGACAAGAGAGTGAATGATGCATGTGGCCGTCCTTTTAACTCTTTGCAAAACTTGGGACTGGATTCGTATAGATGTAGTTGAATAATGCTATAATTCTGTTAAAATATTACGGCTTCTTTTATTTAGTGTTTCTATTCAAACTGATAATTAACATTAGGGAAGGATATGCCAATGTTTACTTGTATCGCCTTCCTGACGCACACGTACTGAGATGCAGAAGGAAGGAGGGCACATAATCTCAGACCTCATTCCACCAAACACCATTTCTTCTATCTCATCAATTTTCCTCACGCTCATATGACTACATTGGAAGTATTTTTTGGCTTGGCATTGTGCTATCGCAAAATACGTCATCAAAGTCTCCATCACCACATCCATGGCTATTTCGAACTTGGCCTCGTCAGATCCTCCTGTTCCGTCACGTCCGAACAGCAGCCGCCAACCCCCATCAAACGCCACCGGTGACATCCGGTGTCGCAAATGTGGTAGCTAGAAGCCACGCAGTCAGTTCATTTCTTTCCTCCCGGACAAGAGGATTGTTACATCGTGTCTGCGTTGTCGGAATCAAGACAGCCTTAGGGTACGCCCTAACATGCTGGCCTATCCGATTATCATGGATGACCAGGTACAGCATCGTCGAGCCCGGGAGCGTTTGTAGATCCGCCTGGAAGTCACAGCCCCAAGACCAACTTCCCTTCAAGTTTCTCAACCATCCCCTCCACAGCTGCCCTGCAACACCATGGATACCCAGACAGCTTTCAACACACCCGGTGTTCAGCCAGCTTCCACGTTTTCGGATGCGCCGACTATGGCCGCGGTCCCAAATGTGCCTCCAATACACAACTCAGCAGTCGCCCAAGAACCCGTTTCTTACTTTGAGTCTCTCGATTTGGACCTGCTAGCTGCGACCTCACCATTATCAGATATGGAGTTTAACCCCAGTGACTTTGACCTGCTCAGCAACTCGCTGAGTCCCGCCTCCTCGAGTCCCGCCAATGGCCAGAATGCCATCCCGGCTACTTCCGATACTCCCAGGGATCCCAATAGCTCGTGTATCAATTGTTTTAGGCCAAGGCCTCCAAGAAGAATAACACAAGAAGACGGTCTATGCAGGGCATGCTACGCCAAGTTGCGGAGGGCCTAGTTGCGAGCAGCTGGACAATCAAGTGACCAAGGCTCAAAGGACTAAATGAAGTGTTGCTCGTCAGTTAGTCTAGGTTGCTTTCTCACTCAAGGGCATTCTCGGATCCCAGTGGCCAGCACTTTTGAGCACAAGTTGTCTGAGCTTTGGTTGATGGAACAAAATCGAGATTGTCCATATCACAGTCACCCATAGAAAAACATGACACAATAAACTAGGGGTTTCTGAGTAGTTGCTTCCAATGATCAACCGGCGCTCCATATTTCCTCTTTTTGTTATGAATCATTCTCCATTGGCCAGCGTCAGCCGACGGGCCCAGCACCGATCAACCGTCAGCTCGGATCTTGAATAGATAGTAACAAGTAAGATCAGAGGCTCCGGAGCCCACTATTGATTCGCTACTACAGATGGTCAGCTTCGAAAATGCCCCACCGAGGGTGCATTGGATTGCTTCAGCTTCAGGAGCCGCACGTTGTACTAGGCCTGTGACGGTAAATGCTCAAGTATGACTTGCTACTACATCTCCTTGGTCTTAGATTCCATTACCATTCTGTTTAAAGCCCAGTCTATCGTTCCAATCCAGATCGTTTAGAATCACGAGCCACGACCATCGATGGCCAAGATGGATTGGCACGTCTCCCGTCATATTATACGGGTCCTTCACGACAGTTGGTTATTCGCATTCACGGCAATCATAATCATTACCTTTGCAATTGCTTGGCTTGTGCGAGGAGAATCAATTGTGTTACCTCCATGGACCAAAGACCGCTCAGCCTTCTATCCAAGGAAGACCAGACTAAATACTCGGCTATGCTAGTCATTTGCATTTGTGTCGCTTTTACACTACTACTCGCCACTGCCTACAATGATAGAGTCAGGTAGTAGCTGTTGGTATGGATAAGCGTACCAAAAGAATTCGTGAGCCCGGGGCCTGCCATGTTGCATTTCAAGCCGGTTCAGATACTTATCGTGATGCAGTCCAACATCGCTCCCAGGATCAGGCCCAGAAGATGCCTTAGAACTTGCCCAGTCCAAAAAAATACAGTAACATGTGGTGGACGTGAAAGCTACTGCGCTCCAGGATTGTCGACAGACTCGAGAGGTGCACACCTCAAGACACCCTAGAAAGAGTTGGCCGAATACCATGTTCATGAGCTGCCAGCCTCAGTGTGGGAGAAACTTTCACATCATTTGTAGGTGACTAGAAATATGCTCTTTCTCCCTGTATCTAACAAGTTCGTCAGGTCCCATGGATTGCCTACCTCTGTCAAACGGCCTTTGGTTGATGATAGCGACAGCTATACCTCCTCAGTTAGGTCGCCTTAATCTATCCGGTGCCGGAAGTAGAAGAAATAGGGTAAATAATCTATCAATGCTACCATTGAGACTGAGAGGCCATCTCGTCTTCTGAATATCTCTTGGGCACGTTGGTGAGCATGAATGTTATGTCAGGGCGCTGTCAAATGAGGCGATAAAAAGAAAAGTGTGCGCCTTGTTTCCTATGCAGACTGCGACCTCCTGTGATAATTCTCCCTAACATTTCTATATCTCTTTCCTATCAAGCTTGCCAATCAATGCACCACTATCGAGAACGCTGCCAAACATGGCTGCCTCAAATAAGTAGTTTACCTGCCAGCCGTGATGGTTTGCATGAGCAATCACCCAGACCATCTCCAACACGGACCCTCGGGAGAATAGCTTAGCCATGCAAAGCCTTGAGCCCTCGGCAAACTTCTTCTCTTGCTCCTCGTCAACCTTCCCTCCCCTAACATACTCGAGTGGGCCTGTGACAAGGAACCACCAGAGTTCTCGAAGTAGCGGCTCTTGTTGGTTGATATCAAAGAATTGGTTCACATGATTACATGTCTCTTCGCCGTTGCATGCAAACCTAGGGTCTAGAGGTCTGCTGAAGCCTGTTGTGTGGTATTCCTCGTCAAAGACCTCATCGAAATCCGCCTCAAACTGGGGTCGGGCAGGTGCCTTGCGAGCTTTGGGCCAACCAAGAAGCGCTCGCCGGAAAAAGAAATGCCGATCGTTTTGAATGTGCCATGTGTACAGCGCAGCGCACATCCTAGCCACAGGTTCATGCCACCTCTGAGTCAACATCCTAGCTCCAGTAGCAGCGTAGGCATCATAGACTCTTCGCAGAACATGTTCGCTCACGATGCCTGTATCTGCCACATCGGCGACATTCAGGAACGAGTTCATGACCTCCGAGTTGACAAGGTCGCATCCCACGTCGACGACATCGGTACCTGGCGAGCTAAAGACCAGGTCCGCCATAACGGCACCGGCATCGAAACCCCGCGCTATGGCCTCGGCGGCCATTCCGAGGAGGCTACTCTCGGAAAGGGAGATGATCTGTGCCGAGCGACGGTCGAGGCGGGCTGACTGGGTTGTCAAATGCGCCTTGTGCTTCGTCTCGAGTGCAATTTTTCCTTGGATGTATCTCATGCCCACGCGGACGGCGTCTCGTCTCTCACGGCCGCCCATTGTGCCCAAGGCATGTGGGTCTGTAAGACCCTTCTGATACATCTGTTCAAGAGAGGGAAAGACATAGTTGTAGCCGTGTTCGTAGTAAAAAGCCATGTCAGTCACGTAGTTGGAGAACATGGTTGACGGATCAGCAGCACCCATGAGCAGACTAGCGATGCCACAGCCAAACAGGGCATTGTTCGTCTTCATGGCTTCAGGCCAGTTCTCTGCCCCAAACAGCTTCAAGGTTTCTTCCGACGCCTTGCTCAGGCCAGTCCCCTTTGGTGGCAGAATGTTTCCGGCCCCATGTTGATCTTCTTTCCAGCGCTGAAGATCGGGAGACAACTGAAGGTGGACCGCCGAGGGCCCTGGTCCTGAAGTGGACAATGATCCTTCTTTGTCCAGGGTTGAGTCTTCTGAAGTTTGTTCGACGTCGGCAAAGACCCGGGCAACCAAGTCGACAGCCTGACGTGACAGGGCTTCCAGGTCAGCCACCTTGCCGTCACCGACAAGACATCTCGTTTCCGAGTAACCGGCGTGAACGGGGTGTCTTGGCTTACGGCCTAGCAGCCTCCCGAGACGGCTTCGGATGCCCTTGCCCCAGAAATACAGGGGAATGCCTGCTGGTTCTTCTGGAAAAGACTGTTTCTTGGGGGATTTGACTTTGATGTTTAGCCCTTTGAGGGAAAACTGGCCCCAGTAACCTTGCCGAGGCCGGGATGGGCAGCAGGGGACGGTCATTTCGATCGACGGCGTGAAAGTTTATGGGTAGTGAATTGCTACGACGGGAGTCCGAGCGTTGGATCCTCCTTGCTTTTTATATCATCAGGATCATGACATTATGCTCTTTCAAATGCGCTGTTAAACAGAGCATTTGTTGGCAGCTCCGCAGTTGCCGACGCTGGTCAGTACGCGGTCACTCTGCAAGATCATGGTCTTCATGCACCAACAGCGCCGAACTTGATACCACTTTTGATGCTGTGTCGACAGACCAGTTCTTTGGCATTGCCCATCACTTCTGTCTTGGGCCTGAGTTTGCTTGCCGAGCCTCGTCGCACTCCACGCTGGTCCCGGGGCGTGGCCAATCACACTCTACCTGTCAACGCTTCCTCGACCGGGTAACCTGAATCGCGTCCTCCTGATGGTTCTATCTCGGCCAAGAACATGCCGTCTTGTCCCAGTGACAGACCCACGACGTCCGAGGCTAGTCTGGGATGTGGCTCCTAGGCCAGGCCCCCTTGATAGTGTTGCGACGTCGTCAGTTTTGCGCGATATCATGAACCAGCCTTGCCACTGGAAGGGTAAACGAGAAATCCTTGAGCTGTAAGCGAAAACTAGTACCCGGGAGATTGGCTCAGTGCGGTACAGTAGAAAGAAAGTGGCTGCTGTCGTCCAGATCTAGACCTAGATCCAGACCACTAATAGACTTGCAGCCTCTCGGAGCTGGACAAAGACGGATCAACTCTATAGGCGAAACAAGAGTTAGGATAAGGTCATATCAGGGTTTAGCACACCGCGACTTAGGATCAAAACCAGGTCACGGAATACAGACTTGGAATGGAAACGATCACCATAGACTAACCTGGCGATAAGCGAGAAATGGCCTAACTCACTTTCGGTAGAGCAGAAACGAACACGTCACGAGGTCCACAGCCAAGCGAGAGGAGCCAGGAATGCACTCAGGCAGGCACTTAAAGTGGCCTGGTATCGCCACTTGGCCTACTTGAGCCTGCTGGTCCGGATGCGTTTATAGCTCGTCTGAGCGGTGAGAGGCCATCGAGATTGGGCCTGTCTGTACCCTTACATAGGCCATATCTTATATAATGATCCTAAACGCTTAGCCAAGCATTCCCTGGTCAAATCAAATCACTGTGAAATGACAAAGTGCTGACACTTGAGCTCGGGCAAATGTTGGGCGAGCTTGGCGCCTCTCCCGAGACACACAGCTGCCATCCCCAACTACCGACAGGCATGTTCGCCGATATGGGTCCTCAGCGCCGGGTCTCGCACTCAGTCGGGTAGTCATAAGCGAAGCTAAAGAACTCAGCACCGTACGGGGCGTTCCCAATCATGCAATCTCTGTCGCAGATCCTCCCTTGTCAAGTCTGACCCTGGCATAGCTTGGGACATGGGGCATGATCCTCTCTGCATGCCCCATCGCATCCCAGATCAGAAGAAGGGGCGGAATACAAGTGCCGCTCCAATCTTCACAGCAGCAGACAAAAACATCCAACTGCCGCCCTTCGCCGTCCAACACTTTGAACTTTTGAAGTTCATGCACAAGCAAAGCTAGACCTGCATTAACACTATGCAGCATAAGCCAATATGCCGTCACTTGAAGGTTTATCTTTAGTTCCCTATCGCTCGCTCGATCCATCCGGAACCGAGGTCCGGCTACTTGAGCTGCATCCGGCTTCAACTGGCAACATCAATGAGCGCCTTGTATGCCGCCTGGTACATGAACGACTTAGCGACTCCTCCGACTTTATTGGCCTTTCCTCGCTCTTCGGTGACATCAATGTCACCGAGGCCATCCACGTGAATGGGACTAGGGTCGTCTTGCCCGCCAACGTCGCCCAGGCACTACGTTACGTCCGAGCCGTTTTTCTATCCCTTCACCACCGACTCCATGTTCCTCTTCATCAGATCTTCGGGAAGAGAAAGATACGAAGCACCTCTTTCACCCCCACCTCCGCCAAGAAGCCTCCAGGTTGGCTTCGATCTCTCTTCAGGGGCGTGCGCAACGCGTTTGCCGACCCATCAAAGGGTGCGAGGCCACCTCTACGCATATGGCTTGATACCTTGTGCATCAATAGAAGAGATGCACGTGAGGAGTCAGAGCGACGATCCCATATGGCACGAGCTTACCGACATGCCAAGATGGTAGTTGGATGGCTTGGACCCAAAGACTCTACTTCCGATCTCGCCATCGAGATCATCCGAGCATGGGATAAGTGCATGCCCCTCACCTTTGGCGAGCCAGGCGACCGTGAGCTTCATCCAGATAACTACGCCCCTACACTACAATGGATGGGTCCTGTTGCGCACCTGAGTGATATTCCAGAGGGTATCACCGACCCGCGCGAGGTGCCCAGTTACAAGGCCATTTCAGAGTTTCTCAACCGGCCATACTTCCGGAACACATGGATGCTGGATGATATGACCATGGCGCGATTCCCGGCTTTCCTATTAGGCGACGACATTGTGTCCTGGATGCAGATATTACGACTCAACCGCGTCAACGAGGACATTAAGGATCATGGAGCCGACATGTTCCCTGATCATTTGCGGCATTTGCTAGAGTACATGCCGCTTGGAAGTGTATACACCTTCTTAAAGGAGTTTGATATGCGGCAAAGGGAGGAAGGGATTGTTCCAGTGATGATCACCGCCACGAGTTCGGTGAGGAGTTCAGAATCAATATCCGCTTTGCGAGGAGCGCAAAGGTAGGGACTTGGAGAATATCTGGCGTCATTACTGTTTAGCAGGCAATAGGAGCTTCGGAGAAGTTAGTTGTAGCATACATCAAGTCAATACCCACACTGTTTTCATTTTGTACAAACCTCAGGTCTTTTTTGCCTCCTATGGTGCAAGCAAAGTACCAACAACATGTCAGGGATATCTCAAGTGTTGACTAGTAGTAGGGTGGGAGTATACCAGCCCGAGCCGTCGACGCTAAGTTCACATATGCCCTCTTTCTTACTCACACATACACATACACACCACTCAACTTGTCGACACCTGTGGAGAATTAAAGCATGCTCTAGTACTAATTAGCATTGATCAGGTTTCCCGGAGCTATATCTATTCCCTAAAGCTACTGTGCAAGTCTACTAGATCCGACGGTAGTTGCTGGACAACCATCGTAACGTCCAATGTAGTAGATAGTACGCAGGCCTGTCGGGACCCTAATTAATATTAAGGTATATTTTTAATGTTCAAGGGTGATTCATTTGTCTTAATTCCTTTCTCCAATTCTTTGAACTTATCGACGCTGTCTTGTCGTTGCTAAGGCAAAGACCCCCAGCGCTCTGGCATCGATTCCTCGTTTTCTCCCTTTTTGAAAGACAAGCCACCGTCTTTAAAGTCTCTGGAGGGGATCAAAGCCTATGAGGAGATTTCTCATACTTGGACTCGCCATTGACGAGTGTCTGTCTTGCTTGGCTCAACATTGAAGGCTTCGGTAACAAACGCCCTCATCACAGTTACCTTCTACATGTTCTATTCTAAGTGAAACTCGGAAGGCATAGAATGACAACTTGCTCTGATTCAAGTAGTCACCATGCAGCTCTATGGACAAAGACGTGGTTTCGACTTGCCTAGCGGAGCAAAGCGAGTGCTCAATCAGCAAGCCTACATCGAACATTGGAGAAGACGGATGAGTAAAGGGTAGTTTCGGCAAGACCATGTACATTTATGCTTTCGATGAAGAACGCACGCGTGTGTCAAATAAAAATGTCTTTCACTTCTGAAAATAGGGAGGTAGACCATGTCTTAACGGTAGGCTCAGGGGTAGGACAATTGTCTAAACCTGACACTATTCCCTAGAGCAACGACAGGGACCGTAGCTTAACTGTAGAGACTAAACAATAGTCATAGCATAGCTACCGCAATCTTGAAGACTAAGATACAAGGCGTGAAACACTGGTCCCCGGGAAAACGCCTGTCACTGAACGTTACGTCGCTGGTAAACCCGGGCCTTGGACAGAGAAACCACTGGAACACCATCATGTCACAAATTTCCTCACTCGAAAGCAGTCCAAGACATCATTGGTGATATGTTTAGTGACTTTAATCTCATAATATGCATTCGAGCTCTCTCCGGAGCAGTCGCTCTAAGTTATGTACAAAACTGCCCTACCATATGCTAAAGATACAAAGAACACAACAGGCATTAAAACATTACATATGTGGTCAACAAAATCTGGGTTACCCGCTTTTTCTTAGCCCTTGTGATCAAAACGCCAGCGTTTGCTATCTCCTTTACGAACCACCGGGTTATAAAGGCGCCCTCCTCGACCCATTCCGCCACTCACGACCATGCATCTCTTCAACGCCCTGCAAAAATGACACGAAATCAAAGTTTTGTACCGAGTTGAGCTCGTGAGGATCAGATGTGAGGTTGCTTAACCGCCACTCGACGTTCTCGATGACAGGCACCACGAGATGTCGTTCGGGATAGCGGGCGTCACGAACGGTGAGCATGGCTCGGCCTGGGTTGGTGACAGTGAATTGCCATTGCCCTTGGCCAGTACGATCATTGACCACATTTAGTTCTCGCAAAAGAGACTGCCCTTCGTAGTTGCGGATGAGATCCGAGGCAGCCTTTTGGCTCGCTTCACTCAAGGATCCAGTTTCGAGAAGGATATCGAGGATCGTAGGTAGAATTTGAGAGGATTGTACAGCGCCGTGAGAGTCGAAAGCTGGTAGTTGAGGGTGTGAGAGAACCAAAGGAACATGATCAACACCGACATTGGGGTTGTAGTATGGGGAGGCAAAGTTGTTTTCTGGTAGGGAGACACCGTGATCTCCGAGGAACATGACCAATGTTTCGTTGGCAACTCCTTGTTCGTCAAGTAGGTTTAGGATCTTGCGGATCCATCTGTCGTCGTAGCCCTCTGTGTTGATGTAACGGGACATCATGTCAAGGCCCTTGGCCATTTGGGTATACTTTTCAGTTGCTGGCAAGTGGAATCGGTGGTGGCTGGTGCTTGTGAGGTGGGTAAGAAAGACTCGGTCGTTTGTCTTGCCAGCGTCGACAAAAATATCGCGGATGTAGTCCTCTAGGGGGTCCTCCTCGAAAGCGAATTCGTTGATGTTGGGAAGCGTGACAGGGCCATGCTTTGCAGCTGGGCTTCGAAGGTATTCTCGACCGATGGTATGTTCTTTGGGGAAGCCCATGGCGGCCATCAGGCTGTTTTGGTTGTCATAGTCGAGGGTTGCGGCCTGGAAATAATAAGACTTCCAGCTCGATTCCATATCATTCAACTCCGTCTTGGAGTCTCCTGCCTTGTTTAGGGCCTCAAAAACATGAGGAAGACAGGGCTGATAGATGTGATGACTGTACTCAAGGTTGAAGTCACCAACCAAAGGCGCCACACCACAAACTGTGCCAACCATGCTCTTGAGTGTGTATGTTCCAGCAGTGTGAGCGTTGGTGAAGCGGATTCCACCACGTTTCTTCTTCTCTTCATGTTCAAATCCGTCGTCATAGTCACCCGTGATGAAGTTGGCAGTCGGCGTGAGACTGGCCATCTTGTCTTGGACCTCCAGAGGCAGTTTGCCATCAGGCCATGTGTCGGCGAAACGGTTCCAAATCAAGCCATCCTTCTTGATGGGGAACACATCGCTTCTTGTACTCTCCAACAAGATGATCACAACGTGTCGGATCGAAATGTCCTTCAACTTTCCCCGTAGCTCCTTCAGCAAGGGCTCATCGAGATTCGATATCTTGAGCGGGTCGGCAGCTGCGCTATAGTGTGTCTCGTCGGTATACCAATCTTCAAAACCGGCAAGTGGAGAATCCTTTGGCATCCACGGGCAAGGTGATGACTTGATAAGGGCCGTTCGTGTGTCCCAGCTGCGCTGGATGCCGTTTCCATAGTAGGAGGGTAGATCGTCCAGGAATGGTGATGTCGATGCAAAGTCGACAAAGGGTAAAAGGCCGCTAGTCCATGATAGGAAAATCAGAGACGAATCCTTAGGTCTCAAAAAGGAGAGAATGAAAAGAGCTGTGAGGAGAATGGAGACGACGATGTACGGCAAGGCGCGCCAGAGGCACTTGGTCCTCAGCGGGGGTCGTGAAAGTGATGATGACTTGGGCTTCTCGCTGTATTTAACGGTTACTCCGGCGCTCTTTTCGTCGTCGTCCTTGATGTAGCGGTGACTGGTGTGTTGAGGGAGTTGATGGTAGCCACCTTGAACGCGACTCAGTTTACGTCCAACATAGGAGAATGGCCAGTTGACAATGTCTGCTCCCCATCCAAAGAGTCCATAGCAGGCACCTTGAAGTACCGCGCTCGCAAAAATGGCAAGGGAAACAACCACGATAAAGGTCATGAGCCCTGAGAGAAGAACAGTCCTCGCTGCTGGGTCAGCAACGAAGCCGATGTTGCGCCAGTGAATCTCGGATCCTGCGACAAGGTAAAAGGAGACGGACACGATGCCGAGTGAAACATTGTAGCATATTAAAAAGGTGGTAAGAGCTGAAATGAGTATTCGTAGCCTGCCCGGTGAGCTGGGTGTCCAGTGGCTAAGCAGAAGCCTGATGAAGAGTAGAAGTAATATGTCTTGAGTGAAGAAGGAAAAGAAGAAGAGCACCATGCGCTTTGGAGCCACTGAAAAGCGATGGTTGTGGAGATGTGCGCCCTTGGCACCGCAGACAGCCAAGACGGCGAGGGCAAAGACAAACCTCCGGTTGGCGAGGCGTGAGACAAGAAGCCCAATCCATCCTGGTTTTCGATTCATCTTGGCTGGACGAAACCCTTCGAGACAAGTCGACTGGTCGCGTGAGGGGATTTCCAGGATGGGAAACGGGGGGAAGAAGAGAAGACTGGGCGCTCGACGATGATAAATATCTCTCAACCCCAGAGCCTGGTTTCGCGCCAGGCGTTGGCGGTGCCGCGTTAGGCCCTTCTGGAGAGGCGATTAGGGGTCATTCTGGGCTCTGATCGCCTGCCTGGGGTCTGTTGGCCGACTGCACGCGTTAAGGGGGCCAGATCCAGTCCAGTTCATTTGGCAGCTTCTCCGCTCAACGCTCCGCTAGCCAATATGCCGTGCGCCAGCATGAAACGAGAGGACCCGATCCAGCGCCACTTAAGGGTCCTAACCAGTCGCGGCTGGTCGTGCCGAAAGAGCCCTACAAGCATCAACAACGGTGGCAGATTGGAATCATCAGCGGGCCTCTCGCCCAGTTTCCCCTATTGGATCTCGCGTAACAGCTCATCAGCCTGTGTTGCCCAAGCAGTTCTAGGTGGTACGGCTGCGCCACTGAGGAAGCACAAAAAGACCCATTTTCGTTTACCGTATCGACTCATGAGATGGAAAAGGGGTCCGTGGGTCTCGGCGTCCTTGCAAATCCCAATCGCTAACCGGTTAAGGACCCAAGACACGAGACACTACGCGTTGCTTGATTGGACCGGCGGTTGCATCATGAGCGGAATCTAGCCGTGAATGGTCAAGGCTCGTCTTCCTAGCAGGGGCAGCGTGGGGTCTAGACTCTGCCAAGCCTCTGAACAAGGTCTCTCCCCGGCTCAGTGACATTCAAGGCCCTGATCTGCAAGGGGCGGCACGAGCTCGAATGAGGGGATATTTCGAGCAAGATGAGCGTCCAGTCTGAGCTTCTTTCTGTGAGACGGTCGGTAGTTCAGCTCTGCTGCCCACCGCTCTCTGTGAGATGCTTGTGGAGCGATGGCTGCTTACCCACCGTTGAAGAAATCTGTGTCTGAAACATTGAGACAGCCCTATCCTGGGATGGCAACGTGCTGGAAAAACAGCCGAACAAACGAAAAAGTTAATGGCCGAGGCCCTGAGTCAAGAACCAGGGCCCATCCGGGCGGCAAGGCCTAGCGGGCTTCTTCTGTTGGTTCTACCCCCAACTTTCTCCCAACAGACAGGAGCACGTGCCCGTGGCGTTCCCTCTTAGGGCCCAAGATGCACGCGTGAGGCCGCCGAGGAAATGTTGTATGCACAAGCCGGGCGGATGATGCAACCCTCGCGAGAGGCCATTGGACAACCACCTCGAGCGCCTGCACGCGAGCGGCCGATATTGGTTTGACACCTTCCTTGATTAGACACTCGGTGTCTAGACCATGCATCGACTTGGGGGAGGGCACTTCTGGTGATAGATGTCTAAATTGACGTTTGAAGCGACGCGACTGGCCATTCCGTATCGAGACTTACCACGACCGATCTAGACCAGATATACGAGCCACCCATCATTACAAAAATGCACAGCCCGCATCGCATAGCCTTAATTCTGTGCAGGCATCGGTCCACCCTAGTTAGCCGTGATGCCGTTCTACCGAGGCAGATTGTCCAACGCGAAACCCAACCAAGGTTTCTCACATCTGTTTGTGCAACACTGCAGCTGGGCGCAGTGGGGAGCGCATGATAGTTCTCAAGCAAGCATAAACAGGCAATATCAGGCTTCGTGAGAGGCACAAGGCGCGTCCCAGAATGGATAGCTGAGCGAAGTGTGTGTCCCATGCTTCAACAGCAAAATCAGACGCATCTCACCAATTTCATGTCCTACGTACTACTATAAGGCGGCATAGCAGCTGTGCCTCGGGATCAAAGCGGCTTTCACCTCAGCCCACAGACCTTTCATCTTAGGCTACAGGCCGTATTAGATGATGAAGTCTGTCCAATGGCTTCATCACCTTCGTAATGTTTGAGGCGCAGGGAAACTTTCCTTCGGCCGAAGTACGATGTGTCAAGCGAGCGTCCCTGCGTTGGTTTCTTCTGCGCGGCGGCTCCTCGGCAACCAAGGCCCAGGAACTCGGGAAGGCTTACGCATTCTTGTTCATTCTGCTTTCGAAATACGAGTTTCCTCTGAACATTTCCATTTATAACTTCTCAAGACGTTGCTTGCCTAAAGTCAATTCAAAGTACGCGTCATGTCCCGAATGAGTGGAAATCCATGTGCTTCCTAAATGTACTGACTAGGCTGGGTTGTGAACATGCCAGTTTCACGGGCTCAGTTGTAAAAGGGATACAACATGTCGGCGCTCTTGTGTTTATTTGCATGCTGGACAGTGCCTCAATGACAGCTCACAGCAAGCTCTCTGTGAAGCAGCTTGGTCCACTCAAGCCAGTTTGAGATTGATTTGTGTGTGTCGAGAGGAGTTTGATGGATTGTTTTCCTACTCTTTACTTCATTTTTAACATCCCTGAGGCGTGCCAGGGCTTCTCAGTCAGCCTACTCTCTCCCGTGTGCATGTGTTGGTTGGTTAACTGCACTCACTCACCCAGGGCTCATTATCGAGGGCCAAAGCTTCAGTCACAGTTTCCCATATCCCCTTCAGCACATTAACGATGGACTCGCTCCTTATTTCGTGTTTCTGGCTTCGTTTTCCACATCAAACAACGCCCCCAAGTCATCCTCTCACTCATCAGGCACGCCTGAGGTTGTCTGAGTGTTAGGAATGTTGGGCTCATCAGGGATAACTTGATAGATGCCATAACATTTAATGACTTTAACGTACCACAATTCTACGTTTTAGTGACATATGGAGCCCAACTGTTGCCCTTACTTTGTCGTTGTCAACATGACAGACACTGATGTTGATCTTGTTATGTTGGGGGCAACATCGGCGGGGAAACCATCTCGTGTCAATGTTGCACCGAGCCGTCAGTCCAATCACTGACTGGGGCTGAGTGATTATGTAATCACACTCGATCCCATCTCTCAGAAAAAAGGAAATGCGGAGGAGTTGCAGTCGAAGAACAAGAGGAAAGTCAAATGATAGAAAACATGTCAGAAGTTCGATATTAAATTGCCTTTCAATACCAATTTGTTATCCGGACCCTACAGATTAGTTCTAGGTCGTTGTAGTCTCAAGTTTCTTCAACTTTCAGTTGGTTCCAGGGTAGTTGATGCCATCCTGTGAGGGGCTTAGACGATCCAAGGTGAGAATGCTGTGTGGTGTACAGAGTACTTGAGGGCGCTTGGAAATCGGCCCGTGAGTACCGTGTTTGGTACTCCTAACCGAGTTGTGCTAGAAATATTGGTCTTCCAAGTGCACCAGGAAACAAGCACGGGGAACCGGACCGGTCTCCAGGCCTGGTGAAGTGTTGGCTGTGTTGTCCCATTGTGGCACAGTGCAGCACTGTGGACTGCAGCACTTTCCGACTCAAATGCCAAGCATTTCTGCGTTGTTCTTGAACATGGGGATTGGGTAATGAGACGTCATCCTTTTTGGCATTGATTCGTTTGATCAAATAATCTCAGAGGAAGCTGATATCGATGATGAGGACGCTGACAACGTCAGTCGCCATTCTAAACAAAGGGAGAATAATAGTCATAGCTACGTCATCTTAGCTAGTCAGCACAAACCTTGAGCTTCGGCCTCTCGGAATTATATAGAGATCACCTGCCGACGATGAGGATCCGGGAACTCTCTAAATCTCACCACACTTGGAACAAGGACTATTCTTCATAAATTCATCCACCTACCACCAAAGAAACGAACCATGGCGTGCGACTGCGGATCTACTTGCAACTGCGGCGGGCCGAGTGCCTGTTCCTGCGACAACACTTGTGTCTGCAAGAATTGTGGTGGAGTACGTATCAACCCGCACGTTGGCTGGGCCCAAGGTAACATTTATTTCTAGAAATGACTCTGTCTCACATGACTGTGAGTAGGGCGGCAGTTATTTTATGAGCGAGATATGGCCTTTTGGTATGGAGATTGAGATGACATGCCGAGATTGTTTGTAGCCGAGATCGTAATCAAGGAGTTGACCAAAAGTCCTAATTAAGAGCACAATTTATTGCCTGCTGTGAGAAATAATTGGGCTTGTTGCTGAGCTCATGCTCATGGTGTATCTTGATGTTCGGCACCAGGATACGACGTAGTTTCGAGCCAACTTCTAGGTTTGAATTTGACAGTTCATTCACTTATCTATTAGACTTCCAGACTCCAGAACACACCTACTTCCAAAACTGTTACATTACTCATTCTTCTGTCAATATGAACTTTCTAGTTATTGATGCGACTGGAAAAGTGGAACATAGGTCGCAGGAGATGCGGAACTGAAGCATGCTATGCTCAGCTGCGTCACGTAGGATACTCATGATAACACTGGTTAGGGAATCCGTTTGTCATTATCATCTCTTCGTAAAATCATAATCAGTACTACCAAGTCATAGCTAGACCGACAAGACGGTTAAAGATACCCGCTAAACCTACTTCTTCATGCTAACATTCGAGCAGATCTCGCCAATACCCGTCACCATGCCCGTGCCCCTGCCACTGAAGCACACCTTGCCAACACCCGAAATCTCTGCATAACCATTCCCGTCCACCCAGATATTTCCACACCTAGAGAGTATCACATGGCCGTTGCCATGGACGTAGACGTTTCCGCAACCGGAGAGGGTAACGTACCCTCCACCGTCAATGTTGAATGTACCGCAACCACTGATGACAGTGACCTTGGAAGGATCGCATCCTTCAACGCTTGTATGGTTTACTTTGGCAGCTGGGGCGGAAGAAGATTCATCTCTTGACCTCTGGTTCGACCTTGAAGATTTTGCCGCCGCCGACTTCGTTGCTGGCTTCGGAGAGGGCTTCAATGTTCTTGCTGGTGCCTTAATGGGCTTATTCGCCTCGGGCCAAGGGTACATGGTGGCAAGAAGCTTCTTGTCGTCATCTGAAAGCCTCGTGTTGAACGGTCCAGTCGCTTCTCCGTCAGAGCTGTTACACTCGCCGACCTGGCAATACATGATGGAGTGTTGGCCAACGTCGCTGGTCATGTCACTCATGGTGCTCCAAAAATCGTCTGACTGTGAAGCCACGGTGTCGGACTTACCCGAATGGTCATACTCGAGCTGAATACCCAGAGCATGGCCGAACAGGTGCAAGATGGAGCGTCGTCGTCTGTCTTGCTGCTCATCCCTGCTGAGATGGCTGGAAGGGTGGAGGTTCAACTCCATGGTGTGCACATCCGGGTATTTTTGGGCGTTGCGGCCAACTCGAGACCGATTCTTTTGACCGAATCGGATGCGGATGTCGGAAGGAATAGAAGCGCCATTATCGAGAAACTCGAATCTCATGCGCATCGGCACCTCGTGGTAGAATTTGGTCACGTAGTGCTCCACCGTCTTCCTCTCCCGTGAGCTTCCGCCGAGGAATCGAACTCTGAGGCAAGTCTTTTCAGCGGGCCAAGCATACTTGTTGTCTACAATAATGTTTGCAGCCGAAAAGGAAGCCATGGTTGACATGTTTCCGTATTCGAGATTGTCTGTATGCTTGTTGCTGTTGGTAGATGCTCAAAGAAAGACGAGGCGGGCAGCTGAAAGAAGGTCAAGTGTGAATAGCACCGTGATGGACATGTCACAAGGTAGGGAAGAAGGGCCGGTTAGGCAAGATGTATAGGCAACTAGGATGCGGCCTTCGAGAAAGGACAGTTTAAGCTTGTTTCTGAACATTTTGCGCAAAAGACGCGGACTGGTTTGTTCTTCAACCCAATCCATTAGCCCTCGTGTTTCCTTTGTTGAGAAAGGCATGAGCTTATCTTGTTCTGCTGTTGAAGTTCTTTGTCTCACGGATGGCTTTTTGAGTGCCTCAGAACTTATCTAATCAGCGTGCGATCAGATAGTTTTGAAGAACGTTGATGTGGTGTTGCTGTGATTTAGGCCAGGCCCTCCAGCGCACAAGGCACCTTCTGGCTTTGTTCGCCTCACCTAGCCATGCTGAAGTTGAAATGAGGCTCAATCATCGTAAATGCAACCAATGGGAAAGAGAAGTGGCAACTGAAGAGAAATCAGGCTGCAGTGATGCAGGGCGTAGGGGCTCCGAGTCGAGCTGTGCCAGTAGGATCCGCATCCTAGACGGGCAATCTCCCGCTGCCCGACCCCTGGAATCCATGGCTTTCAGCGCTGGAAATTCTACCTCGGCTGCAAACTGTGGAAATGAACGCCGAACTTAGGGGCTCAGCTTGATTCATTCAGAACTGACTGCATGGACCATCGTCTATCGAGTGCATTGGACAAGTTTCTTCCCGCTGCGCCCAGAAAAAAGAAAAAAAAAAACTTGATGCACTTGTATCTCTAGATAGTCAGTTCTGAGCACCATGTGCTGACTCATTATTATTATTGTGTGTGATTGAATACAAACCCCTTGAGGTACCAATGGCAGGGTTCTCTTATTTCATGCGCGCTTTCAGTAGGTGCCCCCTAATAAGTAACGGGAGGACGCGAAATATCCCTCCAGGCGCTCGAAACAGGGCATGGGTCTGTACAATTTAATTCTTGCCATTATATCAGGTCGATGGTGCTCCTACACAATTATTCTACTGGGCTAAGACAAGTTCCTCAACAATCAGCAACGGTGCTCGTAGGGCTGAGTCAAGGGCTCTTCCTCCATGGTCCACACCATCGGCCAAAGAAGGTTCCCCAAAATTTTCCGACAACCCTTAAATGGTTATTTCACTCTCATAGTAGAAGATTTCTGGTATGCTTGCCTTAGCCCACCTATAGTCTCAGTCTGCTCTATCCCATGGTCACATTGACGCTTGTCACCAGGCCAAACCAGTACAATAGTAACAGTTCTCTAGATGCGAACCGTTGTAGAAGCCTTCCGATTACAGTTCTTCATGTTAAGATGATAGAAGCAAGTATGTTCAGCCTACAGAAGGGCTCTAAGTTGATAGCCCTAAAGCATCCAGACGTCTCAGAATAGTTCGGAGTGATAAAGACCTCGACACCGCTGATGTGCTTTGTTGTGAAGAAATATATCATTTCTTACATTTAATACAGAGTACGATACTGACAGTAACAGTCCAGGTGAGTCGTCAAGATGGCGTAGATAGTGGTCGATTATTGACTTGCTCAGCGCGCCCTGGTCCAATTCTGCATAAGCTTACGGGAGTCCATTGAGGAACCTTCTCAAAACTTGGCAGCTCCTGTATTAATATATGGATATGATGTTTCTTCGATTTTCTTCGACTTCGAGTTTGACATAGTGGTGGTGCCACCGCCAACAAGAAAGTAGTCCGCTGCAGCCACGGAGAAAAGAAAGGCATCACATCTTACCCAGGGTAAGCTTAGAATTTTATGCACTCTATATGCTAATATTGCTTTCTTGACATATTGCAATACTATTTGAGAGTTACATCAATTGTGCCAAACTCTCAGGATAACCAGTAAGCGAACGTTAGAAGTGAGAAGCATCCTCGTTCACAGTCGGCATATACATTGTGTATCACGACAAAAAGGCGATGGCATTCCATATATGCAATGGTAACGAATTGGAAATGCATATAAGCATCAAGAATCCAGTATTGGGGATTATGTTCCCCTATAATCAAGAAGTGCTTGGAGCATTACCCTTTTAATTCGCGTCTGGTACTGACTGGCATGCGTTCAAAGCTACTGTAGTACGTTAAAGCCTCCTCAGTGGAGTAGGGTCAGTACTGCACAGTACAAGAGAGAAGAAACCAGTGGCAGAGCACGACGCCTATCATTCACGGATGCGGGGAAGCCCTCAGCGAGATCAAACGCCTGGAGATAACGGTGGCGTTCCGAAGAACACAGACCTTCAGCTTGTCTCGTAGCTTTTAAGCCACTATCACACATGCCTTCAAAAGGGAAAAAGTGTCCGATACATGGCTGCTGACGGTCAGATCCAGCCTCGTAAATACCGTTCTGGCCCGGGACGCGTGCCCAAAGCGGTAGACACGGGTCACACAATTCCTCAGCCTCAAGGTGCAAATTCACCCAGACCAGCATTGTGGCTGCCCTGACATCCAAGCCTGTCAGTTCGAGACCTCAGTAGGGCACCTCTTGTCTCGGAGATGGTGGCGTCTTGGTATTTCAGCAGACGGCAAGGAGCAAGTTCCCCGGCCAAGGTGGCTTGCTGACGTCTGAGACAGGCCAATAATCAACCACTGGCGTAGCGGTCTATTTGCTTGGAACTCACGCGCGGCTCGGCACGCCATGAGTTGATACGACCTTTTGGTGTGAGCTCCAACGCTTCCCCGCGACTTAGTAGGGTTTCTGTGAGCTCCGAGGTGGCGAGCTGATAGGAAGCCACGCAAGTTCTAGATCCAAACTGGCTAACCGTCTTCTCGATAATGGGTCAAACTCAGTTGAAGGTCTTGTGGGGAGCTCGTCAACGATGGCAACGTTTGTAGCTTATGCAATGCAGAAACTGTGCCTATAAAGAACCCGGAATACCCAGGTAACCACCACCAATCTTTCCCCTCAACTGCAACAAAGACCTAGAAAAGCCTCTCACTTCTCAACCATCACGTTCGCCAACATGAAACACGCCGAGTCTCCAGCAGCAGCTGCTGACAGTGGTGAAGAGCACAAGAAGCTTATTCTCTGCTTCGATGGCACTGGCAACACTTTCAGCGGCACCAATGCCGATACCAACGTAGTCAAGATCCTCCGCAAGCTCGATCGCAACCATCCCAACCAGTTCCACTATTATCAGAGTATGCTTGTCGTCTATCTGATATAAACTCAACTGACAGTGCTGCAGCCGGTATTGGTACCTACGATGTCAATGAGTCTTCCGTGAACAAGACTTACCTCGGTGAGATGCGGAGCTCATTCTCCAAGACCATTGACCAGGGCTTTGGAACAACCTTTGACGCCCATGTCATTGCCGGTTATCGCTTCCTGATGCGATACTATGAGACCGTAAGTGATACCTATCGCTATTCCATCATCAGTACTAACATGACTTCGAATCAAGGATGCCAGAATTTATATCTTTGGCTTCAGTCGTGGCGCCTTCACAGCCAAGTTCCTCGCTCGCATGGTCAACAAGGTTGGCCTGCTTTGCAAGGGTAACGAGGAGATGGTCCCCTTTGCCTATCGCCTGTATCAGCGCGCTCTCAAGTGCGAGAGTGACGATCGTGTCGCCGCACAAAAAGCGAAGCAAACTGCTACTGGTAAGAAGACCAAAGTCTACACCAACGGCAGTCAGTGCAAGGACCAAGTTGAGCATCTGCTGGGCGGCGACGCCGTCGTCAAGGAGAGCAAGGAAACAGTGGCAGCGGCCAAGGAGATCGAGGCCTTCAGCCAAACCTTTTGCCGAAATGCAGGCGACGTTTCCAAGCACAAGAACATCAAGGTATTCTTCCTCGGCATGTGGGACTGCGTCAACTCAGTCGCAGTTGTTGAGAAGAGTGCTCCAGCCCCGGTTGGAGTTGCTGGCACAGCTGAACATGTCCGTCACGCTGTTGCTGTTGATGAGCGACGCGTCAAGTTCAAGCCTGCCCTTCTCGCTCAAGACATTCGACATAACTATCATGAACACGATAAGTTTGAGGATGTCAAGCTGGACGACATTCACGAGGTTTGGTTCCCCGGCAACCATGGTGACATTGGCGGCGGATGGCCAGCCCTTGACTTGCCCAAGATCGAGGACATGGGCTTTTGGCAACGGATCAAGCATTACTGGACGACCCTGAAAGCCAAGAACCAGGATGTACCACTTGATGACTCACGCTTGCAGATGAGCGACATGGCATTGGAGTGGATGATCCGTGAGGTCGACATTGTGGGCCAGAAAGATCCCAAGTCCAAGGTTCACTGGTGTCCTACTGGTCTAGCCACGTTCAAACAGTTAATGAACGACGAAGAGAGGGTGAGAGAGTTGGTGATCAAGGGATTCATGCATGATTGCTTGTCTTTTGGCCGTGGAACTGCCTTGTTCAAAGTCATGATGTGGAAGTTCATGGGTAAGCAAGCCCTGGACCCTGACATTATCCAACGCAATTGCTAATAGCTTTCTAGAAATCCTGCCATTCATTCCACGATGGGAACTGAACGACCTCGCAGAGAAGGAAGAAGACAAGGGATGGGAGCCTTATCGCGGCTGGCCCAACAAGGGCGCATACCGCGACATCCCACGAAGAGCAATTCTTCACGACTCCCTGAAGCGTCGACTGGAAGATGTCAAGAGCTATTACCCCAAGAACAATCATGGAGCCAAGGAACCATGCTTGAGACCCAGCCACAAGGGAGATATCGCCGTGATGGACGAGGTGCCACTCAACTTTGTCGTCGATTACAAAGGTGCGGTCACGGAGGCAGCTAGAGCGAAGAGGGAAGAGGAGGTGAAGAAGGAGGAGCCATGGCATGTTAGACACCAGACCTGGCAGCTCAACCCGCCCGGGACCATTCAACTCTGCTAGGTAGCCTGGATTTGTGCTTTGTTCGCGGATGGGATGGATCTTCTGGAGTTCAGGGTCTTGTAAGCAGATGCTAAGTAATATTCTCTATGCAATCCTCTTTTCTTGATTCGCCTTCGCACTATTGTTGACTTGTAGTAATAATTCCTTTATGTTAAGATAACAGATAGGAAAATTGGGTTCTACTATACAAGACGCACACAGTCATCTCAACAGTCTTGGGTATGAAGTCTCAACTTGAATAAGAAGGTCGTAAAGGCGACCAAGGGCCAAAAGCAGAGCATGCCTCCTGGGCTCGCAGAAACAGCATAATATTAACTAGAGTCAACGACGGCTCTAAAAGAGTCCACCAGTCACAGCAGCAAACGGCACAGCTATGCCACACTCTTATGCGGGAGACAATACGATCCACATTCGATAGCTCTAGAACATAAGCAGACATAACGTCTCGCTCCAAATCAAGTCAGCACCAAGTTAGTGCTGCAGTCCTGGAATCCCAAACTAGTTAGCTTTGCGCAAACACCACTGAGGCCCACCACCGACCCAATCACCAAGCTCTTGAGATTATCGAGTTCGGAGTTAACAGGAGAGGCATGCAGACGGTTCAATGTCCCGGACATTGGCCTTTTCATCGCCGTAGCTGACACCAAGGTATCTATCTACCTGTCAGTCTATATAATAACCTCATCTTGACCATCCTCTTCCTCCCGTCTACTTCACCCTCCCTAGCTCATCTACAACATGCCTCAGCTTATCTGGTTAGTGACAGCTACAACTTCGGGGCTCGGTGCAGCAATCGTCCAGCACCTCACAGCCCGAGGTGATCGTGTCATCGCAACAGGCCGAAACGCAGGTGAACGCCTCGGCCATCTCAAGTCAGACAATGTTGCTATCCTTGAGCTCGATGTCACCGCTTCGCAACAGCAAATCAATACACAGATCGAGAAGGCCTGGCAAGTCTGGGGACATATCGATGTTCTTCTGAACAACGCTGGAGTTTCAGCACCCAAGAGCATCGAAGAGGCTACGTGAGTGCTTCAGCCTGCATCCTATCTTTGATAAATCTAACGATTGTACCTACAGCGACGAGTTTGTTCGCAGCATCTTTAATGTGAACCTGTTTGGAACACTGCATGTGTCCCAAGCCATTCTCCCATATTTCCGATCCCAGCGAAGCGGCACTCTCGCATTTACCGGCGCTGGTGTAGGCTGGGGCCCGCTTCCGTTTCTCTCGCATTATGCTGCATCCAAAGCAGCTCTTGACATCTTTGTTGAGGGCCTTGCCAAGGAAGTCAAATCTTTCGACATCAACTGCATGATCTTTGAGCCTGGCGGTTTCCCATCTCAACTTGGAGCAGCCCGAGAGGGCTCAGTAGATGGGTTCGGAAAGTACCAGCCGTCGATCGATGCATACAAGCCTCTCTTCGACGAGACCATGGGTGTTTTCGCGTCCGAGATTGTACCTAATGTTCCGGGTGACATTAACAAGCTATCGGAACGCATTGTTGACTGCGTCAAAGGCGAAGGTGTGTGTGCTGGAAGGCCGAGACCATTGAGAGTTATTCTTGGGAGTGATGCACTTCGTCTGATACAGCAGAAGTGCAAGGAACAGCTGGAACTTACAAACACTTGGGAGGATATCAGTCTCAGTACTGACCGTGACGGGCATGACCACGTAGCGAGTCCAGGAATGCTCCGGTTGACATCAATTTTGTAAACAGAGGAGCTGCAGATAACTATCTTATAATTTCAACAACGGACAGCAGCCATCAGTTAAGGCACATCATGCCGAGACGATAATAAAGGGCCTGGCAATAGGTCTGCCCACATGGGGGGTAGCAAGAGTTCGGCATGGGGTTACAAAGTCTGATTCGAGACTGCTATCGGTGCCTAACTTGGTTCCAGCATCATACTCGCTGATATTAGGAAATGGCCCTCAAGCACATCCATGAAAGATACTGCAGAAGTCTGCATCGCTGAAGGTCCTTGCATGTTAGGCTGTAGGTAATCAGCCAAGATAGTGGCTTGGCTTATCCCCATCTCTGAACCAATCCATCTGAGAGTCCTCAATAAGTACTCTCTATCAGGTACCGCAACTGTTGTACACCTCGCCATGACATATAAGGGATGTAGTAGTAAAAGCCCACCAACTATCCGTTGTGGCGTGTTTGATGCAGTATCGGCATCAGGGCGCTCAACGTACTCTTCAAGGTCTCTTGAGAGATGGTACGGAATGGACGCTTTTAGTTCAGCGGTTAAATGATTGACCTTGGTACGATGATCATTCAAAACCTCCTGGCCAAGAGCCTGAGCAAGACAACTGAGATGATCGAGATAGAGGATACATATCGACCTCCAGGAGGTCCAGGCAGCAGCGACGTAGTCTGCTCACAATGTTAGCTGGAATCTCAAAGAGCTTGTCGTTGGGAATCGTACGGTCCAAATACTTATACACAGGCCCTGAGCAGCGATATGAAGAATCCTCTATAGTTTCACTCGGAACGTGGCCGACAAGTTCGGGGGCCCATGAAGATGGGCGATCAGTATCCCAATGCATGATGTCGCCTTCCAGTGCCAGCAAATCTTGTTGTAACCGAACGAGGTCCTCTGTTGATGAGTAAGGGTTCGCGAGAAGCTGTTCTGCACGAGCCGTAAGGGGTGACATCTTGATAATAATCCGATCTAGGGAACGACGCGGCTTGTCACTGAGTGGTGGGGAGAAGACACCACGCCCAGTTTCATCAGAGGCCTTACAAGGATTAGGAAAGCTGTCATTGTTATAGAGTCATTGCAGTACTCACTCCCGTTTGCTTCAATATCAAGCCTGCCCCAGGAAGATATAGCTGGGCGGTAGAATTTTGGTGTAAAATATGGACTCCTTGTCGAAGAATCGAGTGGATGCCTTGTATATGAACCAGATACTTGGCAGGTGAAGCATGGTTACTCATAATAAGCTGGCAAGGGGTTAGAAATTGTGTCAACGTCTAATTACATATCCAAAACTCACCTCGTATAGCCCCAGCAATACGGCAGTGAGAAAATACTTGAATGAGATGCTTGTCTTTTCTCGTGACAAAGAGGTGGTAAAGTCCATCAAAAGCTGGCCGTACCGTTTTTGCGCAGTCTCCAACAGACTATGCCATCTAGTACGGTTGGCTATTGACGCAAGGGCAATAACTCTGGCCGCAGAGATGAGGGTACAAGCGGGATTAGCATTGGCGAGTAGGGAATGCATCCCGTCCAGAAACCCTCGTGATTGTCGCCTATCGTGAGATGGGACAACGAAGCTGTCTAGAAAGATGTCGAGTGCAACCTCTTCGAGAAGTACGTCTGTTTTAGGAGACCATCTATCAAACTGCAATGCGCTCGGGTTATCAACAGGTTGATAATGACGGAACACTAGCAACCCATCGTCCTTGTAGCCGGGGCATACTCGACGAGATTTAAGGCAGCGCTGGCAAGACTGGTAACGAAACAGTAAGCGACTCATACTCTCCTAGCTCCCGAAATATGTCTTACAGGGCGGGCCTCGTCACACTAGACATGTATCCTGTCAGTCTATCATGCATTACTCAAATTCACGCCGAACAAACGAACGAACCTTTTTGCGACGTTTCTTGCATGTTTCACAGCCTCGAGAAACCCCGTAGTTAACCATCTCTGACACAAGAATATAGTGTTACAAGTTACTGTATATTCGGGACGCCAGGCTGCAGGCTTTCTTGGACACTTCTCTGCGTTCAAATGGAACCAAGAAGATAATCTTTGATCACCCACCGTGAATGTGAAGCGTTCAATCGGAGCACGTGCTTATCATTTTAGCCGCGTGACTAATCATGCTGTCTCTAGGGTAGGCCGGCAAGTAAATCAGATCAGCCCTTCATACGAACAAGCCTCGACGATGCTCGGTTGCAGGATTCTTTGCTGCAGTCTTGGAGCGCGGCAGTACTGAAATTGTGGATGACCACGGGGAAATCTGGAGAGGAGAGCAAGATCTTGCTGGGAGTGTCGAGCTACCATGCGGAGAGTTTGTCTCCCCTGCAACGAGTGCATTCATTGACCCGAGTTGATGAGCTTGCCCTGGTTTGCCATGCCATTACGGCCAGCCAACCTATTTCATCTCGGGTGCGTAGAATTGCTGATTTCGTCGTCCTGGAGTTGACATGGCACGTACTGGCAATGGAGTGCTTGCTGCTTCCCGTCGGCGGGACCTTAAATCTCTGACATGCCAAAAGGCTGGGCGACCGGGGAGATAGGGGAGCAAAGAATCTCGATGTGCTTCACCTTTCCACATTCGGGAAAGAAGCCAGAAGCCTGACTACAAAGGGTGATCCGGATCTGCGTGGCTGCAGTTGAAAGTGGAGCGTGATCAGGATCTCTGTATTTGATGATTCCCCGAGCAGCGAGTGCCAATAGCAAGTGACGCGTGACGTTGGCTTACTGCTGGAGACATTGTGGTCTGGTGGAATAGCTCGCGATCTCGGCCAAGGTAGAGACGAAGTTTTATTGTTGTCGGATCCTGTACTATAAGCCGTGGTAGAGCCAGGGGCAACTGCTCGGCCATCCGTGTTGGGCGGCATTACATGGGATCTGACTTTAGTTGTAGACTATCGTTGATTGAAACCTGCTACAGGGAATCGAAATGAATAATAAGAGCCAGAGGTCAACTCTGGAGAGTAGCATGGCTCAAAGACAAAAGTCTGGAAGTCATCCGTTTTAATGTGATGGTGAAGTGTACCACGTCCTCAGCCGGACAAATAAAATCGCCCAGTATAAACTCGCTCAATCAATTTGCAGACACTTGCGGTTCATGCATCTTGAAACAAAAAGTTTGCCTTGGATACTGATGCAATCTTGTCTGAAAGATCCTTCGGACTGTTGTTGTTTCATCTCCAAACCTCCCTTGCCCCCTTTTCCCTATCTATTTCTTTTTTTCTTGTCTCGTCCCTTTTCCCCTTTTCACTACCGCTACCATGACCACAATTTACACTGAGACCAACGTCATACTTAACCCCTGAACTCAGTGAGTAGGGCGTTAGGGGGCCATGGCCCCTCTGCCTCGTAGTCGCATTCAAACTCATACGAGCCAGATCCGTATACCTCTGCCTCTGCCTCGATCTCCTGAAACATATTCCCTCGAGGAAGTAAAACCAGAGCCGTGCTGTTGGGTGGTACTACGAGCTTCATGTGGAACATCTGGGCCTCGCCGTGGCTTGTGATGTTCCACTCACAGATGATCCTCCCGCAAGGTGACTTGAAATCCACCTTGGCACTGGTCATGTTCCCACCTGGTCTCGGCTGAACGATGAATCGCCGCCAACAAGGGCCAGTGGAGGATGGAGCGAGGCCACCAACCACCTCGTGCAGCCAATTGCCAACAGCCCCAAGGGCGTAGTGGTTAAAGCTAGTCATGGCATCCGGATTGACGGAGCCATCAGGCAACATGCTGTCCCAGCGCTCCCACATGGTGGTGCCGCCCATATTTACCGCGTAAAGCCACGAAAGACAGTGCTCCTCTAGCAGCATGCGATAGGCTACCTGCAAATGGCCAGATGAAGACAGAGCGTGCAGAACCGCCGGGGTACCGGCAAACCCCGAGCTTACACGGAATTTGGCATAGCGGCACAAGCGAGCTAGACGCTTTGCGGCCTCGGCTTGATTGCTGGCCAGCTTCACGTCTCTGTTCCATGAAGTCTCGGGTGCGTCGTGAAGCGAAAAGACCAGAGCCAACGCGAGGCTTGTCTGAGAGTCACCAACAATGAGACCCGAGGGAGCCATGTACTTGTGCCGAAAGCTCCTCAATAGCCGGTCTCGAGCAGCGCTGTACCGCTTGGCATCATCGGGCTGACCGACGACGCCCGCAATCCTGGCCATGATCCCTGTGACATGGATGATGTACTCGTCGGCAACTAGTGCTCCATCAGTCCGCGCCAGGCCAGGTTCCTGAGGTGGTGCGTTTGGGTCTAGCCAGTCGACCAGCTGTCAAACGCTCTGATCCTACAGGCCATCCTCGCCTCTGGGAATGGACTTGTCTAGATAGTCCTTCATTCCGCTATAGCTCTGCTGCAGTGTTTCGATGTCACCAAAGTATACGTACAACACCCAAGGGACCAGGACGACCACATCGTCCCATACAGCTTGCGCAACAGAAGACCATTTTCAATCGGCCAAGCAATTTGGTACCACAAAAGGCACAATCCCGTTGGAAGCTTGCTATTCGCGCAGGATATCCCGCATCCAGTTGCTCAGCATTCCGTCGCAGTCATAGAGGAATGAGCTAGTAGGAAAAAGACTTGGATGTCCCCAGTCCAGCCCATCCGCTCATCACGCTGCGGGCAGTCGGTCGGGATCGAGATGAAGTTGCTCCGCATGCTCCAGACCACATTTTCATGCAGTCTATTGACCATGTCATTGAAGCATTCGAAAAAGCCGGTGCGGCCCATGTCGGTGTGCATTACCAGGGCAGATAGAGATTCGACGGTCAAGGGATCAGTTGCATCCTGTGGACTCCAGCCCTCAATCTCGACGTAGCGAAATCCATGGTAGGTAAAATGAACAGACCAGTTGTTGAGATCATCTTGGTGGCCAAAGATGATCGTGTCTGTGGCTTTGGCCCCGCGGAGTGGGCGCACTGAAACCTCTCCATCCTCGAGAACCTCGGCGTGGCGCATTTGCACACGATGGCCTAGTGGCCTTTTCAAGTGATGAATTTGGACTTTTCCCGCCAGGTTTTGGCCAAAATCAACCAGGGATTTCCCAGAGGCACTATGAAAAACTCGGACAGGTTTGACGATCTGGGTTGTTACCTTGACGCCTGTCGCCGAGTCTGCAACAAGCTGGGCCGAGGGAAAAACCATGCCTTTTACGGGGTGCCAGTACTCAGAGTCTGGTGAGATGCGCCGGTTCCAGTCAGGTTGTTCAAGTCGACCATCATAGGACTCTCCAGCCCAGATGCCACTGCCCAGTATGGGCGAGAGTTGACTTTCCCACGTCTCGTCGGATGGTATCGTGAAAGCAGGCTCGCTCTCGCTGGCAGAGCAAATCTCCAACTGGGCGAGTACACCAATCTCGCTGCCGTAGAGGGATGTGGAATGCTCATCCCAGGCAATCTCTCCGGCGTACCAACCCTCAGCGATCTCAATACCCAGGACATTATCACCCTCCGGGTTTAAAAGCGATGAAATGTCATAGCTTTGATACTGGAGCCGATGGTGATAGCTCGTATAACCCGGTGTCATATGCTGATCGCCGACACGTTCCCCGTTCAAATAAGCCACATAAAGCCCCAACGCTGTGATGAACAGCCTGGCTTTGGGCTCCGCTCCGTTCATGTTCAACTTGAATCCCTTCCTCAACCGGATAGGCCTCAGCGTCCCAACGGTTGCTGCTTTGGCGGGAGACATGATGGATGTGATAAAACCGGCACTCCAGTCGGCAGGGTCGAGGAGACCGGCCTCGATAGTAAGCCACTGCGACCACGGCGTTGACACGGTTGTTGTTTGCTGTCCATGTCCCGAGTCGGAGCTTGTTCCATTTCAATGATCCCCATGGACTTCAATCTCGTAACCAGTCTGAAGCCAATTGATCGAGTCTGAGCCACCCAAGCCGTTGGAGTATCGCCACGAAATCCGGGGTTCGGCTGGCGCCCCCAAGCCAGAATGACGATGCGCTAGCCGGAGGTCCTTTACTCTGGGCGGGTTGGACAAGAGTGTTGAGAGATTGCACAAAGTGAAGGGACCTGGCTTGATTGGCTCCTAGTGACTCGAGTCCAGCGCCTAAAATTTCCTCTTTGAGAGTCTGGAGAAATTGGCCTACAGGATTAGCTGTGACGGCTTTCCCCAGGTCGCTAGTTGGGATCCCGTCTCCAGAAACTGAGTCGTTGTTCTGGGGTAAACGAATAATCTGCTGATTTGATCTTGTGACAACTGGCCTGAGTAAATGGTAGATAAAAGGCATCAATGCCTTCCTTTAAGCCCGTATCCTGTCTCTCAGAAACCCAACACACCTCGTACAAACTCAACTAGCTACGCACCATAAACTACCTCTACGTCCATCACTCAACATGCAACCAAGTGACATTGATCACAAGGCCGATCGCGGGGTCGACCATGTTGACAACACGGACGAGCACCTCGCTAATCTGGCGAACCAAGAGGAGCACCAGATTGGTAGACTCGAGGCAGTCAGGAAATACCCCAGATTTGTCGCGTGGTGCCTTTACGGATCTTGATGTCTTGTTCTGGCGAGCTTTGAGAATCTTGCAGGTGGCCAAGTCCTTGGAATTCCCAACTTCCGCCAGGACTTTGGCCATGCCTATCAAGGTGACTATGTCCTGGACGGAAACTGGCAGAGCGCCATCAACGGAGCACCCATGGCAGCGTGAGTAGATATGCCCCTTTCCTCTTGCCAACATCTACTCTCCCTTGTCCGAGCTCCTCTAGTTCAGGAGTTGGGGGCTAACAAGAAGCAGAGTCGCAATTGGCACCCTAGCTGCCGCTTGGTTGGCCGACAGGATCGGCAGAAAGTACACAATCGCAGTTGGCCTGCTCATCGGTTACGCTGGCATTACATGCGAAATCACGGCGACAACGATCCAAGTATTCTTTGTGGGAAAATTCATCAATGGCTTTGCAATTGGTACACACAACTCAGTTGCTGTCTCTTATGTGGGAGAGGTTAGTCATTCGAACAGCAAGGCGCCTGTCCGTCAGCTAACAGGTCTTCAGCTTGCTCCGCTTGCCCTCCGCGGTATCATGACTGCCATTTGTGCCTTTGCATTCACGCTCGGCCCTTTCATTGGCTCGCTCATTATGAACTATACCTCCGATACAGACAGTCGCTGGGCCTACCGAGCCCTCTTCAGCTCCCAGTATGGGTTCGCCGCCGTTGCAACATTGTTCTGGCCGTTTATGCCTGAGTCTCCTTGGTGGCGGGTCTTCCAAGGTCGAGAATCCTTAGCCAAGAAGTCTTTGCAGTCGCTCGGCCTTGAAGATGCAGAGAGTTCGAAGAAGATCGCCAACATGAAGCAGACTCTCAGCAAGATCCGTGAAGAAACCGCCGGTGTCACATACCTCGAATGTTTCAAGGTGAACAATATCCGCAGGACCTTTGTCTCGATCGCACCTCTATTGATCCAGGCACTCAGCGGCGTCATCTTCATCGGAAGCTATTTCACCTACTATGTTCAACTTGCCGGCTACTCCGTCTCTGAATATTTCCGGCTTCAAATTGCTCAGCAGACATTGAGTATTGTGGGCAACGTCATGTCCTGGTTCCTGATCGATCGCGTGGGTCGCCGAGACCTTACCTTCTGGGGGCTGGCAGCCCTTACAGTCGTGCTCATGGTGACTGGGGGTTTGGCAACTCGGTCTGACCGCGGATCAATCCAGGGTGTCGTCGCCCATGAACTCTTCTATGTCTGGTGTTACAACATCTCCATTAGCGCCACCGCGTGGGCACTACTCGCTGAAACGCCCACATCTCGCCTTCAAGTCAAGACGGTGGCAGTTGGCGTTTCGCTCCAGAACTCACTCTTTACCATGTGGCAGTTCGTCATTCCATTCATTTTCAACCCGACCAGGCAAATCTGGGCGCCAAGACAGCTTTCATCTATGGGGGTACTGCTGTTCTGTGCCTACTATATCTCTGGTTCTTCCAGCCCGAGACGGCGAAGCGGAGCTATGAGGAACTAGACGAGATGTTTATGAAGCGTGTTCCTGCTCGAGAGTTCAAGACGTTCAAGACCGAGACGGAGATGCAAGGAACCACAGCTATGGAGATGGAGGCGGCGGCAGCAGCAAAGAAGCCAGAATAAACCTGGTTGCAATCCTTATTGCTTGCCTATTGATTCTCCCCTGTGATGAGGATGAAGAGTCGAGTCCGCCTAGCGATATAGGATAGCTACTCCACACAGTTGTATGAGTCTAACTGGTCTTCTTCTAGCCCCCTACAGCATCTTCACAATTCGTATACACCCAGAGTGAATCCCGCTTTCCTCAGCCGATCAACGAAGCTTGAACCCAATAGTGAGGGTTAGCAAACCTGCCATAGGTGGCTCATCATCTTTGACCTTGGGCATCTCCATCATCGTTGCTGCAGCTTCAACAGCTAGGATTGCAGCCATGTCAACCAGTGCGCCGTTATATCCAAACTCTGCCACGGCCGCAGGTTCCTTTCTCCCCTTGATATATGCTGTAGCTTTCCACTCGGCACTTTCCATTCTTCTGCTTTCTTCCCTATCCGGTCCAGATCCAGGATCAAACGCCTTTCCACGAACAAATGATCTAAACCCCGGGATACAGAGGAGGAAGATTCCAATCTTGGTGATGATGTGGACGACAGCCGCAGAGAAGAAGCCGGAAGTAGGGATGTACTCACGAAAAATGAAATCTCGACCGTAGGTTTGGGCGTCGAAGCTGGCAGAGCGTTGGACAACTGATTGGTTCCCCCACGCAACGAACGACGTCCCAAGATGGCCCAAGATTGGGTCATAGCGATGACCAAGGAGACCAACTGGAGGTATGTTGAGAGGCTTCGGTATCTGAGACAAGACCAACGAGTCTCCATTCAGCCATCCGCCGATACCGTAGTGCTCGGCCACATCAAGAACAGTGTGAAGTGAGCCGCCTTGCATTCCCGACATGTTGAGTCTTCCTGAGCAAACGACTTCGGATGGTGCTGGGAGCCCATGGTCATGAAGATGGGTCACAAGGAGCCATGCCACCAGGTCGGATGGAGAGCTGGAGCCGGAGATGGCTAGAATAATAATGGCCCCCGACTGTTCCGCCAGGCTATGGTAGTCACTAATCATGTCGGCAATCCAAGCTGTCTCAGTGCTGAAATCGACGTAATGGGTGCCATTCCGGGCGCATGATTCAACCGCAGGGGTTCCGTATCGGTGATAGGGCCCAATGCCGTTGATGAGAACCTTAGTGTTGGCAACGAGAGGGTCAAGGCTCTCGGCGTGAAGTCGGGGAATAACATGGATTGCCGGTTCAAGTCGGTCTGGGTTCATAGTTCTCAAACTCTGCCGGAGACGTTCGAGCTTGTCGGCTGACCGACCAGCAATGCACCATCTCGTAGTTGTTGGGAAGGTCTTGGCGATGTGTTCGGCACAAATAGTAGCCGTCCACCCGGTGGCACCGAGTACGGTGATTTCGAAAGGCCCAGCAGAAGCCATGATCTCACGTCAGGGTGCAGTGTGAGTGAGTAACCAAGTTGGACGGAGTTGTCAGCCCTTGAAGCTTTATATCAACTGTGACCTTTCGTCCGAACACGACGGTCGAATATTCACGCAATTAATAATCTCAAGCTTCTCCGTATGACTAATTGTCGTAATTCCATTTTCAGGTTCACGACGATTTTCACGATAGCCAAATTAACTGCGCAACGCTACCCTGATTAGGATGTTGGCAATCTAGTTTCGGCCGATTGGGAGACCAAGGGGCTAGATCATAACGAGGAATTTTTGCGCGATCAGGATGATAAGTGTGGAGGATTAATATTACATCTAGCTCGGCTAAGAAAAAGTGGCTCTTTCCTTTTGCTCAAAGTCACGCAGGTTCATGTTCTTATTTGTGTTGGGGCGAAATCTTGAGGATTCTCAAGCAAGATATTTCCCACTCAATAAAGTTGATGGTGTACGGGCCGAAGCTCGATTTGCTTCTCCATCTTGGTCTAGGCTATCACGATATTCATAGCAAGGCTGGTTTATACAAAGACAAATTCGATTTCAAGGGCTCAATCAGCAGGTCTACATCCACTGCTTATTTCCATAACGAGAAACAAATGATCCACTGTCCCCCTTCTTCAGCGAAGCCTCAAACATGACTCCCAGAACCGCTTTGGCAGAATCCTCTGGCGAGCTTGGGCCCCGGAAGTTGGGGGCATAGTCCACAAATTTGCTTGCCAGTCGAAGCGCCTTCTGCGTCTTCTCCTCAGTCACTAAGCACTATTAGTATTGATATACGCACACGTTTGGTTGGATCGTACGTACTCTCCCCTTCAAAGCCAGTATTCACGCTACCAGGGCAGATGCTCATGAACAGAACGCCGTCCTTTGCGTAACGCGCCGCAAACTTTGCTACTACGACATTGACTCCCGCTTTGCTCACAGCATAAGGAGCTGCTGGCTCAATCTCAAACTGGCGGATGAATTCGGTATCTGACATGCCCGAGGAGATAGCAATCACCTTCTTGGCTTGACCATTGAGAACGAGAGGCGTGTATAGGTGGAAAAGATGAACATTCCCAACCACGTTGACCTTGATCGAGTCAAGTATATCCTTTTCAAGTAGTTCTGGATTCTGTGCTCTTTATCATGTGTGTTAGTCTTGTCTTTTACTTGACCATGAGCCATACTACTCACAAGACGTCGACAGCGTCCCATGCGGACCAAGATGGGATCAGGGCTGCATTTGCGATAATGTAATCGAGAACACCAGAAGTGGCTTTTGATACTTCTTGGACAGACTCCTGAGGTGATTGTTAGCTGCAGGATATATACCGCATGAATTTCCTACCTTGAGGGCATCATAGTTGGTGATGTCAGCTTCGACAATGCGAATATTGTCCGGAGAGCCGAGTTCTTCCGCAATCTTTTTCTCGGTAGACGACTTGTTTCGCACAAGTCCTACAACAAGATTCTCACGATCTGCCGAGAGTTCCTTGAGAAAGGCGAACTGCAATTGGGCACATGTCAGACAGGTAGGCAGAGTTGACAGCACTCTGGCCAGCTTACCCCCAGACCACGCGACGCTCCCGTCACCAAGAAGGTAGGCATATTGAGAAGGAAATGAGAAGTCGTAGAGTTAATAACAGACGTGATGCGTATCAGCTGCCAATGCTGCTCGTGGTCGTAGTCGTGGTCGCGACATAGCAAGACTCATATACTCGCACACACCTCGCGTCCCTCCACATAAAGTTGGTATTCTCGGTATCTTGATTTCAAAGCCTTTGGGTGCATTTCTCGGCTGTGTATTTGTCATTAATAGACATCCGTGAAGCCCCGATGCCTCCGTGGAACGCAAAGATGTTCTTGAGAGACGGTTCAGCATGGAACTGCGCAATGATTTCCTAATGGATCTCAACATACCCTTGTTAGCTGCCCTCCATCAACGTATGAAGTGGGTCTCAGTGTCAAAGTGGTTTTGATAACGTGTAACGCCATGGATGCTGGTCTTCCAAGTCAAGTGACGGGTTGTAGTCCCTGCAGCGCCATCTTGATATCTGTACCCCTGCACTTGGTTCCGTGATTGTTGAGAGCATGCTGTGTGATGAGCTTTGAGTAAGTACGCATGCGATACTCTGTATAATCTTCAGCAATCCCAAGCATAAACTCAAGGCAGCAGTCCTCCGGTGATGCGCAAATTCTTCAACACACATATACCTCGCGACGCAAGAGTCGAAGCTTCAATACCTAACTCATGCGGTCATTCACGCAGTTGTGGATACTTTGCGCAAAGCTAACTTGAACCGGAAACGTGGGAGGAATGCCAAGACACAGTGAGTTGTGAGTGGCAAGAGGAGCCTCATTACCAAGCACCCGTGATGGGTTCGGCCGAGTTCGACCGCGTGAAGATCTCCCAGTGTCTTGATCATACCCCAGAAAGCGCTGGTTTTACAGACTGGGCTGACCAAATGTTGAAGAAACACGCGATAAGGCTTACAAGGCCGTCACATATCAGCTCATATCAACGAGGTCTTGGTCGCAAATCTTGAACGATGTTGTATGGACACATCTATTTATCACTCTACGAATAAGACAGATACCCTACTCTTGCTTTTGTAGCTTCACCTCTAAGCCTTTGGCCGCTGCATCCACTTCTCTCATGCTCATCGTCTCTATCGCAGAAACTTGGTCTTTGAGCAAGAACGGCAGCACTGAGCTCTTCCACATCACGCCGGTGTCCTGTTTCAGCAACTCCTTCACAATTATCCAAGAAATCATCACGATGCACAGCACCAACAGAACTAAAGGAAGGGAAACCCAGGCCCAGGCCACGTGGAGACACGTCCGATTCTCCCAAGCATCACCTTTGGAGGCTGTGCTGGCCATTGCGTATGGGCCCCAGCCAGCACGGCGCATTTCAATCGTGATTCGCATGGCCATAGAGTCGATGTTTTCTCTAATCGAATCGAGATTGGTCGTGCGAGAGCGTAGAATAGCGGCCATGGCCAACGAAATTCCGCCGTATCTACCAAAGCAAGCGACGTATTCTGTTTGGAACCCTTGTGGTCTGCAGTAAGCATCAAAGGTCCCCGTCAGCTCTCGCTGAAAGGCCTCGATAAAGGCCGGCCAGAGCGATGCCACGCACTCCTGAGGTGCCGTGACATTTGTGTACTCAGATGGAGCGTCGAGGTCCTCGGTAGCCCAATCCTTCGAAAGAACTGACACGGTTTGTCTAGCAGACAATGGCAGCTTCTCAGAAGCACATGTCATATTCGACGAGGTGTAGAGTGTTCCGTTGACCAAGCAGGGTGTTTGGACGCCTCGCATAAATGTCTGAGGGAGCGACTCGCCGCCATCCCAGAGCGGCTCAGACTTTTGTAGACGAAGCGGTGTGTTCTTGACTACTCTCTCTTTGAGGACACCATTTTTGACTTGTCCCGCGTAGTGCTTGACACAGGGGTACATGATGCAAGTGGCCGCAATGTAATCCGTTGGCTCGCTCCAGGCTTTGGCATCTGAGCTGTTGCTTGTACTCAGAGGACACGATATAGTGCCATTGTTCAAGGTTTTGCAGTGCTCTTGTGAAAAGGCGAGTATGGTGAAGTTGGCAGCTGACCAGCGAGCAGTGTTAACAAACTCACGCGGCACCACCTTGCGCGCCCAGGTAAGATTTCCCGTGAGGCCGGCACTCATATATTGAGTGCCTGAGGTGGCAGGGGTTCCGTCTTTGATTTCAAGTCGTTCTGTGTCGTTGCCTGAGCTAACGGCGCTTGAAACAGGTAGGCTGACGGTGATCTGCTCAGTTTTCGGCCGAGGCACGTAGACCACTCTCCCGACCAGCTCCGAGACATCTTCGCAGCGGCTGCACATGCCTAGGCTGGCGTGAAAGACCTTTTCATTTTCAGGCTGCCCTGGATTGTCGGCGTAGGCAGTAAAGGTGCAGTTGCTGGAGGGGCAGGTAAAGAGCGCAGCAATGTTGGAGTCGTTGGATGGGTTCACGAGGGAGTCTTGCATGGCCGACCGTAAGCCAACGTGGAGAGCGAATGCAGATGGACGCTCCTGAAAGTAGAGAGACTGGTCGATACGATTGGCCACAGAAATAGCAGCAGGACGTCCTTCGACAACGCGAGCGCAATAGTAGGTTTGCATTGTCTGCTGCGTCATGGGTCCGACAATTAGAGACACGACAACTACGATGATGGCGACCACGGCCAGAGGCTGGTGTAGAGCCACGAGCGGCAGTAGTTCCAGTGATCCCCAAGCGCCGCGCGAAGCATCATCGAAGCGCTGTACGTCGTTCATTGGCCTGAAGCGTCCTGATACCCAATCCCATTTCAACTGTGCCAGCACTTGTAGTGCAACAAATGCCAAGATAGCACGGAGGATGGTGGCAATGATGGCGACGAGAGCGTTGAGCGTGATACCTGCGCCACCAGTACCGTTGTTGTTGCCATCCCAATTGGGCACTTCATCGTCGCTGTACGCGCTCAAGATACCGTAGATGGAGGCCAATAGCCCAACGGCCAGTAGTAAGAGGGCCAGCTCTAGGCTCCATATTAAAAAGATGTTGCGTTTCTGTTGACAGCGCTGTGAAGGTGACTTGTTGACGTCCTTGATAGCCGTGTCTCGGATAAGCAGGCCAGTGGTTTTAGGGGATGGTTCAGTGCTGTGGCTGCGTCTGTGGCTAGCACTATGGCTGTTATTTCCCCCGGTTCCAGTTGTCACAAAAGAAACATCTTCATGTGTCTCGTCTGTATCGTAGGCGTGATTTCGGGCATTGTCGTCATTATCATTGCCTTCATTGTGAGATCGTCTTGCTATCGTTGAGGGAAGAGGCTGGAGAAGAAACTGAGACGACTCATTCGACTCGGCCATGGTAGATGGATTGATGGATTTAACGCTAATCTCACGACTCCAGCCAGTATGGAGAGATGTCTTTTTAAGAAGCAAACAGGCACTCGCACTTGCGCCCTTGGCATGCAGCTTGGCCGGTTGTATTTCTCTCAGTCAGCCTTATCCATCCTCAAATCTGCCGCTCAGAGGCACAGTTGATCTTGAACCAGGATCATCAGGACATGTTTTCACCATAACGGGGCCGGGGCAAGGCAGTGTGGGGTCGTGTTAGAGAAGAATCAAGCATGATTCGCCTCCTTTGACTCGCTTATCAGCATTCTCGAAAGACGGGAGACAGCCCTAAACAAGACCTCACCAGGCAGCAGAACCAGAACCCCAATCAACGTCAAAGACCGTCATGATTTGAAGCATAACCGACTCACTTTTGATGGTCCTACGTTGCCCCTTTGGGCAGCTCATTACTCAAAAGACTTCTTCTACCTCGTTTTGCCAAGAGAGCAACAAACCCTATGTATTGATGTCGTCCGCTCTTTGGACTCGGTTTCTACGCCCTCACCTTGCGCGCTGTTGAAGTTGGGCCAAAGCCTGGTTCTGGGCTGGCACAAATCCATGCAGTAATACAGGGTGAGGGGGGCTATTGAACTGCTGTTGGTCAAGTGGTTGCCTGTGTCGGCATTGCCACTGTCATATGCAAAGTCACCGAGTCAAGACGTCAGGAGATGCATGCATCTGTTGGGCGCTCCAGACCTCATGTGACGATAGTTCATGGCGAGAGTCCTGAATTAGGCCTTCTGGTACTCAGGCCTCCCCTCTTCAGCGGTTGGTATTGCATGGTGGGCGATGTGGTTGGCGGAACACTATCCTGTAACCGCATCATCGCCGCATGGCTCCTCGCGGCCAGAATTTCTCGCAGAGCTTACGGCATGATGTAGTCAGCGAGCTCGTTGCGTATCTTTCGGTCGAGTTCTTCCAGGCAGACCTCGACTGGATGGCCAGAACCTAGAAGGGGGGGGCTCGGAGCTTGCCCCCGTGGTCGCTAGGTTGGGCATTTCGAAATTGATCCATCGAGCCCAACCAAGGCTCAATGGATAAGATAGATTCTAGTTTGTATGTCACGCTGGAATGCGAGGAATTGCCAAGAAGGACAGATTCGCATGTGGCTGTCGACACGTTATCGTTTCGGATCGTTCGTTCGTTTGAGATGGTCTTGCCGCGAGAGCTCGTCGGGGCACCATAGTTTTCGGGTTTTCGCTCAGATGGAGGCGAAGACACGTTGAATAGTGCATCAAGTCGCGTGAACCGACGTTTTTTTTGCGTTGATTGTCCTGTTTGAGTGACGTTTTTGCTGGATTGAATGGGGAGAGTTCAGATCAATTGGTGCGATGCAGATCGGCACGGCGGGGCTCATTTCCCCGGGCTGAGCTCAGTGTAGGGCTCTAGGTTAGGCGACGACCTAGAAGTTAGAGACCCGTCCGTCCACAAGGAACAAAGAGTAGACTCTGACACTTTCATAGTGCCTTGGTAAAGGAGAAAAGAGGTCTGTTTCTTTCCCTTTTTTTCCTCCTTTTATTTACTACTCATCCTTCTTCAGTATCACCTTATTCCTGTTGTTGTGTCCTGTCGTTATGGACACTGAACATTCACATACCCGACGCCAACACTCAGATGACTACATCTGCCGTGCTGCGCCCATGTTGCCCGCCAACTGAGCAAATCCATGAGATCAGATGGAGCAGTTACAATGGGAAATTCTACCATCCAGTAAATTTTCCATAGCCTTCCGCAAGAGACGCCAAACTTGAACGAGAGCATAAGTGTCCACCAGTGCTGCCAAGTGGCGCATGCAGACTTGTGGCTAGTGAAATAACTGGCAGGCTGAAGACACGTGACATCAAACATCAGGCTGGCCAGACGGCCAATCGTTGATTCATTGTGAATTGTGATACAACTTTCAACCTGGTTCCCTTCATTGTTACCCAGCCGCATCGCTAGCATTTAGTGAGCCTCGCCTCCTCTCAACATGGCGATCCTCCCCGATATCCCCGGCCTCTTCGCCTCCGTGATAGTGGCGGGGCAGCCAGCGACCGAATACGAGCCACCCGACGATGGCGAAATACCCACCGACCCAGATCAAAGCCTCGCCCGACTACCGGCATGTCATCGCTACATTGAATCCAAGACCGGCGCAACTTTCAAGATTAGGGTCGACGTCACCTCTGCCTTTACCTTCACCGGAAGCAACGACATCCTGCTCAATCGTGTCTTCATTGACGGATCCAAGGAAACCGGTGCGAGAGTTCGAAAAGACAATGTGCCTACAACATGCCATGTCTCGCAAACGACCAGGTTCGACACGGCCCTCAACCAAGAAGTCTACAAAAAGTTCATTTTTGCCCCAGTCACGACAAGTCCGTTGCCTACACAGCACAATGGTGAATGCTTGACTAACACGATTCTCAGCCGAGGATATGGAAAGTGACAAGGTTGCAAGAGATGCCAAACGGGTGCAAGAACTGGGCACCATCAAAGTTGTCATTGCAGTCGGCAGGTTTGGGGGACATCGGGAGTTGAAACCAAGCTCTCGCCGAGCATCCAGTGATGTTCGGAATCCGGGGTCGAGCTCCCAGCAGGCCATCGATCACACTCAGTCACTTGAAGTTGCAGAGAAGGCCATGAAGGGCAAAGAACTAAGCCATGGTGCGAGGTAGGGACCCTATACCCTTTTTGACATCTCTATTCTAATGGACTATAGCTTTGTTACCGTACCTGGACGTGCCTATGAGCCTAAACTCAGGAAGGCCATCATCAAGAACCGATCCGAGATTGCCGTTTTTTATTTCCATTACCGGTCTCGCGGTGCGTTGATCTCCCGCCTTGGCCGTGCCTCAAGCTCACTAAGTCTGCTGTAGATGCTCTTGACCATGAAATGGTAGTACCGCGATCACCACCATCGGCTGCACCTATCAAGATAATCCAAGACCTCACCAATTCCGACGAAGAGGGTGGCAAGGCAAGCATCGGCCCTACTGAGCCTATCATTTTGGCATATATGTAACGCCTGGTATCTTGTTGCTGACTGTTGATTAGATCAAGCCGGATGCTTCAGCCAGAGTCAAGCGCGAGCGTGAGAACGACCCAATGTCAAAGGTACCGCTGAAGATGGTGAAGCTCTCCAACGGGAGGGAAGCGATCGACCTGACAGACGATTAGTTGGGTATTTTCTTGTGAGTTCAACGGCTTGGAAGGCCATGGCCTGCATTATAAACAGAAAACAACGGCGTTTGTTGCTGTGGGAACTATTTTCCTCTCTGACGGTGGACGGACATGCTTGGAGTTGAAGGAAGTGAGCCGAGCAGTGATACCACCACCCAACTGGAGGGCGAACTCTCGGGCGTTTGATAACCGGTATTGGTTTTCTTGGAAAAGTCTTATTGGTCCTTTTAGGAGAGATAATCGGGCAGAATTATTGAAACGTGGACTGCTCTTGTGGTGATGCTGAGACACAGATCACCCAAGCCCATCCATCGTTGTGCTACAAGGATCCTTTCAGCTAGCACCCGCGGGATTCCATGGGCTTCGTGAAGTAGTTGCGCACGACAAATACTGCTGAAACCTGCTTCTGAGTGGCTGAACACTTTCTGCTTTCTTTTTCAACGGCCTGGGAGTCACTCTTCCCAAGCGAGAGAGTGAACTAAATATGCCTCTCGTGGTCACGCTCTTTTTTCATTCCAACTTCTTAGAGTCTCGTCGACTTTCTAGCTCATACCGATTCTAAACTTGTGTTTCAAACAACTCTACTCATGGCTTCACCATAACCATCATTTGTGCCTCGGTTATGGGATCGAAAATCAGCCTCCGCAGAGCCAAGTGACTAAGAATAGTCTTGTGCTTGAACCCCTCCGATCCGACTTCATCTTCCGTAAATGGACTTGCCTCCACAATGAGCGTCAGAGACCTGGCCACTTTTGACCACACTCGAATCGCTTGGGGTGTCAACTCAAAACCCTGTCCAGCGCTCCGCCAGGTTATCGTGGCTCGACGACCCTTCTGTGCGTAGCGGAACAGATATCCATGGCCCTGGCCAGAGTTCCGCAGCTCGATGATGCGCCGCCGAGGAAGCTTATTGAAAGCCCTGCCGGCAGCGGTGAGCAATGCCGTTACCGATTGCTGGCTTGCGGATGGTCGCAATGAAGCTGCCCGAAGAACAAGACACTCTAACTTGGATGTCCTGTGCTTTGCTTCCAGGATCAATTGCTTGAAAAATGTCTTGGCGAGCTCAAGGGGAGGACAGAAATTGGCGAAGCGATGACATGATTTTGCCATCAACTTTGGTAGTGGCCCGACAATCTCATGAGTAGCCCGATAGTGATGGGCCAAGATTTCCATCTCTATCAGTGAAAAGCTCCGAACACCAACAGGGAGGTTGGGCATCAAGTACGACTGGAGACCTAGAATCTCATATTAGCTAAACGTCATTCATTTTCTTCTATTAGGTAGGTTTCTCTTACCATTCAGAAAGGCGTGATCGTCTTCCTTTGTCCGCACTTCCCATCTTTCGAGTCGAAACGATTCTAGAGCCACGAAACTTTCGCGAAAGAGTTTCGCCAATGCCTTGCCCGTGATTCCTCTGAAGAGGCTTCGACGCAGGATAAGTCCCTTGACTATCGGAACTCTTGCTAGACTCCGCGTTTGGTTGCTGAACCTCTCTTCTCTTTCGACCAGCCACGGCTGGAGCTCAAGCGGCGTTCCAAGAAGCCGCTGTGCCATTCCGCGTCGGACCACAGCCGAGCGTCGTGTGGCCTCGGAATTCATTTTATCTGCCCTTTTCGTTCTGAAATAATAGCTTGGGCATTTTTCCAAGTCCTCCTCGAATCGGAACGGATAGTCGTTCCGGATGTCGAGACAAAGAGGGTGGAATATCTCATCGCTGGGCAAGTAAGCGGTAATCTCCAACGTGAGCCCTCCACGAAGGCCATTTCAAGAGGATAAGCATTAAGAAAAATTACCATGGCCCGCGTAAAAGCTTGGTTGTTCCTAATACTTATATTATTAGTGGTATCTCGCGCAGGCCCTAGGAGTACACTAGCACCTACTACTTGATCTTAGCCGCAGTCTCTGGCTTATCGAATATGCATTCAGTGTATTGAGTAAGTCTGATATAGAACCGCAAACGATCAATGTAGCTCAATCGGATAGAATTCTCCCCTGAAATGGCTTTTGAGAATTCGGGGAGATCTGAAGATGTGAGAGCTATGCGACGAAATGTTGTCTTTTCGAAGAACCGTCTCCACTCGCGAGACACGACAGCCAGGCTCGAAGCTTTGGGAAACCCACGGTCGACGGTGGTTTCTCCATATTCATCTTTTGGCAAAATGAATTCCAAGACGAGTAGACGGATCTCCGGAAATAACGAGTACCAAGGAAATCCAATAGCGGAGGTATTGCAAGTTGTGGAGGTATCCATGGCGGCTGATGTTGAGATTTGTTGAAATTTGCAGCCACATATTTCACATTTTCGTCTCCGTGAAGAGGAGGGGAAGTATTTAGCTAGGAGATAGATTTTTTTTTTGTTAATTTTGATCCGCATTCAAGGCGCATGAGCGAGAGTGTAAAACAACACTTTTCTATCTCGCAAGAATTTTCAAGTCACGACAACAAAAAGAAAACACCCAGATCAACAGTACATGAATCAGATGTAATCAAGATAACCATAAAGATTCATTACTGCTATTTAATTGACCACCTTCCTCCACAAGATGTGTTCCCACACTTACTCGTAAATTTCCTCCGTTTCCTTTGCTTCCCAAGATGGATAATGTATGAGAGGATGAATGGATTCGAGAAGGACTAATGTACATTAGGTGAAAACTCAAAACACATTGCACTTATCCTTAATCAACTGAAAATCATTGAATGGCCGGAAAATGTGTCATCTTCCCTGGCCACCATCGCCAACGTCTCCCGGGCTCTGGCATCAACCATAGGCCACTCTCAAAAGAGATGACTCGAAGCTTGTGTATGACTCCCCCCCCGGTAGATCATGAAACTAGGAAGTATACTGGTATGTTAAGAACTGTGCTACTTGGGTTGATGCTCTCTTTCAACTTTGCTATGATTGGCAGTATCGGGTTGCTAAAACCCCGCAAGAGATTCCAGAGGAATTGCGGTTTGCCTTATATCCCGTTCTTTTATCATTAAAATGTTACTGAACAAAATTCTTACAAAATCTGAGAATTCCCTTAAGATAAGGTATGGATCAGAGTCTACGAGGCATTAATATCCCTCTTGGTGGATCGCTTTTTTTTTTTGTGTTGGTGGTGGTGAATGACTTGCTCAACAAGTGCGAGTGATCATACTAGATTGTAAAAAATATAAAAGAAATCCTTGGTGATGAATAACGCTGAACAAAAGATTGACCCTGCCTTTTTATACATATTGAAGCTTCGCTACCTGTTTTACCAATACACCCACAAGGCTTTGCCTTTCAAAGCCAGCACAGCTAACAATGTGATTCCATTAAATCGTAATACCGTTCAATCTCCGAAGTACACTCTGTAATATCCGGGTAATTTAATACTGCGCCTCTGATCCTGCACCTGAGGTCGACTGAGACGGAGGCGGCCGAAGTGGCGCATGCTGCGTGCCAGGCATGCGACAGGGGGAAGACATCTGCCCCAACCGGTATGCCAGGGCTCCACCAGCCCAGTTGAGAGAGCTTTGCTGTCCTTTCATGTGAGGAATGTAGCTTTGCTGATTCCCTGTGTTGGGGTTCGCACGACGCAGTGGCCGTGGACGCATGAGCCTGGTGCGCGGTGAGATGGGGACCACGCTGCGAGGATATCCAGACTTGTTGGTTCGAGCGACACTGTCACGTCTGTTGGGGAATGGGTCTTGGGGAAGGCCACGGGCGAATTCTGGCAATGGAGAGTGGGAGCCTTGCCTGGATGATTGGCTGGGGGTAGAACCAGCTCGCCTCCTGGAGCTCTGTCGAGTAGCCGGCCGTGGGCTCGAATTGGATCTCAGTCTGTTTGATCTTGTAGACTGGCCGCTCTTGACGGAAGCCTTGTCGTCGTGAAGTGGAGTAGGCGGAGTACCACGTGAATCTCTTGACGGGCCTGGTGAGGGCGTTTTGGGGGTGGGAAGCTTGCACGGGTCAACGGGGGATAGGCTAGTGTCGCCTGTAGTCTTGATCATTCGCTGTCGATAGTTGGCAATGTGCTCTGCCTGGTGTTTTCTCTGGTCTGCAAGCTGCTTGGATATATCCTCATCGTCGGCAGTGTCGTAATCGATTTCTTCCTGATCGTCATCCTCATGAATTTGCTGCTCGGCCTCGTTCCAAGCTTCTCGTACATGAGATTCGCGCACCCGAATCTCAAGATAGTTCTCAAACTGCGCGGGTGTAATGATCTTGTCACGGCGAGGCAGGGAGATTTGTAGCTTGTCGAGTTCCAGATCAAGGTCGATGTCTTCGGGTTCAGGGGTGTCAATGCTCTCCTTATCATGAATGCGGGAGAGCTCTGAAAGCGAAGCGAATCCATCAGATCTTGGGAGAGGCCGGCTCGGTTTTGAAGAATCAGGAAGCACGGTGATGGGGTTGTTCAAGAGAGGCCACTCGGGATCTTGATCCAAGGGCGGCACAACACCAATCTCAAATGGTGCCTCAGGACTGTGGAAGAATTGTGTAGGCTGCTCCTGCGTACTCCACCGACCTGAAGAGCATAGTGTTAGTAACATGTCGGCTACCACGAGAAGAGGGCAGTGCATTTACCCATCAAGGGTTGAGTGGCCACATGGTTGTCGCTCTGTGGAGGGACGAGATGAGTCCTCTTGCCAGCTGGCGGTCGCGAGAAACCATCCTGACCTCTCTGCCCGCTTTCCAGCTTGGATTGAGGCGCTGCAGTGAAATCAAAGGTACTCGTGCTGATGCTTCGTCCCCAGAAACCCCCATGGCGCTTGTAACGAGGGGGACTCATGATGCTGGGGCTGTCAGGGACAACAATGTTGCTTTGCTTCTCACTTAAGCAACGATTCACGGATGATGATGGGGAACAAACCAGGCTAAATGTGAGAATGAATATATTGACTATCTAAATACTGTTGACAAGTGACGTAGTAAGTAACATGGAAATAATCTCGCCCCTCCTAAAAGGAGGTTCTCCCTTGCATATGTCGTGGCCGAGCTCTAAATGGCTACTGAAAGCCCACCTATCAGCCACGGTTCAACAAGTTTAATGTCCACGTCACTTGACTCCAACAGGCTGTTGTGAGACGTCCAACTCAGACATGATACGAGGATCTGAAACGAATGCCATATGACAAAAGAACACGAAGGTCTCGGTAGTAGCACAAGACTAGGGAAAAACATTGCAACGGCTTAGTAGCCGTCGTAAGAGATGTATGATACAGATGACCTCCACATCTTTCATTGTGAGAAATCCTTCGTGCAACAAGGAGCACCCCCTGTCCACCTCGAGACGTTTGAATGCTTTTGAATCTGTGATTGGCCAGGGAGCAGCCACCGTGGTCTCCACCAGTTCAGCAGCATTGCGAGTCGAGGCAGCGTCACTCACATTCCTGCACAGAACAGCGTCCAGGGGCAAAAAGATCACCGACTGGCAAAAACATACAACAGCGGGGATTCGCTGGTCGTCACCGACCCAACTACTAATCCGCCCCTCACTGGCTTATCTATGGGAGAGCGGACGGGATCCCGAGTTTTCTAGTGGGTATGGTCGTATGTGGTAGGGGATGGTGCAATCAAGCTTCAACAGCGGGACGCCAATTTGGCCTGCGGCTCACTATACTCGTCCATCTCATTCCCTTCTTAGCTGGTCCATTCGCTGCAGAAACTCATCAGGTAGTTGATATAGCTCTCCAATTTGCCAGAAACACCTTATCTGTTGTGTCCAGAGTGGGCCTGGTGTCCACTTCTCTCATCTCGTCCTCTCACCGTCAGTTTCTTGCCCACCTGTAACACTCTAACTCCTAGAGTCACTGTGGTAGTATCAGATTTAGATGAAAGATCCAGATTATAACTGCGCTTTGTAGCGATTGTTGGGTAGATGGCCGTCTCGTATACAACTATCCAAACTTACCTGTCCCTGTCTGACAACTTTTTGAGCAGTCCTCATCACCATGCCAATGAACACCAATCAGAGATGCATGTGTTAGATAAAGTGAAGTCATCTCCATGTCTCATGCAAGGCTAATGTTCCGTTAACAGCCTTCAAACAATCGGGACAGTGGCTGTGGCCGAGGAAGTTGGAACTCCTTAAATTGAATGATGTCTAGACTGTTCGTGACTATTTGACCACCCGAAGACCATTGATGGGAGCGGTGCTGCTAATAGTACTAGATCACCTTTACTCCACCAATCGAGATAAAAACACCGACTTCGACATGTGGTCTCAGTTTCTCGAACGCCTTACTGGATTCCCACTCTTCCCATATTGGGCTCAATTGGTAGGGGCTGAGCCTTTGTAAGTACCGATTGAGCGCATCCTGCACAGGGCTTGGGGATTACACAGTATGGTCATCTTACTCTGGGAAGGAACTCGGATGGTTAGGGTAACAGGAGAAAGTTGCGCTCATTCCCAATGCTGCGGAGACATTATTTCCAGATGTCGAGGCTCTTTAACAATCGTTGGCAGTCAGATGCCGCCGAGGAGCTTATACGGGTAGGAAGTCTTCTATTGGAAACGTACAAACGATTACTATTGCTTGTTTCGTGAGTTTGAATCCTTGTGACCTTTCGCTATCTTTACTGATCTCCAAGATCGAAGATTGCAGACATCTTGAACGATGCACAGTGATGCTAAACTCCTCCAATCTCTAATGAACATACAATCTTTTTCCTGGGCTTGAAGTTGTAGCATGCGGCAACAAGACTCTTCTCTGGCCCCCTTTTCATCTCAATTAAGAACCAGCTAGTGTCAATTGAGTTCAGAAACAGACAGGTTTGTCACTTTGTTTATTTACCCCTTTATGTAGCTGCCGGCGTGCACTTTGCCGATCTTAGATAAGCTTGTCGTCGCCAACGTATCAGGAGCTTAACCCCTTTCCCCTACCCCACTGCCTCATCTCCTCATCATCACGTCTTGTGTCAATGCCTCAAACCTTGACTTCTACCACGACGATGGCCCCGGATTCTACCGGCGCGACCCCCGCCGAGCTGGAGGAACAAGACGCGCAGTTGACCCGTGCCGGGTTCTCTGCAGCCCGACTTGAAGTTCTTCCAAGGCAGGTACTGGGCATCGATGCCCGAACTATTCTCTATGGTGACGATCAACCTATGTCAATTCCCCATCTTACCGCCTGGGCCCTTGGAAATGCGTTGATGAAGTGTTCGGGTAAAGTCTTGAATCAAATAGACACCAAAAAGGTTAGTCAGTTTTTTTCTTGAGGAAAGACTTCTCTTCTTCGACATGAATAACCTGTTCGACCACTCGAGATCCGTATGAGGAACAAAGTCTTTGGCCGAGGAAAGGAGCCATGCTCCATCACGTTCAACGGTAGTCAAAATGCAGATGCCATGCTTCGTCATCTATTTGGCGATGACCGAGAACCTTCAGAACAATGTTCAAAGTGCAGAGAAGGGAAAGGTGCGCTTGTGGGATGTGTCGTGATCGAAGGCATTGAGAGTTGTGCCAATTGTAGTTGGAATCGCTCGGGCGGTCCATGCTCATTTTGTCCCCGTATGTGTATATCCACTGGCAATGTCTCGTGATCTACTCATGTTCTGACATTTCATAGCAAAACCTTCATCGAAATTGAGAACAAGCGCAAGGCAGCAGAACTTGAAGATGAATCTGATTCAGAGTCAGAGCGCGAATTCCTTCGAACTTTCATAGAGCGTGAATGGGATATAGAACTCTTGAACAGTTCAGGGAGATTATCACGTATCTGATAAATCATGCCCGAAAGAGAGCATGAACGGCACCGACAGGGAAGTAAGACGACTGTTGTTTTGGATGGGTACTGTAACTCTAGAAAGATGCATCAAAATTGTATCTTTTTCTTTTGTGGCTGATGGCCTGTTTAGACTTAATATTAAAGACAATAACAAAATAATTATTGACTTACTGGTACTCAGCTTCTGGTTTCCCTTCCTCTATACTTTGTTATCACTTTGCAAGTAGAGATCGTATTCGAGATGATCGTGAGGACGGAGCCTATGACAGCCAGAATAGTCCTGATGATCTCGTACGACTTGAATGGCTTGGACAACTGGTACGACGATCTTGACCGAGTTGAACCCCCACGAAGCCTCGTGTACGAAGGTCTTTGCCATTCTTAGCCACCGCAAACCAGATCCAGTACCGCAGCCAGGCTTGTCGCACCAAAGCACACCTTTGGTCTTGTCGCAAAGGACAGGGTTTCTGCCCCTTTTGTAGTCAAGGTTTGAGAGCCAGCCAATACTCAGAGGGCCTTCGTTAAACCACCTCATTTGCATATGGAGAGCTATGTAGCTCCAACGAACTCTTCTCCTATCCACCTCCCGTACCCAGTTATACTTCGCGCCGCATTCCCGGCAGACGAATTCGTGGTGGTCAAAAGACCAGTGGGGCGTCCTGAACCATCGGGCGGCAGGTATGCCAGATGGCGGAAAACAAAGAGCAATCATCTGACTGGAGTCTATCCAGAAGCTGCCGGGTTTGATATGAAATGTGCTTGCAAAGTTGTTCAAAGTCTTTAAGCTGTATTGCGAGGCGCTCTCGAATACTGTCCATGTCGATACGCCAACGGTGGTCTAGGTGCAGCAAGACGATGACTTTTGTAGCAGTAACATGGGTCGTAGTAAGACCTGACAGCGAGTGAATTTCTGGAAGACAACTCGAGATCATGGAACGCTTGGTGCGATCGTCGAGATTCAGGGGCAAATGTGCAATATCCTTGCAGACAATACTTTTTGGTAGCAAGTTCCCGGGGTTTCCTAGCATATATTTTCCAGAGAGCGTTTCATGAGTGCAGAGAGAGAACTGACCGAGGAGTCTGAGACATTTTCTGTTACTGTCCTTTCCCGGGGGGGAGAAGAGGGCTGGGTGGCCTACACGACAGCCGTGACAGAAAAGAGGGGCGTAAAGTGAACTCATCCGCCGAACCAATTCGCCTGTGTCTGCAAGGTGAAGGCAGGTATCACAGAGAGATCTTCGTAGCAGCACGTCTCTGATTTCTAGACGTTGATGGAAGCCGGCCTGTGTCATGCAAAAGCTCTCCCCCTCAGATCGGTCAAACTCTAGCCCAAAGTCCAACGTGTGATCCTCAGCCAGATAACGAAGACGGCGACAGGTTTGGTAAAGCATGTAGAGAGAGCTGAGTTGGAGATGCTTCAAAACTTCCAATAAAAGCTCGTCTGATAACTGCGTCAGGGCCGATGCCATCCTAGTGCTGGCGACGGGCCCCGAGGAGACTCGCGAAGTATGTTCTTGACACTGGCTCTCCGCCTCGAAGGATGAGACTTGCGGACCTGAAAGACGAGGGATTTTATAGACCTTTCCAGAGAGTCAGAGAGAGCCGAACACACGAGCAACCCAACTGGGCGAGTGGTGGGCGACAATACGCCATGAGCGTTCGGATGTGGGCCTGTATCGCATGCTGGTTGCTTAGTGACGGTCAGCTTGGCGGTAATAGTTGAAAGAGATGAAATTTGTAGATTTATACTAGAATGAAAAAGGAAGTGGAGAGGGAGATATATAGTATAACAGTCTGTTGTGTTGACACGCAGGGACGCAGATTTTGAGCCTATTCGATAAGAGAGGCTGTGGCTTTCGGATGACTTTTTATGCGCATAAGGTTTCTTTTCTTCATTAATCCCCTGATAGCGTTTGGAGCTTGATGGCTTTAAAGTTCCAAGAAAAAGGAGCGAGGCTGCACCTTGCAAACTCATTCTGATCAACCAACAAATCACGCCCTGACCTGGAACCGAGGCCCATGTCTCGTTTTACATTTCCCGGTGCGCCAGCCTTATAAAAAGGCAACTCACTCAAGCTGTCGATCGAGACAGAGAGTGGAATGATGAAAATTGAAAAGAAATGTGCCAGTCTCTCAAGTAGATGGATGCTCGCAAGCCCCAGATAGCCGTCCAGGCAACTAGGATCAATGCACCTTGCACTTTCTGTGAAAGTAAGGGCCTTTTCAGTCTGCAGGATCTCAATGGAAGTGATGCAAAAGGGGCTTAGATGACCCTATGACCAGCCACGGTCACAATGATAGACAGACCCATTGCTGACTATATCATATCAGACTCAGGCTGTTTGGTCAGATGGGCAGGGGATTAATCATCATTGCATCTACGTGCTGGATACGCCGATGCTCTTGGAGGCCTACATGACGTTCGAATATTGTCCGCAATCCCCATTGATCCAGGCACATACGACCATACCTACTGTAGACCACTGGATCCCGTCCGCTCTCCCATATTTAAGCCTGTAATTAAGGGGTGGATTGGGAGTTGGGTCGGTAACGACCAGCGAAACCCCGCTGTTGTATGTGATTGTTGCTATTTCGGCGGTCTCAAGGAGATACTTTTTTTAGCCTCCTTGCGTTCTGAAGTTGATCAGGTTTTAGGTCTGAGTCCGAGATCTCAGATAAGATCATCAGTCCCCCTGATCATGTGATTGTTTTGCTGGGAAAGGTGTTCAAACTCAAATGTCATGTCAAAGGACCACAAGCCATTCTCATGGGCTCATCTGTTAGACCTGAGTCACCGCAATGCACAAAGTCCACTCCGCAAATTCTACTTGAAGCCAACTTTTTCACCCATCCAGAACTCACAATTTCTGATTTTACCGGCAAAGGGTACTTTGTTGGGTGATGGTGACCCCTGAGGGCAGTCAAGAGTTGATTACTCTCCTTGACCAGATGCTGATTGATCGTCACCCTTCTTTACACTTCTTGAAATGAGGACCGTTATGGATTTGATCATTCACAGTTTCGGATAATTTGATATACTTGCTAAATGGAGACCCGTGCTTTCTATTCCTAGTTCTCGTGTAGCACAGACTTCGTCCCAGCATGCATCCTTACCTACGACTCTTCTCGCGCAACGGCCCCTTCGGACCCCGAAAGACCCGTTTTGCTTACTCCAGCGTCACACTGCATCTCCTGTCAAGCCATTCCGCATCCTTCTCCGCAGTTATGCCCGAACACCCTGCACCTTGCAGGCCCGGTTTCCACCAATGAAGATGACAGATGGGAGGTGATCTGGACTCAAGGCTGGAAACAACCCATTAAAATGCTCCTTTCCAGCGGCCACTGTTGATCATATGGCATCTGTGGGAACCTAGCTAGGTAGCGGAATGATTCTTTGAGGTTTTTTGGTCAGAAAAGAAACTGTCCTTTCGAAGCCTTTTCCTCTAGGGACAGGTTTGATACACATTGGTCTAGGACCATAACGCCTACACGCCAAACGATCTTCACAAACAATATAGCAATATAGTCTGAGCTCTAAGTGATCTGGTCTAATTTTCTAATATTCCCGTCTGGAATATTGCTCTCAGAGAAGCAAGAACATAGACCCCCACGTGTCTATGGGCCTTTCTGAGAGAATCTGACCTTGTCCATGTGGCTCGGAACTCGGAAAGGGCACATCATGCGAGTCTCCCGATTTCGCTCATTCTTCGGGACCAACGTGTTCCTTCATCCCAACTCGAACAAGACCAGGAGACAAAAGACCCTCCCCGTACGGTGCACCAACAAGGTAAACACTCCGAGCCCGCATTGCAAGGAATCGCTTGTAGGGGCATCTGAGCGGGATGAAGCGAAAACCCCCCGGGCACGCTGAGGCTCAGGTCAGCCCTAGCAGGAAGCTTGGTCGTTCCCCTGCGTGGCGGGTGGGCAACTAAGTGAATCCATTTTATCTAATCAATCAGCTAATCAGCAAACTACGCCTCCATTTCGAGCCTAGCTTCAACCCTCAGCCCACTACTTCTCCCTTGCCCGGCGGCACGAGAGCGGGATCCTTGCATTGGGGCGAATCCTCCAGGTGCCGACCAGCCGTGGTTCTCGCGGCTAAGGCTTCCCCCCACGGAGGGGTTTGTTGGGCCATTGAGCGTGGTATGTAACTTGGCATGGAGTGATGTTGGCTTTTCTCAAGTATAAGTAGCTCGTCAATGCCTTCTCAAGTCAACGATCATCCAAACAGACACCCTCAATTACTTAAAAAGCCAATCTTACTCCTCCAACCTGCGCCATGTACTCCCCCGCTGTAAGTATCAACACTGACCTTCAAAGCTACCCAGCTGCTTACACATCGTCTAGAAGCTCTTTGTTGCCATCATGGCCTTCACCACCGTCACCGCCGCCATGCCTGCTCCCGAAAACGCCGACAACCAGAACCTTGAGGCTCGCGGTGGCTGCCTTGGCTACGCCAACTACGCCGCGTGCGTTGCTGGCAGGCGACGCTCTTGCCAGCCTGGAAGCGGCCAGTCGGCGTGCTTCAACAACGCCCAGCGTGTCTGCCAATCCAACTGCTAAGCGGTTTATGGAGATAGAGAACTGAAACGTTAGTGTGGATAAATGCCCTAGCGGGATTCGAAAAGCTCCATACTCTATAGTCAATGGTACTCAATGCAACATATCCTGGAACAGTGTGGACAACGATCATTTAGGATCTTCAACTTGTTCAGTCACTTTCAAGTCTTCAAGTCATGTTTAATGAAGAATGTTAGATCACAAACTACCCAGGAATGTAGACTAAAAGGCCAAGGCAGTACTTTGGATGTTCAGGGCCTTTAACTCTTCCTCTCGATGTCCGGATGAACTGTCTCGATATCTCCAGTCTTCTCTCCCAATGCGTTCAACTGTTGCTCGGCAATTTCGTCGGCAGGGATTCTGTCAGGTGTTGTGTTGACCAACATGATCATTGGAAGAAGAGCAGCACCAAGTAGGGCAAATGTAACACAGCTAAGGAAATTGTTAGCAGATATGCCTTGCATGAGGTGCATACGCAGAACTTACAAGCCAACGAGAGGGTCACTCGTCGTCTGAGTGTTCATACCATAGGCAATGGCCTGACCAATGGCCTCAAGACACCTAAACGCAGCTCCGTTGCGGACGTTTTCTAGAATGACCGTTAGCATTGCCAATCAGTATGAGGAACGATGAACCTACCTTGAGCATTCATCGCGAACGAAGAGATGAGCCAATACATATACGACTGCGACAACGGGCCGGTGGTTTGGACGAAAAAGTACGGCAGGAAAGAAGAAGGGTACAGTCCATCGTCCCAGTCGATAGCACCCGGGTCATTGCGCTTGAACTTGGTCTGCATAATGATGGACCAAATGTAGACACCGACGTTGAGGGTCACGACGATATAGAGACCGACTTGGGCGCGGCGACGCTGTGAAAGGTGCTTGGAGTCGAGGATGAAACCAAGGCCGAAGCAACCGACACTAGAGAGGTATTAGTATGAGCCGATCAATAACAAAGATGGCCATAGACTTACATGCACAGAAATGGCGAGATGAGCGATGAAAGTGCGCGGGCGCGGACGGTGAAGTGGATTCCCAGGTACGTGGACCAAGATCCGCTATCCCTTGGTCAGTTTCCAATTCTGTCATGGGGGAGGTACCGCGAGTTATGGTACCTGTAGAAGAAAGACCAGAGTGCCCAGAGCGCGGACAGCATGATAAGTCTTGAGGTCATGGTCTTTGAAATCCGCTTGATCTCCTGCTTGGTAGAAAGAGCCTCCTCGGTGACGATGTGTGTGCCATCGGATCGAATGACGCGTTCGAAAGGCGTAATCATGAAGGCAAATGGCAGACTAGAGTCTAGTTAGTAGATACAAACACAAATGATGGAGTTCTACTCACGCCAGGCACTCAATAATGAGGAAAGCAATGTAGGTGTCGGGAGTAACACCACCGCTGACACCCTTCTGGTAGTTCTTTGACAAGCTTGAAGAAGATTGTTAGCCAATCACGAATGCATCAGCTCTCAAGATACTCACTTGATCGCACCACCAACAAGCTGTCCGAGATTTCGAGACACAATCCACAGAGCAAGATACTTGCCACGGGCACCAGAGGGCGCAAGGGTCATGATCGCACCGGCCTCAGCAACGTACCAACAGCCGGTGCCAATACCGTCGATGGCGCCGCCAAGAATGAGATACTGAGTGATTAATCCTTGTCAGCGCACGCAATCTCTAGGATGCATCTGAGCCGACTCACCCATTGGTTACCAAACTTGCTGTTGCAGTAGTAGGACGATCCCAGGATGGGGAAGGACATGGAGCCGATGACCAGAGCCCACTTAACGCCCAGCTTGTTAACAATGGGACCTCCGAAGAAGCAAGCTAAATTGTTAGCCAATTGAACGGTTCATATGCGTCAATACGTACTTGTAGCAAGCATGGCATATGTAAGGGCTGTGGCGATATTGGACACTCGAGGAGTCGCAAGACCACCACCACCAAGGCCTATAATATTCGCATTAGCGGGTGGTATTCGAAAAGTAAGCAATGATATTTACCTGCAATCGCATCCGCCATGGCTGGACCACAGAAAGCCTGGATGCTCAGCAGAATCATCTGTGTCAGACTGTGTCGCCATACTCGTTTCCATCGAGGCATGGAAATCTCTTCAGTGGTGGCCATTCCATGGTCAGGAAGACCAGAGACTGCAGTCTTGGAGTCGGCCATTATGGATAAACGGCTATTGCAAGAATGTCGAATATGTCCAGCTGTAGGTTAAAGTCATCGAAGTGAGGTTGCATGAGATGTCTCTTTATACACATGGCATCACAGTCACGGCAACCCTGTCCAGATAACCCCTCCCGCTAGTGGAAGGTCCAGGCGAGTGGCCAGGAGGGTATCTCTAGTGGAGCGAGCGAGTCAGAGCATGAAGGTCCAAGCGAGAGCCAGCGGGGAATCACCTGTTAGATAAACCATCACGTCTTTCCGAGCCAATAGGCTTGAAGAATAACAAGCTTTCTATCCTTATCCCCATGGGGTTTGGCGACTTTCTCTCCACAAGTTCCCGAGTTTGTCAGCCGACCTAGTCATCCAGATGGAGCAGAATCGTTGAATTTGCCTTGATAACATCGCTTGGAGCTTCCCCTGTGGGGCGCTGTTATCGCCTTAATTACTCGACAAGCCCCTACCATCCTCGATCCCGAGTTGTCTTTAGCTTCGTGCCCAGACATTTCCTCAAGATTCCACGCCATGACACTATCACGAGACTCGACCAAGGTGGTCATTGTCGGAGGAGGCGGCACAATGGGCTCCTCCACGGCTCTGCACCTGATACGCTCCGGATACACACCGTCCAACATCACCGTCCTCGATGTTTACCCAATTCCTTCGGCACAGTCGGCTGGATACGACTTGAATAAGATCATGAGCGTTCGACTGCGGAACAAGGCTGATTTGCAGCTGTCTCTGGAGGCATTGGACATGTGGAGGAACGATCCGTTGTTCAAGCCCTACTTTCACAATGTCGGCCTGGTTCGTTTTCAATGAAGCAAATTCAAGCTGAATGCGTATTAATGAGTCCAGGTTGACTGCTCGTCGTCTAAAGAAGGTATCGCGGAACTTAAAGAAGAACTCAAGACTATAATCGACGCAGGTGTCGGTCTAGACAAGGCAAGCAGCTGGCTTGAAAACGAGGACGAAGTCTTGGCCAAAATGCCATGGTTCACAAAGGACCACGTCAAGGTAAGGTACTAAAATAATTCCAAGTGACAATTGCTAAGACAATGGCATAGGGATGGAAAGGCTTGTTTACCACTAACGGTGGGTGGCTCGCAGCGGCCAAGGCCATCAACTCCATCGGCAGCTTTCTCAGAAGCCAGGGTGTACAATTTGGGTTCGGAGGGTAGGTTTCTCTGACCTCGCGAGTGTGTTTCTTGCACTTACATAGTCGCAGTGCTGGCACCTTTAAACAACCTCTCTTGGCCGCCGACGGATCGACATGTATTGGTGTTGAGACAGTTGATGGCACCCAGTATCTCGCTGACAAGGTCATTCTCGCTGCCGGTGCGTGGACGCCAGCGCTGGTAGATCTGGAGGGCCAATGCGTGTCCAAGGTCAGTATAGAAACAGCTATTGCCTTGCCCTTTCACCAAAAGGGGAGCTAACTGGGTATGACATAGGCCTGGGTCTTGGCCCATATCCAATTGACCCCCGAGGAGGCAGCTCGATACAAGAACATTCCCGTCGTGTACGATGGTGACTATGGATTCTTCTTCGAGCCAAACGAGTAAGATGCACCATCAAAGCCAAGTGCACATGCTAATATCTTCCCGCAGAGACGGTATCATCAAGGTCTGCGACGAGTTCCCGGGATTCACACACTTCAAGAAGCATCAGCCCTTTGGCGCCGCCCATCCCAAGCTCATCTCAGTTCCCCGGTCGCACGCTAGCCATCCCACCGACACGTATCCAGATGCCTCCGAGGTCACCATTCGAAAGGCCATGGCTCGATTTTTGCCAGATTTCCGAGACAGGAAGATAATAGATCGAGCCATGTGCTGGTGTACCGACACGGCCGACGCTAACCTTCTCATCTGCGAGCATCCTAGGTGGAAGAACCTAATCCTAGCGACAGGAGACAGCGGGTACGTTTACGCAGCACAGGCAATTACTGTTCTAACTTTAGGCGTAGTCACTCCTTCAAACTGCTACCTAACATTGGCAAGCATGTCGTCGAGCTATTGGAGGGCACCCTATCTCAACAGCTTGCCGAGGCTTGGAGGTGGAGGCCCGGAGGCGATGCGCTCAAGTCTCGACGTGCAGCCCCTGCCAAGGATCTTGCGGACATGCCAGGATGGAAGCATGATGCGCGACTATAGGCCTTGGACTTGGATGAGTTGCTGGACCTGCCATGAAGGCTGCGAAGTGGAGAAGAAAACGAAAACAAATGGAAGGGGTCTCTTGCTTCACTGATGGTTCATCCCGGATGGTGATGTTCTCTTGGTTGTCCACTTGTCCATAGGCAGGAGGAAAAAGAGATGTCAAAAGGAAGCTTGGGCTAAAATGAAAGTATTGGATATCGGAAACATTGTCAGACGGCGTACATGATAGTATAAGTCGCAACGACTTGGCGTGAGAGAGCCCCAACTTGCCCACAGTGTGACAATCAAGACTTGAAACCTCGGGCCCATTCTATCGGACCTTAGTCTCATAGGTAGCCATAATCTCCTTCTCCTCGGGGAGACTTGCGAAATGTTTGTTGCCTCGGCGTTTCCTCATCGTGATGTTGTTGTTGTAGTCCTGTACAGTTTGTTGTTGTAGTCCTGTACTCTGGCCACCAAGATTATTCGTGGCTCTCTCCTAGTCGCCATCTCCACCAAAGTCCTTCATGCCTTCAATAATCTGTTTGATGACGTCTGCGGGATTCGCGGTCGCTTTCACCTGTGGTGGCGAGTCGTCGTCGTCTCTCGCCCAAAACGGGAAACCTGTGATGAGCGTGGCCGATGCTAGGACTACCAGGGCTGAGGTTGCAAAGTGGACCATTCTGAGGAGTTCGGAGTGTGCTTGCTTCTGTGAGCGGGCTCTGATGTTGAAACAGTTGGGGGGGTTGAGTTGTCTAGGTCTGTTGGTGGGAGATCGGCCTGGTTAAATACTCGAGCTCTTGAGAGGGATACATGGAAACACCCTGCAGATCCCAAGCACGATTCGTCTAGATAGACCAACTCGTATAGCATCGACGTCAGTATACATACCGATGTAGAAAAACATGAGACGCATGAACAGCAAAGTAGCTCCAATTGTCCAGTGACATTGAATATGAAAATACTACATCAAATAAACACATCTTCAACATTGACATTCAGGAATTGTTTGATGTTGCCTACCTACTTCATCATAATATTTATTCCCTTTTTGCCTTTTCAAGCTGGATCAACGACTACCTTTCCATGCCAACCTTTTGTTTCTTCAACCGTGCGTATGGGCACATGCCTGACTTCCCCGACCCTCCAAGTATGGATCCTCCTTGAAGCAAGGATTTGTTTACAGGCAAGTCAAGACACATCGCTGCTATTTTCAGCCGTCTCTGGCAATCTTTTGTACGGGGTTAACTCCAGTCTTGACGTCAACGTAGCTATACGGCGGCCACGTTTCCCATCCCTTTCGAGTGCATTTAGTGGCGCTGTTCTGAAACAGCTGGCCCGCTCGAGGCGGAATGCAAGGCATTTGTGATGGAGAATCGCTTCATGCCCGCTCGGACTTGGGATCCTTGCATCTGGCTCAGTTTGATGACAAGGTATGTAGAGCACAGCGGATCTTGTGGATGCATGCGTCTCAGTTCAGCCCCATAAAAGCACGCGCTTACAGTCGAGGCTGGTACAGGCGGCATAGGTACTCGAGAGCCGCTGTTTAAGTGGTAGATCGAGCTAGAGAAAAGGGACAGAGTATTCAGCCGAACAGGCCTGCTGAGAAATACCTGCAAGTTTTTTTCAAGGAAAACAGGCTTTCTTTCCTTTTGGTAGTTTTAGTGCTTTAGCTTCAGGCTCTTGATACCTTCAGGTGTATCAGGGCAGTCACGTAACTCCATTCACGGTGTGCTGGGTTTCGATCCTCTTCGTCTCCATCTCTCAGCATGTGCAAACAGCGCAGTGCTGATTCATTAATGGCCTAGTAACTATCCAAGAAAAACCGACTGCAACTCCAGTTGCGTCAAGACACGAACTCGCATGCCACTCTTAAAGTGAAATAACCTTGTTACTAGTCAAAGGTGAAGAACTCTTTTGAAACACCATTAGCACAACTTGAATATTAAACTTGGGAGAAAATCGACATACCTTGTTTCCGATGTCTCTATCGGGCCATCAGAGAGAGCCACGGTCAAACGAGGTCCAGGATGGAACCGGTCGCCAGCGCCTCGCCTCCAGATTTGAGCACCTGGATTATCCCCGGCCCTTTGAACATATCCATCTTCTGGCTCTATATCGTCTTCTAGATGCGTACTCAAAACGATCAAATTCGACTTTTGGACAGTTGAGAGGGACTTGGTTAGAGAGTCCACTCCGACTTTGTTGATGGGGAGACCAAGTCGCACTGCTGAGAACATGCCGCCCTCCCTGCGACCTGCGACCCAGATCTTGACGCTCCGAAGGTTCTCGAAGCTATCCAGGTGAAGCCAGTGAAAATCAAAGGGATTGTGAGGATCCGTGCTGCTGACAGGTTCGAGCGCATCCTCCCCTTGCAGGAATTTGAACATCTCATTGTAATCAGTCCAATCTTCGTCCAAGACCGAGCACATGAGATGCAGCTGGAAATCAAGAAACAGGGACACCTCAAAGTTGAGAGCGTACTTGCGAAAAGCCTCGGGGATTACGGGGTTGAGGTGCTTGTAGGGCGTTGATGCGTGTGGCGGCTGACAGTGGCCGACAAAGGATTGCAGCGCCAGCATGTCTGTAAAGACGAATGTGGTTGTCGAATACAGAAATCTAAGGCAATCCTCAGAGCTACGAATTTTAGCAATAGACACAATGGTAGTTTATAGGTAATGCTCACATGAACTTGCATGATAGAAGCATTGGCAAGTAGGTGTCTCGATCCCGTTTGGGCTTGTCGTCGCACCAGCATCCCCCTATCGACGTGTTGTAGAAGAAGTTCATTTCTTTCCCAAGCTCCTTGTCGAGTCGCTCGCCGCATTTCCAGTGGTTCATCCAGCAGCTCTCAAGTCGTTGGCGATAAGCGGGGTCATTGAGGGGTTCCCCCAAGGGGACCTGCTTCTCTTGCCTCAGGGCCTCAATCTCGTCTTGCAGCTCATCATGTGGCTGGAACCGGGAAATACAGGGCTCCCGGTGAAGATGTGATTTCGTCTCATCGGCGGCTGGGTCGAGGTGCCAGACAGCATGCTGGCGGGGAGTCCAGGATGGCCAGAGCTCTTTGTAGATGGCTGCTCGAATGTCGTACGGCAGCCGAGTAATGAAGTTGGATTGCGCTTGAGGGTCGGCAGCCATCATGATGCGGGATTGGTCAAGTGCTAAGAGATGGAAATTGATAGATGAAGAAGAGGAGAATAATTGCATCAAATTGTTTAACTATATGTGGTACGTGTCTAGGATGTTGATCGAGGCTGATCGGTAGGCATAACAGGCCCCCGGTCGCCTCCTGAGCATCTCCACCAAGTCAGCCCAACGAGGCACGTAGGGATGTACGTAATGTGCCACCTTTTTTTTCGCGAATCAGAACTGCGGCGGCCTAATTGTTTCTCCGTGCGTCATTTGGAGTCATCTGATCGATTCTCATCCCTTGGCGAAAGAGATTCGGCTCGATACGGGAGAGCGTAAGGGAGGGGTCGACAAACATGTCAGGGCGTCGCCATCATCGGACATGTGCCGAGGTAATAACAAATTTATTCTTCAAAAAGACCAATTTTGCAATTATGAGTAGGTCAGATTTGGTCTTGTCTCTCGAATGCTGCTGGATCTCTCAAGTGCCTGGATCGACTGCCAGCATCCTGAGACACTGCCTGTCCTTCGTGTTGCAACACCGGGATTGCAGTGGCAGATGTGCTTGTCGAGGTCACTTCGTCCGGCAGAATGGATACCTGTCGTCTCTTAGTGTTGGTAATTCTTCATCTTTATGAAATAGAAGTTCCACGCGACCGTCAGATTGGAGAGAGGCTTCCGTAGCTTTATCCCTAGGCTTGGTTACTCGCCTAACCGCTGGCTTCTCGAACGTCCACAAACTTCGAACACCTGCTGGCATACTCTTCAAGACGTGCGACGTAAGCCGTAACTTGTATGCGAGGATCAACATCTATGTGACAGAGTCCCATGTGTCTGAGGACCGGCGTGCGTAGACAAGATAAATGGAATGGCCAAGCACCAGAACCATGTGCGCCAGGATAACGGTGATGGCGAGGCTATTAATGGAGATGGAGGTAAATAGGATGCAAACTCTGTTCCATTCGGTTGCTGTAATGTCAGTCTGCCAGCCACTAACCTCTCGTTGAAGTCATTTCGTTTTGAATCTTTCAGCAATGTCCAGCTTCGCATGTCTCCAGTCATATTCAACGCTCCATCTACATCGTGGCGAGAGTAAATCCAACAGGAAACAAGCCGAGAGGTGCTTTCACGGTAGTGGTCGCGGATAACTCTGAATGCAACGCCTGTCAGGCCAGTAATTGCAAAAAGTATCTGGAGCATAGCAGAGATGACTTAGATATCGACAACGTTTCGGGGCAGTGTTCCCCTACCGAGGTAGAGGCTGTAGATATTGAGAGATATGATGTTTACTGAAGCCAGGATGAAAAGGATATGCATCCCAAGCCTAGCGAATACGGAGCCCCAAGATTGGCTTTAGGTACTCACGATCTGGCCATGCGACTCAGCCAAAGAGCTTAAAGAATAGGAGATTAAAGATTCTAAAGCATATTATTTAAAGACATTAATGCCAAACTTGGTGATTCTGATTTGGGTTCACTTCTACTTGCCTTGACTGATCGGGCCATGGGGCGGCTCAGTACAAGCCAGAGTCGCTCAGTCTAGTCGCGTGACCGCCAACGGATGAAAGTTTCTGTATGCGAAGATGCGACAAGTCTCTGGTAAATCCGTTATGCAGTAGTTAGAATTGTTTGGTCGTTGCGTCTCCTCAGCAATGTCCTCGGCAGGCTTGCTAGCAGTCGGGCAAGGCCACTCTCTTGATCATGTCTCGTCTCATCTCAAAGTGGACAGAGATCTCAACTCAAAAGCCATAGAAGTCAAAAAGAAAGAATGGATAAAGTCTGGACACTTTTCCGCGAAGACGCCACTTGCATATAGAGTGTAGTAGACCCTTCTCTCTGTGGCACCTCAAGTCACAAACAGCCAGCCACATGGACGGGTCAAGCAGGACCAAAGATACCAGCTCCAAAGCCTCTGCTTATCAAGGTCTGCTAATCGAGAATCTTTTTTAAAAAGGAGAAAAACATAGCTTTAGCCTGTTTCAAGGTCTTGTTACAACCTATATAGAACTTACCAGGGATTATATCACCGGTTGATATATGTTGTCCCGTCCCACGCCTTCTTCTGCGTGGCAGCCACCACCAAAGACAGCTGAGCTGGGCAGTGCTGACAGCGGGAATAACCCCTGGTCTCGGCGGGTTCTATCATTGGATAATCCCCCGTCAATGGCTGATCCGGTCAATCCGATGGCCAATTAGAGGCCTCAACTCAAGTCCAAAGATGGAGCATCGCCATCTCAAGTTTCAGCCCCCTAAGCCAGCAAACACGTCGACTTGGCCAAGTTGATAATCAGGCTGTGAGAGAATTCATTCATTCTTTTGCAATATTTCCATCCGTTACATGTTCCGTGCGCTGCTGGCTTCTTTCTCTCTCATCCCGCGCGTCCCGACGAGCCCATTTATCGGAGCACGGCCTGTCTCAGTTTCTTGGCAATGAGCGATAACGCTCATCGAGAACCGAGAGGTTCTCAAGAGGACCACCTGCGTGAGGCTGTGGGAGACGAGGAGGCCCAGCTCCTGCTGCCTACTACTGAGCAATTCGACTTTGAGGAAAACGCCGAGACTCAGCATCCCACGCCACGACGCCGTGTTAAGCTCCTTCAAAGAATCGCAGGACCGGATCCTCCTCGGATTCAAAGCATCAAGCCATTTTTTCCATCTGTTCAACGATACCCTATCGATCTTGTTGATCGCTATTTCGCAACTCTCACGCGCAAGATGATTCTGTTGATCGCGTTCTTGCTCCTCTGGATAATTGCATATTCCATTCCCTTATATGCTGGAAATCGCGCGATTAAGGATTCCCACAACGACTATGTTGTCAACTTGGACTGCGTCGATTCCCTTTGGAGGCGCAAGAACCAGTGTGGACTTGATGGAATAGACTGCCGCCCATTCGTCAACACATCCTTTTCCTTTCGCTGCCCAGCAAACTGCGCCGGAGTCCAGGTGCTGAATCCGCGTGCTGTTGGTGGACTGGACGTCAACTACCGACCATTAGTTATAGGTGACAAAGCCTACCGCGCCGACTCCTTCATCTGTGGTTCCGCTATTCATGCTGGGGTCGTTACTGACAACAAGGGAGGCTGCGGTAGACTCAGCAGATCTGGCGAGCAGAAGAGCTTTCCGGGTGTCGAAAGAAACGGGATCGAATCGATTCCTTTCGACTCCAACTTTCCATCTTCGTTCACCTTTTCAACCGAGTCAGACATCACTTGCAGCGAGGACCCGCGCCAGCTCTTACTCTACGTCTCACTCTTCTTCACTGCCATCTTTTTATTATTCACAACATCGCCGGCCTTGCAGTTTTTTATCGTCTTCATCGCCATTTTTACTCATGTCGGTCTAGCATCCGATCCCCCAACAGCCTCTCATTTCAATATTTCTGTCCTCCCAGATCACATCTCCTCCCTCGCTGGAAGATTGCTTCCAGCACTATTCTGCGCCACCATCATTTACAAGACTTGTGTTTCAAGGGCTTTATCTGGCTTGGAAGCACAACTTGAGAAGGTCCTGTTCTGGCTGGGCGGCTTCTGGCTTGGAGCCCTTTCCAACTACACACTGGATTGGGTTCCCATTAATCGACTCACGGCACATGATTTGGAGCAGCAACCTGGAGCCAAGGTAGCACTCGCCGTCATCATTTGCATCCTTGTAGCAATCGTCTGCCAACAGGTATACGTCTTTTGGTTGGAGAGACGCATGTTGCCGTATCTCGCTCTGTATGGACTCTTCATTCTTGGAATCGTCTTCTTTGTTGTCATACCCGAAGTCGACCTTCGTATCCACCACTACATCTTGGCCCTCCTGCTACTCCCAGGTACGAGCGTCCAGACTCGATCTTCACTATTGTATCAAGGCATACTGTTAGGCCTTTTCGTCAACGGAATCGCCCGATGGGGGTTTGACTCTGTTCTGCAGACACCGGCCGATCTGCGCCAAGACGGTGCCTTTAATTCTTTCGTCCCTACAATAGACACGCCAGTCATTGCATCAACCCCGACAGGATTCAACATTTCATTCTCCTGGGAAGGGCCACCAACGCCCCTGCTTAATGGCATCAGTGTACTCGTAAACGACGTGGAGAGATACCGCCGCTTCTTCCCCGAGACCACCTCCGCCTACAACTTCTCGTGGACACGAGCGACAGACTTTCAACTTCCAGAATACTTTCGTTTTGCTTATATGCGAGACAGGGTAGCGTTGGATTACACAAAAGCAGGGACCTGGTTTGCAAATGGGACTTGGAGTATGCCAGAACCAGACAGTGTATAGCGAGACGTGTGGCCAAGGTGGCTTGGTGACTTTGGTAGTGGAAGTTAATATGTCTCATAGTAATTCGAATGGAATCTTGAATTCGCCGGTTTCTGGCTTAGCAATACGTGAATTGGTTATCCTTGTGATGTGGGGTTGAAGGGAGACTCTCCCCAAGGTTGTCAACACGCAACAGCGCTTGATCCTGGTTGAGATGAGTTCAACTGCTAGGCAGTTTCTGCTTTGCGACGAAGACGGTTCAAGTCCCATGCACTTCCTTCGATATAAAATGAGCTCAACCTCTTTAAATAATAGAGAGACAAGTTGCGCTTTTGTCAGGCACCAGCTGGCCCTTCTGAGCTGCTCCTACGGACCTTTCTCCCACATACGACCATACCTACCGGAAAATACGGGATCCCGTCCGCTCTCCCATAGTCAAGCCTGTAAGGGGTGGATTAGTAGTTGGGTCGGTGACGACCAGCGAATACCTGCTGTTGTATGTTCTTTTTGCCTCTATCACGAAGCGTGGTTGGTGGGCTGTCTTGTTTTTTGCCCTCCGCCGCCATTGCCCCTCGGCTGGAGAGAGGTGATTACTTATATTACGGTTAGCATTTTAGTCACCATTAGGAACCATTAATAACAAAGAAAGTTGCGGATACCTGGTCATTGCAGAGGCCATGTCTGGTTAGCCGCAATCCTCCTGTCAAGCTCGAGAGCAGTCTAGCCTCGAAGTAGTAAACGCCGAAGAGTTTCAGCTGACGGTAAAATTAAAGCAAAGACGGTGAGCCAGTCAAGTGATAGCTTCAGATATGATAATTCTCATCTATCGGCCTTCTGTGGCTGTTCTATTGACTCTTCTATTTGGCTTGCATACCAAGAAACCCTCACGCAGTTTACAACGTTATACTTTAGCATCTTGGATGTGAATACGACCGTGTTAACTCCGACAAACCTTTTCTTGACCCCAGATTATATCGTAGCATCGCCAATCAGCATCACGTGTGGGCAGGGTTCCATGATCCATAACCGAGCGCTAATTTGCCATCCATCGCGGCCGAGCTCTCGCCGCCCCCTTTTTTTTCCCCTTCTGAAACCCGCCTTTATTACCTCTTTAATCCCGACATTTTCGGCCTCTTAGCCTCTTTGCTTCTCTTTTCCATATTGAGTGAGAACCAACATCTTCTTTCTCTTTCTCCACGTTCTTTAATCAAGCCACACGGCGCTTTCACCTCATCCACTCATTGGCCGTGTCCATCTAATAATACAACCTACCCACCATGTCTTCAGCCATCATCACCACTCTCCCCCTCCTCTACGAGGGACCCTTCGTCGCCGAGGTCATCGGTGCTGAAGCCACAGCCACCACTTACGTTCTCAACTGTGACGAAAAGATCATTGAAGATGGCGAGTGCGGTACCTTCAACAACACTGTCGCCGTGGGCCCTTGGGGCAGCAAGACTCTTCCGGCTGGTGCGGCTTCCACTGGTTACCTTGACTACTACCTCACCATGCCGGACCCATATGATCCCTTCGAGTTTTCCATTCACTGCAAGATGAGCCGTACTATCGCTCAAGAGTGCACTACCACCAACCTTGGCGGCAACGATGATGGAACCCCCACTGCGACCTTCTCTGATCTAGACAAGAGTGCAAGCGACTTCGCCATGTTGGCCTATGCTACCGTCACCATTACTGCTGGTCAGGAATTCCTTGCTGCTACGCACTCCGCAGCCACCACTGGCGACGACGCCTCCAACACCGCCAAATCTGCTTCCGACGCAACCAGTGCCAAGGAGTCTGGCGCTGAGGCCACTGGTACCGAGACCCAGGGAACGCCCACTCCTGAGGCGACCTCTGGTGCCTCTTTGAACATTGTTCGTGGTTTTGCCGCCATGGCTGTGGCTGGAGTTGCGACTCTCCTTGTCTCTTCGTAAGAGCAGGCATTAGTTGTCACAACTCACAAGCAGCCAAACAACCTTGTCAAGGCCCTGTAAACCTTTTTGGGTGGAGAATGATACCCTCAACAATCGCTGCAACCAACGAACCCCAGGAACGGCAGGTTGTCAACCAACACGCATCAAAGACAGGGTCGGGTAACTGCACAAGCAAGGATCAACAGTCACTCTTCATGCGGCGGTAATTTATCTTCAGCCAATATCATACCTGCCCGCTTCCGTTGCCTCCGCGCGTCAATCGGACCATTTGGTTTAATAATAATCCGTCCTTGTCTCATAATTGTGCCTGTCTCTTTTCCTCTTCTTACATTTGTTCTCGACGTGAAGCCACTTGTTGTATTGTCCATCCGACTGAAGCTATCTCTCAAAATGTCCACTTCGCCCACAAGCCAGAAGTCTCGAAGCCAAAGTCCCAGGACGAACCTTGCTCCTGGGGAAGCGGTTGCTATCAGGGTAAATAATGGCACAAGTCCCGCACCCATAATCGGTCGCTAAACAGATCTCTTCTGAAGGATGATGAAGAGCAAGACGATGATAATGACTCGGCTCTTGGAAGCGATGACGCGCAAGTAGACTGTGGCCCATTTTCTTCTTCGCAATACTGACACATCAAAGCTCGAGTTCAACTGCGTCTATCACATCGAGCATTCTTCACTATCGGACCATTCAGGGTCGCAGTTTTCACAGCGAAAAATACAACACGGAGTACTTTGCACCAAACGATGATCAGCAAAGTGAATCTATGGACATCACGTAAATTAACTTGTCTAAACCACAGATCGACACAAACTGAGCCTCATAGACACCACTATCTCACCCTTCTCCTTGACAATAAGCTGTTCCTAGCGCCGCTGAAGAAAGATGTGCAGGCAAGTTGACTCTTAAACATGTATAAACGACGAAGGCCTGCTAATATGAGCCAGAAAGTTCTGGATGTGGGCACAGGAACTGGTGAGATTCGCCCATCACATACGTATGGCATATGCTAATCTAGAGATACAGGCATTTGGGCAATGTAAGCACCAGAGCCAGAACTAAGGACATATATCCTAGCCTATGAATCACTAACATGTGACAGTGATTTTGCTGACGAGTTTCCTGGCGCCGAGATCATCGGCACTGACTTGTCACCTATCCAACCAACCTGGGTTCCCCCAAATATCAAGTTTGAACTCGAAGACGCGACGGGAACCTGGAGTTGGCCGGAAAACACCTTTGACTTTGTCCATCTGCGCTACCTCTTTGGCGCCATTGCCGACTGGAACGCGTTGTTTGCTGAAGCCTACCGCACTTGTAAGCCAGGCTGCTGGGTGCAGTCCTGCGAGATCGATCCCCCATTTTACAGTGACGATGGGACGGCTGATGATAATACTGCCATGCAGACGTGGAACACGGTAGTGAGAGAGGGAGGCATCAAGTTCGGGCGTACCTTTTGTGTCGTAGATGAGGGCCTACAGGTACCGGGACTGGAAGCAGCAGGTTTCGTCGATATTCAACAGCAAAACTTCAAAGTGAGAGTCATACCGGGCAACATTTGCTCGTTTGCAGCAGATGTCTAATGTAACTTCAGGTTCCTGTGGGTAGCTGGGCCAAAGACCCCAAGCTTCAGCAAGTGGGACAGTTTCTCCGGTCGACCATGGAGAATGACATGGAAGGTCAGGAATCATTAAAAATATGAGTTCCTATTTCTGGGTCACATAGGTTCTAACGTCTCCTAGGGTATACGATGATCTTATGGCATCAGGTCATGGGTTGGCCCAAGGACGAATACCAGGTTTTCCTCATGGGTTTGCGCAAGGCCCTAAGGGACAAGCGGATTCACTCATACATGAACTTGCGCTATGTCTGGGCCAGGAAGCCAGAAGAGACAGCCGAAGCCTGATGGTTTCTGCGATGGCAACTCTGGAAGAGATTGGTGGGAGGTCCTTGTCTATTGATCCTTCTCCGCTAGGTACTAGGAAGGACTATCAACTCAGAAAACGGTCAAGGCAAACACTCTGCCAGCCGACACTCTACTTCTAACCCATCAGGTTGACGTCTTGAGTGTCGTTGCTCGCCTGACCAAGCTGAGATATCGACTCTGTCTTGCGATGACGGTCACTCTCCATAACTCGTCTCCGAGCATCAATATAGATCATGTACTCTTCGTAGGTGTGTGGCAGGACCTTGAGGTCCTTGGGCACGGAAAAAGTATAGTTGAACTGACCCGTCGACTTTGCAACGCCGTGCTCAACATCCCTGACCTTGCTGTCGACTCGAACATGGACTCGCGTCATGGGCCTGTCGGAGTCTTGTTGCTTAGGCTCCGTGCCGTCCTCCTCCAGCAGTGGAGGATCAGTATATGCAACCGTAGCAGTCAAATACAAGACACTCCCGACAGGGACAGGGTTGCGGAATGTGCAAGGATCAGCACTGATAAAGGTTGGTCGTGCATGAGCGAAACTGGCGGCGCAGCAAAAAGCCAGCTCGAAAGTCTGCTTCAGATGGAAACCACCAAAGATCATGGTCTGATGCCGGTTGCGGTATTGAGGTTGCATGATGGCCGCGGTTGATAGTTGAGTTTTGGCCATGGCAACAACATTTTTCGGCTGACGAAGGCTGTTGTTGGGGTCGTGATATGCGAGTTGTCGAAGCCAGATGTTATGAATCAAGGCTGATTCGGGGTCATTGGGCTCCGACTGGAGGAGTGAAGCCTTGAAAGCCTCCTTCTTCAACAATGACTTTGCCTCTCCCGCCTTGAATATTTTCTCCTCTTCTGGCGTAGTGTATTCAAGTTTAGGCAGGTTGACAGGCTTCCTAGTCTCAGGATCCAAGGCCACCATGGTGAATGTGCATGTAAGCAGGACGTCCTCGGGCTTGCTTGGCTCACCCTCAGCCCTAGCCTTGGCGACCTTGCATGTAATCTCCACACTGCTCCGCCCAGAAGCATATGTAACCTGACCACTGTATTCGAGATCACAGATTTCTGTGAGAGGGTGCGCAATGGTAATTCGATCCAAAGCGGCTGTCACTGTCGTGACTCCAGGACCGGTATGTTTGTAGACAATGATACCGGAGAGGGCATCCAAGTCCATGAACAGTGTGCCGAGTCTGGTTAACGTTTAGTTAAATTCACCAGGATACCCAGTTGTCTACCTTATGTGGCCAGAAGAATTGATGTAAGTGTCGGATAGCCAAGGATCTTGCCCCAATGGGAGCACGACGCGGTGATAACTATCACTCATCTTCTTTGGAGTAAGGTCACGTTCCTTCGGCTTCTCTGGTGCCTGAGCATCTTTGTGCCCCTGCTGAATTCGCAAGGCCTCAATCCAAGGGATGCGGAGCCTCGTGTCCGTGAGACCAGGAAATACTCCATCCGTCTGTGTCCATGGTGTAGTATGGAAACCTCTTTGGTAACGAGCCGCTACAGCGCCTGATAGCGAATTGGCAGTGGCTCGCTTCAGTGAAGCGGCTAAACTTCTGCTTCTGGTCATCATTGTCAATTGTTGCATTGGTGATCTTTTGTGACGTGTCTCGTGCTAAGTTTGTTGGCGCGGTCTGAGACATTGGATCTGTTTGACGCGGTGCCACTAACGTGTCTGCCTGAGGCACCTCGGTGTTTGACATCCACGGGTACAGCGGATACTGACCTCCGAACTATCCGTTAGTCTGGGGCGTCTTGGTGGAGCACGCCGGAACGCGGGTGACGGCATCGGCAAGCTAACCACGATGCCGACGGGATGACGATCCGGCAGTGTTTGCCAGCTGCCTTTCTAGTCTGAGTTATCTCGTAAATGAGGAAATTCTCCGCTTGGTCAGGAGTCATAAATTCCAAGTTATGCTTAGCCTTGGAGGATATTATTGGGTTGTGTGACAGTTGTCATGATCCATAAGCCACCCGCATAAGCCATTAGCCGGATCTTATCTCAGCCATCCAACGGACTTCATATCTGAACCATGACCATTTGGGATACATCGCCGGCATGATCTTTTGGCCGCAATTTGTCTTACGAAAACAGGGAAGATGAAATGTTTATCAGGAATTAATTTCTAGAACATGCCGACAACCAGGAGGGAAGCTCGTGTGAGAAGTGTCTCCAGATGGTTGTGTCAACTTACCCTGTACTCATTCTCAGTTCAAGCAAAATTTTCAACGTGTCCTCGCCATCTGTATGATCAAACTGATACTATTCCAGAGCTATCTCAATAGATGTTTTTGTTTAGCTCCAACTCGTCACAAAATGTATTTGCAATGTGATTGTGAGTGAGATGAGGCATGAGAGTGAGTGAGGTCACGTGAAGACGCGCCTCACCCAACGCGTCTCGGGTCAGCCCAAATTTAGCCATCATGGTCATGTTGGACCCATCTCCACTCAACCACCTGCACGACCCCATGCTATATACAGGTAGTGCAACAATCCGCGAGGTGCCCCTACGTTCACAGGGCTGAGTTTCCCGTCTGGAGGGGCGCTAACTGAGAGCTGACATGTTCGTATCCGCTGTGGAAGAAACATACGATGGCCATGTTGCTTTGACATAACGGCTCGTATGGGAGGGACGAGGATAGCTAGTGAATGAGATGGCCACTAGCTCGAAAAGCTGAAGATCCGTACTACCTAAGCTTGCAAGATGGTAACATTGCAGGCTTCCCCGTACAACTATAGGCATGGCACCTCCCCCCAAGCAGTGCATAAAGACGTGAGAAGACGGCCCGAGTCCAGCGCCACTGGAACAGCATCAGCTCACAGCATGGGTCGGCCCGAAATGATTTCCATCGTGATTCCCATTATCCAGCCCAAATTGGCTAGTTAGACCCCAGGTTGTGAGGACTCGTCAGCATTTGGGGTCCGTAGTGTGATGTATATGTGGTGTAGGCCAGCGGGTGGTCTAGAACCTATGTTGTCTTGTTCTCGTGGAACTATGCGCCGCCAAGGAAGGAGTTGGGTTCCTCAGAGAGGCTGCTGAGTAGCTGGTCTTATTCCCTCAGACATGCATTCCTGACATGGTTATTGAGTAGTCACTGCTTAGAAATATCGGCTGCAGTAGACGAAAGCGGTCTCATTTTTCGCAGCTGAGAACAAAGGGTCTTGACACGGCAGTTGAAATGGAACTAAATGCTGACGTGCACGTGTAATGTTGTGATGAAACGTCCGTATATAACATCCAATAAAATTACCCAATAGATGAGAGCTACAGCGGGTTCTTGTCATGTTCCGCTGTCCGTCAGCCGACGACCCCTGGGGAAGTGCATTTGGCTTACATGACCAATCAGAGGTACTGTGCTTGGTCCTTGCCTACTCCGTTGCCTCTGGCTAGGCTTTGAAGGGCAAGATACCCTCAGATTTATATGGAGTCGGCGGGATATAAAAGGCCGCAAGACCTGTCTCCCAGAATTGCACCCCAGACACTCTTGCACTTTACTCTTCAACCACCACTTCTCTCACACTTACTTCACACGTCCCAACATACAAGATGCAGATCGTCAACCTTTCCGCCCTGAGCCTCTTCGTTGCTTCGGCCTTTGCCGCCGACTGCTTCGGCAACACCCAGAGCGGCATCTCCAAGTGGGCTGATGCCTATTGGGATGCTCGCGCCAAGATGTGCGGCAACACGGATTGCGAGTACCAAAAGGACTGCACCACTCGCTCTTCCAAGACCATCAAAGGTCTTGCTTCCGTGACTGTCAACGTTTCCCTCAGCCGCAAGCACACTGGCAGCCAGAAGGGATTCAAGAACTGCTGGGTACGTCTTCTTCCTTGACTCTCGTGATCAAAGCTAACATATCACTTTTAGGACGCCACTGAGTATGTCTTGGAGCAATCAATTGTCAAGCCGTTACTAATAGTCGCAGGAACATTATCAACCAGTGTGTCTATTACGAGCAGAAGATGTCTGGCACTTGGGAGTACAACGGCCAGCTGTACCAGATCAACGCCTGGTACTCTTAGAGGGGATGAGCAGTTGGTATCTTGGATGAGTGATGCGGGAACTCTTGGGGTTTCAATTCAAGATGATCCTATGGCACTTTCTTCTTCATATTTTTACCATCTTTGTACTTACATATTGGCTATTCTTCGCCGCTGGGATTGCCCTCATCCGCGCCACTCACAGCGGAAAACAGCCGGATTAAAATACTTGACATCATTTCAATTCTACACGTGGTCCTCTAGTGTCATGTTCTCTTTGACCGGCCTCGACAAATCTGTTAAATCTCTAGTGGCTCTGTCAGGTGGGCTACCTAGTCAATAGTAAAGAAGTGTGCCGGGAGCAAAAAGGTCAGTGTGTCGACTACTACCTAACGTTAATTCACTGGCGCTGCAAACTGGTGGGATGGAGAAGACACGATGTCAAGTAAGTAATGTAAAAGCTATGAAGCATGCACCTCCCAGCCTCAGAGTGGAACTTACAAGGCGTGGCTGGTTTTCCTTGGCTGCATGATTTGCACTTTTCAGATAATCAGGTGCCCAAGCCACAACGCGCAACTTCGTTGGGCACCAGGCTGACAGAAAGTCCATCCTTTTTTTCCTTTTGTTTTCTCGAGTTTCGTCTCACATTTTCTACAACCTCGAGACGTTCGTTCGCGAGGATCTAGCAAGAACCATGGAAGTCGCCGCCAGCATCATTGCCGTTCTTCAACTCAGTGAGCGCGTGATTGGCGCTTGCAAGTCGTACATTGATGCGTATCAAGACTACTCCAAGGATCTTCGATTGATCTGCGTTGAGACTTCTTCAATCAGAGCCGTTTTTGAAACCCTAAGCTTCCTTGATCCCCATGACCCAGAAGATTCCGAAGCATTGCAGATAGTGAAACGCCCGGACGGACCGATCGCCGGTTGCAATGAAGCGATCGGTGAGTTAAGTAAGTTGTTGCCACCGGCAAAGGCGCATTCTGGGGCGGGAAAGTCAAAGAAGCAGAAACTAGAATCGACCTGGACCACGTTGGCCTGGCCGTTGAAGTGTGAGAAGGCTCGCAAATTGCTCGATGAGCTCAACAGTCACAAAGCCACCATCAACATGACACTCACTGGTCAGATACTGTAAGCTGAGCCTCAAGGTCACCACCGTATTCGCTAGCCTTCTAATCAGGCACGAGTTGGGTGCAGTACAGAACGCTGTTGAAAATGCGAACCGGACATTAACATGTACTCGAACCGTTTCAAATGCTTCATGTACAAAACTGACATTTCAAAGATGCACAGCAACGGGAAGTTTGCGATTGGTTGGAAATCGTGAACCCTTCTTCGAACCATAACGCGGCCGTTGACTTGTACGTCGATGGAACGGGAGACTGGGTCTTTCTTTGTCAGCCCTGGAGCGATTGGATTGACCGAAGAAGCCGTGTTGTTTGGATGCACGGAATCCCTGGCGCCGGCAATATCGTCCTAACAGCGCATCTTTTCCGGCGCATTTTGAAGCGATATGAGCAAAGTTCCAGTAGCAAGGTCGCGTGCGTCTATTTCTACTACTACCACGGCCACAATCGAGACGAGACTATGCCATTTTTGCGATGGCTACTCAGCCAGCTGTGCCGAAAAAACGAGCAAGGTTCCAAATTCTGTCTATCATGCCTTCAGATCTCACCTCGAACCAAACAAAATCCGGTTACTGGACTTTCTAGCTGGGATATTGCAACACTTCGAAACGGTCTGGGTTACAGTCGATGCCCTAGATGAAATCCAGAACCGAGAGAGTATGCTGAACCTCCTCCAAACGCTTAGTCGAGACGACCGATTCGGGAACATACAACTCTTTGCATCCAGCAGGGAATGCCTTAATATTCAAGAAGCAATGCTGGCTATTGCTGAACCACTGTCCCTCTCGAACTCCTGGGTGGAGGCGGACATTAGGCTTTACGTGGAGGAGATGATCAATGCTAGTAGAACTTCCAGTCGCTGGCCCAACGAGCTTCGCCAAGAGGTTAATGAAGCATTAGCCAAGGGGGCAAAAGGGATGATTCGTTGGGCTGTCTGCCAGTTAGACATCCTTCGACGCCTAAAAACAACAGACAGGATCAGAAAGGCAATCTTAAGCTTACCGGAAACGCTGGACGAGACCTATGAAAGAATCTTTCCCTACATCCATGGTGACGATAGGGCACTGGTTCGACATGTTTTGTGGTGGATTCATGTCTACAACACGCTGTGGAGCTCACATGTAGGAGACATTACAACCCAGATCTTGCTGGATGCTTATTGCATGTGTGAAGAAGAATCCAGTTCATCAGATTTCTGTCTTGTTGACATTGGGCTACTAAAGGAAAGCTGTGCCTGCCTGATAACCTGGTCTTCAGGTCAGTCTTCGGATCAGTCTGGCAATGGCTCCGAAGTAGAGTTCGCAAGGACCGCTCACTACACGGTTCGAGAATTCCTTGAATCAGATCGAACGTCGGAAAGTGCTTCATTCTTTCGTCTTCAGCCTGACAAAGTGTACAAAGAGGTCTTGAGTTCTGTCTTTGGTCGTGCCAATGTCACCACCTTACTACAAGTTCCCCGAGGCAACGTATTAACGCAGGACTTGGGTAGATATTGCTCGGCTTCTGCCGTCAGAGCATTCAAATACCTCGAACCACATATCGAACCGTCCCTTGCCTTTCAGTTTCTGGATCAATGTTCAGCTAGATATCCAAAGCTTCAAGTAAATGGAATGATCTATGGGATTTGGGAAACGCATAGCCCATTCCCGGAATGGGTTAACTGGACATCCCTGGAGGCAGACAGCGCCGCTATTGGCATCGCCTTACAGCTCATGGAACTAGGTTGCTGGCAACCTCAAAGGCTTCCTTCATGCGTACGATACCAACGAGGTTTTGGAGTCCTCCTTTTCACTTAAAGCGAAAGGTCACAGAGCGTACTGGATTGAGAGCTGCGACCAAAGAGACGATTTAGTTCTTCGAGGGACCGTCTTGGACTACTTTGCAATCTTTTGTTACGACTACAAAACACTCGAAGCGTTCTTATTATTGCTCGATCAGGTACTGGGCTATATGGACCTGAACTCTGTGCTTCAGTTCTATGCTGCAGGAGACGTCAAGCATGTCAGTCAACAAGCGATATACTTAGTAGGTTGCTTGAACTCGGCGCTGATCCAGATTCGGACGACTTCCGAGTCTCTCCGTTACAGATTGCATGCGTGCAGGGAGATTTGGCTTCAGCTCGAATACTTCTAGAAGCAGGGGCGGACCCAAATTATACAGGAAACCAGCTCGCAGCCGAGTAGGATGGAACGTCAATCCTACGATTCTTTGCACAACTTCATGGGATGAGTCCTTTGCGTGTCATTAGCATAGCTAAGAACCGCGACCATTCCATTAAACCTAATAAGAATGAGTTGATAAAATTACTGCTGGGATATCAAGCAAGGAACTTTGAAAGTAAGTCTGAGCATACCTATTCGACGCTCCAACGAATCAAAGCTCCACTTGAAGAGGGATCTAACTTCGGGCAGCATCCAGTCACCGCAGAGTTGACGTGGATTTATTTGATTAGGAGATGGTCGGTGAAGCAGTGTGAAATAGAGAGACGTGATAGATTCTACGGAATGGGAAGGGATACTCACTTAAAAGGCCATGGGAGCCTCTTTGAATAAAAAACCAACCGTGATTGAGTCCCAGTTTCTGGTGTTAGAATGAAACTGCTTTGGGGCGCTTAAGTTAGGGCAGACTGAAATATATCCCACATCTCTAGCTTCTACGGTCAACATCTTGAAAGATGACCGGAATCCGAAGACATAGGGGATTAATGCAACACAGTGCTATAATATGGTACACACAAAGGGCCTTCTAGATAACCTTTGCATACTAGGTAGGCACATACAGTCCTACAGCTCTGTCATAGGGTAATCTATAGTATTCATTCACCTCTCAAACTACCCTTCTTGACCACATGTTGAGAAAACAAGGACCTCTTCGAGGCTCTGTAGGGTAAGGAAATTGAGCAAAGTCCGTGGTAAAGTCCGTTCGGTGGTGTTCCGCGACTCGCTTACTCGAGCGGTGACCAAAGCCAATTACAGTAATTGATCGGCAACGGTGGTGAGCTGAATTACAAAGAGGTTTTAGCTCAGGCAGAAGAGAAAAAAATGCAAGCCTGACTGTGAGCGTGAAGTATTGCATCTGACGTGATTGATTCCCAGTAAATGAGGAGACTTACAAGCGAAGCCTGACGTCGGTTGTTCAGTTGCGACATGCTGCAGGAATCAATAGTTTACGCTCAGGCCAAGCGAGTGGTTTGAGGCTTGAGAATGTGCAGATGCCACAGCCTGATCTGCTGCATGACCTGATCCTTCAGAAAAGCCATTTGGGGGCTTGTGCCACGAATGCCAAGGTACAGAGGCGTGTGCAGACGAAACATGGAAGCGAGACAATGTGAGCTGAAAGACAGGCGCGTCCAGGGCACCGGCGCCTCTTGGCACAGGCGTGGACCATCCTGGAGCCCGGTTCCTGATGGAGAAGCCTTTAGTGGCTTTCAGCCCTCAGTCTTGGCATTCTCAGGGCCAACGGACCAACAGACATTCGCGGAATTACGGTTGACAGAGTCTTAGGTGCTAACTTTTTTGCATGACTACGGATTTAGGCGGTGTTAAGTTTCTATGATGCCACCGTACTGAAAATTCTGTCTTTTGGCGTAGTGCGCAATAATTCGTCTGTAAAAGGGGGACTCATTCAATGAAACATTCACAAAGCCAAAAGTTCAACATGTATGTACCAAATGCGTAAATTGACGACTTTTCTAGGACTAGGTGCCTCTGAATTGAATTTAACAAGAGAGATTATTAAACCTGGAATAAAAATTTGTCCTTGTTCCCGAATCCCTGTTCGTCCATACATGCATCACATCACCAACCATCGTGGCTTCCCCCTTAGACAGTAAGAGGCTGGCTGAGAGTAAGTGTGACGGGCGAGCCGCTCAGAGTCACCCACTCAATGGTAGGCTCAGAGCCCAGAGTGTCAGAGCTAGACGAGCCGCCAGATGCAGAGGCGCCACCGGGCACAGTGACGGGGACGGGGACAGAGCAAGAGTTGCCGTCGGCGGTGACGGTGACACTCTCAATGGTCTTTCCATCATCAGAGAAGCCATACGACAGCTGGGGCTTGCAGTCGTCCAGAGTCTTCCGGTCAAGGAAGTACTGGGCAATGTCGTCGTGCTTCAGAGACACAATGGGCCAGTCGGTGAGACGGTACAGCTCCTGGGTAATGGTCTCGACCCAAGCCATGATAAGAGACATCTTGCCCGTCTGGTCACCAATGGTGATGGTCTCCATGTCGACCTGGCGCATGTTGGCCTGGTGGAACATGTAGGGGTCAGCCTGCAGACCAAGCAGGTAGCGAGTGTTCTCGGTTCTGGCGTTATCCAGGAGGTTGGTAAAGTCACCGGAGCCACCAGAGGTGTCAATCCACTCCTGAGTCGTGCACTCGGCAGTGTCACAGTTGTAGTAGATGGTGGTAGCGAAGCGAGGAACAATGACCAGACCATCATAGCCGTTACCCTCGACGGAGCTGATGAGAGGCCAGAACTTGCTGTCGGGGTTCTTCAGGGGGGTTCGGGTGTTGTCACCGACCACGTAGAGAATCTCGTTATCCAACCACGCCTGGATGACATCGGCGTTGTGCAGGCCAGTGATGGCAGGGGGAACAAGACCGTTGGTAGAGTACCGCTGGGCCTGGTCAATACCCATCTGGCTCATCCAAGCGCGGTTGAAGTCAATCTCGCGTGCAGCATCCTTGTAGGTGGCGTTGTTGAGCTCCAGATGAGTAAAGGTGTGCGAGAGATGGGCAAAAGCGTTCAGGTTGTCCGTGTTGAGGAACCACGAGGCAAATTCGTCAAGCTGTGCGCAAGTCTGGGACCAGGGATACTCTCCGTAGACAAACTCGTCGGACCACTTGTCCTCGCCAGTGCCTGGGGGCTTGGTCCACTCCAGAGGAGTGTCAGGAGGATAGTCATAGTCGACGGCATAGTCAGGGACGCAGTTGTCATCGCCTGTAGGCTGCTCAACAGCAGCAATGATATCACCGTTGCCGTTGTGAGCCATCTCGAGCCAATAGTCCGATCCAGCAGGGAGACGGGAGTTGAGGCTGATTTGCCAGGCGACATGGCCCTCCAGATCATCAGTGCGGATCTTGAACTCCTCACCGGCGGGCAAGTACAGGCCAGTGGCGAGCTGAACATCGTCAACCTGGGTGCTCAAGTGAATCTTGCGCTTGCCGAGGAAGACACCACGGGTGATCCAGTGGATGTGAGCGTGCTGGAGGAAGTTGGTGGTCTGGGACCAGTCTGCAGCCCAACCGATGAACCAGACAAACTGCTCGCGACCCTCAAAGGTGTTGATGACACCGGCGACAGTGTCCTCAGCATAATCACCACCAGGGCCAAACTTGGCGATCTGCTTGGTGTTGGAGTCGGTGATGGTGGCAGGGTAATGCCAGATGCCCTTGGTGGAGAGGCCAGCGTCGCTGAAGAATCGTTAGTTGAGTTCATGGCATTGAATCAGGTGGAGAAGAACTTACGTCTTGAGATTGGCATGGGGGAAATCACTGGTATCAGTCAGGCTGATGAGCTGGTCGACGCCCTCAGCGCAGCATCCAGCGCCAGAAGCAGTAGTTCCAAAGTTGGGACCAGGGTACTCGTTGATGCGGACCAGGCGAACCTTGAAGTTGATCTGGTATTCGTAGATCTTCTCCCACTGCTCGGTCGAGATGGCACTCCTCCAACCATCAGAGTACTCGTAGGAAACAGAGTCTACTACAACAATGCCACCATAGTTACCCTTGCTAGAGGAAGAGTTGAGAGTGGGCAGCTCAAATCCAGTCTGAGGGACAAGGACCTTCTCAAAGGGGATGCCATAGCCTTCGAAACCCCAACCAGCGGATGAAGCAGCATACTCATCCTTGGCAAAGATGAGGATGGTGCTGTCGACAGTGCCGACGGGAAGCTGGCTGCTGGATGTGGAGGAAGAGGTGGAATCAGATGTGGTGGAGGAGGCTGCCGAAGTGGCAGAGGCAGACGAAGTTGTCAACGATGCAGAGGTAGTCTCTGTGGAAGATGAAACGCTGACACTGCGAGCAGAGAGCGAGTTGGATGTGGTGGCCGACTCGGTAGTAGAGTCAGCGGCACTCGTGGAGGTAGACTCGGTCGCAGAGGTAGTCTTGGAAGCCTCAGATGTGGTCTGGGACGATGTACCAGTGGCAGTCTCTGAAGAGGCCCCAGTAGTAGACTCGGAGGAAGTGTCAGTAGTGCTCTGAGAAGAAGTGCCAGAGGTAGTCTGAGAGGCATCGGACGTGGTCTGAGAAGAGGTACCAGTGGTCTCGGAAGAGGTGCCAGTGGTAGTCTCGGAAGTACCAGCAGTAGCCTGCGAAGAGGCATCCGATGTGGTCTTGGAAGCATCGGAGGTAGTCTGAGCAGAGATATCCGACGAAGTCTTGGAGACATCGGTGGTCTGGGAGGAGGCATCAGAGGTGGTGGTGGAGGCACCGTCCGACTTGGAAGTCAAAGTGGTGTCATGAGAGTTGGTAGAGGCAGTGGACGACTCCTTCGAGTCATCAGAGGTAGCCGTGCTGGCAGTGGAAGCAGTGTCTTGAGAGCCAGTTGATCCAGCAGAGGACTCAGTAGAGCCCTTAGTGGATGTCACCGTTGAGGCAGACTCAGTTGTAACACTGGCGTCAGACCCGCTAGTGGCAGAAGTGGCAGTCTCAGTCTTGGACTTGGAGTCATCATCTGCAGTGGAAGCAGACTCTGTAGATGACCTGGTGAAAGACACTGAAACATCCGAGACAGAGCCTGACACTGAGGAAGACGCAGTATCGGACTTGTCGGAGGAAGAGGCTGCCTCAGAGGTGGTGGTACCAACAGTCTCTGTGACGGTCTTGGTAGAGATGCTAACAGTGACAGAGTCACCCGGGATGCAGGGAGAGGCATGAGTCCCAGCCAGCGCAATAGCGCCGAGAAGGCTGTAGGACAAACGCATTATGCCAGACAAGAACAAAAATCAAACAAAAAGAGAGTAGAGAAAGGACTAGTGAGTGACGAGGGTGATGCCAAGGGGCAAGAAAGGAACGAGTGAAGGATGAACCGGGACGGGCATGAGAACAAGAGAGCAGAATCTCAAGTCTTAATGCGGATCTTAAAAGTACAAAGTAGACTGACAAAACACCACCAACCGTACCGTGGCCAACGCATTTGCAGGACTGGACCTCCCTCCATGGATGGCGACTTTCAGCCATGGTCTGGCTATTGACGCACGCACACGCTTACCACTGCAGCCTCGCGAGCGAGAGATTTGACCATGGTCCTTAAGCCAGCCCGTGTCGAACTATTGATTCCTCTGTGACGAGAGGCGACGCGGCCTGGCTTGGGGTGGGGAAGGATGGGGTGGTTGTCGGCGGTTCAGGGGGAACCGCATAAGCATTCAATGTAGGATAGCAGGTAAGAGCGAGGCGAATTACCGCTTCGAGAAAACAAGACAGGCATCGCCAAGAAATAGGCGCTCTTGCAAATTTTTTCCTTTTGGGTTTCAGGTGCGTGCGCTGCGTGTGGTGTGGACTGCAGGCGGGCGACCGTTGCTGGCATCCATTCCGCCCACCCAGCCACAGTAACGCTTGATTCGTAGTACGCATGCTGTGGAACGTTGTCGAGGCCGTAGCGTAGGATGTGACAACTGCCGTGCCTTGGCTAGCCTCGACAATCGATCTAGGAAGGAGTCTAGGGTTGGTCAGGGGTTGACTCTCTAGACAAGGGGGGGGGGGTGAGATGCGTTTTAGCCTTGGTGCCTCGGATGGAGCACGGAAATGACCCTTTGCGGGCCGGAAATACATTGGCTCGATCCGTAGCCAATCAGAAACATGTTTCAATTCCAGGTTATTCTTGGACCCTTTTCTCCGTCCGTGCCGTGAGAGATGGGCCAGCGGTTGCCTCTAGCAAAGGCCTCATTCAGCCTTGTTCAAACCAGGGCGAAAAGAGCGGCCAAGTCACGACATATTCCTCGACGTTTTTGGTTGCATTTTTCAAGCGCTTGCTTACTTGTTCACTGTTCATTGTTATCATCGCCTTCTACGACACTCGTTTGTTCCCTAATAGTGTAATAATTTGTCCCCTTCTCGTCATTCATTCACCATTTTTTCCTGTTCCTGTCACAATTTTAGCACCTCCGAGTGCCCCGCGATGAAGTCTTCGGCGGCCTCCGCGGCCCAGGAAGCTGGCGACAAGGTCAACACCAAAAAGTCTTGGCCTCTGTGGAAGAAGCTCGCTATCGTCGGCATCATCCTCATCATTGTTATCCCTCTCGCCGTCGGCTTGGGTGTCGGCCTGTCCAAGAACAAGGGCGGAGATGATGACAGCTCTGGCGACGACGACCAAGACGACTCTGGCTCTGACAACGACACTCCTGGTGGCGACACCAACCGTACCTCGATCTGGCAGCCAGAGGTAGGCGCCGCCTGGCAGATCATCCTCATCAAGCCCATAGAGATCGGCGACGACGGCAAGGTCACTCCCGACGTCGACATCTACGATATTGACCTCTACGATAACGACGAGTCTACCTTTTCCGCCCTCCACAAGGCCGGCAAGAAGGTCATCTGCTACTTCAGTGCCGGCTCTTGGGAGGACTGGCGCGACGACAAGGACGACTTCGACGAGACCGATCTTGGTGACGAACTCGACGGATGGCCTGATGAGCGCTGGCTCAACGTGTCCAGCCCAGCCGTGCGTACCATCATCAAGAAGCGCATCGAGTATGCGGCCGAGAAGGGATGCGACGCTATTGACCCAGACAATGTCGATGGATTCGTGAGTCGTCGCTCAGAGTAAAGCAATACGAAGAACGAGGGCTGACCGCGTATAGCAAAACGAGAACGGCCTTGACCTAACCTCCGACGATGCAGTCTCCTTTGTCAAGTTCCTGGCAGACACGGCAGCCTCGTTCAACATGTCGACAGGCCTCAAGAACGCTGGAGACATTATCCCCGACGTCATCTCGGATGTGCATTTCTCCGTTAACGAGCAATGCGTCGAGTACGCCGAATGCGAAACGTTCGCCGAATTTGTCGAGAACGACAAGCCCGTCTTTCACATCGAGTACCCCAAGGGGACGCCTAACAAGGTTTCAAGCAAGGATTCAAGCGAAATATGCTCCCAGAAGGGCAAAGCGGCGGGGACAGAGCGCTTCAGCACCGTGATCAAGACCATGGATCTGAACGGCTGGGTCCAGTACTGCGACGGTAAGAAGTACACGACTGACGTGGACTCTTGAGATTAGATTGATGTGATGCGATGGGGACGCTTAACATGCGACGCTTAAGAGCGTGCGTGCACGAACCCTGCGGTGGAAGCGGTTGGATGGAACGGACGGACTGTTTTGGATGGACGGGCAGACGGACGGGGACGGGCTTTGTTTCATTCGTATTTCTAATGGATCTCTCTATGGAGCCAGCGCATTGTGTAGCCTAAAATAATTAAATCCACCGATCTTGAGCCAATCCATCCATCCATCTTTGAGTCTTCCATTCTCTCCACCTGATTCTGCGGCCTTCCCCATCTAAACCTAGCCATATTCTCCGAAAACCTGGTCACCGACGATTCTAGCACCTTGGCCAGCCCTGCCCTGTTTTTCTAGCCCTCCTTGCGAGTCCCTGGGGAACCTACACGCCATCCATTCACGCACGAGCGGCCTCTCCGGAAGCTCCGGACCCGACCTGGGGCTGTCCCGAGCGGCCCACCTCGTCCACGATGAGACTCCAGCTGTCGGGCCATCTGTTGTAACCTCCACCCAGCTGGTCCGTCAGATACAAACCGCCGAATCCCAATTCGCCGATTTGGCGTGCCAAGGACGCCGCATCGCCCAGGCATGAGTGGACCATGACTACGGCCTTGGCGCTCAGGTGGGAGGGGATCTGAGCGACGGCCTGAGTCGTGAAGTATTCGTTCCAGTGCTGTTCAGACTGCTCAAAAACGACGATGTGGTCGGCATGCTCGTAGTAGCCCGGATCGACAACCACACCAGGGTTGAGCACCACCAGCCCGGTCCGGCCAGTGTCGTGCTCCCAGCGAGACCTTGTAAACTGGGCCAGACCCGCCATCAGAGGAATGCCTTCGGCCGATGAGGGAGCCTCGTCGAAAAAGATGCCATCTACCCTGAACTTATCGTTCCAGCCGAGATAAATGCCGATGTCTCTTTCGACATCGGCCACAGGGCGGTCGCCGTAGCTGCAATGCACGTAGCCCAGAGGGACGACGTTGCCAAGCTTGCCCAGGCGGCTCAGATTTGCCGCGTAGCTCGAGTCGGGGAAAGGGTCAGGGCCAGGGCCGTTGCAGGGGTTGACAATGACGATGAAGGACACATGGGGGTTGGCGCGGGCGGACTCAAAGATGGAGTCCCAGGCGCCACTAAGCGGATAAATGTAAAGTGGAACGACGATGCAAGGCGTGCTAGGGGGTGATGCGGGCGCCATTCCGTTCGTGGTGGTGAGAGATGGGTGAAGTGTGAGAGAGTACTGAGTAAAAGGGGGGGAGAGATGAAGGAGGTCAGTGGTGGGTTGGGGATCTTTTTGCCTCTATTTTTGGAGGAGAAACAATGCGAGACCCATTGAGAGACCGTCGAAAAGAGGTATTTTATAAGGTTTGAGTATCCATGTTAAGCTTAGTTGCCTACTTCTGCCACGCACGTTCGTATGTATGGAGCACCACCTGAGAACAGATCCATCCTCTCGTTTTTTTCCCGTGGTCTCCTGGCTAGTGAGACAGCGGGACGACCGTCGATCAGCCACCCGGGGGGAGGAGATTAATTCTTGGTGTCTTGAGGCGCTTAATTAAGCTTATCTCGAAGGAGTGAACTCCTCGCAGAGGATGCCACCCCCTGTCCCTGACACCTGAGCACTAACAAGCCACTGCAGAGCCACTGCAACCAGCCGTGTTTTTGGGGGCGTTTGGCGTGCCCATTAGCCGCGTTGACGCCATCCAAAGGTGCTAAATCTCGTTTCTCGTTCCTTTCAGCTGCTCTAGGGGCGCTTTAGCAGACGGGCCATCAGGACGGCACAAACGGTCCACTTGGCCTGACGGGAGAACAAAGCTAAAGTTAAATATACGTCATGGATCAAGGACCGACTAAGAGAATGTCGAATACGAATTGCATTTTCCGCCTTTCATGACTAGTTCCCTACATACCCTCTTTTTTTTTTTCTTGCCTTTCTCCGCCCTCATGGATGTCAGGTTACATCCTCTGCTGCGAGTGCCCATTATTAGATATTTCTACTATGTATGATTGTATGAGAATGCATGTCCAGAACCCACATTAGCCGACATGGCATGGATGACCAACACACCAGAACCAACCCTGACAAAGCAAAAACAAACCCATCCCACTTGATATCCCCTCCCTATCCCACTGCTAAATCCGAACTGCCCCTGTCCTTGACTGTCACCACTGTGCCTGTGCGTGCTGCTGCTGCTGCTGTTGTGGCTGCTGCGTCTGCTTATGCTATTGCTTCTGCTGCACCTGCGCCTGCGCCTGAACCTGTGGTTGTGACTGTGACCGCGTCACAAAGTTCCACAGGTCGCTTGCGCACTGCTGGATCGACTCCTGCGCCGTCCAGTTTAGCTCACTGGCCGCTCGGTCGTTGGCCGCCACGCAAAAGCCCACATCGCCTCCCCTGCGAGGCGCCAGCTTGACGGGGATCCGCCGCGACGATGCAGCCTCGAGGCTCTGCAGTGCTTCGGCCACTGTTGTGCCGGTGCCTGTGCCCAGGTTGAATGTGCGGAACGGCGCGCTGATCTCGGCTCCGAGGGCTGCAGCGTGTCCTCGGGCTAGGTCAGCCACGTGGATAAAGTCCCTGATGGCGGTTCCGTCTCGAGTCTCCCAGTCAGTGCCAAAAATGTCGAGTTGGGCCCTCTCCCCAGTAAGCACCTGCGTGATTACCGGGAAGAGATTGGTCGGGATTCCCTTGGGGTCCTCCCCGAGCAGGCCGGATGGGTGACACCCAATGGGGTTAAAGTACCGGAGAGCAACGATTCGCCAAGAAGGATCTGCGTGCGCAATATCGGCAAGGATGGCTTCGCAGAAATACTTGGAACGCGCGTACGGGCTCTGCAGCCCCGACACCACTGGCTCAGCCACTCTCTGGTTGCCCATCTCGTCCAGGTATGTTGTGCTGTGGTGGACAAGGTCCTCTTCTTGCAGTGGACGTCCCTCTTCGGCCTTGGTGCCGTAGACGGTTGCTGAGGAGGAAAAGACAAACTTGCGGATGTTGTGTTTTCCAAGAAGCTCAACAAAGTCGACCAGTCCACAGACGTTGTTGCGGTAGTACTGGAAGGGCCTCTCGATCGACTCGCTGACAGACTTGAAGGCGGCAAAGTGGATGACGCCTGCAACTCTAGATTCTCTCCTGATGCTCTCCCCAGTTGTGTCGTCTGAGACTGGGACGAGTGTCGAGTATGATTCTAAGAGAAACTGCATCGCCTTGCTGCGGTAGTCGAGCTTGTGGAAGTGTAGAGCAGGCATCTTGCGGCCTTGCTCTTCGCAGTACTTCTCAGCCAGCATTCTGATGCGGCTGAATACACCATGGTAGCTGTTACTGAGGTCGTCGACAATGATCACATTGTATCCGACCTTGAGCAGCTCGAGAGTGGTGTGTGATCCGATAAAGCCAAGGCCACCAGTGACGAGGATGAAACTGCCATTGGAGGTGGAAAGGGGAACACTGCTCACCGCCAAGCCCAGATCCGATTCTGAGCCTGGAGTGGTGAGAGGTGAAGAGTTTGACGACGAAAGAGACGAGGTCGACGACGAACGGCTGCTCAGATATCCAGACATTTTGACTGGGCTGCCGGCTTCGATTTTGCAGTAGTAGCAAAGGTAAATTACAGAGCAAAAGGGATCGACATGACAGTTTATACAGCGACAAGAGACCGTCTTTGAAATTTCAAACCGGGGTGGGCGGGCTCAGAAACTGGCGAGGCTGTAAGCTCAGCAGCCGACTAACTGACTACTTCATAAAAAAACGTCACTTCACGGACGCATGAGCCGAGACGCAGAAACAGGTCTCGGTCCGTTGGGTGTGGGTGGCCCTTCAGGGGGGCGTGTATACCGTCTCTCTTCCTTGAGGCTACCAGATCGGACAAGTCGTGTCCTTGGAAGAGCGCATCATGGACCCGGCGGAAAAACAGAATCAAACAACGACACGACCGTGGCATCGACATTCTCCATGCCAAGAGAAACGGGCTGCAGTTGAGGCGCCTCGCTCTTGCCGCCCCCTCCCGGCCTCTCCTTTTTCTAGATCGAGTCTCAAGTCCGCTCTAAGTTTGGACCTGAGACTGGAACCTGGTGAGCGGTACGGAGTATGGTGCTCCGTATACTACGCTACTACCAGGCTGGTGAGTTGAAGACGGGGGTGGCAGCGTTGGTGGGGACGTGATGGGCCCTACCAGGCCAGCTGAGAGTGCAGTAGCTGGAGATCCAATGCTTCTAGCCACGTCCACCGCGTCCATGGCATGGCCACTGGATGATCCAAGTTGAACCTCGTTTCAATGGCGGTTTATTCTTGAGAAACGGGTATTGCACGACCACCGACGTTGCGCTCAACCTGCAGTGCGCTATTGTCTTGGCACCCTTCCCACCCCTGACCCCCCTGGCGTGTGTCAGTCTCCGCTCATCACGCCTCCCCTGGATGGATGCCACTTTCCAACCTGTTCCTAGGCTCTGGCGCCACGGCCCAACCGCTGTCTTTTCTTGGCAGGGCCCATCGTCGCTGTCTTGACTTGTCAAGATGCAGTCTCTTGTGCTGGCCATGACATGGACATGCCCATTACCCGCTGCACACTCCCCTTTCTCTTCTGTCTCTACTTCTGTTTTTCAGCTTTCCTGCAGGTCTCTGTTTTCCTTGTCTGTCTGTCAGTCTGTCTGTCGTCTTACGTGCTTTTCCTTTCCCCTCATTCATTATTCACCTTCCCTTTTCTGTTCTTGTCTTACATCAATGTCAATTCTTGTATAGGTGAGCCTCTAGTGCTCGACTCCAAGTCGTCGTGGGAGGTCCCCGTCCGCTCGCTCAGTCTCTCGTTCTCTCCATTTTCTTATTTTCCCTTTCCTCCAAAGCCCTTCTCGGCTTTCCCTATTCGTCCTTGGCTATGGCGTCTTTTTTTCAGCCCGGGCTGGATGACCCAGCCCGCCAAGACTGTCCCAACTCTACCTTTGAAGTCTACTGCAACAGCATACTTCCATCACACTTGCTGTTCAACAACCTCTACCAACTAGTGGGGTTAGTCCTGGGCGGAGTGTGTATTGTGGTCCCCATCACTCTGTATCTAATCTACAAAGTGCTTCAACGCCGTACCCTTCCGGCCGCCAAGGGACCCGTAAAACCACCGGTGCCAAGGTATGTGGCCTCCCTTGTCTTCCTCATAGGCCAAGACACTTACCCAATGACTATAGGCCAACGACATCAAAGCAACAATCATCAAGTCGGGCACCAACTCGTGATGGTGATGCCGTATTCTCTCACCAGAGGACTGGCAGCAGCCGTATTGGGTCCAGGCCTCAGTCGAGTCGAGGGTCTGTAACACCTTCCTTCCGTCTCACAAAGACATTCCGAGTTGTCTCTGGTCTTGGCCTTGACGGCGGTCTCGTCGGCCCTCAAGACAACTCAAGAAGTTATGACCTCGTCGTTATGCCCCTTGCCATGGCCGGTGGTGTCACTGGGGGGTCTGGAGATTCGAGGTCATCGATGCAGTCCTTCAGGTCCGTGTCAGCCAAGATGAGCCTCGCCCATGTTCACATGGAAGACTTTGGCAATGATGCCCTTGAGGAACCTCATCTCTCCATCACAGCCGGCTTCCTGGCACAGACCCAACTCCAACACAACCTAGCCGGTTTTGCACTTCAATGCACGACTGCTAGGAAGCCGGAGCAGATTGAACGTCTCTTGACCAGTCTGCAAGCTCTTGACGTGTCAGTGATTCTTCTCTGCCACCATGACTGTGAGGCCATTGATAAGGTCGATTTCTCGCTCGCCTCTGGAGTCATGATCGAGAATGCATGCATCCTCCCCACTGGTGAGCGTCGACATTACTTCCAGGCCAGAAGACTCCGAGACATCATGGCACGATGCAGTCAAGAGCGTGAGGAGCGACCGGAGTTCTTCGCTGGTTTCCTTGATCGCTGGGAGACTCGCCCCAAGGCATCTGTCATCCGTCGAGCTGTCAAGATTGCCGAGCACTTTGGCGCCGTGATTGACCATGGCCCAATTGAGCCTTCAATGGATGTCAAGGCATCGGCTCTTAGTAACCCGATGAGAACTATGAGCGCCTTTGAGTACTTGCGACGGTCCGAATTGATCGAGGTAAGACAACTCCATATTAGATACGAGGACCCTCACTAACATTCCCAAGTTGCAAAAATCATGGACAACTGGATCACGGAAAACGTGGGTTCCGGGTGTCTCGGATACAGCCGATGTGGCAACTCTCCCAACAGACGCCCTTGACGCCATCATTCCAAGGGCTTCCGAGCTGTTGAGACATGTCGATGTGTCTCAATCAGCCAAACGCCTTAGCCGCGAGACGTCTATCTACACTCCTTCCCCAGAATATCTCGAACTGGCTCCGAAAAGAGCCAACTTTTGGGAATCTGGAAATGGAGGCACCTCTTTGTCCCCTCTCGGATGTTTCCCCCTCACCTCAGAGCCCACTACGGAGCATTTCGATGCCATAGTGGAGACACAGGTTCATCTCGGCGAGCTTGGCATGCTGCAGGCGATTGAAGGGAACGACGAGCAGCGCTTACTCGCGTCTCTCAGATCCCTGCAACAAACCACCCACTGCCAAGGCTTGGTACAAGATCTCGTCTCTGGGCTCGCGTCTCGGCAGATTCGCGTCTTCAAGGGTCTCAAGACCGGGTTTCAGATCCCTCGGGCTGATGTTTCTTTCTGGGGTGTTTCAAAGGGTCGTGACTCTGCCACCGACCGTTGTGTCGACATCTTTATCAGCTTGAAGGCCCCTGAGGATGCTGCTGCTGTTCTTCACACCTGGCTGGCTCACAATGGTGTCCTCCGGGAGCAGAGATTCGAGGAAGAGCTCAGACTTGAAGAGGCCAACAACACCCTTGATGGATCTGGCCTTCCTATCAGCATCCGAGAGTCGATCAAGCGTGCCACCTATGGCGAGGCCCTCAGTCTCACGCAGAGACTTCGTGTGTCGAGGGTCAACCATCCTATCACCGATGCAGCAAGCCAATACTGCCGTTCGCTTCTCATTGAGGAGACATCCAAGGTCGCCTGGAGGCAACTCTGTGCACGTGCTGCTCTCGACGACTCGTTGAGCATGCGAGATGTCTTGAAGATGCGACTCGAGCACTTCATGCGCCAGGGTGCCGACAAACTACCTGCCCTGGACAATCTTGTCCGCCTCTATGAGATCACCCAGAAGACTGTTGATGAAGCCCTGTTCTTTGGAGACAGAAAGGTTCTCAAGGCCTTGACCCAGACCCTGCTATCAACTCTTGATCCGTGGCAGTCATGGAACAACTGTGACTACATTGACGTAAACGCTGATCTCTTTGCCCTTATCTTCTTCAAGATCCTTCGCCGGGCAGCCTTTGAGGACGTCTACCTTGAGACTACAGATCGATGCCCTCTTTTCCTCTCCGAGCCTGACCAAGCCGCTGTCTTCTCTGAGCTTTGGATTCTTGGCTCTCAATGTCAGATCTACTTTGATCTCCTGCCTCGAGACATTGGACAAGTCATCTCCAAGAGGTATCGTCTCCTCCTTCAGGATGATCCTCCCCCTGCAGACTACAGGAGGGGCAAGGAGATCATGACCATGTATCCAAGCTCTGATGTTCGCCCGACCGAAGAGAAGGAGGACAGGACCAACCCAAGCTCTCCTTCGCTTGATCTCACGGCCTACGAGAGGATTCAGAAGTGGAAGAAGCAATTCGCGGCTGCTGGTGCTCTCTCCATCTTCTGTCTTCCCGCCATTGTCGATGTCACGCTTCTCACCTTTGTTGGTCGTGGATGCTTCATGACGGCTTTCATGGAGCCCGACCATCTCGAGGTCGCAGGCTTTGCCCTCTTGGCTGCCATGCTTCTGACTGCTGGTGTCACGGGATGGGTTGGAAGCACAGGCAACTTCTATATCGCCCATTATGCCTACGACAACATGATCTACTTCCACGTACAGCGACTTTCGGGAGGCTTCGTCCTGACTCTTGCCGTGGGAATCTGCGGTCTCATCGCTTTCTCCCTGCAGAAATCAGTCGGTGCTGGTTTTGTCTTTCTTGCGTATCTGGTCAGCATCACCACCTACTTCAACGTTCTCGGTATCATGAGCACAATGCATCTTCACGAGGCCCCTCTGTCTTCTGGGAGACTGGTCGTCTTGCAGACCCTTCCCCTTCTCTTGATCTCGCCCATCCTCTCGACCTTTGTCAACGGCAACGACCTCCAGATCTACATCCCAGTCATGTACGCCTTTCTGTTCATCGTCCTCTTCCGTTACCGCCGTCTCTGCCAGGAATGGTCCAACTGGATGGAGAAGATCCCCAAGTTCACCGAGGCCGATATTGTCGAGTGGTACTCCATGAAGCTCAGCTCCGACAGCACAGACAGTGATACATCTTCCAACAAGAGTGGTACTGGAGCAGTTGCGCGGGAGGCATTTGCGTCGGCTGTGACTGCTTACACTCGTCGTACTCAAGATGCCAAGGCATCTGGCATCATGTCGGATACCTTGGTCGTGCGAGTTGCCAACGGCATGCCCTATATCAACTGGCTCCTCAAGAAACTGTCGGTTGAGGGATCTTCGCCGCCAGAATTCACCACGGCCTGGTTCACTCAGCTCGGAGAGGCTATCAACCAGCAACGCGTTTTGAGACGTGGCCTAAAGGAGCAGAGTGCCTTCAATCTCTTCCGCTTGGCTCGTCATGATGTTGGACAGAACCTGGGCCTGTTCCTGATCGCCCTGATGGATCGATGGCTGATGTTGGTCATGAGTGCACGACAGCCATATCCAAGCATCTACACGGACAGTCGAGCCCGGTATGGCATCTGGTTGACTATTGTCTACTTCTGCGCGGCTGCTATTCTGCTTGACTCCACCCTCCAGAAGTACTGGAGCCATCGCTATGAAGTTTCTCAAGAGAGGCTGGCAGGACTCGAGGATGCCGAACGAGTTGAAGCCCAGGCCGAGGCAAAGCGTCGACAGAGCATCATCAAGGCCACTGCTGATGTGGCTAGCAAACTCTTTGTCGTCTTTGGCTTCACTACAGTCATGCTTTGGCTCTTCGTCGAGACCAAGGAGACCTTCATCATCTACTACATGTACGTGTTTGGCTATACCGGAGCCATCGCCTTCCAGTTCAACAGATGCTTCACAACCAACGTCAGCGCCCACATCACTGTCATCATGTGTTCTGCTGCTATCGGCTTCATCGTTGGCTGTATCTTGCACGCCTTGCCCGCGACTGCTGGGTTCCTATATACCGACATCCTCTGTCAGAACGTCGCTGCTCTCCTTGCAGCAGTCGGAACATCTTACTACTCCTGGAAGGATCCTCGAGCCTCCATGAACACAGTCCACGCCCCATCAAAGGGCCAGGCCTTGTGGACTCAGCCAAAGATCACCGCAGAATGGCCAATGGACTCTGAAATAACTTTGGCTGATGTTCCAGAGGAGCTGACCAGCGTCAAAGTCTGGTATGATGATGGATCGGCTGCTGCTGAGAGGATCACAGAGCTGTTGCGTCTCAGTGTGCGAGACCCGAGCATTCATTCCGAAGCTGTCAAGTGGTCGAGCGGTCTCGTACGCAAGGCTCAACAGATGTGGCATTCTCGAAAAATCACCGTCCTGATGTCTAACAGCGAAGCCTTCTCTCGCGCTGGCCTTGGTGACCTCTCATCCTTCAGCTATAACGACGGTGATATCCTTCAGATCGGTTTTGGCGCCATGGGAGAGAGCGAGCAAAAGATAGCAACTTGGCACCCAATGCTCGCTGTCATGGTGTGCGAGTCGTTGATGTATCACCTCGCCCGCTCCGAGCTCAAGCTCCCTCATGCTCAAGGTGTTCAGGCTGAACACTTTGTTCACGGCACTGATGCCTTGTCCAAGCGTATTCAGCTCGAGCTGGCTCCCCAGAACTCCCAAGGCTTGTTCCGCGTTGCTCTCAAGACCGAGATGAATGTGATGAAGCATCTCTGCTTGGGCATTGATGTCAACTCCAAGTGGGAGAGCACGCCTCAGATTGTGCGTCAGGTAGTCCTTGACCGTATCTACGGCGAGGAGGTTTCCATCTCTGCTGAATTTGCTTCTTGGCTTGCCGAGACACAGTTCGACATGCAGAGCGTTGACTTTCATCTCAACCTCACCCTTCAGATCTACCGTCAGTGCAGGGAGAACCTCGGCCGTGTGGTTCACTTTCAACCCCCCAAGTCACACGACTTGACCGTTTTCCCTGCTGATCTGCAAGCCACCAGCATTCCGTCATCTCATGGCCAACATTGGCTTTTCTCTGCTTTCCGCTTCGTTGTCACGGCTTGCTCTTCCCTGGTCAAGTGGTTTGCCATTCTGTCTGGCGCTGGATCAAACATCGAGCGAGAGCTTACGTATAGCCTTGCTCGTGTCCCTATGAGAGGAGTTATCATCTGGTTTCTCCTGCTCCTGTGGAAGATCTGTTGGATCATCAAGAACACTTGGGTCTATTGGATCATTCTTCATGACAAACCTGCCCTTGTCAACATTGCTCGCCTTGCGAAGAAGGGCGAGAGGCGCAAGATCAAGCTGAACAGGGGTGCCATCGTTGTCGAGCAGCCGAGAAAGACGGTCACTGGCTTCGTGTCGAAAGGTCATGACGGTTCTATGCTCCTGACTGTGCACAACGGTATCCTCAAGGAGGCTCTCAAGGAAGAGGATGCCCTGTTTATCGCCACGTACGATCGGGATCTTCGTCTTGAGACCCGCGTTGAGAAGGGATCGTCGAGGACTGCAATCTACCAGTACGACGAGAAAAGCTCCTCGCGCCAGCCTACCAGCATCGAGACCACCTACAAGAGTGGCGTGTCTAGTACTGGATACTATGACAAGTACGGCAGAATCACCAAAGGAACCATGTCGCTCGATGGCAAGGATATTGCTTTCCAGTACCACTACCGGACCACGCCCAAGGGCAACGCTGACCTCCTCCGCGCCGACTTCAAGCCGGCTAACTCCGCTACCGAAGATTGTTTGTCTGTCTTCTGGGGCAAGCCAGCTGACCTGGAGAGCTACGACTGGGTGCCATCACAACTCGTCCACTTGATCATCCAGAAGATCGATGGCCGAACGTACGTCACTGAGTATGACTACCAGCATCGACGTGATCCCACCATCGTCTCGCATCTCCAAGAGGCAGATGGAAGCAAGACCGCCCTCTCTAAGAGACCGCAACTTTTCTCCGATGACAGCAAGCTCCTTGTTCGCCCTGAGAACCTGTCGTTCGACTCGGAGGACCTTCTCATCTACCACAACCGGCTACAGGTGAGGGAGATGCGACGCAAGGCAAACAATACACCCACTCTCGTGACATACCTCAACCCGCTCTTCTGGCTTGCGCAGTGGAATCGACGCCTTTACAAGCGCATGCCAACCTGGCGTGTTCGAACTGAGCTCTGGAGCCTTTGGGTCAAGAGTACCAGTCTTGACGCTTTCACGGCATGCTGGGTCGACGAGCTCATTCTTCGAGAGGAGCCCTTACTTCAAGACTACTGGCGTGCCAGGGACAGTGGACGACTGGAAGAGGCACGCAGGGCTCTCGATGACAAGATTGATCACATTGTCTCGGCCATCAACATCGACGCGGACGTTTCCGAGGTCAGCCTGCTCGCCATCAAGACATCTGATCTTTACGCCATGGGTCTTGGAAACGATGCCAACCCGGTCACGGCGCAGCCTCAGAACTGCTACAAGGACACGGAGGATCGTATCTCGGTCATCTTCAACGATATTGGCTGCTGGCCTGTGTCTCCTGGAGGTGTGTCCAACTGTCGACGTGACCTGGTCAACGGACACACCACGATCCGAAACCATGTTCTCGCGGAGTGTGCCAATGACTATGGTATCCCGCGCTTCCAGATTGAGAAGAGTGTCCAGTCCATGAAGTTACTCCCTCTCTGGGGTCTTGATGGCAACACAGCTAATCACGGTCTTGTTGACAACCTTCTTCAGTCTCAAGTCGATGAGAAGATTGAAGCCACCGACATGGATGCAGATATTACGGGCATCTTTGTGCCTCTCCTCACAGAGTTCGTCAAGGGTGCTCGAACCAAGCAGTACTCGCGAGCAGACCTCATCAAGTATAGCAACGTGTACCTATCCATGGCCAAGTACTACGAGACCAAGGATTACGGTCTCACGTGGAAGTCTCCTGTGGTCCAGCGAGCTTGGATGAGGGCTTGGCTGATCCGCTACGACGACAGCAACATCGCCGACGTGTCGGAATGTTTCGAGATGGAACGTCCTAGCATGTCCGATTTTAGAGACGCCCTCGGTATCTACATGGCCTACCTCTTCATCTACGCTGTTCAGATTCCTGAGGACTGTCCTCGTGTCTTCCAGAGCACGCACCACGGCATCAGCAGCCTCTTCGGTATGATTCTTCAGTGCCGTCGCGGCGTGACCTTTGGCATCTGGGACCATGCCATTCTCTGGCGAGAGACATGCCTCAACATCAGCCCGGCACAGAGTGAGCTTCCGCTTGCGGTGCAGTCTATGCTTCTTGCTGGCATCGGCATGGCTGCCCGTCTCGCCTACTTCCACGCCGACGTCATCATGCCTTGTGCTTCCGTCTTCAACCCGTGAGTTTCCCCCTTCAACATTGACCGTAGCTATTCGCTAACATGATCATCACAGCATGTGGGAGGTTGAACTTGGCACAGACGGTGGCAACATCGCCAGTAGAAACATGTTTGAGCGTAAGGTTGACCCCATCGTCAACGGAATCAGCAACATGGATGCTTTCAAGCCTGCCGAGAAGGTCCGCACCGACAAGCCCACGGTTGTGATGCTATCCAACGTGCAGTTTATCAAGGGAGTCAAGATCGCCATCCAGGCTGCGGACATCATCATCAACGAGATGGGCTTTGAGGACTATCAGCTCGTTGTCTACGGCGCCAAGGACAGACAACCAGCCTATTGCCTCGAGATGGAGAAGCTCATCGTCGAGAGCGGCCTCGCGGGTAAGGTGGTGCTTGCAGGCTTTGGCAATCCCAAGGTTGTGCTCCAGGACGCTTGGCTCTTCATGAACTCGTCCATCTCTGAGGGTCTCCCACTTGCCATTGGCGAGGCGGCCTTGGCTGGTGTTCCCATCGTTGCTACCGAGGTGGGAGCCACGGCTCTGGTGCTCACAGACCCGCAAGATCAGCATCAGCAGTACGGTGAAGTTGTGCCACCCAACGACCCCATGGCTCTCGCTCGTGCTCAAATCAGCATATTGAGCATGGTCGGACCTTGGGCCAAGTTCACCGAGGACAAGGAGGCTGAGCCCCCGACGCTGCCGGACGAGATCCAGCCGGAGCACGTCGACTGGCTTACCAAGCGGTTCTACGAGAAGGCCGATGACCGCCGCAAGCTGGGTCTTCTCTCTCGCGAAGTTGTTCTCCACAGCTTCCACGGTAGCCGCTATCTGCGTGAGCATGAGCAGATGTACTGGATCCAGTGGCACATGTCCCAGATGCGGGCCAACAGTGATTTGAACGGTTCTCCTTTCAAGTTCGGAACTCCCCGTCCGCTGCGGTTTATAGAAGAGGTTGTCGATGATAAGGCAACCGAGGATAACGATTCGGAAAAGGAGAAGGCTGGCCCTCTGGTTCTGAGGAAACGGCATCACCCAGAGGACAAGTCTGAAGGAGGTAATCAAGTATAAAAAGGACTGAAGTATGAGTATATCATTAATGTGTTAATATTGAGAAGATACCTGTATCTAGAGTAAATGTTTATTAAATATTATTTTCTTCGTCATCATGCCGTGTCTTGGAATCAAGCTGCCTGTGCCATGAAGATTTACTCGCCTGTACTCAGTGCTCTAGTGGCATAAAGGCCTTTCATGCATTGGTGCGAGGTTGATCAAAGGCCTTGGTATGGCTGGTAGTGGATGCAAGGGCTATTCATGCTGGCGGTTAAGCTCCTCCGTTGCTCTGGGCACTTGCTGAACGCAGCTATGTTATCACAAAGGCACATGTAGTCGAAAGAGAAATGGGGCCTGGCGACAGTTAAAGCCGCTAGTATAGGATGTAGTCCGTTTACTCTGCAAGACATATCTACTGTTCCCCGTGGGGTTCGCGAAACAAAGCTCCGATTTACGTCCCGTCGATAGTTTTTGGTGGCGTCAATAGTTCCATCGTGATGTTAGCTCCACTGAAGACATTCACAAAGGGTCAAAGCCCATGCGAACATGGATCGAATGTGGATCGCTTTAGCACATAGACTAGACATAGACTATTGCTTGAGCCCATGTTCAAGGGTGTGCCATATCATAACCAATCGTAGTATTTGTTTAACTCCCATCGTTCTATCCCGCATCCCTCATGATCCTACCCTGTCAAGCGTGATTATCAACCATGACAATGATCACCCTTGACAGTAGGAGTTCCGGGTGAATCCGAATCCATCCCCACCGAGTTCAAATCTCAAGCCCGAGGCTTTCTCTCCGGGACATGTGTTTTTAAATCACGGTTTAAGCTCCGCCTACGCGATTCTCCTTCAGGTAAGCTGCGATCTTGGGCCTGGCCTCGATTGCCTCCTTGAGCTTCAGAAGAGGATCCGAAAGTTTCGGCTGTAAGTTGAACAGTGAGTAAATATGACAGCACTGTATCGGAACGGGGACATCACTTACTGGGTTGGCACCGATTCTTTGATCGTTGTCAAGAGACTGATAGACCGCAAAGTCGACGTATGTAATCTTGTCGCCGAGCAGGTATGGTCCTTCACGCTCCGCGTAGTACTGTGCGATGACGTCGTAGTACCATGGCAAAAACTCGTTGGTGAAATCCTTTGTGACACCCTTGAGTTGGTTCACCCAGTTGTACTTGATAATGGTCAGCCAACGCACAAGAACAGCATTTCTCAAAAACAAGGCTCACCCTCCAGTCGATGTAAACATCCGCGGCAGCATCGACAAAATACTTGTCCCCGCTCGTCTCACCATCATATTGACCGAGCTCTCGAGCTAGATACCGGAGAATCGGGACGTGCTGTAAAACATGCAATTAACACATGACTTGTATATCGAAGGGTGTGGTACAAGCAAACCTGGGTCAGAATGAGGCCATTGTACTCCAATGCAGGCACCTTGCCTGTCCTCGTGATGCCCTTCTGCCGGAGCTTCTCACTTGCGGCAGGCCAAGTGTCGTCGTAGGGATAGCGAACTTCTTTGAACTCGATACCGGCATCTTTCAAAAACAGACTGTCCTAGCATTAGTGCTTTGTTGTTGCAATAGGATCAAGGCAAGCTTACTTGACAACTTCACCGCGACCAAGACGGCCAATGTCGAGATAGTGATAGACTGGGAGGGCGGATTGGGAAGCCATTGTGTAGAATAGATAGTTGCTATGGAGTTTTGACGAGATGAATGTTGAATAATCACTATTGTCCAAGTGCAATGATACTGCTATATATATCGAACTTCGAAGGGCGTCAATGGCATGAGGTCATGCTGACGCTCCACTCGGTCCAAGGGATTTGGAATCATTTTGGTCATTAATAAGCCAACTATGGCTTACTTACATAACTCACCCGGCATCGTCAACTACGCCCTTCTAAGAATATCCTAGCGACGAAACAATCTATGAATGTGAGACAGAATAGCTTGTTCCGTTATCCCGCACGCCGTCGGAAAACCCTGATGTCCGATATGACTCCTCAGCTGCTGCTCTGAGATGATGCCATCTGTGCTTCCCCGACACCAATCCTTGTCATCCCCGGTTCTCTTGCTTCCGTAGACCCATAAACCTTTCAAATGTTTCATTAGTGGTAGTTTTCGATTTCCAAAGATTTAGGCCTTTGGGAGGGTTCTGATGATGGCCTTAGATTCCTTGGTGTTCAAAGGGAGAAGGCGAAGTTTCACATGCGGCGTTTGAGGAACATAACTCCACAGGCATTGTTGTTGGCGGGAAGTGAACTTGACTGTAATTCAAGAGTTGTTTTTGTCGACACGAGAGAAATGTGTGCGCCTTGTTTTTTGTTACAATTCTCAAACGTCTCCTGTGCGAAGAAAGCAAGGCCATCTAGATAGTCAAAGGCTTGGTTTCAGGCATGGAAAAACAGTTCCGGGCCTTGCACCCGTAGTGCAGGTGTCTTGCATGCTTTCCTCAGGACACTCACTAGGATAGAGACATGAAAATTGCCGTCAATGAGCCCTGACGCACGGAAGGTGTCATTTGACAATCGTAAAACTCTTCCTGCAGCATTACATGCTCAGAGTTGTCGCATACATGACCCTGCAACATCGAGCGCTGTGGTGAAACACACCCTCTCCAGAGACGACTCGAGCACAGTTACGTACACAAATTTGCGTTCCATCCACTATGTCTCACTCGACCAGAGGTGCCCCTTGAGGGTTGAGGGCTGGCAAGTGTCCGTGGACGCACCAGAAAGGTACTTGGCCAACTCCCCTATCTGGGGCAGAGGTACCTTCAAACCAGCGGTCAAGCAGTGGCGCGCAGCCACGCGAAGGCGTGATAACGCGTTCCTCCCGAGACGCGTCTTGCAAGGGACACGTCAACCGCGTTCTGATCTTGGCGGCTGGCTCAAAGAGGCAAAGCCAAGCGAAGTTCCAGCCACCCAATTCTTGTCAATATGCTCTTGCATTTGTGAGCGCAAGTTAATGCATGCATAAACATCCTCAAGAAACCTGAGCGCATCGTCAGGTGGCATCCAGTCCAATAGTCGCGTTGTGTTCGCGTTCAACACGCGTAGATGGTGCGTGCATTGTGCTTTGCATAATTCGGCTCTGTCAACATAAAATAACGTTATGAGATGTTGCTCAATTGTCCAACACCACGCTTGATCTCTATTCTATTTATGCAACATCCCGCAGTCACTTAGTGGTCGCCATAGGGTAGCAGCATCATGCATGACCATCATGTCATCAACTCCCATTAACCCTCCATTGAGTAATTTGTAGGCAATTTTGAAGCTAATTCCTGTATGGCTGATTTGTCAAACGGCGAGGCATGTTAAATATCTCAATGATGAGTACAAGTGTGTTACTAGTGGGCTGAAAGCATGAGTTGCTTAACAAACAAGTCGTGAAGTCTCAACCAAGGACACTTGAGAAAATTCCTTAAAGCGATTAACGTCATCAATTCTTGCTAATATTTAATCTAAAACTAAGAGCTTTTGCCTTGCACCTACAAATCCACAGTTGGAATCAAACATACATATTACTGGCGCATCTGAGCGAAGGGGTTCAGTCCTCACCAGTCAGCTGCGTAGTATGCCCACTCGCTCTGATGTCGTTTCAACGTTGACCTGTTGCTATTGATCACTAACGAGTGTACAGGGATGTATAAGGTCTTTGAAATAGTATTTATAGAAGAATAGTCGGTCTGAAAGAGTACATGAGGTGAAGTAAAAAAGTATGTGCTTGATAGCAGGGTCGTTCGCAGAGCAACCACCAAGCTGCATTTGTTACACAGCCCTTTTTGCCATCTCCTACTTCTCTGCAGTAGTCTCCTTAGGTACGGGCTTTCTTGCGGTGACCACAATCATGGGCCAGTAAGCATGAATGCTCTTATTACGCATGTCTTGCTTGGCCTTTGCAGCAAGAACGTTGACCTCCTCAGCCTGCCACCCGAGTCCTCTTGTCAACGCCGCCATCAAAAAGCCCTGGAGGCCTGCTACTATGTTTTCATGGTTCCAGACGCCCAGTTCCTTATACTTGGGGTCCCGTGGCCATGTGTTGGAGGGCCACTTGAACTTGTACTCTTGAACATCCTCGAAGCCAGCTTTCTCGAGCAGCCCCCCCAGTTTGTTGAGGTCAATGAACGCGCGCCCAGACTTGGCTGCAGCTTCACCGAGATGCTTCATAGACTGGAAAAGGGCATGTTCCGGTGCGAGGGTGCCATCGTCAGAGAGAGGGAGCGTGAATTCTTGGAGCTCGATGTAGCCTCCTGGCTTGAGATATCTAGAAAAGGTGAGCACCAACCTTCGGGGTAAATGAGGGACAAAGATGAGGGGCTTACTCAAACGACTTTCGAAATTACTCTTCCCAGTCAGATATACTGGAGTTATTCATCCGGCTATGTATGTAGTCGAATGGTTGCGAGTATGTCCATTCCTCATCCCAGTCATCAATCTCAAATCTAACATTAGGGGGGACACTTTGTTCTTGGTCAGTTCCTGCATGTAGAGGGATCATCTAAGGCTTTTGCTCACAATTGAGGTTGACTTGGTGAGAGATCAATACCGATAACCTGCAAGACAAACGTGTCAGATGAATGAAGAAGTTGATCATCGCTTTGGGTTCTGACCTCTGCTTCAGGATGCTCGTCTCCAAAATCCATGGCCCAGATACCAGTACCAGTACCAAGATCGAGAACCCGCCCAACCTTGGCATCAGGCTTGTTGGGTGGAGCAAATCCCAACTTTCCATCAAGAGTGAGGTAGAAGATGTGATGCTGGAGGTCTATCAAGTTGATGTCAACCAGAGTGGCAGGCGATCATGAAGGCACATAACTTGCCTAGTCTTTCGTTCTCGGCATCATCGTTGGGAAAGTGATATTCTGGACGCAATCAGCTCATTTTGCCCCTAGAGCACCTTCAAGGCCTAAGCAATGGGCCAAGCGACTGACTTCCATCGTGGAACTTGTGATATGTTCTACCGTTTTCCTTTCTATAGTCTAGAATGGAGCTACTCAAGCTCGCCGTCGAGGATGCCGTGTCCTATCCCAAACCCGGGTTAGCCTAATAGAACCAGCGACGATCATGGAGGTGGCGGATGATCCGGACCTCGTTGTCGCCATAGGTAGAGTCATGGTCGTCCGGTTCAATAATTTCCTGCATATTGGTATGGTACCCTTTCACGGGTTATTGCAATCCGTCTCGTCAAAGAAGCGAACGTAACCTGCGAGTTTCTGGAGTTGCTGTGGAGAGATTGAAAGAAAGAATGATGTGGTTCTTGAACAAAGCGGGGTTTGAACTGACGATTTTCCCTCACGCCCCGCCTGTCATCCGTCTGTGGTTAGACTGAAGAGCTGACAGGGGCAGAGTGACTCTTATTGGCTCTCTGGTAGTGTGTGAAGACGATGGTGCAATGGACCAAACTCGAGTTATCAACGTCGACGCAAGACATGCAAATGTGTGCCTAGGGCTTTAAGTTAATGGAGCTCATATCTCTCAGTCATAAGCTTGTTGGCTCTGTCATTTCTGCTAGTATTGGCCGTGTCTGGAAGTATCACTCTATCAAAGAACTGTCCCAAGACCCAACCAGTCTGTGCAGGAGTAGCCTTGGCAGTATCCGTAATAGCCTTGGCAATAGCAGTTTTTTTGGTACTGGAATGTTCTGAAATTGCTTGGACGTCGCAATTAATAGACCGCTAATTTGAGAGCTAGGGCAAGATCGCTCTAGAGTGCGCCTGATAAGACCTCACCGGCATTGTTTCCCCTGGCCTCTCCACCTTGCACCAGGAGCATCTCTATTTTAGACAACGCATCTTACGACCCCAACTCAAATTGTCCCTTTGGTTTCAAGGAATTATATTAAGAACGAGAAGTACTTTACGAGATATATTTCTCTAGGCCGAAAGGACGTCGGAGAAACGATCCATCCACGGTGCACAACGACGCAGAAAACAGCAAACACGGTATTTATTAATAGAAGACGAGGATCCTGATCATTTTGATTGATGAGTTGCCAAGTCATAGATATGGTTATGTAAGGCTCATGTCACAGCGAACGATGGCCTAGAATGAACTTTAGTTGAGAGGAACAGATGAACAGCGTCATATGGCTACTGTCCATTCACTTATCAATCTGTGGCTTCCCATGCTCGTATTTTCCTCCTAAGCTACTATTTTCTTCATACTTAACCCTGAATTTCAACCTTGAACCTGTATTCTGCCAAATCTCTTCTCCTCATCTCCGTCAGCGCTTCACAGGTCGCTCACTGCTCAGACCCCAACTGTCCCCAGGCTATTTTCATCAGGTCTTCAATACGAGTAGGCGAAGGCGATCTCCCCTCAAAGACCTCAGTGAGGTTCAGCTGGTCCTCAATCTTGTCCAGATCGTACGCTCCGAGGGCCACACTGGCCTCAAGATCAGCTATCAAGGCCCGAATTTGCTTGAGACCACCCGGGAATCGCTCAGGGAACCGTTCAGCAATGGCGCAATTTTCAGGAAGCAAGAGGCTTTCGTGCTCCAGAAACTTAGAGACTGGTTGATACTCGACAAGAAATGGCTGGCCCGTGTATTTTTCAAAAAGATGCACTAGGTTCTTCAAGGTGATGGTGCTCGCAGTTGTTGTCATGACTCTCGGCCATTTCTCCAAGTCAAGCGCTAGGGCAGTATAGCGAGCAACATCCGTAGTGAGGGACATGGACATTTTTGCCTCGCCATCATCTGGAAGGACTGCAACTTGGTTGGCAGGGTCGATAAAGAAACACAGCGGTCTCAGTGGTGTTGGGAACTTGGGCATGCCGTAGTAGTCCATGAACATGCCGGGATAGATGTAGCTAAACTCTAGACCTGTCTTTTCGAGCGCTCGTCTACCGGCCAAGTGAAACCCCTTGTTCGAATACGGCACTGCATCGCCGAGATCATAGTCGATATTGAACTCGGACGGTATGAAGTGCCTGACAGAAGAGGCTTTATCAGCGGCCTGTATCAACCGTAACTGTGCGTTGCATGCGCTGTCGTTACGAAGGCTGAAGGCGCAGATCACCACCTCAACTCTGCGCATATCCAGGCCTTCAGCGAGGACATCAGCGCTCGAGTAATCAGTATGAATGAAGGGGACATAGAATTTGCCAGTCAAGGGAGACACTCGCTCTGGAGAATCAGCTGGTGGCTAGGATAGTTAGAATGAGGCATCAAGTGGCGGAAGTTCGTGCATGACGTACACCTCTCGATAGCACATATACCTCATGCTTCTCTGTATCAAACAATGACTTGACGATGAGACTGCCTAAGTCACCAGAGCCGCCGGCCACTACGACAACAGGCATGGTGGTAATGGAGTGTTGTTGCTGGCTTGTTGGACAGCGCTTGATGTTGAGAGAGAAGGCTCACTTCTTTTGTGTGCAGATCCTGTCGTACTTGACTTACCCATGGTTGCCTGGACATGTCGGATTTGAACGAGGCTTGCATTCCTATAGCATATATGATTGGATCGGCCTCCTGTGGAAGGCTAAAATAGGCTTGACCGAGGTCAGCAACACCAACACTTGGCCAAATGTGGGAAAAGTTAGGCAGCAGCATGCATCGTGAGGGGTTTCTTGCATTGGATCAGCAAGACCACAGCACATTACTGGGCAATCAGCCTACCAGATTGAAGGACGAAGGATGGCTTCACACACAGATTGTGTGACTTTGCTTGGTCGAAAGTGGGTCTCGCAACTGATAACTGGGTTAACTGTGGCTTGATCTTCTTGATTCTCCATGTGTGGATACCTAATCGATGATAGATATTTAGCATACTGAGGTCGTAGAGAATCGAGAATGAACGGTACGTATTTCCGGACTTTCCAATGGACTTGGCCGCTCTTCATGTAACTGTGTGGCATGTACTGCCCACTAAGCCAGATAACGACTAAGAAAATGATTCAAGTAATCCGTTTCCCTAATATCTACCCCAGAGTTCCTGAGGAAATTAGGTAGTGACCACATGGAAGTAAATGTTAGGGATCACGAAGCCGCTAAGAAAACCATATGCCCACGAGGTTTCCTTTTCCATGGGCCCTATGTTCTACGTGACTTCAGAGCTTAGGCTAACAGGCTTCTACTGATCGAGTCTTTGAACCATGTGCCGCGCAGCATCGAAATGTTTGCGAAGGCCGTCGAGAGTCTTGGGGTCGCCAGGCTGTATAACTTGGGTTGATGGAGGCCGGTTCCTCCTCGGGTGTGAAGCAGTCAAAAGCGCCATGTCCGGGGCATGACTAGCAACAATGAGCGTATAGAATAAGGTTTTGCGTCTAGTAGAATAGGCATCCATCTTGAAAAAATATGAATGAGAGCGTCGAGGGAGGCAAGGGTATGGGGAGCGGCGCCGTCGTAGAGGCAAAATGTGTCCATGTGCGAAGATTCAGATCAATATTTATAAACCGTAGAACTTGTGTATCGCGAATTTGGTTCAAAGCAAGAAATAACTAGGCAAATAGTTGTTCTTATGTCCTTGCTCCTTCTCTTGACGAGCAATGAATTAGTGGATTTCCCCCTGCACTAGGAGGCACCCTCTCCCAGGCCTAATCGTACTCGGGATGTATTACCAATTTTATTTTTCCCGTACTGACTCCTTCTCCCGCATCTAAATTGCTCTTAGCATGAAGTGGAGTGCAACCTCCGCTTTATGGACGCCTTCCCGGAGACATGGACCTCGAAACTAAGATTCGTGTGTAGATGGGACGATCGAATGTAGCAACTCTTACCCTTTTCGGCCTTGCTCCTCTCAATGTCAATTTGAGTTCAGGCGTGTTTAGGCACATTTCATTCCGCGAGTCGATGAGCAAGGCACGGGCTAACGGGCCAACACGAGTCAGTGCTTGTGAGCTGTGAAGTACCTTGAGAGCTTCGGCCAATCTACATAAGAATTCGAGCCATATGCCATGCAATGGTGTTGAGGTTGATTGTCACTTTGGGGCATTCCTTTCCTCCTAATGATCTCGACAGAACCTGCCTGATGCACATTCAAAGATGACAAGGTTCTACAAGAGTCTTGAGATCCTTGTATGATCATGCTGTGTTTGGTCAAGTCGAAGGGCCACATGCGGGGAGTGGTCTCGAGTCATGGTCTGGAAACTTGCCGGAGGGGTCTAAATAGTAGAGAATCGACCCCTCAGAGCCCAGTTTTCTCCCATGAAGGGGCTACCTCAAGCAGTACTGACATTTGCCTTGAGTCTTGATAGGGCATACAACATTGCATGATACTGTCAAAATCTCTGACTGAGATTAATACGTAAATAGAGATTGCTTTTTATGAATCCTTTATCAAGGGGCTGAGGATCGGATGTTAAGAGGTACTTCGCTGACGGCTCTGAAGGAGCGAGCCTCTCCCTAGCTTCTTGGTACTGTTCCTTTTCTAACGTGGCACTAGACGTGGTAAGATAGTGCGAAGTTGGAACATGACTAAATGTTTGGTGACACTCAAATCCTCATGGAAGGTGCCTTGCAGCCCGAAGATGCGCAAGTTTCCCATTGTTGAGACCAGGTTCTAAGCAGAATGGGAGAGTATGAGGTTTGGGTTCAGACTCTCAGAACTATTGGAAAACAGCACAAAGGCTCGGCCTGGCAGTTTGGCCGCTATCCACACCGTAATCAAGCTTTGGGTCGACGCTGTACATCAATTCTTGAGAAGAAATGAATGAGTCGGCGACTATTCTTCCTATCGTTGATAGCGTTTCCAAAAGAGGCCACTACGGTCACTAGCCACGCTAACGAATCATTTCATCTCCAGACTCTTCTCATACCTACCCATAGACTCTTGGTATCTTGTTGAAGGCGGACCTGCAGTGTGATGATTGTTGTCGACGAATTCTGAGCGCAAAAATATGGGGTTAGTGACGCGTCAAGTTGTGGCACTTCTCGCTTAGCTCCTTTGTTACAATATAAGAATCCTTCTGACAACCGAGAGGCAAGATCCAAGCTCACGTCACGCTTCAAAGCACAGTCAATTTAGAGGCTCTGCAGTAATCACCCAGGAGAGGTTCCATTGCGTGAACCAACGATGCAACCAAGATCCTCAAGAGCCCACAAAGAGACCAATGATGAACCGGTATTACAAAACCCTGCGGGACCGTTGCTCGCCAAGACGACGCTAGCTACCGTCAGCTTACGGGCTTGCCAGCCCTTCGGATGACTGGGGCGACATCTATTGGCTGGCGGCCCCATTGTTGAGATGCCGTGGCCAGGACCCCTGCTCGGCAACTTGTTGAGGTCCAGATTTCCTTTTTTGAGGCCCTTCGCTCGACTTGTATCAACCTGCTTGTCCTTCCATTTCTCAAGGGCCAGTTGTGCTTTTCCTTGTTCACAGACTGCGACGACATGTCATGGCCAGAGGTGACCAGTTCGCTGTCGTTGCAGCTGCTGGTAGGTAGCAGCGTCCTCGTTGCAGTCATTTACACATTCCGCGACGCATTCTACCCTCGACCCCTGGATTTTATCCCTTACAACGCCGAAGCCAAGGAGCGCATCTTGGGTGATCTCCCTGCCATCAAGGCTGTTGGTAGTGTAACCAATTGGCTAGCTACTCAACCAACAAAGCACCAGTCGCCTCTATTCCAAGCCTTTGTCGCCCCATTTGGCAAGCCATGGGTTGTGGTCGCGGACCATCACGAGGCGGCCGACATTTGCATGCACCGCCTCAAGGAGTTTGACCGAGCCAGAGTAACCATCTCAGTCTTTGGGGGCATTATCCCCGGCGGTCAGCTTACTCTCAAGAGTTCTGATCCCCAATTTCGAAGGAACAAGGAACTCGTCAAAGATTTGATGGCACCGTCTTTCCTGGCCGAGGTGAGTCTTCAATCATACTATGTTTTCTCCATGGATACTAACCCACGCCCAGATCTCTGCCCCTGAGATTTATGACAAGTTTACTAGGCTTCTCAAGCTCTGGGAGTGCAAGGCTATCCTATCTAAGGGACGCCCTTTTGGAGCATCCCGCGAGATTCACCATGCCGCTCTTGACATCATCGTGTGTGTCGCATTCGGTCTCGATCCTGATCAGACACAGTTGGTTAGGGCTCTCGAGGCTCTTGACGCCGACCACGAGAGTGAAATCAATGCAACCGGAGGCCCTGATGATGAATTCGTCTTCAAGGAGGAACCTCTTGCGGAAGAACTTGAGGCTTTCACCAGAATGTCTGACAGTGTATCCATGAGTATCAGGTCACCTTCGCCCCGGCTGTTTCATTTCCTCTACGGTAACTTTTCCTCTGTCATGAGAAACGCTCGCCGTTTGGCTACACGTTTACAACAACGTGAAATCGCTAATGGCCTTGAACGCCGACGTACTGGTCAGGCCCAACGGTGCGCTGTGGATCAGATTCTTGCTCGAGAGGAAGCCATGGCAGAGAAGGAGGGGAGAAAACCTGATTACTACTCACAGACGATCACCAGTGAGGTTTGTAAACGGCAGCCAGATATGCTTAGTATGTAGCTGACGTGATCCTTACAGCTGATGACATACCTCATCGGTGGCCACGAGACAACATCTTCTGCCCTGAGGTGGGGAATAAGTTATCTCAGCAGTGACCAGCGTGTCCAGGCTCGCCTCCGAGGGGCACTTGATCAAGCTCACCCCCAGGCTAGAGCTGAGAAGCGGCTCCCTTCACTCGAAGAGATCATCCAGGCCAGGGTACCATACCTAGATGCCGTCGTCGAGGAGGTGCTCCGCCACTCACGACCACTGGCCATGTGCATGCGTGAGGCGCAGACAGACACGCAGATTCTGGGCGCCCACATCCCCAAGGGCACGACAGTCGTGTTCTTAGCCAACGGACCAAGCGTCTTCACACCGAGGATCCAGTTTGACGAGTCTCGCCAGAGCGAGTGGGCTGCATCACGAAGGGAGAAGCATCCTGTCAACGATGAGATTGACATAGGGGCTTTCTCCCCTGAGAGGTGGCTTCGAGTAGAGAAGCATGAGAATGGCACTGAGGAGACGGTGTTTGACGCAAACCTATTTCCAATTCAAGCGTTCGGGCTCGGTCCGAGAGCGTGTTTTGGTAGGAGGCTGGCATACCGCGAGATGAAGATTTTTTTCACGCTCATAACGTGGAAGTTTGAATTCTTGTCGTTGCCAGACGATTTGGCAGTACCCAAGGAGGTTTTCTCCCTCACCCGAAACCCCAAAGAGGTTTATGTCAAGCTACGATCTCGAGTTTACTAGACGTCACTATGCTATCAAAGCTAGTCAATGCAAAAGATTCATGACACATATCAGGGAGATGCAAGGTGCCCAAAGTAAGGAGCGTGACTTATAGAGGTAATGACTGTAGAGGCACAAAATTCCTGGGGTAGTGAGTGCCCCAAAAGTAAGGTGAACGAAAGTAAAGATCGAGTGAGAAGCCTCCCTAATAGGCCCTTTCACAGGCTTTCCAGAGTCATCCTCCTATCCGGAGATTTTCAAAAATTGGCGGGGACGACAAAGTTGTTCCAAGGGATCTCCACGTCGACGGCCTTGGCCACCAACTCTTCGAGAGCGGCTAGCTTCTCGAGCTTGTACTTGTTCAGGACAGACTTGTGCTCCGAGTACATCAGAGAGGCCATGAGGCCTCCGAGAGAGGTAATACCGTTCCTCTCTCCAATACCCAGGACGGTCGTGTCAATGTGTGTAGCGCCAGCCTCAAGGGCAGTAAAGGCGTTGGAGACGGCACATCCAGTATCATTATGGAAGTGAGTCTCGATGTCGCAGCTGATGACCTGTCGAAGGGTCGAGATCTTTTCATCGACCTCACGCCAGGTGGCTCCTCCCACCGTGTCAGCAATGCCCACTCTCTGGGCGCCAAGACGGTCGACGAGCGAGTACAGCTTAATGATCTCGCTAAAGTCGGAGCGGAAAGAGTCCTCGCCGGAGAAGCGGACCTCGACGCCGTGGGACTGGGCGAACTGGATGACCTCGGTGGCCTTCTTGGCGATCCAGTCGAGGTCCTTGCCGTGGGAGTGCTTCATGAGCTGAGCGGACGTGCCGATGCACATGTTGCTGTGAGGCATTGTCAGTATATGTTGACTGTGTTATATTGTGTTGGTCGAGACATACATTCCGTCGACGCCAGTCTGGACGGCAATCCTGGCATCATCCATGTTGCATCGAATGTGGCAAAGGATCTTGGCCTTGAGACCTAGCTTGCAGATGGCCTGGCAATCCAGCTTGGACTGCTCAGACGCAGCAGGCGAAGTCAGTTCGAGCTGGGTGGTGTGTCAGTCAAGACATCAATACTGTCTAGTGCCGTGTCGACTCACATATTCGACTCCAAACTCGTCGAGAGCTTGAGCGATCTTGATCTTGGTCTCGGTATCAAAATGGGCCGTAGCAAACTGCTCACCCTCACGCAGGGTGGTGTCGATGATGCTAAAGTTGGCCAAGTTGACGGAGGAGCGCATCGAGGTAGCTGCAGAGCTGGCACCTCCATCGGTGAGATCGCTGATGCTGTCGGCGAGAGAGTCGGTATCGTCGTCGATAGTTGTAGTTGTGTTCAAATCGTTGATGTCAGGGCTCGTTAGGGAGGCTTCCAGGACGCTGCCGTTGCGTCCTACAGCGTGTTAGCTACCTAGCAGACAGAACAAGGAGATGAATAGCATCACGTACCATTGCCCTCCCCGTCCGAGGCCTGACCAACCCCACCTCCCCCATTGGCACCAGAGCTGCTGCTGCTGGCACCATTGCCCATGGTGTGGCTCGTATGGTGACCCACGCAATGCGTTCCGCTGCTATTGTCGCCGCCGTTGCTGCTGGCGGCGCCTTGGCCCATGGTGTGGCTAGTGTGGTGGGAGATGGGGTTGTTGGCTGTCTGCATTGTATCTGCCTTAGCATCCAGACTATGCAGTGTCTGTTTGTGTGTGTGTTTTTTGTGTGTGTATGTCGTCGACAAGTGGTGATGTGTTGCTGAGGAGGAAAAGACGGAGGAGAGAGAGAGGACGGAAGAGCTTGATATTTGCTAGTGACTCAATGGCCGAAGTTCGGACCTATCAGTGAGTTCCCCGCACTTCCACTGAAGGCACTGGAACCCTGGACCCGTGGACTGCCAGCACTGAAAAGCTGGCGGGCCGCCTGCACCGCCTGGAACGCGCTACCGACGTCGCTAATGCAGGGCGGAGGCCGCTTTTCAGCTGCCGGGCAAATCAACAGGTAAAATGACGCAGCCAAGCCCTGCAGCTTGCCACAATAATTGGGCCTCAAGGCATTGCCGAGGACGTGACGACACCTTTTTTCCTGCCTGGCCTGGTCTTTTTTTTTCTTGTTTTTTTTTCCTTGAAATTTTTTCCAATTTTTCCGCTCACGTTTTGCCGCCCGCCCTTTGCTTGACAATTCCCCCGCACACCCAAATCTGATAAGATCTGATTAATCTTGGGTGGCCTCACCGCTCCCTTTGATCCCCATTGCCTTCATTGACTTGTATTGTCTCTATTTCCTCTAGTACTGTACCCCGTCTGTTGCACAAACCGCCTGGAACAGTGACGTGCATGTGCTATTGCAGACGATCGTCCCTGTCGGCGGACAGGCGGAGTCACTTGGAAGGGGCCACGTATCATGGCGTTTGGTGTACAGCAGCTCGGTGTGAACGCACATGCCGTTGCACTGCCGAGAGCGATGTTCCGTGCTCAATGCTGTTTCCTCGTGAGAATGAATGTAGTCGTATTGCCCCTGGATAGTCTGAGATCTCGATGGTGTCACCGTCAATTGTCCATTGCTGGCTTGCTGTGGCTTCACCCAGCCATTTCCTCTGCCCGCACTACATAGTACAGTACTGTACAAGGTTTGTGGCGCCAGATATGGTTTGCACCTCATCGAGCTGTTGGCTCTGAGATTGGTAGATTCATGCCGATCAAGAGAAGTTGAGAGGTGCAACACATGTTAAAGTGTAGGGTATCTGGATTGTGGTTGTGGCTGTTGAGTAATTGCCTCACATCATCATTTCACCGTGAGAGGCTGAAGTTCCAAGGTCTGCCTGAAAGCAGCCAACGAGATGAGTTCGTCCATACTTGAGGGTGTTTAAAAGTACTACCAAAGATCTATCGCGTCAAATTGATCAAGAGGCAGCTGAACAAGGCGTATTCAGCGATGCGCACATCATCATCGACACCAAGTAGGCGAATTGGTCGCTGATCTGGTCATCGCGACGCCGTCAGCACTGGTACAAGGCGCTGCAGGTGTGTTTAGACTGCTCAAGACATTTCTTCACTAATTCTCGTTGACTTTGGGACTTCTTAGCTGCCCAGGACAGTGAGGTAATGAGGGTACTGAAAACCGCCACTGGTGGCCATAATGGAACTATTGCGGTAGGTTCAAAGCCGCACAATCGTAGCGCCCCGATCTTGCCGTATTCTCCATATGAGCAATCCGAGGTAATGGCTTTGTAAGCTTATAGAAATCGATATGATAGCAATGCACCTCCTTGGCTGCAGGCCACTAAACAGGTATAGAGCATGGGCTGCAACGCAATGTGACTGTTTATTGAGGAAACTTAATCCGATCGCATTCTTCACAGGTTAAACCTCGGCCGCCTGAAAGATGAAAGTCGCTTACAGTACCTAATCCAAGTCGTTAAGCCGACAGCTTCAAAGGCTGCTTGGCAGCCTCCACGTCTTTCGGCATAACCTCTCGCGTAACAATGTTATGGCTCGGTGTGAAACAGCAGCTAAGCAGCAAAGTCAACTATTATTAAAAGCAGTTAAGTAAAGTTTATCAATCGATAAATAACCTTAATATGTCAACCTATCAAGCAAGTTACCTCGGAATTCACAGCATTTGTTTGGCTCATCTTGTCATGTACGATAAGGCGGCCGCCTCACGCTCCTGGTCGCCATCAATAAACCAGACGAATCGGAGAGTACCTTATCATGGCATGGGCAAGGGTTATTGACCAACCTCCCATCATTGTTGGAATAGTGCTGACACGCCCAGCCAAGCACGGTCATATTGCCCGCTGCATATCTGACTTAGCCTAACAAGGCAAATCATCTCACATCACATCACCTTGTCTTACCATCCTTCAACTGTCATGACGGTTACTGTCACGGATATAAAGAGGTTGCGTCACCTCCCAACAAGGCACAACCTCAAACAACCTCAACTTAAACCAACAACCAACCATGGCTACCGCATGTGAGCTCATCCAAGAAGATGATCCGATTGGACCATCAAACGACACTCCGCCCTCCCTAAAAGAGCTCAAGGCCGTTGAAGATATACCGGTATTTGACAGCGAGGGCGTCGAGCGCCCGTTCAAAAGCCTTTACAGCGGACCGGGATCGGCTCGCCGTGTCTTGGTCGTCTTTGTGCGCCACTTTCTCTGTAGTGTACGCGCCTCTGGCCCCAAGTGGTGGTTATCAGAGCATCATCTCTAATCTAGATTTCTAGACCAGCTCAAACTATGTCAAGTTTCTATCCGAGGAAGCCAGTCCTGAGAAGATTACCTCCTCCAACACGTCCATCGTCATAATCGGAAACGGGGTTCCCGAAGTGATAAAGATGTACATTGAAAATACAGGCTGTAAGCACCCTGTCTATGTCGAACCAACAGGCAAACTGTTTGAAGGATTGGGTATGATCAAAACATGGGTTGAGGGACCGGCCACGAACTACGCTTCAGAGTCGTCAACTTCGGCCTTCTTCCATGCGGCGTCCAAGCTCGTCCGGGGACTCCTAGCCGGTTATCCTGCGACCAAGGTCGGACAACCAAACCAACAGGGCGGCGAGTTCCTGTTCGAGGGCGGCGAGGAGGCAAGGATGGTGACATGGTGTCATCGCATGAGGGTCAGTCGAGACCACACCCCAACCGAGAAGATGCTCAAAGTTGTATTTCCGGAGAGTTAGAATGTTTTTGGCCTTTGAATAGTGAATTCTGCCTATGGCTAGCCAGATGGTGAAAGTGACTAAAACGCGGCTCTGTGCATGTGGATTTATAGGTTCTTTGCTCCATACGCATCACCAACATGCCTGACTGTGGAACAAATTAGAGGGCCTGAGATAATAAGGATAATAGAAAGATAAAAAGTGGGATATTTGCTGCAGTCTTGGCCGAAAGTCACTCCATATGTTTTGTAAGCGGCACGTGAGCGGGCCGCTACTGAGTTCTGGACTCTTACGTTCTTACGAGAACAAGAACTTTCCTCTGCCATCCAGTTTCGCATCCCTCACTCTTCATCTCTTCTTGGACGCCTTTCGACCGTCGCCATGCTTCCACTTAGCTCTTGGGTACTTACAGGCAGTACAAGCAGGATACCGACTCTGTCGCGTCATGGCTGGCCTCGACTGCCACTGCCCGCGGCTACCCTGTTGATCTGCTAGCCCATTCGCATTCAACACCTGCCCCGAAGACGAGCGGGCGATTGAAGGGCAAGGCGAGAATGAAGGCTCGCAGCGAGGGTGCATCTAGCCCCAAGTCAGCCAACGAGAAGAGGCACATCATTGCCATCAAGGACTTTCTGCCACTGGCCAACTTTATTGCTGCTCGCCCAGTGTCAGTCCCTGACGTCTTCTCCACCACCATTGACCGGCTCATTGCTCTTCGATCCGATTTTGGAGACAAGCTGGAGCTAAGCTGGACCCCGAATCTGATGAGAAGCATGGGTATTTGTTGGCATTCTCGGGGCAGTTCGAGAGGCTCTGCGACCTAGAATGACCCCCACCACGGCAGCTGTGGCCCCAGATGGTGCCATCGAGACCGGCAAGGATACCACCAGGGATCCAGCCCAGGATCTAGGGGGAAGGTTTGCTGCTTTGACGGTACATGAACCATCTGAGAGCTTCCTAGATAAGTCTCGTAATGCGTCCCACGAGGGACCCAAACCGGCCCAATATGATGCCGCCTCTTATGAAGCAGAGCTGCCGACTACCTTGGATGACATCTTTTTTGCCTTTGAGACCCTGATTAAGGATCTGCACCAAATCAGGGCAAGCATCCAATGGATCTGGTCTAGGCATGGTAAGCGCAATTTCGACCTTGCTGCTGCTGCTGTTACCACCAATACGGCCGTCTCCCTCGCTCGCGGACTGATTGAAGAAGTGGAACCTATTCTTGCCAAATATGAGGGAGGTTTTAACGGACTTCTTCGGATGGGTTTCGCTTCTGCCTGCTTGAAGAGGGGTATGACATTAGACCAGGTTTGGTCCGACGGAGTGGTTACTTGCAAGTAAGACGCAAATTACGACTCCTACGACTCCGCCGTCGGATGCTACTTCATCCCACTGATAACCTTCGAGCTAGTCTTAGAACTCATCCCCAACAGTTTTGTTGTGTTGGCTGACGGCCGGAGGGGTGAATACGATGATGCTACCCCCAGTTGGGCCTCCACGTCGAACAAACAAAAGTTCGAGCAGGATCACATGATTCTCGCGCAGCATGTCACAGATCTTTTGGCCGTGGCTCTACGGGTCCCTGACTTTGAAGTTGAGGATGAGTTTCTTCGTGGAATGAGGATTCTCGAAAGGAACACAAGGCGTCCTTTACACTCATGTTTGCGGCTCAGGTGTTTCTCGACATTCATCACGAATTGGGTGCTCCTGCGGCACGAAAAGTCTTTACGGCCATGACGGATGAAGTTCGCAGTATGGATGAATTGGTAGCTGGCTATTTGGAGCTCCACTAAAACATCAAGCCCAGGAATGGGGCTCCCGAGTGGGACAAGGGCCTGCAAGATCTGAGAAGCAGGATTGAGTTGAATGCAAAGGATCCGGCTCACCAGGCAAAGGTCAAACTGTACAAAGAGGGCGGTCAGAACATCCTTCCCCCAAACAAGGAAAAAGACTGTATCTGGATCCTCTCTCCCGTCTTGTCTGGCCTGTACCTCTCGACCGTCCGTATACACGTCTACCGCCTGGGTCTCAAGTTTGCGAATTCCTGGCAGTCCATTATGCATTGCGCCAATCTCTATAATCTCCTTGGCCTAGAGGGCACTTGGACCGACATGAACATTGCCACCTTTCTGCTTGGCGAATCTAATTTCTGGGTTGGAGAGGGTCGGCCCAAGACGATTGATGATTGTTTTGAAAAGTTTTATCTTCAGAATGGCAACACGGCTGCCGCCTTCGCATCGAATCGCCGAAAAACACGTACCAATGTTTCTCGAGCACGTGTACGGATCATCGAACATGCCATGCCAGTCTCGACCGTCTTCGTCAAGGCCCAGGCTGGTATCGGGAACGAAACAGCCTGGACGCCTGAGCTGGTCGAGGATATTATTGGGCGTAGTACCTTCACAGAAGAGGCCACGCCGGATGGAAAGGCTATATACATGGTCAAGATCAGAGACCAGCAACAGCTGAGAGCCAAAGAGCGACTTCGGCAGCAAAAGGCCAAGGACAAAGCTTCTGGAAGGGACAAAATCGTTGAGCTTGTTGCTCCCGAAAAGCTCATCATGGCGCTTCTTCCAAGGCTGGCTAACGAATCCCTACAGATGACATTCCCTTACTTTCTTTTGCATCGTCAGTGCTGGAAGGTGATGCGAGCACTCAGGGACGCCTGTGAACCTATTCTGAGAGACCAGCCATACGTATACATGAGTTTGAGTAGGGAGGTTGACGTACTCGGGGCGATTTGGTGCATTTTCAACGCCGCGTATGGACTCGATAATAATGGGCGTAGGATAGAGCCTGACTCAAAAGTTCTGAACGTTGCACGCGCTACTTGCGAGGAGCTTCTTCGTGGCGATGAGGGTGTGAAAGCCACTGAGTTTCTTCTCCGGTTCAAGCACATCCGTTTCAAAAAAGAGAATGACAAAGAGCAAGATGAGGACGCAGGTTGGACATTAGGATAATGCTGCAGCTCGACTCATGGGGCCAGGAGCCTAGAGAGGAGTGGTTTGGCGGCAGGCTATCCGTAAATGCAATATAATCTCGTACTTCTAGTAGATCAAAGGCTGGGAGAGCAAGTACTATACTCCTTGGATTACTTCGATATAGTGATGAGCATGAAGCGAGTCGATCCCTCGTTATTCTCTCCATTGGCGCTACTGAATAAGTTAGTTACGTCATACTTGAGCGGCGGTGACTCAAATGAGCAGATCACCTCGTGTCTCACCATGAACGAACTTCTCTTCAAGACACCAACAGCTCAAGAGAAACCCAATCACAATCATGTCTCCTGTACGCGACCTAGACCTAATCGACAAGGTCGCCGTCATAAGCGGTGCATCCCGCGGCATAGGGCGTGCCATTGCCTTTAACCTGGCAAGCCGAGGCTGTTCTATCCTCGGGACTTGTACCGGCGACGACGGCGTCACGGCTCTCTCATCAGGCCTCGATGAAGAGATAACAGCTCGTGTGTTTCAAGCCACAGCACGAGAGCGACCTGCGAGTCTTACCATCAAAGGACTAGTCGCCGATATCTTTTCCGAAGACTGCGCCAACGTCATCGCCAACGAGATCAACAAAACATTCAACAACCGTGTCGATATCTTCATCAACTGCGCTAGTGACCCCATGCCTGGTGTTATCGGTGCGATGGGAACGGCAGAGGTCCAGCGAAGTTTGCTCGGCAACATCCAAACTCCCGTTATCATCGTCGAAGAGTTTGTCCGCCGACGATACTTCCAGCCCAATAGCCGCATCATCTACGTCTCATCCATCCGATCTCGACAGCCGTGGAGCGACCAACTCATGTACGCAGCCGGCAAGTCAGCGGGTGAATCTCTGTGTCGAACGTGGGCCCAGGCATTCGGTGGCAAGGATGAGAGGTATAGCTTTATGGAGGGTACGACTGCTAATGCTGTCACGGCCGGTCTAACCGAGACTGACGCTGTCGTCAACTGTGGCCCGGAAGCAGTCAAACGGTTCCAGGATGAGTTTTTTCCGACACAGAGTATCCCACGGTTTGGACAGCCTGAGGATGTGGCTGATGTGGTTGGTCTTCTCTGTGGCAATGATGCGAGGTGGATTACAGGATGTGTGGTAAGTGCTAGCGGAGGAGGCATCAAGATTGGGTAAAGACTCTGATGGGCATGTATCTACATGGGCGATATTGCCTTGCCGGCTTAGCCTGAAGGCCCAAGACTATCAGGAACATCTATGTAGCCCCCACAGGGTCATCATTTGTCACACCAGGTCTTCGTGCGTGTCAACGTAGATATGCCTCCTTGAGAGAATCTACAGAGATTTTGCCTGTTCAGAAGAAAGGGCCTCTTAGCCTAGAGTTTCTCCGGTCCTTCTCCGATTAGGGCGACAGTCCAGCCTAGCTGTTGAGCCAATGACGCTATGCCAGTGACACCGGCTTTCGAGTCATTTCCACGCCTTCTTCAAATCTCTCCAGTTTCCCCCGCTGCTTCCGGTTGCGTGGTTGCTCCCGCATGAATCTTCATTCTATCAGCCATGGCCCATGGGCGATAGGCAGCTTCTGTATCATCATGCGTCATGGTTGACTACTCACCCAACATCATTGCCTCGTTCTGTATTACTTTTCCTATTGCTACGCTCGTGGTCATTCTTCGGCTCATTTCCAAGCGTATGACAACTACTGGATATGGGGTGGAGGACATCCTGGCCGTGTGTAGTTGGGTAGGTTCTGTTTTCTGTTCGCTTTGCCCCGTGGATAGGTGTTGACAGAGCCTCGCGGTCTAGGTCTTCTGTCTCGGATACTGTATAGATGTTCTGATCTGTATGCCTTGATTCCCCTTAGAAATTCGCTTGCTTACTTCGTTGTTACATAGGGCTTGCCGACTACGGCCTTGGTCGACCGATTGAACAAGGCCTGTCCTCCCATCTAACCTTGGACGAGAAGACAAAAGTATCTTGGCTGATCCTATGGTGTTCAAGTATTCTTTACTCGTTCACTATTGCCTTTTGCAAGTTCTCAATCCTTTGTTTCTACTGGCGACTTTTCAAATATTCTAGCGTCAGGATACCGGTCCAGGTCCTGTCTGGTCTGACGTTGGCCTGGTTCATCTTGCGGCTCTTCTTGGTAACACTTCAGTGTATACCTATCCAAGGCTTATGGGATCACTCGGTCAAGCACACATGCGGCGTTAACGAGACGGTGTTTTTCTTTACAACGGTCCTTACACACGTCTTGATCGACTGTGCCATTCTTGCGCTTCCGATAATCGAGGTTGGCAAGATGCACCTCCCCAAGGCCCAGAAGATTGCAGTAATTGCTCTCTTCTTGTTTGGTGCCTTGTAAGGCCCTTCCTAGAACGTTGTCACGCTCTCTAACGTCTTTGTTGCCAGAGTCTGCCTTGCGTCTGTCTTTGTGCTGGTCGAATCGCTCAAGTTCGACTCTCGCTCAAAGGAAATCACGCTCGAAATGGGGGTCCATTCTTCAGCAGCAGTTGCTGAAGTTAACCTTGCTGTGATATCGAGTATGTTTCCCCATCTCTTCAGATATTTATTGATCGTCACTTGCTGATTATTCACGCAGCCTCACTTCCATTACTGCGTCCCATCTGTCGTAGGATGGTTCCTGGTTTCTCATTTTCTTCAAAAAATTACAACCAGTCAGGACAATCCCCTCGAGAGTTTGTCCTGGCAGACTGGGCTACCAAGTCATCCGCTGTTGCACGAGCTAGTCATCACGACATTCAACCACTGGGCTCGTTGACGGACGAGATTCAGGGTGAATCTTCGCATTTGTCGGCTGAAGGTAGCAGAGGCCAGAGCCTCGGTCTAATGAATGACCAACATTCAGAGAGAGAAGCATCATTTTGCGTCTGAAGGATCGTGTAAGGGGAAGGAAGAGGAATGAATTCAAAGAAATGTTATCATGCTATGACATGTGGACTATGCATTCTCCTGACCCAGCGGCTACTCTTCAGCCTACCAATATCTAGGCTAAACGATATTTGAGATAGGGAATCCAGTTAGAGACAAGATCTACCTTTTGGGTAGTAAAAGAGCAGGCGCTGAACTCGGGCCATTTGTACACCTTTGAGAAGCCGGACGCCGTAAAAGTCTCCTCCTTGTTGGTTCGGCAGGGATAGTCAAACTCGACGTCAATCCAACGTTGATATGGGACGGCTCCAAAGGCAAGCTGAAGCTTCTTCGTCGCAAGCGGGAACTTGGTGAATTCTTCGTTGAAGGCTTTGATGGCCTTCAAAAAGTCACCGACCGGGCTTTGTAGGGTGCTCTTGACGATGTTCTGGGTCTTGATGAAGCCGTCGCGAACCTTGCGGAGCTCTGGGGTTCGTGAGAGCTCCTGGTTGTTCTTCCAGTCTGGGGCGAGTATGGCATCGAAGCGCTTGAGGACTGCATCAACCGTGGTTGCGTGTTTCTTGAAAGGTGTGAACGAGTAAAAGTTGGCCTGCATCTCCTTGGCATAGTAATCCAAGTTGGTTGTGACAGTACCAAATCCGTTCATGAGCATACGCAACGTCTCCAACTTATTGCTAACGACGAGGTCGTAATATGGGCTGACGGGCGCAAGCTTTTTTGGCTCGAGGTTGTACGCGCTTTGGATGTTGTTTAGGTAGCTGCTGAGAAAGTACTGTCTCAAGTTCTCTGCATCGTAAGCTTCGTTGCCAATGTTGTAGAGGTTGTCTATGCTCTGGAGCAAGAGAGATACTGCGCACAATTAGCCCTGCCCACAGAAGGATAGTTGAGGTCACCAACCTTGCTTGATGAATCCTGCCGCCGTCTTTCCATTGCATGCATTGCCTTGGCAAGCAGTGTCCTCTATTTCGTTGATTTTCGCGTAGGCCGAGTCATGGCGAGCCTTCAGGGTGTTCCAAGAAGTCGACATGGCTGCGATCTTTGTCTTCCAGGCCCCCTTGAAGGAATCTTGCCACCCCTTCAGCAAAACAGAAAGCGAGCCGTTTCGGATCTGCGTGTCGGCGGTGATCCAGTTGATGAACCACTGCCGAATCACATCGAGCCGCTTTTGGTTGCACGAATTTGTCTGGCAGAAATCGATTGGTGTGACCAAGGATATGTAGGAGGATACGTTGACCTGAAATGTGTTAGCGTTGTGTCAATTGTATAAGTTACCAGAGAAACAAACCTCTGGTGCTTGAAGAACTGTCCATCCATCCTTGTTTGCGAGCTCCTTAGAAACGACAATGGCTTTGTTGTCCTTGGGAGCGTAACCTTCGTCGGCGAATCTCTGTTCTAGGATTTAGATGGTAATTCATGCACAGCCGGTATAGAGGCTTGTTCACCTTTTCAATAGAGACAATAGCATTCATGGCCCTGGTGGTCGCTCCATTGACCTTACCGCCGGTCCAGATGGCGGACTCGGCCTTCTTCTCGCGAAGGGCATCAGGCAATGCCAAGCACCATGTGGCATATCCGTTGACAAAGTCATGGTTTGGCAAGACATCGTTGATCATGTCACAAATGTTCTCCGAGTTGGTCAAGATCTCAACTCCGCACGGGCTAGCCTTATTTCCACCTTGGATTCAGTCAGCATCGCGAATCCGTATGATCATGTCACTCTTACAGTTGGTCAGGGGCCGAGAATCATAGGGGATGTTGAAGTTCTTGGTGCAACCATCTGTGCCCTCAACGGCGCTACAGATGGTTACAATATTCTGGTTTGTCCCAGCAGCTGAAGGGCGCACCAGCACCAAGGCAAGGAGCGCAAAGGAGCGAGAAAGGCCCATGGTAAGAAGAGAAGTGTAAAGGATCGATTGCAATGAATGAAGTTGGTATTTCGAGTTGGTGTGTGCAGTTGCAATCTCAAGACTATGGGCGAGGCCTTCCTTATATACTCAATCAGCTATTATCGACTGCTCACAGGATAGCTAATTTCGCGAAGTGCTGTGATCAGACTCGGCAATGTCAGACGCCATCGTGAACCAGAAATGGCTGAATGGTCGCCGACTTGGCTGGCAGAATATAAAGCCACGCAGGTCTATTTCTATTGGGTCATTCCTCTCTTTCCACATGTTCGCTTAGGGTTCCTGTAAGCAGCTGGTTTTGACCTAATACAGACGCTGTTGGTCCTGTAGGGCTGAACGAGGCTGTTGTTTAACAGAATGCGCCTGGGCTAGCCCACGCCATTTTTAACCGCAATTATTTATACTGAACCCTTCTCACTGGCAACTGCCGAAATCTCTTTCTCAGGATCTAACCCAAGCGAGAATGGCGTTTTTTGCACTCAATTTCTATGTTCGAGGCCATTCTCTCGAATCAGCTCGTCTAAATCAGCCTTGAGCTAGACTCAGCCCAAAACATAGAGATCATTGTTGAGATCCGCTACCAGAGGGCTTGGCAGTCTAGATCCGCTCAGGCTGGTTACCAGGCTCTCACCCCGAAAGTTACATTCCAGGCATTTAAGCATAGTGCAATGCCGTATGGCCCCTGGCCTGAGCGGATGCCGAGGTCTACATTCCTGTGCCTCGAGGCTTGGACGAAAACGGAAGCTGAATCAAGGTTAAACAGTTGGCCTGTGTAACTAGAACGTGGCTTAAATATCCACGGAAATATCTAGGCTGGTGACAGAGTGCCTAACGAATACTTCAGTCCTGTCGGACATGGCGGCGTTTGTCGTGGCTCAGCGCCGCGAACATCCCGTGCTGCCGAGTTCACGGTCCTTAAAGACCAACGGCGACAGAGCTAATGTTATGCTGGGGGCACATGGCTCGCCTCTTGATTCTCACCTCATGGGCTTCTACAACAGATCTAAAGCCACAACGTTTGTCGCCAAAACGACGCCAGCCTCTCGAGACTGGGAGCAGGCTTAATGTTGGAGTAATGAATGACTTGAGTGACTGTCAAAGGGTGTGCCTTTACCTCTCCTAAGGTACATGTTGTTGCTTGAGGCGCTGCATAAAGGCTGTTGTCCTCCAAAATTGCTCAGTCTTCTCCAATCTCGGTCAGAACTGAGACAGCCATGCATCCCCCAGGGCACCCACAACCATTTTACGGCTGACCAGCCTTGTTCCATTCCTTTTTGATCGTAGCTCCCGCCAAAATGTTTCGTCGCTTCAGTTTAAACCTAAAATTGTTTGGTATGATCATCAGTCCAACAACGTCCATCTTCCATGGATCAACTTCTTCTACAGGCTCAATGTCAAAGGCCCATAGAAGCCTCGCGACTTGTATGAACATTCCATCAATAGCGACCTTCTTCCCCAGACAGCTTCGCCTCCCTTGCCCAAATGCAGCAAGGGGTAAGTTACTCCTTAACTTGGGCTGGCCGTTGTTCTCATCTTGCATCAGCCACCTCTCGGGGACATAATCGTCCAGATTTCCCAAGGACGAATCAAACACAGCGTCATCATGCCCAATGCCCCACACGTTGGCCATGACCATGTTTCCCTTTGCAATCTTTATCCCTTTGTAATGGTCATCTCTATCAGCCCTCCGTGGAACGCTACCGGGAGCGACAGGCCTCCAGCGCAAGAGCTCGTGAACGGCAGCATCGATCAGAGGTAGTTTCGGCCTGTCTTGGAAACTCGGGAGACGATCATGTCCGACAACCTCATCAAGCACGGCTTGGGCCTTCTTCAGAAATCCTGGATTCTGTATCAAACCGGGGAACAACCAAAGGATCTGACGAGGGGATGTCTCCATGCCGCCTTGGATAGAAGTGGCAAGCATAAAGGCCAAGTCGAGATCCGGAATTTGGGGGCTTTGGGTCTGTTTTTCGGTCGCTTCAATGATTTGTTTTGTTGCATTCCATCCCTCAAATCTTCTACCATGATTCATGAGCTTCATGTAGAGTTTTGTTTGTTCATCGTATATCTTGTTGGCATGGTGCTTCCAAGGTGAGACCAAACTTGGGAGATAGCGAAGGGCGGGCAGAGAGTCAGGGAGACCAGGGTGGGCAACAAGATGTGACAATTTCGCCTGCATACTCACGACTTCATGAAGAATGGGATCTTCGCAGGTGGGAATGCGCATACCATAATGCAGTGACATTATGATACTGCCTTGGGTGCGCTCAAAGTGTGAGTAGACGATCCTGATCGAAGTGATATGATCTTCGTCCCTTTCCGTTAAAGCAACGAGATCCACAAGCAACTGCATAGACTCAAGTTCCATCAAGGGTTGATATCGAGGAGCAGAAGGTGCCCCAATAGTGGGTGACAGGATGCGATGATACAGTTGGAGGTCGGCATCGTAATCATGCAAGAGAGTGAACTTGCATTTCCCTGACCCTGCGCCCGTGATCATCTCCATCGTGACTGACCTTGGCCTGTTACTATACCACTGGCTACGCTTGCTGAATAGTTCGGTTGCCACTTCGGATGTGTTGAGGATAATAATGGGAACGATCCCAAACAGCCTGGCCGCCACGATGGCGCCGTTTTGCTTTACCCAAGCATCCCAGTTGATGAGCGGCTTATCGACGGGCGAGTAGTGCAAGTCCCCAAAAAGAGGAAATTTTCGGGGGCCTGGGCCTTCATCATCGCTTTTGAGGTAAACATACACAGCGGTAACAATAGTGAGAAGTAAGACGACAATAAATGTTGAGTCAATCATGATGACTGACGAGGATGAATTGTCCAAGTATGCATACTCCAAATAAATGGATTCTTCCAGGTGATATATTTGTTCCTCGCTCGTATGCTCATGTCGGTGGGCATTGATGACGGCAGCACTTTGATGTTTAGGTGTAACCACGAGGCTCCCGAGACTGGGTCATCGGAACTAAGTCTCGGCGATTCAACCAGTGTGTAACATTGTCTTACCACTGACCCAAGCCCCGCGTGTCTTTCTCTGCTTGAAATTCCCTCAAAGTTGAATCAAACGCAATGTCGTGTTCGTAACTAGGGCAGCATCTACTCTACTTCATAATTCATTTCAGCCTATTCAACTCCTTGGATTCCGCCTGATATTGCCGTTTATTGCGTTTCAATGAATCACAAAGGCCACGTTAGGTTCTCTTATCGTTCACCCCGTTGAAACAACCATTATCGTGCTTGGCAAGATGTCAGCATTGGCAGACGTTGCATGACTTGTACTAGGTCTAGCTGTTCCGATAATGAATTCTGGAGTACTGTAGAGTCAATTATACCTTACAAACCCTTCTCGGCAATGCGTTGAAAGACAGGCAATGGATCCAAAAAGATCTCAGCCTTGTAGCACCTGATCTTCCCATCGTCCCCCTTTTTAACGAAAAACGTAGCAAACCCCGGTATTTCAATCACATCCTTCTCGGGGTCATCACCCTTGATCAAATACCTGATCGTCGCAGCCTGGTAGATGCGAGGACCAACGTAGTCTAGGGCCGTTAGTATAGGAGCGTTGGAAGCTAGGGGCGATAGGAACATTCCAAAATATACAATATCATGTGTCATCATGTCGAGCTTGGCAAATGTTTCTTTGAACATCTGGAGTGTCAATCAGTATCGTACAATGCAGTAGGATACACGGCACGCACTTGTCGAACACTGGCCCCGGAAAGAACAGGGAGGTTCGCATACTGCAAACTGATATCTTCTGTGTAAAAGTTATCAAGCCATGAATCTGCGTCAAGGCTTCCACTGCCACGGTGATACTGCAGACGTCGAAGAGGGTTAGCTGCCTTGGGGTATCCTGTGAAGGTCCCGGCCTAGATGCTTCTTCATGCTTGGCTTGACTTACCTCGAGAAGCCAAGTCTCGATTTCCTCTCTACCGATGTCCGTAGCCTCTGTCATTTCCGCGGCGTTCTTTTGTTTCGGATTCTATTAGGTACTGATGAATAGGCGATGGATAGCCTCATTCCCTGCTAAGATATGAATCACCCTTATAAGATGACTTCCTGATTCCATTAATAATCGACATGGTCTCAAGAACCGATGGGTGGATTCTTGTATTTGTAATCCATCTGACAAGACCCATGTCATTTCAAGCACGTCTTCTCTTGGCTAGCGCCCCGATCCGCTTATCACCCGAGAACTTCAAGCTGACTCTTCGAATCATCTACCAATACTACTGACACTACATCACAAGCGCTGGTGAGCTGGATGTTGTGTGACCACATGAGAAGGTCCCGCTTCCGGCCAGTCCCGCTAGTTTGAATGGCCATTAATTAACACACCAATGCCTAGAACCATTATCTCATGGCAATCCCTAATGGCGAACTTCTCAGCTGTTCTAAAGGGTTATATTACGTGAAATCAACAGGACAAGGGGACAGACAACACATGACTTTGAGTAGGGGGGAGCGCAGATAAAATGTGGCTACAATTATCTAACGAAATTGTCGAGTACCATTCGAAGGTGTCATTCTAAGGCATCCGTGTGCCATGGATTTTCGGGGGCGTCTGCCAGGAGTAAGGCGGCGGTGACAGCAACAAGATAACAGATACCTCATTTTTAGTGTGCTTCACGGCGGGGCGGAAGTCACTTCCATCAGACCAACAGAGGAGGAGATCAATCTGCCTGATCCTTTAAAGTGGATAGTCTATCTTAGGAGTATAGCGATGCAAATGATGTTTATTAAGATTGCAATAAGTCATTGCTCCTTCAAGTACGTCTGGGAGTATTGAAACTAGCCTCCAAGTGCTTCTCGCAATGTATGGCGTCCCTCTGGGTGACCCTCATCCCACAGACAAATTTCTCACAGGTGTGGGCAGAACAGTAAATGGGGCTCTGAGGGCTGTTCTTCTTGGTCACAGCATCTGTGAGGCATCCCCATTCTTGGGCAGCGCAAGTGTGCTCCTCACAGAAAAGGCCTCTGCAGCTGTTGATGGAGAGAGGGGTTTTGTGCATGGCCTAGAAGAACAGGTGCTCTTTGGGTCATACACGGCTCGCTGCAGAGGGCTTTCTCTGGGACCAGCTCTTGGATGAATACTTCCGCCGGGGATGACTTGTTACATAGAGCCTCAAAGTGTTCCTTAAACTTGGTGAGCTTCATCTCAATGTCGTCACGCAAGATCATTTTCTCCACTTGTTCCTTTCCCATTCTCTGGGCACAGTTGTCACAATGCCCGCCAACATATAGTATCTTGAAGTTTGATGCATCCATATCCCGAACGTCAACCACGGTCTCGGCGATGGACTTATTCATCTCGTTGATGATGCAACCGACGGGAGTGCCACATCTCCAGATCGCTTCTGTCCTCTTTCGATGGCGATCTCCGCTTTCGCCGCAGGAAAACTCGAGCTCTACAAGCTGACACATTTTGTGAAGTTGGGATGTTGACTGCCTGTGGCGTATCGAGTGAGCGGCGGCGTTTGCTAGTAGCAGAATGTGTCGGACCCCCATTCAGGAACTAGACCAGCTTCTTATAGGTAATATAACTTGCTCTTTATCCCTTGTGCCCCTCGCTTATTTTGCCTTTGTTCAGACTGTTTTCTTGGATTTATCCTATGAACATAAGACTAAGCCCACTCTTAAACAGCAAGTAGGTACCATGCACAATGAACAATGCGACTAGCCGCACATTGATTGCTTCAAGACACGTAGTTCTTTCAAGATTCGCAGCTCAAAGAAGTAACGAGCCCTCCCAATATCACACTTTCATTGACTGCCAACATGAGGCAGAGTGTTGAGCATGAGAGCATCTACAGAGCTTTTTTGATATTGACTCCTGTATGGAAAGGCATTGGGCATGATGGCTTGACTGTGGAGAACTGTATCTATTTGACTGGGTTGCCTTGATTTACCCTCTAGCTATGCTATGAGGTTAAATTACTATTCAATGAATTACATGACTCTTACGACTCCCAAAGTCCGCGGCCAGATGAGATGACCCGGGCAGAGACAGCAAATTCACGGAAGCTACATTTCTTAACAATACAGTACCATTCCAACGCGAGCATCTGCTATTCAATGACCGTAAACTGCAACATTAATCCGAATCGATGACAATGACCTCAACGTCGTTCTTCTCCCTTTCACTCTCAATCTGCTTCAACCTCGCCGTCAACCACGCACCGTAGGCCTTCAGCATGCCTATATGTGAGTGCTCCTCACAGTAATCTCTCATCCGCCGGTGCGCCTCTACAATCCACTGTGCCTCCACGTTTCGCCTCATCTCCACGTTTCGACTCGATTTTACCGCTTCTCCACGGATGGTATAGGCTACCTTGGCTTCGCAGACAGGACAAAGATATGGCGGCTGACGCACATCATCAGCTATGTTTGCCGTCGATTGCATCATACACGCGTAGTACACGCAGTGCCCCATGCCCACGCAGTGTCCCAGCTCATGGGCCGCCGTGCGACACACTCTCGTTAGCCAAAGCCCATTCCAGTCAGCCGGTGTCTTAGGCACCAGTATGCCTCTTGATGCTGCTACAGCAGCCGCAAGAGGTGAATCGGATGTGTTGTTGCAGTGAATCATCATCGCAGAGTCAAACTCTTTGTGCCTTCCTTTGAGTTCGGGCTCATCCTTTTCCCAAAGACCATTCACATAGGCCTGGCAATGAGACGCTGGCCAGCTATGTGCGTGATCAACCTTGTTGTGCTCATCCAACACTGGATTGTATCGAAATGTTGAAACGATGCAGATCCGAGAGCCCCCGAATGCTCGCCCAGCGCAGAAGTCATCCTCTTCGTCTTCATAAAGGTCAAAGTGCGTTAAGAGTATGACAGCAAAGGCATCCTTCGGCACATTCGCCAACAACCCGTCAAGCATGTGCGAGAGATTGAGCTGACCTTTGGCAACACCATCTCCCGACGCCCGAAAGTCGACTCGGGTAGGCGTCCCATTGTCGATCACAAGATCAACATTTCCTCGATTGTCAGTTTGGCGACTCTTGGAGCTAGAGAATCGGCAGCGCGTCAGAAAGCACTTATCATTGAGCACTTTGACGTCAAGTCCATGATAGACCGGCCCAATGTACTCGGCGATATCGTCTGCTCTTGGCTTTTCGTGCTCAAGCTCTGAGTTGGTGCCCACAACCGTCTGCGGTTTCACCCAGTCGCTCATACAAGCAGCATCAGGAGCTAGTGAAGGGCTATCGACAACGTAGAGAGTTTTCCTTCTTGTAGTGATCGAGTTGCGGTGACTTTCTCGTGCAAAAGACTTGAGGCTTTGTGGTGGTTCTTTTGGATCCAAATCAAGGGCGTCTTGTGGCGTGAGATTCACACCAGGGAAGGCCGAGATTGGAGGCTCTCCATCACTTGAAGCTGATTCCGAGCTTTGTTTATTCGCAAGAGTGGCTGCTGCCAGGCGGTCTTCTCTTGATGATGGGCGTTGGTAGTACGAGATAGCCGAAGCGTGTGGGGACTTGTCGGTAAATAAGACAGCAAAGGCAGTTTCGTGAGTGTTTGGAGCGCGCCATTTCAACAAGATTGCTTTTCCTGATCTTGTCTTGTCTTTCAATACTCACCGAGGTTTCAATCGGATGATTAAGTAGTTGAAGGATGAAACCAAGCCGGGAACTGCTGGGCCAGGCAGCAGCGCGAAGGAGCAGATGTTGGCGGTGGATCACGGCGAAATTCGATCCAGGGACGAACAGGAGGTCAAGTACGTTCACCAGTCAATGTGAAACGTCACCCTTGTATGATTAAATGGAAATTTGATATGCCAGTATGACCTTGCTAGCTGTCAAGAGTTATTCAAGACGAGTGGCCTAAGACTGGTACAATGATTGATATACATAGTTTGATGGCCAGATGAAGGCTCTAAGGGAATGAAACTGGCTCACCATCATACTCATTCACGCTTTAGACTTGTCTACAATGATTTGAATCTACAGGAACATGGTCTCATCTGAGGAGTGTAACAGGAGCAAACTAGCCACGTGATGTCTGTGGTGTGCCACTGCCCGAGCAATCAACACAATCCAGATGAGTATGACAAGAAGCATGGAATGAATCATGGGCAGAGGCATTTGCGAGTTCTCAATCACGAGCGCCGCGTCTCTATATACGGCCTTCTCTCTGGCAGCTCTCATGTTTCCTCTTTTCTTCAGTATACTATCCCACCAACCAAACATCCACCCACTCGAACCAACCTCAAAAAACAACAGGTCAAGGGAATTGACCCTGAAAGACGGTATAATTTATCCAGTACGTACTAACATCCGCCAGCATTTGAATACAATGCTGACTCTCGAGACCAGGCCGGCTCGACCAGCGGAAGGCTTTGTTGGTGAGTCTCAAAGTTCACGGTTCGATGAGCGAAAATCCTCAAACTGAAGAGACACGCGCACGGAAAGACGTCAAGAGAAAACGTATTGTAGTTTTGCGCATGCCATGGCACGCTAGATTATTATCACATCTAGGAGTTCGACCGAAACTGGATATCGCCATCACAAAGCCTAGGCGTGACAATTACGTCTTTGTGTACTCCGACAAGCACGCAAAACATTACGAAAAGTGGGGATATAAGGTACCGACTGACAGAAAATTCAAGAAACAATTCAAGAAAGCCCTCTCGAAGAAGTCTCCAAAGAAGAAGCCTTCAAAGAGGAAGTCCTCTAAAAAGAAGTCGTCTAAAAAGAATTCTTCCAAGAAAAAGGCTGCAGAGCAAGAGGCAGACGACCGAGTTTATCTGTCTGAAGGGTGAGTGATCTTCAGTTATTCTAAGAAGCCAACGGGCTAGTTCCTAAAGAGCACTGACAACTTCTTTAAAGGGCGGAAGAGACATAACCGAGTCCCACTGCTCAGCCATTTCTAAAAACGACTCACACAAACTTGCGACCCCTCAAAGACACCGAACCCAATTTTAACAAGATGAGTCCATCATCGAAGGATCAGAAGGAAAGAAAGCCAAAGACCCCAGTGCTCACCCCTCCCTGGTCGGTGAGAGCACTATCATGGCTGGCAGGAGGTCACCCAGTCAAGGTCGTATATAGAGTGAAGGAGGTAGCCAAACCCAAGACCGATGATCCCAAGGCTGATGACCCAACTAAAGGGGGGTCTGACAAGCCAACTGAAGAGGAGCCAGAGAAGCCAACTGAGGGTTCTTGATAAAGGTCAAATGATCATTTGACAACATTGAGAGATGTCTCTATGACAGTACTGTACTTGCTAGGAAGGTTGATGAGGGGAGATCTTGGCTCTATGGCTCGACCTTTTGCTTCACTTTGACACATGGGTGGCCAACATAACTCAAGACAGTAAATTTATGATGCTTCATATCTAGCGCCTGTATACTAACTAATTCTTTCTCAAATTCGCATGTCTTCCATATAGTCTGTAACAAACAAGCACGCAGTCTCCGACATGGGTTGGCCACAGCGCTTGGCCAAAGGGAGAACAGAGAGTGGGCTAGAGTAAGGGTAGGCAGTATCACCTTCCTCAGGCAAAAGAAGAGATACTCTGAAGTACAATAGATTTTTTTTTTTTAGCTATATTTTAAATAAATTTATTTCTCATCTTTGTAACAGTTAGATTTCCGTCTTGATCTTGTCATATTCGTTTCTTTTTGCCCCATCCTTGTTAAGTAAATATCTTTTACGCTTCAGGGTAGGCAGCTTGGACGCTGATAAACCGTCAACATCGGCTTATAAAAAAGCATAAGGTAACTCGGAAGGAAATCTCAATCCCAGGCCATGAATCAGGCAGACATTTGTCATTCTCCTGCCAGCAGTTACTTGTTTAGGCGCATCCTACTGTCGTACCGACTGGTCTTGAACTGCTCTATTGTGTGGCTGTGGCTGTGGCTGACCCACTGGCTAGCGGGGCTGAGCACGGTGGCTGAGATCGCCTTATCAGAAATATCGTTAAACCAGAAACCTGTCACACTACGTTAACCCCTCGATGCATCTAGATGTCAGCAGGGCAGCTTGAATTGACGGGAGACGAGGGCAAGCCGGAGATGTGTTTGTGAACGTATGCCTTAATGGTGAGCTACAATTGAGTTCATGTTGGCAACAGTTGGCAGGAAATGTATTATTTCAGGGCTCCTGGACCAACGTGCAGACAAAGGACTGATAATTGTGTATTCAGTTGGTCATGGGAATCGATGCACTCTCTCTACTAATTATTTTCCTACGTCTATCAAGAGAATTTCCAAGGCCTCACGCTCTTTCTGTAATTAGATGACTTCTTCTGGCTATTTTCATCGTTATTAGCCTCAAGAAGGACACTTCAACTCCCAGGCTATCGGTCTAGTCTACCGCCCACTTCTTCTTCAAGGAGGATGTCGATGACGGCTCCGAAGAGGCCACCAGACACAATTATAACCAGAACAGTTATCAGTGTATGACAGCACTAAGCGCTGATGCTGAGAGACCCCATTGTCTCCCGCCTGACTCACGTCGGGTTCACATACGATGTCAGCAGAATCCAAGAACCCCGTCTTGACATCTGGTAACGTCGCTGAGGCCCTCTGTACTTTCTTTTTTGGAATAAGCCTGTCCATAAAGTGAGCGTGCATGAATATTCTATTTCTTTGACGCCAATCTCACTCACCATCACAGGCATGTTCTCGATGACTCGTTCTACACGCAATATGCACGCCAGCAACACACACATTTGACCTGCTCGCAGTCATATTCCATGACGACATGAGAGTAAGTGTTTAACGATAATGTTATTAATGATGCATGGCCAAGATTCAACAAAAGAAAACTGAGAAATACAAGTAATCAGCTTGTCATCAAGCTCCCGGTTGCGTCTCCCCCTTTTCCGAATCCTTAAGCGGGACAATCCTGTGTCACCTCGCGCACGATGATGTCGTCAACAGCGATTTGTACGCCATTTTCGGTGCTTTTCTCGCAGCGAGCAGACAACTGGACGGTGGGCTCGACGTTCGTTGCCGTGAACTTGAAATCCAAGTCCGTCCAGTTCCCCTTGATAAATGCCCCCTCAATAGCGTCCTCCCTAAAGGCCTGACCGATCTGCACTCTGAGTTTGCACTCATCGCCTGGCTTAGGTGCGCCGTTCAGCACCTTGTAGGAGTATCGGACCCCATAGTTCTTATCCGGGAGAACGCCCACGACACTTTGGAACGCATAGGGGCGTTGGGTGGTTCTGGTGATGTCGAAGACGCTGGCGATCCTCATTAGCTACTAAGTCGGGGAAATAATTACAATCTACACTTACAGCGAAGTGTAGCCGTTTTTGCCCCATTCTTTGTTTATGTGGCTCTTTATGGGGCTCGCGCCCTTGTCGAGGTAGCGCCAGGGCTTGTTGCCCTTCCCACCAAAGGATGCATTTCGAACGAGATTGCGGCACTTTGCAGGCGGTTTCTTGGGGGTACAAGGAACGGCACCCGTGCAAAGTAGGAATGTGATGACCGTCAGGAGGAGCGGAAAGACCTTCATGTTGGAGGAATTTCTCAGGTATGCCAGGAAGGATTGGTGGAAGAGGCCAGAGTGGCAGAGAGTACCGTTCTGAGAGAAGAACAAGGCGCCATTGGTAGAATTGAGACAAGACAGAGCATTTTATACACAGCACCCTAGCCAAATAGTCTCACAAGACAAGAATAGTCAGTCATTAGATGCGGCCTTCGTGTCAGCCACTTCGTCACCAAGCTCAAGCTCTGCTTCTACGACATGTCTTCCAACAAACGAATGCCATCATGGAGTCAGGATTGGTAAGGGTTGAAACGGTTCACATGTGTGTGTTGTGAATGGCTGATTGGCCACCCATACTGGGTGACGTTGAAGAGAAGGCAACATGGATGATCGTATCAACTTGTTGAGGGACGATGAGAAGGGATGAGAAAACGAGACGAAGATATACCCCACCATCTTATTTCATAGACTCATGTAAATGGGATGAGAAGTACCCATTTCATCATTGCCTTCATTATCCTTCGAGAAAAAGACGAGGTGGCTGTGTGAGGTGGTCGAATGATTTGGTATAGTTTAGGCCACATCCCCTCTTCATTTCTTCTTAGAGGAACAACTTTGCGGATTTTGAGATATTGGGGGTGTGCTTTTTTCCCAGACTGTTTCCTTCACGGAAGAGACAAGTCCTATCCTAGAGAGCTGGCACAAAGGGCCGGATCGCATGCTGTGACTGGTTTTTGCGCGCATTTGAAGAGGCTAGCTTGTCAAGCTTTGTTCACGGAGCCTGGTCCTTACTGGGCTTCATGCAGCACTTGTAAAAATTACACGCATCATGGTCCGCACTCTGCCACGAATGCCGACATGATGAAAGGGCACGTTCTTTGTTGATTCTCCAATCTCCATGCAACTTGGGTGTGTTGGGGGGCAAGGACCTCTAGGTTTCACTCAAAGATCCATGATGAACGTGACGATGAAAATTGAAAGAAACGTAGAGCTAAACTTTGCCTTTAGGCGGCTTGGGCCGTGAAAAGGGATGGGGACACCGTTTTCAAATCAAACTTGAAAATCCCCGGGGCCATTTCGTAGCAGGACCGATTGAGCCTCTAAGCTACACCAAAAGCGGGGAAATGGCCTAATTGCGACCTGCTTGAAAGCAAGTGAATGAAGCTGAAGGTAAGCTTAAGTGGTACTGGCTGAAGGAAAGGGATAACTGTGGGCAAAGGGCGGGGAGGATATCACCATTCCTGTCTTTGGTGCGATTGGTCATGACAGGAAATCGCTGTGTCCGCGCGTTTTCCGTGTGAACTTGAGCAACCATGAAGCTGGAAAAATCCAAGCATCATCGGCCCGAAGCTTGAAGGGGAAGCCGTCAAACGTGCGGCGAAACTTCCGAGTATCTCTCCGATCAACTTGAAAGTGGCGCACCCCTCCTTGTTGGGCTTGGCGATCTATGATGATAGCATCCAAAAGGGGTAACTTGCAACTGTGTTATCGCAGCACCCCGACCATCAGACACCTTGTATGTATCTTCTGGTAAGTCAAACCCGAGAGATATTTGGTTGTCAAAGGTTTATACCCCAGTATATTTAAGAAAGGGATCCTATTTCGAACGTAGCAGGACAGGTTCCGGCAGGTATTTGCGGATGTTGGCTGATGGGCACCCAATTCGGCTCGAGTAGTGAACTAACATCTCTTCATTTTGATTGAGCTGGCAATACCTCAGCTATTTTTTTATACAACAAATACCTCCAATCATGCACTTGCAGCCTTGACAATAAGCTCCTTAGACAGAGCCTGCAGTTCCTCATCAGAGAGTCTCGCAAGGCCCAGAACCTCGTTATCAATGTTCTCAAAGCTGGGTCCATACTTGGCGTTGGTGCCGCCCTGGAGAATATAGAAGAACCACACCCAATCGTCAAAGGTGCCAGCCGCCAAAGCCTTGTCAGCTGTCTCCTTGAGAACATCTGTGTCCTTCTCATCGATAGTCCACTCGCCAGGGACAGCCTCCTTGGCAATGGCTGCGATGGTCTTGAACGAGATCTTGCCATCCTCAATCTTGACAGAGCGGTTCTTTGTAGCCTCAAGGTTCTTGAGAACGCCGACAACACCCTTTCCAACTGTAGCCAATCGAGTCACGCTGACTGGTAGCTCGCCTCCATTGTAAAGTGTAACCTTCCTGTCCTTGATGTTTGCAAGGGAGCCATGAGTGAAGCCCCAGTCAAGGAAGAGGTTGTTATAGATAAAGGTGTAACTGAGCGACGAGGTGGACTTCTCAACGAGGTAGTCTTCCGTCTTGACCTTCTCAGCGAAAACAGGGAGTTGGCGAGTAAGAGGGTTCTGCTGATCGCAACCAAAGTTGGAAGGGATGAATCGCTGCACTCCAGCGGCGGCAGAGGCGTCAACAAGGGCTCGCTGAGCATCGCCCACCGCGGGAGCTCCAAGGGTCGAGACAACAGCATCAACGCCTTCGAGGGCCGACTTGAGGGAGGCAGGGTCACTGTAATCAACCACTACCTCCTTGACCTGGTTGGCGAAGGCGGAAGGAACCTTGCCGGCCTTGCGAGAGAGAACTCGAACATCAAAGCCACCCTCGATGAGGGCCTTGAGGACTTCAACACCGAGACTTCCGGCAGCCTGAATAGTTTCATGAGATATTAGCTTACGATCTTGGTTTGGATAGTGCCCTGTCTTTACTTACGCCGGCGTGAGCGACGGTCTTGATGGCAGACATGTTTGTTGTTATAGATGAGTGCTGGAGGTATTAGGATAGCTATGAGTTGAGCTTGAATGGGATGCTTGAAGATGGGTGTTAGAAGTCTTGAGATCTGGAGGCAAAGACAACCTCTTATACTGACACCAGGCCCTCGCCAATTACACGTGTACACAATGCTTTGATGACATTTCGTGATCGGCCTATCCCACCCCCTCTTATTATCCAAGCAGTTTGCATACGATGTTTACTCATCCAGAACTAAGTAAAGGTAAAGTGGGTTCGGTTGGATCGTCATGATCGGAGTATCCCACCCAGCTTTGAGCTGTAGCGGCCGCTCAGCGTGCCCCAGCCGGATTCAGGTCTCCGAGTTGTGTGGTGAGCGTCTGTTATTGGCTGCCTATCGACGGATCCGGAACAAATAGGCGCATCTCTAGGCTGCGAGATCAAAGTCACTAAACTTAAATTACTGTACGTACCGTATCCCATGCCACTTTCTTCCCGAGGGGCCATCCGGCTGTCCCACTAATCTCGGCATCCCACTCCGTTCCGAAGCGGAGATGGCTCGGGCCACTCAGCGAGCAGAAAGTGGTGGCGGAGACAGTTATCAAGAAGTTATTGATGTGCCTCTCTGACGAAAATACCATGGATGAATGAGGTCTTCTTGTTAGAAAACATGCAAAAAAAAAGATGGCAACAGCTTCTAGAATTCATCCAGTGTGATGAATACTTACAGTTCTAGATAGGCACTCGTGTAGAAAACAGGGACAACCATGCTGCTAGGTGGATACGGTGTTTTAAAATTGAGTTTTGATGCTGTCATGTGTTTATCAATGCGTTCTTTCGTATTGTATCCGACGGAGACATCAATGAAAATAAGACACCTTGCTACCAAAGGAGTAACAGTCCCAGGTTCAATACTGCTGAAACCACACGGGGATTCCTAAGTGCTATGAAACGTGATTATCGTCCCCTTGAGCAGGACTCAAAGCATGTCCTTCACCAAGTCGAGTTAGACAAACGGCAAGGTACAAAGCCCTCTCTATTTTGTGAAACAGGAAAGCTCTAACGTGAGCAATAGAGTTGGACAAGTAGATACGATAGGAGCACCGACTTCATGACGCTGTTCCCTTCAAGTCGCCCGGAGTTACTGGGTTGGAACATTTGTGCTACATTGGAATTTATCCTATTTTCATCCATCGGCTCCAGTAACCCCCCACAGAAGAAACAAAGCTAAAAGTTACAATAACCAAGAACTTGGGGACGAAAAAATTCCACATCCGATCTGTCCGCAGATCTATCCGTATGTGCCTCTGCCCTGTGCTAGGAGGGGGTGTCTCGAAATCCGTGATGCACGCTAAGGTAACTGTCTGAAAGCACTCTGTGTTCACCATGAACGCGACGCTTCGAGTTCTGCGGTGGTGAACTGAATCACAACCTAGAGGAGTGATAAGGCGGGCAGACCACCCGAACAGTAGCTGGAGGACACTCGCTCGAATGTTCTAAAGAGCAAGTGGAAGCTGCTGACAGAAGTCCACCAAACGATGTAAAAAAGTGCCAGAATTTTGGCAGCCACGCAGTCCGTTCCATCGAGATGAAAGAAGTACGCGGGCAAAATGAACGTTTCGGTTGTCGGGTTAAAGCCGCACGGGGAAAAGTCGTTCCAGTTGTGCGTGTGATGTATTGGGCATACACCATGCATATGCCTCTCACTGGTAGGCTCGAATTTGCGATGCTCGGGCCCCAGTTTGAGCTGTCTCTCGGCCAACGTGGCCTCCCGGACATAGGAGATCCAGTCTTCTGGGGGGTGTTGAAGGGGATCTGGATACCGGGACAAAGACTCAATAGTATACGGATCGAAGCGGTATAAAGTGAGGCATTCATGTATCAGATGCAGAAGCTCGAACATCACCGCACGGGGAATGTTGGTGTGGGTGCGAGTTAGGTGTAATAACACCACAACCACAAGGTGTAGGTAGGATCTGGTGTTAGAGTTAGCGTAAATTCCCATACAACACGAACCCGACTCACAGGTGCCCCGGCTCTCGCTTAGTGAAGAAGAAAAGCCATCTCGATTCCCCAAATTCCCTTCTGACAGGGTCACATAGAGTCGTAATGCTCGCCCCCACACAATGTGATTTGGTGTAATCAGAAAGCTGCTGCAGGGCATTGGGACGAGCCAGAATGGTCAGATGATGATAACGGTGATTGGTAGTTGGGGAGCCGCCAGAAGCCTTGCTGTACCAATGGCGACTAACCTCTGTCCAGGTCTCGCGGTCCCGTATATCATCATCCTCTATCGCCATTTGGTACCTTCCAAGATCGCCTAAACATTCAATCCAGGTATCTTCAAAGGCGGGGACCATTTCGAGAAGCAGCGCCATCATAACGTAGGCCAGGTATAGGAACGTAAGAATATGTGCTGGTAGTTGGTGCCTAAGAAGCTCAAGGAATGAGTGGATGCTGTGTCGCCACATTCGAGCAGGCATCGCGTATTTGGAGGCCAGTCTCCGCAGAGCGGGGCCAGTAGCGGGATGTTCATTAGCAAGGAAGAAGTCATGATGCTCGTGTAAAAGTGTTCTGTGCAGAGCAATTAACGCCTGCCATTGATCATTGTTGAGCTTTGAGGTTGTGTTCGTCTCTGTGTTGGGTGATTGTACGTTATCGACTTCGATGCATTTGGTCTCAACCATGACCAACCCAGCATATATGTCTTTGACCTCTGCAACCAGTTGATCTTGAGAAATGGGCCTTGTCTCGGGCCGGGGTATCATGGTATGTGTAGGTTCCTCGTCCCACAGTGCTTGTGTGGTTCTTAAGGAAGGAGATTCGTATCTCCCCGATGTCTTCTCGTTTCTTCGTGCTTGGTCAAGATCGTTTCGTGTCCGACTTTGATTATTTGGCCAAGCCGGAGGTTGCTGAGAGCCTACCCATTTATTCGCAATGGAAGAAGAGGACTTGCGGGTGGGAATTGGCCTTGGCTCGAAATGATCGACATGGTGATGGCGACTGGGAAGAGAAGAGCGGCATCCGTCACTGATGGCTGAAGCCCGAACACTAAGAGTGCCCATATCATCAAAGCTCTGAACATCAGCTGCATCAAGAACCTGGGCCAGCCAAATTCGTCAGTAACTGCAACAAGAAATCCTTCATATGGCCTACATCTGAACGAACTCTCGGTGAATCGTTAAGAGGGCTATTCCCGTTGCCTTCCACGCAAGCAGTGTCCTAAGACCGTAAGAGAACGCATCTGGGTCTCAGTGGGGGGCAGCCTTACAAGCATGTGGCTATCGGAGCCCATGACATGCGCTCTTCCTGGCTTCGGAAGAGCAGGACCAGAATCGAGAGGTAAGCATTGAACGGGAACAGGCATTGCTTCATGCCCATTGCAAACCTTTGATCGGCCACAGCCGGGTGAGAAAGCCACGACAATCTAGCGAATGGGAGAATGCTTCAAGCTCCTGTAGGGTTGTAACAATACGTGAAAGGGTCGAGAAATTGCAGCAAACTCAACAGCGATGGCAGCAAAAAGAGGAGATATTGACGAGAGGGGGCCAAAAACAATGAGGGCTAAGTTGAATGTTATGTTACAAATGGAGGAGTGAGAGATGGGAAGGTGAAGTGCGGGGATAAGGGTGGTGTGGTGGTGGTGGTGGCAGTGACGGTGACGGTGTGGGGGGAAAGGGAAGAGGTGAGATGGACATGGATGAAAGAAGATCGGGCGTCTTGTACAGCTACAAAGCAGGCTGTGAGGGTTTCGATAGGGAAACTTGGCGCTGCCTCAGGTCACGTCACAGCAAGGTGTGCCGACCTTTCAAATACCGAGAGGCCTCGTTGAGCAGGCGAACCACTGAAGCAACCAGACCGCCTACTGGGCGAACCATTCACCCAGCAGTGGCTTGACTGCCTTGCCCGGTGTGCGGAGACTATTGGTGCAGCCTGGTTGACCCCTCTTGAAATCTGGTGCGCCTTTTCAATAACCAGGCTCTGGCGAATGCGGCTCTGCTCAACAGTTGCCATCACCTCTGCTGTCCCCCCTTCCGTCCCCTCCTCTCTCAACCGCCCTCCCTCACACATACCACTGCTTCTTCTCCAAGGACTTCGAGAGAAAGTCGCAAAGTCTTTGATGCTCAAGATCACCACCTCCTTGCCGCGATCTCAGCTTCCTTTTTCCAACGGGTCGAGCTCTATGTCGATAGTGGAGCAGGCCAAAGTCCAACATGTCTTACCTTGTTCATGGTCAACTGGGGATCAAGAGAATCCAACCGTGGCTGGCTCGCATCAGAAACGAATGGTTCGATGGGCGATAGAAGTCGGTCATCATCTTCGGCCTCCTCTACTCCAAACCAGTATCCTCACGACTTTGGCCTTGGGCTCGACCTTTACGACTAACCTCCTACCAACACTCTTCCGCAAACCCTCTGTCAATGGAGCCTGCTGGACAAAGTTTCCGGTACGTCTCCTTTCCCATGATGACTGACACTATGCTGATATCTTCCTTGACAGGCATGCGATTCCACATCCCTCCAGGCGCCGACGATACTCCCCTCGTTCCTACACCCGGCGTTCACCTGCGAGACCCTCGTGTCAATGTTGTGCTTGGTCATATTCATTCATTGGACTTGCATCTCCGTCCTTTTCCAAACCATTCGATGGAGGGAACGATACCTACCAAAGGCTCTATACGCTGTTGTAATTGGCATGATACCTGCTATCTATGCAGTCGACGACTCAGCGGTTCTTATCCTTCAAATTCTCCCTACCATATCCGATATTTGTGCCGTTGCTTGTTTGGGTTTGGACTGTCTTCTCTACTGAGGGCAAGGGGACTGGAGCATGTCTTCGACAGTAAGGCTCTGATAACATGAGACGTCGTGATACAGCGGCACTGGATGATGAATTGTTACTGGTCCAGGAGAAAGACTCACTTTTATTGGCTTTTCCTTTAGCTTCTCGTCTTTGCATTATGGTCACCTGATTTCTACATAGATACATCTCAATCCAATGGCATACAAGCCTCCGTAGTAACTACTGAGACTCTCAACTTGTAATGAGCAATTATTCTTGAGATTACCGTTAATAGCTTCACTGTCCATGTGCCCTCTACCTTTCTTGCCAAATACCTCATCTATAAGGTCACATCATTATCCCAATCTTGACATTTTTTCTATTTGGTACCCTCTCGTTGAAACGGAGTCTCGTGGTTTCTTGGCCTAAAACACATTTAGAGCTTGAACTATTCGCTTATGGCCCTTGCTGAGGATTCAATGGGCTTTTGATCCTCGTTTAATTGCGTCTCTTGCTGAGCTGGTCCACAAGGAGATCCTTTGCAAGGATTTTGATCCTTTGGCGTCGATCCGAAACAACAAATTCCACCCGTTTGTTCCGATAAGGTTATGTTTGTTGGTTGTTGCCTAGCTTCCAATATTAAGGACTTGCAGCTACACGAGCCCTACTTGAAAGCCTGTTCCCCCCATTTCTTGGAAGTAATCTACCCTCATTTTCTTTTCTTCTTTGCGTTGAGATTCATTTACTTAAACTTTAGTTGAGAAAACACTTGCATTCTTAAGTCGGAACAATGAGGTTCATACAATGCCCATCGATCCTTTCACTCACTCTCGCCATTATTCTCCCTACCTCGTCATTGGCCGTTGAAACTACGACTAGCGGTACCGGAGGATGTAAGCCGTCTACTTGGGAGCCTAGTACGCCTATAGGTACATTTCGTCACAAGCGGCCTATGGCCACACCTAGTGTGCCGCGCAAGAAGAAGCTTGAGGCGGGAGATATCAACTGTCGCGGCTGGGCCCAAACCTATGAGCACGTTGACGAATCGACATGCCAAAAACTGGCCGATGACTATCACATAGATCTTGGTACCTTTTACGACCTAAATCCAATCCTAGAGGCAGAGTGCAAGACGATCAGGCCCTACACAGAATATTGTTACGCAGGATGTAAGCCAATGGCTTCCCCCCTCCGAGTTAACGAGTGATGCTGAGTAAAGTCAGTTATTGAACCACTGAGGGCTTATGATGGAAATTGCGGTCCTTTATACAACAATGCCACTTGCTTTGGCACTGACAAACCATGTTGCAACATTGAAACCTGGACATGTGGGAATGGAGAGTATGTTTTCCTCTACCCATCTTGAGGTACATAGCTGACCGCACTCCAAGACGAGACTGCACCCCAAGTCTCTGCTATAGAGATGCTGGTAACTGCTTCCTCCGTGTCATCACCTCAACTGATGGAATATGCGGCCTGGTAAGAGGCCGACATACTCTCCGAGTCTGTGGAGAGTGGGGAATTTGCTGTAATCTCCAAAATAAATGCGGGTCAGGGCCTGACTTTTGTGGCAAAGGTGTCTGCCAAGCTGGCGAGTGTACTCACTCAGATTGGCCGATGGATGAGCGTCCTGAGCAGCTCCCTTGGGAATACGGGGAGGAAGATCCTTGATACATGCTGCCGAGGGCTCACAAGAGAGAGTGTTATCTACAAATCGGCATGTCAGCCCCAATTACCATGAGTCCGGAGGATTTTGGAATTTTGATCGTCATCTCTAATCATGCCGACTCGGACGGAGCCGGAATAAGCTTCAGGGCCAACAGTAAGAAGCACGTAGCCACGCCGTGAAAGTTTGCTGTTGGTCTCGCGATATCCTGCACGCTGGCTTCAACAAACTTTGTCGAAAGCTAACTGCTAAGATTCTCCGGTATAAAGTAAAGGTTATTGGTAACCAAAAAATCAACACGTCTGCCTTAACAAACCATCAACAACGTCATCATCAAGGTGTGTGAATAGCTCAACCGCCGGATTTCACTCACTGGCTAGTAAAGATAGACAGAAGACTCTCGGCGCCAAACGCTCCTCACTGCCAATCAGACCACCGTAAATTTCTCGTAATGGGAGCTGCCACCTCGTGCTGTGCTCCAGTTCGGCCGGGCGCCCAAGGCAACAACAACGGGATCGAGGAGCATATTGATGAAGTCACTTCACCTAACCCAGGGCATCCCCGCAACAGCGACGAGATAGACAGGGTATCTGAACGAAAGTACCTCGGAAAATAGACACGGCACCGAGCCGCCGGTCACTCCTGACGCCTTGGTCTCGTCAGCTCTATACAACGCTGTGAATAGTCCCATCTATATCCTCCCGGACGAAATACTCTTGGCGATTATCCACACCCTTATCGATGATGAAGACTCAGCCTCTTTCTTCTGTATTCGACAAGTTTCTCGCCGTTTTCGACTCCTGACAAATGATCGCCAGTTTAAAGAGGTGCCATTCTGCATGTATTCCAAGTGCAACTCCTGTTATACCGAGTTGAATGAACGGTGCAGCTTTTACAGGATGAACAGCGGCGAGGTTGATTGCCAGATGCACTGGATCCCTCGATCCATAGGATACCCACCTGGGCTCAAGAATGACATAGCTAGCCGACTGAGGAGAGATCTTCTATGCATGATGTGCCAAGACGGCGTCCAAGAGAGAAAAGACGCTGGCCTACCGATTCGCTGCAAGTTTGCTCCGCGGGACGAGCTAGACTAGCTAGATTGTTCCAGCTGTGGACTAGAACACCCATCAGCAGTGTTTTCATCACTACAGAGGCAGAAGATCAACGATCGAGTATGCGTTGCAAAAGAAGGCTACATCCGTCTGTGCCAACACGAAGTTATCCGGTAGGACGACATCCAACCGTGGGCTAGTCCGGGGATCCGGTACCATCATGAAGTGATCAAAGTCTGCAAGCATGCTAGCCATTCTATGGCTTGCTGCGAACAAACTTCATGGCCAAAGGCGACGGTCACGGCGCTTGGAAACGGAAAAACAACTCTTTCCCTGTCTTGGAATCCTCATTCAGGCCCAGACCTTAACCCCGGCCGTCTTGATCCCCAGAGATACAGTGCCACCGAGGTACGAGCAGTTGCACAGCGCTTTCGCGGCGATGCAACCCGGTTCATCGTTCCAGAGCAAAGATCGGGTCACCTTCCAGAGATGGAATGTTTCACAAATGGATGTGACTGTTTGTTCTACGACGGACTCGATAAGCCCGACGAGCCAAATATTTTCCATAAAAGACTGCCGGCGAAGGGCTACATACCGGGACATGGAAGAACCCGTCACACCTCGATAAGGGTATCGTCTTGCCGGTTGCAGGTACCGCCAAATAAAATGCCCTGCCTTGTCTTCCACTATAGCTTTACCATCAATCTCCGTGCAAAGGGCGCCCCAACTGACAAATGGCTTCATGCCCTGGACCCTGGATCCTATGAGTACAGTGACGTTGTTGGAGCATGAGAAACTTGTACAGATCCAACATGTCAGAACCACTATCGCATAGCAGCTGGTATCTGGAACCATCACAGTCAAACAGTCAGTAGTCCTCACAAGGAGATTCGACGAGACCGGGCTATGTAGGCCCAGATGGTTTATGGGAAGATTGGCAAATGCGTCCTACTATGAGAAGCAGTAGAAGGAGCTAAAAGTTAATGTGTACGTTTCTTATTATTATTGTTATTCTAATCCGATCTCCGTCGTAGACAGGATGAAAGTACCCACTAATCAACATGGAGGAGCATTAAAACACAACCCTAGAAAACGCCGTAATGTGTACATTTCGATGAACTTGCAAGAATTCGAATACCCTGAATCCTAGCCCACGCAAGCTACAGCGTAATCAGTACACTCAGAACTTTGTACCTTTTTAATCGCACTCGTCTTGCCATGGCCCTTGTTGGTGTCCTGTTCCAGGTTCTAGGTTCTGGGCTGAAGATTCGGTTGTGCCATGGGAACGACTCTCAATAAACCCGCGTGTTGAAACCTATTCGGGACTAACACCATGCATCTAAACGAGTTGATATGGTGGTCATTTCGCGTGCAATCTTGGCGACTGCCGTGTCAGCATCGCTAAACCTGCGTAAGGCGCGTAAGGGACTGCTGGTGCTGAATAGCCCCTTCTTAGTCCGATCCTTGCAAACAGCAAGGACCCATGTATCTCGTAGGGAGGCTAGGCGACGGCATCGGGGCGGGGTCGCGGATGGGGCCATGCCGGACGACGGTAGTGGCTGAGACGGCGGCCGACGCGGAACCGTTAGGGTAGCAAGCGTGGTCAAGAATGGTGAGAGCTTCTTCTTGGCGTCAGCTGTCACCCATGAAGAAATACCAAGGTGGCGCCAAATTTGAGAGACTAGTACATCGTGCACATATCAAATTCAAGATACGTGGTTGAGGTGGAAAGGGGCAATGTTGGCCACTGGGCAAGGGAGGCCACGCTCTTGATAGGAAAGAATTAGTGAGGTGATGATCCACATGCCAACTTTGATAACCTATACCTCAGCGTGTGAAAGTTCAAGTCGATATATGATCGAAAAAGCGACTCGTGAACTTTGACTTCAAGGAGCGCGCTTTAGGATCTTGTGGCACTGTTTCTGCACCGATATCGCGTGATGTTGATACTAATAGGGGTTTATCAATAGTGCGGCCATAGTGACATTCTAGAAATTCGAGCTAGTAATAGATGCAAAATTCCGCTCCCAGGAGTCGCTGGAGATTTCGCTCTCCTCTTCGGTTTAACGAGACTGCTGGTCGTGGTGCAGAATATCATGATCACCTGTTCAAGGCTTCAAACTCCGATACCATGAAATACCATGGCCGGGGGAGATAAGAGGTTGAAAGTTTCATATGGTGTGCCATCTTGTTGTTTCTTTGGCGTGTCGTGCCAGCTATGCTGCTTTGCCAGATCGAATTAGGAGTCAAAAAGGCTGAAACCACGCGCATCTCGGTAGTGAAAACTCCGTTCGTCAAAGAAGAGTATCTTTAGTGATCTTTCTGTATTAAACTTATAAGTATCAAATAGTTCCTAGTCTCGCAGTATCCCCCGTTGACTCGAGTTGGACGCTATCTCGGCCTCGTCCGTCCTTACCGTGACTCCCTTTTTACTAGGATCCACGTACTCGGACACGATGACTTCTTGTGTTTGCATGATCCCACCCATCGAAGAATCTCGGTCGTGGTTCATTGACTTCATCGCAAAGGCCTGCGATCTTGTACCGTCGGTGAATGTGTGCACCCCTGTTCCGTTCTTCCGGCTCGAATGGGTTGGCAGGCCAGTCCCGTGTGAGTTGGAGTAGGCGGAGTCCTGCTTCTTCTTATTCCAGAGGCCGTAGATTGTGGGCGCGTTAACGACTATCGTGGCTGTAAGAAGCTCGGTGCTGGCCCAGGTCGTTCGGTTGACTTGGCTATCCTTGTTGGTTGCGTTTATCGGTAGGCGAATAACGGTGATGGCGACGATAAAGATGCCAAGAGTGAATAAGACATATAGCTTGAGTTTCCGCTTCCAGGACGTCTTGAGGGAGAAGAAGAGAGGGATCGGGACGGCGAGGAGCAATACATCGGTGACGATATTGAGGACGCCGACAACGATGAGTTGCAGCTGAGCCTTGGCGCAAGAACCTGGTATCAAACGTCAATCTCGCCGATCATATATCTAGGAAGGATTATCTGAGTTTACCAGGGTCAGGAACGACTTGCCAGTACAAGTGGAAGGGTTTGCATTCGCTAAAGGTAGTGACTTGGACGGCGACGTATGTGACAAAGAAGACAACAAGAAAAGAGATCATGATGATCTTTTCGTAACGTAGGTTCAAGAGAAGACGTCGATAGACATCAAGAAGGACGAGTTTCTGCAGCCAAAGGCTTGAAAAGTTGTTAGATGATACGCCATGATAGCAAAAGAGGACATGGGACTAACAATGAATTGTAAAAGACTCGATTAGCGATGGCAAACTTGCTTCCGATCTCCCTCCTGTAGATCTCATCCTCTGTGAAGATCTTCGTCTTTCGGATCGCTGCTGGAACGTTATTGGTTCCCCACGTCAGCACGACGTGGATCAGAGCCAGTCTGACCATGCAGCACAGACATGCCGCCATGGTCAGGTAATCGCCCATATTGAAGGGCTGTCTAGCAACTTTTCTCCATACCAGTCTCACTCCCATCACCATGAGAGCGAGAATGCTAAAGAGCCAATGGATGAGTAGCGTAGGGTCATCCATTGTGGCACCACAGAAAAAAAAAAGATTGAGAGAGGGACGACGATCACTTGGCCATTACCCGCAGGGACGCGTTTGCGTCTTAAAGAAGATCCCAGCATCATCCCACCGTAAACTCGGCTCAAAGGACTGCTTTCCGCGCAGACTACTGCAAACATCACGGTGCTTTTTCCTCTTGTTCGCCGTCGCAGACCTGCAGGTGGCGTGCTACCAGTTCGCCCGCGCCAAAGAACGACCCCAGCTCCCGTGGGTCCCCGATAATTAAGCCGTTGGTTTCTGAACCCTTGACAGGGTTTATAGAGTTTCGGTTATGTCAGAATCCGGGCCATTGGGCGGGGATCGGGCTCAGGTCGGATAGGGGTTACCAAACATGGAGGAACCCGTTCTTGGCCCCGTATTTACCTTTCGAGAAGGATGGGGCCGTTATTCCACTCGGGTCTAGAGCTCGGCACACTAGAGTTAATCGAGAGATACTTCCTTTGACTAGCAAGGAGATGGGTGACGACTAGAGGATCCAAGGCGGAAATAATGTCACCGAACAGTCCGTCGCCCCTGAATATTCTGGTGCGACCACCGGCCCTTCGGACAGAGACAAATACAAGGCTCGCCCGTGTAGCCCAGCCAGTCACGACCCCTCTTCTCTCTAGGTTCTTCTGCGTGTCCATTGGGATCATCCTTCTTTCAATCCTCTTCTGTCCCACTGCCACGTTCTCGGGTTCTAGATCGCGATCGCCTCGCCAGCCATGCGTTTCACCACTCTGTTTGCCCTTGCGGCTGCCGCATTCAACCACTGTGCCGCTACACCTTCCGGCCAGCAAGGCAGCGCCCAGGGCGAGGTCGCCGCCGTCCGATCCTACTTTTACGTAGGTGGAGGCTACGCCGATGATGGAGCGGGCGGGCAGATCTACCGTGATCAGATGTATGTCGAGAAGCTGATCCCGGCCGGTGGCGTCCGGCAACGAACGCCCATCGTCTTTATCCACGGTCAGGGCCAGACAGGCAGCGTGAGTTGATCATATGCATCCTCTGTGATAGGTCACGCGCTAACATGCAGCTAGAACTTCCTCAACAAGCCTGACGGTGGCCGTGGTTGGGCATCCCAGTTCATCAACCAAGGATACGAGGTCTACATCATTGACCAGACTTTCCGTGGCCGATCAGCGTGGATGCCCGCCGCCGGCGCTGCGAAGCCCTCGACCTACTCGGCCGAGATCATTGAGCAGCGCTTTACTGCGGGCAAGAACTTCAACCTTTGGCCCCAGGCCTCCAAGCATACCCAGTGGCCTGGCACTGGTATGAGGGGTGACCCCGTCTTTGACACTTTCTACGTGTCCAACGTTCAGTTCATCAACAATGCCACCTACCAGCAGTCGACTGTCCAGGATGCTGGCGCTGCTCTCCTCGACAAGATTGGCAGACCCGTCATCCTTGTCGGCCACAGCCAGGGTGGTATCATGCCCATTCTTATCGCGGATGCCCGCCCCAGACTCACCAAGGGTCTCGTTCTCCTCGAGCCTACTGGTCCTCCCTTCAGGGACGCCGTCTTCAGCACCAGGGCTGCCCGCCCCTACGGCCTGACTGACATCCCTCTCAACTACAGCCCCTCTGTCTCTGACCCTGCCACCGACCTGGTTCAAGAGGTCCAGACCAGCCGAGGTGACGACTTTGTTGAGTGCGTTCTTCAGGCCAGCAAGCCTGCGCCTCGTCGTCTGGTCAACCTGCAGAGCAAGCCCATCCTCATTCTCACTGCCGAGTCATCCTACCACATGCCCTACGACTACTGCACTGCCGACTTCCTTCGCCAGGCTGGCTGCTCCAAGACTCAGCACCTCGAGCTTGGAGAGGTCGGCATCCGCGGCAACGGACACATGATGTTCATGGAGAAGAACAGCGACGTGATTCAGGCCGTCTTGGAGCGCTGGGTCCGGTCCACCTAATGACATACCGGACGGAGGCTTAGACACAACTAGAGTAACTTAATTTTATCCTTAATGTCTAAAATTCTTTAAAACCACGCACTTTTTCGCGCTGCGCTAGTCGACAAGTACCGTCTCCCCGACCCATGTTCGCCCGTTACTATCTCCGGCCAAGCCTCGCGTATGTCGGCATATGGCGGAACCAAGCCCGCGGTGCCAAGATGCTTGCCCCTGATGCTTGCATTAAATGTCTCGTGACTGTCTACTTTTCCTCTTCAAGTTGACCAGTGAACCCCTGCCTAGAAGTGACAGGTTCATGGGTTGTAGCCCTGCCTTGACTCAGCGGGGTCCGGTATTACAACACCAACAAGGCAAGGGTCTGATCAGATCATGTCTCGGGCACAATACATTGGGCTTTCTAGAATGCCGGGAAGTTTGCCGATATGGAAAAAATTCCCCAACCTTTAAATCCTCCCGGCGGCCTCCCGGGCTTCCCCCCACTGATTCTCGATATACCAGTAGGCGATCCAACTTGAACATGACTTTCCAGGGATGCTTAGAAATAGAGACCTATGATTGGGAAATCAACAACTTTTGACTTAATAGTGTATTGTTGCCCTCTGGTGCTAGACTAGCAGCTCGCTAACTCCCAATAATTCGTACGGCATTCAATAATAGGCTCCGTTCGAATGTCAGGCCGATTTTGCATCGGCTGATGTTCACCTCTAATCTTTAACCCTAGTCCCGTGTGCCATGCCCATGTGGTCGTCATACCCACCTAATATGACTGGTCGCCAGGAGACGGAGTCTAAGATGTCGGGCCGTTGACGGGATGAAATTTTACGGGGCATTCAAAATGCTTATCTTGAGCCTTCTTCCATAAAATGCCACCAAGTCCACGAAACTTCATCGCTCTGGAGCGCGCTTAGCGCCGAGCCCGAAGCGGAAACCGTGCCACCCCCCAAGGGCCGGGGGTCGACCCTGAGATGCTGAGGTGAAGCAAGGTAGTAGTAGACTCTGTGTTATAATAGCGTTACTTTGCTTCCAGCATCTTGAGATATTGCCAGAGCGATACGCGTATTAGTGTTTCTGGATGGATGGGCGAAGCCATCAATATCATGTTCTGCCATATGTCTAAATGCTGAACTGCTTCCACATCTTGGCTGCTGAGCGCTTGTTTCCTTTTTTCTGAAATGGCGGCATGTCGACTTTGTTTTATAGCCCATCTCTTAGTTTGAGATGGGTTTAAGATGCTATCATCAATTGTTTATGCTGTTGTGCACCGCATTGAGCTGGCGATGAGCTTCGAAAGACCACATTTTGCTTTAAGCCCTAGTATTCATTGGCTAGATCTTAATTAATTATGATCAGTCAAATGCCTCGAAAGACTTACCCTTATCAATCTACTTTTTCTATTATATCACGGACATTGCATTTGAAAGGAGTCGGCCGGCTTGCCTCTAAGGTCTGTATTCTTAGCTTTTGCTTCTAATGGCGCCTTTTAGAACCTTCACCAAGTCTATACAATGCAGAAACACCTACCCAAGACGCTTTGAGAATTCGGTCTAAGCCCCCAAGGCTTATGACAGAGAAAAACAAGAAACTACTTCCCAGCTGTTTGATTTGTGTCTGTGGGTAGATGGTACATTTTGACACTGTCTAGGGTAGCTGATGCCGTTTCGTGGCGGAGCGCATGACTTCGCGACATGACTAGCGACATGACTAAGCATGATACCAGTTTCGCGACTGGCTTGTCCTCGACGTGTTAAAAACTCTCTCATTAATGTTATGGTCAATCTGACTCCTCGGAACAAGCTTCTTCGTTGATAACGTTGAATAACCGTTGAATGAATCTCTTCGAAGACGCATTTTCGATTGTTTCTCTCTTGTCCAGGCACCGAGACCGTTTGTCACATGCCCCCAGCTGATACAAGCCTTCCAGGCGCGTTAAGTGCTTGGCTGACGGCCTGACGCACATGGTGTAACGTCCTCTTCAAACAGCTAAAATTGACAGATCCTTGGCCATGGGGGAGAACATCGTAAAGCACACGCGTACAAGCAAGAAAAAAGTCCGCACAGGATGCATCACGTGCAAGTAGGTAGTTCTGGATCTTGTGTGGTGACCCCCTGACCGCTAACTGGCTGGTTAGAATCAGGAGAATCAAGTGCGATGAGTCCAAGCCTGCATGTCTCCGGTAAGATTTCCAGCTAGAAAACACGATAACTGAAGCTAATTGTGCTCAGGTGTACGCGTACTGGCAGAAAATGCGACGGATATGCATTACCTTCAGCTCCTGTTGCAGGCCCTGTAGTACCAGCTAAGCCTGGGAAGCTCGCCTCCCAAGAGGGCAGGGCACAAGAGTTCTTTTACCAAAAGACTGTTCCAGAGCTTTCTGGATTCTTTGGCCGATCGTTCTGGAATACTGTCCTGCAGTTCAGCCTGACGGAGCCTGCAATTAGACATGCTACCATCGCCTTGGCAACCCTTCACGAGGAGCACAGCTCCCCCATTGCGGCCACCGCACAGCCAAAGGACAACCTCAAGTTCGCGATTCAATCATACAATCGATCCATCAGCACTATTCTGAAACGAGCTTCTGATCCGACATCAATGCCTTTGGTGGCACTGGCCAGCATTGTCTTCACCTGCTTCGAATGCCTTTTGGGTGACCCCAAGGCAGCAGCCGCACACGTCGCCAGCGGTATCGGCCTGCTCAAAATGTGGCGAGAAAAGTCTGGACAGCCAGTCAGTCCCTGGGGCCAGAATTACCGGAGCTTTGAGCTGTCCTTTGTGGAAACTCACCTGGCCCCTGTCCTATGCACACTCAGTCTTTGTGTCGCAGAGTTTGGCACCCCCGTCGACTTGTATCTCAACCCAGTCGACTTCAACAACTGTCCAATCTTTGGAGAGCCGTTTCAGGAACTGTCAGAATCGCGAGTTGGTCTCATCGACATCATTACAGCGGTCGTAAGACTTGGACAAGAGGTCACCTCAGCCCTTGAGGTTAGCGTCAAGGCAGCAAGCCTCAACACCGCGCTTGAATGCTGGAAAATGAGATTCGATGATCTCGTCCAACGAAGAGGGACCTCGTGGAGTGATCAAGACCAAGGCGCCGCTGATCTTGTACGCGTCATGTGGCAGAGCACAGCCGTTGGTCTCTCTGTCGGCCTTGCATCCGACGAGACGGCATGGGATTCCCATAAAACAGCTTACGAGGAAATAATCCGACTTGTCGAAATGCTAGTAGCGCGACACAAAGACGCTCAAGCATCGGCCACCTTTCATTTTGAAATGGGCATCATCTCGCCGCTTCATTTGGTGGCGTGGAAATGCAGGTGGCCCCATCTCCGCCGAAAGGGGTTGGCTTTGCTTCTTGCTAGTTCCAGGAGAGAATGCCTTTATGATGCATTTCTATATCATGCAGTCTTTTCGCGAATCATGGCAATAGAAGAGGCTCACTGGGAAAACCCACCCAGGGACATGTTGACGCTGGTCGACCTACCGCCCGAACAAGCCCGGATTCATCACTTTTTCTGCGAGCCTGCGCCATCAGCCACCGAAAACGTCTACTCTTTGACGGTATTCTCAAAACCGAACTGGCCTGATACGACATGGTGTTCCAGGACCGAGTATATTGATGCACCTGGCGGGGCCCGACTCAGCTCTCTGTCACCCACTTCGCCTCTGTCCAGGCTTCCCGTTGTGAACTTGTTCAGGACAGGGCCTATCTCCAAAGAAGCCCTGCAAAAGAGACAATTACAGGTAGCCGTTTAGTTCCAACAGTCTCAAGCGATGCATGCGGCATCTTCGGACTTGGTAGCGGCACTGGCGGCTGGAGTGGAGGTGGGAGACAGTGCCAGGCGCCGAGGGAGGCTGGAACACTGCCCCTTTTCGGTCCCAACTTGGCCTTCACATCATCTTCAAATCATATTCACACTAGGTACGTATTCATAATCCTTCCATCAAGAAAAATTGCTGGAAAATGCCTTGTTCCTCACCTTTTGTCCATGTCCCTTTCGTGAGGGACAAAGGCGAGGCCCACAAAGTGGAACGCCGAGACTTACTGCGATTGGCCAGTTCGCAAAAGTCGAGATCGTATAAGTTGGTTCCACTCAAACGATCATTCCAACAGGATCAGCGAGATCAACAAAGTTGTTGGACTATAAATGCCCCAAGATTCTTCCTCCAGAGTTTGGCATCAGTCATTTTATTCTCATTCACTCGTTTGTGGTATTCTGGTATCATTTCTCCTTGACTCTCTTTGCTTTCCTCCAACTCTTCGCCAACTCGACAGCGATGAACGACGATAACATGGCGCAACCGACCATGGGAAACGAACCCAAAGCCGAGCAGTCAGGCCAACTTTTCGACTCTAAAGACGCATCGAGTTCCTCTTTCACGGACCAGACCGTCCAGGAGACCGGGAGCTTGGATGGATGGAAATTGGCCTTGGTCATCACCGGGCTTTGTCTTGCTGTCTTTTGCATGGCACTTGTACGCCTCAAGCAATCACTGTTCGAAACGAGAGATGACTAAAATTCGTCCAGGATAATACCATCATTGCAACCGCAATCCCTCGAATCACCGACGAGTTTCGCGCTTTGGATGATCTAGGCTGGTAGGCTGACATGACCCCTTATCCGTCACGATCGCTAGCCTGCTGACCCATTCTCGGGACCAACAGGTACGGTTCGGCTTATCTCCTCACAACCTGCAGCTTCCAGTTGTTCTTTGGGAAGCTCTACTCGTTCTACTCGGTCAAATGGGTCTTTCTCACCGCCATCGCTTTCTTCGAACTCGGCTCCTTGGTCTGTGGCGCCGCACCAACCTCGGCAGCTCTCATTATCGGTCGAGCGATCGCGGGCATCGGCTCCGCTGGAATATTTTCTGGAGCTATCCTCATCATCGTCCTCAGTGTTCCAATGAGGAAGAGGCCTATCTATGTTGGCCTACTCGCTGGCATGTACGGCCTTGCTAGCGTTGCGGGTCCGCTGATGGGGGGTGCTTTTACCGACAGGCTCTCTTGGAGATGGTGCTTCTATATCAACCTCCCTATCGGGGTCGTCACTGTGCTGTTTGTGGTACTGTTTCTGAAGCCCCCTCAAGCCCTTTCAGGATCAGTTAAGGAGAAGGTTTCCTGGAAGCAGCAGATTGGCCATTTTGACCTACAAGGTACAGCCTGCTTCTTACCAGCCATCATCTCGCTGCTCCTGGCATTGCAATGGGGAGGCTCCAGATACCCTTGGTCTAATGGCCGCATCATTGGGCTATTCATTATTTTTGGCGTCCTCATCATACTCTTTGTCGTTATCCAATTCTGGAAACAGGACAAAGCTACTGTTCCTCCAAGAATCTTGGCGGATAGGACAGTCTGGAGCTGTGCCTCATTCGCCGTTTGCTTTGGCGCTTCTTTCTTCCTCCTTATCTACTATGTGAGTCTCCAATCCTTTTCATCACTGGCTAGCATCTTAACAAGCCTCTAGATTCCGATATGGTTCCAAGCCGTCAAAGATGCCAGTGCCGTCCGGTCAGGGATCATGAACTTGCCCATGATCCTTGGGTTAGTCGTCATGTCAGTCGTGACTGGAGGTGCAGTCAGTGCCATTGGGTACTATACTCCCTTGATCCATGCATCGTCTATCCTGATGAGCATCGGCGCTGGGCTATTGACCACGTTTCGAGTAAATACCCAATCACCTGCATGGATAGGTTATCAGGCCCTGTACGGCATCGGAGCTGGTCTCGGAATGCAACTCCCTCTCGTCGCAGTGCAAACTGCTCTGCCAGAACAAGACATACCTGTTGGTACCGCGACTCTGATGTTCTCCCAGACCCTCGGAGGTAGCATCTTCGTGCAGGTCGCCCAGAACGTCTTCACGAACCAGCTCAGCAAAGAGATTCAGGTTGCAGGACTTGACGCCGGGATTGTGCTTGGAGTTGGAGCAACAGAGCTGCGAGACAGTGTGCCTGCGGTTCACTTGCCAGAGGTCCTGGTTGCGTATAGTAAGGCTCTAACCAACACCTGGTACGTTTCTGTTGCAATGGCTGTTCTCTCGCTCATCCCTGCTTTGTTTGTTCCATGGAAATCAGTCAAAGACAAGAAGGTGGAGGCAGGCATGGCGTAAACTGCGCACCAGTCCTTTGACCTTCATGTTTGAGCGAATGGTGGCTGGGTTAGAAGGCTTTCTGTTCCGAAAGCTATGGAGTCAAAGAGACGGGGTAGTACTCGGACCTTCGATGGGGGTTGAATGTGGTTGTAGACCCCATGTGCCATGCTGGCGGTGGGTGACTTTCTTTCGTGTAGACACAGGGGCAAAGACCTAAGAGATGCAAATGGTGGCTTGCCTCGCATCATCCACTTTCTCAGATTATTCTTCTATAATAAGATAAGGAGATTTTGGAATGTGTGCTCAATATTTAACTACATATTCCTTCTGTGCGCAGACATCTGGGTTACCAGATTGACCGAAATCACCCTTGCTGCTCACCCTTCTTGGATTCGGAACGAGCTTTGGTCTTGTTGCTACAGGATGGTTCTTTGCTCCTCATAGAAAGTCTCCAAAGCCGAGACAATCACGGTGAGGCTATTTTTGATCTCCAAGAGATCCTCTATCTTGTTCCTTGTCTCCCAAAGTAGTTGCGTCTCCCGGTATGCATTGAAGTCGCGGAGAAGTGCTGTTTCCAAATGGAAGTCTCGTATGCCATGACACTCTCCGCAACGTTCTTAGTGACATGGCTGGCAATGTAAATAGCTTGATCGAGATGCTCAGTCGCATATTCTAATAGCTGCTAAAGTTCTTCCATGCCCTTCAAGTTTGCATCAAACCTAGAGAGAGTATTTGCATCAAGCTCCTCGACTCCCACGCTGGGGCCGATGATTAGGGCTTCAAACAAGACGTCCCGGAATGCCCAGTTCACACGCCCAATGGCGTCAATTGTGCTAGCACAGAGGTGGTATAGGTTGATACCTTCATGTTCAGCACCCCCTTTTTCTAATGTTTCTTCGTAGTGCCCGTATTCTATCGGCCCCATCTTCAGGCCTTTGTCTTGAGTCCACATCGCGCCAACGCCCTTTGCTGGTAAACATGCATGCTGAATTGATACTCGGGCGCCTACTAACATATTGGGCGGCAGTTGAATGAACTTTGCGCCTTGCGGTAGAGGGGCTTGACGGGAGTGCATGCCCTGAAAACGTTCATAGACAGGGAGCACATCTGATTCGGCGAATATGGGTCGGTAACCCTCAGGCCACGGCGGGTGAAGCAAAAAGAGGATGCTGAGAGCAGTGCCAATAAACAGGCAGCACAAAACGGCGTAGAATGCCCATCTCAAGAGCTTGTTATTGGCGAAAAACTAGGGCTGTCTCCTGCCCACATCCCTTGGGCCCATACGTCGTGTGCGTATCGTAGAAGCCGGTGGCACTATGAGTGGAGCAAGTACAGCGTTCAACCCATCCTTTGCTTCAGTGATGTTATTGTTCTGGGTGAGGTAATCTGGTGATAGTGGATGTGAGCGGGTCGCACCCGATGGTGTCATATGAGTCACCGGACTTTGATGGTCGCCACAGTGAACAGAAACGCGCTGGCTCGATTTGCCCCTGAGCCATTTGAAGGATGGAAGTTGAGTGAAGGGCAATGTGGGAGATGGTAAAGAGAGTGATGGTGCATTGAAAGGATTTGGCCGTGAGGAGATTGGGGGCTGCATACGACTTATATAGGGAGAACGCGAACGGTAAGGCTTAGAGGTTGAAGATGACGTGGAAGGTGAGGGTGAAAGTGCCCGGCCCACGGCAAGAAATCTCGAGCTTGGATGAAGATGGTCAAGGGAAGTACCGGAAGCATTCCCAACAATTGCGTGGTGCCTCGTCGCAGGAGTTGTCTGGGCGCGAGGATGACTTGGCATCTCGGTACCTGATTGAAAAGGCGTATCCATGATATGGGAACTGCTGGAGATGTTACTCAGAAACTGCTAGCCACAGAAAGCAAGTAAAGAGATGTAATTGAGAAAGCTTTTGTGACTGTGGACGCCAGAGGAAGAAGTAAAGTGGCATTTGTATATGTGGGTAAACGCACTGATCCTTACGAGGTCTAGACTAAGCTAAGACCATTGTTACTGTACGAAAGGCCTGCTATTATACGGTTGTTCAGAACTCAGGGTCCAAGTTTGGTGACAGGCTTGAGGTGGTCCCACGTGTTGAACAAAGAGCTCTTTCTTCTAACAACATTGCCAACATGGGCCTGTTCTTGATCAGGAGTGTGGATGATCAGAGCTGAGCTAACTTTAAGCTACACGCTCAGGCCTCTCGGACGAGCTAAGAAACAGCATGCTTACTCTTTCACCTCTCAAGCCTCCATCTTGGCCCCCATTTCCCAACCATGTCCATATGCGTTGTGGCGAGTTTAGCGTTATTCCTGATAGGACACAGGCACACTAGGGCTTTAGACAGGACAATAGCTTCGGTATATGAATATTTCCTCATGGAATAAAGTAGATGGGGAGAGTGGATAGCTTCGCCAAGTGAGATTGTGACGTTAACACTCTTGCGACTACCCTGACATCCGCGTTTGACCCCCATCAGCTTCAGCGACCATTAAACAAAACATCAATATTTCATGAGTATTTTGTAGGATCGATCTTAATTAAACAAGTCATGGGTGCGTTGAGATTCATCACATTTCCAGAGAAGACGTTGTCGGAAGAGATGATCGCTGACAGCCTTTCAAGATATCGAATTACGACAGCAATATTCAGACGAGTCCCTGAAAAAAATGCTCAAATCGAAAAATTTGATGCATGAGGAGCTTGAGAAACAAGCACAAAGCTATGCTCCTGCATCTTGGACACAAGACGGGCCGTCAAAAGGCACCTCGCCGAGGAGACTTCCACTCAGAGAATCCCCGGCTACGGCGCCCAAGACTTTCCACGAACTTGATTATCAGAGATTTATCAACAAGAAACGAGAAACTATATCGATTTCAATCGTACCAGCTTTTGGGACGGTGCCGTTCGAGCTGCAGCCTGCATCTTCTTTACAAAGGGATGAGACTGGGAAGCGCTACCGTTACAAACCCCTTGCAAAGGACGAGATAAGGCTGCTGGAGATTCAACCGGGTCCGGCTGGCCCCATCACTGTCTCAATAAGCCATGCATCTCTCCGGAATCCCCCAAAATATCGTGCCCTATCTTATGTATGGGGTGACGCAACGCGACAAATACCTGTGGAGTGCACCAATGGCCAACAGGTTTGGGTGACTGAGAACTGCTATGCAGCCCTAAAGAGACTTCGCCATTCTGATAAGAGCGTTACTTTCTGGATTGATGCCATCTGCATTAATCAGAGGGACACGCCTGAACGAAACAGTCAAGTACAAATCATGGCCACAATCTACCGGAAGGCGCAGGGAATTACCATCTACCTTGGAGAGGAAGATCAAGAAGGTAGCCTGGCCATGGAGACTCTGAAAAAAGCGACCTTCTCACCGACTTGCGCCATGAGAGCCAAATGCACCAATCCTGCACAATCTCAAGAGCCCGATGTGGTGGCCTTGAAAAACTTGTTTGCGAGGCCATGGTTTAGACGGGTCTGGGTTCTTCAAGAGGTCAGGAATGGAAAATTCCCAGTCATTATCTGCGGGCCAAAAACACTTCCATGGAGAGTTTTCGACAATCTCACCAGGTTTGACTTCCCTCGCAGCTTTGGTCTTGTTCCAGTCCCTCTTGACATTAGAACCGTCTCAAGAGCTGAGGAGAAGTTCGATGCTGAAGGCCTGTTCCGGCGTCTATGTAAAGCACGGGTATGTCTTGCCACTGATCCAAGAGACAAAGTATTTGCTCTCCTGCCCTTATTTTCAAAGGTGGATGGAGATGGCGTCAAGGGCTTCCTCCCGGACTATTCGCGGTCAACAAAGGACACGTTTATCAACCTCGCCAAATATCTTCTTCAGTCCAGTGAGGTTGGGTTCAGCCTACTCTATGCCATTGAATCGAACTCAAGTCTGGAGGGATTGCCTTCTTGGGTTCCGGACTGGAGCTCCATTCCTCGAACACAATACATCTATAGCCCTGAGCATCTAACAGCGGCCATGAGGACAGTGTACAATACTCACACCCTGACAAAGTTTCTCCCTGATAGTGTGCTATCTTTAGCGGCTACCAATTGGGGCATAGTCGACCATATAGCAAGCACATGCAACACCGAAGATCCACGATGGTCCAAGACGGTGTTTGAAGGATGGCGTAACTTGGCCTTGTCTCATGTCCAGAACACGAAATCGGTATACACATTCACAAGGCAAGAGGAGTTCTACTTGTTCCTTGGCCACGAACTTCCTGAGATTTTCTTCGGATCTTCGCGAGCGCCCCCTTTATGGATCAAATACGCATGGGCTGGCCTGTTCTCCGATTTTGAGGCAGCATGCGAGGACCCCTACGCTCGCCCCGATTACCACCAAGCAGCAGAAGCTCTCAAGTTTCATCTTCGCCTGAAAGAAACGTGCCATGGCCAAAAGTTTGTCACGGTGAGCGGAGAGAGCCACGGCTTTCTCACATATGCGATCACGGATGCCGAAGTACACGTCGGGGATAAGGTGATTCAGGTTGCAAATCGGCCCAAACCTTTTCAAGCCTTTGGAATCATAATCCGGAAGCGTCATGATTCTTCGGATCGATACACTCTTATTGGAAAGTGTCGCCTCCAGTCAGTGGTTCGGTATGGTGTGTTGACAGACCCGACGTGGTTCTTGATATCTTGAGACTCTTTCTGGTAGCTATTGTAATGTGTTATTCGTTATGATTAAAGCCCAACTCTCGATGGGATAGATGAGCTAGAAGACCGAGACTGTTGGTAGCTATTGATTATCTTACTGTGGCAAAACTGCAGACGAAGGGCCACCTAGATATACTAATGGAGGTCTCTATATCCTATCAAAATATTACCTAACATGTCAGGCAATCATCTAAGGCAGATCAAAGGTATTGAATTGCATCTTTTCATTGCCAATGAAATATTTACCCTACCTATCTAGGGCAAAGATTGGGCAAGCTCGGAGGTGCTCTACCCCTAATTGCTGGGATTCCAAGCATTGAACCACCGCACGGCCTGCCAAAAGGCTGCCTCTTTGGCAAACTTTTGCTCCGGATCAGAAATGTTGGCACGGACGCCAAACCCATGCTGCGTTCCCGAGTACAAGCTGACCTGGAATGGCTGCGGAGTCTGGCCAAGCAGGGCTTCAATCTCGGATCGATGGGTTGCGTTGAGCAGGCTGTCGACCTCTGTATTTATATTCAGCATGAGACCTCTCTTCTTTCAACAGATGAACTACTGACCGGCTGCTGCAAGGCTCGCGGGGCCGTCAATGGCTAGAACTTCGTCGTTCTGGAGGAGAGTAGGGTGAGCTGCGAATCCCACGTCGGCACCTCTGCCCTCGGCTAGGAAGCGGAATGCATATCTCCCCCCGTAGCAGTATCCAGTAACAGCGATGGTGTCAATCTTGAGCTTCTTATGGATGAAACTGATAGTCTTTTCGATGATAGGGTCGGTATTCTGGGGGTTATGCCTGCTCAAGTACTCTGTTGCATTAAACTCGCCGTTTGGATCAGCTGGGTCACCGTTGAGAATATCGGGTGCAATGGTGAGATATCCCGCACGAGCAAAGCTGTCGACGAGCCTGAAAATGTTAGGTTAAGCTTCATATGGACAGAGAGAAACATGCAGTTTGTTCTCCAACAGTGGGAGCCCATAGACATCGCTCAGATAGAGCACAGCCGTGTCGCTCTTGGACGGCGCTTTGGGCTTGCTGATGTACAGAGTGACTGTTACGCGTTAGTACAAATGGCAGGATTTGTGACGTTATTGAAGCTCACCTCCGTCATTATCGATTTCGGTTCCGGTTGGTTTTCCGGTATTTTTAAAGATATCCCCGGACCATTGAGCGACTGCAATAGTAGTGAAGCCGTATAGGCCGACGAGTACTCGGTTGAAATGCATGACGACTTTACCTCTCAAGACTTGAGTTGAGTGGTGGCCATATCTATTTATCCTGCCCAAGCCTCTTATCCCCGCGATGGCCGGACTTAGGCAATTGGTAGAATCCCCACCTCATTGCAACGGCATGCTTATCAATTCATTATTCATTACTGTCTAGTGCATAATGTCGTGCTGGTGGCCATGGCGATCAATGCTGGATCAAGGCTTTCTCCGAAGCAGGGGTATCTTGTCAAACCAATAAGCTTAATTCGCGTAGCCAGGTTGGACCTCACGTCGACCCGAGGAAGCCGTTAATCCGGCGTTATGCGGTATTGAGTTTGTTGAGATGCCATGCCATATTTTGACAGCCGTCCGAGGGAATGTTAGTGGAGGAATAATGATGCCGTGATGGAACGCCATCACAGAGCACGCGCGTCATGGATTGCTAGACGCGATGAAAGATTGAAGAAGCTTATGCATGGTGCATCACTGAGCCCTCATTCTCATTTGAACGTTGGCCGCGGCTCTGAGCTGAGAATCAAAACCGTCTTTCCTTTGAAGATTTCAGTGAAGATAAGAGATATTTATATTATGAGGACTCTCCAACAACTCGAGGGTCACTACTCTTACCCTCCACTTCGGCCCGGTCATGCCAAACTATATAGTGTCATGATAGCTCCAAGAACGATAAATGTCGAAAACTCCGGGCTTTTCAATGGGGCAGCGTTTGTCTCAGTCGGCTCTGGCTCTTGAGTAGGAGAAGCTGTTGCTAAAAAAGCCGAGGTAGCTGAGCTCGCAGCCTGGCTTGAGATGCTGCTGGCAAGAGCCTTATCGACTGTGACTGCGCAAGGAGTACCCTCGGCCGTGTTGTCACCCATGTCCAGGACGCGTGAGCAAATGTCTGTAGTGTTCTGTAAAAGCACAACAGATCCCAATACAGGACACTCGGGAACGTCAAGCACGTTAGGTTTCTTCCCGATTCCTTTCCCTCCAGGCGCTTTCATGGCTTCCCACTCTGTCTCGATAGAGAACATGACGCCACCAAAGACATATGATTCGTTGTAGTTACACTCATCCCTGAAATCCCATTCGAGGTGCCATTGCAACCTGAACCGATCGTCTCGATCCTTTTGGTGAATCCATTCCGTGATGTTGGTATTGGCGACGAAGACGACAGTGTCGTTATCATCAGGTGACTTGTTGGTCTCGAAATCGCCCTCGTCCCAAGTGATGCCACCCGGAATCCACCCATAGCTGTAGGGCATAATGTGCCAGGAAAGGGAAAAGTTGCCAGCCACCCGCAAAGCCGTGTAGTTTTGTACGGCTAGCGAGATGGGAAATACCCCTGCCGGGGTGTAGGTTTCATTTCGAGGGAAAATGACGTCGATTTCGAAGGGCACAGTGGCACTGTCCGAGTTCCATGCAGCACTAGCACAGAGAGGAATCAGGGCGAGAAGATTGACAGCAAACGCTGCCGTAAAAGGTTGAAATTGAGGCATTTTTGGCTTGGGTTTAGGAGAAAGAAAGATTGGAAAGGTAAGCAGACCAATTTGTGCTCCAAAAAGGACAGATGAGCCAAGGTATCCCCTAACAAGGGTATGAGAACAGCCTGAACTCTGGGTTCCTCAGCCCGACATTGACTGTCTTATTTAGAGAAACGGATTTTTTTTTATTTTTTTTTTTAGTTTTCTAGAGATAGTGAAACAGCTTATATGGCATTAGTGCCAGGATAAAACTCAAGTCACTTAGTTACACCATGTTGGTGCCATCGTAAGGCGTGGTTGGTAGACTTGATGGATTTGTCATGAGGGGCGCAGTCAAAATGACAGCCGAATTCGCTTGGCAATTAACCACAAAAACGAAAGCAGGAATAGCAGGCACTGGTGTAGGTGACACGAGTTGTTCTTAAAACAATGAGCAATAGTTGCAATAATAGAAGTTGAGTTCAACACCCTCTAACAAACTGCCTGCTCGGCTTCCTTTTATCTTGGACCGCCATTGCCGTTACCTTGTCCACGATGAATAGGCCAAGCAGAAACTTCCAAAAGCGTGACAACACAGTAAAATTTGAACAAGATCAACGCCATACCTATTACCATGTAGCATAGGATTCTAGAACTATGGGGCTGATCTTTTGGCCCTACAACAATCTGGGCCTCTTGATCCAAGTCTTGCACATCTTGCCGCCACTTGCGGAAGGCAATAATCAGGCCTGCGAGCGTGAGAATGAATGGCAAACCTAGGCCCAGGCCTGTTGCTATTCCAATATGTCTTTTGACAGTATCATTGCGTTCTAGCGTAGGGAAAGACGATGTAACAGGATGAAGAGCAGATGCGTGCTATTGCTTGTTAACGTGGGCTCATTTATCGAGTGGAACGAGAATTACAGATGGGCTGTGGAAAAGAAATGCGTGCAGGATCAAAGCTTGTGCGAAAGCTTTAGAGAACAAGTTCAGAGTCATAACTCTTGTTGAAGATCCAAGATACGTATAGTGGCGAGACTTTGAGGCTCCGAGGAGATTACGATACAGGTTTTGGTTGCTATGTGGCATCCATGTTACGAGACCGAGAGAGGGTATTTAAGAGAATGGCGGTGAGCAAGGCAGACCAAGGCAGGCTGCTCCATACGCCATGAGGAAAGGCACTACGTGAGTCTAATACTTGTATCTATGGTAGAGGAATGTAAAAGGATGCCCCAAAACGGCATAGTCTAAGTGGTGGCGGACAGCAATGGCACTCAGTGGTCATGCCAAGATTATCGCTTTGACGCCTCAACAGACTACGAACAATCATGGTACAGCACAGCCTCCACCAATGTCGAGAGGCTTCGTCACCCATCGGTTGGATTTTCTGCCTTGTACGGGAAGTCAGCGACTTCGTATCATACGTAATATTACTTGTTGCTTTACGAGGTAGATGAGCTGATGCGTTTGTGCGGATCTCTCTTTTCGTTCTCTTCATTGCCTTGGCGTGGCTCGGGAGTGTGGCTGACTTTAAGCTTAAATATTAACATTTGGTAGAACTTCTTAAGATAGAGAGTCCTCGTAAGACGGGATATACGCTTATAAACCAAGATTTCATCCTATATTCCTGTCATACTACTTCAAAGGCTGGGACGGCCGTCCTGATTCGCGTATTCAGATGCAGCCAGCCCCGCCTTTCTTCCTCAGCCCACACAGCTAAACGAAGCAAATCACTCAATGCTCCAGGCAACCAAGTCGCACGCCAGTTGCATCTAGAATGGACGACCTTGAGCGGAGCGGCCCTCGACTCAGGAATATCGAAGACAACGACCAAGTGGCCAGGTTACAAGGCCACGATATTGACGCTTCAACACCACTGTGGCAGCATGACAAGGCCTGGATCCGCCGTCCAGCCCAGCTCGTACGCGCAGCATGGCAGTCCCAGTTTCTGTCCAAGCTCAGCTTCATCACGAGCCACTATGCCTACTTCATCATCGTTTGCTTGATAGCGTCACTCATCTTCTGGGGCTCGTCATCCGGTATCAGCTACGTCGACAGCCTGTTCCTAGTCGTCTCCGCTATGACAGCTACTGGTCTGACCACGGTTAACCTGAGCCAGGCGACGACGGGGCAGCAGGTTCTCCTCTTTTTACTCATCATCTTTGGCAGCCGGATTTTGATCTCGATCTGCATCGTGTACTCTCGTAAGCGGAGATTCAACAAACGCTTCCATGAAATACTCCACATGGAGCGCATGAGGAGAAGGGATCTCATGAGCAGAAGGCATCATTCACCACCCCGATTAGCGCCTACTCCGTCACCTCCTCCTGAAGGAGAGATTGCGGGAGACCCTCGAACCCGGGAAAAAGACGACGAGGAGGCTCCCTATCTCTCTTGGACTCCCACTATTGGCCGAAATAGCCAATTCTATAAACTCACTAGCGAGCAACGTGAGGAGTTAGGCGGCATCGAGTTTCGCGCCCTGAAGTTGCTTCTCAGGATCTTATTGTTATACTTCTTCCTTTGGCAGTTTCTAGGTTGCATTGCCCTTGGCTCATGGATCAACAACAACAAACCAGCCCTGAACAACAGCCCTAATCCCTGGTGGCTGGGCATCTTCAACGGCGTATCAGCCTTCAATAACTCGGGCATGTCTCTACTGGACGCCAGCATAGTGCCCTTCCAGCGCTCATACTTTGTCCTCATCTCCATGGGCCTGATGATTCTTGCCGGCCGTACGGCACTTCCCATCTTCTTGAGGCTCATCCTCTGGTCCATTTTCAAGATCATGCGCCTGGTGAGAAGAGAATATAATAGCTCAGATGAAACTTTGCACTTCATCTTGGACCACCCCCGGCGTGTCTATGTTTATCTCTGGCCTAGAGGTGTGACCTGGTATCTTTTGTTCGTACTCATCTTTCTCAATTCGGTTAACTGGGTCGGCTTTCTCCTCTTCAACCTCAACAACCCCGAAATCGAGAGCATCCCGACAGGGCCGCGTGTTCTTGCTGGTCTATTCCAAGCCCTTTGTAAGTCTACGATATCCGCCAACCCTCACTGTTCAAGCACTAACTACTGTCTCCTGGATGATAGCCATTCGCTTTGGGGGATTCCACATCACCACCATCGCCAACCTCCACATTGGCTTACAAGTCTTGTATGTAATCGCAATGCTTGTCGTCACCTACCCGATCAGACTCAGCGTGAGGCGAACGAACGTATACGAAGAACGGTCACTTGGCATCTTCAATCCCCAAAATGATCATGATTCCACCCAGAATGAGGGACAAAATACCCTCATCGATGAGCTCAGACGCTTCCGACGACAGCTAAATCGGGGATCTGTGCGGCACGACGCCTGGGCTCTAATGCTTGCTGTTCTTGTCATCACAACCATTGAGTCGGGTCAGTTTCGCCGGGATCCCATCCACTACTCTGTCTTCAACATCATATTCGAGATCGTGTCGGCATATGGCTGTGTTGGCGTCAGTGTAGGGCTGCCGGACGCGGATTATTCCTTCAGCGGTGGGTGGCACGCCGCCAGCAAGGTAATCCTTTGCGCCGTCATGCTACGAGGGAGACACCGCGGCCTTCCCGAGGCAATTGATCGGGCTATTCTGTTGCCGAGTGAAGGGCGGTTCATCCGGGAAGAAGAAGGAGGAGGAGAAGGGGAGGAAGAAAGAGAGGAAGAAAGAGAAGAAGAAGACATTCCCCGGAGACGCCGCACAGATGGGGAAGATGGGATTTTCGCGGCAGACCCTGATGAAGTGCGGCCCAGAAATTTACCCGTTATCAGGTTTCTAGCCCAAGGTCCTAAAGAAAGTGCGTAACCTATAGGCTGTATTATCTATAATAATGTTGAATCATGTATGCTAGCATGGATGCTGTCTACGTAAATCTCGCTCCTAGATTCTACCTCTGAGCCAGTTCTCAACTATACTACCTAGTTGGAAACCATCCTCCAGAATCGTCCCGGGGCAGAAAGCCAAAAACTCCTGTTCGGTTGCTTCCGTGTCTGAGCCTCGGCCATCAGGCTTTGCAGATGAAGAGCTTTATCCTTCCCAAACAGCTTGTCCATGACCCCAGCCACGTTCATCGATGCATCATTGTCGTCGAACCAACATTGAGGGTCTGCACCATGCTGACAGAGCAATTCGCTTGCCTGATACCAAGCCTCCCTCATTGGTGCGGTAGCTTCGCCTCTCGTGATGCTCTCATAGCACGAAAGGAGAAAATAATGCCCAGACCGTTCGGCCGTCATTAAGATGCACCTTTTGATTCACGCTGGCACCATTATCTATAGTAGGCGAACCATGTTGACATCGATACTGGGATCGTCCCTCTGGGAATGATATGGCATGCTAATGGCCGTCACTCGCCTCGGGCGTAGCGCATAGTCAAGGAGGGGTCGACCAGCCTTTTGGAGTCGTTTCGGGTCAGCCGTGAGCTTCCCCTGCACGTACTTGACAAGACGGGCCTGCACTGTTAGTGCCAAGAAATTGCAGTTGCCACCCTCGCGGTACTCTTCGTATCCGCGAGACCTTGGCAGATCTCTGGCATGGGTCCAGTGCCTGTTGCGAAGGGAGCGTGCGTGTTCGCAGTTGACCCGGTCCAGTTCGTCCAACACGTCAGCCACAGGGGAATCAGCCGTATCTAGAGCCTGGCTTCGCTTTTCGACCTCGTGAGCATAGTAGAGAAGTTCGTCTGTAAGCCCAATAACCCTGTTGATGGAAGACTTGCGACGGAAATCCTCGTTTGGTATGCTCTTGAGCAAGAACAGCGTCATCCGGCAGAGTGATATCAGGGGATCGAAGCTTGACTGGGGGGTTACTATTTCGACCAGTCGCTGGTGATAGCAGTCCTGCAAGAAATCGCGGACAGTACGATGGAGGAAGTCGACAGGGCTCCCAAGGAAGATAGGGTGAGGCATGTTGTTGACAACAAGGAGGTCACCGCATCGGTTTTGGATCCGACTCTTCCACTGATCCTCGGCCTCTAATACCTCCTGCTCGGTAGACGGCGAGATGAGAGCTTTCACAGCATAGTCAGAGTCACGGCTCTCCCGCTCAAGCAGGGAAAAGGCGAACAGTGGTAGTGGTTGAACCTCCTCAGTTGTGATCAAGAAGATTTGTGCCATCTCTACTCGAAACACAGGCTTGATGCCCTCGATAATGTGCTCAAAGTACGCCTCCAAATCCGGCGGAAATAGGCGGAGAATTCTCTGCAGAGTAGAAAAGCCCTCGTTCCTATTGACGGCGTGTACTAGATCGCGGGTAACGAGGAATACCCAGAGCCAAACTCCCTGTGATTGTTGGGCGATCTGTGCCATGAGTTCCTCGCATCCAGGCTGCGAGGCACCTAGGGCCCTGAACTTTTCATTCATCTGCAGTCTCTGACGGACATGTGTTTTCATATCCTCGCTTGTAAAGTCCTGGACCGCCAGAGAATAAACACTCTCTTGAAAGGGCTTAAAGACTTGTCTAGGTCGGCTTGATGCACATATCTTGATATCAGCCAACTTGGACTCGGAGAAGAAGGTCAGAAAGCTGACAACGTCTTCTTCTTCGCCGTCGTACTCGTCGAGACCGTCGATGAAGAAGCAGAACTTGGTAGACAGGCCACTATGTTTCGCGAGGGCTTCAAATGCCGTCTTCAGCTCGTTGATCTCCCATCTTTCGTGATCCAAACGGTCGTCTGAGCATATATGTGGGATCAAAGTAGGGGCCCGTCTCAGGATCTGGTATAGTAGAGACTGGAGTAGTCCGACCTGGGACTTTTGCATCTCGAAACCTTGGTTCCAGAAGTAGTAGCTCGCCGTGAAGAGTTGAGAAGAGCCAGCCCACTCTACCAAGGCCTTGGCCGTGTTTTCGTGTTCGGCCGCGAACTTCATCAGTGTCGACTTTCCGCTGCCCGCCTAATACACGACGTTAGCAGTTTTCTTGGTGCAGTGGCAAGCGGTATCACGCACTTTACCGCTAATCCAGTAGATTCCATCTTCGTTCTTGAGCCATTCCATAAAGTTTGTTCTAGTTGGATCGAACAGCCAGGCGTTTGTGAACTGATCAGCATCAGTGATCTGTGACCATCGGCGTCGTAGCTCCGGAAAGTATAAACTCCGGATGACCCTGGATTGCCTTTGACAGGTGATGCGTTCTTGTTCTAGAAGGTCAAGGTGTTTCTTCAAGGCAACCAGTTGCTCTCCTTGTGCCTTGCGATTATCTGCAGCCAAGCGTAGAATGTCGTTTTGAATGCCATCCAGCTTGGAGTCATAGTTGATCCCCAGCTGCCGCTGAGACTCTCGAAGAGCGTTGAGGTCAGACAGAATCTCAGAGCCCCGTTCCCTGGCACAATTAAGTCAGTGATGGGCATTCTTTAACAGCTTCAGTGACTAACCTGTCCAGAATCAACTGTACGTTAGCCCTTATCCTGACGTCCAAGTTATCGACACGACGACGTAGATCCTCTATATCCTTCCCTTTCCTCAACACACGCAGTGCGATGCGGCTGCTTTCTATGGTCCTGAATCTGGCGCCGTCTTTTATCTTGAGCTTCTGGACAATCTCGCCAAGCTCACCGGCCAATCTCTCACACTCAGTCGCCATGGCCATGATGTGTTTCTCACCCTGAGATAGCTGACGTCCGGGTGCCCCCTGAATAGCCTTGAGGTTGGAATACCGGACATCTTCCAAGCACAGTTCGATCTCGTGGACCTCGGGAAGCGTGTCATGAACCGAGTCTCGTGCTGACTTGACCGCCGAAACGAGCTTGATGCTGAAGTCAACGAATGCCACAATGCTGGAGGCAAGGCCTATGATCTCGAATGCCTCGGCCATGGTGACTGGAGCAGTTGAGTTCTGCACGTGCTCGTAAGAAGTCAGGCCGCTACAAGCGTGGTTGGTTGTCAACTCGGCACGGGTACGAGAGTTGGCTTTGCTGCCTGAGTGTGACCTGATTCAAGCCCGGCTGAGGCGCTGGCTAAATTCATAGCCTCGCTAAGATTAGTGGGTACCTACCGAACAGAAATAGCGCAGTTTTTCAGAGCCTTCCTGGCATCCGTAGGAATTGAGAAGTAGGGGCAGATGAATACAAAAGAGCATAGTAATGACATATCTAGGGAGAGTAAACAAAGCATTCAACTCGATCTTTTTAATTCAGATTTCCCACTTCAATACTCTCCATGTCCATTTTTAGGGACATTTCAACTCCTCAATCAGGCTGTGGTGATAACCAATCAACTGCGAGTGCAAGCGCTGAGGCAGGGGTCAGTCTTACAGTACATTTCAAAGGAACGAACTGGGACACCAGGAAAAATCGGGATCGAATAATGCCTCCAGTATTTCTTTATAAGAGCTCGTTTATTTCAGTTTAAATCATCATCATCACCATTAGTCTGAAGCACAGTTCAAACTGTCGGAGCCTCCGAAATGGGCGCTCGAGTTTGCAGATTGTCGAGCCATTCGGGGACCCTTCTGTGACCTTGAGCTGCCTCAATATCTATTCTGCTAAACAACCAAAACAGTTCGAGGCGTAGATAAACCTTGCAATTATTTGAAGCACCGCCGAAAGGCAGGTAGAAAAACATGTACCTGCACAACGTGGAATTCTCGGCGCTCTTTCCCTACCTTAGTGAAAGGGATTGTTAGTTGACGTGGTAGTTGTATACAAGTCAAGGACATATCTCGATACGAAAGCAAAGGCAAGGATAAATATGGTAACACGGCCACAAAGTAAGAGGCATACGTTGTTTTATGGGTTGAGTGAGAAACGGGTATCGTGTACAGTTTGGCAAGTGGTGGGTGCATGCAGGAATGGGAGTTTAACACAAGAGACGATCTCACTGATTCTCGAATGAATGATCACTTCAATTCTATTCGTCTCACTTCTATTTGTACAATGGTCTACCATCTAACTTGCGAAACCATCACTTTCAAAAACAGAGAACAAGAGGGAAAAAGAAAAAAGAAAAGCCACGCTGCCTCAACTGTCATCGAATGGTCTATCCCATGTATAGAATGAACACTAAGCATAATTTAATGAACCACTCCAACCGGAATCCAAGGTGTGTAGGCCATCGTCTGGCAAGATTGCAAGGTGTCAAGGTACTGTTGCGTAGCACTGATTTGTTTAGCAAGGATGAGTCGCTGAGAAGCAAGGACTTGTTGAGCAGAAATGAGTTGCTTGGCAGTCATGAGTAGCCGACCAGCAACATTCTGCGGTGTATCAGGACATGCTTGTGTATCGAGCCACTTTTGCATGTCCAAAAATTGGTTCGCGCCAACCGCTGGTTGGGTGTTAAGAAGAGCAAGGGACTGTTCATTGAGGGCGAGTAGTTGGGGAGTAGAGGGAGAGGCCAGACTCCATGGTGACTGACCGAAATATTGAACCTGCGCCGGCGTATTGCTACGGCGAGACCCTTTGGGGTGATACCTTGCCTGAGCAAAGGTATTCTTCTGAGGACCCCAGGATATTGGACGTTCTGGATGGTAGATAACATCGAAGCCTGTGCCACCAACTGCACTGACCACAACCCTGGCGGGACCGGGCGACCCTGAGATATACGGGCCATCCTTCAGGAGCGGATGCTCCAGACATGGCCCAGAAACGCGTAGTGGGAGGTGTTCGGAGTTATGGTAGGTGTGAGGATAGCTGGCCACCCTCCTCCAGTTGGTGGGCACTGCCTCAGCCTGTTGCTTGACTACTGAAGCAGGGATACGACGGACAGGATCTGTCTCGTCGAGTTCGGGGAGTGAGTAGTAGGAGCACTCAGATCGGCAGTCGTCCATATCGTCGTCAGTGACTGACTTGGACGACATCAGCTTGCCGAGAGAACACATTGTGACGTGATTGTATGTGTACTGCTAAAGGTGTAGAAAGAAAAGGCTGCTGAAGCGTGAGGGAGAAAAGGTGAGAGAAGTAATTAAGAAAATGTAGAAGAACGGACTGCAAAACGCTCAAGAGAAGTTGCTAGTGTGTAATGTTCAAAATACTGGAACATTGAATCAAGGCAGTCCGAAGAAATAAGCTGTGAAACTCTCAAGGGACGCTGATGTATGCTGTCCAGAAGAGAGGAAGCTGAATAGAGATAGGTTGAAAGGGTAGGCTGTAAAGCTCTCAAAAAGAGGTTGCTGAAGAGTTCTGTGCAGAAGACGAGAATAGTGAATTGAGATAGTCTGGAAGACTAGGCTACGAGATGCTCAAGAAAGGTTGTTGGTGTGTACTCTGCAGAAAGCGAGACAGTGTGAAAAGATGGGTTGTAGGATGCTAGAAGTCGTTGACGGGTACTCTTCAACATGAGAATGCTGAATCGAGACAGTTCAGAGGAAAGGATGTAAATGAAGATGAAGAATACGGAATCCAATATCGATGACAATGTCAATGTGAGTAGAATCCTTGACAAGAGACTGAAGCTTGCATGCGCTAAGAAGAAGGTAGCATAAAGTGACAAGGCAGCTTGAATGAAGACTTAGAACTGATGATGCAAGGGAGAAAAACAAACCAGACATCTGAGGAGAGATCGGTGGAAACGAGGACATTAAGTAGACACTGCGATGAACCAGAAGATCCCAACATCGTCTCAACAATCGACAAGAGTTACAGGTTGGGCGGCCCCTTGACTTGTTGTTGGAGCTTCAATCATGACAGCCTAAAGTCAATACTCTAGAGGGGACTTAGGGTATCTTCTAATAACTTTATCTTTAAAACTCAATGTTCTACATGACGAAGGGGAATGGCTTGCCTTGCCAGGGATAGAATAGTCTCAACTGCCTACTTTCAATGGAAGGAACTTGAGGCCTTGAATTTCGGATGGAACAGAGGGGCTCTCCATTCTGTCGAACGCCCGATTCAACCCTGAGTACCAATTCGGATTGTGTATCAAGATCTAAGATAACCAAGGGACAGGTCGTTAATTTCAAGTCATGACCCAGTCTGACAGGTAAAGCTGGTTCGTGACCCCGATCTTACTCGGCACTCGGAGAAATTCATTGTCCAACTGTTGAGTCAATGCAGCACGAGCCCTGCAGAGCAGCAGTCACACAATCTGAGAACCTAACTTGGAAAATTCTATTACAATTGGGTAGTCGTCTACTGTTTGAAGCCGCTCATCTCGTGGAGCCGTTGGGTTACCGGAGCAACTTGCACAAGAACACAGGCCCTAGACACAAACTTTGAATTAGGTGTAGGCACATGCTTTCGGGACGACAAGGTCTCTTGTCATGTTGAGGTGACCTTGGCAGATGATCAAAGAATTCTTCTACAGTATTGGGCTTTGATGCCGGTGGGCATCGATCATTATGTCTGTTTCTGTTGTGGCTGATAGCTTCTTGTCATCCTTGCAGATAATAATCATGCTCAAAGAAGGCAAAGGAATTTCTTTCGAGTTAATTTCTTACATTTTCACGAGCACATGCCTCATCACTTGATGTCGATGGCCCATGGACCGCAAAGAGCTATTTGAGCGCCTGCAGATATGAAAAACGGGGACTTCGAACTTCTTGCTTGGCCAATTACTGTTATGGTTTAGCAGGTGGGATTAGGTGTGCTGAGGACCCAATGGTATGCGCCTCTGGTAGGTCTTGCTCACGGAGACAAGGAAAAGCACACAGCAAGAGGGGAGGCCCGATTCCCGAGACCTCGTCTTTCCCCAAGGTACAATCTATTGTGAACCTTTCTGAAAGCCTCCTTTAGGCAAGTACACAGTCCGGTCAGAGAGAAAAACAAGGTTCTCTCCTCACAAATCCTAGTATGCCAATCAGCATGTAGAGTCACAGCTCGGGTCACTTTCGGTGCGATAGCGGTCGGTTTCTCGTTAGGTTTGCAAATGTGTGGCTTATGAAATCAAGTAAGCCAGATCGCATTTCTGTCACCAAGATGTTGGAATGCTAACTGGTAAGTTCACGTTGGCGATTTCTCTGCCTTATCCGTTCATAACCCACGTTCTGGCGCGATGCAACATCAAGTTAATACACCCTCCAAGTACCTCTAGGATAATAGCAGAATCCACTGCGGTATATGCCCCAGGGTATAGAGTGACCCAAATTATGCATTGCAGATCTCGCAAGCTGACCGCCTCAGATAGACGAAGGATCAAAACATCAAGGCTACCCTGGCTCGTTTGCCGCACTCTAGCTCATCAACCTCAATCTTTCTCAAACACTGCCCCGTGGAGTCGACACTGCATTTATCATGCTTAATTCAATCTGGCATGGTGTTCATATTAAGCCCTCGGTCAATAACCGTGAATCCAAACCCTAGCAACTCCGCTCAAGTGCAGCATCTGACATGGGCTGTTTTGGTTGAAACATGGTCATGCACGTTGTTTCTGCACTCGCCTAAGCTCGCTCCACATTACGAGTAGCCGAGACTGTTCCATCACGGGATGTGACCGAGAAAAAGGCTCCATATGTAGATCCGAGAATCAGGGGATTCATGTGCCCCTGTGACGAGCAAGACCTTCACATGATGTCCCACGTGACCCCCACGATCAAAACCTAATTCACAGTCCCCGCAGTATCGTCCGATTGGCTGCTTTTACCCACAAATCACCAGTTTGTGTCCACACCACCTTCGGCATTCATCCCCATTCCAGGTTCCACCAAAACATCATCATCCGCGGATCCGCGTCTGTCCAACTGACCTCTTGCACCCGTTTCTGTCTCTCTATCAAGGTCCTCACTGTATTCCTATTAATATCTGACAATGGTTTCCTGCAACAAGTGCAACAAGAGTGGAGATGAAGTGTCCCTGAAGCACTGCGCCAAGTGCAAGCAGACAAATTGCTGCAGCCGAGACTGCTAGAAGGCCGACTGGAAGGCACACAAGAAGATCTGCAGTCAGCAAACTGGGTCTGCTTCTGCTTCTGCCTCTGCTTCTGGGCCTGGACACAAGGGCCTGTCTCCGCCTAATGGACTAGACGAGCCCATCCCCGACCCATTCACTCGTTTGGACAATGGCACCTACCTCCACAATCGTCCAGAGAAAGATGTGTATCGACTGCTTCTTGACACATACCGTCTCCGCGTCGGCGACATGTACACTCTAGAGGGAGACGTCGACAATGACAATATCTACGCTGGCCGTGCAGATAGTCTACAGGGCTTCAGGCGATTCTTGCGAAAGATAACCAAGTCCAAGAAGGCACTACTCCCTTCGTGGTGGACGCCTGAGAAACAACAAGAGTGCGAGGACTTTGGCATGGACGAGGACCAATGGCAGAACTTGATGTCTGGAGTTGAAAAGAAGGACATCATCGAACACTATCAAGATCACCAATTCCTGATGCAGTTGCGCATGCTTGGCGAAGCTATCTACGGCAGAGCACCCGGTGGTTCAGATGGAACTTCCATGAGGAAGATGCTCGCAATGTTTGAGAGTGGAGGCGCTGCGTGATGAAACATGTGTCGAATATCCCCTCCAAGAGTGCGTGTTGTCCGTCGTGTATATGACCGTCCCTTAGCTAAGTTAAAAGCACCTCGTTCTCTTAATCTACTTATAGATGTCTAAGAGTTACTTCTTACCACCGGCTCAGGTATGCCAGCGCACCTCTTATGTCAATCAATACGGCATCACTATTGACCAGCAAGTTGACTAAACAGTTCTCTCCACTCCAGTTCGCGCCAATCATTAGACAAGTGGTTAACTAGGTACAACATACTTCACGCCAAGAAGCTCAAGTGTAAGCCACGGCGTCTTGCACGCGCCAACGAGCCTCAACTACCTTAGCGTCAACACCAAACAGATTCTTAGACGAGCCGCAGCGTCGAATATTTCACTACTTAGTCATACAATTATTGTCCTCCACTCGCTGAGAAACCACGTCGAGAGTCAAGGAGCGCATGCCCAACCCATTCCCTGAGAACCGGCCTTGAGTTTCGTCATCATTCGAGACGTCAGCACTTCGGTTTCAACTTTTTTCATTCTTCAATAAGCCTCCCTTAAGAAGCCGACCTTGAGGTCTTTATCTACTTAACGAAAGAATCTACGCCTACCTACTGGTGTCCACCACATAGCGGCCAGCAATGCCGCCCTTTTGCATCAAGTCATACACATCCTGGAGCTCGGACAAGCCGACAACCCTAGGGTGCAGCAATTAGCAGGCATTTCGTGTTTCATATTTGACCGACTCACTTGAATGGTGCCTTGATAAAGCCCTGTCGGAAGAACTCGATGGCCTCGGCGGTATCCTGTCGGTTGCCGACATAACTTCCCTTGATGTTGATCTCGCTGTATACTTGGTCAGCAAACCTCTAGGAGGCTTGTAATGGTGTTTCTTACCGAACAACGGTATCAAAGACGGGAGCCTTGATAAAGGCATTGGCTGGTAGACCAACGCAGACGATAGTTCCCTTGCTCTTTACATACTGGCTCGCCTCCTGGAAGGGCTTCTCACTGGCAGCTAGAAGCAACACGGCATCAGGGCCAGAGCCACCAGAAGCCGCGCGGATGTCGGCGACAGTGTCCTTGGAGGTCCTGAAGTCGACAAAGGTGTCAGCACCAAGCTCAAGGCAAACCTTGCGCTTCTCGTCGCCGCCATCGAGAGCCGTGACATGCAGACCCATGGCCTTGGCATACTGGATAGCAAAGACACCAAGACCACCGCCAGCACCGGCAATGGCAACATGTTGACCGGGCCGGACACCGGAAGACTTGAGGGCCTTGTACACGGTCAGACCGGCACACAGGATAGGCGCAACTCCGGCGAGGTCACAATCCTTGGGGATGCGGGCAACATGGGCCGCCTTGCCGACGGCGTATTGCTGGAATGAGCCGTCAACAGTGTAGCCAGACAGGGAAGCTGTCGAGCAAAGCGACTCGTTGGACTGCCGGCACTGCTCGCAGCTCATGCATGAGCCATGAAGCCACTTGATACCGACGTGATCGCCAATCTCAATGTCCTTGACGAGCTCACCCCGCGCGACCACGACGCCCGCACCTTCATGTCCGCCAACGAGGGGCATCTTGGACTGGAGAGGCCAGTCGCCATTGACGGCGTGCAGGTCAGTATGGCAAACACCGCTATACTTGATGTTGATGAGGACTTCATCCGAAGCTGGTTTGGGGACGGGAATCTGCTTGTACTGGACAGCTGTTGGGTTAGGTAGTCAGCCTTTCTCGGTTCATTCATCACGTCGAGCAATGCTTCGGAGATAGAACATACGACCGCCCACTTGCTCAAGAACTTGTGCCCATTGCTCCTTGGGAATATCAGGACCTGCTGTTGTCGCGTATGCCGCCGTCTTGCTTGCGTTGATGGTGCTGGTGCTGGGAACAACGCGGCTGTGACGGGCGCAAGCCTGACCGCTGGAGCTGGAGCTGGCACAGCTTCCGCAAAGACATTTCCGGGTAGAGGTGAAGTTCCGAACGTTGACTCGAGTTGCTGCTGACAGCGTCACGATAGCAGAGCTGCGCACAGCAGGTCTCACAGAGGCCCTGAGGACCGCACTCCTCATCAAGCTGCTCGTTGGCTTCATCATGTTTTCCTGCTATTGATTGTAATTATCAGACGGAAATGTGATTTCTTTCTGTCCGTGCCGTGCCGGTTGCGGCTCCGCAGTGGCTGGCGAGCGGGCGTTATATATACTAGTGCTATCTCTGTCCCGTGGCCCATCAGACTACTCCCAGTCAGCGTGGTGCCATGCAACCGGAACTCTATCTCCAATGTCATACGAGCTAGATAATCTTGTCTAGCCCCAGGATGGGAAATTGCGTCCCCGAAGCGGAGTATTGTACCATGTCCGTGGAGAAACCCAGTTCGGCGACCCGAAGCCATTGGCCGATAGTCGACACGTGTTGTTCCCTCCACTGTGGGGCCGTTCCCTTCAAGGGATCCATTTCGTCATCCGGCCGTTTGCAGTAAGCGGAATTTGCTCCGGTTAGAGCGCTTGGAATGAAGTCCGAGATAGCAGCTCTGGTATTGGCTGAGATTGTGTGTGTGTGTGTGCCTACCCTGAGCTTGTCTTTAAAGGATTGATGGCCTGGGTGATGCCTGGGTGCGGCGCTGTAGAACCAACAGTAGAACCAACCAGCAACGGTGGGCCAGTGGGTGGTGGCAACAGTGGGTGACAGTGGGTGACAATGGTGGGTGACAATGTATTTCAAGGATATCTAGTGGCTAATATTCATTGGAACCATGCATCCAACATGCCAATCCGAACCCGAGTATCAATCTTTGTGATGTTGGGGGTTGTATTGGGGGTTGAACTTTGCCCGCAACCACGGCTAAATTACTATCGGCTCTGGGAACTCACAACCCTCAGTCCAACGTTTCCTTGATCAATATCAGTAAAGCCCTCAGTACACTCCACGTTCACTTACACTGGTCTCATGCCCGCCTTGGTCAGATGCATATCGCCAAACTTGACCGTATTTTTGAACTTGCACTCGTTGCTGTGTGTCGGGGGTCCACAGTGGTGGTCTGGGAGGCAAAGTCAGGGCAGCCAGGTCCGACGAAGCACGGGCAACTGCGTGCCTTGTAGCGATGGATGACCATCTCGTCTGGGGTGAGCTTCGTGTCGTGCTCCCTGGTGCATTGGGGTCCCCACGAGCAGGTGCCGCTGAGATAGTGGCCATTGCAAAACGCTTGATTTCTTGCCTCTAATAGCTTTCGTTTGTAGCTATCTTGAGCTGGAGTGTGACCCGGCATCTTGGCAGGTGGATCAAGGCGGACATTGTCCTGATTGAACTCTATGATCTTGGGTGCTTTCGACTTGGTCGGACCGACATCAATATTCTGGTGGTTTCCGGTGCCACCAGCCGCGGCATAGCTTCCCTTATACTTAGTAGAAATACCCCCATTACCTGATCTGATTGTCGTCGCCGTCGCCGTGACTGTCGTCGTCGCAACCGGCGGCTGAGCACGGGGTGGCGGAGGTGATGGAGAAGAAATTTGCTTGGGTGGAGATTGGGGAGTAACCCTCGTCTCGTTCTGAAGCAGACCGCTTCGGAACACATTGTCAAAAGTAATAATGGGAAGACCGAGCTTCTTGATTCTTGGTGCTGCGGGAGTGGTCTCGACAAGTACGAGACGGCTCCCCTGGTCGTCGATATACGGCCGTAGATCATGTGCATATCCCGCATCATGGCAAGCGACAAAGAATATCTTCTTGCAACGAACATCGTCGTGATAGTATTTCAGCATTCCTACATTCCAAAAGTTAGTATAGATGTGAAGCAGTGATATGACAAGTAAGCAGAGACGGAAGCTCACGTCTTATCTTGGAGTCGGCATTCTCCTTTCCAGATCCGACATCGACGAAATCAAACTCGGCCCGAGCATTGGTGAAGTTTGTAACAAATTTCAAAAATTTATCTTCGTAGCTGACAATTCCCGACAGGCGAAGGGAATGGGCGAGGTCCTTGACATTGGCAAAGACCCGGGCAAAGATGGTAATATCACTACTCAAGTCTGTATCCTTGACGTATTCGGCAACGTGTTGCCTGATCGCGAGAGCGGCATTCGTGGCCCCTTCTTCGGGGTCTTGGAGGAAACTGGCCTGGAACTTTGCGCCGTCGCCGTCAACGAGGACCGCGACGTAGGGATCTTTTTCTTTTTGCTGTGTCTTCTATGCCACGTTACTATTAGCAAAGCGCCTGACCCGGCGGTGGTAGTTGTACGCACCAAATGATTCTTCAAGTCCTTGTTCTGAGCCGTGAGCTGATCATTTTCCTTCTTCAGGCGGCACTTCCACTCCTCCAAGGCATCCACAGTCTGTTGCAACGTCTGTGATAACAGTGCGGTTAACGACGTCGATGCGTACAAATCATCGGATACAGGATAGCCTACTCGTAGCCATGAATGCCTTTCATTATCCTGCGCATTCCATTTATGGATCTGAGCAGCCAGCTCGTCCTTGGAGTTGGAAATATCTTGAACACTCGACATTTTGTTCGTGTGTGCTACAGGCAGCAATGTGGCGTAGGTTAGAGAGAGAAGCCGTGTTTAATAGACGCCACAGGTATGGCAATCTAGAACATTGACGAATGGCGTGGAATCTGGAGCAAAGTTAAAACAAGCTTGTGTTCCGGCCTTTGGTCCTTTCTGAAAAGTAAGTTGAACGAGGGGAAAATCACAAGATGGCTATGTGGCCGAGTATTTGAATGATCGAGAAAAGCCAGCACGGCTGTGGAAAAGGCCTGTCTGCCTTACATATGCACCGCCTCCCAACACTGTCGGGCAGAGTCCAGAAGCTTCTGCCACGAAGCCAAATGCAAATGCAAATGTTTGCCTCGCCGAAACTTCCAAGCCAATGTTTGCCTACGACCAAGGCGTGCAGGCCTAGATAAATGGCCGTGGATGGTGGTACGCATGAGAAGGGGTGGGTCAAAGAGGAAGAAATCACCCAGTCTGCAATGTGCATTTCAGCCATGATTGTGTGACGCCTCTTTGAGCCTTGCCTATTGGCTCTGTGGTGACTTGTCATAGGCAGATATCACGCATCAGGTTGCCTTTGTACAACTGTGAGGGGAGAGCCCAGTTGGGTTGCCTCCTGAACGTGGTTCGCCCAGCTGAGGCATCCGTTTCGTTAGGCGCTGAGGCTCAACTGTGTGGTTCTATTTTCAGGTGGCTACTATTTCAGGCGTCTTTTAGTGACCTAGAGCCGCCATCTCTGCTCATATTAGATCCTTCCATTGATAGCACCCATGTGATTCTTTCTGGCGACCCAACAGATGCCCTGGCACGGCAGAAGTACCATTGAGCAACAATAACTAATCGGCTGTGACTCGCGAGACAACCTTGAAATTATTTTGGGGCAAACTCACTGTCAATAAGCGTGTCATTCATTACCAGCATGTCAGTAACGTCTTCACTCCATGAAACCCAGAAACCCGCCCCAATCTCCGGCTCATTCAGTATGAAATGAGATTACATTTTTAAGAATGCAATATCATAAATTGTATGGATGTTATTCGACAGCCAAAGAGGCACCTCACATCCAGGACGAGCGTTTCCGCAGCCCTGCACCTAGGCCAGTATCTACGCCAGCAATTCCCTCTTCAACGGCGCCTCATCGAACGTCCAGTATGCCCCTTCAATGCCGTCATTCCTAAGGGAACAATTAAAATACTTTCTCAACTAGTCATCACGTTTTATAGTTTACCATCCCCTGAGTCATTGGCCCGTAGCCAGCTCGCCTGCCTAAGCCAACAAGGAGCGGACCAGCTACTTGCCCGTGTTCACGTGCCATACCTACAAATCAACGACCCTTTAAGTTTGCTCATTGGTTCTTGCCAGATCAAGAAGGTTAATTTCTTGGCCCCTTGGCACGGCATTCCGCTCAATGCATTTGTCCCCTCCAACATCTGGACCTCCGTGAGCCGATTCGAAGAGACAAGGGTTTCCTTGCTCATCCCGTTTGCTTTCTGCCTTCTAAATGAGGAGTTATCTCAAATTAATTATCTTCTAGGAGTGAAATGGGATATCCGGGTGCCATGCTATGGTCTCGATATCGCGGCCTATTTGCACGAAGACCACAGTATAATAGGCGGCAACAACCACCTGCACAAATCATTTTGATCCATGATCAATAAAGCGCCCTCAAATATCCGCCACCGTCACCGTCATCTTGGTAACTCATCATTGGGTGTTTTACCCTTGAAAGATGCCCCATGCTCGAAAGCAGAGTTATGAGGCTTTCAGCTCTTGCCGACCATGATCATCTCCCCGTCAGTACAATACTTTCCCAACACTTCATTGATGCAGTTCGAGGGATACTTCCTCTGTCCAATCCAATACCTGTTCGCAATGACATTCAGAGGTATGTAGTAGTGAGGGAAACACTCGCTTCAGCTCTTTCGTGAATTGGGACATAACAGTCCCCTGGTTGCGCTAGACTTCCCTGGCGTAGCTCAAAAGCATCATAGAGTCATAGACCCAGCCACCGGGAGATCACAAGGGGCGAAATTCACATTCCGAAACCTGTTCATGTTGAGCTGCTCCACAGTAGAAATTTCCATCGAGGGCAGACAAGTCACGAGTCAAGCAAGCCTTCAGCCATGGAGTTCTGCACGAGTCGGGCTAAACGAATGAACAATAGCTCGACCGGGTGATCAACACAAAATAAAGAGCTGCTAGAGGATTCCGAGTAACGTTGTGTCTCTGGCGGAGTTCTTAGAAGAAGAAGTAACCGGTTGGACGGCCAGGTTAATGGTTGAGCCGCCAGTGAACTTCAAAACTGTAGCCCAGTCAATTTTCAGAGCAGCCTCAGCTATTTCATATCGACTAGAAACTCCGCGGGAGGTATAGATACTTTGAGATAGACCTGTTTGAGCTTTGAGACAACATGCTATTGCCATCGTGGAAAGACTTGCCGATCAACCCCTCCACCGTACGGTTGGCGACGGCACTCATCAAGCCATCCCCAGTAGTAGCTTACTCTCAGGAGCAGAACTTAGGCCCTCATCTAACACACTCATTGAACAAGTTCTAAAGCGTCATTTCGCTTTCCCAGGTGCTACCGATCCAGGCTTTGGGAAAATAGTCGTTGGCGTGTGGCATCTTCAAGCACAAAGCGTCCAACACGATCAGGGAATATGCCTATAAGAATATAACCCAGGACAGAGCCGTAAAAAGCACCCAAATAGTTGAGCTTATGACCTTGGTCAAGGGCTTTGACGATGAAGAGAATATCTCTAACGATAATGGTGTTTGGATGAACCAACCGATGTATTTCTCAATTTTATAACAGAGATAGGCTTTCACGCATACTTGGCCTCACGATACTCAGAGGCTTTTCCAATGTATCAGTCTCTGGGCTGTCGATTGGCAAAGTGCCCGGTGCTGACTCGTTACATGAGAACGGGATTACTCGGACAATGCCCCTAGGTCGAATTGGACCGGCAATGGCACTATCTAGGTTGCCTCACTTTACTATGTGTCAAACCCGATGATATCACAATGGCTGACAGTGGCTCTATTGCGGTAGCCAGCATGGATGTGGCATTACTCAATATCCTTGTCCCACTCCAGCATGGGTTAACCTGCACCAGCTACCAAACTGCCTAGTTCAACTAGGGCTGTACAGAAGTTTGCCCTTGGATGGCTTCTCAGAGGCTTTGATCCTGATCAGGTCAAGTCGAATGTCCCCGTCGATCAACTCAGTGTCGTCTAAGCGCCACTGAGAGCCTTGCGCAGTCAAAGGCATCTCGACCATCCTAAAGTTGTCGTATTGAAGCTTCAACTTGCATGACTCCAGGAAAGAGTTGACTTGCTTGACGGGACAAACACCTTTGAGTCTCGTTGATCGTGTGGCAAAACTAAGGCCAGAGGAGGATGCTTTGGGGCTTCGTAATTGAACAATAACTTGAACGTAGGTGAGTATGAGCGCATCGGAGCAATACTCATCTCGGGAGGTTCCTTCAAGCCTTCTTTCAAGCTTGCAGAGAAGATGATGATGACTGGAGTAGTTGGCAAAACGAACATGGCACAGCCTTGGTATCCAGGTCGTTGCGGACTGATGACGCCTGCAAGTCAACGAGTGAAAAGATACACCAGCACGAGATGCAAGAAATGACAAAACGGTACAGAACTCGCTTTCGATCGGCACCTTGGTTGTTCAGACTCAGGCTCGGTGAGTTGATCGGCCGCTGGGTATAACCAAACCGGGCATTTTGCTAGCAGATGGCTAGGAAGGACTTTTGCTACCCATTTTGTGACCTGGCCCGGCCTCCACATGTGCTAGCTAACTCGGATAAATGAGCGGTGTGAGCCAAATTACAATGATATCAACCGTAATACCAAAAACCTTGAGGCCGAAGGTACTAGCCAGGGACATTGATATACTTCATTCTATAAACCAACTTTCCTGGGCCTGTTTTTCCTGTGAAACTCGCATCATACTCACAACACATCAGTGAAAGTCTGTGACAAGCATGGGACGGGTGCTTGGGCAAGCTGGGTGGGCTGTTAGGCGCTAAAGAGAAGATGACAGGGGTTGATATTGATGTTTCACAATATGCACTTAGTCAGAGCACATGAAACGAGCAAGCGAAATTAGCCACGAGGACGGAATCGAGCTAATTTCCACCATCCTCGCTTGTGTCTGTGGTGGATATTGTTTCCATCAGTTATCAGCTTCACCACCAAACAAAGCCAAGAAAAATGGTTCCCACTCGTCGTCAAAGACGGGCCCTCTCTGCTAGGCTGGAGAACCTAGCACCAGAACTGCTGCGCCGTATCTTTGAGTGCTTCTGTCTCCACTGTCATGGTCGACCTGACCTCCCATTTTGGAGCCTACATGAGCCCACGAGCTTGGAACCAGCGCCATCATCAGACTCGTCGTCATACTGGCAAGCTCGACAGGCTCTATATAGCCTCTGCTTCGTCTCAAGGCGCTTCCGTCATGTCGCCCAGGGTGTCCTCTTCCATGAGTTCATCATTCCAGTCGGCCGCCGGCCCACATCGCTGCATCGACGCGTAGAGCCCTTTCTTCGGACTCTGGCATTACGGCCAGATCTTGCCCGAGTAGTGCGTACCGTAGCCTTGGACGGCTACCTATCACTACGCTTGGACGTTGAGTACGCTCGAGAGGTGGCTGAAGAAGCCTTGCACTCATTGGACACCAATCTTGCTCTTCTTTGGCAACGAAGAAAACGGTGCCAAGAGCCAGTACCCCACCCGTCCTACTTTGGGATCTCTCAGAAGTTCATACTTGGACAGTTTCAACCCGGAGAGTCAAGCAGTGAATGCGTACGACGGCTTGTCATGGCTGAGATTCTTGTCCTTCTGCTCGCCTTGCTCCCAAATCTCCAACATCTCATTCTTGAAGACAGCCTTTTTCCGCAGGTAGTCTTCCCTGCGGCAGCCAGCGCACTTGACATCACCAGAATCCCTCTCAAGACCCTTGACGCAATGGCGGTGCCTCCTTCGATCATCTCTGTCGCACCAGATATCGAGACGGTTCATATGAGCCCTCGAGACTCTTACCCCAAAATGCCGAGTGTCAAAAGGGTCTACTTCAGAGGCTATGGGAGTGACGACAATGTTGATGTCAAGAAAGTCATATCTTCGTGTTCTAGCGCTCTTTCCACCTTTTCCTACCAAACGGCCTTTATCTGGTCATCTGTTGACCAGAGCGTGGCCAAGGTGTTGCAACCGCGAACAGCAGTGGAACTTCTCACTAACTTCTGCTCAAGTCTGCAATCCTTGCATCTTGACATGCGTTTTAGGGTTGCTTTTGACAGAGACTCACTGGTTGAGCCAATGCCGAGTTTGAAACAGTTTATCAGGTTGGAGGAGCTCTTCCTTACCACCAACTCGGTGTATAACGGGTCAAGTTCGATGGTATCCGACCAGGAATTTCTTGTGCATCTTCTTCCCCAAAGCATCAAATTTGTTACATTCGTTGACCCCGAGTTTCCACCTCCTCCCGAACGCCTTCACAAGGGCTTGCTTGGCCTTGCCGATGCCAGGAAAGATGATGGCTTGTTTCCAAATCTCCAAGAGCTGCGATGCGACTCAAGGCAGGTCTGCGACGATGGAGTAATCAAACATTTCTTTTCCCAAGTAGGGGTAGACTTCAAGTATCAAGAGTTTCCTACGCTAGACTGGAGCTATTCCAGATATTCCCTACCCGCCGAGTCTCCCCGGCTTGCGCTTGAAGCTTATCGGGAGGAGTTTGAGCATCACGTGCCAGGGCCTTTCCCTTATTACTCAGATGAGGATTTGTAATGGCACGATGGATCAGGTATACACCAGAAGCCGGAAAACTGGGCAGACTTGGAGTATGTACGACCTTGTTGAGATCTCGTAACAGCCACGTTTCGTGTTAAAGTTCTTGCAATATGAGGGAGTCTTCTGCATCATATAGATATGAAGAGGGCGGACTAGTATAATATGTTATGCCGGTCACTGTTTCTGAGTCGACAGACGGCGAACGAGCAGCTCGGTGCGTCATGCTGTGGACACCAGGAGTGGGCAGCAAGCGAGAGTAACGTGGAATCCTGCTAGTGTACAGCGACCTAGCCAGTCAAACAATATCGCTGAGTCCACGAAGCGCACCCAGGCATTGCAAAGAAGGCCAAAAGACAAGACAGCCTCCAAAAGGAGACTGCCAAGGTGCAATGAGCGTTGCCACGAGCTGCAAAAAACATACAACAGCGGGGATTCGCTGGTCGTCACCGACCCAACTACTAATCCGCCCCTCACCGGCTTATCTATGGGAGAGCGGACGGGATCCCGAGTTCTCCGGTGGGTATGGTCGTATGTGCTAGGAGGAGGCTAAAATTGCGTCTATAAGGGGCAGGGGGGCTTCACGATAGTCATGCAGAAAATGCGGGACCTCATGACGGTTGTCCACCCAGCGCTGTTTCTATCTCTTTTGATTGACTTGAAAATGACTATCCCTTTATCCGAACTCCAACAATGGATCAACCAAAGCAATATGACGGTCTACAGTTGAGAAAGGGTGGCAGCTTTCCCCCCGCCATCGTTGCGGATGCTCCCATCCAATGGCGTTGAAGCCTGAGCACAACATCAATTAGACACGGGTTGAAGCGGCTCAAACGCCGAAACTAGGAATCATTTGTTCGTGCCGTTGATTTACCATAAGTTAAAATACAACAGCTACCAGGTTAGAGTCCACAAACTGAAAGAAACCTCGTATTACCTTGATAGGTTCCCCTAGAGGATCAAGTCCCACAAGCTCTAGCTCCTTCGGGGTAATATTTTACCGCTGTCCAGAATCACTCATGTTGATCCTCGTAACGCCGCTTGCTTTAACCCCTCATTATCCGCCTACGCCTCCTACATCGTTATCATTACACAACATCAAAGCCACCTTCATCAAGTCATAGCCATGGCGTCCACATTATACGATGCAACCATTGTGGATGCAAAGACCATCCTTGAGACTTTAGACGGTCTTCTCAAGAGAGCAGAGGAACAGCCCAACGCGGAAAGTTTCCTAAAAGCGCGGCTCTACGAGGACATGAACCCCCTCACCTTCCAGATCCACGCAGCTACAAGGTTCGCAGAGCTCGTCCTTGCCAGGCTCACCGGAAGGGAAGCCGTGCAGTACGAGAACAACCTCGTCTCATACGCCGACATGCACGCACGCATCGCCGAGGTTCTGGCGGCCCTTGGAAAGGCGGACAAGGATACTGTCAACCGATATGGAGAGGAGGTTCTGCCGACAGCTTTGCCATCTGCAGGGACAATGGACATCACTGGAAAAGCTTTTGCCAAGGGAGCGGCGATTCCCAACATCTGGTTTCACCTCAACATGACCTATGCCATCTTGAGAAAGGAGGGAGTGCCTTTGGGAAAGAAGGACTATGCGATGGGATTTGCCATGGATCATATCCTTAAGCCGCAGCAGTGAACGAGTAATTATCGTTTCAATGGGAATAGCCCAGATAAATGGGTCTTGTCTATTAAAACACATCCATGCTTTACCGCTCCTTACTGAGCAGATTACTATTCACGGAAGATTTGACCCGAGTAAATACTCGGTGAGGAAGAACTGAGTTCCACATCATATGTTGTATATGATAACAGGGGGGAACCAAAGCCTCCGGAGCGGATGCTCCAGAGTGAGCCCAGAATATTGTTAGTGATCTCCGTGGAGTTGAGGCTCCCAATGATAGCTTCATTCACACAGCATGTCAGACATCGAGAGATGATGAGAGCAGCGCGATGACAAGGAATAAACGCTTTAGCCATACAATTAATACTTCAACTACGATTTTACTAATATTGTTCATCTTGCACATCAACAATACTGTTATTCCATTCTATTCTTTCCAGAACAACAAGAAATTGTCAAGGTGTAGGGTAGCCATCGGCCTCGGAGCCACCGCCTTAAAATGGAGTCAGTCGGTCGGAGTTTTTTCACCCCCACCGACAAAAATCGGGCCTCTGCCTGCACTTTACTTCCTCCAATCAGCAAACAGATGTGACAGTCAAGACCGGATGATTGTGAGGCGGGAAATCATTCAGGGGTAAGATTGTTTCTGTCAATGCAGGCGCAGGCAGGCCCGTCAGCTCAAAGTGCCGTGTTCATGGGTCGACCGTGGAGACGGGACCGTAAACTCCACTGTTTATTCGATCAATATTGCGGTGTGAAGATGGCTTCTACTGATTTCTTTGCATCTGGGATTTATTCCTGTTACTATCAAAAAGATCATCAAGCTTAAACTTTGCATCTACACTAGGGACTACCCGTGGTCGCTGCATCGGAAGTCGGTGCATCGGTCATCTCTTAGCGGGCACATCTCGGTGAACCTTCTCTTGAATAGAGTTCAAATGTCTAGTCTGCCCGTCAGCTCTCTCAGGATCTCAATTTGGGATCTGGGCGGTCGGCCGTGAGAACCCAGTTCACTGGTGGAACCGTCAACGGTTCGACGGCATGCAACCACAGACGTTGTATTAAGGAGTATTGACGGCGTACCTCCGAAGCTGCCGTTTACAACAACAAGCTTCTCCAGGGCAATACGAGGCGACCCAATCGGTTCTCTCAGCTTTGGGAGCCGTGCGGTCGGGCCATCCAAGCCCCCTGGGCTGCCACTCTCGACCTACCGTTTTCTGTATCAGACCGGCGTCACGTCGTTGGCTAATTCAAGGGGGGACGAGCGTGGCATGGGGCTCAAACATGGTTAACCTTAACAAGCTTAACCCTTAGCACCAATAGCCTATCCATGCGTAGCACGGAACCGACAGGGGGTCCCGCCCGATCACGAAGCTTACTTCTCACTCTAGTGGTGGAAATACTGCCCCGGGGATCCTCACAGAGTAAACTAGAAACACGGCCGTGCGATGAGTTCTTCCGCCGTGTCCCTTCGCCGAGACTGGAGATTGCTGCGGAGCAAAGGCCCGCCGGGAGGACCGATAGGCACCGGCCACGATGGCTGGACGAGGAGCCATCGTGCGACGCCGACAGTCCGGAGGCTCGATATAAAGATGTGTGAATGTCGCCTCGATAGCTTTCGATTCAGCACTCAACTCAACGCACTCTCATCAATTCATTCACTTGCCTGCTTCTTCAACCATTCAACCAACAACCTCATCTCTTCAACCGTCAACATGCACGCTCCCAGCATCGTCACTGTCCTCGCCGCCCTCCCCGCGGCCATGGCTTGCCTCGGCTACACCGGTGGTGTCCCCAAGGCCACTGGCACCAAGTCTCTGAGCGCCCCCAAGACCCTCAAGAAGGGTGAGGTTTTCGATGCCGGCTGGGTCCGGTACGACCGTGGTGTGAAGTGCTCCGGTCAGGCTGAGGGTGGTAAGTTGTCACTTCTCTGAACACTTCAAGAAACAGGTTCTAATTCCATTTCTAGGTTCCAAGGACGCCGTCTTCATCCTCGAGGAGGGTGCTACTCTCCGAAACGTCATCATCGGTGCCAACCAGCGTGAGGGTATTCACTGCAAGGGCTCCTGCAACGTCGAGTTCGCCTGGTTCGAGGATGTCTGCGAGGATGCCATCTCCATCCTTGGCAGCGGCACTGCCAACATCATCGGCGGTGGTGCTTACCATGCCTCCGACAAGGTCATCCAGCACAACGGCTGCGGTCACGTCAACATTGTCAACTTCTACGCCAACGACTACGGCAAGGTCTACCGATCTTGCGGTAACTGCAAGGGCAACACCAACTGCAAGCGCTCCGTGCACATGGAGGGTACCACCGCTGTCGGAGGTGGTGAGCTCATTGGCATCAACACCAACTACGGTGACAAGGCCACCTACTCCAACAACTGCTACCCCAAGACCCAGTGCCAGGGTTACAAGGGTTGCGACAAGGCCAAGGGCGAGTGCGAGCCCTCCAAGGCCGCCAAGTGCTAAACGGCTCGTTGACGGGCAGTGCGCTTTGAGTTGTTCGTTTTAATTCTTCTTTGATACCGTTGCCGGCATCTATGTATCTGTTTATACACTATAGAGTGGTGGATCGCTACCTGTACATATTACCTTAGCGAAGTACATAAAAAGAGTTGAGCAGGCTTGGTCCTGCGTGTGTCTAACATTATTTCACTCGATCTTGCAATGTGACCTAGCTTATCATTGTTCTTGTTCTACTGAGGGATGAATGGCGACCCGAGCCGGAGCTCTCATCGCCTCCCCCTTCCATGCTATTGACTCCCCTCTACTTGTGATAACGGGATTAGGACCTAATGTACCCACACGGATAATGAAGACTAGACATGGAAAGAGATGTCGTCGACGTTGGAGAGCTCCTCGGTCATCAAGTTTATCCAAGTTACAACTTCTTGCTTGACTTTTGCTCGAACAAACTCCAGCGAGCAACATGTACAGCAAGTCCGGACATTGTTACTACCTCCTCCCAGAGAGCACTCATCGAATTCAAACATCTATAGATCCTTTCGCTCTTTTTGCATTTCCTTGTCCCAAGCGTTGATCTGGTCGTAGTTGCGGATAAAGTCATAATAAAACTTGACCATGTTGACGTGCTCGCTCATAAGGAGCTTCTCGTTAATAGTGTGGATGTTACTAAACGACTTGAGGCTTCCCGGAGTCCACCTGTAAATGTTCCTCGACAGGTCTGTAAGGTTCAGGTGTCAGATTGGAAGGCATGCATCTGAGGACCACGACTTACCAAGATAGTGACGAGTGTCAGTGTTGCCAGTCATAGCGCCAGGGGCCGGAACCACGGTCGAGCCTCTGCGGCCAAACGTATAGCGAACAGTGCCCGCGAAAACATCCCAGACCGCACCGCTTGTGGGCGAGCTTGTTGTAGGATACGATCGTTTTCGTACCTCCATCTGGAGTTTACCGCTGTACACAGGTTCCCAGGAGCTTCTAGGCTTGTCGTTCTGAGGGGTGATGCCATTGGCAGCAAGATACCTCTCGTACTCTCTATCGCCCTTGAAGGGCTCGAGCTGAAGATTGTATTTCCTAGCGATCCCCTGAGTAAGTTGCACCATGCGGTGCTGGATTCCGCCTATGCTGTCTTGCGGCGCAACGCGATAGTTGACTCCCATGCCGACAGACTCTGGCAGGGTGTTGGAGCTCTGACCTCCGCATACCTTGTTCGCGGCCTGAGAGGTTTGAATGGAGAACCTCTTCTCAGGGGATACCTGGGCCCAGAGCTGAGCCGCTCCTCTGAGATCGCCCCAACGGATCATCTGGGTGAGGGAAGGCAGAGCACGAGGCGAGTACTGGGTGAAGCAAACCAACCCTTCATGCACCGGGCTGTTCCTGATGACCTCGGGTTGGAAGGGATTCGTCTCCAGGGCCGTTACGATTTCTGACATGATACCAATAGCGGTGCGAGGAGGGGGGGTGCCACTTGAACCGCCGAGCATGCCAAGATCGAACCACACATCCAGATACCCCTTTTCATACACGGCTGGGAGAGCGTATAAAGTGTCACTGACGCTCTCCAGGCCTTCGCCACCCTCATTGAGGACCACAGAGATTCCGCCTTTGCCGAACTTCTCCTCGAGGAATTCTGCTATGGCGCTGGCTCCGCGAGAGCCGGAACATTGCTCGTCAAATCCAAATGCCAGAATGATGGTACGGTCTGGCTCAAAGTCATCCTGAGACAAAAGGGCCTCCAGAGCAGACATCAAGGCCGTCATTCCAGCCTTGGACGCGGTACCACGGCCAGTGAGGTATCCGTCCCTTGGATTGTAGTGGGCATCGAATGGAGCATACTCCCACTCGTCAAGGGTCTCGTTCCCAACTGGTACAACGTCTTGGTGGGCAGTCAAGAGGATGGGCGCGAGGTTCTTGTCTGATCCCTGAACCGTATAGACAAGCCCGAACTTGTTGATTGTGTCCAAAGATGCATGCTCATCTCTTAAGCCCGTGCTGTCAGCTCCACACTCTCAATGGTACCAGCAGACTTACACGTTGGGATATGTATTCTTGATGTGCTCAGGGATTTCGTTGAAAGCTCCCCATCTCTCATCATCATCGACATCTCCCATGTCATCGTAGCAAACTGAAGGGATACGGACAAGTGATTGATGGCGCTTGACTAACGTGTCAATCATGTCTTTGCCCGAAAACAGATCCCACGAGCTTGGCAGTCCATCGTGTGAAGGATCCATGGGCCGCGAGAGTTGACACCCAGACCATGAAACGTCGGGCCTTGCTTCAGACTCTGTACCGCCCGTGGCCTTCTCTTCATGGCCAAGACGATGCTGGTTCTCGTTGACGAGTGCAAGAGAAGATACCTTTCCTGCAGCAAGGAGGGCCGCAAGGTTCCAGATCGAGGATCTCATGCTGAACAGGATGACGAGGTGATGCTGTTGAAAGAAGCAGCACAATGAACATGCCAGGAAGGATGATGTCTACAGCGTCAAGGGCACCAAGTGGGCTACTCTTATACTCCCCAGATGCAAAAGACAATCCTGCATACGGTCCATCGGCCCCGAGTCAACAGGTCTCACATAATGGCTCGTACACTGTGGAGTTCCGGTGTCTCACATTCAGACCGGGCCGCTCAACTGCGCGTTGTTGTGATCTGCACCCTGTCCGATGTTTCACCACCTAAACTCGGCAGACGGAAAGATGTTGCGAGACCCAAGATACGCGTAGATAACCTATCTCAAGTTGATCCGCCTGCCACGTTCTGCAAGACGGTTCATGACGTGGCAGACGGCCCGCAAAGAATCCGCATAATGCGTCGACTTTGTCTCATAACCCCTCTCTCCGGGGGCGAATTGCCATCCCAACATGATGCTGTTCCACTGAGTGGTGATGGATGAGCTTCCGACGATAGAATGCGGAGTGAATATTCTCTCATTCCCCACCGACGAACATCAACCAGTGAGTGCACAGCCATTTTATTCGACCCTTCTGCCTCGAAGATGATATTCTCCACCTTGGATGCATGCAGTTCAAGCTTGGAGAGCTCATGTCGAGCCATTTCTGCCGACGGCCAACTACAGCGGAACTGATCAGATAGGCAAGTCGATCGATTCGGCTCCTGTCTTGGCATTGGAAGCGACGTCAACGATGAGTCCATGCCCTTGTGATTGGACATTTATGGAGGCGCGGGGGACGAGATACACATCCTCGGTCCGGGACGAATCGTGAAGCGGGATGGCTGCATGCTCGCATGTTTATCGTTCCGTCTCGTCTTGGCACCTCCACTCAGTCAACGCTGACGAGATGCTGGGTTTGGCAAGATGGCCGGATTATTTCTTGAAGGCCATGTCCTCGAAAGGTATCTCAGCACCATGGTCTATTGAACATTGTCTAGATGAGCTAGATGTACCACGTTCCACCATCAGGCACAAGAGCTTGTCAGCAGCTCGGCGATGACAGGCGGGACTATAACCGCCGTGCTAAACATACAGACAGGCCTAGCTTGCAGATGGGCATGGAGAGGTAAGGGTACGCCCCTGCCGCCCCGGCTTCTCCACAGTCATGCAGCGTCAATCGAAAGCTCGTGTCATATCTGCAGCATGTGAGATGCTTGCTCTGCAAAATATGACGAATCAATCCAAGCTTGATGCTACCCATGTCTCAGTCGAACTCAAGGCTCGTCATATCCACTATCTTTTGGCGTCACGAACAGAACCCTGCAGCTACAGGTTTGCCTGCACACAGCCCTTTTCGGCCACAACGGGATAATTCTTGACCGCTATCGTGGAAGTAAGTGGAGCAGAGATCTGATTTCCCACCCCGAGAGAGCTCAGCATCGTGTTGATGTTGACCTTGACGTCTCTAGCTGAGTCGTTGTTTCCTCAAACATGCCTCTTCACTGTATGGGGCCTCGGAGTTTGAACTGGACGAAGAGGCGAGGCATCTTTTTTTAGGGATTGGGTTTTTCGATACGTAGCTGTTAGTCATATGTCAAGATTCTTAGGCATACGGGCTCATAAATACTCACAGAGTGGGCCCTTGCCTGCACCGACACCGTTAAAGAGGGTCTCATGATGTTGGTGAAAGGTTGTTGGACACCACGCCCTCGGATTAGGTTGGCTTCTAACACAGAATTATACTCCAAAGAGCATGACGAGAACATTCCAAGATGACTGAATTACTCCTAAACAGAAGATGTATCGGTGATAAATTCAGGCACCGTCCATTGTCTAGGATCGTGTTCCTTTCCGCCCTCGAGTCTAGGCCATGTGGAGATCCCTCGTCTATGTCTCGTGTACCTGTCCTTTCAGACTGATGGAAGAATGAGAGGAAGGAAGTATCACCAAAGATCGTACAATTTACTTGCTAGACCTGGCATAATTTGAACGACGCCGACTCCTACCTACTCTTGAGTAGTTGACCAAGTCCACCAACCTCGTGGGTGCATCCTGTTGGGTCAAGCGCAGGCTCCGTACTAACTATCCAAGATAGACAGCCAAGCGCGACGTGTCCTCCGATCTGTCCGTGGTCCATGAAATTTTCACACTCTCGACTCTGTGTCTGACAGATCTTGAAGTCATTGAACATAGTTCTCCTGGCCATCATATCGCGTCTGAGGCCCATGGTGAACATTGTTCAATAGAGCTTCCACGCCTCCAAAACCGGGCATCGCAGCTAGATGGCCAATAAAGAAGGCCCAAGTTTTTGCTGTCTTTTCATTTCTTTTTTCGCCCAGTTGTACCTCTCTCACGGATTCTTGGTGACGAGCCTGTGCAGGGAGCAAACGTACCTCATCGATCGAGACTTGGTTTCTAGCGCCAGGCAGAGCCTCAATTCCGGCCCACAAGGCCTTGACACGCCGGAGTGATCTCACCAAGCCGAGGGTGACCTCAATGGCTGGGACTTTCATGGGGTTTACCCCGGCTCTAATGAACAAAGCCAAGTCTGACATGCAGGGAGCTACCCAATCAGCCTTGTCGGTCGCCGTCTTGATTATCCCCTCTCGCCGGATGCGACAAGGATCAGCAGGCGAAATCAAGGAACAACCAAGACACGTTACTTCAAATCAACGCCATGAGCCATCGCTAGCAGCAGTATTTATCAGACCAAAGCAACTGTCCACGCCAACTTATTCAACAACTAGAGTCGGCAAGCGGGAACGCCAGAGGGCACCGAAACTGTCATCAAACACCGAAATGCCGCAAAACTTGGTTGAAGAGGCCGAAGGAAAAGAATTTCCTGAGAGGGTCAGCCATGAGAAGGATATCTGCGCCTTGGGGAACTCGTTCCTCGCCGTGCTCAATGTGGTGGCGCTCATTCTAGCCTCCCTCGCATACAGCCAGAACAAGTCGAAAAAGCCTGCCGAGCTTGCACTCTGCGTATTGGTATGAATCATGTCGCTCGAGATTTTTTATGTACGAGCTAACAGAATGATGAGACGGGCATCTTTGTTCCCCTCATCTTTGCTTCTGTGTGGCTCATCATTAGTATCAAACGAAATGATAGAAGGGCTGTAACTAAACTCATCTTTGTGGCGGTTGTTGTCACCTTCTACTGCCTCCTATCGTGGGTAATCTTTGATCAAAGCAATACAGTGATAGCTGACAGGTGACAGCTTCGGCTTTGGTGTGGCTTTTGCAAAGCGGCTCATCAAGAATGAGGAATGGGGGCCCAAGATTACATTTCGGATTGCCTCGACTGTGATCAATTTGATCAACGTGTACGTTTATCACCGTGATGTCCGCCGTATACTAATACTGAATTGACGTAGCCTTGTCGGATTCGTTATTCTCTGGTTTCACCAGCGTCTGGGTGCTGCTATCCCGAGTTATCCCGTCACGCCAGGTATGGCAAGGTGAAGAAGCAGATGGGTACTTACGGCTTTGATAATAGTCATAGCCTCCAGTTTTGTCTTTTTCGAGAAATCTTTTGTAGAGAAGCCTAGTTCGAGACCAGCTCTATGACGCGTCGTGGGATGTTATCAAGGATCTTTGTCAAAGCTACAGCGTACTAAATATGAGAGCAACAGATGAGGAATGTTACGAATTGAAAAGGATAGGAGTGAACAAGAATTATTTCCTTGTATCTTAGTCTAGCATCGCTACGGGCCATCAACCACATCTTCAAAAGTTAAAGAATGCTTTCTAACCTCCTCAGAGCCAGTCACACCCTTGAAGCCCGAGACGGATCACTGCTGTTGTCCCCTGGAACACCTCAGACATCTCTTCATAGTCCAGAAAGTGACTCACGGCATTACGCATGAAATAGATCGAGCCGCTGTCTGTCCATTTATCCTCACCCTGGTAGCAATCCACCTCAACTAACCGCCGACCGTTCAGGTAAAAGGCCACATTCTCCCCGCACATGTTTGTGACTCTCCCAATATCCTCAGAATGCCTTCGTCTGAGGTTGTGGTCGAAAATCCAAAAATTAGTGAGACCTGCCTCAAACACAATCTCGAACAGCTTGTCAAGCATCTCAAACCCCCATTCCCCATCGTATTCCAACGCGATGTTTCTGGCCGGCTCAAGACCATCTATGGCGGATGCGAGGGGAAGACGAAAGGTTAAGTCATCCCAATCAATTGTGTCCATATTTTGCGGTCGGAGTATAAAGAGATCTCGATGTGGGAAAACAGTCAAGTAATGCACATCCCCATGTTGGGTAGTGAAGTAGCCTGTTGCTGGTATGCCGAGTTCCCCCTTGAGTAGCATCGACGTGGAAGACTTACAGCCATCGTCGTAAAAGGTTTGTCCCTTGACGCCACTGAAATTGCGCTTCATGACTAGCCTGGACTCTTTGCAGGCACTCCATAATCCTCCGTCGATGAGGTATGTTGAAGGATTGCTATAGTTCTCCGTGACGCCGGCAGAGGACTCGCTAGACCTTGAGGCAGCAAGGCGGTTGCTTTCCAAGGATTCTTGGGGGTGAAAGACTTCTATATCCGTGTTGACACCGTCGTCTTTCTTGACGTGATAGAAGTTGAATATGTGCACGCCCGGAAGGGTAGGTCGAATAGCGAAATTCCAAATCTGAATCATTCATTTTGAAACTCGGGAAAGGCGGATGGATGCTGCGCAGGAGTTTTGGAAACTGATGATATGAGAGGGGAGTCTTTGTTTACTAACTTGCGGAAGACGACATCTTTTTATTCATCCGCCCAACACTTTGAAAGCCACTCTTGTCCGTATGAGTCACAATGATTGTTCAAATTTGGAACGTACCAAGCTTAACTTCACCGAAAGCTTCTAAACTTTGCGTTGCTGGGGCAATGCAGACCTGAACATTGCGTATCTAGATAAGTTTGCTTGATCAGGAGACATCACAGCAATTTCATTTGGAAATGAACGAGACAATGGAGCAGACAGTAAAAAAGTGAAATTGCTTGCTCATTAGTAGTACGACGCATCTATACAAAATATATTATTAATCGGGGGAATTTCCTGAAGGAGGTGTTATTTGGGCCATCTTTTACGCAGTACCTAGTTAATGCGTTGCTCTCATTAACTTCATGTCGAGTGAAAGCTTCTTAGTGACTCAGTGCCGCACTCTTCATCCACTGCCAGAAAACCAAAACATTGCATTCGGGCTCACCTGATCTGCACGGCCTGAGTAGATATTAAGAGCCAGGATCAGAGTACTTGCTCTCTTCTCTCAATGAACACAACCTAAAAGTAAACACAGCTATGAACCTAGTCAAGATCAACCTGGTCGACGTCGCAGATGACTGCAAGGATGGTCGTGCTACACGTTTCAACACTTGTTTCCATCCGGCAGACCAACTCCCCGTCGATCTATCGAAACCCTCAGAGGCGCCTTATTCTTTCAGCGCTGGCTTCCGCTGATCATCAAGACCCGAAACGTCGATCCGTCGGCCGTTCAGACGGTCCATCTTTCTCGTGCCCAAGCCCGCCTCCTTGTGGATGCCTCAGCAACTTCCATCATCACGGGTGAGCTAAGTCGCGCCCTTGAGGAAGATCTCATAGATGAAGTTGCCCCTGCCTTTTTGTCTCTTCAATTCCCACCCGAGGGGTTCTTCATGCGCTTGACGGGCTGTTCGCCCAAAGATGGAAGATGGAGAGATCCCAACCGACCTTCACTTCATTCCACGGACGACATCATTTTTCGTCTGACAACCTCGCATCGAGCCCGCAACGACATTGTGAACAGTCTTGAGTCTGGGTCGGAAACCGTCGAAGTCACACTATTGCCTTTTGATGCTCGGATGGACAGTAGGCACGAATACCGAGTCTTCTGCTGTCCACATAGTGGAAACATCACGGCAGTGAGCCAGTACTGCTGGCACAAGCCTTGGCATTTCCACGGCAGACCGGGTACGGCGTTGAAGCCAGTGGTGGACAAGATTTGGGCCGGCATCGTTGTCCTTCATCATCAAATCATGAACGATCTCAAGCCGGATGCCGAACTTGATAATCTCTTGCTTAGACAAGGGTTCACGTTTGACGTCTTGTACGACGAGGACAAGGGAACAACGGAACTCGTTGAGCTGAATGTGTTTGGGGCGAGGAGTGGGTGTGGATCTTGTCTCTTTAACTGGGTCGACGACTTTTCCCTACTTTACGGAGAAGGCAAGGATGTACAATTCCGGGTCACTTATTGATGTGGAACTGGTGGCTAACTGTTAAAGAGAGAGCCATTCAATTATTTGTGCAAGCGAGCGATATCAAAACTGGGCGGGTTTTAGGACCAACTCTTTTGTTGCGCAGTTGGACCTAGATCATTATTATAGGATCCGCGATAGGCTGAAAGACAAATGAGTTAAAAACAAAAAGACATTCACATCCCCCTTGTTAAACTCCTTTGACTTGCAGTTTCATCCTCACTATCAATCGACTTGCGAGTTATCGCTGTCTCGACCGTAATATGGATGCGACCGTCTGCGGGATAGGAGCGTCGTTTCGGGCCCACCTCAACCACACTTCCATTGCCAGTTGGTATCTGAGCTGCCCTGAGTCTTCCGGGTGCACTTTTTGTAGTCAATGATAGGGTGTGGTCTGCCGGTGGTGTTCGGCTGTTTCTGTCTGAGCCGTTGCGGCTGCGGTCTTGAGCAACCTTGGTGATGAGATCTGACATGTTCATTTCGATGAACAGTTTAACCAGAAAGGCTAGGGAATGGAACTGGAGGTAACTACATACAACAGGTCAGCTATGGCTCACGGGTAGGTCAACTTGGTTCTTACACAAGCTTGCTGGGCAAGAACATGAGCCCGATGAGAGCGATCTGGGCAGACGATTAGTGAATTTTCTAGCAATAGACGAGGAGACTATGGAGGAAGCTTACATCGAGAGAAATCGAGGCCAAGATCATGCCACAGTTGAACTGGAACAAGGAGAGGTATTTGTCCTTGAGCCCGTGACTGACCATCCGGTTCCGGACCAGTTGGACGAAGCGCAGGTTAAGCAATAGGTCAATGATGGAAAAGATGGCCATTTCGCATCTCTCCCAGATCTCGCTTATTCGCATCCACTTGTGTGAGATCTGAAGCTGGGCGGGGACCCAGGTGACCATGACACTGATATTGACCAGCAATATGAGGAAGAAGACTGCCCATCTTAGGCGGGCGACGGCGGCGGGATTGGGCATCAAAAGTGCGAGACGGTTGACGATGATCTGCGTGAGGAGTTGGATCTGAAGCGACCAGAAGCAGGCTTATACGACAAAGTGGTAAGCGGATGGATTCTCAAGGAACATGGCGGTTCGGTGTTCGCTTACCTATCAGGAAGAACAATTGAAAACTGTACGAAGGCCATTGGTAAGTCTCTATGCTATCAGACGGATGGCATACAAACCTTGGTTTAATAAATCCACGTTGGAAGCACCAAGCGAAAGCCCCGAGCACGATATTCACTGCCCATCCAACCCAGATCATGACGAGGTACGCCGTGACATGACGCTTTCGTCTCCATATTTCCAAGGTCTGGATGGAGGCTCGGAGGGCGGCGAAAAAGACAAACGCAAAGGAAAAGCCCCAAAAGATGCTGGAGCAATTCATATCGACATCGTTAGGGGTGTGAAAGACGTATGAGTCTGGGACGAGGAAGCCATTGCTCGACATATTGGCCAGATTTGGCAGTACAATCACGAATTGGCGGTACAATACAAAAACAGGAAAAGACTTGTTTGCCTCCTCGAGGCGGGTGACCTCTCAGTTAAGAGGGACGAGTCGCCACGAGTCGCCTCCCACACCCTCAACCTTGGGATTGCGGGGTAGCGGTTGTCTAGTCTAGAAGGCGGATAGCTCGACGCATTCCCCAGGCTCGTTTTGAAGAGTGAGCGCGAGTCATGATGGGAGAGGCGTCAGCCGCAAAGTCACACAGTAGCAGGCCTGGATTCCAAGTTTGCGGGGGAGAAGAGTCAAGTAACGCACGAGCGTTGATGCTGATGCTGGCTGATGTTGATGCTGATGCTGATGTTACCTTGGCTGGGGAGCAGAGGCAGAATGTAGACAGTGCGTTTTTGACAGCAGTCAGTGAGAAGCTTAGCTTTGGAGGCTTGAACGATAACATGTGGCGGAGGGCAGTAGCATGTGGCTGGTGGCAGGGGAGTTTTGGTCTTGATTTTAGCATACCACCTTGCCGATATGAAGCAATAATCTCGAGAGAATGATTAGCATGCTCATTACTCCATATCCAATTCTTTTTATATCATTTTATCGTTTTTTTATACATGTAATCTCGTTCATTCGCGTCTGCCCTGCTGCCCTCTTTCCAGCCCCGTTATCCGCTAGCTCGCATGGATATCCCCGGTACAGAAATACTCGCCTAACTACCTTAGTCAGCCTCCTCATTAGACAGCTGGCCAGGTACCCACTTCACCTCCTCGTTGTTCACCGCTCCCGCGTTCTTTTAATTTTCACACGCCGCCAGCAACGAACCTCTTCCTCCCTCACCCAAACACCTTTCACGACACCGATTAAGCTCTGCCCACCATGCGCGAGATTGTGAGCTTGCCCTCTGTCTGTTCTTTCTAGAACGTCTGTGTGCTAATCCAGCTGTCTTCGCCTCGCAGGTTCACCTCCAGGTCGGCCAATGTGTACGTATTTATCTGCCCCTTTCCATGGTGCCACCTTTGTGTCGCGCTGTTGCTAACCTTCGCAGGGTAACCAAGTCGGTTCTGCCTTCTGGCAGACGATTGCCGGCGAGCACGGTCTCGACACCAACGGCGTGTAGGCATCCCCCTCGAACCGACCGTCTCGTCTCGTCGTCCCCTACTCACACTTCGACCAGGTACAACGGTAACGACCACGTCCAGCTGGACCGTATCAATGTCTATTTCAACGAGGTACACACGACATCGCGTGACATGATCCAACCCATTCCGTGTCTCGGTCTCTGATCGAGCTTCCCACAGGCATCCAGCAACAAGTATGTTCCCCGAGCTGTTCTCGTCGACTTGGAACCCGGCACCATGGACACCGTCCGCTCCGGTCCCTACGGACAGTTCTTCCGACCCGACAACTTTGTGTTTGGACAATCGAGCGCCGGCAACAACTGGGCCAAGGGCCATTACACCGAGGGTGCTGAGCTGGTTGACCAGGTCCTTGATGTCGTTCGTCGTGAGGCCGAGGGCTGTGATGCTCTCCAGGGCTTCCAGATCTCTCACTCTCTCGGTGGTGGTACCGGTTCCGGTATGGGCACGCTTCTGATCTCCAAGATCCGTGAGGGTAAGCTCAATCACTGACGTCGCGCACTGTTTCTTGCCTGCTAATCACCTTGCCAGAGTTCCCCGATCGTATGATGGCTACCTTCAGTGTCGCCCCTTCGCCCAAGGTGTCCGACACCGTCGTTGAGCCCTACAACGCTACTCTTTCCGTCCATCAGTTGGTCGAAAACTCGGACGAGACCTTCTGTATCGATAACGAGGCTCTGTACGAGATCTGCAAGCGTACTCTCAAGCTGGCCAACCCCGCCTACGGTGATCTTAACCACCTCGTTTCCACCGTCATGTCTGGCGTTTCCACTTCTCTGCGCTTCCCCGGACAGCTCAACTCCGACCTGCGCAAGATGGCCGTCAACATGGTAAGCCATGCAACTCGATTGACTAGACATACGTTACTGACTTCCTTCTCCAGGTCCCCTTCCCTCGTCTCCATTTCTTCATGGTTGGCTTCGCTCCTCTCACTGGCCGTGGCTCGCACGCCTTCAGCGCCGTCTCCGTCCCCGAGCTCACTCAGCAGCTCTTCGATCCCAAGAACATGATGGCCGGTTCCGATTTCCGCAACGGCCGTTACCTCACCTGCTCCGCCATCTTCCGCGGTCGCGTTTCCGCCAAGGAGGTTGAGGATCAGATGCGCAACGTTCAGCAGAAGAACTCTGCCTACTTCGTTGAGTGGATTCCCAACAACGTTCAGACCACTCTGTGCTCTGTTCCTCCCAAGGGTCTCAAGATCTCTTCCACTTTCGTCGGAAACTCGACTGCTATCCAGGAGATCTTCAAGCGTGTCGGTGAGCAGTTCACCGCCATGTTCCGTCGCAAGGCTTTCTTGCATTGGTACACTGGCGAGGGTATGGATGAGATGGAATTCACCGAGGCTGAGTCCAACATGAACGATCTTATCTCGGAATACCAGCAGTACCAGGAGGCCGGCGTCGATGACGAGGCCTACGACGAGGAGTACCCCCAGGAGGAGTATGCTGAGGAGGAGCAGTAGATTCGAGTCAGATGAGGTGATTTACTTTCGACCACCAGACTACTTATGTCTATTCTGACCTCGCCACACATTTTATATACCTAATTGGCGAGCCCAAAAGATGCCTATGCTAGCTACTGTTGTGATGTGATGTTCTAGATTTAAGACTTGACAGAGCTTCCGGTCTCATATCGGGAATCGGCGTCCCTGCTCTAGGCCGTGAGTACTTTGGGCATGTCAACGATGAGTCGGTCTATTACTCGCTCCTCATCCATTCTCCTCCGTAAATGCGTTCGTGAATGTTGTTTTTACCCCTGTCTAGAACCCCAACAAAAATATCCCAGTCAGACTCTTGACTGTGTTGGGGGCTACCCTGGACCGTGGATGCATCCTCTATGGCAACAAAGATATCAGCAGCAAGCATGGGAATGGAGGGGTTAGGTGAGGATATACCAGTCTTATTTAGTCTTGAAAGATCATAATCAGGTTTATCCATCGTCTTCGAAGCCTCTTCAACGTACGGTGCTGTTATGGGCCTTGGTTTGTGGCACCAGCCACTTTTGATTGCTAAGTGTTGTTGAACACAGCCACAAATTGTGTCGAGATGGTTCTTGTCAAGGAAGAGCGGAAATTGGATATCGACGGATTCCAAGAACTTTAGAGCTTGGTGAATATGGTGACTCGACGTTTCGAGTACGGCCAGTGCTGGGAGACATCCATAATTCCCATCTGTGTCAAGAACGGGAGAGTAGAGATGAACAGTCGAATGTAGTGATACATAACACACTGTGTGATATGTTTAAATTAGTTCATTTATTCATGGCTTGTAGACCGGGGGTATTCATACCAAGACTACTCTGGTTGACCACGAGCCCGAGGGCTCCAACATTTGGGTGCGCCAGTCGTTCAATTCGTTCTCCAATTTCACCATGGCCTGGTATGATACTGTCTTTCGTTTTGTAGTCTCTGAATATAGGATGTTGATCACTCTGGCAAGTATCTTGCTCAAATGATAAAGGGTGAGGGCATCCCTCGACGCACACCAGTAATCTCGCTTCGAGGCCTGTAAGCCCTCTATTGAAGGATCTCCAGTGGCAGACTCGTCGTACAGGCTTCCCGGCTTTTCATTTAGAAGCCTAGGAAGACCGGTTGCAGCGGCGGAGAATGAGTCTAAACAATGAAATATCGCAAATGTCCGTCGTCGTCTTTCCACGACCATGGGGCTGGAGAATGGAGGCGCCAGGTCAAGATGTAACCCCAGTCGGTACAATTTACCGATGGCAACACCCTTGTAATATTGGCACTTGTCCCCGTCGCCCCGCAAAAGGGAGTACAGAAGGGCCAACATGATGCAGTGTAGAACATCCATAGTCGTGTCCATCATCATCTCGTCAAGAGCCCCGCGCCACACTTTCTCACAGAAAAGAAGCTGAGGTGCGCTTGGACCCAACGAGGATCGAGTGATGCTGGCGATAAGATGGAGCTGTGCACGGTCGACATGGCACCCTCCATTTTCACTATTAACTGTGGAGCGTTCGCGAGCATCAAGAAGGTCCTCATGGTCCAGAATTGGGAAGAGATTATGCCATGAAATGAACCAGGTTCTAATGCATGCGTCGTAGAAAGCCACGGGAAGAGGAGTCTCACAGGGGGTAGACATTGTCGGTAGATGTGCCTTGCCTTGTCCCGGCATATCTCCCCACTTGGGGAAATTATATATCGAAGACTCCTCTGAGGTATGGGGGACTGTGGTCTCTAATTCTCGATATCAGCGCCGCCAAAGATCAGTGTGAGCACCAGCTGGTCGTAGCACCGCCAGGGGTGGTTCGCAACATCAGGCAGAGATGAAACTCACCAAGAGCGATGTGGTTATCGGAGATATTTCCCAGCCATCCTTTTGCGACTTTTGGGATATACGAAAGAGTCTCTGGGTTGACCTCTGATTCATAGTCGCTGATACCCATATCTGTTTCTGTTGCCGGCGTGGACCCATGCTGAGCAGCGGTGGCGCCCTTCCTGCGCAAAAAGGATACCCTGCCAAGTTCAAAGGTAAGCTCTTCTAGGGTCTCCTCCGAGGCCCATATACGTGCCGGTTCCCTTGATGGATCCGTATTGAGGCGTGAAAATACGTGACGCCTCAGTTTCTTGCTCGTACGACACTCCAACCCAGCATGGGAGCAATGCTCACAGCCTCCATACAGCCTCTCGCAACGAATCTTTCTCCTCCTGCATTCATCACATGCCTGTGTCACTCGGAGCCGTTTGTTTGACTTTGCAGGCCTTTGGGGTCTGACGGAATGTGGTGGGGGCATTTCAACTGATCATATCCGCCCAAGAAGCTGCGAGTGGGTGGCCTAAAGTCATGGTCCAGGATTAAATAGGTATGTCATAGCACCGGCTTGTAGTGTCATACCTACCTATCCGCTGCGTTGAGTCGCCGAGGAGAGCGGCAAAGCGAGTGCGAGACTTCTGGTGAATAAGACTCGTTTCAAAGAAACCGACATGGCGAGGACTATTGAGATAGAGCAAACGGTGCCCCTCTAGCCTGCAAACAAAAGAAGAAGGCGAGTTAAGCGCACTGCGAGAGGCCGAAGCCTAGGCACTTGACGACACTTGAAACAGACGCCGAGGAGCTGTTTTACTCTATGCGCGATTGGAGAAAATTAGTCTTTATTGATTACCTTTCGGGAATTATATTGCTTCTACAAGCGTCACTGATTCTTGGGACCTGTGCTAACCCATTGTGCTGCCCTGAAGAGAGTAGAGCCACCTGGACCATGTCAGACACGGGGACTGGAATTTACGGAGCGATTCCAATTTCCAATTGCTGAGCGAATATCAATGTTTATCTGAATAGCAGCTCATCATCCACGACTGGTCTGGAGATCTTCCGTGGAGCCAAGCGCCCGGCATGAGGGTATACAAGGGGGTTTCAGCCGATCATAGTGAGCGACTCAGAAAGTCGAGGCCCTTCATCTGTTCCAAGTCCGTGGGTGGCCACTCAAGGTCTAGGTTTGCTGCCGCCTCGCTCGGATCCCATGGTCCAAACACCAGGTTGAAGTACTCATCCTGTTCAAATGTCCCTAGTTGGTCCTGAAAGTCTGGAATCTGGACCTCGACTACATTTGTCGCCTCTGGAGCTTCCAGCCGTGAAGCACCTGTGTTGCTGTCCGGGTCTACATCACCCCTTGATGACCCTATTTTGTGAGCAATAGAGGCATCTAGATAATTAAGGAAGAGATCCAGGATGTTATTGTTGATCCTCCAATATTTCTGGATTTCCTTGAGGCCGAGGAGACACATTTGGGCACGATGTTCTGCGATGCGTCGTGGAACCCCAACTTCTCTCTTGATGCTGATGGTGTGAATGCAAAGTGCAGCAAAGAGACTTGTGACCCTGCTGGACTATTAGCATCCTAGTTGCTATCACCATTCAATCGGGAGGAATTACAGGTGCATCTGCCCAAAGCGCAATACGCCCTGCTCAAGCATATCTTCGGCTATCCTGCTGATATTCGAGGCGGCACTCACAACGAGGAGCTGGTTGGAGTCGGAGTCCGGCTTTAGAAAGCTATTGCGATACATGAGAACTCTCACGTGGCTATGAGAGGTCAGTGTCTGTCTTTATTTGAGGAAATGCGCGAATGCCTACTTGTAGGCGAGCATCAACAAATGCTCCCAGACTGACGGCCTCGTATTCTTGGTCTCCATGTCGAAATCGTTGGAGAGGTTCAGCCGCCATGCTTCAAGAGAAGCCTCAATATCCCGGACTTCATGTCTCAAAGCAACCTTTTTGGGAGCAAAGTAGACGTCCACTACTTGGCCAACTGCACCATGTGAGACACGATTTCAGGAGACAGGGGAGACAGACTCTCAAACTCACGGATCCTGGATATTTCCACCATATTGACGGCGTACTTGACGTGATCAGGTGTGCATGAACCAAACATCACATCCTCATTCCCATCAAGGTCGGATACGAGGTCGGCTGGACTTAGTGGTTCGACATCACAATCATCGTCTCTTATCCGACTGGGGAGTCCAAGAGAAGCGGCCGCCTGCCTTTCACGAACCTGAATACGAGGTTATCCATGATCGGGTTGTAGAAGAAGAAAGGTACTCACGTAGATGGACCACCAAATGCGCCTCCTAAGACGGGCAGTTCTGGAGTCTCTTGTGGTAAGCCTTGACCTGTAGGACTCATGTCAGCTGTTGAAAAGCTCTCGGGGAACGAATTGACTTGCGATCGATGAAGACCGTTCGATTCCGCGACACCAATGACGACACCTAACCAGTATCGAACGTCCCGCACGTCAGAAGGCCCCCCTCTCCAAAAGCTCATGAGGAAGAGAGATTGAAGCAGGGTAGTCTTGTCCTTCTCCCAGTCTGCATGGAAGAGAAGTCTAGCTTTGGTATAGAGTACTGACTTTGCTTCAGTTCTGCCGCCAAAGCCCATAGCAGTCACCACATCTTCATCGCAATACGTGACAGCAATGAAGAGCATAGACTGGAGCAGAAGATAGGACACACTGGAGGCGGCTAGCTTCTTAGCAAAGTCTGCTCTGTCAATCACAGGGAAGCAAGGGTGAAACCAAGTGAAATATGACTCGAGTGCTGGGATACAGTCTGTTAGGCTGGGTATCGTGAGAGCCCCCTCACTCCTGAGATATTGACTGGTGGTCATTCCAACGGGTGACATGTAACCAGAAGCTGACTCCGGAGTGTCCGAGACGGAAAACACCATCCTAGACCTCTGTGTGGTTGTGCTAGGATCATCGCTACTGGAATGTGAGCGTCCCTCGGTTTCTCCCCTGCCAGGTACCAAGGTGAGGAAATTGGATTCGCCAAAGAACAAGACTCCAGAGGCATCTGTTGATTCGGTCAAAGGTGATGGGCTCCTAGGCGCAAGGGTTGAATCGACGGCATCAACTCGCTCTTGGGCCCTCCCCTCTTTACCGACGACTTGAGGAGGCTGCCTCTGAGAAGTAGATGGCGACTTCTTCCTCAACTTCCCGGAGACGGGTTCCTTGACAAGGCGTTTTGGCCTACGTCTCCGAGGATACCTAAGAGAGTCGTGTGAGCCGAGTCATTACGCTATCGCACCAACTGAGATACTGTGCCCACCTTCCTCTCAACGACGGGAGTAGTTGGCATGTAGCTCCCGAGACCTTTCAGTGGGAGCATGGGTTGGACTCCATTGCGTTGCACCTGATTCTCCTTGCATTGCATTCTCGGCATGCCTGTTTCGCCCGGGGTCGTTTGGCTGCAATGGCTACGCCATCGCTGTCGTCCGCAGGTGCGGCTTGGGGGGACATGTTGAGCTGTGTCTGGGGTCCGGCTTTATGCTCAAAGAAGCCGGGTAGAGATTCGGGGATTATATGTCTGATAGCTCGGGTATAAGAGCCTGCCAGTAGCCGGCGCGAGTAGCCGAAGTTGCCATTCTCGGACTCAAATCAACAAGGTAACTACAGCATTCACAGATCATAACATGTCATCTCGGCTTCTTTGAAAGTCTAAGATCATCCCCGAAGACTGGATATCGATAGTTCAGCCCGTTCCGATAACACCAATCCTTAGTTGGCACGCCATTACGGGTAGAAAGCATCAAAGCGCATCTCTGCCCCATGTAGATTGCTCCTGAATTTGAGAGGACATGATGTGTCGGGTTTGAAGAAACTGGAAAGCCGTTGGCTTAGCTTGAGTTTTCTTCACCGAAAAGAGAAGGTTACTCCTTGAACGACTTGTCTTGTCATTTAGCTTGTGAGGCTAGGATGAGCTAAAGCCATGCGGGGAGAGGGCTGGGGCCTTGATAGGTCCCCCACAGCAGACAAGTCTTATCTGGGGCCGGGGATACAATCGGAGTGTACGGAATGTCCGGTCAGGGGATAGTAACGCGGAGAATCCCATTGGCCTCGTATCATCAAACTTGCCTCGCTAGGCTGCTTGCGTCGAGGTCCTCACAAAGGCTCGTTCGCCGTGCCGTGACATGAGGGTAGGGAAGAGTAAAGCTCCAGATAACCACAGATGAACTTGAAGGAAGCCGTCCGGGATCTTGATTGACAGTCATCTATCGGTCATCAGCTTGGTTTGTTCCAGGTTCATGCCCGATGAGCAAAGATACATAAATGGCTAGGTCGTCTCCCCATGAACCATCAAGACTCACCAGCACTGAGAGTCACATAATCCATCTTTGATCCATCCGAAATATCATCCTCGTGATCTATCATCTCGCCTAAGCCATGTCAAAGTCGGCAAAAACCCAGGACCTTCCTGATCATCTGGTAACTGTCCCGTCTCAAAATGGCGAGGTCTACGAGGATACAGCTCATGATGCTGTTTTTGGTGAAATAACTGAAGATGGTCCCAACTATCGGGATGTGAGTCCAATCTAAGGCTTAGCCTACAAATGGAAGCTCACTCTACACAGGTCGGTTGGCTGGGGACGACTGCCCTGATGATGAAAACGCAGATCGGCTTGGGCGTTTTATCCATTCCGGCTGTCTTTGATACCCTTGGAATGATACCGGGACTGATTTGCCTGATTACTGTCGCTTCGATCACCACTTGGTCCGACTGGATGGTTGGAGCTTTCAAGCTCCGCCACCGTGAGGTCTATGGCATTGCTGATGCTGGACAATTGATGTTTGGACCTATTGGACGAGAGGTGCTTGGTATTGGCTTCTATCTCTGTAAGCTTGGGTTCCTTCCTGTTGCAAGCCGTTGGAGGACTCTACTGATAGCTAGCAGATTGGACCTTTGTGTCGGGCTCTGGCATGCTTGGAGTATCAATCGGCTTCAACTCGGTCTCAACCCATGGTGCCTGCACTGCCGTCTTTGTTGTCGTTGCCGCCATCATGGCCTTTGGCTTCGCTAGCATACGCACCTTGAGCCGTATTACCTGGCTGGCTTGGGTTGGTCTGGTCTGTTTGATCGGTTCTAGTAAGAGCTCTCCTGGCAATCTAACTTGGAGTTGTGGTCTAACTCGTCCAGTCTTAATTGTCACAGTGGCAGTCGGTATTCAAGACCGCCCCGCGACAGCTCCTCAAGAGGGCGTTTGGGCCTCTGATTATAAGCTTTTCAACAACCCGGGGTTCTTAGAGGCCATAACGTCGGTTTGTTCTCTCGTGCTTGCGTATGCGGGTACCCCAGCCTTCTTTCCCATCGCGGCCGAGATGCGAGATCCCCGCCTCTATACTCGGTCTTTGCTCCTTTGTCAAGCTGTTGTGACCATCACATATGTAGTCATCGGCTGTGTTGTTTACTACTTTTGTGGATCATACGTCGCAACACCTGCCCTTGGTTCAGCTGGCGTTACCATTAAAAAGATAGCCTATGGAATCGCGATTCCCGGCTTGGCTGTGTCTAACACTATCACCATTCATGTAAGCAAGGTTGCGTAACTGGAGGCCCAGGCATAGACTAACACTTAATCCAGGTCGCGAGCAAATACATCTTTGTCCGCATCTTGCGCGGTTCCAAGCACCTGGCCTCCAACACCATGATTCACTGGGCAACATGGTTGGGCTGCACTTTTGGCACTGCCTTGATAGCTTATATCGTCGCCAGTGCTATCCCTGTCTTTGGAGGCCTTGTTTCTCTTATTGGAGCCCTCTTGGGGACTCTCATGTCGTTTCAACCTATGGGCTGCATGTGGCTCTATGATAACTGGAGTAAGGGTAAAGGAAGTCGCTCTCTCCAGTGGATATTCATGGTTCTGTTCAGTGGGTTTGTGATCATTTTGGGTACCTTCTTGATGGTTGCAGGCACATATGGCTCTATCGTCGGTATTATTGACTCCTATAAAGGGACTGGCGGATCGAAGCCCTTTTCCTGCGCCGACAACTCGGACTCTGTGTAGCTAGATAACCTCTATGGCAGGAAGAGCTGAGACACCAGTGACATCTAGCGATTTCTAGCATAAAAGCAAAGACTGGACACGTTGAGTCTTTGTTTAATCCTCTGTTGCATGTGTCTCGCTCGAATATATACTTGCTTTGCGATGAGCTGGGTTTCTTGGCTTCGTTGGTTTGATGGTCTTTACACCGTTGTATTTCGATATTACTATCATGTTAAGAGTTGTACTTTTGCCTCTTTGTGAACTTGTCAAATACAGCTGTTCTTGTCAAATGCAACTCTTCGGGCTTTCCAGTGACGCCTCCGTGGGCCGCAGTATAAAAGACACAGTTATTAATACATGCCGAAATTAAAACTTGATACCGTAAACCAAGGTAAGAAGTGCTTACGTATATTGGTGAACCTCTACCATCTCCAAGTTTTCTGTATTGACGGCCATTCAGCGTTGCAAGGTACTACACAGATATCTCCCCATTCTTGCTTCCTCTTTGACTTGATAGATGACACCCACTGAGTAATACCGTTCACTTATGCGTAGAATATGTGCCATTCACAATCTTTTGGCACAGCCAGGCCATCAAGGGCCGGGCTTCAACTATAACATAGAACACAATATCAACACATTATCAACAAATGATCAACATATTATCAACACATTATAGCATCATATCCCAATGTCAATACAGTCTCTTAAATACAGGGCCACTTTGCCACAACACCCCCATAGTTGAGATCACGACCATTCCGAACTGGGTTCTCCCCATTAATGCTATACCCCTGGCCTTTGACCGGCGCGGCTGCACCCACTTTTCCTTCGAGAGCTCAGTTACATAGCGGAACCAAGGGGACATGGACCACAAGCTTACCTAGAATTGCTTTAATCCCTGGATTCCTCAGCAAGAACCCTTGCAGCCATCGTTCTCCGATAGGTCCAGACTGTCCACTGACGGTCCACACTTTCGTGGCGAAGTCGGTCAAGTCTTGGGCAGTTGGAGGGAGGCCAAGGGCACTCTGGGCAAGCACCCATTGAGAAACATGGCTTTCTTGTAATTCTGATAGGTGGGGTTGTTTGTCTTGATCTTGGCCGGCCATGGTGAAAAACAGCGTAAAATCTAGAGATAGTCTCAAGAGATGAGCATCACGGCGGTTTGACAAGGAGAATTGGCGAGTATTTGGACCTGAATTCCAAGTAACAACTCCATGATAAGCAAAAAGAGATCTGTAAAGAACCAGCTTCAATAAGGAAGGCCGGTCCATGCCGCCACCTCGGCTCCGTGAGGCCTTGCTGTCGATATCGCCTTGGCGCTAGCCAGGGTTGTGGCCAGTACACGCTAACCGAAACACTTGAACTTAGGCACCTTTCCCGTCTTAGTGGAACTCCAAATGTGGTAGGTGATGGCCTGGAACAAACTTCCACATACTTTGAGCTAAGAGGCTGTCTCTCGTGAAGCAATCCGGACAGCGTCTCATTCCATTTCCGAGATAACAGCTACACTGGGATTGGTTGTGTTTCCCGTTCAACACTACCTCGACAGTTATATACTGCATAGGACTGACCTAACCTAACCTCAGCAACGAATCATTGTCGCAAAGTTGCCCCTTCAACGTCCCAACACTCGATCCTCGTAACTTGTCTGGAGAAACGACAACGCAATGGCCATTTGCCTGCCGAATCTCGACAAACATGTCTTTACCATTAAGGATCTGAAAGAGAAGGGCAGCGCAAAACTCCCCATTTCAGTAAGAGGTATGTATGCCTTGCCACAGATCTAGTCAATTGCTAATAATAACCCGTCAAGATTATTTCAACGAGGGTTCTATGGATCTTTTGACGTGAGTTGTCTCTGTTGTGATCAAGAGAAACAGGCCAAAGAGTTCCCAACTGATGCAACCTAGTATCCAAGACAATGAGGATGCTTTCAATCGCTACAAGCTACGTCCTCGAACTCTTAAGGACGTTGGCACTGTTGATACCTCGACAACCATGTTTGGCGCCAAGGTAAGTGCCGGAGATCGGGAGCCCTAGGACAGTTTATCTGACTACTTGACAGGTTAGCTTTCCCTTCGGCTTCTCTCCCGCTGCTATGCACGCGTTGGCCCACCCCGGTGGAGAGGTGGCAACCTCGCGTGCTGCAGCTAAGAACGGCGTGGCCATGGCCTTGTCATCCTACTCAAGCATGAATCTTGAAGATGTCGCCGCAGAAGGTCAAGGTAACCCGTACATGATTCACATTTGCTTCTACAAGGATCGCAGAAAGACCCTCGAGATCACTAAGCGTGCTGAAGGTAAGCGCCAAAACGTGATCTGGCTCCAGATACACTAACACGGGCACAGCGGCTGGCTTCAAGGCTGTCTTGGTTTCTGTTGACATTCCAGTCCTTGGCATTAGGCCTAATGAACACCGCAATAACTGGGGAGTGCCTGAGGGTATAACCATGCCTATGCTTGCCGACGAAAATGGTGTCATGCATCATGACGCCGACTATCTCAAGGTAGACCCCCGACTGACGTGGGAGGAGGCCATCAAGTGGCTCCGTCAGCATACAAAGATGGAGATTTGGCTCAAAGGGAGTACGTGTTAGCACGCCCTCTGGTTTACAGCTTGCTGACTTCAATGTCTCTAGTCACTAGTGCTGAGGATGTTGCTCTTGCCATCGAACACGGTGTTGATGGAGTATTAATCTCCAACCACGGAGGCAGGCAGCTCGACGGTGTTCCCGCAAGCCTCGATGCGCTGCGGGAATGCGCACCTGTTGCACGGAACAGGATCAAGTTGGGCGTCGACGGTGGGTTTAGAAGGGGCTCGGATATCTTCAAGGCCCTTGCCTTGGGTGCGGACTTTTGTCTCGCAGGCAGGGTCCCCCTATGGGGACTTGCGGTAAGTCACTCTGGAGGGCCAAGTCATGTCCAGTTTACATGCTGATCATGCCAGTATAATGGAGAGGATGGGGTAGATCTTGCTCTTCGTATTCTCCTTCGGGAGTTTCAGACTACGATGGCGCTGTGCGGGTATGTCAAGTCCTGCAGATTTGTCTTTGGGATGAGCTGACAGATGAGAATAGTTGCAAGGTAGTCAACGAAATATCCAAGGCTCATTTGTCAGTCTTGGAACCATCGGGCATTCTGTCTCGGCTGTGAGAGACTCACAAGCATGTCTTTCTGAGGCAGCCCTCAACTGCCGATGCTGATGGGGTACGCGGCGTGTTTGTGTATGTCGTGGATGCGGTAGCCTTATCCTTCTTGGATCAGTGGTGGAGTTCACTGAGCATAGTAGCAATTTGTAGTATAGCATGGTTGGTGCAATAGATGAATAATGGAATTTGACTCAATTTTTCTTTTGCCAAATCATCGAAAAGGTCCATTGATGGACATTATCAAAAGGGGCCAGCCCAGGATGTATGGGGCAAACAACATGATAGTCTGTTGCTCCCATAGTCTCCTATTGACACGATAAAGCTGAATTCTACAGAAACATCTACATTTAGGTATCTTAAGTTCCGCCTCTTTGTGATACTTGTTAGGCTGTCGGTGTAGTACTGGATTGTTCCACATGTCACCAGCAAGCCATTGCTGTTCGTCGACAGCCATACCACACCCCAAACCTCAGGAATACGAATGTATATCAGAGTGGAGGAGCATCAGTTACAGGAGTAAAAAAAAGTTGGGATTACATTCAGTATCTGGTTTGAATCATCGTGTACATACACCTCGATCCTTCCCCCATCCTCCCCCATCCAGTCAAAGCTCCTTTGCAATCTTATCAAACACTCCCAGAAGAATATCCGCGTGATGCTTCTGGAAAATCAGCATTGGTCGCAGCCGGACTGACGATGCACCACAGCCGCCGAGGTTTATGCCATGGGTTTTTGCCAGAGCCAAGAACTCGTCCCGTCGAGGGTTGTCGAAGGCGATAAATGTTCCCTCTCCCTTGCCTCGCAGGTTTCCAAACTTTCCAGGATACTTCTTGGCTAGCTTCTCAATTTCGCCATAAAGATAGTCTCCAACTGCGGCTGTGTTCTTCACCAAGTCCAGTCGCTCTATCTCGTCGATAATGGCACCAAAGAGGATGGCACGGGCCGGGTCACCCATCCAAGTGTTGAATAGCCGGTACGGCTTGTTGGGCCTGAGATCAGGGTTGCCAAAGTAGAAGCCTCCCGTTTGAGCCTTCTTCGAGAAGGTGACCATATCAGGACCATCAGATAAGCCCCAATGTTCATGGGCCCAGAATCGGCCAGTCGCCCCGATACCAGTTTGGACCTCGTCAGCGATCAAGAGAACCTTGTGGCGTCTCGTAATCTCTCTCAGTCCCTGAAAGAATGCAGGACTTGCGTGGTTGTCACCACCCTCCGACTGGATAGGCTCCACGATGACAGCTGCAACCTTGCTGGGGTAGCTCTCGATGATGTGCTCGGCTTCCTCCAAGCACCTCTTCTCCTCCCGCTCGTTTTCCTCAATGTGATCCTCAAGGGGATACCTGATGGCTGGAAACGGGCACTGAGGCCAGTCAAAGGCAGGTATGTCAAGCTTGTGGATCGGCTTGCTGCGAGTGGTGGACAGACTGCCGAAGAGACGGCCGTGAAAAGCGGCCTTGAATGACATGATGGAAAGATTGGGCGATCCTGGCTCATGGTTGAGCATGGTGCTGTCTAGCTCTTCCTGCGTGAATTCTGCATCGCGTTGGCCTCGTTCTTGCTGCCGTTTCCAAATAAATGCGGCCTTGTAGGCTAACTCGTTTGCGTCGGCTCCTGAGAGCGCCATGTAGACTTGGTTCATACCCTTGGGTGCCGCCTTGAGCAACCCTGTCTCCAAGATGCTAGCCCAATCGTTCTGAGGGAAGTTGCCCAGAGCGGGACGATTGATCAGCGCGGACGCCATAGCGGGGGAGGTTGCAGCCTTGAGCAGAGTAGGATTGTTGTATCCCACCGGGATCGAGGCGATTTGGGCGTACACATCCAACATGACATTGCCGTCAACATCGGCAATGTAGTTGCCATAACTTTTGTGGTAGTCTACCGTAAGGACTGCTGCACTGGCATCAAAGACTCTATCAAGTCTTCGTACTGCCTCCTTGCTCTTAGGACCTGGAATCGCAGTGACGACAGTAGGCCCTGCAGGCTCATCTGGGAAGAAGGGAGTCTCATCCTTGGTCGCCTTTTCAGGCTTCTCGATAAAGGTCGGCATGGTCAACGGAGGGATAAGATGATGGCGATGGTTGAGAGGCTGGGAAATAGTTTCGGGCTGAAGGAAGTGAAGTGGCAGGTTATATCAACATCGCCCAAGTGGTTCTGAGGCTTTTAGTCAAGAACAGATGAGGTTCAAAGAGTCCAAGACCACCCCGCAACGGCTGATCGAGGTCTGGTCAGATGAGGGGTTCAAACGTAACTAGTGTCGTCATTGTCTATCGCCTTTCCCTTTGACTTTCTGCTTCACGAGAGGTAGTGTCACTAATAAACGAACAGCCAATCCAGTGTCAGACGCGATGGCCTTCCTAATTTAGCATCCCACCACTTCACTAGTATTGTAAGCAATCAAGTTAGTCATCCAGTCGGCGTGTTGAACTGTGGCTGCATGTCTCACTACCTAGTCGAAGGACCTCCTGGAAATGCCGACTTGATAGCTCATATAGCCGACTTTGCGATGGATGGCGGGGACAGTTTAAATCAATCAACAGCTAGGAAGTCACCATTCAGAGTTGAACCAAGTATTGGTCCCGTTCCGAATATTTCTTTTGAGGGTCTTTTACAATCCATCGTTTCCTTCGTCCTCAGCACACAAAGTCAGCATACAGCTCGCCACCATGGCTTCCAGGATTCTTGCCAATCTTGCCCGAAAGGACCTGTTCCGGACCCAGGGTTACATCGATGGTTCTTGGGTCAACGCAGCCTCAGGCCGGACATTTGACGTCCTTGATCCTGCTACCCTTGACAAGATCGCCTCCGTCCCAGAAATGGGATCCGAGGATACCCTCAGGGCCATCCAATCAGCACATAAGGCATTTCAGTCATACAAACAGACGACTGCAAGACAACGTGCGCGATGGTTGCGTAAGTGGAGCGACCTGTGTCTGGAAAACGCCAACGACCTCGCCCTGATCCTCTGTCTTGAGAACGGAAAGACGCTGGCTGAAGCCAAAGGAGAAGTTACCTACGCAGCCTCATTTTTGGAGTGGTTTGCCGGCGAGGCTGAACGCACCTATGGCGAGGTTGTCCCCTCATCCAATCCAAAGCAGAGGATCCTAACCTTCAAGCAACCCCTCGGTGTTGCCGCGTGTATGGCTCCTTGGAACTTTCCCATCGCCATGATTACTCGGAAATGCGGTGCGGCTTTAGCTGCGGGCTGTACGACAGTGTGGAAACCAGCGGGAGAGACGCCTCTGAGTTGCCTGGCACAAGCTGTGCTCGCCCAAGAGGCAGGCTTCCCCAGGGGGTGCATAAACGTCATCACCACTCTCGACTTGGTGGCCGAGGTTGGCAAGGCTCTTTGTACCAGCAAGGCCGTGCGCAAACTGAGCTTCACGGGTAGTACACGAGTTGGAAAGCTACTCGCAAGCCAGTGCAGCGGCAATCTGACCAAGCTGTCCCTAGAGCTTGGCGGAAATAGCCCCTTTATCATTTTTGACGATGCCGACCTAGAGACAGCTATCGAGGCCTTTACCATGGCCAAGTTCAGAAACTCTGGCCAGACATGCGTAACTGCCAACCGCGTCTTTGTGCAGAGCCGCATTTATGATGCATTCGCCGAAGCTCTCGTCGCCAAGGTCAAGACGCTCAAGGTCGGCCCCGGTACCGAGCCAGACGTCTTCATAGGGCCCCTCACCCATGAGCGCGCGGTTGATAAGGCGATGAGTCACGTTGAAGGCAAGTAGTCCAGCAGTTCTCAAAGATTACTCCATTCTAATACTCCCCAGATGCAAAAAAGCGTGGCGCCCAGGTGGTGCTAGGAGGAGCGCCTCTGACCGACTACAAGGGATATTTTATTCAACCGACCATCATCAAAGACATGAACCACGACATGCTCATGACCCAAGAAGAGACGTTTGCGCCAGTGGTTGGACTGTACAGATTCGAAACAACCGACGAGGTTATTGAACTGGCCAATGACTGTGACGTGGGACTCGGCAGTTTTATCTGTACCGAGAGTACTCCCCGCATGTGGCAAGTCGCTGAGGCACTTGAGGTTGGAATGGTGGGCGTCAACCTCGGAGTTCTTAGTGCGTGTGAGAGCCCATTCGGTGGTGTTAAGGAGAGTGGCTACGGTAGAGAAGGGGGCCGACATGGCATTGATGAGTATCTGACGGTCAAGTCAATGCTGATCAATGTGTCAACCAAGGAGTCAGTGGCTTGATTTCATAGTGAAGACAGTAAATATGTTTCGTTATTCGTGAGAAGAGTCTATCCAAATGAAACATAATCCTTCATGGCAATTCCTATGGTTGTATAGGTATGTGGGCCAATGGAATAGAAGCTGGGTATCAAGCGACGCATATTGCACCTCCTGAAATGGTTGATCCAAATAGAGTCACACCTTGATACCATAAACACTATGGGCTAGAGCTTTCAAACATCTGTGACAGCAACTTTAGAACTTTAAGAAGTGTGAGTCTTGTAGGTTGCGGTACTACTTTCCTTCTCCTAAGAGGGGATGACGCCCTCTGGTTTGCTATCGACGCCTTTTGCTCCACCTCAATTGGCCATCCTCCCCGTGAACCGAAATCTACACCCGACATGATGTCTCTTCCGCCTTCAGTTATCATGGGCTGACGGCAAGGAGCGACCGAAGAGGTCACCTACTCTGGACATACAGTTCCATTTGGCCATTCTTCGCGATAAATCCCAATTTGACGATTACCCTTTCTAGCGGTTGCCAGAAGGGAACTCAAACCAAATGGAGTCACCTCCCTGACTGAGATGGTGGCACCAAGACCATGACTTCGTTGACTAACCCCTTTTGATCAATATCCTTCTCGGGAACACGAAGAAGATCTAGCGTTTGTAAGTTGTCAGTCGCCGTAGACCTGGACTGTTTCTGACCTTCAATTAGTTTATACTGATCCTTCTCATGTGAGAGATGATAAAAGACCTCGCAAACACAATTTTGCCCATCAAGTCACTTCTCGGCATCGTCAAACCCGTACACAATGGCCACCCCCGTCCTTAGCAAAGATGCTCCCGCTCCGAGCCCTCTCATGTCACAGGCTGTAGTCTACAACGGCATGGTATACTGCTCTGGTTCTCTTGGGATTGACCCTACCACCGGCAAGTTTGCTACTGGGAGCGTTGCTGACCGTACGGTATGTACTTCTCCTTCAACGTTCCAAAGGACCTGTATTTACAAATTTACTAGGCACAAGCCCTCAAGAATCTCGATGCTGTCTTGAAAGCTGCGGGAAGTGGCCTTCATAAGACAGTCAAAGTGAACATCTTCCTGTCCAGCATCAACCATTACAGCAGCGTGAATGATGCTTATGCAAAGTTCTTTACGCAAGAGGTCAAGCCTGTAAGTCTCCTCCAGGACTTATGCAAGACTCTGTGGCTAATCTAGTGATGCCAGTGCCGGACCTGTGTTGTGGTAGCCGAGCTACCGCTGGATGCGGAGGTGGAGATTGAAGCTACGGGATTTATTTGAGGGTTTGAGAACTTGAGCTTTAATCATACCAGTTGACAGTGAAGGTGATTTCTCTTCAGTTGTGGGATAGATCGAAATTTCATAATGCCTGGGGAAACCCAACTCTTGTTCTACAGTTCATGACGGTTACAATAGGGCAATACCAATGATGGTCTGTTTTGCAACCAAGATAGCTTAGAGACATCTCACTTTCGTGCCCCTGGGAATTCAGCTTCAATAGACCGAGCATATACTATTTCTTTCATATCACTCGCTCTGTTATTGTATTCTGACGACAAGACTTCAGAGCCGCGTTGGGCTGGTGTTTGCTCTTTTTGAAAGCTTTGTTTACTAAACCGTCGCTTTTCAACCACACACCTGCTCTATATTCTACGTTCCTTGATGCAAGCCTGGTACTCTTCTTTTTCCTTTGCGATAGCTTGTGCTGTAGAGCGTTATTTCGCAGCCGCAACTGCACTACAGGAGGCAGGGAATGTGAGCAGAAATGGACACAAGATATAGTAACAAACCGTTCTGTTGTGCTTCTAAGCGACAGTGTAACCGAGCCATAATCATCCACAAAGTACCATAGCATACAGAAAATGCTGGGATATCTACCTAAACACCTATCGTCACCCAATATCACTCTAAAAAGGCACCATTGCAAGCGGCCAGCTCAAACTCGTAGTCCGGCTGGAAGTCTGTGTAAAGCCCATCCTTCGAAACATGTCAGCTGGTGCAAGGGACGGTAGTACTAAGTGACTCTTACCGGGTTGCTTGTAATCTCGTAGGTGTATCTTGCCGCCTCCTCCTTGACCAGGATCTTCTCAAGGCCTGCGGCTTCAACCTTGAGCTGAATTTCACAGCAGGCTTCAAGGAGAGAAAAGAGGTAGGCTGCCTCGTCAACCGTCTTTCCAACAGTCAACAAGCCGTGGTTTTGCAGGATGAGTCCTTTGCCTCTTGGGCCTAGTGTGGCAGCCAGCCTCTCTCCTTCTTTCGGGTCCAACACGACTCCACCGAAATCCTGATATACCTGATGCGCATCCCCATAGAAGTTGCAGACATCTTGATGAAGCATATCCAACCGCTTTCCAAAGCTTGCCCATGCACGACCGTTGATTGAGTGGGCGTGACAGGCCGCGTTGACATGTGGGTGGGCGTGATGGATGTGACTGTGAATTTGAAAGCCTGCTGCGTTGGCTGGCTTGCGAGTATTGCCGCCAATTGCCTCTCCATCGTGGTTAAGCAAGGTCAGGTCCGGGGCCTTCATGAGACCAAAGTGATGTGCAATACTAGACAGTAAAAGGCAGAGGTAAGCTGCTGTCGTCGACTCAGGGCTGCCTGAATGGAACAACATACGGATTCGTCCAGAAGCAATCTAAATGCTCAGGGTCTCTCAGAGAGATGTGGCCTGCCAGTCCTTCAGTATAGCCCTTGCGCGCAAAGACTCTGAAGGCACCAGCCAGGTGTTCAAGCATCCATCTGCGTTGTTTCTCAAACGAGTTGAAGTGCGGTGGCCCTTGAAGAATGGTTCCCTGGGAGAGACTTTGGAGGGCGTTGCCTTCATGGAGACCGGTCGACTGGTCTTGTTGCCATTCGGTTTTGGCGGTCTTGGTGATGATGGCGGTAGCGGTAGAAGACATTGTAGAGGCTCGATACTAGTTTGTGATGATGACTGTTGTGCGGTTTCTTGAGAATTGATGGCTCCACGCGGTCTTGATAGTTGTTATACGTCCACTTACAGAAGAGCCAAGGTAATGACTTCACGAAGAGGAACAACATGCTATGCACGATGGTACACGGGAGTCGATTGCCTTGAGGGGTTACATGCTAAAATGAGAATCAGGATTAGAGGAACGCATTCCCAAATTGATGGAATTCGACTTGCACAAGAAGAGTAATTACCCATAGATGGCTAATAACGGATGTGATGGACACTAATCTACGTACTCCGTAGAAACGGCGAGCTACTGCGGCTTGGCGATGCTAGAGTCTCTTCTAACGAAACAAGGAACCGCATGATAACAAAAAGCTGTGATCTTTTGAGACTTGCGTAGCTTATCGTCTATTGGCCAAAACAGGACACGACATACGACATATTGGTACCAACGAAAAGTGCAGCACATGGCATCACTTACCCAAGATGGTCTGGGGGAGCTAGTTTCCTTGTCTGGGAAGATCATCGAGGTCTCCGGAGCAAGCGTCACCTCCTATTGGCCACCAAGTCCGATGCCGTAGCGGAGTCGGCGTCACGGAGTACGCAGCCAATCAGCGATCGACGTTATCGGCTTCCCTCTTTGACCATGCCTCGTTATCTTGAAGTTTTACCAGAAGCAATGTTCTTGATGACACGGAGTAATGACAGAGGGGTTGGAGGGGTCTTAGCTTGTAGAGACGCGTAGCTCGGCTCTCTCCGAAGCCGCAGGATGAAGCTGCAAGCCCCCAGTTTGACTTGAAAACAGAGCAAGATATGGATTAAGACAACTTGTCACTGTTATATAGACTATGTCACGTCCGCTCGATTGAGACATTTCCCTATAGGTTTCCTTAGCACGTATACCCGAACAATATCATGGCCTCCACTACAACAGATAAAGCCAATGTGCTCCTCATTGGGGGCGGAGGCGTTGGAGCGATCGTGGCACTCAACATCGAAACCGGCGGACGAGGTTCTGTGACCTCGGTGTTGAGATCCAACTTTAACATAGTTAACCAACAAGGATACACCATCAACAGCATTGATCATGGCGATATTCCCGGCTGGAAGCCTACAAAAGGTAAACAACTCTTACATATTATATAGACACAGACTAACCAAGTCATTCTTAGTTGTCAACTCGGTGCCCAATGTCACCAAAGACTCGTTGCCACCTTTCGACTATGTCATCACCACGACAAAGAATTGCCCTGATGTGCCCCCAACACTCCCAGAGATCATCGCCCCAGCCGTCACTCCTGGCCATACGATCATCGTCATGATACAAAACGGGCTCAACATCGAGAAACCCGTGTTTGAGAGGTTTCCACGGAATATGGTCCTCTCAGGTGTCTCAATGATTGGTTCACATGAGAGACAAGTGGGCATCATCTCACACGTCGACCCCGACATCCTCTATCTAGGCGCCTTTCACAATCCCAACTTCGAAAGTGATAAGGACGAGGTTGCAGCTGCGCATGAATTCATGAAGCTTTACGGAGCTGGGGGCAAAACAAACGTCCAGTTCTCCAGCGACGTCCAATGGGCGAGATGGCGCAAGATCATCTTCAACGGAGTAATGAACCCGCTCTGCGCCATCACGAACCTGGACTCGTCAAGAGTCAGACTGACTGACACCCTCGTCGAGGGTCTTGTAAGGCCAGCCATGAAGGAGGTGTTTGAAATTGCGAGCAAGTGCGGTTATCAGTTGCCAGAGGACATCATCGACACCATGATCAATCTGGATCCCATGGATCTATATCTCGAGCCCAGCATGCTTTGTGACTTCCGAAAGGTAGGATAAAACTTAGAAAAGGGTCACTTGGGCCTATATTGTCGCTGTTCGAGGACTAACTTTCCCTTCTACTCTAGGGAAACCTGATGGAGGTCGAGTACTTGGTAGGCGAGCCCTTGCGGGAGGCTAAGAAGGTCGGAGTGTCCACACCAAATCTGACGGTCATCTACGAGATTTGCAAAGCGATACAGTGGAGGATGAAAGAAGGAAAGGGGCTTGTGACGGTTCCTCCGAAGAGGGGAGAGTAAGGGAAGGTTGCTCTCAGCGAGGGATGACATTGTCTCGGCTAGTTGGATAGAAGTTAGGGGATACACATCGAAGAATGCAAATCCCGCTCCCGTAGACTGAACAATACAAACAGTGCTCAGGGGCCCTATTTTTCCATTTGCCTAGAAAGACTTACGAATCCTCAAGAAGACATACGGTTTCGACGTAGATGCCTCACAAGGCTGAATTGTGCTTATCGTTATTACGAAGGTGGCATCTGGCCTTGACACTGGGTTGATAACACCCCACGGATGAGCAAGGGCTATCTAGAAGCAATGAAGTAAGAAGAAGCAGTTTGCTATATTTATCATAGCTCCAGGCTATCGATTCTTGAAGATATTACGGCCACGGATAAAAAATTGTTTATTCGTGATGCATTCTCACAAATCACCCATTTTGGGCCTAACAGTAAACCATATAATTATAGTCCCTCATGTGCATCGTCAAGTAAGGACAAGATGCAACTCACCCAAAGCTGGGAAACCAACAGGGGTATTAGTCTGGGTCCAGATACCCAACAGGGCGTCTTTAGAGAGCGTAGAAGTCCAAATCCCTTCAACAGTAACTTTGTTAAACCATGCGGTGAACCGATCCTGTGTAGACTTTCCCATGGCCTGTGAACCCGCGACGAAAGCCGGCCAAGGCATATGCCCGGTCCGAAGCGAGTGGTTCTCCTTTGCCCGCTCAATCTCCTCAAGTTGACGGATAGCCTCATGGACATAAGGCTGCAGATGTCTGCGGTGCATCCCTTGGGCTTTGCGGCTATAAAAGATAATGATTGCTTGGTGTAACGCTCGCGTATAGTGCTGGATGACCAAACGGTTCCCTTCTGAGACTGGTGCTGCCTCCATTCGAGCAACGGCTTCATCAACTGGCCATTCAAGAATCTCATCTTCCAGATGACCAATTTCTGGCTGGGTAGGGAGACTGGCTGACCTGGCTTCGTTACCTTGTTCCTGTTGGTCAATAGTACGCAGGATTTTGGTTGCCTTCCGGAGAAGAAGTAGCAGGCTCCTCGGGAGACCATATATCATCTCCAAAGACCCTGATTCGAACCCCCGGCCCGTGTTCCGCGAGACCATGAGCTCCGCTATATCTTCCAGATCCTCAGCATGGCTTGAAGCGCTGCCTTCTGATCTTGGATTGTGCTGAGGTTGGTTAAACAGCAGCTTGGTAGCCTCCTGCATTGTCCTGAGGTAGAGAAAGATGACATAAAGTCCTTTGGTCGTATCGCAGCTAGGGGTACCACACCTGACAATACGGGCCCTGATGAGCGTTTCAGAAGCCTGCAGGTGGATCTCGGAGGTGCTTGTATCACCCGAGATTACCTAGGAACAGTCAGCACATAGGGCTTGTAGATTTCTTGATGGATCCTTACATCGATTGTAACCATGCACAGCATAGCGGCCAGAAGCTCATTGTAGATGGAGTCGGTGAGGTCGGCGTACGACTCTCCCACGCACGTCTCGAGCAACTTCAAAGCTTCGCACTTATAGTTAGAGGCCACATGACCCCACCTTCGACTCACCTCGTGGTCAGACGAGTTGACATTGCGTAGGTTGTAGGCACTGACCGTTAGGATTGTCTGGAGAAGCGCTCTCCGTGACCGTGGTGCGTGGCCCATAATCTCTAGTTCAATACTACACTGAAGTGCGCGGCGGAGGTGGAAGTCTTTCCAAGGAGAACTTGGGAGATCGAGGGGACTGAATATAGGAAGAACGTTCTCAACATAATTTCGAAGCAGATGCCGAACTTCTGCCTTAAGAAAAACTTCTGCTGATGGATCGCCTGCGGGAGAGTACACAGTGGGAGAGTAGTAGGTGTCAGGCGATGTAAAAGCATCATCTGCTTCCACGTCCTCGGCAGAATCCTGGTCTTGAAGAACCCCAACCATGGTCGTTCCAGCAGGTGGGAAGTTGGGCTGTGACGGGATTTCATGGATGGGAATATTTCTTTCAAGCTCAATACCTATGTTTGAATGGCCCATTAGCTGATGCTGGGATGCTGGGGTAGCAGGTTCCTCGTGAAGGGAAAAGTCCAGCCCGCCAATATCTGGGCCATCATCCAAGGTTGAGTCGACCAGACTAGGTACTTGCACTTCGTTCTCAGTATGCTCAACCGAAGCCTCGGGATCTTCACAAGCAAGCGGTAGTGATTCAGGTGCACTACTACTGCTCTCAATAGCAAACACCGAGAATGGGCCACATGATTTAGACGCCGAGCGTGCTGCAGCTTTGTCAATGTCAGACAGCGCCGCCTCGATGCCCAGAGCTTTCATGCGAGAGACTAGGACCAGGTTAGCTACTGGGCATGATGGTGTGAAACGGCCACTGTGACTTACCAGGAAGAAGCCTCCGCCTATGCATGTCTTGAGGCTCAGTTGGTGTGTCATTGTCCAAATGGCCGTAGATGGAGGCGGGGCGCATCCACTGAAGCCTGGTATGGTAGCCTCCACAAGAGATGCCCTTCAACTGGCACTGAATGCACTCTGGCTTCGTCTCATCGCATTTCAACCGACGCGACCGACATGTCCAACATCCTGTGAATGTCTTGCGAGGAGGCATCCTGGTTGGAGGCTGAGGTACCAGACCCAGGTTGAGCCAGAGGCTGCCGGTTAAACTTGGGGTGCAGAGGCGAGGCTCAAGTTTGTGAGATTGGGTCGACAGTCTCTCAACACGGCATTGAATAACGAATTAACGTGGTACCAGTGATAAACAACTGAACTTGGTATCCTGGGGTGGAACGCCTTACAACCTGAATGCAAGGGTCTGGAGATAAGCGTCGTCACTCTGGTCAAAGCCCCCGCATTCTGAAAACTTGAATTGGTGGCTTTCTATTGGCTCAATCGGCCGAATTTCCGGGATCGGGGTTGATAAAGAGGACTGCTCGCTGCCACACCCCGCATGGAAGCACGACCAGATTTGACCATCTTTATCGGCGAGATCGGAGCACGAACCGAGAGGCTGGTGAGTCGATAATAGCCGACTAAAAGGTGTAGTCATCAAATCAAGTTGCCGAGAGATACGTTATCACCAAGTCAGAGTTCTAGCCCCTTGTCAGTTCGCTCTATCTTGTCAAGAGCCATGGCCTCCAACCAAACCCTAGCCATTGTCGGCTGCGGTAAGTCATTGTACTTGTGGATGAGATACGACCAGAAAACTGAGACGATGATGCAGGCAACATGGGCTCTGCCATCTTGAGCGGGTTGCTAGATGCCACTCGGTCAGACCCGCATGCCCGAATTTCGCGATTCATCGTCGTCACTAAGACGGCCGAATCTATAGACCGTCTCCGGTCTCAATTTAAGCACGAAGAATCACGAATTGAGCTAAGCCATGGAAACACTGTTTGGGCAATGAAAGAGGCCGATATCATCCTCCTCGGTTGTAAGCCGCACATGGCACAAGACATCCTGAGTGCCGAAGGCGTGCAAGAGGCGCTTTCTGGAAAGTTCTTGATCAGTTTTCTGGCAGGAAAGACACCTCAAGTTCTGGAACGCTATATCGGCAAAAACAATGACGCAGGCCCAAGTCCCTATGTTGTCCGCGCAATGCCCAACGTCGCAGCGCGAATTCGCAAGTCAATGACCATTGTCGAGCATAACCCCTCCCTCCCCGATGAGCTGAGCGACACCTTGCGCTGGATCTTTGAACAGATTGGTAGCGTCAAAGTGTTAGCTTCTGAGTTGTTTGACATTGGCTCACTGCTGGTCGGATCATCAATGGCCATTCTAACTGTCGGCTTGGATGGACTTCTAGATGGGTGCGTCATGGAGGGTTTGCGAAGGCCTGAAGCTTTGGAGATGGCAGCACAGAGCATGCTAGGGCTGGCCGAGATGCTACGTCAAGGCGAGTGCACACCGGCCGAGTACAGAGAGAATGTCTCGTCGCCAAAGGGAGGCACTATCACAGCACTGTTGACGGTCGAGAAGGCCGCGGTGAGAGGCACGTTTGCGCAGTCCATCATAGACGGGACGAAGAAGATACAAGGATAAAGCATAAATATATGGCTAGACGATAAATAAAGTAGACTAAAAGTATCAACACAAGGAATTTTGGAGTAGAGTGTCTACCATCGTTTGACAACACCAGTAGTGTCAGTTGTTTGCGCCCAGAGTTAAGAGAGTTTGTTTCACATCAACGACGATTGCATGGCTCTCATCATTGTCCAACTGTTGAGATTGGTGCATAACCTCCCATGTCTGTCACTAAATGTCTCTCTTTCACCTCAGAAAACATTTCATAACTCAAACGCCGGCTTCTTCTATCTCGTCCGGCTTGCTAGTTAAGAGTAGATAGCTTCTATGAACCCCGAATACGTATCAGTACAGGCGAACGAGTTTTCCCCCAACTCATCCTAGTCCTGCATCTTGATGACAAACTTTTCTCCTGGTGCGTGATCTAGATATACCTTCTCTGCATCTTCTAACGTGACCTCTTTCCATTTACCATCGCCAGCTTGCTCCCACTTGCCACTCTGAAAGATGGGCTCAAGACTTTGAAGTAGCCCAGCCATCACACTGCTCTTGTGTGCCACCGAGTTAATTCCAATGAGACTCTTCTCGGCGCGGTAAAAGTCTCGCATCTTTAGTGTCAGCGTCGGACTTCCACCTTTTGGCGCCGCAATAAAGACCAGTGTGCCACCGTGAGCGAGGGCGCTGTCGATGGCGGCCGCTGTAAGAGCTGGAACGCCAACTGTGTCGATTACGACATCAACACCCTTCTTTTGGGTTAGATCTTGCACCGCGAACAACTTGGGATCGGCGCTGGTATCGACATCGGCTCCAGGTCCACGAACGGCTCGAATAACCTGACAGCCAAGCTCCTCTAGCATAATTGCAGCCGCACTACCAACAGCACCTCGAGCACCCAAGACAAGTGCTTTATCCCCCTTCACAGCACCTGAGCGCTTAACCATGAGAGCTGCTGTTGTGAAGGGAACCCCAATGGTGGCCGCCTGTGTATGGGTGAGGACTGATGGCTTTGGCGCAACACCATCGGTAGGCACAACAGCATATTCGGCATGAAATCCATCTTCCGTAAAAGCGTGAGTGAAGCCTGAAGTACCGATAACGGCCGAGTTTAGAAGTTGAGAGGGCTCAGCATCACCAGAGGCGACAATGACGCCAGAAAAGTCTCGCCCAGGAATGCGTGGAAACGTGGTTGAGCCGAAGCCACCTAGGGCATTGAAGCTATCGGAAGGTTGAATCGCGGAGGCGTGGACCTTGACAAGCAAGTATCCCGGAGGAGGCACTGGAACTGGCTGCTTGGTGGTGAAGGAGAGACTCGGCTTGAGAGAGCCTTCAGGTTTAGTGAGGAGGAGGGAGCGCATGAGAGTTGGACGTGATGCAGACATGGCGGTTGTAGGTTGAGATGTGAATGATGAACTTCTTGTGCGCCGATGATGACTATCCATTCAGCTTGCCATAGAAGAAAACCCGAAACATATATCTCATAGTCATCGGGTCATTGCGGGTTCCAGATACTGGGTGATCCGCAATATCCGCGCTCCCGCAATTCCCGCACGATCCGCAGTAGCCGGGGGCAACTTTGATGAGATAGTCCATTACACACGTCACCATTAGATTATTTATCACAGAGTTTGACAAGCCTTGAAGCTGATAAATACAAGACATGGCGCACTTTGATCTACACAATATGGATACATAGCTTCAACAATTCCGTTGTCCTATTTTTCCCACCTGTTCAATTCTACTCCTCATCGCCCTCACACCAACAGTTTTTACAACCCCCCAACATGTCTGAACTACTTCAGGGTCGTCCCTCCGAGGACCCCGAAAAGGCACATTCCGAAAACGACAACAGAACTGAAGGATCAACAAGAAACTCGACCACGGATGAACACTTTGAGCCACCACATTCACATCTCGGCGAGATAGCATTTATTGCCATCGTCTGTTCCGCCCAGCTCATGACCCAAGCTGGTCTTGCTCTCAGTGTTGTACCGATGCACATTATTGGAGACTCTTTCGGCATAGACAATCCTGGACAGATCAGCTGGTTTACCGCCGCATACTCTCTAACCGTTGGCACCTTCATTCTTATTGCCGGCCGCTTGGGCGATGTGTTTGGCTACAAGCGCTTCTTTGTTGGCGGCTTCGTTTGGTATGGCCTTTGGTCACTCATTGCCGGCTTTTCTGTCTACAGCGGTCCAATACTTTTCGACTTCTGTAGAGCCATGCAGGGTATTGGTCCGGCCTTTATGCTTCCCAATGCCATCGCCATCTTGAGCCATGCCTACGAGCCTGGTCGACGTCAGGACATGGTTTTTAGCATGTTTGGCGCCACTGCACCTGGAGGATTCGTTCTGGGAGCAGTATTCAGCAGCCTTCTAAGCCAGAGGGTCTGGTGGCCCTGGGCTTATTGGGTCATGTGCGCTGCTTGTCTTTCGCTTGCCCTGGCTGGCTTCCTCATTATTCCTTCCTCTCAACATTCGCTTAACCGGGCGCCTTCATCATCAAGTATCTGGACGCGTGTGGATGCCCTAGGTTCCATCACTGGCGTGGTAGCGCTCGTTCTATTCAATTTTGCCTGGAACCAGGGCCCGACTGTCGGATGGACTGTTCCTTATACTTACATCACTCTGATCCTCGGTGTATTGCTCTTTGGTCTTTTCTACTTTATTGAGACCAAAGCAAGCCACCCGCTCATACCTTTCGGTGTCCTGAAAGTGGACTCAGTCTTTGCTCTAGGCTGTATCGCCGCGGGATGGTCAAGTTTCGGAATCTTCGTCCTCTACATCTGGAATTTCCTCGAGATTCTTCGTCAACAGACCCCGCTTCTCACTTCAGCTCAGTTCACTGTCGTCGCCATCAGTGGTCTTTGCGCTGCCCTTACCACGGGTGTCCTCCTCAGTCGCATACCTGCTTCAGCCGTCATGCTTATTGCAATGACCTGCTTCACCGTCGGCGGTATTCTTTTCTCGACTCTTCCTATTAAGCAGACCTACTGGGCCCAGACCTTTGTCGGCCTCATTGTTCTTCCCTGGGGAATGGACATGTCTTTTCCAGCCGGAACCATCATTTTAAGCAGGGCTATGCCCAAGCAGCACCAGGGGTTAGCTGCCTCTTTGGTCAATACCGTCGTTAATTACTCCATCTCTATTGGTCTGGGATTTGCGGGTACTGTCGAGTACAATGTTAATGACGGAGGTCAGGATATTCTCCTTGGTTATCGTGGGGCGTGGTATGTGGGCGTTGGACTTGCGGGTCTTGGTATTGTGATTGCTCTCGGATACTGTCTAGCAGAATGGTGTCGGAGACGGGGCGCGAGATAATTAGAAGTGTTGGAGAGGCTATCCAAGGACGCGAAGGAATAAGGGAGTAATTAGACTGATAATCGAGTTTCAATAATAAGCATCTACACAACTCTGGACGGGCCAAAATAGCTCTGCTCGTTCTGAGCAACACACCTGGTATCCCACCGTTCCAGCGCTCATGTATGACCAGGGATAAGTTGTCCTACAGTCAACTAACCTTGAGTTCAAGAAAGTTTCGAGATCTCCTGCCACAGAGGTGATAGGCTGGCTGTGGTCGAATCCACGATGCTCTTCCTGTAACCTGAATGGCTTCATGACATGTATGAAATGTTAAGTCTTGTTAGGGCACACACCTTTTGAAGGCATAAGTACTAACAGGTCTTAGCCGCCGCATTTAAAGCCAGAGCGGGGTGGGACAAGATTGATCCGGACGCAAACAAAACGCGGCGTCTCAGGTCACGCCGAGACTCTTCCAAGAAAGGCGTGTTTTTGTTATCTACCTACGAAACTTGATACATCGACTACCTAGGCATCTCGGCTTCCACCATGAGCTTAAGCCATAGCTCGCAAGGTGCTCCAGAACCATCGTCGAAACGGCGCCGTATAAGAAAGGCGTGCATTCCTTGTCGTCAACGAAAACGCAAATGTGATGGCAGCTCACCTTGTGGAATGTGCACCACCTATGGCTACACTTGCGAGTATGCTCATGACGACAGCCCTCTGGCTCCATTCGTCTCGCAACACCTTACGAATGCATCAAAGAGTCCCAACTTGAACCCTCCAAGCAACCAGAGCCCGGAAGCTGTGAACTCGAGCACCTCTCGCCAAGAGACGACTCCTCCCGCGTTCGAGGGTGGCATGCTGGATGAGCGACAGCCACGTTATGTAAATGCATCCTCGGCGATTGCATTCCCTCACATTCTTGGCCTACATTTGGAATCGGAGAAGCCTCCCAATTTGCATTCATTCGGCTATAACTTTGGCATTCGACCCGAAGAAAAGTCGCTCCCACATGGGGACCTGGCAGAGCTGATATCCGAAGCAGAGTTGGTGACGTTTTCTAACACCTTCTTCACCGTCTTTGGTATTATCTTTGATCTCCTGGATCAGAGCATATTCCTCCAACAGTGTCGTCTTTATTACCAAGGCCAACTCCGCGATGGTGTCTTCGCGGCCGTGGCTGCCGGTGTTGCAACAATTGGGTCCTTTCTCTCTTTTAATCATGGCCATGACCGCGAGGTCGACATCGTTCACTTTGCCAAGATAGTTCTTGAGGACCCAGCAGCAACACGCAGAGCCTCTGTGCAACTGGTTGTCGGTTGGTCTCTGCGCGCGGCATATCTACGGTTCACTACCAGACCCAACAACTCTTGGATAGCTTCATGCACAGCAATGCATCTGGCAGAAGCAGTAGGTCTTCATGAAGAAGAGAATATTGCCAAGATTGCGAATATGGCAGGTGCTTCGGCGTCAGGTTTCACCCCGGATAGACTTAGACGCATCTTCTGGTGTTCTTGGTCGTTTCACATCATTACTTGCTACGAATATGGCCGCTCTGCTGTTAGTTTTCCTAGAGTTTCATGTGGTAGTATCTCTCCAGTTCCCGGATCATTTGCCTACCAGCACATACGGATGGCCGAGATCTTGCCATCACCAAACTCGACATTTTGTCTGGCAGGCAAGCCTCAAGATTTGGGAAAGGAAATGCTAGAGCGCATGAAAGCTCTTCAAGAAGCTCCATTGGGTCACCCGTTCTTGATTCTAACCAAGGCGGACCTTACATTCTACCTATATCGACGCATGCGCCAACTGAAAAGCCCCGCCACCGATGAAATCGTTCAGCTCATCATTACGGCAGGGAACAATGCTGTCGAGGCAGCATGCCAGCAGGTCCAAAAAGGGCATCTCTTCTTCAACGCACTAGGGAGCGTGTTTCAGTATGCCTGTGTTCTCCTCGCCCTCGATAACCCCCTGGCATCTTCTAATCTGGATGGCACATTCGAGGGCCTTGAGACCATAGTCAGTATTGTGGACACTAGATTGACACGGGAGGCTCTAAATACAGCACGACACCTGTTGAAAGCCAGCATCCAGAAGAAGAAGCAGCAAACTTCGACGCTAGAAGCCGTGGAGGCCAGGTTCACAGACACGGAGACGCCACCTGGGCTACTAGACATGACTCTAGACGTGGACCAGATCTTGAACGAACCATACATGTCGTTTTTCGGCCCTTCGGAGCCATGAACGTGTATCAAGTCTTCATGTTCTACAATAACACAGGCAAGAACTCTAGACCTAGAATACATTGCATGGAATAGATCAATATCGATAAAACCCCCTTTCTCTGTCATTGAGACCTGAGAGATCTCTGGTCTCGGTTTTATTTCAAATCTCTCTAATCCTTTTAATGTGGATGTATTGTTCCATATTTCCCTAGGCACGAGAAATTCGAAGTGTCATAATCAAGCCAGCGCGAGTAGAGTACTTAGTGTCCGTGGTGTCTTCAGGAAGCAAGTGTCCGTCGCCATTAGCCACGAGTGCCTCCGCAAGCGTGCACTTTCCAACCGTCGCGAACCCGAGCTTCTCGTAGAGGTGCACCGTCACAGTATTTTGGGGCTTAACCATCAGCCTGACAAGGATATTTGGTGATTGTCGTGTGTGCTGAAGATGGCTCAATGCCTCCCGACAAAGCTTCTGGCCCAAACCTTTGCCACGGTGTTCAGCCAAAGTAAAGAGACTCAGCATCTGCCAGCGCTCTTCGTCTTCATCCAAGCCAGGGGCGGGTTGCCCAGAAGCTTCTGGGAGAGTATAATTCACCCGACTAACGGGTCCCCGGATAGTGAGCTGACCAACCCACTCTACACAGGAAGTAGAATCGGCCCCGTGACTTGTGGCAGCACAGACAAAGTTTTCTCGGTCCCCATCAAGGAGCCGCTTGATCCAGTCATCCTGAGTGAAAGCAGACTCAATCTCATAGGTCGACGAGAATGACTCAGGGGATGTCTGGAGAGCTTTGAGACGCAGATCGCGGTACAGTCTCGCGGACTCCTCGATTGAAGTCGTCTTTGAGACATGAAAGAAGGTGTAGTCGACTGTCGCCATGTTGCAGAAAATGCTTGGCCGAGATGGCTTCAAGGTCTAATAGGCGCGGCAAGAGGCTTGGAAGGAGTTTACCGAGGAGAAAAAATGGCAGGAATTGTAAAGTTGTTAGTGTCTAGGGCCAATGTGGCAAGACGGGCAACTTATATATTTTCATTGCTGGCGATTATCAATCTCGCGACAATGGTACCATTTGCAAAAATCCACACTTTGTCATGCACTCCGGCTTACCTCGTATACTATTATAGATTAGTCTAGAATTAAAGTAAACCACAATTGTTTCTTACATGGTTTAAATGCCAGGCTCAGTAAAAATAGCGGTGAGTTAAGTCGCCGTTTTACCGTTGTTAGCCAGTGAGATGGCCCCTCGTAGAGCCGCCATGGCAGCAAGGAGCACACCCGTCAACAAGAAATTAGCCTCATGATATCATACAACAGAATAAGGTCGGCTCTAACTCGGCCCTCTCTTGGTAGGTAGTCACACTCATGAGATGGGGCCACGTGAACGCCAGGCCGCGCAACAGCTGAACAATGCCGGCTTTAAGAGGACGGCGAAGGCCAGATTTAAATATCACGAGTTCTCAATTCAGATTCACCAGCAAGGGGACTAATCTAAAAATATTATCTACCATGGGATATCCTTGCCTTCGAAAGTGATGAAGCGGCCCGACGTCTCTGCCTTGGTGGACTTCTCAACCTTGGATGACATCTATTAGCTTGAATGACGTCAGTCTTGGAAATTGACTCGGCTCTCACCTGCTCAAAGATCCCAGCAGCACTCTGCTCCTGTGTGATGGGAGCCTCCTTCATACCGAGGGTCTCTGCAATGGCGTTTCCAAGGCTTGTTCTCACCCATCTGCGAGACGGATTAGTACGGTACCAAGTCTCATCACTATGCTCACTGATCCAGGGTGAATGGGAAACGCAGTCAACTTTGGCTCCTCATGGTGAAGCTTTCTGACGAAAAAGTTGACAGCCGCCTTAGACATGCCGTAAGCTACATCCTGAATCTTCCTCTCACTCTGAAGTCCAATACTTCCAAGCTCTGTGGACAAGACGATGAACTTTGGGTTCTCCGAAGCCAGAAGCAAAGATCGTGTCGCAAGATACAGGGCAAAAGGGCCCACAGAGTTGATCTTGAAATGGTCCTCGAGCTCGATAATGTCTGTTTTGGCCACAAGGCTCCAGTCTTTGCCAATCCCTGCGTTTGCGATGATCGTGTCTAAATGAGTGATACTATGCTGACCCCGCAAAACTGCGACTGCATCCTTCGGGTCTTCCAGGAAAGCACTGTCAATCTTGATTACAATGAGACGAGACCTAGATGCAACTGGCAGACTGCGAAGTTCATCGACAGAAGGATGGGCAAGATTGCGCACAGCCGCAATGGCAGTGGTTTGCGGAAGGTTGAGATAGAGCTTCAATAAATCTCTACCAATGCCTAGTTGTTCGGAACAGGTTAGAAGATAACAAGCTTCCGAAGGTCATTATATACCTCTATTCGCTCCAGTGATCAACACGGTGTAAGCCATTGTTGTGTTTCAGTCTCTTGGTTGGTGTGAAGTGTCAAGCAATGATTGTAAAGAGTCGAGTTCGTTTTGAAGACATGCGAGTTGGAGCCGAAACTCCAGGTCTTTATACTTCACATGCCTTAGAGACACGCAAGGCATGAGAAGCCTACCAGCCAAAACAGGCTGGACTTGATAGAGATGCTGACAAAAGAGGTCTCGGGTTTGTACAGCCAGCTAGTTGCACCCCTGCGAAATACCACTTTCTCATTCGCGTTAACCTGACGATCTTGGGCTAATTTCAGCTTTCAAGGGGACACGATGCACCGTTTCACGCCAAGAAACCATTCTTCCCGACATTCCGATAAGCAAGGTCCGTTGGGCATGCAACTCTCACTCGGTTCGTGTCTAATGCCATCCTTGACTGTGCCCGCGTCTCCACTAGAGTAGACATTTTCGTTCTTGATTGGATGTCATGATGGGAATCTTGCATCCGCTGGCAGCGGGACAGGACAGGGGAGTCAAGCGGACCAGGGCGGACTTGTCGGGGCAGTCGGAATAGGCGGGATAGACGGGACAAGCGGGGCAAAGCCGCTCGTCCCGCCGTCAGATCGGAGCTTCTTCCGGTTTAAAACGAAGCCACCGTCAGCACCAGAGGCGGATGGTTACACACTAATGTAGGAAATCCCTGGAAACACCACCTTTGCCATCTCAGGGTATCATCTAGAAGCCTCATTATGAGAAGTAAAGGTCTCAGATATGACCGAGCAAGAGCATCTCACATTGGGCGAAGAGATGAAGTCGGAGTATAAAGAAGGCTTTTGCAACTACATTCAAGTCTCCTCATTAACACCCATCCCAACTCAGAAACAACAATAAGAATCATTATCTCCATAATGTCCACCCAAGAGACCGCCAAGACACTTTATTTAGTGGCTGAGGGCACCAAGTACGCATACCGAATTATCGGCAATGCGAGTGAGGACTCTCCACCTCTCCTGATGCTCAATCACGTTCGATCAACGATTGACACTTGGGACCCTCAAGTCATCAACAACACCTCTGCCAACGGTCGTCAACTCATCACGTACGACTATGCCGGGCTTGGTCATAGCGGCGGCAACATTGCCCCTAGCATCCGGGCTTTTGCCATCAACTTGCTCGCTTTCCTCAATGTCCTCCTGCCGACTCTTCACGCTAAAGAGGTCGATGTTCTTGGCTTTTCCATGGGCGGCTACATTGCTCAGCAGCTTACTCTCGACGCTCCCGACATTGTGCGCAAACTTGTTCTCGCAGGCACTGGTCCTAGTCTTGGTCCTAACCTGGAACGGCCCATGAACGAGGTTCAGTCCACTGTCTTCAACCCAACCCCTGGTCCACCCACCATCGAAGCCTTCTTTCCCTCGTTCACGACCGGCGAAGAGGGTCTTGCATGGTTCAACCGGAGCACCCAGTCGCGAGCTGGTGTCGCTGGGAAGAATGGCGAGCCCGAAATTGCCCAGTTCACTACCGGAGATGACCTTGTCAAGCTCACTCAGGCATACTTGACTTGGGATGCTGATCCCATCCCTTACGCGCTTCTCCAGACCATCCAGAAGGATGCCCTCGTCACCAACGGCGACAACGACCTAATCGTCCCAACGCAAAACTCGTACATCCTCGCTCGACAGTTGCCCCGCGCCAACTTTGTCATGTTCCCTAGCAGTGGTCATGGTCACCTTTTCCAGTATGCGAACTACTTCACCAAGCTTGTCGGAGAGTTCTTGGATGGCAAGCTGCCTACTGCGCCTTTCTCCGCCGGAAAAGCTCCAGCTTTCCAGAAGTATGGTTCCTACAACCAGTAGGTGATGGTAGAAACATGGAATGGCGTACACTCGATCTGTTTGTATGGTGTTTCCCCTTGGTCCGCGAGTTATATAGCTCGGTCAACATTACCTTTCTTCTCCTCATGTATTCACCTGAGATCAATTTAGGGAATAAAAGGGTTTTTTTGTCACTTGTATAATTACTTCAGAGCCTATGTCTGAAGATACTATGGCAGCTTATATAATTCCCATTAACCAACAACTGCACGATCAGGGATCGAAAGCTACGATACCTACTTACAAGCGCAGTCTCCCATCTTGTGTTAAATGTAACCCGCTATCAGGTGAGATTATCTCGATTGTGATTTGTCTTTTTCCCAGATGAGTCATCGAACCAGTGATAAGCGCCGAAATATCGCGTAAACAAACCCCGCTCTCGCTTCAAATGCGCATGGCAGTTGACGCACATTCATGATTCGCTATGAGTACTGAAAGCGGGAGTGAACGAACTGAGCCTCCTCAGACGCGATTTCGACCTTCTTGCCTTCAATGCCAGCGGTTAAAGAAGAAGTGTGATCGGCAAAGGCCCCAGTGCTCTCTATGTTTGCGGTACGAAGTAACCCTGCGCGAATGGATACTTGAGCCATTTAGTAGTGTTTCTAACCAAAAGTATAGACACGGTCGAACATGTTCGTATGACTCAAGAAACAGTTCTGCTGGGGATGCAGAGTCTGGTGTCTTGGGCTTCCCTGACCAGTCAATTGACAGCCATCCAGTGCCAGAACAACCATTTCCAGCTGTTTTCTTTCTCGACTCTGCTCTCTTCAAACGGTCTGTAAACAAACTACCAGATCAGGGGTTTTCTCTGAATCCTGATCTGCTTTCTTTTGTCGGCAATGTTGCCGAGGACAAAGCATTCGTCTCTTCATACTTCACCTACATCCATCCGTGGATACCATTCTTGTCAAAAAAGCTATTCATGGAGAGAGTTTTAAACCCTCTCAGTCCAGCAAAGCCTGAAAAGACGCTTCTTGTAGCAGCTGTTAAACTGCTAGCCAACCCACCTAACGGCCAAGAAGCACAAACAGCTGCTTACATGTCCATCAAGGCTGCCTTGCTTCGTGCTGACAGATCCGGTGTTCTAAACTTCAAGATCTTCCAGGTCATGATCCTAGTCGCCATCTACGAGCTTGGTCATGCGATTTATCCTGCAGCATATTTGACGACGGGGAACTGTAGTCGATATGGCAGTGCTCTGGGACTTAGTAAGTCTGTGGAGAGTTTTGATGCCTTCGAGGAGAACCAGAGTCTTATTGAAGCTGAAGAGAAACGAAGGAGCTGGTGGGCTGCTGTGATTCTTGACCGGTGAGTGTTTCTTCCATCATAAAGGAAACAAGGTTGACCCAGCTCTGAATGACGGTTTAGTTTTATTAGTCTTGGGTGCGCGGAACGTGCTTGTTTGTTTCCAGACCCAAGCAGCGGCAGCATCCTTCCTATGGATGATGCTCTTTGGGATCAAGGCGTAAGCTCATTGTCTCAATGGATCTAACCGGCATTAATACCTGGTGACTGACATGTGATAGGGCCACGTCGAACGTCCGATGCATCGGCTTTCTTCACCTCCCACTGAAATGATGGGCCGCTACGGCCTTACTGCGCAAGCAGCAGTTCTACTGGGAAGAGTTTTCCAAAATATTCATGATACCTCGACAATGGAAGGATTCCAGGAGAATGAAGCAAGAATATTGGATAGTACCTTACTTGCACTAACAAACGTATCGTTTCAAGAGGGTCGATTCCGGGGCATAGGCGTTTGTAGCCCAACCACAATCTGCTTCAGGTAAAAACTGCGAAACCTTTCGTGGCCTTTCACTAAGGACTTATAGCGCGAGACTTCTCCTCCACGACGAATCACGGTACCCGAGCACCAGACGTCGAGCAATATCCGACCCCTTGACCCGCATCAACATCGAAGCAGACATTGCAGCGCACATGCTGCGCTTGGCTGACAGTGTCAGTGGAACGAGACGGTGTGGTATTGAAGAAATATCTCCTTTTTGTCTAGAGCCCATGTATCGCTCTGGCATTGTGTATGCCCGGAGGTACAGCGAGACTGGGCAACAAGAGGACCAGCAAGCGTTTGAAACGATCAAGCAAGGACTCAGAGCTATGGCTGGTCGATGGAAGGCTGCCGGTAAGTCATAAGCTCTGTTAGTATTTACGCTAATTGCTAATTGTTATTAGATGCTTACGTTGGTCTGCTCGAGGCTCGAGAGCTTACAGGTATTCTGTGAATTAATCAGTGAGGACAATCACCAAGGGGTCGGCTGTCGATGTCATTTAGCAAGACATACATTCTGTTAAGGAAATATTCATAGATTCGGGGTTTAGTCATGCTATTTCTCCATTACCGAAGTCGTTTTTTCAATGCAAAAAGACTATGAGTAGTGTACAGAGTTCAAAATGTGTGCAAGTCTCAGGGTCGTAACCATGCTGCTTAAAACTTTTCTCTCACTAAATCAATGCCCGAACACGCCACGAATATGCCCTCCCGTCGCCGAAGAATCCTCAGTGCCTCAAAATCCTTGCGACCTACTTAGTTTGGGTACTTTACAAACATCACCGCCTTGTGCGTTCGGGGCTCTAGGGTGTTCAGATTGCAGGCGCATTTAACGTCACGGCCAATTCAAGGGGGGGATAATTTCTTATTTCTTTTTCCAAGTGACTACTTGGTGCCTTGGATACTCCACAATAACGGTATACCATTTACAAGACATGCTTCGTGGTGTGAATTTGCCCATTAAAAGCTGGGTGACAGTCAAGAGACTCACCAAGCTCGGGATTCCGAGAGCCTGATGGCAATTGATTGGCCGTGGTTTATCGGAAAACCAACGTCGGGCTCTCCACTTCCTTGCGGAAACTAGCGGGATCATCTTGAAGCCTGGTTGGCTCATGCCTTAATCCCCTCCGCACTCAGGGGTGACAGAAGCAATGATCTGCACTGACAGGGCTGAATGATTCGGTAATCTCTCTTAGGTCGGAATCCTTGCCCACCGTGTAGCAACCTCGAACGCGATGGCGTCTGGTGGCTGAATCAGTTCGCGTCACAACTGGACAAAGGGGGCCAAAGCTGACTTGTCGCGCCACGCTCAGGTTCGTTGAGATGCCGGTAAGCCCAGCGAGATTGGGATTGGCCTTTTGCAGTGTATGTTGGGAGCAGCCGCCTGCTAGCTCGTCTAGGACTGAAGTACAAGAGACCAAGGCCAGCGTACATGTCAGGATGAACACTCCTCTCTTTTTTTCTTCTCCTCCCCTCATATTGTTTGTTGAGCCTCAAAAAGTGACAGCACACCATGGGGTTGTATGCTGAGATCCCAAACGAGATCCAAGAGGTCGACATCATCGTTGCCGGAGGTATGTGACACTATGGCTCAACTGAGATAACTGCTCAACTTGGAATAGGCGGAACGGCAGGATGCATCGTTGCGGCCAGACTGGCCGAGGCTGACCCCGACTTATCCATTTTGGTCATTGAGGGAGGCCAAAACAACCACAACGTGCCCCAGGTCGTCTACCCGGCCCTCTACCTGTCGCACCTCAAGCCAACCAGCAAGGCAACCCTCTTTTACAAGAGCACAAAGGCTGACCAACTTGCCGGCCGCGAGGTTGTCGTGGCTTCTGGTGGTACTTTGGGCGGAGGCTCGTCAATCAACTTTCTCATGTACACTCGTGCTCAGAGATCCGACTTTGACTCTTGGGGGGCCAAAGGTTGGTCGGCAGAAGAGCTCTGGCCTTATCTCAACAAGGTGATTAACAACTACTAATGACAAACATTACTAGAGGCTAATCTCATCTTGATAGTTCGAGACGTATCATGGCAGCGGCGAGAGTCGTCACCACGGCCATGACGGACCTATCCACGTTTCGGATGGCCCTTTCCCTCCCCCCAAGTCAGCAGCAGACTTCATCGGCGCTGCCGCGAAGCTTGGCTGGCCGAAGGTCACTGACCTGCAAACGCTGGATGCCAACAATGGCATAAGCCCCTGGCTACGGTACATGTCTCCTGATGGCAAGCGTCAAGACACGGCCCACACGTACATCCATCCTAAGCTTGAGGGCGGCAAACATCCGAACCTCCACGTTCTCGTCGAGTCCAAGGTCGTTCGTGTCTTGATCGACGATCAGAAGCGAGCAGTTGGGGTTGAGTATATCTCCACTCAGACTCCAAACGTGAGACTCACCGTCAAGGCGCGGCGCTTGGTAGTCGTGTCGTGCGGCGCCCTCGGAACTCCCTTGGTTCTCGAGAGATCTGGTGTTGGTGATCCCGAGGTACTCAAGCGCGCAGGTGTGCCAGTTGTGCTGGACTTGCCAGGGGTTGGCCGAGAGTACCAGGACCACAATGCAACCATCCACCCGTACAGGACGAACCTTGAGCCACATGAGACACTGGACGGAATTCTCAGTGGCCGAGCTGATGTTCCTAGCCTCATTGCGAAGAAGGATAAGATCCTGGGTTGGAACGTATCGATGTTGCATCTAAGCTTCGCCAAGTGAGGCGGATGTTGATGCTCTGGGCCCGAAATTTCGCGCTACTTGGGACCGAGACTTTAAGAACAACCTCGACAGACCTCTAATGATTACGGGTCTTATGTCATGTAGGTCTTGTCAGGTCTTTCTTTGCTTTGGCTACGCTAACATGCACAGCTTTCTCGGAGATCATTCAACCATCCCTGAAGGACAATACGCAACAGTACTCAACATCACGGCCTACCCATATTCACGTGGACATATGCACATCACTGGGCCCAACCTCGATGACCCGTTGGACTTCAATGTTGGCTTTTTTACTGATGCCGATGATATCGACCTGAAGAAGCAGCTCTGGGCGTACAAGAAACAACGCGAAATTATGCGACGCACAGCCATGTACCGTGGCGAGCTGGCTGTGGGACACCCCCCGTTCCCTGAAAGGTCTGCAGCGGCGTGCATCGAGACAGATGCTCCCCCAAAAGACGTTCAAGACATCAAGTACTCGGCAGAAGATGACAAGGTTATCGAGAATTGGCTCCGCTTCAAGGTCGCTAGCCCTTGGCATTCTCTAGGCACAGCAAAGATGGGTCCTCGTGAGAGTTTTGGCGTTGTAGACGAACAATTGAGTGTCCATGGCATTCAGGGGCTCAAGATTGCCGATATGAGCGTCTCGCCAAAGAACATGGGCGCCAACACGGAGAATGCTGCTTTGGTGATTGGTGAGAAGGCGGCGGACATTATCATCAGCGAGTTGGGGTTCAAGCCGTAAGAGCAAGATGTTCATGTAGCATAGCATTTTTAGACAAGTATTAGAAGCCTTGCTTGGTCAAACGCTATATTCTACCACTTTTGGCATTGGGCTTAATACATGATTCCCTGGATTCGACAGGGTCATTGTGGTTGTAAGAAGCGATGTTGAGAGTTGCCGGCCCTAGTCGTATTGCTGTAACAGCCAACGACGGGACTTTTCTTTAGGAGTTATTCACCATTAGAACTTATATCAACCAAGTATTCAAGACAATTCCTGTCTATTTAACGTCTTTTTGTCCAAATTCCACGCCTCTTCAAACTCTCCGTTATCACGTGATCGGCCAAAGACAACAAACAACACTACCTGTCCTCACTCGCAGCAAATTCCGCTCACCCTTGACGCATTTTGAAGAAATCACCAACACCTCCATACCTTGACAATGGCCGCGCTCACTAGACTACCACCCGAAGTACTCCGACAAGTAAAGTGATAAGATAATGAGAATTCCTTCGAGCTCACTCATTACTAAAACTTGACGCAGATTTTCTTTTATGCCCACGACCCATGGATACCACACTGGCCTTTTGATGATTACGAATCATATCTAGCTCCCCTACGTCGTTATGAACTCAAAGCGCCCAAACTTCACAAGAATCATGGTTCCCTACGCTTAGTCAACCACGCTCTTTGCGAGGCTGTGACACCCTTGCTATTTCGGCACGTTATCGACAGCGTTGAGAGCGGAATAGACCGTTTTCTAGCTCTATCAAAGAGCCCACTGCGTCAACTGGTTTTACTTCTCGAATTAGGCGCAAGAGCCCGATGGGTCTATGATGACAGGGGCTATCCTGCGGACCCCAAGATAGCAGAAAGTGAATGCCTGGCATACATGGCCCGACTTGCCATTGTCATTCATAATGCACTGCCAAGGTTCTCTCAGGTACAGAGCTTGAAGTTTGAATATCCCAGTATCCCTTACGGGGATAAGTGGGAGCAGGATAATGCCGATTTCTTTGAATCCATGGCAACGGCTATGCGCAGATCCAAGCTCGACAAGTTGGACGAGCTTCACATCTGGCTCCCTCTTGCATTCGATTTTGGCTACTTCCTAGACGATAAAGACGAAATTGGCTACTCAACGAGGTTCCTTTTCGAACGACTTGCTTCCCTTGATCTCAATTACCAAGAGTCTACCGAGGAAGGCCAAGGTCCGCCATTCCGCTTGCATCAGCCCAACGAAGAGTATACCAAATACGTCCGCCAACTGCTATCATTAGCCCCAAACATACACACCTTGTGGCTCGATGGGGACCATGTGTTAGTCGATCATTCGGCAATATCTCCTTCCCTTCGTCTAACGTATCACTACTAGAGCGAAATTATGAAGCAGGCCTTGCATAGTATACAGCAACTAACGAAGAATTGTCCTTGTCTTGTCTTTTCTACTGAGTAGGTGACTTACCCTAGAGACAGGCTCATGGAAAAACGAACTTGATAGAGCATTAATTGCACTGTACTCTATTATATTTCTTTATGTCCTAAGCTTCAACAGTAGTTAAAGAGCCGCTCTAGCTCAAAACTGGGTTCGGCGTGAGAGAGCTTAAAAATAGCGTTGGTTCAATTATAGATGATCTTAATAGCTATTGAACCAGGATAACCCTCAGACGGAATGGATGTCTATTAGTTTCTGGTTTTGAGCGTCTCCTCACGCCTTGGGATGATGCCATCTCGGCCCCTACAGACCGCTTGGTTCCTTATTCTTACAGACCTCGTCAAAATCTCCGAACTTTTCCATTCCAGCACTCACAATCTCTTTAAAAACCTCAAACGGGCAGCTGGCACCAGGTCCGCTTTGACAGAGCGGTAGTGGCCGTGGCGCAGTATTGGCAATGAACCTCACAAACTCATCCTTCCCTGAGTCGTCACCTGGTCTATCGCAAGTCATCTTTTCCATGCCAACATGGCCTAGGAAGGGAATCAGATCAGACATCTTCCATGCCCTCACGTGGTTGACATGCGATGTCGGGAATTCATCATAGCCTTCATGTGAAGATGAATTGAAGATGCCAAGTGCAGTGGCGACGAATGGTGGCACTTCACGGTGTGTGAAAAAGAAAAACAAGCGCTGCTCTGAGGGCCAACCTGTTGTTTCGTTATGGTTCGCATCCGGGTCTTTGTCAATGGCGTCGAAGAGCTGAGACTGTGAGTGAAGCCAAGGGAAACCAAGATAGTTGGAGAGAGGGTTGAGTGGCCCGACCATGTATGCGTACTTCATATCCCAGGCATACTCGTACGACAGCCATTCTGCATCAGAGAACAGGTCGCACATTGGCGAGCGTTTTCCACGAATGGCCGATTCGTAACCACAGATTGACTGGAGAGCAAAGACGTCCTTGGGGTCGAGATCATAGTCATCAGGCGTGTAAGGGCTAAGACGACGTGAGACTTGCTTGCCATAGACGTTCAAGAATTCGTGTAGTTCCTTGGTGCCAGGGTCCTTTGAGAATTTTGAGCAAGCCTTGTGCGGAAGAAGAGCACGAGTAGCGTTGTTGAGATCCTTCTTGTCGGCGCGGACAAACTCAATGTCTTCAGAATTGGGGAATGTGTCGACAAAGGCCTTGGCGGTATCATAGGTCCTTGCTTTGGTATCGGCTATAACACGCTTCACCGATGATGCTAGGTGCCGGTACCGCTTCATCAGATGTCTCCCAACCTGCTTGGCATCAAGCTTTCCAGAAGGGGTGACATCTTCCAGGCGCTTTTCGTCAATTGGAGAGTACCATTTGTTGAGAAATTCAAGGGGACCTGAGAAGGCCCCACGATGCTTCTCCAACTTGAAGAGAAATGGTTTGATGTAGTCCTCATACTCGGCGTCGTTGGCATAGATTGACGCGTGCCGGATCAGGTAAGAAGCAACGTCGACAGTGCATCCCTCTGGGGCAGCATGTGCGAGCCCGAACCCAACGGCGTCGAAATATGGCGATATGCCTGGCAGGTGGAGGAGAGGATCGAATTGGTAGCCTTGGGAATGGTCCAGGGCCTTAATCGGTCGCTGAAATGCGGATGCAAGTGAAAGGGCGGTAGCAACCACAACCAAAAGGCTAGACATGGTGTTTACGGTGGTCAGACTTGAGGATGGAGTCTGTGGTGGTCACTTTTACTGGCTCGAACGTGTTTTTATTACCTACAGGTCTATGACGTATGAAGCACAGATGTGTCCCGAAAGGACCGATCTCGATCTTTCAAACAAGAAATCATCAAGACTAGCTCTTATAAGCTAGACAAACGCGCCACAATTTGAGGAAATACAGACACACCAAACACTTCCGGATATCTCTTTACTCATACATTAATACAATTCTGGCCTTCAATTGATCTCTGGTAGGAAGGTGGTACAATTCCTCCACGGGATGGCCTGGTATGTGCAACTCACGGTGGCTTTAAATGTGGCTCGACAAACGATCGCTAGGACCCTTGGAGGGCGACAATAGACAAATATTAGGGCCTTTTGGACTTTTCAAGAGTCAAAATTGTATCTTTGTGGCTTAACTTCACTGATCATGTTCCCTCTCTATTGGCAGGGAAACAATGGAGGTATAGAGGGTGACCCTGACTGTTGTGACAGGGCTTTGATGTCTAATAATTTTTAGAAGAAAATCTATAATAAGTATTGATATTTAACATCATTTTATTTAATATGTTATTACTATTATTGGCCCTTTGATAGAAACCCTTAGCGGAGGAGAGAATATATGCTAATATTTGGACTCCAGTACACGACCAAATGTGCGCAAAGTAATCTCGCTCTGGCATCAAAAAGCTCCAACCGCCTCGCTTTCTGCATGAATCAAGAACAAAAGTCTCCCTTATTGGTTTTGCATAACTCATCCTATCTTGCTACTCAAGCGCGTGTGGCTGCATTAGCTGTCTCACGCACGTCGGCCGAAGTCGGATACGAGGTGCGGGAGGCCGACCATCGGTAGGTATGTGAACTCGGCACTGTGGAGAGATGGGATCACCAGGGCTACAGGGCAAAATATATGACCCTAGGGAAGCAATCAAGCCTTCCAAATGCCGATAGAGGACGAATTTGCCTAGATGGCCTTCGCCCTTCTTCATGACTTGGCGCTCATCTCACAGTGAAACCTGGAGGATGAGCCACTTTCACCACGAGACTCAGCACTCATTGGTCTACGGATAACGATGTCCCCTCGCCAATCGCAAGCCCAGCACCTCCAAGGAGGGCTGGAATCAACACTTATTTGACCAGACAACCTTGACACTCCATAATTCAGTTAGGCATCGAAAAACTTTGCCCAAGCGAAGTTAGCGCTGTGTCCTCCTCTTTTGTCTCACACTGTACCAGAGGTCACGGAGCTTCGTGTCGTGCTCCAGCGCGTCGCTTGTCAATTCCTCCCTGGAGCTTCAACCCGCTTCTAGTCTGTCCTTTCAACAAGCTCAACGTCTATCCCGCGCCTTCTTCTGCTGGAATTTGGCACAGTAAAATGCAATCATGAATTCTAAGCAATCTCTCCTCGTGGAGACTGTGTTCCATCACCTTGTCCTTCCCCCAAAACTTCCGCGCAAATTCGATAGCGATAACACCGAGTTGGCCGAGAATCTCGGGGAACGATTGCGTGAAGCCCTGTCCGTCTTGCAGAATGTGGGAAACCCCGCCGTTTGGGACGCTTTGGATGCGTCTTTGCAGGCTATCAGGGCCCTAGACCAGGGCTTTTTAGGCGGCGATGACCTGCTGGAGGGATTCAGAACCGTTGTCCAGAGTGAGACGCCAATTTGGCTTGCTCTTCATGTCACGCAGCAGAATGCTGCACTTTTAATTCACCGTGATGCTTCGTAAGTCCTACACTCCCCTACGTACTACACACTGACGAAATTTTGACCTTGCTTTGTATCAATAGCGGTGAAAACACCACCTCCGAGTCGTTTCAGGTTTCTGCGCCTGTGCAAGATGTTCTCAATGCAAACCATGCCCTCACCTGGGACTTTCCCAGCCGTGCAGTCTCAATACCGCTTCACGTCTTTAATGATGTGTCGTTCCAAGAAAATTTGTCTGATTTCCTCGAGCAATCAAGCACCGAGACTTTTGATCAGTTTGCTGCACGAGCATCCAAGGGAGGCCAGTCGGTGGTTGAAACTCGAGACTGCCCGAGCCCTGCCCTTGTCAACGACATGCTCATGTCGCTGCTGGAGGGCTTGGGAAACCCTACCACCGTCCGCCAAATTCGAAAAAGAGTCCGTGACGATGTCGTCCTGGGTTCATCCGAAATACCTTGGAGACGCTCCCCCTACTGGCTGGCTCTCCGTGTCATGGCTGGACGACTCCTCTGCGCCATGTCCGAAGACGACAGGATTGGCCGGGTTTACTACAAGTTCCTCATCTGTGTTGTCTTGGTCAATCTTCTTGGAGAATGTGTCGAAAGTCTGCACCCTGAGATGACGCTGCTTCTACAAGCAAAGCTATGCCGTCGCCTTGCTAAGCTCGAGTCCGAGAAGAAGGCTGCAACAGATACTCTGCGCCTGACATACGAGGATTTGTTCTCCGCCACAAGAGCATTCTTTGAAGGGACCGTTGACCGTGCAAAGCGGGAGGTTGTTGTCCAGTGGGAGAATTACAAGGCGAGCATCGTTCGCCAAATTCCCCTCCTCCCAGGGCGCGCACCAAGGGATGACCTGTCTCTCAACTGCCCAAGAGCGGCCCAATTCTTCTTGATCTTCTCTCAAAGAGGTCTATGGATACGAGCCGCAGGGTGCGACTTGACGTCCCATCTTTAAAAGAAGGCACAATCTCACAGGTCAATCAGCTGACAGCTCGATACACATCACTCATCCACCACGAGGACAACTTCAAAAGGCCAATCATCAAGTCATCTTTACATGCTCCACAGAAAGCATGCACCGAGTTGTCTACGATGCTCGAAAACTACCTGAAGATGGCTGAGAACGCATACAGAGACAGCCCCCTGTTGATGAGCCGATATCTCCTGGGATTGTTTAAACTTTGGGTAGACATGGACCGAGCAGCCGTTGCCGCATGTCCTCTTCTCCAAGACTACCACCCTGTCTTTATCCCGCAGGCATTAGATGTGCTTTGCCTAATGACCATGGAAGAGATGGAACAACTTGCCAGTGTCCAGGAGTATATTGCGGCCCGCGTGAACGCTCACACCCAGCGTGGTAGAACCATCTTCAGCAACCCAAGATGTGAGCTGGCATTTGCATATCAGTTTGTTTACAATACCTCAGATGGGATTCCCATGAGGGAACTAATCGAGAAGATCGACGAAGCTTCAGAAGAGTCTAGAGAGTCCAAGGAATCAGAGCTGGAAGACCTGACCGAGCAGTACCGCAAACTTACCCAGGAGATGCAGGATGTAGCATGCACTTGCATCCGACTACCTGGGGGAAGAAAGGACACGAAGGGCTGTCAGAAATGCAAGAAACGACGTGCTCGGAAGGCCCCCAAGATTTTGATCCACGAGGATTTCCTCCCGTCCGACGAGACAGACGAGGGCAACGGCCACACTGCTGCCATTGCGTATGAGCTGCGTATCCCCAAATACCTCGCCGCTTATCGAAAAGCAACATGGAGCTTGTACATGCTGGGAAGTCCACCTGCGTTGACCGAATCGCTCAACCCTGTGCTCGTTCTGAACCAAGTCGACAAACTAAGAGACTTTACACTCAAGCGCTCTGCTGCTAACAAGCATTCCCTCACACTGGCATCGCGGAAAAAGTTATTTTCACAGACTCACTACCGCAAGATGAAGCTCCCAAAGCAGCCGCACGAGGTGATACTGTCGTTTGGAGCAGAGTTCTCTTACTACGACGAAGCATCTGGGCTCTGGGCTGATGAGCTCCCCGAAACACCATGGTTTCAGCATCTTCTTGGTCCTTGGCTTCCAGAGGGTGTTCCTGATCCATATGAGAACTGCGATCAGTCTAAAGAGGAGGTGTATCACCCTACATCGTCCGACATAATCGCCAACGAAATCGACTGTCCCCGGGACATGTCTATACACGAGTTTTCTGCTTATCAACGGGTGGTTTCTGGACGAGGCCGACGGTGGCTGGCCATGCTAATTGAGCTATCATCTACCAACATCAACTTCAGTAGTGAGATGACCACAACTCTCTTCACACGTCTCGCCCTGCAGGCTGGCCCTGCCGTTCTAGAGCGTGGGACTTTGAGGGAGGCACACGCCACCTTCCACGACCAATCTTTTTGCAAGACATTACATGAGCGGCTTTCCTCATGGTTAGCTTCTCTAGAATCCAATTGCCGAGAAGTCCACTGCATGGGAACGATTGTCACCCTTAGCCTGCGACTATATCATCTATGTCCATCAGGCTTCAGGGAGAAGGCACTTGACTTGTTGGCAAGAATTCGACACATCACCTCCAACTGGATCGTGCAGTTGCGCCACGAGGTCCGAGTAACCCCAGAGGGTGAAACCGCTCGCAAGTCTTCAGATTATGCGTTTCGAGCTGCCTTGCTCTGTCGTCAGACATTCTCCATATACGCCGACTCGCAGGGCCCACATGCAACCCTGTGTAGCGAAGATGTGCAATGTTTCTTCCAGGCCTCTATTGCCCTTCAAGAACATCTCTTGGTTAGTGTGGACGAGCTAGGGCCTGCTCTGAGGCATCTTCTCGTCCAGGATCTATGCACTTGTTATCGCATGCGGGCCATGATCAAGAGCTGGGTTCAAAAGAGTCCCCATTGCCTCGAGAACGCCATCAATGAGACGTGGAGTGATACGGGCCTTGAGAAGAGGGCGTACTCTAACTGGACGCTCCTTTCAAAAAATCATCCTTGGTGGGCTAAAGCGCGAGTCGAAGGGACAAAGTGGACAGCCCCCCAAGTGATACACTACCACATGATCCAAGGCCACCTCACTGTGGACGGAAAGCCACTTGGTCGACTGCCTCTCGAGATGAGAGAGGATGAAGCCATCAAGGAGCTCTTTGGCGGGCAGCACTTGCTGACGCGTCCGTCTAGCCTCCTGGAGCATCAGCTGGTCAATGAGGTCGAGGGGCACCAGATTCACTTCGGCTCGAGGGACGGAAAAGTGATCATTCGAGCCATTTTTCGAGGATCCCTGCTAGAACACGTTCCGCGGAAAGTGTTCAAAGGCATGTTGGGCTATGACCTTCCCTCAGGACTTGTGGACGACTGTGTACACTGGCTCAACTTCGACACTGGGAAGGTCGAGATGCGCCGCAAACCACGGATATGGGTCCCGAAGCCATCCAACTGGATCCTTGATGTCCACAACCGTCAGGCCGTTAGGGGTGTAGGTCGTCGGCCCAGGCATGGCGTGCCACACTTAGGTACTTATCTAGTCGAGCCTCGATCCAAGATTGGGCAGAAGATCTATCGTATCTTTGAAGGGTTTGAAGATGCTGAAAAGTTGACCATCTACCAGCCATCCGGTGCTGGGTCTTTATCCGTTGAAATGAAACGTTTGGAGATTCGATTCTCCGTCAACACCAAGGGCCTGCTTCAATGCCACCAGCTCAAGGCAGAGGTCGATCCTCAACAGGACGTGGGCACTCTGTACGGACTATGCAGCCAGATTCAACTGCGTGGTATCGCAAACCCTGACAAAAAGAGCGTTCTCGTTCCCATTGGCAGCATGCGCTGGGAGAGGAGGGGAATACATGTGGTCGTCAGCATCGCGAATGATGGCTTGTACGCAAAGTTCACCGTCGACCAGCTTCTAGGCCGACTTGACTGCCCACCAGAGCCACTCCTCCTCTACCTGAAAGCAGCACTACACGCACTGACCTCGTTCCCCCTGCCTGATGGCCTCACTGGCCGCACCGGAACCGAAGAGGCACAACACTGTCTTCTTGCGGCTCGGAGTCAGCCGTGGGCTCCTCTACAGCGCTCCTCTCGAGGATTCTTGTCCGTCATAAGGTCCCTCTCTCCCAAACGGTGGCTTTACCCACCAGGACTCAACGTCTACCAGAAAGTCAAGTGGGACAATTACCTTACCATGACGATTCAGCACGAAGGTCTGGCTCCCCTCGTTGATAGTATCGCCCTTCGATCAGCGGACCTGAAAACGTTGGCTCCGACACCCGAGATGGAGGAGGAGTTTGAGTTTGGGTGCGATGACGATGCCATCAGGAGTCTATGTCTTCGAGGTCGCATCCGACGACAAGTCTACGAGCGTGTCTGTTCTCCCGAAGACTCGGCGGTCCTCCAAGCAGCCACATCAATTGTCCGTTATTCCCCCAGTTCTCTTTCCAAACAAAGCAGTCAAGCTTTTCAGGCCACTCGTGCGCTGCGTGAGCTTTCATGTGGCGTATCCCAGTTCTCAAGACTGACGCCCGTGGTGGAACAATGGGAGACGGTTGGGGGATTCGACAAGGCGACCGTCGGGATGGACATTAGAGCCATCCTAGACTTGGACATCTCTGAGCTTTGGGGTTCCTTAGTCCAGTCATGCTTAAGTAAAGCTTCTAACTCTGCAGGGGCGTCCGATGAGCATTTTCAACTTGCACTATTAGCGTTTGACAACAAGACCGACATGAACGTTGTATCGTGGCTTGTGGCACTTTCAAAGAACCCGACGTTGAGGGCTTTCCAGCCTCCAAAACGCCCGGAATGCGAAGATTTCGACTCTTTCGATCCTTCGAAGCCCCTGGCATTTACAGATTTCCACGTCTTTGAAGCTCCTTCAGAGGAAACCTTGAAAGCACTGGCGCTTAGTAAACAGCCAATCTACGAGGACTGGGTAGAGAATGCGTCAGAGGATGATACATCAGAGGATGATGCGTCAGGGGATACATCAGAGGAGGGCGATATCGAGCTCACCAGCGAACAATATTACGCCAGGCAGGTGGAAGAAGCAGCCTGGATTGTATCCCTCATCGTTTATGAAGGGCCTGGCGTGCTCCTTTCCACGGAGGGATTTGAGAAACTGGTCCAAGATCTCTCGATCGAATGCATCGACCTAGAGATTGCTTAGGATAATTTACAGCCTGAACTGCAAAGGCTGTCTTACAATCTTGAGCTGTCCGTCTATCTTCTTCAGGTAGATGAAGCTGTCAAGGAAATTCGACAACATCAGTTATCAGCGGTGAGCGAGAAACACGACAAGATCTGGAACTCCAAGCCAGCGACCCTGACGAGTCTGGAGCCAAGTCATAGCAATGGTGTGTTTAGCGTACCTCACCTCACAAGCGGCCTGATGAAAAAGGACGTCCATTTCAACCATGCTACGAGGGATCAAGCCACCATGGACCAGCTGTCTCGCAGTTTCGCCAACAGAAACCTCAGGAAAGACGACAAGGCTCCAAAGACCTTCTCCCTTGTCCCCCAAGAAATGACAACACTCTCTAGGATTTTCAAGAGATTCACCGCCTCACCGGAAACCACGAGGCAACAGTACGGAAACGATCTCGAGGCATCCCTCGAAGCCCTGATCCACGACTGCAAGGTCAACAAAAAGCCCACGCGCACGCACTTTGCTGGAGGGCTTGGTCAGGCAATTGCCCAATCTCTTCAAGTCCTACATGACCATGTCTCCGCAATTCGGGCTTCTCTTTCTGACGGTGAAGCTGGCATCCAATGGCTCGAGGCCGGCAACCTGTGGCCTTGCCTTTCACCCGTCACACTTCTTGAGCAACTCAGGCACAGCAACGAGTCGCATTCGAGCCCCACGATGCAAAAGGAGTTGTTGTTATACGGTGTTCTCTTTACAAAAGCTCAGAGGCTCATCCGGATGCGTGATGCCGAGCTCTGCCGAGATGAGAAGCGGTTACGTGAGGAACAGGAGCACGAAGGTTATTCAAACTGGTCTCCTCTTCAGTATCCAGAGTGGCTTCTCTTTGAGATTGACAACAACATACTCATCCGTCCACCTCAGGTAGATGTGGCAAGAGCCATTATATGGCCGGCATCAGAGTCCAATTCAGTGCTCCAGATGAACATGGGCCAAGGTATGTTTCAAGGGCTGTTACAAGAGAGCAATTTTATCTAACCAAAGTTGCAGGCAAAACCTCATGCGTCATTCCCATGACAGTAGCGATGCTAGCGGACAGGACACAGATTTGCAGGCTTATGGTGCCTCGTGCCCTTCTCCTCCAAACAGCCCAAGTTCTCCAGAGCCGTATCGGGGGCCTGGTTGGTCGCCAGGTCTGCCATATCCCTTTTGCACGACGGTCTCCGACAGGCCTCCACGACATGAATCGCTACCGGAAGCTTCACCGAGACATTCGCACATTGGGAGGTGTCATGCTCTGCCTACCTGAGCACATCCTCTCCTTCAAGTTGAGCGGGATACAGAAGCTGGCCGACGGGCAACACAAACAAGCCAAGAGAATGATTGAGATTCAGCGATGGCTGGATACGTCGAGCCGTGACATCCTCGACGAGTCTGACTTCACACTCTCGGCAAAGACTCAGTTGATCTACCCCAGCGGTGTCCCGGCAGCTATAGACGGTCACCCTCAACGGTGGCGGGTGGTGGAGGACCTGTTGGCACTTGTCGAGAGTCATGTATCTCACCTCCAGTCGAGTTTCCAAGACGGAATCGACGTGAGGAGGCGTCACCAAGGCTATCCCATCATCCATTTCTTACGCCCAGAAGTGGAAGACAGTCTTAATGCCCTGCTCGTACAAGATATCTGCGAAGGACGCCTCCCTCAGGTTCAGTTGAAGAGTCCGACCAACCAGCTTGCTCAAGATGGCATAGGCATGATTTGATCGGGTGTCAATGTCCCACATTCCACTTGGAAATACGCAGCCAAGTCGCTCACAGACGACGTATTCGGGTGGAAGGTGCTTCATTTGCTACGTGGCCTCGTCTCTCAGCGTGTATTGCTCCTTTGCCTGAAAAAGCGATGGAATGTACAGTACGGCCTGCATCCTCACAGGGCCCCTATTGCAGTGCCTTATGAGGCCAAAGGTGTCCCCTCTGAGACGGCAGAGTACGGTCATCCAGACACGGCTCTTGTGCTTACTTGTCTTGCCTTTTACCAGACTGGCTTGTCAAAGGCTCAAGTCGCCAAGAATCTACAGCACGTCATGAAGTCCGACGATCCAGCGGCGCATTACGAACGTTTGGTCCACTCGTGTAAGCTACCAGCGAGTTTACAGCAGTGGAACTTGCTGGACATGGACGATGAGGTGCAGATGGACGAGCTGTGGCAACTGTTGAAATTTGATCGAAATGTGCTCAACTACTTCCTCAACAACTTTGCATTCCCACAGCATGCCAAGCAGTTCAGCGTGAAGCTTCAGGCTTCAGGATGGGATATCCCGCTCCTATCTAGCAAGTCATCGAGCAAGAACCTGACGACTGGTTTCAGTGGTACCAATGACAATAAGAGGATATTGCCCTATACGATCAAGCAGGATGACTTGCCAAGCTTGGTACAGACGAATGCAGAGGTCCTCAGCTATCTCCTAGAGCCGCGAAATCAGAGATTCTATGAAGCTGCTGATCGGAACCGGAAGCACTTGACCGAGACCGGGCTGCTGGAACTTCTCCGCAAGGAAGGTATCCAAATTCTAATCGACGCCGGTGCCTACATCCTCGAGATGGAGAACCACGATCTCGCATCAGCCTGGCTCGAGATTTTCCCAGAAGCTCAGGGCGCAGTGTACTTTGACCATGAAAGCAGGATCATGGTTCGCGCCCGTTTCCAGAAGGCTGCCATTCCTTTGCTAGCAAGCCCATTTGCGGACAATCTCGAGCATTGTGTCGTTTACATTGACGAGGCTCACACGCGTGGTACAGACTTGAAGCTTCCAGTCTCCGCCAGGGCAGCCGTGACTTTAGGTCTTGGCCAGACAAAAGACCACACAGTCCAAGGTAAATGACTAGCAATGACGTCGTGGATCACGATACTAAGCTAATCATATCAGCCGCCATGAGGCTGAGGCAACTTGGCTCGACCCAGTCAGTGGCATTCGTGGCACCTCCAGAAGTGTACCAGAGCATCCTTCGCCTACGAAGCGCTTACAACGGCATCTTCACAAAGCATTTGCCCGTGACGTCCGAAGACGTGGTCCATTGGCTGCTCGAGCAGAGCTGCGCGGCGAGTGAGAACATGATGCCGCTCCACCTGGCCTAAGGCTTTGACTTTTGCCTGCGTACAAATGCGCTTTGGAAGGGTCTTGACTATATCCACATGCAGGAGCCTAGGAAGCAGCTTCTCCGTGCCATACAGCTACGAGAAGATCAGACACTGGAGCAGCTCTACGGCGCGAGACAGGTGGAGTCGAGAAAGTTTTCACAAATTGACTCCCTACGCTTGGTAGAGTTCAGGAAAAAGCTCTGGCAGCAGAGAACCGAATCCTCGAGCAGCGGCAAGACAGTGCATTCTTCAGCTTTTGAGGAGGTCGAGCAGGAGAGAGAGGTCGAGTTTGAGGTTGAGCAGGTCCGCGAGAAGCAGAAGCCCGCTCGTTTTACCCCATGCTTTGTTGAGATACTCGATTCTCATCTCATTGCTTTTGTTCAAGGTGGACATTTCCACGATCAGTGCTTTGAGCAGGCCTTTGGGTTACTTGGCAGAACAAGTATTGGACGCCGTTTTGGTGTCGGGAAGGGTCATTCTAGGCTCTTTGTCTCTGTACAATTCGCGTCCAGCGTTCAAGAAAAGGCAAAAGATGACCTTGTGGTAAGTAACTTTCCTGAGAATCGTCCTAGTGAAAGACGCTGACATAGATAGCGGCCTGTTGAGTGGATACTCTGGAGCTCAAAGACCGACACTGCTGTCCTTATCATTCCCGAGGAAGCTGAACTACTTTTGCCGATAATTCGACAGATAGAAAACCCCCAGGCGCGCCTTATCGCTTATGCCGCTCCGGTTGCAAAGTCGATGCAGGTGTTCAACACACTCCAGTACTTGACCATACCGGCGGACCAAGACCCATTGCCTGCGTGGGTCTCTATCGAGGTAGGCATCATTGCCGGGCGCCTTTACTTTGAATACCACGAGTATGAGCCGCTACTCTCCTGGTTAGGAATCGGCAACGTGTCTGACTCCAAGGATGCGGTCAGGCGAGGTCTCTGGACCGAGCACCCTTTGAAGTTCCTCTTGGAGTGGTCAACCTATCGTCGCCAAACGGCTGATATCCTGCACACTCCGATGGGGTATGTCTGTCAGGGCCGAGCTCTCCACGCCACACATGCCTTTTTCAACTCGACGGCAAACCTTGGGGGCTTGGAAGATGTTTCGTCTGGCATCGATCGCTTGCAAATCGGTAACGGAAACATCGATGGCAATGCGAGCGAGGATGACAGCGAATGGGAGGAAGGAGACGGAGGGGTAGATGTCGTGGATATTACATATACCGAGGAGGAGTTGTGAAAGAAAGTGATGCAAGTCTCATGAGGGAAGCAAAGCCACAACTGGGGAAGTTGTTGCATTCTTCAATTTCTGTGCCCCTCTCTCCGTTTCTATAATGAAATTCGCAAGTCAAATGAAGTGCCTACCAGTGCATAAATGCAACCGACGTCATGGTTCAAGCGAGCTTGTGCTTTATCCGAGCTGCATGGGCCAAGAAAAAACAAGCTGTCAAAGGATAGCAGTCAAAACATAGGAAAAGCAGCAGAACTTTGTTAATGACATTTGGAATATTGCCTTATCTCAATATATATATTGGTATTTCTAAACCAAAACTACTCATCATCAAAGTAACAGCCCTTGAGAAGAGTTAATAAAGTGCTTGTTTGGTCTGTTTATTTCTTGACCCCTGGCTGGGCTTCGTCAGCTCCTTGGGCCGCCACCCCAGCTACATGGCGTCCTCCCATTGGTTCAAGCACTCCAGCCCAGCCTTGACAGTCCAATCATGCATGCCTTATTTTTACCGCCTTTTCGCCTGTAGTCAGCTCCCTGCTCCATCTTCATCCTTACACCACGCCCGTGAGTCTTTTCGTTCGAGACCGATATCGACCTTGTTTACTTTTTGGACTTCTGGCTCTTCAAATATGGGGCTGGAAGACCTAATACCGAGAGCGCTTCGCGACAAGAGGCTACAAAAAGTGGCGTTCGAGGCCGCCACCACTCTCGCCGCGGAGTCACCAGTTGTCAAGACTGTCCAAGCCGCTTATCAGATCACCAAGGTTGGAGATGTCGTCAAAAACACCAATAATCTTCTCTTAAATGCTTCCGATACGGTCAGGAGTGCCCAGACCATCCTGCCCCAGATGCACATCATGGGTCAGTCCTTGGTCGACACGGCAAGGCTCCTGAGCAAGTTCAGTATGGTGGCTACAACACTTGGCATGGGCGCCAACATCATTCAGACATACCAGGGTATTCAAGCTCTCAACCTAATAGCTGCCAAGCTGGGAGATATGGGAAAGAGTCTTGAAGCCCAAACGGCCCTTACTGCTCAGCGAGACTTCCCCCAATACGTCTACGACATGATCCGGGAGCGCTTGAGTCAGACTACAGTCGACCCGGATCGTGAGCACTGGTTCTTTCTCTATCATCCAGATACCGACTGGTACCCCAAGTTCTTTCATCTCGTTGAGGAGAAACCACTAGACCCTCGCTTCTGCGGCTATACCAACCAGCTTGACACAGTCTTCATGTTCATGTTGGCAGCCCGGGAACGCATCACTGACAGGGAACTCCGAAAGGGGCGCAAAAGGCAACACTGCCGCCCGATTCAGCTACATCTCATCATACCGGCATATCAATCCATCCTAATTCCCGAGAGTATACGGATCCCAGACGAGATTGGTGATTTTATCATCGAGGGCAGGATCAACAGCAACAGGCCATTCGTATGGCTCAACCTCCCCGAGGATCAGAAGTACTATACATCGGATGTGGGCTTCTGGACACCGCCGCCCCTCGGATGGTGGAATCAGGCCATGACGTGGTGCGGTATTACTGAGAAGCCACCAGAGTACGGATCGCCCAGGATCCTAGGCATGGGGCCTCAACCAGCCCTAATCGAGGCCGAGGTCGAAAACGAGGAGAGAGTCATTACTGTTGAGAAGGAAAAGGCCATGATTGAGGAGGCTCCCAAGGAAGACGGCATTACAGAACTAGTGAGGAGACACTCCAACGAGTCTTCGCTCGAGTTGGTTCAAGCAACGAAGAAGCGTTCTACACCGCTGCATAAGCGCGCCAAAAGCCGTCAAACATCACGGCGGCGTGCATAGACACATAAAGCCCGCTTTGTTGGTGGGCAGATTATACTTTTCCTTTGTTTTGGCCTGGGCATTCATGAGATTGACGAAATTAAGATACAGAACGGGAATATTGGCATCTGGCAAATTCTGAAACAGACACGGTTGATGACCTGGATTGGCATTTCATTTTAACTGCATTATTGGCGATAGTTATGATATCTGCATCCCATAGACACACGGATCAATAGAGCAAAAACTTATGGCATGGTGTAAGTCATGATAGGTATCGGTTAGTTCTTCTTGCGGGGTATGATACAGATAAATTTATTTACAGAGACCAACGGGAATGCTCTTGACATACAAGAACAAGAGGAGATGATTCACGAGGCCGTTGGCTATGACTATGGTGACACCGGGCATAAGGTTATATACTCTAGGGGAATTCGAGGTGTCGGGTGGGGAAATGGAGGCCTCTGTTCGTTTGATTCAAGAGAGCTCCAATGGCAGCCTGAGTCAAGGCCATCGATGACCGAGGTGCTTAAGAAGGAGGACTTCACACTCGACGAGTCTCTTCTTCAAGAGTCCTCCAAAGGGGATGGAACATGCCAGGGCAAACCTTCTCAACAGCGAAGCCTACGATATCTTCAAAAGCAACGTCTAAAAGAAGCAGAAGATTTAGGGCAGGATAATAGGGAGACGCTGGTGACAGTGTTTCTGTTTGGAGTCCTGCTTGAGAAGATGGGCAGGCTTGAGCCAATACAGTTGCATACATTGCATGGCATCAAAGACCGGTCAAGACAGAATGTGGAGTTAGCTCATAAAGAGAGTGAACCGCTTGATGATCGATCGAGATGGTAGCGGAATGCGCTGGCTAAAGAGGTTCCAGAATCACACCTGGGCGGTCGAGCATAAACTTGTGAGCTGACAAGCTTGCAATATTTTCCTCCAAACACCGTGGGACTAACCCACTCAGATATATCCACGAAAGGATTTTCACGTAGATATGCTCTTCTTCATGAGGTCACATCAAGCGACCATCACAATGAAAAGTGGTAAATCAAAAAATTACGCCCCCATGGTCCCGAAGGACAATGGAGCATGGAATGACGCCGCGCTGTGCAATGCAGGCCCTCCAAACTGGTGTCCCCAAATCTTGAGCTGGGGAAACCGGAACAAGGTAAGTATGAAGAAGAAAAGAAGAAAACGAGCAAAGAACGACGGGAGAAGGTCAATTTATAGAAGCTGAAGGGGAAAATTGATGCCTTGCTGCCTGGAGCCGAGCGGGTGGCTGGGGATTGCGTTCTCGGCGGCATCGGCCAATCACGTTGAGGATTTCAGCAAGGCGGGAGATTATTGTTACTTCTTACGTATGCTTCATTTGTTGAGGTGAGAATAGCGGATCTATGACCGGGGGAAGAAACAGGTGCCGAGCCGGAAATGAGAAGATAATCTGAAGCGAGATGACTTGCTCCTCCCAAACCCACTTAGTTCAGGTGACGGTTATAACCCTTGCAATCAGCATCTTTCTTTGCAAACACAGTGTCAGTACTGGTTTTGAACATGCATTGCCTGCTTGCATAATTGTGTTGTTATAGTATTATGTTTTACTGCCAGCATTGTGCTGAGCAATGATATTTGCCGTCGTGAAGGCTATCAAAAAGAGCCACCGTCAACAAAATCTTCCACGATGCTTCTCTAGGCAAACTTTAGTGTTTGACAGCAAAAGTTAAACAAGAGGCTAGAACATTACATCACATTCCAAGTCCGTTTTCGCCCTTATCACATTCCTCTGTCAAGAGATCAGTTGTGAGCTTTCTTTTGACCAGTGCTCTCGGGTAGCAAAATGGCCGGGGCCACAACCAAATCTGACGTGTGTTTTTTGCGACCTCTAGGCCAGCCTCGAAAGCGTAGTAACAGGAGAAATGAGTGCAAGCCAGGTCGAGGAAAAAAGCGAGACCATCAAATAAACTCTTCAGTTTATCCTCTTCTGAAGATGATAAATGGAATGTGGTAAAAATAGGGAAAGAAGCTCCAGTTAACCTTTAATGCGATATATCTTTTGCTCATCATTAGACGTCGGAGGAGCTGGGCAATATATCCTCTTGATCCTCTTGTGTTTCGTTTATTTCTTGACCCACGTGCATGTCTGGCCTGACGTCTTTGTCGAGGCCCGCATTCTTCGAACCGTGGAATGGAAGTGACACCGCTTTAGGCTTGAGGGCTTATTGTGCAATGGGCACTGGCACGCGATGCCATCGGGTGGCACATACATGTTGGCGCATTGTGACGGGAACTAGCAATAAATAAGGATGTCACACGTACCGTGCTACACTCAATGTTTCTCCGTGTATCAGCGCAAGACTGCTTGAAGCCTTCAATTCCATTTGCAAGCAAACTGCGACATCGACAATGAAGCTGAACCGCCTCGTAAATAGTATCATTCTCCTTGTGGCATCTTCTGTGCCTGCACTCGCGGTCCCTTCCAATGCGAACGCCCAGGCGGCTGAAGCGCTTTCTCCTCGAGGAGTTACCACCCGCAAAGAGTTGTGGAAGCCTAAAGTCGGCACTCCTTGGCAAATCGTTCTTTCCGAGGTCATCAAGATTCCCAAAGGCGGCGCCAAGAACCTGAAGCCAAACGTCCCCATCTACGACGTGGACTTGTTTGAGAACTCAAAGGAGACCTTTGACGCTCTGCACAAGGCGGGCAAGCATGTCATATGTTACTTCAGCGCCGGATCTTGGGAAAATTGGCGCGATGACAGGAAGAGCTTCCAGAAGAAGGATCTTGGCAAGACTTTGAGCGGGTGGCCGGACGAAAAGTACGTCAACATCAACAGCCCTTCAGTACGGGCCATTATGGCAAAGCGTATCAAGTTGGCTGCCGAGAAGGGCTGTGATGCCATCGATCCTGACAACTTGGATGGCTACGTAAGTCATGACACCTGGACAACGAAGTTATCGCTAACGTCTTCTTCAGCAAGCGGACAATGGCCTGGGTCTAACCGAGGCTGACACAATCTCATACGTCAAGTTCCTCTCCAAAGAAGCAGCAAAGTATCGTATGACGACGGGCATGAAGAACGGAGGAAGCATCACAAAGCGGGTTCTCCCATATGTCGGTTTCTGTATCAACGAGTCTTGCATACAATACTCAGAGTGCGACCTGTATGCACCTTACATCAAAGCCGGAAAACCTGTTTTCAATATCGAGTACCCGGCGGGTGCACCAAAGGTGAAGGCTGCCGACAAAAAAAGGATCTGCTCAGTCACTGGTGCCGCCAACGGGTCGAAAGGGTTCAGCAAGGTTATCAAGAAGATGAATCTGGACAGTTGGGTTATGTATTGCTAGTCTTTCAAGCGAATTTACTATTGAACAATGATCTTCTCAACTTTCTCGGTGCCCTTTGCCACATCACGCCAAACATTACCCGTCATGACTCCAAATGCAAAAGATTCGCCCACCAGCTCAAAGTATGGAGCCTTGTCTCCCCCTTCTGCTTTGCCCTCACGGCCCGCATCTGCTCCTTTTGAAGAAATGGATCGAAAAACAAAAGGGACCGAAGCTCCCTTGACGACATAAACCACGTCGCCGACTTGGGCTCTCTCGGGGGCGAGTCCAATGAACCCAGTATCGGTAACAAAGAATCGCTTGCCATCGCACATCCGGAGGATGAAATTAGCCTGCGTTTGATAGCTGTTCCCTTTTTTGAAAATCTCTTTGAGTGGGAGTTGATTCTTCTCATGACTTTCCTCCCAAAAGATATTATCCTTTTTGGCTTCCTCTTCTTCCTGAGTCATGTTTTTGGCGCCGTATAGCTTGATGAATTCGACGGCCTCGTTGACTACTCTGGGGTAGACTACGTCTTCTCCAGAAACTGTTCTAACGAACGGTGAGAGTCCTTTGGGTCCATTGTCCCACTCCACCATCTCCTGGTGTGAGAGGTTCGCTGGAGGTTGCCTGCTCTTGAGGTATTCCTCGCTTGGTACAAGGCTCTCCCACTGAGCAAGCGGGAAAACATTGTTTTCAATGTCACAGACATCGCCGAGCGTCGCTATCTTGCCGACCTGGACCACGTCGAGGTGAAGCTGCGCCGACATATCCCCCGATGCAGATGAATATTCTGAGACAGTCCAAGTCTGGAGTCGTTCGGGTCTATATCTTGATCGACCAAAAAGGTAGTCTGGCTTTCCGTCAAACCCAGCAGCATAGCCCATCTCCCTCGGCGGGTTTTGTGAAGACCAGTTCGAATTGGTAGTGCTCCAGTCAGGGACCCAAGAGGGAAGGCCAGATATTTGCGGCTGTTTGGTGACGCTCTTGAGTGTATCCAAACCCACAGTTTGTAGGAGTAACACTGCAAGATCCGTGAAGACGGCTTTTTCAGAAAGACCGTAATCGACTGGAATCTGAGTTTTCTGTCGGCGTGCTTGCATGTCTTGGATTTCATCCTCATTGTCATATTCCCAGTTCTTCATCGACTCGCCTATCTCCATAGACAACTGGTCATGGTCCCGGTTCAGAAGGGGAATAATGGCATACAGCTTATCCCTCGGATCAGTCGCGCCGCAGTGTCTTGTGTCTCTGAGCATCCTGAAGAGTCGTTCCACATACCAGATCCATCCACCGTGCTTCGAAACGGGCGATGTTGAGTACTGGACCGAGTATGGAAGCTTATCAACAGTTCGGTTTATTGTGTTCCATTGATAAAATGTCAGGAAATTTTGCCAGTCTAGTTCCTGACTGCCGCAGACGACGACGGCTTGTTTTGCAAATGTGATCTCTTGTAACACCCAGATACGGTGAAACCAAGGTCGTTCAAAGAAAACATCCAATGAAGACTTATCGCAAATCGCAGACGGTAGGTGCCAGTGACCACTGGCATAGTCGGAAGGATCGTCAACTTCACCAATGTACTTCATGGCGGCGTCCGTGTCGCTGGTGCCCTCACCAAGATAGACAACAACTCGAGTTGCTTCCTGATAGATGCGTGACATGAGGATCAACTGATGATTCTTTTCTGTGTTCAACGACTGGTTGATGCAGACGGAATCAATCCACAGTGTTCGAGCGGAGTCCTTCTTTCGTAATCGTCGGAGCGCAGCGTAACAGTTGGGCGTGACGCCCATCGTGATTTCTTCACCATTCTTATCGACAACTCGTAGTAGTACCTGACGTGATGCATCTCCCCAAACATAAGAAACGGCTTCGTATGGTTGAGGGTCTTGAAGTCTTGTGTTGATAAGACGTAGGACCAGTGGTTCGTCGTGGTCGCCGGGTTGTAGAGAAATGAGGCGAAACGAATCCTCTTCCTCCAGGATCTCTCCAGCATAGGTCTGGTATAGTTCCTCGTTCATCTTGGTACTCGTCAAGTGTTTAATGATATGTCTGACCAAAACCTGTAAGCTGACAATTGGAATATGTCTTGTGTCAGCGAAAGCGGTCAGCGAGGGCAGCAAGACTGATTACAGATTACCTCACTCTTGAACCACAGCAGGCGATGCGACGTTGATGCAGGTCAAGTCCGGGCTATGGTGGTCTAGACCTTGGTAATCGCGAATGTTGGTGTTGAAGTTCCACAAGCTCACCAGGGCTGCCTCTGGTGTAGTAACACAACCAAACCTCGCCCATAGATGAACTAGGACATAGATAGCAGCCTAGGCAATTGATTTCTGTTCACATCACCATATCTAGTAAACAGGAGTCTGTTCACTGGAGCCCGAAAGGAGTGGTGATAATTCGACACAGAGCCACAATCTTCCACATACGACCATACCCACCGGAGAACTCGGGATCCCGTCCGCTCTCCCATAGATAAGCCGGTGAGGGGCGGATTAGTAGTTGGGTCGGTGACGACCAGCGAATCCCCGCTGTTGTATGTTTTTTGCCTGTTGAGTTATCTTTTTGCTCTCACCAGGAACAACCAAGGCGGGACGTATCCTTCTCGAAAAACAGTTGTTCTTGCAGTGGTATGTCGTTGAGAAAATCAGTAGATGATCAAGATGCTATATGGTTAGAGCTTTTGACATTCGTGGTGTTTAATTCGTGCTCACTTGCTGAAATTCCTCACGCGAAGGACTCAAGTATCGGCGTAGCAACCTCCCGAGAACTCTCCGAATCCTCCTTGTCGCCACCTCTCATGTTCTCCGTTGTTCAACTAGAGAAAAAAGATCTTTCTAGGTACAGCTTCATTGGACTCTATTGGCGGCTTTGGAAGAGGATCCCAAGGCCCTGGCTCTGTCCTACCCTGAAGAATAACAGAATGTGGATCACACATTGGCCTGGCCTGACACGATTGTGTCGAGTCACCCCGAACATGGTCGACATAATTTTAAATCACATGAAGAGAGAAGTCTGCGTGCCAAGAAAGGGTAGGAAAGGGCTTAAACTTGATCTTGAGGTCCAGCTGATCATGACCAAGTGATGTCGATGGTGATAATTTCACGGAGCACACATGGTCGAGGGATCATGTGCGTTGTAACATTATGGCTGCCGGCTGCTCCACTCGTATTGGACAAACCAATCAACAGGTGAAATCTGACACACATCTCAAACACAGGTCTGCTTGTTTGGAGGTACGTACCTTCATGACACTCGAGGATCACCAACTGTCGACATCATTGTGTTCACTTTTGTATACAATCTACGCACAGTAATATACTATGGGTGCTTGTAATAGAGACCAACTTTGTCTTTTTGTACTGTATAGACGGTCCTTCTATATGTCCCTTCGTGTATCTTGGATTGATGCTCCGCATCACATTGCCGTAGCGTAGTTGTCTTGAGTTTCATTTTTATTGCCTGGTAAAGTGGGATAGACTGAATGGCGTTGATTGGATGAATATGCGTTTATAAACACATGGGAATGATACTATGCTCGTGTTCATAGGAGAGAAGCCCTGGAACGTTGGTCAAGGAGCGAGTGAAATCAGGTTGACAGTACTCCTTTGTCCCGGATCCCATGGCCCGATAAACTAGTTCAAATGCGGTACTCGTCAATTACCCCCAATTTAGTCCAACTTAGACTAGGCACTCTCTTGGAGGATCTCTGAGAAACAATAGCTCCCACAATGATCCCCAGAGAGGTCTCCCATGAGTAACGGCCTCTCGGCGGATGGGCTGTTGGTGGCTGCCAGCTGACCTGGTGCTCGGGCACTACCGTCGCTTGATAAGAGAGAGAAAGGGAAAAACTAGCCTCTTTAGGTAAGCTTATCGCTAGTCAGTTTGTCACCGTGGGGTCCGGTCGGCCGGTTAAAGCCGGCAGTCATATAAAACCCTAGTAGGAGTGACTCCTGGCTTTGTCTGTGACTTGGTTCGTGAGCCAAGACGTGCAACCTCCTCCAAACAAGCATCATGTCTCCGACCGCGCAAACGACCTGCTTCTCTGCAAACAGACTCAACAGTACAACCTTTGTCATCTGTGAAGATGACAAATGGAGCGAGAATCCACTCATTTACGCGAAACTCTTTCCGAATAGCTTGGTACTGATCGACACTGGCTGTGGCGGCGCAGCCAAGGATCCAACCGTTGAACTCAGATCTCTGCGGACTTTCATTGAGACTTATCCGGTGGCTGATAACGGAGACGAGCCGCTGAATAAGAATGGCATGAGGAACTATGTCGTGATTTGCACCCACTGCCATTATGATCACATAGGTTGGTCCCTCCACCATCCATCTCCAAGAGTTCTTCAAACACTGACCTCATTAGGCGGCATCGAAGAATTCACAGACAGTGAGAGTGCAATCTGGGCAAGCTCATTTGACAAAGACTTCATTCAAGGCGCAGACCGCCTTCCAGAATCCTCTCTGTGTCGCTTCGTCGGTATGGAGACACCAAACTACCAAGTCACAGGATGGGCCAACGATGGCCAAAGCCTGGTAAATAGTCAAGGTGAGGATTTGGGGTTGAAGCTCTACCACACGCCTGGCCACACTCCGGACCAACTGGCTATTTGGGACCACCAAGAGCGATTCCTTTTTGTCGGCGACTCCATCTATGAGTGGGCAGCCATCTTATTTCCGCGAGAAGGAAACGTCACAACCTACAGCAAGACCATCGGGAAAATGAAGAAGCTTGTTAAGGATGGAATCAAGAAGCCGGTGAGGAGTCTTGCTCGCTTGAAGACTTTCACGCTGATAGAGGTTGTAGGGACTACTCACAGCGAGGCGCCTGCACCACGAGAGAAATGGCTTGTGGCCACAACACCCGTAACGAAGATGCTCTGGAGTTGCTCGAGGAGGTCGATCGAGTGTTACTGGCTGCAGTTGAGCAAAGAATCCAGCCAATATATAAGGGCATCAATCGAGAAGAGCAATCGGAATTGTATGAGGATGGGAATGGGCGCATTTCTTTCTTTGGAAGTGTAGCCGGCTTTACGGCCTTACGCACCAATTCGGAAGCAGTCGAAGAGATGCGTAAGCGGTGCGGACTTTGAGCTGGGAGTAGGGCGCAAGTCATGGAGAAGGGATCGGTTTTAGGAGCGAAGAATCGTATTTGACATTCATACTGTATTTTGCCCTTGAATTTCTAGAGATTCTGTTGTCAATTGAATGTGACCTAGATCTATTTCAAAAAATTGCTCGTAACGATGGTAGACTCAATGTTGTAGGAGGTTTCATATGGCCTTGGAGAGACGCCAGAGGCTAATTGTTTATTTCTCAATACCTCTAATGAGAACAAGAAGACGAAGAAGGAAAAAACAAAACAAAACGATTGATGATCAGGAGCTTCTAACAACATGAGAGGCTTTCAAACCCTTGCCTTCATTTTGTCCAGAATCTGCTGTACACCTGCAAAACCAAGCTCCGTCATGGTCTCCTCCCATAGTTTCTGCGAAACCGTCTTGTTCTCGGGGCTATAGAAGAACTGGCCATATCTGGGAGCCAGGGTCAGCAAGTGTGCATCACAGCCCTGTTTCACCGAAATAACTTACGGGCATATCCTCCAATCCATGACAAAGCTGCCATGTGTCTCCTTGCCCTTGACGACAGCAGCATCGATATAAGTCGAGGCCCCAGCATCAATCGGTCGTCCCACCATGGACTTCATTCCCAGGAGGAAAGCCTTGGCAACGCCATGGATGTCCCTCTGGAGATTCGTGCCCTTGCAAAACCCCGGGTCCACAAGGTTGACCACGACATCGTCGGGGCTCAGATGCTCGACGAGTTTGTAAATCCAGAGGTGAAGGAGAAACTTGGTCGTGTTGTAGCGCTCAGCCCCATCGAAAGTGTTCTTTTTGTCAAAAGCAGGGATGATGGGCGATGCCTTGGACTCCGGGAACTTGGCGTGCATTGAAAGGCCAGAGCTGACGATGGTGAGCCGACCAGGACGACCAGCCGGGGCCTTTTCTTTGAGAGTGGGAAGCAAGAGAGTAGCCAAGAGAACCGTGGACAGGTAGTTGACCTGAAAGACCTCCTCGTGGCCGGTCCCAGCCAGGTCGAAGTTCTGCTTGGTGATCCCCGCGTTAAGGATGACAAGGTCAATGCGGGAAAGGGTAGCAGAGCGAGATGCAAAGTCTTGGATAGACTGATATGAGGCCATATCTAGCTGCCAGACATCGACAGAGGCGGAAGGATGTTCCTTTCGAAGTGACTTGGCAGCTATTTCTCCCCTCTGAAGAGACCGACTGGCGATGATGACATGGGATAGCTTCAACTGGAGGAGCATGCGGGCACATTGAAACCCAAGGCCGCCATTTGCCCCCGAGACTATGGCTGTCTGGCCACTCAGGTTGGTCTCTTTGGGAGGGAAGTGGGCCTTTTCACGCTGGGAAGCAAAGAAGAGTCCCATCAGACTCTGCGAGAGCATAGGAAGGTCAGATGAGGCAGTCATGGTGGATGATGGCAGAAAAGAGGTCCAAGGTGAAGATGAATGAGAATACCAAATGAGAAAAGATTGAAGAGCTGCTTGCGAGCATTTATAGCCTACAAGAAGCGGCCCATACAAGGCCTTTAGGCTTGCGACATGGTGGTACTATCTTGGTTCCAGCCAGTTCGAAAGGACTAAAGATGAGGACTCTAGCTATCGAAGCTGCCAAGCCTCGATTGTTTCCTTATAGAATAGAGACTGCATCCTCTTCTGTCAAACAATATTGTCTTGGCGCTGTCCAAGTCGAAAAGACGAATCAAGTTGGTCGGGTCATCGGAACGATCAGAGCAGGGATTCGTCCCCCGAGGCTAGAGGCTAGGCCGAAATAGGAAAACAATTCAGGTCTTGGCACCCATCTTCATCACGTTTATGCAATGTTGCTGACGGCGAAGTCGAGTTCTCGGAGATAGACACGTTCTTTCTTACGCATCACCCACGTTTACCTCCTTCTTGCAGCTCTTCTTTCACCCCAAGACTATTTGATAGCTCAATCGACATCTCGTAGAAGCCAAGAACAGCTCATCAACCCTTGGAGATCAATCACATGGCGCCAGGAAGACGGCCGGCCCCACGTCCCGGTATGTCCCACCATCTTCTCCCCTGCTCACTTCATCGAGGGAGGCTGACCCATTTCATCAGCATCGAAGGGATTCGAGTTCGTCTTGAGTGATTCCAAGGGAAATCCGAAACCGTCAGATCGCAAACTCATCCGACGCCATGTGATGAGAGGGAAGAACACGCGTGAACACCAACCCCCTCGGCTTCCCGATTCTTGGATTCACACCACTGCTGCGGGTGGATCACAGTTGATCTTCCCAGCTGATCCTCTTAGCCACCCCAGTGGCCTCATAAAGAGATGCGGGGATGGAAGTATATGGGACATATGCCCGTGGTTCCCCTTCTCGATAAACGTGCTGGACACTGTCAAGTTTGCAGACGAGGTTGATGGGCCTGCCCGCCAAATGATCGCTAGTTGTAAGTGAAACAAATCCTTGGACCTGAATCACGAACTCACTCGCCAGCAGTCTTTGGGACAATTCGAGAGCTCATGTACCCCCTCGATCTCTGTTGCGAATTCAATGCTTCCGGAACCAACTGGTTCGGCTGGATGACCAACGATGCTGCATACCTCCACGCCCTTCTCTTCACCGTCAGTTCTTTTCATGACCTTGCAGCTGGACGTACTGCACAGCCTCGCACCAACTACCATGTTTTCAAGGCCATCAGACTCCTCAATGAGCGCCTAGCAGATAGCAAGATGGCCCTTGCCGACTCAACGGTTGCCGTGGTCATGAGCATGGCCATGCTTTGCGAGATTGCGGGAGACGCCCAGGCTGCAAGAGCCCATACTGACGGACTGAAGCAGATCGTTGAGTTGAGGGGAGGAATCAGTTCTTTCAGCCATGCCCAACAGCTCCAAGTCAAGATATGTCGGTGAGTGTGCAGCTGTACTTGGCACTTGTGAAGTAGCTACATATACTGATGATAGTTTCGTTAAACAGGGTTGACTTGAGTGTGGCAATTTCCCAAGGCTCCCGACCATACTTCTTCCAAGATGGCGTCTCCTGGGATTCGTTTTTCGAGTCTTGTCCAGTTCTGAAGCGTCTGAGACCTGTTCCCTCAGCCGCCATGTTGCACACTCGTCGTCTGATCAAACCAGTCGATAGACGGTTATACTACATCTTCCAAGATGTTCAAGATTTCTCCCAGCTTGTGAACTTCCTGTTCCAGTCGCACCAGAGGATACAGCCCGGAGTCTTTCAGGACCTTCTCACATCTCTGCAGTATCGCATGTTGCTGCTCGACTTTGGAATCGAGAATCGGTTTGCAGAGCTTTTGCGCCTCTCAATGTTGGCTTACTTGACTGTTGTGTTCTTCCGCCTTCCCCAAGTCAAGCTTCAGTACCCCTTTTTAGGCTCTCAACTCCGCACAAGCTGCCAAACATTTGAGCCGGCAAATGAACGAGAGAGAAAGGTTTTTGCATGGGCCATGTTTGTTGGCTTCATGTCAGCGTTGGACTTGCAAGATGAGGAGTTGACGATGATGCTGGCTGAGATGATGATGTCTTCTCTCGGTCCATCGTGGGTTGAGGTCAAGACGAGCCTGAAGGAAGTCTTATGGATTGATGGGATCTATGATGGCCCTGGACAGGAGGTTTACGAGAAAATTTCCAAGTAGAATCATAGTTCGCTTTCGTGGGCATTCTTTGCTACCTACGTTGAGATGTTGCTCAGTGAGCCAGCCACTGCAGAAAAACCTGTGAGACAAGTCGGAGCCGCAATCATTCGGTGGCTGAATGAGATAATCAGCGTCGCTGACTAACCTTGATTATCTGGTAAGCAGATGTTAAGGTTGCTAGGCGCCACCTACCATTCTCTTCCGCAAGTCAAAGATTTGACTGTTGCAACGGTAATTCGATGCAACGGCCAAACATTCAACGCCAACTCTACAATTTGAAACTCAACTCACCCCATTAACCATCAATTCACATATCCCAACTGATGTCCTCGGAAAATACTCGGCTCACAAACTTCGGCTCCACGGAGTTCTCGCCAAGCATAACTACGTCATCCTCGCCTCGTCATTGGATCACAAGCTTATCGCGTCTCCCCTGACTCGGATCCCCTGCACCTCATTTAAAATCCTCCTTCTCCGTGCTCCGCTCGCGTGAGCCGCAACCCCATTCCCTCTTTGGACCTCAATCATGCTTCCGCCCTCCAAGACATGACGCGTCTCGCCATCGAGACGTGGATCTGGTACGGAGTCACATGGCTCGTCGTCATTGCCCGGCTGTAAGCTTCGCGGACTATGGTTTCACTTGCGGCTTGCTGACTTTTGCGTGTTCAGCCTGTCTCGTCGGCTGGTCGTGGGTTCCGTCAAGAAGTATCAGACTGATGATTACCTGATGGTTCTTGCTATGGTAGGTGCTCACAGTCATGTCTCGTGCTCTTCTCCTCTCTGATTGATGGCCTGTCTGGCAATTCAGGCCTGTGACGCGGTTCTCATTGCTTGTATCAACATCGTTTCCCATACGAGCAGCAACCTCATAGACCCTACTCAAGCAGTCGACCTCACACCAGATGAGATTGATAAACGCCGACTCGGATCCAAACTCATCCTTGTTGTAGAGCAGCTCCAATGCACCGTGACCTGGCTTGTCAAGTGCTGTTTGCTCCTCATGTATAACCGACTGACGTGGGTTGCCTTCCTCTGGCCTGCTGGTCATTTTCTAATCATGAACAGGACAAACTTGACATACAATCGCGCCGTCAAAGCAGTTGGCGTCTATGTGATCGTCGGGTTTGTTGCCATGGAGATCCTATACTTTGGAGTATGGTGTCGCCCTTTCAATCAGTACTGGGCTGTCCCTACCGAAAATGGTATCTATTGCTCCCTACGACTGGCACCAAGTCTCTTGTTGCTAATGCTGTGCAGTTCAATGCTCAACCGCAACACATCACCTCATCACGAATGCAACCCTCAACATCTCATCCGACATCATGATCATTATACTTCCTATGCCCCTATTTCTGAAATCCAATGCCTCAGCCAAGATCAAAGTGCTCTTATGCTGCATTTACACCGTCGGCGTCTTTACGGTATGTACATGTCGATAACTGCTAACGGCAATCTAGCGAGATGCCTCATCTACTAACTAGGTGACCCATGTTGCTAACCCTTTCGTGCCGCAGATTGTCTCCGCCGTTTTGAATAAATACTACTCCTTCACCGACCCTTTTGGGGCTGATTGGACAGCCTGGTATATCCGCGAATCTTCAACAGCACTCATTGCTGCCAACCTCCCCTTGACTTGGCCTCTTGTCCGTCAAGTTATGCACATCAGCACCTCGAACCAAAGCAGCGCTTATACCCCGAGAGCATCGCGTGCTTTCGACCATTTTGATATTAGTGTACCTACTATAACGACAAACGGCAACAGTAGCTTGCCAACACTCGGCCCCTCAAATAGTGAGATACCACTGAGGGAACGAGTTGGGACGGATGTGGAGGGAACTTCAGGCGCTAGAGCTAGGAAATGAATCTAATGACTGGTTAATCAACTATACAAATATAATGAAGCAGACCTGACAGACGACAAGAAGACTTCGCTAACATAGTTGGGTTAGTAACTGCGCCCAGAACTCTTTGTTCCTGTTAGGAGAGGGCGCGTTGGTGACAGCAAGATCAAGTAAGTAATGGTTTCATTCGCCTAACCAATATTGTTTATTGTAGCTTAAGCTTCTGTTATTATGTCGTATTTATAAGGCTTTGTGTTCGCATTACCACTTCGAGAATATTACTCCTCAAGATAAGTAGCCCTCATTCCTCCTAAACAAAGACTGAAACGATGGCCACGAAACCTGGGAATACGCCTTTGTTTTCCTGTTTGATCTCAGCTGCCCGTTCTCTAGTGGCGTGTTGCTTTTTGAGTTATGTGGAAGTCTTGAATCTTGGGCGATGGCAGAGTTAGTTTGATCTTGTTTATTTCGATCCAAGTTTGGCGAGATACATGCGTTCAAAGGCTGTTGTGATTTGTATGAAGCTTGAGAAATGTCGATCACCTTCGGCATTTCATGAGACTCTAGCCTGTGATCACTATCTGCCTGTTGGTGGTGAGACCATCGCAGTGTCCACTGACGAACAGCTTGGTCGATCGAGGCGCTCAGCTCTTGACACGCTTCGGGGCATTCAAGGGCTGAATTCTGCGCGACCTCCGAGATTTCGAGAACTCGTGCACAAATTTCTTGAGTAATCTTGGACATTAGCTGGCTACGGTTCGTAGTCTTGCGAGTAGTTTGGGAAGTGGTTGGCAAAAGTGATGACCCAAACACTGGGCCAATGATTTCTTCGACAGTGTCCAATACTTTTTTCCATGGCTTGTTGGCGAACCGCTTATGATAATCATCCTTATCGTCGTCTGGAAAGATGGACAAAGAGTCTTTGATAGCCACTGACTTGAACGAGTCCATTTGGTCCCGGACTGTATCGAGAACTGCCCTTTCGAGCTGAATCGAGAGTTTCTCCAACTGAGCGGATTGATCTTCTTCCCCATTGTCCCCAGCACTCATATCACTGTTGTTGTTTCTATCTCTGAACAGCGAAGTGAGCTGCCTTTCTTGAATCGCTGGTTTGAGATCCTCCCGAATCAGGGACTTGTTGTTTTGTCGCTTGTCTATAATGACAGTGGGATTGGGATTCAACCACGCGACCACGTGAGCCAAGACCTGCATCATGATCCGGCCCTCCTCTTTGGTTGTCTTGAGAAGCTTTTGAAAATCTGGGAATAGCAGCCTGGGACCATCCACGAGGCAGCGATAGACACGAGCGTAAGCATCGCCATTCAGCTCGGACAAGAGACCTTGGCGACGCGTGAGGCTGGAATCATCACTTGTTTGGCTAGTGTAAAAGAGCCGCTGAACGTCCATTTCTGTGTGACCGATAGGTAGTGCCTCTGCTAGCTTGGCCCAATCTGAAGCCTGCAGGCTGTCTGCACACTCCTCAGGCAGCTTGGCAAGTGACCCGAGAACCTGCTCAAAGGTGGTGAACCAGTACTAAGACGAGGCATGTCAGCAACTTATTCAATTTACAAAAAGAAGAAGACGTCTTACGCTATCAATTCGATAGCTCGCCATCCAATCCCAGGTTGAAATGTTGAAACTCATCCTACCAAGCCGGGTCTTACACCAACGAGTGATCATCAGCCTCCAACGGTGGTTTCTCCAGAGGGTCACAAGTCGGGCCGTAGGGAATTTGTCGGCGATACTCAGTCGTAGAATATCCATCATTTGCTTTTCAACATCGTTCTTTTTTCCCTGAAAGAGAGAATCGCATTGGTCATTTGCCAGCACGAGCTGCATCCAGATTTGGCCATGGCTATCAGGTAGAGATAAGTTGCGACGGTTGACACGTAACTTGACATCAATCTCTGCCGGGATTTGGTCTATGTGGGCGGTCAGCTTCCCGAAGTAATATGTGCTGCAGTCACTTACCTCGATCATATATGATGCAGGTCCACCACAGCTCCTTACTATCTGCTCCTGTTTGTTTCACATACTCGCGCACTGCCTCTATCCTGTGTTGGCCTGCCATGACTTCTGCCTTCTCATTAGGGTTCACTACTACCCAGTCCTCAAATGACAGTACCTGATTGCGCTGCGAACCACTCCCCGATTGCCCAAGATGGCTCATCATACGGCCTACAGCTTCGGCGTTGCATTGCACCAGCAAATAGTTCTCAGCCTTTTGTCGCTCCAAGTTACCTTGCTGGAAGGCATTGCATAGTTTTTCTACATGTCTGCGATTCAGGTGCCGGTTGGTGCCCTTTCTCCAGATACATGACAGAGCATCCAAGGGCATCCTGGCTGTGGCGAGGCGGTAGTCTTCAGCTTCATGTTGAGCAGACCTGCCATCGCAGAAGCTCTCTTGTTCCACTTTTGTAGAGCGTGAAACCTGGGATAGCCGAGGTCGTTTGTTCTGTATTGCTGTGGAATTTGGTAACTGATCGTGAGTGGAATGGCGCTTCATGTTGAACGATGTACTGATAGAATTGGCTAGAAGATAACGTGGTTTGCAATGGAAGACCTTCTGTGAGTGGGACGATGATGGTCTACATTATTAATCGCGGGCCCGATTCCGTTATGGCCCCCCCGGCTCGGGAGAATTAGCATCCATCTCCATCTTCAACCCCAGGGTTAGAGGTGGGGCGAGACCTCGAAGAGCTTGGATCTTCAGATTTGGATGCCAAAACATGCAAATTTTGGTCAATAACGTGAGGAATTATGATCAAATTCACCGAGCGGTATAGTGAGATTGCGGATAGATTGATTTGAGAGACGACAGTGGGCTAAAAATCGCATCAACTTGAAGACTATTTAATGACCTTGTATCACTCTAGGTACTTCACATTCAAGGGTGGAAGTCTCTTAGACATTGAGCATTCTCTCTATTCTCATAAGCACAGATAACATACATCCCATCTCCCCATTGCACCGCATCGAAGCAAGAGAACCCAAAATGTCCTGCTATCAGAACATTGCCATCGCTGGAGTAGGTGCTGCATCAGAAGAAGAATAGGCAGTGCTGACAGAAGACCAAGGCATCTGGGAATATTGGCAAAGTCGTTGTGAAGGAGCTCTTGGCCTCCAATCTCAACGTCGTCGCCTTGCAAAGACCAACTTCCACGGCCACTTTCCCCGACGGGGTTCAAGTCCGTACGGTCATCCATGACTCGATTGACTCTTGGAGGGCGACTCTCGAAGGCCAAGATGCATTCATCTCTTTCCTGGTCCCACCAGTAACGGATTACCAAACCCTGGCTGCCGATGCTGCCGTTGCTGCCAAGGTGAAGCATTTCATTCCATCGGAATGGGGAATGAACACGACGATTCTGGGAGACACAGTCTTTGGCAAACTGCTTTCCGACAAGACATCTACGCGAGCTCATTTGGATAATCTTGCAAAGGAAAATGAGTTTTTCTCTTGGACGGGAATTTCCACTGGATTGTGGTTTGACTGGGTAAGTGAAGCTATCACACCTGCATGATTACGCTTGATGGTTGGACTGACATACCTAATGCAGGGGCTGGAACACCTATCCCTGGGATTTGACAAAAAGACCACGACGGCAGAGATCTCTGACTCGGGTGATGAAAGATTTCAGACCACCAACCTTCGTTTTGTGGCCAAGGTTGTGGCCGCTATCCTCAAGAATCCAGCCCAAGCCTCAAACAAGTACATCACGATCGCTTCGTTCAACATTTCTCAAAGGGAAATCCTTGAACTTGCTGAACAGATCTCCGGGAGGAAGTGGACTGTCAAATCTTGCAAGGTTGACGATGTCCAGAGAGCTGCCGAAAAGGATCTGGCCAATGGCAATTTCGATGCAGCATTCTATCCTTTGTTACATGGCCGACTCTTTCGAGATGGTGCTGATCTGGCGCTTAAGCCCGAGCAGAACTTTGCCCAGGAAGTGCTGGGGTTCTCGGAGGAGAATCCAGTCGAGGCGATCAAGGCTTGGCTCAAGGAGTAATTGAAATGGTGTTGTGCGAGACTCGGTACGAGGTCTTTGGAGGAAAGGGGGGATTGAGTCTACCTGGCAATTCTATGCATAAATATATTCACTGAATGACTAAACTTTGAACGTTTATTCGTATCGCCATGTGCCACGTCTCATTTTCGTCATTTAGTAGCACTCAAAATGCTGCCTGAGTTGGGATGCCAGTTGTCGTCTAGTATGCAAAACCTAACCAGACCACGTGTGCTGGGAATAATTGATAACAGAAACCTTGGTTTGTATCACCAGTTAACGGATGGCCTGACGTCTTTGAGGAGATCACGTAATTAAGACAAAGCGTTGATCCTTGGCGAATGACTCACTCGGTCGGGCCAGGGGTCACCGGGGATACGCAATACGCTGCCGCTTACGCTGATCAATCCACATCCACTGGGATATAATCTCAGCAAGGAAGTCAGGGTTGGCATCGAGTAGACTTGATCAAAATTCTTGGTAATCTCTAAAATGGCTGCTCACGGCTTTTGGCAGTATCTGAGGCTCAAGGCCATTGTTTCTTTGATCCGCTTCTTCAACTACCTTGGTACTCGTCGTCATCTTCAACCGTCTCCATCTTGCAACCGTAAACAAATCCGCATTCCGTCCAGGCAACTTGGTCGATTTATCGACGCTTGGATCTACCACCCACCAAACTACAACAAAGATGAGCCCCGAGGACTCCTCATCAACTGGCATGGAGGCGGTTATGTTATGCCGAATCTGGGCCAGGACCATTCATTCTGCGAACAGGTAGCCCGCGATGCCAACGTCCTCGTGCTGGACGCAGATTACCGCAAAGGGCCGGAACATCCATTTCCTGGGGCTACCGAGGATGTTGAAGATGTACTGCGATGGGTCCAGAGCCAGCCCGACGTCTTTGACCTTGACCACGTTGCTCTATCTGGATTCAGCTCCGGGGGGAACCTGGCATTGGTCGCATCCTCTGAGCTGAGACGCGAGTTCCGAGACATCAACATTAGGGCGGTTTATTCGTTCTACCCAGGAACCGACCTTAGTACCCCCGCAGAAGCCAAGTCAATTCCGGAACCGATTGCTCCAATTCCCTCCTGGGCACTGCGCGTCTTCTTTGACAGTTACATTCCGCGACTTGAGGATCGAAAGTCACCAAAAGCTTCCCCAATTTACGCTGAAGAGTCATCTTTCCCCCCACATATTCTGCTCTTTGTTTGCTCTGGAGATATTCTCTCCCCCGAAGCGGAGGTGTTTGGGCAGAAGCTGGCCCGGGCAGGCCGTGACATTGAGGTTGTCAAAGTGGAAGGGACTGGACACGGGTTTGACAAGGATGCCCTGGCGCGTGTTTTTAAGCCGGAGGAAAAGAAAAGAGCGTATGCAAAGGTTATTGAGAGTCTGAAATCTATAATGTAGATGGCTTCCTTTCTTCTAGCACTTTGATAATAAGAAATGTCTATCTAGGGGTTGCTACTAGAAATGCGATCGTCCCCAGGTAGTATTCAAACCAATCATGTCGTACTGGTAGGGCCACTGGATCTCAACCCCTAGCTGCTGGGCACTCTTAAGAAGAAATTCGGGTTCTTTGAGAAACTGTCTCCCTATAAATGCTAGATCCGCCTGTACGCCGTCTTCCTTATCAACCTGCACAACATCGTGAGCAGTCTGTGGTGTGTGGATAAACCCCACCGCGGCAACGAGCAAGTCAAGGCGCTCTTCCCTCAACGCAGCTCGAATAGTCCTGGCTAGATCAAGCTGGTAGTTGGGGTGAATGTCGATCTTTTGATCTTTGTGATTACCACCTGATGATACATCCAAGATGTCGACACCAAGCCCGGGTAGAATTTTGGCTAGCCTGATGGATTGGCCAAGATCCCATGACGGCTCACCGCTCCATTCCATCCACTCGATTGCGGATATCCGGAGAGACAACGGAACACTGTCGGGGATGACTGCCCGGATCCCTTGGATAACTCGAACGAGGAAGCGAACGCGGTTTTCGAAGCTGCCGCCATACTCATCCGTGCGTTTGTTAGTCAAAGGGGACAAGAACTGGTTAATAAGATAACCATGGGCTCCGTGGATCTCGATAAAATCTGGCCGCGCGTCAGTTCTGAGCTTTAAGTGAGCTGAAGGCTGCATACCAAGACCAGCAATGATGGCTCTTCGAGCAGCATCTGCGAAACTCCGGATCAAAGCATCGATCCCATCATGTGTCAAACTTTTTGGAATGACATGTGCCTCGGTGTGAGGGATCGCACTGGGTCCCCACACATCGTTCGGCCATCCACCATCCTGTTCAGTGGCCACCTTGAGTTTCCCCTTAGGTATGAATCTCGGTGCAATCATGCCCGCCTTGACACCAGCATGATTGAGCTGAATACCAATCTTCTGGCCCTGCCCATGGACAAAGTCAGCCACTCGCTTCAGCGGCTCGATCTGACTATCCTGCCAGAGACCAGAGTCTTGAGGCGAGGTCCGCCCGTTGGCAGCCACTGCCGTAGACTCGACAATGGTCAGTGAAACGCCTCGCAATGCGAATGCGCCCAGATGAATGAGGTGAAAGTCGGTCAAGTGGCCGTCCTGAGCACTCCAAGTTCCCATGGGTGAGACGACGAAACGGTTTTGGAGTTCCAGGCCTCGAATCTTGATTGGGGTGAAGATAGTGGGAGTTTTCTCATCTGGGTTTATAGCAGTCCCAGCAGGAACATCTACCTCGTGGAGAGCCGGTTTTGAATGAGAGAGTGTCATACTGATTGCTTGTATTCGACAAAAATGCGATCAAGGGAACCCAGGATGCAAGGAGTGCAGATCCAACAGCAGAAGTGCACCTGTTCACTTTTTATTTGTATGATCGTGGGATTATAAATGGTACAGGGAAACATCGGAAGATATGGCTAGCTGAGCTGGATTCATGTACATAATGGTCTTGTTGATTGGCCTTTTTCCACTACTTGATGTTGTGATTCGACCGAGAATGGCGTTGGATTGGGAAATCATGGGAAGACAAGGAACACACGCGGCCTAATTGCGTTAGATTCAAGAGTGGAGCGAAGGATTAAACGAACCGACAAATCATATCTGCTGTTGATCAGCCGAGTTGATGTTTAATAAGCAGCTTCATCATCATGGGGATTCTTCAACTTGTTCTGCCTTATACATTTACCTCAAAGTGCAACGTGTTTAACGGGCCCATCCATAAAAACAGCATCAGACCTCAGACATGGGCCGGAAATCCACATCGTTGCCGGAAGCTCCCGGAACAGGCCATAACGTTACGCCCCATCGACAGAGGAGATTCGCACTCAAGGTTCGCACTGGATGCATCACATGCAGGTGAGGAACTTGGCTTCTTGCTTATACATCTGTGACTAAACTTTTACGTCAGGATTAGAAAAATCAAGTGTGACGAGGCCAAGCCCTCCTGTCATCGCTGCACCTCGACAGGGCGCAAGTGTGATGGATACATCATGCCCGGAGCTGCTATTCACAAGCCACAACTGCCCGTCGCTCAACCAATACCAGGAAAGCTTCGCGAAGAGAGGCAGGCTCTATACATGTTCCGAACCAAGATTGCCATGTCGATTGCTTCTTCCCTTGATCTTGGATTTTGGACCGACGATCTTTTACGAATGGCGGAGGCGTACACAACTGTTCAACACGCCGTTGCTGCGCTTGCCACAGCTTACTACTCATCAATCCTTTATGAGAATGGGTGCCAAACGAAGGAGAGGCAGTTTATTCTAACTCAGTATAACAAGTCGATCAGCGCTTTGCAACACTGCCTAAGCACTCCTAAACTCACCAGGAACCATCAGGTCATCATCTTGATGGTGAATATTGTATTTATCTGCATATGCGCCGTTCAAGGGCTCCAAAATGAAGCATGTATTCATCTTCGTAGCGGCTTGTCGCTGCTCAACGAATGGCAGCTGGGGGCCGAGGGGGGCCATGGGCTAGAATCGACACCAACTTCTGTGAAGTTCCTAGCGACTCTTTACACTCAGCTGGACACACAAGCTCGGGTGGTTATGGAATGCAGTTTTCCACACAAGACGAGACTCTGGCCCCCGCATACTGTCACACTTGATGGCTGGGGTAGTGGACATCTTGCCACTATTACCAAGGCTGCCAGCCAGCTTGAGAGACTGCACAATGAATCCATTCAGTTGACAACACCATCAAGGCCATCAGAGCGCGAGAATATCCGCCCCCATCAGCATGCAACATTATATCGCAACCTGCAAAGCTGGGATCTTGATTTTGGTGGGCTTTTATGCCAAGGAGGCACTCCCATTAAGTATCTACAAATCCGAAGACTCCTGACCGGGGCAAACTTTGAGCTCTGGGGCAGCAATACAAGCAAAGCACTAGAGCCTAACCCAAACTGGGCCAGCAAGATTCTGGAACTAGTCAATGAAATCATGCAGGCTTCGAGATTCTCAGAGGCAAGCGTGGTATTCATCCCCGCCGGAGGTTTGATCGAGGCTCTTTACTTCGTGGCCACAAGATGCCATGATACCGGGGTCAAAAAAGTTGCTTTTGAAATCTTGGAGAGGCGTCCCATACTTGAGGGGCTGTGGAACAGCTCGATGGCATATGCAGCTCTACATAAACATCGTGCAACATGGTAGTTTTATACATAGAATCGGATTAGGTACATCATAGTTTTAATAGACGTGCTATTTCTTAACTACTTTATGCTTACCAAAGCTCTTGTTGATCAGTTCCACCCACCGCTCCATCCATAAAAAAGCTTGTGCTTCTCCTGACATGACCAAGTTACCCATCCAAACCATCACCTCAGGCAGAAGATGGTATTGGCCATTGGCCACTAGACTTGATGCAAAACCCAGTAATTATGGCATAGTACAGGCCTGGAAGGTTCGCGACGTCAGGAGCTGGAGCTGGCCAGCCAGTCAGCCAGGCCCCGCCGGTAACATCCCCCTTATCAGCAACAAGGACGCTAACAAATGCTGTTGATGGATAGAAAAGGGTCACAGGACCCTCAACACCCCGTGAATCTATCAACTGTTCATTGAACCTGTTCGGCTGGTCTTGGATGGGTGGTTTTGAGACATCGATATCAGCCTTGATCCAACCGCCGCCGGGGGTAGTAACCTTTGCGTAGTCATCGAGGCTCTTTCCAGGTTGGACAGGGAACCACCGCAAGTACGCATTGGTAAGAAATTGGATAGCTCCACCACGCCTCGCAGACGCAGCTGGGGTGCCAGCATCAAGATACAAGTCGTATGGATTTTGGCCGTTTTTGGTGCCAGGCGACGGAAGGCCCTGGATGATCCAGAGCACCCCGTTGTAGGTCTCGGGCTTGAACCGCCACCCACCATCTCCCGCAACCTTGACTTCGCACCGACTAATGTTGAGTGGGATCTTGACCTGTGTAGCAGTCGCGGCCCGTCGGAACAGTGGCAAATCGTTCGGGATTCCTAGCTCGATTGGATCGGCATTGGGTATAGTAGGATTGTCGAATATATAGGGGAAGGATTCGGAGGGTGGTTCAGTGGGTGCTGCCCAGACGGAACCCAGGAAGGGCAGGAGAAGAGACAGACGCATCGGTGCGGGTGAATTGACGCTTATTGGCTGTTTCAGGATTGAGTGATAGTGGCTTGTTGGTAACGACACAGCGTTGGCAATACAACGTCTTGGCGTCGGGAGAAGGGGGTATATAGGTAGCCAAGGGCGCTCAAAATGCGGCCTTAGACGGCAACAGTCGAATTGATGAGGTCCCTTGAGGATGCAGGCAAACAGTGACATTTGAGGGCGAGACCGTTCTTGGCTGGTTGTGGCTTGAGCTGAAAGCAGTAGTCTCATAGATAGTATCGTGGGCTAGAACATTATATCCACTTTCTTAGTGCCAAGTCTGGGGCATCGTATCACGACTTCCTTACCTGTTTTAACAGTTTCAGCAAAGCCACCGTCAATAGCTTCGGATTTGAGGCTGAAACAGTAAATATTGACAGGAACTTTTGCCAAGAAGTGTGCCGTGCCCCGTTTTGGCGGTGTGCGAGGTTGAGGCTCAACTACTCTGTACGTTTAAACTACCTTCACTCAACTTGTTCTCTGGGTCAAACTACGCTCCTCATTTTGGCGATGGGATTAGCTCATTCAGGCACTCGTCTGGCTCAGTAGTGCAGCGATGGGGATGTTTCATTTGCAGGATGTTGCGTTAGTGTTGATAGCATCGTTTTCAAAACATACGCGCCCTTCGGGCAAGCCCGACTAAGCTGCATCCCTAAAGTTATGGCTCCGAAATGCGCTTGTAAAGACAGTCTAAGTGTCTCAGCCCAGCCACTCATGCAGTCTAAACCAGCTGTCGCTGCAATCTTGGGCCTAGACCTACAGACTTACCGCCAACTCACAGTTTTCTGCAACATTACGTCATCAGAAGCAAGGAAGCTTATACCGAGCCAATCATGAATACCCATGGCCTCTTCGGCACCGCCCTCCCAGCTGGATGAGAAAACGAATATCAATAGAACACCACTAGACTGCAAAGTCATACCAAGGAAGCGAACGACGCTGATTATCTACATTACCAAAATGGGAAAAGCTGTGGGATAAGCCGTCGAATGACTTGTGAGCTCATCAGCCCATATTTTACGGGGCCTACCGAAGAATAACCATGTGGCTATCAGTGACTGGTATTGAGATACCTCATGATCGATATAGGTAGGTAGAGTTCTCGAGTCCTCGGATATTTTAAGTTTGCATAGGCATTCCAATGCACCCTTGCGTTCTAAAAGCGAGTTATACGAATCGATGACTACACCTTATCTCTACAGTACTAAACTGCTATATTAATCAAGAGAAAGTACCTGACACTGACCATCATTGTTGACGGTTGGTGGGAAACTTGAACACCGGTCGCTTATCCTCTATGTCCCTGACTGAAATTAACAGCTGTGCTCGCTCGAGTCAACTTGGTTACACATTATTATGTTGGCGCCATACCTGCTGACGACAGCCTAGGCTTTGCACACTGTCTTGGGCATCATGAATGTATCCTATTCCTCAGTATCGCGATGCTACCAATGGCCATCAACTCGGGTGCCTCATTGCCCAAAATCTTTCTAATTCTCTGCGATAAAATTCATGGTATCACGTCAACGGTCTATGAATAGGCCTAGCGATGTGTTTCCGCTGCAAGGGTAGATCTTTACGAAGGTTTGTCTCCTAGTCACTTTTTGTGATGTAAAAAAAGTCAAAGCGACTACTAAGGGGATGTTCTAAAGTATAACCGCGTCATAAAAGCTCCCTCTGGGTGTCTGTCAATTTTCTGTTTGCTTTGATCGTCTCTACAGAGTACGATAAACACGCCATTGAATACGAAGGACAATAGTTCCCTCTTTCGGCTCATGGGTAACTCAGAGACTACAACTGTCATATGGCATCGTGTCACCAAGTGTCACTGAGTATGGCTAGAAAATAGCCGGGGTGGGTTTTCAATCACCATAAGCTTTTGCGTTAAAAAGAGCGGTATCTTAAAGGCAAGTGTTATCCATTGGATTTGTATGTGGTGTCTCTAGAATCGCGATGATGCTTAGGATACCATTCCTTTTTTTGTTTTAGAAATTTAAGAATACGCAAATCCCGAATGGAGGACCCAAACTACGATGCTCGCCCGTGGTTTCTGAGATAAATTTTGGGAGGGGTTGCAGATCAATGAACAGTTCACCAGGAAATATCGCAGGAATTTAGTAGAAACTGGAACTTCGACAAACCTGTCAGGAAATGTAGCCCCGATACTACGTGAGCAATGCAACGATGGTAGAGACTAGGATGGACGGCCAAGGACCAATACAAACTGGATAGCTATCCGTGATAAATGCCCAGCGTGAGAATGAACTACTAATAGTGGTCTGCTAAAGTATGTTGGCATCTTGGTTGAACCAAATGGAGATGACCCAGAGCCTGAAGATTTGGTATTCCCTAATGGACGGCGAATTTGCTCCCCTACTTAGGCCTCTCAGTTCCCTCAGGTTTTATCAATCAAATATCCTGCCTTTTTGGCAATGACAGCACCCTGGAATAGGAACAGTCGCTAAGATGGGACGCGAGATTAGGGGCCTGCATGACTGGAGATAACTTGGCATGATGGGAAGGGTGACTCGTAAGGCGGTAGGATGGAGAATAGGGTAGCGCGGGATGCGGAAATCCTCAAGCACATTGGCGACTAATGAGCCAGCTGGGGCTGGTCTGTTCGCTTTTGTCTTATCCCTGGTATTGAAATTCGTCTTGAGCTGTGTAATTGCAAGGTTGAAGAGGTGGCTTTGAGGGCGTGGTATCCCACAACCGACGACTGCATGATACAGTAGCTGGCTCGGACTTCGGGATGCTGACGGGCCACGAGAACGCTGACTATGAAATGGATCAAATTATCTTGCCACTGGAGATAACCAAGGTGATGTTAAGACCCGCCTTTGATACGCCTGTCTCCCAACCCCAGCTCTCCAAGTTACCATTCAGGAAAAGGTCTCGGATGGACGCTGCGCTATCTTGATTTCAAAGGCGGGGTGCATGGTTAGCGTCTTGTCCCTTGTCGGCAGGCTCGCACTTTTCTTCCCGTAAGGGTGTAGTGCGGGCGAGATGGCCTCCTTGTCTGTCATCTCGGTGAACCTTGTCGGGAGATAAGGAAAATTCCGAGAGACCAACATAAAAACACGATGAGAAAGGGAATAAGAATGACAACATAAAGCCAAAGAAGTCACTCTTGCCGGGAAGAATATCAGAAATCTTCACATCTTTACAGACTTCAAAATTTCGTCTTCTCATCGCCATGGAGACAGATCACGAAAAACACGCCCCCAGTGGCAATCGAGATGATCGTCATCTGGAACGTCTTGGCTATGCTCAAGAAGTTAAGGTATGGGAATTTTTTTTAAGATTTACGTGAAACGTCGAATCTCTGACAGGACGCAGCGCAACTTCTCCCTCACGGCCATGGTGGCAACCTGCGTCAGCCTGATGGCGACGTGGGAAGCTCTTTGCAGGTGAGATGCACTCATGACTGGACTCGGTTACCATTTTCCTAACCCTCCAACAGTACCATGGTCACGGGATTGGTAAGTGGAGGACCAGTTTCACTCGTTTATGGGGCCATTGCGGCCTTTATAGGATCGCTTTGTTCTGCCTTGTCCCTCGCCGAACTGGCTTCAAGGTACACGCATCCCTGTCCTTTCCCCATTTACTTGACTAATGGAGAGCTTGTAGCCATGCAACAGCTGGTGGACAGTACCATTTTGTGGCAAAGCTGTGCCCCAAGAGGATACGGCCAGTGAGCAGCTGGCTCGCCGGATACATCTCGTAAGTGTTACTGGCTGAAAGCCGTAGTTAGAACAAAGACTGACGCTTGTCGTCACAACAGTACCCTGGGCTGGATCGCCGTCGCCGGGAGCGCACCATTTCTCGCCGGGACACAAATCCAGGGCATGCTAGTCCTGAACTATCCGACCTCGTATACCTTTGAGAGGTGGCATGGCACTCTTCTCTATTGGGCTATCCTGATAGGATCTGCTGGCATTTGTATCCTGTGCAGCAACATCTTACCGCTCGTGGAAAAGGTTACCATGGCGCTTCACATCATATTCTTTATAATCATTCTGGTGGTTATGGTTGCCGTGTCTCCCACTAAACATTCGGCCGCCTTTGTCTTTACCGACTTTCAGAACAACTCCGGGTGGGCGAGCGACGGAATAGCTTGGTGCATCGGGCTTTTAAGCTCTTGCTATGTGCTCATTGGCTATGATGGAGCTACTCATTTGAGTGAAGAGATGGAGAGAGCCGAAACCGGCGTCCCAAGAGCCATGGTCGGATCTATCCTTATCAACGGAACGCTCGGCTTTGGCTTTCTGATCGCTTTGCTGTTCTGCATGGGAGACATTGCATCGGCTTTGAACACGCCGACTGGGTTCCCAATCATCCAGATCTTCTATAACATCACTGGAAGTATAGCGGCGGCTACTGCTTTGACGAGCGCAGTGACAGTTATGGCCGCCCTCTCCACGGTCCCACTCATCACCTCTTCGGCTCGACTCATGTGGGCGTTTGCTAGAGACCAAGGCAAGTATCCGAGACCAATGAAATCGGGGCGTTCAGCTAACTAGTAGGATCGCAGGCCTCCCCTTCTCCACGCATCTCTCCAAGATCGACCGAAAACGCCAAATCCCAACCATCGCAATCCTCACCACGACCGTTCTCCTCATGTTGCTCGGGCTTATAAATATCGGTTCCACTACGGCCTTCAACGCCGTTCTATCCTTGGCCGTAGTGAGCCTGCAGATCTCATACCTCATACCCATCATTCTCTTGATCTGGCGCCGCATTTCTCGACCAAATACCTTGACCTGGGGTCCTTGGCAGTTGGGCAAATCGGGAATCTTTGTGAATGTCGTTGCCATAGTATATCTTGTTTTCACGAGTATTTTCCTGCTCTTCCCACCTTATCAGCCTATTACCGCTGAAAACATGAATTACGCGCCAGTTGTTCTTGGCGGTGCCGTCATATTTGGATGTATCTACTGGCCTTTCAGAGCTCGGAAGAGATACTTTGGACCCCTGATCGAGACCAATGGTACGGAGAGTGCGTCGGCGAGAGATTGAGGGGTGTAAGGGGCGAAGAAGATCGGATAGTATATTTAAACATACTATCACCCAATTCTTAAGTGTTAAGATCTGCGACTCTCTGGCGGGCCCAACCTATTATGAAGGCACATTTCTTCCTCCACCACTGCGTGATTTTACTTTGATACTTCCGAGGACTAAGTATCTAAGCTACCTGCGTGGTAAATGACCAAAGAGTGTTCACTTGCCAAACCCGATGCTGTTCCAACGGCAAAGGGAGAAAACTCGTGAGCCAATCATGGCGACTTGCCTTATCGATTAACTAGGAAGTTGGATCCCGTGACCTTCTCCCCGCATTTCTACCCTCGTTATCATCATCAATCGCTCTCCATCATCTATCCATCCAACCAGATCCTTAGCCCTTTTCGACAGCATTTGTTCTTTTTATCATTATGCGGTCGACATTTTCAAACCATCTAAAACAAGTAGAACGAGAAACTCAGTCTTCATCTCCAAGCGGACTTGGCTCTGATGGGAGCGGCCCATCAACTCGGTCCCGTCGGTCAAAGAAAACTAGGAGTATGCCATCCTTCTAACCTCGATATCTGAAAACAGCTAACTATTATGATAATTAAGCGGGATGTGACGTTTGCAAGCGTCGAGTAGGTTCTCCGATTGACTCTCATACCAAGTCTTTGCTCACCCTCTCAAAGAAGCTGAAGTGTGACGAAGCTCTACCAGGTTGTCGCCGCTGTTTCAAGTTTGGTATTGAATGTCCTGGATATTCTCGCTCCGTCAGGTGGTCTACTAAGCATGAAAGAAACCTTAAGCTACCCTCAACTCCTGGATCTACTTGGTTTGAGAGGGAAGCCGAAGGGCTCTCGAGGTCCATCGCTCAGGGTTCTTCCCCCAGGCCCGGTCAGGCCATATTGAAGGCGATTTACCTGGGTTCTCTCCAGACGCATCAGATTTGAACTTTGAATCTGAGTGGCCATCATTCTCCCGCCTTGACTTGACGATACTCAAGCAGCACTCGACGCAACCATATATTCAACTCAATAGATCATGATTCCGATCAACCCGAAAGCGAAATATGCCGTCAAAACTCTATGTGTATGGATTTGAACGACAATGAAAAACAGTTATCGACTCCTCGAGTCTCTTCGAACAACTCCGATTTGTCCCTCTATGTCCCAGCGGGGGAGGATTCAATTCTATTGGGTCACTATTTTTCCTTCGTCTGCGAGGTTGCTTCCTCTTTCGACTCTTCGGCAAACCCTTTTCGATCACGTGTGACCAAGATGATGGATGCCTCTCCTCTACTCTTCACCTGCGTTATGAGCATATCCGCAGCCCATCTCTACCAGAATCAAGGGGAGAGTTCCTCTATACCACTCAGCTTCCAGACTGAAGCCATATCAAGAATATCGGGTGAACTTGCAAAGATAAGCACTGATATGCCACACCGCCCTGCCGGTGTTTTGGCCCTTGCCAGGCCATCAACTGCATCGCTTGTCAAGGATGACATTCTTCTGGGCATCATTCTGCTCGGCATGACTTCGGTAGGTTGATCTTATCTGGTCAAGCACTTGAACTTTGCTTATTCCTTTATGTAGAGCTGGCATGATCCTTCTTCCCTCGGCTTATATCACCTTACTGGATCTCGACATCTCTTTAAGCTATGGATGGCAACGAACGGTCTCGAACAACCCCTCGGGCCACTTTCCACGACTCAGAACTTTATTGTGTCTTCAATGGTGTACTGGGAGGTCATGGTATCTTTTCTACTTGACCAAGATTTGGAGGCAATTTCCTATCTCGACGTCTTTCTTGATCCAGCACCGGAGTCATTATCACAGCCCTGCCCCTGGACCGGGGTGGCGACAGATATCTTTATCCACCTTGCGAAAGTCGGAACAATGGTTAGGAAACGGAGAAGCCTTCGCGGCCGTGGGCATACTGAGAGTGAGGCATCAGCTCTCACTCAATCGATTGAGGAGGCCTCGGCCCTGGAACAAGCCATTCTCAAAAGCCGAGCTCCCCTAATTGGGTTAGTCAAAGACACTGGCGATCCTCGCTCTCCCCCATCACATCTCGTCAAGATGGCCCGCAGTTACCGACTCGCTTCTCTCCTTGAGCTGTACCGAGCGTTTCCAGAAATCGCTACTGGTTCAACCAGCAGATTCGATGAGGTTGAAGAAACAGACAAGCAGTCACAGCTCGTTCTTGGCCTTGCGTTTGACATACTAGAGATACTCGAGACTATACCAGACAACTCTCGCACCATCGCTATCCAGAGTCTGGTATACTTGATAGCTGGGAGTACACTTGGACATTTAGCCGCAGTGGAAGGAAACCAACTGACGGCCGCGCAAAGCAGGCAGAATCAGTTGATTAACAATTGGAGGCAGTTTGTTCGCAACAGGTTCTACAAGTCGTTTCTCTCCATCGGCCTACACACCATCAATCGTGTTGGCACAATACTGGAGGAAGTCTGGTCACGCATGGATTCAATGGTATCAAGCCCCGGACAAGGGCATACCATGGACGTGTATTGGATCGATGTAATGACTAGAAAGAAGCTAGAGACTATCCTCGGATGAATATTGTCACCGTTGGCCGTATCCCCATGGCTCATTCATGCCTCATCCTTCATAGAGTTGATCTCGGTGTCCCTCGGAGATTCGCTACCTCGGAATGGTTCCGAAAGTCCGAAAGAGGGAGATTTTACTTCACCTCGGGACTTCGGTCATTGTTTCGTTCTCTTACAACCGAATAAAAGTCCGAAGTCATGATGTCGCGGCAATCTCACGAAGTCAATTGTCTTGGGTGGAGCCTCGGACTTTTTCTCCCAAAGAAGTATGGCGCTATCTTGAAGTTGCCGCAACCACTGACAGAGACAGGCACAAAGTCTGATAACAGTGATAGAGACAAGTGTCAGTGCGGTATCTCCTATCATGAATCTGCTGACATGGCTCATGGTTAGAGATCGGTCAAGTCATCGTGGGGTGTTGATGGAGTATGAAAGCACTAGCGACTAAAGGGCCATCATTTAATCAATTCTTTGCTGTATGGGGCTTATGCCTCCTGCACCGAACGTTCAGTTTTCCATCGTCTGAAACGTCTTTGTGCCAAACCTCTTCAGGAAATAGAGTCCGATCTCCCCGCATTTCATCGAATTGCCCACGGCGTTCGCATACTCTTAAACGGTTCTACCACAACATGAGGAAGCCGAGTATGAGTATTTAAGAACAGCGCAAAGCAACTCTACATCCTACTCCTAAGCATATCCCATTCTAACACTCATCTACCCACCAAATCTTTTCGATATCAAAATGGCAACATCCGACGTCCCCAAGTTTGTGCCCGTCTCCGAGTGGCCAACTCTTGAGGAGATGGCAGATGGGTTCCGGGAACATCTCATGCCTTCCACCTCCAAACTAAGCGGCCGAAACATTGAGCACACCTTTGACAACGGCTACAAGATCTCTCACCTCTTTGGTGATGCTGGCAACCTCACATGGAAGATCTTGGAAGGCGAGGACAAGGGCCTCACGGGAGAAGCCGAGTACGAAGCCTATGAAGTTCGACCAGACATCTTCTTGATAGACTTCTACAAGCCTTCTTACGAAGAGCAGGTCACTCTTGTCTTGGACACGACTACTGGCCAATGTCTGGCCGGAGTCTCTGGTTTCCACGACCTCAAGGGAGAGCGCAGAACATGGACCAAGTTCATGAACGCCAACGCACAAGGAAGCAGTACCGTGACGCCTTTCCCGGACACCAATGAGTTGATCGGAAAGCACATACTATACCGATACACGCCTCGGGATGCCTATGAGCACATCTACTTGAACAAGGGAACCTTTACCTGGCACTGTCTTGACGGAACAGAGAAGGGACTGGCAGACGCAGAGGAGTGCAAGATGCTGAAGTTACGAGACAACCTCTATCTCTTGTTCTGGACCGAGACCATCATGCCTGTGGAATCCATCGTGGTCATTGACCTGGAGCACATGCGTTCCACTGGGAGGTTCTACTGCTGGGATCCAAAGCCGCAACGCGCTGTTCACGTGCGATTTGGCTCCTATGCTACTGTGTTGGCGGATACGAAGCCATTGGAAGCTCTGGCCCGAGCTTCTCGGGTTAAGCAGAATCTGTGATGGATCTGGACATGTGATGGCCTTGATATAGGGCTTGATATTGCACCGGTAGCTCGTTAGATTAGTTTCGTTACTATAGGAGAGATTTAAGTATTTTGATTGTTGTATTACTATCCTGCAAGGGTCTTTTCTATTCAAAGAGTCGCATAGCGTGATTGCAAGTTCATTACTCTCTACCTATGCTAGTTGAATATTGAATGCAGACAGATGCCTAAAACAACAGCATTGTTAACTTACCTACTGAGACTTGAGTTAAGATAATTTGAATTATTTCTTATTCATGTGTTGTCGTTAATACCTGTAGAAATAAGTAACTTCTCAACACGCACATATCAACCACCACCTCCTTTCGCCACCTTCTCAAAAGGAGCCCCCCTTTTCAGCCCAAGCCATTCAAAACTAACTCATCAATGCACGAGGTTGAAAGAGGTGTGTCTGGCGGTTTGCTTGCGCTCTAATTGGCCGAATTCTGGTTGCTCAAGTCTGCCTTGGCCAATCAGACTGCCAGGTTTCTTGCTGCGGCCTATGTTGTGTTGCCTCGTTTTGGGTTGAAATATTGATTGCCTTGCTCCGCCACCGCCATGCCCTGACCGAGTGGTATATCCCACCGGGTGCGCGCTTTTAAAGTTCTGAACTACTCGTTCTGCGCGCAAGTAGTTCATTCTCGTGATCCATCTCGCCTCAGCAGTTGCACCATGGATTGTACCTCCGTCCCGGACGTCGTCTCGGCGAGACGGCTTATTGAGGAAATTTGGAGGGAGAACACAGTGAATGGCACCATCACTAAACACAACTCCCCCGTGGGACGTCTCCTAGAAAATGCACTCACAGCGTTGGCCCCCCACCTTACTACGCTCCATGCTCTGTGTGCTTTGCTAATAGGTGTAGCTTATCCCGTGAGCTTTATGAAAAGCAGACGCACTTCCTGGTTGAGCTCATTCAGAACGCGGAGGACAACACCTACGGTGATGTGACTCCTAGTCTCAGCTTTACCTACAAGCGAGGTAGTCTGCGTGTCGATTGTAACGAGACTGGCTTCACCGAGAGAAACGTCAGAGCAATCTGCAAGATTGGTGAGAGTACCAAGGCTGGCCTTGGCCAGTCTGCTCGATACGTTGGCGAGAAAGGCATCGGCTTCAAATCCGTCTTCAAGGTTGCCAGCGAGGTTTATATATCCTCGCGCAGCTTTTCTTTCAAGTTTGATCAAGCACAAGCTGTCGGTCTCATTGCTCCCATCTGGTCTGAGTTTCCTGAACCTATCCGGCCTGGGTATACGTCGTTTTATCTCAAACTTTCCGAGAACGCCGACGAAGAACAAATCGCCCATGACATCCAACGTCTCGACCCTACCATGCTCTTATTTCTTAGGCGCTTGAGAGAGATCAATCTCAAAGCCACACTTATGGACGGCAGCACGTGGAATCAGACCCTTCGGCGACAGGACCCTTTGACTCAGGACAGTCATATCACCCAACTACATCGAGGACCCTCCATTTCCGACTACATTGTAGTAAAGCATCTCGTTCATAATCTCCCCGAAGAGCAGGGTCGGCTAGGGGTTACAGAATCTGAGATATCGCTCGCCTTTCCTCCTCTACATGAGACATCAGAAGATCATACTCACGCAGTTTATGCCTTCCTCCCAATCCGTGACTACGGGTTCAAGGTAGATCATTTCATGCCCCCAGCGTCTGCGAAATAATACTAATTTGGGAACAGTTTCTACTTCAAGGAGACTTTGTCCTCACCGCGAACCGGGAAGATGTTCCAGACAACCCATGGAATCGCGCTCTTCGTGAAGCCTGTGCCGATGCTTTTGTTCGAGCTATCCACCATTTGAACTCCGGACCTAGACGATACGATTGGATCAGTTACATCCCAGGCCGACATATACTTGGCTTCTTTGAACCGCTTAGAGACATGATCCTAGGCAAACTTTCCCAAGAGCCAATACTGGAGGCATGCTCTGGGAGGATGGCTGCGCCAGCGACGCTCACCTACGTCCCTCCATCCCGTTTTACCGACGATGATGGGTTGCCCCTAACACTATCTCCTAGCACCAAGGATTTGTACCTCTCTTGCTCGTATCCTGCGCTTAAAGATACTGTGTTGTCTCGCTTGGGTACTCGGACACTTGATGGCGAGGGCTTCCTTCAGCATCTTGGTTTGATGATTTCGACCACCACTGAACTTTTCCGCCAGAAACCCAGGGAATGGCATGAGAAGCTGGCCAATGCCTTGATCGCTCTCTACGAAGAGGAGCGGCATCGAGATTGCATCAAAGGCTTGGAGATCATTCCCTTGTCCAACAGCGAATGGGTCTCGGCGGACACAGGGCTAATCCATTTCAGCGAAGAAACCCAGCAGCTGAGAATTCCAGAAACAGTTCCGATGCGCACAGTGTGTAGATCCATCAAAGAGGATTCCTCACAAATCAATCTCTTTCGTCACCTCGGCGTCAAGCCACGGCTGGACAGCGCAGATGTATGTCTTCGCATCATCAAACTTCATGGCGATGTATCATTCAAGCCAGGCAGCTTGACACCCGCCCAACTTGAAGAGCATATCGCCTTTATGTTCAGAGCCTCTTTCCATCCGTTGGAGGTAATCGACTTGTGGTTCGCCACCACAGATAATCAACGTGTGAAGGGATCATCGTTATACATCCGTGGCCAATGCGAACCTGGGTCCTTGGAGGACCGGATTCGAAAGCATGTCGAGAAAAGCTATCCGGTAATCCACAGCGCATATACTCGAGACTTTTTACAAAACAGGTTAAAAAAATGGACGTGGACCCGATGGGCTCAGCAGTGCTTCCATATCCAGCCATCAACCTTTCCTAGGATCTTCATGGGTGCTCCCCGGGGTAATAGAGCTGGTACCCTCCGCCTTTCCAGGGAATTCGAATCTCTCTTCAGAGACTGTCGTTCGTCTGATGTTCTTGAACTGCTCAGACTGCGATGGCGAGATTACTCACACATTGTTGAGGAAGTCTTTACAATTGACAGCAAAGGTCTGGGAAACCCCGTGAAGGATTCTATCATGGCAATCAAAGTCAGATGCTGCGCAAAGGGAAAATCAAACGACCACTGCTTTCGAAGACTTAGGGATACCATTCTTCCATCATTAGACAAAATCGTTGATGGAGAGCCTTGTATTCCACTTCTGGATGTCGCTGGCCCACCGAAACAGTGGGAATTTCTCAAAGCCTTCCAAGTCTCGGTGCACCGAGGCATCGAGTACTACGTTAGGTGTCTACTGGCTATGGAGGGCTCTGCCAAAAAGCCCCTGAGAAAAACGGTCGCGCATATCTACAAGCGAATTCAAGCCGACTACATGGAAAACAAAAAGGAGATCAGGTACGAGAAGAACAGCTGGAGCGAATGATGACTTGGCTGACACTGGGCGCAGAAAAAGCTTCCTGCAGCAGCCACTGATCTTCACTTCTCTCTGTTCGTCTGGGAGTGATCCTGAGATGTGCTGGATGAGCGGCAAAGAATGCCTCGAAAAGAACTTGGACATTGCCATCGAGTATGAGAGCAGTGCTACCTTGTTTCGTCATATCCTCGGAACTGGAAGAAACGCTATGGAACGTCAACTTCACAGTCTCCGCGCCGTCACCAACGAAACGAGTCTAGGCGACATTCTGACATTTTTTGTCAAGATAGACCGACTTATTCAGGCTCAGGGCTCTCAATGGTTCAAAGCCGCTGCCGAGGAGCTGAAAAAGTCACTTCCAGTATTCCCCATTCTGAAAAACAAGAGCGACAACGAGTATGACGCACTCGCACCTCTCAACCCACCCTTTCCACCCTGGTTCATTGCTGATCGCGAGCACCTGCGCGATAGCTTCTCTGGATGCGTCAATATTCTTGCCATCTCTCCACGCGACATCCAGTCCATTCAGGGATTTCTCGAGGCCTTGGATGTTCAGCCTCGGATTCTCTCCGCAGTTGTCAAGGTCGAATCTCAGGCACTTGGCAAGCCGAAACTACACAAGGCCTACACACATTCTCTACGGCGAAAAGCTGCGTTTATTACTGCGTAAGATCTTACAACTCTCGCTGAATCAATGACCGCAGTCTATTCCCATCCGCTTACGCTTATGCTAATCTATTTACTGGTGAACAGGTTGATACCGAAACAGCTTGAAGGCCGAGATGATCTTGTCGGGGAGGTTCTTGGCGTTGAAGTCAATCTTGCGGCTGGAGTTGTGCAAAAATACACATTCGAATACGGAGGTCGGCACTTTTCAGGTGCCGACGGTCCAGGTGAGGTTGCCCTCTCGAAGCAGAACGGCAGACTACAGGTATTTATGACAAGGGAGAACATTTCAGCGACTGTGCCCCCTCCCGAGCTTGGAAATGAGATATGTGATCGGTACGGAATCGTCAATTTAGCTTACCGTAACCTGGTTCACTTCTCCCTGGGCGAAAACAGTCTACCCCGATTATCAAGCGCTTTTACAAGGGAAGGGATCCATGTCCCCTACTCGGACAACGAAACTGCTGCACTTTGGCGGGACGAGCTTTCAGATGATGTCTTGACTGACGATGAGGACGAGACACAAGACGCCTCAGAAGACAAATTCGAGTCGAAATTCAAGCATATCCCAGCTGGCCTTTTAGGCGAAACTGACGGAGAGGACCGACGACTTCCACTGAAGTATTTCAAATGGTCAGAGAGAATTCTGTTCCGAAGCACGTCTTCTGATCCAGGCACGGGTTACCAAACGGTGCTCCGGCAGGAACCAGCACATAGCCAATATGCAGCAGAAGTTCTGGTGAGTCCTAATCAAACATGGCGCAACTATTACAGCTTTATCTAACAACATGGGGGAACAACCAGACATCAGTGTTTCTACACCGGGAACTGGGCAGTTTGTACAAGCCAGATGATCACTGGACCAGCCCCCAACGCTACAAAGCTGGCTATAGCAGATTCTCTCAAGCAGTTGCGTCTTGTGCGACGTTCACTATCACCGGCCCTGAGGTGAGCCGCGAATTCTCGGCTGGTCTGGCCAAGCGCGGCTTTCAGGAAGCAAGCACCTGGGTCTGGAAACACAGTGACCCGACATATCACCTTGACATGGCGGTTTCGCCAGGGGGGCCGACATCTGACTTTGACTGGACGAGCCAGCAATTTGAGAGAGTGAGTGTTGCTAATACCGCTAGAGATAGATATATATTGACGAGTTGGAAACCGTTTCTAGATGCGCGCATTTCGAACAGATAAGCAAAAAAAGTTCAGTTTCGGTGTGAAGGATATTCACGTCTTAATTCGCATCTCAAACATATTCACCAGCCCTACCATTCATCTATTCGTCGACCCGTGGCGCCTGTTCTGCTCGGAGAGATTTGCCTTACGCGGCAACTGGACTTTTGCGGCCACTATTCTCGACCCAAGGACGAGTGGCGATTTCGATCCAGCAGGCGCTGTTCAACCTCCGATCCGGCTGTCACTATCACCACCAGGGTCACTTGCGGTCTCTCAAAGCTTTGGACAATACGGAGAGTTATCAAGACAATCACTCTGGAACGGATCCTGCAACACGCCTATCGGTTCGATGGGCACTGACGGCCCCTATTTACCTCCACATTCAAGGCTCGGCCCACAGGAGCCACACGAACCGATGCCGGCGTACGGCTGGTCGCCTCAACAGACTTGGCAGGAGGGAAACCAGGGAGCCTGTCACTGGCCAAGCCCATGGCAGGCCGGCATGCCTTGGACTCCGGCGGTCCATCCTGCACATCCGATGCATCAACCCCATAACCACCAGTTTCTAGATGTTCCAGGACAACACATTCACAGAGGAAGCCTTGGAAGATCGGCCAGTGACTATCGCCCATGGTCACCATCCTATTGTCAACCCACAATACCTCAGCCATCATCAAATCCCACCCACAATCCATCCACTACCCCTGTCTCTATTGGTTTCCCCAACAATGACACTGGTTCTGCCACCGAGTTTTTGTACAAACCGCTAAACAAAGACGATATCAGACTCCTCCTGCTCCATCCAGGCCAAGAAGATGATCGACTACGAGCAGTTGTTTACCGCTGCCCGCTTCTTGCGGCAAACAACTTTCAAGCAATTTCGTACACATGGGACAGCAGTGAATTATCGCACTCACTATGGACCCCTGAGGGCATAATCAAACTCAGTGCCTCACTTCACGCTACGCTGCGCTGCATAAGACACGAGAAGCAGCCAGTACTTCTCTGGGCTGATGGAATCTGTATCAATCAGAGCGATCAAAATGAGAAGTCTGAACAAATCCGTCTCCTAGCGCAAGTCTTTCAGCGTGCGACATGTGTCTTGGCATGTCTAGGAAGCGATAGCAAGGGCGATAGCGCTATGGAAGCTTTGATGCAGATCCGTGTTCATGACGCTCTACCAGAGGAATGGCCCAAGGATCTTGCACATATACCTGAGGCATGGAAGAGAGGTATACCACCGCCTGATGACCCGATCTGGACCGACATAGGTGCTCTCTTCGAAAGATCTTGGTTCGAGCGAGCATGGATCATCCAAGAACTGCTTGTGGCTACTAGTGTCAGCGTTATCTGCGGGAAGTGGATGATAGACTGGAATGACCTCCTCGCCGTCGTCAGAATCCTCACACGCGTTTCTCAGCATCCGCTTGAGCAGGCACTTGGCAAGGCTCAAAGCAAATTTAGTCGGTTCTCAAAACTGGCAAAGTGTCGCGAGGCCGAAGCCAAGCACGAGCGCCGTCCCCTACTTGATCTTCTCGAGGACTTCAGAGATTCCAAGTCGTCCATCGATCACGACCGCTTCTTTTGTCTTCTCGGTCTGGCAAAAGACGGCAACAACAAGAACTTTGTTGTTGATTACCGTCTCAGCTTTGACCTTGTTGTCCGTAAGTACGCTTGGGCATTTATCGAGCAAGGGAGAGTCTTGGAGCTTCTCCACAGAGCGGGAATCGATTCACGCACACAAGACTCCTTCCCATCCTGGATTCCAGATTGGACGGTCCCAAAACCAAGCAGTCTACGCACACTGGAGGCACAGGGCATGCCTTGTGCGGCTTCGAAACGTCGTGGCCCTTGGCTTGATAGAAGTCTAATGGATAATTTGGAACTACGGGTAGAAGGATTCAGAGCCGACGAAATAGGGTACATCAGCGAGACTTCGAACGTTGCGGAAGAACTGGGCTTGTACATGGATGAGGTCGACAGCATGATCGCCTCTTCATCTTACCATCGCGAGGGAGACCTCAAATGGACAGCCCCTATCGCCGGAGCATGGCGCCGCGGGTCTGATGGCCACTCTTTGAAGCCTTCATACTTGGCATTGCGAGAGTGCCTGGCTATGGACGGAGGCAATTCTGAGGAAATCAAGGCATGGAAGAAGGTACCGCGCAAGACCGGGACCAAGGCAAAAAGCACGTCTTGCAAGGACCCGAACCACATTGCTGAATCCAGGGACTCTCTTTGGGCAAAGGGTCAAGATTACTACCTCGCCCTTCAAGGCAACTTGACTGGTTGGAGGTTTGTGGTCACCAAGCAACATCGTGTCGGCATTGTTCCACCTACGGCTAAAAAAGGGGATGTTGTGTTTGTCATCCACGGCGGTGTAGTGCCATTCCTGCTCAGAAAGGAGAAAGCATTCAGGGGCTCCTTTTCCCTTGTGGGAGAGTGTTACATCCACGGCCTGATGAACAATGAAGCGGAAACACTCTGTGCAAGCTCGGAGCAAGTCATTTCTTTGCGATGAGGCTATCTGAACGAAGGGTACATTGTATGAAAGTAGGTAGTTCAAGACGATCTTCTGGCTCAGTTCCCATCAGAGGACGGGCTGCAACTATCAAGTAGTTCAAGATGTTTTCATGAGGTGGAGTTTTATTAACCATTTGCGTGGAATATTACAGTATTAAAGAGCGGTCTCAAGTACAGGTCGATGAAGTATCGATACAATAACAGCTGTATAGGTTATAGTATTATTCGGGATGGAGGTGTGTGTTAAGAACCCTTTTCTTTGTTTTGTGAGCTAGCTGATGGCTTCGTTGGAAACAGTCGCAGCCTGTCGGCAGAGAGAATACTCTTCAATTGTGAAATACATGTATGTGTGTTGTGAAAAAACATGTAGCGGGAATTATTATTACTATTATTCTTAATAATTTCCCGTCTAATCTGTTGTCAAATGTAATACACGTTACTCTAGTAGCATTGTCACTGTCGAAAGAAATTATCCAATCTGCTCAACATAGCTCTAGGGTAACAACGAAGCTTAGTCAAAAGAATTCTCCACTTGAGTCATTGGGTTACAAGAGCCTCAGCCCTGTCATGGCGGTTCACTTGCAATACGCCAGTGCAGGGATCTACTGTCTTGGACGCGCCTGGTCTATGTCGTAAAAAACAAATACAACGTGGAACTTGGACCCAACAAAGGATCGTAGTCCAGCGTACCAAGTAAAATGCCGATAGTCAACTCAATTGGATTCCCAAAGTGGACTAAACTACTGCTTACTCTTTTTCCCCAGCCTCATCCGCTATGGACCAGCAGACAGGGATCATGACAACGTTCTCCTGGGTAGTTGTGGAACTCTTGGCGGGCCGGGTTCAGCCCAATGAGAAGAAATGAGGCGACGAGATGATGAAGTTGCAGATCAAGGTCACATCGAGTCTCGGGTACTGTTGCACCGGCACGCGTCACGGCTGATGCGACAGTGCTGACAGGCGCCTTCGTATCAATCAGGATCCTTGGCGGATGGAGATGAGGCACCTGCATCATGCACGATACACGAATGTCCATTTACGGAAACGAGGCGTGGGTTCGTGGCTGAAGGTTGCATAGCCTAGTCGTGGATCAATGGGCTGATGGACGAGCAATAGGGCTGAATCGAGAAAGGGAGCCAGATAGAGCCACGGCCTAGAGTCGTGATAATGTTGGATCCTTGTCCTTGCAGAGGATAATAACTTGCTCCCCCTCTCCTGAGCTACCGTGTCTTGTTGATCACTTCTGTTTAATCACTCTCACTGCAACATGATGCATGCGTTTCACCATCTCGCCGTGCTGTTGATCGGCAGCCTGCCTGCATCCGCTTCCACCCTCCCACATCCCGACGGTTACCGTCATGTCAATGCCAGCTGCAGCAAGAGCGTTGCAGTACCCGCGGTGTGGAACGGGTTCGGGTACCTGTTCAACATCACCGTGGGTACTCCTCCGCAGGAGCTGACGATGCTCTGTGACTGGACTTGGATGTCTCTCTTTGTTAGATCAGGAAGGTGTCTCAACCAATACGACCCTTCTTTGTGTCTCGGTAGCTCCGGCCAGACATGGTTTGATGAGAAAGCATCCACTTCATTCGCCAACACGTCGTTGCCTCAACTGTCATGGCCGCTGACGGCCTTCGCCCCGAACTTCACCGTCGACTACGGAACGGATGACGTGTGCATCGGCGACGTTTGCTCCGCCGGAACGGTCCTACAGGTGTCAGATTTCCCGTACCCCGGTGAGGGGATCCCCAAGGTCCCATTCGGCGGCATCTTCGGCATGGCCCCGGTTACGGCTGGTCTCAACGAAACATTCCACCCTGCCAATTACCAGGCATGGAAGGCCGGGAGACTCGGTTCTCTCGTAGGCTGGAACTCTTGTGCCGCACTCGCATCGTCCGATCCGTGTCTCGGTGGTGAGGCGAAGCTTGTTTTTGGCGGTACTGATTCGTCCTTGTACGATAATGATACGCTGCGGATATACGAGATCCAGAATCCAGACTGGTTATCCGATGCCTTCTACCCGCTTACGCCCCCACGGGAAAACTATTGGACGACTCCACTGACAGGCAGTTGGATCCTTGGAAACTCAAAGGAAGAGTCCCGGAACTTTGCGGTTCCTTTTAGCGGCTCCAACGGCAGCGATGTTACTCCGCTTGCAGTTCTTGACGAGGGCTCTGAAGGTCTTGGTGCACCTCTGTCGCTCAACGCATACAATTGGTTAGTCGATCAAGTAAGAGGCACTGTTGCATCGAACGATACCATTGAGGAGATCCTTGCCCAAGGATCCTCAGGATTCAATACCGCCGAGCAGGATTGGTACACCGTATCCTGCGACGACATGGACAGTTACCCCAAGCTTGTGTACGAGCTCAATGGGCACACCAACTACACTGTTCCCCCGCAGGATTATGTCACCAAGATTGGTGACTCGTCAACATGTTATCTTAACGTCAACGCGTGGAAGTATGGTCGTACTGAAGATGGAAACGCCAAGGTGGCTCTGCTGGGTCTTGCGTTCTTGAAGCGGCTGTACGTGGTGTTGGATTTTGAGACCCAATCCTTTGGGCTTGCGCCTCTTTCTGCGTAAACTGTGGGTTGTATTTTTATCCATTTAGCTAAGACTTGTTGATTGAAGCGCGACTGGGAGAGGATCGCGCTTGATTTTGGCAGTAGATCTCCAACACACCAACTGAACCATTTGATATCCATTTCACACCACTTCTTTCTGAAAAATTATGATTTTTGATCAGGGATTTTTGAAGTAATGAAGTGAAGTTTAGATAATTTTAGAATATTGTGAGATTGTCATAAAGTGTGATTGGGACGACATCTTGGTGAGATTTTGTCATGGAGAACCAGCACAACTTACATGTACAGCAGAATGCATGCCATGATATGGAGGAATTGATCAACACACTCATTTCGATGACTCCATTGACAGATTGGTACTTTGGTGTTCTCACATGTAATTGATAGTGCATATTATTTCTGCGTACGACCCAGTAATGTGGCGTTGTCCCAGACATGCAGCCATAAGCAAGAGACGCAAGAGGAACCAACGAATCAAGACGCAAAACAACACTCTACAGTTATTGTGGCGGGGTAGTCAAGTCTCTTGTCATTCTACTCATGGACACGCTTGACGTCAATCAAGTTTGGGGGACCAAACACTTTCTTTACCTCCTCTGTCTCGATCGTGCGCAAGTACCAGGCCACCACATTGGGGAAACGCTTCCTCTCGGATGCATCAATAATGTGCATGAATGCCCAGAGAAGAGAAGATGCGCCCGTCAAGTCGGCCAACGTAAGCTCGTCTCCAGCCAACCACTTCCGGCCGTCGAGATGCTTCTCAAGCACGTTTAAGGCAAACTCGAGGCGAGCCAGAGCCTTGGTCTCGGTAGATTGGTCAAACGGTGCAATTCCCACTCGCCAAACGACAAGGTCTAGCATGTGTGGGTAGACTTCACCATCAAAGAAAGATATCCACTGTCGAATCTTGGCTGAAGTTGCAGCATCACGGCCAAGGAGTTGTCCAGAATAAGGCCCAGACTGAGCCAGATACTGCGCGATAGCATCCGACTCGGGGAGTAAAAGTCCGTCTGCTCCTTCGAAAGCTGGAACTTTTCCTGCTGGAAATTTGGCCAGGAACTCTGGTGTCTTGTTGTCTACCATGTGCTGGTACGGGGCGATTTCAATTTCAAGCCCGTTGAGCTTTGCGGCCGCAAGAATCTGCCCATGTTAGAATACAATCGCAACAGTAACTGAGAAGCATGTCTTTACCTTGAAGACCCTGCCATTGGGCATGAAAGAATACAGTTTCCCAAAAGGTGCCATTGTGATGTTGGTGAAAAAATGTCAAGACTATTCTTGCAACGTCGAGGGATAAGCCAGTTCCACATTCACAATAAACGGACCTTGGCATATCTAGATCTGACTTCACATGCGCGAACCAACACGTCTTGTTCCCCCTGCTCAGCCCTGTTTCCCCTTGCAAGAGCCGTGCCACTGCGGCATTTCCTTTCCTTGGCCCTCCCACCTGGCATATTACCGCAGATCCACTCGTGCTGACGACTCGTAACCTTAAGCTTATTCGTCCGTACGCCAGAGAGCTACGGGCGCTCCCGTCCCTAATCATGCGAGTTTCGGGGCTAGGTAAATTACTTCCGACTCGAGCAAGGCTCCCCAGTCGGAGGATCTGCCGGGCGTAGGGGGTGGATCTAATAGCGGAGATCGAGCTTCGTGTTCACTCAGGTACATGCTACGTACAGGTAATCTCAGGCCCAAAAGATGATTCTATTTCCGGAAAAGCTTGATATCCTCTCTTTCCCCAACCTCACAGTTCGTCCCGTCGAATTCCGAATGTCTCATCCAGCCAGGCAAACATCTTGTAGTGCATGAGGGCCAAAGCTCCAATCTTGGCCTGCAGACCACCGCCCTCGACGCCGCCCTTGCCGATCCACAGATGCTTCTCCGCCGGTCCGAGAGCAGAAAGGCCATCAAAGATGGGATGAGCATTCTGCTGTGGCGTAAAGTAGAACGAGTCAGCTGCGCCGGTGATCAATGTGGGACACTTGATCTTGGACAGGTACCCATCCTTGAGGGAGAACTTTTGCATGGTCCGCATGACGTCTGCAGGTGTCTTGACGCCGTATACCCACTTGCTGTGACCGAATTCCCAAGCAAGCTGAAAGTTGACTGACGCCAGCCGGTCAATGACCCAGTTGAAGAAGCCATCGCTCAGCCATCCGCTCAGCCAGCCATTGATGAACCACGGCGGCATGCGGCTGCGGGTAATGTCGAAGAGGTCCAACGGCCCGTCGCATGACACGACTGCCTTGACGCGGGGATCCGCAGCAGCGCGGAGGGAGAGGTAGCCTCCGAGAGAAGCGCCAAACACGGCTAGGCGGTCCACGTCGAGATTATGCGCCGGAGCCAGCTCCCCGATGACATGATCCAGGACTTTGCTGGTGACGTGCTCCCAGTCAGGGCGTAGATACAGCTTGTCCTTGCGCAGTGATAGGCCTTGGCCGGGTCCGTCGAAGCTAAAGACAGCATAGCCACGTGGTAAGGCGCCAGCAGCACCGTAGTAGTAGAGCTCCTCCTGAGTCGAGTCAAAACCGCCGGTCTGAACAACAACAGGGATCTTGCCGGAGAGTTGATGATGAAGGGCCGGGAGGTAGAGCCGTCCGGGCAGGGTCTTGCCACCCTCGTAAGGGATGTCGACTTTCCTCACCGAGCCATCCAGCAGGATCCAGCCCTTGTCAAAGGCATCGGCACTCGCCACGGCAGATGAGAGGATCCTCGGGTCCTCTGGCGTGCAGTGGAGGAGGAACTCGCTGGCCCGGAAGTAGTTGGACGCTCGGATGTAGCCCCACGGCGCACCGGGACCATCTCCAACGGCTTTGGCCTCATCAGCGAGGGCCAGTGCCTTCTGGGCCTGCTCGTACCAGGCGTGGTACCAGCTCTCAGGATCTCCATCCTTGATGCGTGCCGCGGTGGCAAGGCACTCTCCGGTCTCGGCACCGAGATATGGGGCGGTCCCGAGAAGGCGAAGAAACTCGAAATTGAAGAACGTAGAGGGGAAGATTTGGTGCATTGTGCCGACGATTGGATGACAGAGATGTCTGGGGGAAGTGTAGAGTGAACCGTGAAGTGCGTGTGGGAAGATGTGAGGCAGAAGTGGAAGAACACGCCCAAGGGGGTAAATATGCATCGGTTGGACAGAAAGATACCTCTCGATGGGGCACACAAAGTCCTAGGCTCCGCTATCTCCATCTTACCTCAGCCCCCAAAGCCTCGTTTCTTATGATACCCGGCCGTTGTAACCCGGAGCTCTCCTATGTCATCTGCGGTCCGGGACTGTCGTGCTCAGCCCATCAGCATGAATCGACCCAGATGAAACGAATCCAGTAATCCGTATCTGAATCAGGTAGGAGGCTATGAGACGGCACAGCTTTTGCGTATTTCCTTGCGTATCGTGATGTACCTATACAATCCTGAGGAGGCAAGCCGTATAAGTCTACAAGTTGGACGGACTCGATCACTTGATATCAACCCCCTGACCTGTAAACCTTAGCCAGCCCATTGTTGACCATCTTCTCCATTCTCTACTTACTCATTCCTTACTCATACTAAGACATTGACCATCCATACTCATCAACTGGTCACAATGGGGGCTCCCAACCCGACAAGAGAACCCATCGCCATTGTTGGCACAGCATGCCGCTTCCCCGGTGGAGCAAACACCCCATCCAAGCTATGGGACCTCCTCTGCGAGAAGAGAGACGTACAGACATCCATCCCGCCAGAAAGATTCAACCCAGATGCCTTCTACCACAGAAATGGGGAGAAGAGCGGTTGCACAGACGTCAAGAAGGCCTACCTCTTGACTGAGGACATCCGTGCCTTTGATGCGTCTTTCTTCAAGATCAACCCGAGGGAGGCTGAGGCCATGGACCCTCAACAGCGGCTGCTTCTTGAAACTGTCTATGAAGCTACTGAGGCTGCTGGCCTCCCCTATGAGGACCTCAAGGGGTCCAACACCGCCGTATATGTCGGCTCCATGACAGGAGACTACCATGAGATGCTCCTTCGTGATCCTCAGGATATGCCCAAGTACATGGCAACGGGCACAGCTCGAAGTATCCTCTCAAATCGTGTATCCTACTTCTTCGACTGGAAAGGTCCTTCCATGACCATCGACACAGCATGTTCCTCCAGTCTTGTTGCCGTACATGAGGCCGTCACGGCACTCCGTCTAGGAGTATCAAACATTGCCTGTGCTGCTGGCTCCAACTTGATTCTTGGCCCAGAAATGATGATTTCAGAGTCCAAGCTTCACATGCTCTCACCAACCGGACGAAGCAAGATGTGGGACGCTTCGGCCAACGGCTATGCCCGAGGTGAAGGTACAGCAGCCATCATGATGAAGACTCTGTCTCAAGCACTGAGTGATGGAGACCATGTCTACGGAATCATCCGTGAGACTGGTGTGAACTCGGACGGACGTTAGTATCCCCTCCCTACGCCATACTCAGGGGTAATACTAACTATTTTCAGATACCAATGGCATTACCCTACCAAGTTCAGAGTCCCAGAAGACTCTGATCAGGCAAACATATACCAATGCCGGTCTAGATCTCATCAAAGAACGATGCCAGTTCTTTGAGGCTCATGGAACAGGCACCCCTGCCGGTGATCCCATCGAGGCCCGTGCTATTCATGAAGCCTTCTTTGAAGACGCTGCAGGCACCTCAGACCAGATGTTTGTCGGCTCTGTAAAGACCGCCATTGGACATCTTGAGGGTTGCGCCGGTCTCGCCGGCCTCATCAAGGCTCTTGAGGCCGTTCGGACGGGTGTAATCCCTCCCAACCAACTCTTCAAGAACCTCAACCCTGCCCTCAAGCCTTTCGCAGGCAACCTCTCCATTCCTACAGAAGCACTGCCTTGGCCAGAGATTGCGCCTGGCACACCCCGTCGTGCAAGTGTCAACTCTTTTGGTTTTGGCGGAACCAATGCCCACGCCATCTTGGAGAGCTTTGACAACACACCTCAACTAGGCCCTGCAGGAGGCATCCTCTCTTACCCTCTTGTTCTATCAGCCAACTCGGAAAAGTCTCTCCGAAGACAGATCTCCCAGCTGCATGACACGATACAAGAGAGTGGAGAGGAGGGAGCAGAGGCCATTCTCTATACGCTTGCACAAAGACGCTCTCAGCTCCCAGTCAGAGCCTACTTCTCAGGGCATACTCGAGAAGAGCTTCTGAAGAGGCTCAGTGCTGCATCAGCTGAGGATGCCACTATTGCAGTTGCCAGCCAAGAGACTACAAACCAGACTCCGCGCATCCTTGGCGTCTTTACTGGCCAAGGTGCTCAATGGCCGACCATGGGTCGTGAGATCTTGAAGTCCTCCGCTTTTGCACGAGATCTCATGGCACGACTAGAAACGTCCCTTTCGAACCTTTCAGACCCACCAAACTGGACACTGTCTGAACAGATCCTTGCAGACCCCGAAACGTCTCGGCTGGGCGAGGCCGCGGTTTCCCAGCCTGTTTGCACTGCAGTTCAGTTGATGCTCGTTGAACTACTTCGCCAGGCTGGCATCACCTTCAGCACTGTGATTGGCCACTCATCCGGAGAGATCGCCGCTGCTTATGCAGCTGGCCTCCTTACCCCTGAGGATGCCATCCGTATCGCCTACTGTCGTGGTGTTTGTGCCAAGCTTGCTGGTGGCGAAGAGGGACAGAATGGCTCCATGATGGCCGTGGGTTTGTCTTACGAAGAGTCTGCTTGCTTCTGCGAGGACCACTTCCCTGGTCGTATCGATGTCGCTGCTAGCAACGCTCCCAGCAGTGCTACACTTTCAGGAGACAAGGACGCCATCTTGGAAGCAAAGGCACTTCTGGACGAGCAAGGAACGTTTGCTCGTGTCTTGAAGGTCGACACGGCGTATCACTCTCGTCACATGCAGCCTTGTGCCGAGCCCTATATGGCACTCCTTCGCGAGTCAAACATCCAGCTTTTGCCTGGTGATGACTCTTGCGAGTGGTTCTCGAGTGTCATTGGAGAGCGTATGAGTGCCTTCACTCATGGTCAGCTGCTGACAGGCGAGTACTGGGTAGAGAACATGGTCAAGCCGGTCCTCTTCACATTGGCTTCGGAGCTCGCTGCTGATAGCAAGTTGCCATGCCATGTTGCCCTCGAGGTTGGTCCTCATCCAGCTCTCAAGGGTCCCTTTAGCCAGACATTCAAACGGGCTACGGGTTCTCAGCTGCCTTATCGGGGAGCCTTGACTCGTAATGTGCACGACGTTGAGGCTCTCAGTGATGCTCTTGGTTTCGTCTGGGCTCGTCTTGGCAAGTCTGCTGTTAGCTTTGCCAGCCACGCCGAGTTATTCTCCGTTTCAAAGACGAGTTTGTCAACAAATCTGCCTTCTTACCCATGGGATCACTCTCAGTCTTTCTGGAAGGAGTCTCGCAAGTCGGCCAACTTCCGCCAACGCACAAGCCCCCCGCACCCCCTACTAGGTGCTCGCTCGACAGAAGATGCGACCCAAGACCTAAGATGGCTCAACATTTTGCACCTGGATGACGCCCCCTGGCTAGAGGGCCACAAGGTCGAGGGTCTTGTTGTCTACCCTGCCGCCGCATACCTTGTCATGGCCATGGAATCGGCCAAGTCGATCGACGATACCAAGACCATCCAGCTTGTCGAACTCTTCGATGTTCAGATCCTCAGTGCCATCCAGCTTAGTCAAGATTCGCAAGGCGTTGAGACCCTGTTCACTCTTGAGATCAACAATGTCACCTCTACTGTTGCTACTGCGAGGTGGTCACTTTTCACCTCCATTGTCGGACGAGGTAGTAACTGGAAGTGCAATGCCAAGGGACACCTGCGTGCCGAGTTTGACTCCGGGGTGCAAGACTCGCTTCTACCGTCGCGTAACCCTCCTGTGGCATCCCTAACCTCCGTTGACATGGAGCGTTTCTACGCCTCTCTGGCCGAGATTGGCCTAGAGTACACGGGTGCCTTCAAGCATCTGTTCAACGTCCAGAGACAATCGGGCTTTGCTACTGCCAAGGCCAGTCAGATGAGTACTGATTTCTCCACCATGATTCATCCTGCTCTGCTCGATTCGGCCTTCCAATCCCTGTTCGCGGCGTACTGCTGGCCCGATGATGGTAGCCTTGCTGCACCTTTTGTGCCGACATTCTTCAAAAGTCTTCGCATCGCCAGCCTTGGCCATGTCGAGAACGGTCAAGAGCTGGCAATTGACTCGTATCTGACGGATACCAACGATAGAGAGATCACTGCCGATCTCGATATCTTTACCAGCGACAATGAGCAGCCCCTTCTGCAGCTTCAAGGCCTGACCTGCACATCATTGCTCAGGCCCGGGCCCAGCAACGCCAAGGAGTTATACACGCAAACCAAGTGGGAGGTCGACATCAGTTGTGCTGTCGTGTCGCTCGATGTGCAACAGCACGATGCTGAAGAGGATCTGGAACTTGTCGATCTGTGCGAACGCCTGTCGTACTATTACCTAAGGGAGCTCAACCGAAAGGTTGACCGTAGCGAGGTTCCGGCCATGGATTGGCACTACCAGCGCATCTTTGAGTGGATCGACTACCTCTTCCCAATCATCGAAGCTGGCAAGCACACCACGATCCGAAAGGAGTGGTCAGCAGATGAAGGGTCATGGCTCCTCCAGCAGGCTTCCAAGTTCCCTGACCAAGTAGATCTCCTGCTTATCCAAGCCGTTGGTGAGAATCTGACTGAGGTTGTGCGCAAGGAGACCACTATGTTGGAACACATGGTCCGCAACGATGTGCTCAACCGTTTCTACAAGTTCGGTCTGGGCTTCCAACGTGCTAACGGTTATCTAAGTCGCATCTCAAAGCAGATCGCTCATCGATACCCACGGATGAAGATCCTGGAGATCGGTGCTGGAACTGGCGGTGCAACTAAGGGCATCCTCGAGTCTCTTAGTACCACCTTTGAGAGTTACACATTCACCGACATCTCCACAGGGTTCTTCGAAGCTGCTGCCGAGGCCTTTGAGCCGTGGGTGTCGAAGATGATCTTCAAGCCTCTCAATGTGGAGAACGATCCAGTCGAGCAGGGTTTCTCAGAGGCGCAGTACGACTTCATCGTCGCTTCCAACGTACTCCACGCAACAAAGTCACTCTCAGATACTATGCGCAACGTGCGAAGACTTCTCAAGCCTGGTGGTCAGCTCTTGCTACTCGAGGTCACGAGTGACATTGTTCGTGTGAGATTGATGATGTCCGGCCTCTCTGGATGGTGGCTTGGTGGTGACGATGGTCGTCGATATGCACCAACGATCACTGTACCCGAATGGGACTCTTTGCTGCAATCGACTGGCTTCTCTGGTGTTGATCATACGGTCAACGACTTCCATGACGCCTCGAAGTACATGACCTCCGTGATGCTGTCGCAGGCTGTTGACGACAATCACGTTCCAGTCCTTCGACAACCTCTCGGCAGTGCTCTGGATTGGCTTCCTCAACGATGCATCACAATCATCGGCGGGAACAGCATTGCCCAGCAAGTCTCACGGACTCTACTTGCAATGAATGGCGCTTCGCAGGATCTGATCAACCATGTCGATTCGTTCGAGCAGCTTGCTTCCACGCCCGAGTTGCCCCTGCGAGCTGTTCTTATCCTCGAAGATCTCGATAAACCGGTCTTGAAGAACATGACGTCGGAGAAGCTTTCAGGTCTGCAGAGAACTATCAACGACTCCCGTCAAATTCTTTGGGTGTCCAAGGGCTGCCAGAAGGACGAACCATACGCGAACATGTCGACGGGTCTATGCCGCAGTCTCGCCTCGGAGTATCCCCACATCCAGCTCCAGCACATTGACATTGAGACCGACCTTGACCCGTTGGTTGTATCTCGCATCGTCGAGGCTCTGATCAGAATCGTGTACAAGGCAACATTCAAGCAAGAGGACGATCTCCTGTGGTCGCATGAGGCTGAACTCATTTTGGAAGACGAGGGACGATGGCTGATTCCCCGAATCCTCCCTGATGATAGGCTCAATGACCATCTCAATTCCGGCAAGATGAAGATCAAGACCAACGCTTCACTGGTAGACACGCCTATTGAGATCCAGAAGACCGGCAGCCAGTGGGTCATCTCTCAGTCCGTTCCCTCACTACCGATCTCAGACAACGCAGACTATGTTCGCATCAAGGTCAGCTATTCGACACTGCACGCTGTCCGTGTCGGAGGTAGTCGAGTGTACTTGAGCTATGGTCATAGAGTGGCCGAACCGGCTGCTCCCGTCATTGCTCTCTCTGAGACGGCCGGGTCCATCATCTCGGTTCCTGACTCGCAAGTCTTTGATGAGCTGCAAGGTTTCAATATCAACCAATCAGTTTCACTACGTCATCTCGCCCTCACAACCGTCGTGGAGGGCGTCTTGGCTGAATGTGAAGCTAGCGCTGCTATCATCCTCCATGAGCCAGACAATTACCTGGGAGCTGCTCTTGAGACAAAGTGCCGCGAGACTGGTCTCAAGCTCATCAAAACCACTTCTAAATCAGGACAAAAGGGCGACGCCATCTTCATTCATCCTCTTGCTTCCGAGCGAGTCGTCAAGAAGGTCTTGCCGCTTGTTGAGGTTGCCGTCGTCGTTGACCTCTCGGGTAGGGACTACAGCGCTGTTGACTCCCCACTCCGACGTCACGTGCCAGCCTCTACCAAATTCCTTGAGCTCTCAGACCTGATTGGTGACGTCACGTGTAGTCTTCGCGACGTCAACATCCAACGCGTCTTGACCGCGTTTGAGTTTTCAATCAAACCTCCTTCCGATGGACCTGTCGTCAATATCTCGGAGATCTCCGGGCTCCAGGCGTCAGGAACGTCTTATGCCGCTGTGGTAGACTGGTCGACCGAGAAGCCAATTCCAGTCCAAGTCCAACCGCTGCAGGCAAACCGTCTTCTGCGAAGTGATAGGACTTACCTTTTGGCCGGTTGCACGGGTGGTCTTGGCAAGGCTCTCTGCCGATGGATGGTCACTGCCGGTGTTCGACATCTCGCCCTCACTACCCGCAATGTCGAAGCCATCGACAAGGTTTGGCTTGAGAGCCTTCGTCTGCAGGGCGCCAATGTCAGACTCTTTCAAGTAGACGTGGGCGACAAGGCTGCCCTGGAGCGTGCCCATGCTCAGATCACAGTCGAAATGCCCGCTATTTGTGGTGTTGCCAACGCTGCTATGGTTTTATCCGATCGCTCCTTTGGCGAACTCAAGGTTGGCGACTTTGAAAAGGTCTTTGGGCCCAAGGTTCGGGGTACACAGAACTTGCATGAGCTGTTCCAGGATGAACCGCTGGACTTCTTCATCATGTTCTCCTCACTGGCCAGTGTGGTCGGTAACCGAGGACAGGCAAACTATGCCGCGGCCAACTTGTTCATGACAGCAGTTGCCGAGCAGCGACGAGCAAAGAACCTCGCTGCGTCAGTTATTCACATCGGCATGATTCTCGGTGTGGGCTATGTGTCGTCCACTGGCGCATATGAGGCGACGTTGAGACAGTACAACTACATGCCCATCTCCGAGCCTGACTTCCTCAACATGTTCTGTGAAGCTATCCTGGTGGGCCAGCCAGGATCCAACCACGTCCCAGAGCTCATTACTGGCCTCAACCGGTACAGTCTGCAGGAAGATGCCCCCAAGTTCTTCTGGCATGAGAACATGCGCTTCTCTCACCACACCCTGGAAGAGCAACATCAAGAATCGACCTCCACCACCAAGGCCTCCATCTCTCAGCGCCTTGCTCAAGTTCAATCACCTGCCGAGATGCTCGAGGTCGTAGAAGAAGAGTTTTGCACCAAGTTGGAGCGAATGCTTCAGGCTGAGAGTGGCACGATCAAGGTCTCACAGCCCTTGATGAGTCTGGGAGTCGACTCGTTGATCGCCGCTGAGATCCGGTCTTGGTTCTTCAAGGAGCTTGATGTTGACATGCCGGTTCTGGAGATCCTCAATACGGCATCGGTTGCTGAGATCTGCTCGACTGCCGTAGCAAGTCTTGCTACTCTTGCTCCCCAAGAGCAAACCGACACAAAGACCCTGGTTACGAGCGAGGTAAGTTGATCGCACCAAACCTTTGTTCCAGTGTTAGTACTAACATTACACAGGCTGTTCAGTCTCTCAATGCCGTCTCTGGAAACGGGTCCGCATCCTCTCGAGCGCCCACCGAGTTCAACTCGTCCACTCTCAAGAGTGGTGCCCAGTCTACCCAAGGAACAAGTGTTTCTGGTGACAAGGATACGACCTCTGTTGATGGAAGCGCCAAGGTTGAACGGAGTGGACCACTGTCATTTGCCCAGGAACGAATGTGGTTCCTGCAACAGTATCTGCAAGATGCTACCACGTTCAACGTCACAATGGCGTATCGCATCACTGGACCCCTGCGTGTGAATGACCTAGAGAGTGCTTTCCATAAGGTCATTCAGCGCCATGAATCTCTCCGGACCGGCTTCCACATGCACCCTGAGACGACCGTCCCAACTCAGATCGTGTATGAGCAGTCGCCATTCAGGTTGGAGCAGCGCACCGACTCAGATGTCACAAAGGAATTTGAGGACCTGCAGAACACTCACTATGACTTGGAGAATGGTCGTGTGCTCAAGGCCATTGTGTTGACTGAGCCAAGCAAAGATGAGCATATCCTGCTTGTTGGCTTCCATCACATCGCCTTGGATGGCTTCAGTGCCCAGATTCTAGTCCGCGACCTGGCAATCGCCTACGCTGGAGGCAACCTTGCCCCTCTGGACAAGGGATACTTGGACTTTGCTGTGGACCAACGGGCTGCAGTCTACCCGGCCGAAACCCTGCAGTACTGGAAGACAGAGTTTGAGACTCTTCCCCCGGCTCTGCCTGTCTTTGACTTTTCAGAGACCAAGACCCGGCTGCCTTTGACCGACTACAGGACACGAGTATCTGAATGGACACTGCAGCCGGATGTTGCTGGCAAGGCAAAGTCTGCTGCAAGGGCTCTTGCTGCGACTCCCTTCCACGTTTACCTCGCTGCCCTGCAAGTTCTCTTGAGTGACTTTGCCTCGACTGAAGATGTGTGCATTGGCATCACTGATGCTAACAAGAACGATGCTGCCCACATAGACACGATTGGCTTCTTCGTCAACCTCCTCCCGTTGCGTTTCCAACTTTCGGCTTCCCAGACACTGGCTGAGCTCGTCTCTAACACCAAGGCTAAGGCCAATGGCGCACTCACTCACTCTCGTCTGCCTTTCGACGTTCTTCTCGATAAACTCAATATTCCTCGATCGACCTCACACAGCCCACTCTTCCAGGTCGTATTGAACTTCAAAATGGGAACGACGCAAAAGGTGCCCCTCGCTGATTGTCAAGCTGAGGTTATCGACTTCAAGGATGTCAACAACCCGTACGATTTGGCGTTTGACATCGAGACCTGCCCCGATGGCTCAACCTCCATCAGTGTCAAGAGCCAAGAGTACTTGTACACCAAGAATGAGCTCGACCTTATCCTCGAGTCTTACATCAACCTCCTGGGTCTCTTTGAAAAGGACTCATCAAAGACCATTGGACAAGTTTCACAATGCGCCCCAGACGAGGCCCAGAAGGCTCTGACACTGGGACGTGGAGAGAGGATTCCTTCGCCATCTTCTGACACTCTGTCGCACTACTTTGAGGACTGGGTCAAGAAGCAACCCGATGCCATTGCGATTCGGGATGACCAGGGAACGACTCTGTCCTATTCTCAACTCAAGTCATTCGTCAACAACATTGCTGCCACCCTGGAAAAGTCTGGCCTGACTCCTGGATCACGTGTTGGAGTCTACTGCGAGCCGAGCATCTTCATCATTGCGTCCCTACTGGCGATTGCCGAGGTTGGCGGAGTCTACGTGCCGCTGGATCCTCAGAACCCCATTAAGCGACTGCAGCTCATTGTCGATGACTGCGAGCCAGAGGTGCTTCTGTTTGATGAGTCTACCAAAGACTTGGCGCCCACGCTTCAGACCAATGCAAGCCTCATCAACATCTACAACGTTCGACGACTGCCATCGAGCGCGGCCGTCACGAATCATGCTCAAGGATCGGGTATGGCCTACATGTTCTACACGAGCGGCACAACAGGTGTCCCCAAGGGTGTTGCCCTGACTCACGCAAACCTTGTTCACCACATCGACTCCATCATTCACTTCTACGGCATTAAGCGAGGCATCATGCTTCAACAGGCACCTCTCGGCTTTGACATGTCGCTCACCCAAATGTCTCTGTCGACCATGCTGGGTGGAACACTTGTGGTGGCATCCAGTGAAGCTCGGAAGGACCCTCTGCAGCTCGCTAAACTGATGCTGTCCGAGAGAGTCACTCACACCTTCATGACGCCCACTCTAGCCGTCGCTTTGATTCACCATGGCTACGAGTACCTGGCCAAATGTGCCGATTGGGAGTTCTCTCTTCTGTCTGGTGAAGCTTTCCGTGGACATGTGATCAGCGAGTTTCAACGACTGGGTCTCCCACATCTCAAGCTCTTCAACGGCTACGGGCCGACTGAGATTACCATCAACAGCAGCAGTGGCCTGAACGAGCTTGATCCTGCTGCGCCTCGAGACACCCGAAATCCCACAATCGGTCTCACACTGCCCAACTACTCCTGCTACATCTTGGATGAGGACCTCAAGCTAGTTCGTCCTGGCTATGTAGGCGAGCTGTTTGTAGGAGGCGCAGGCATCGCCGTCGGTTACCTGCGAAGAGATGAACTCAACAAGGAGAGATTCCTTCCTGATCCCTTTGCATCTCCAGAGGATGTCGCCCGGGGCTGGAACCGTATGTACCGAACGGGTGACAAGGCAAAGTTCCTCCCTGATGGGAGAATCGTCTTCTTGGGACGCATTGCAGGCGATTCACAGATCAAGCTTCGAGGATTCCGCATTGAGCTCGGATATTGCCAACACCATCGTCAAGAGCTCAGGTGTGTGAGCTGAGGGCGGTCTCTTTCCGACAGGGCGTCAATGGACCAGATGATAGCGCCTTTCTCGTCGCTTTCGCCATAATCTCCCAGACCCATCGACCCGAGGACCCATCCCCTTTCTTGAAGCAACTTCTGAAGGATCTCTCCTTCCTCGATACATGATTCCTGCCAAGATAGTCCAGGTCGAGCGGCTGCCCATGGGCCCAACTGGCAAGCTGGATCAGAACGCCCTTGATGTAATGGCCATTCCCCAAGATGAGGAGGTCCATGAAGAGATTCTTACCACAACCCAAGAGAGACTCAGGGCCTTGTGGTTCGAGGCCCTCCCTGCTGTTGCACCTGGCGCTTTCATCGGCTCTGAGACAGACTTTTTTGAGGCTGGTGGCAACTCCCTTCGCATCGTCATGCTGAGGGAGCACATCGCTCGTGAGTTTGGAGTCATGGTGTCGGTGTTTGACCTTTTCCAGGCGAGCACACTGGGTGGAATGGCCGCAAAGATTGATGGCTCTACTGCAGCAGATGACCAGCCGGTCAGCTGGGATGTAGAGACCCGAGTCGATATCCCTTCTGGTCTTGAAACGCCGGATGAGCCTGCTATTTTTGACGGCGATGAACTGGAAGTAGCTCTGACCGGTGCGACCGGTTTCCTCGGACTCGCTATCCTCAAGTCTCTGTTGAGGGACGAGCGGATTTCTCGCGCCCACTGTCTGGCAGTCCGGTCTCCCAGCACAGCGAGAGATGAAGTCTTCAAATCCTCGCGGGTCGTCGTGCACCCTGGTGATCTATCATCTCCCCGACTGGGTCTGTCAGAGGACGAGTTCGACACGCTGTCTAAGAAGCTTGACATCATCATTCATAATGGAGCCGAGGTGTCGTTCTTGAAGTCCTATCAGTCTCTGAAGAAGGCCAATGTCTCATCGACAAGGGAGCTTGCTCGATTGGCAACTGAACGACAGATTCCCTTCCACTTTGTCTCGACTGGCGGTGTTGTCAACCTTACTGACCACGACGGTCTTCCTGAGATCTCTGTGTCTGGCTTCAAGCCGCCGATCGATGGAACGGAGGGCTACGCTGCTTCGAAGTGGGCCTCTGAGGTTATTCTTGAGAATCACGCAGAGAGAGCTCATCTGCCAGTTTGGATTCACCGCCCAGCAAACATCACTGGCGCTGCAGCACCTGCTACCGACTTGATGGGAAACATCCTTCAGTACTCAACCAAGACGCAGTCTCTGCCAGAAGTCCTAAACTGGAAGGGTTCATTTGACTTTGTTCCTGTCGAGCAAGTGGCTGACGAAATCGCTGCTTCAATTCATGAGAGCAGAAGCTCAGTGCCAGTTTACAGACATCACTGCGGCGATCAGAAAATTTCAGTCAGCGAGCTCCCTGCGCACCTTGAGATTGAAATTGGTGCTAAGATGGAGATGGTTGGCGTAGAGGAGTGGTTGCTGCGAGCCAGAAACACCGGCCTCGACGAAACGACGGCTCTTCTAGTAGAGAAGATGTTGAGTGGTGAGAATGGGGGCACTGTCCCTTGGCTTCGAAAGGGAGAGTAGGAAGGTGGCGTTATCATGGTGGTTGATTTGGTTGATTTCTACTGCACGGGCGTCTGGTTGTCTTTTTTATGGGCATTTTCTGTCTTTGTACGTATGTGCTTCAACATCGGGGACCAAGGGGGAAGGACGTTCAATATTAGAATGAGTGTGAATTGGGTTTAGAACACGCCGTATCGGAATTGCCTGCTGTAAAAGGATGATTCTGTTAACGATGAAGGAATTTTGCTAGAATTCATGATACCAGCGCGCCAATGTAGTAAATGGGTGGTGATCCTCAGAATCCGTGTCCTACTCGTCATCAACAAGTCGAGTTGTCCGCTTCCATGCTGGAATCAGCACAGAAGAGAAGGATTGATGATCTAGACGTTGGCTTTTTTCTTTCTTTTAAATTACGGATAGAAGTGCAACTCGAGCTCTTTCGATGGCCATTGTTCACTAAATTCGAAATGCTTGGGACAATTGAAGAGAGACACGAGATGAGCTTTTCGACTCTGAATGGCATCATCTAGTCGCCTGCAGATAATGCATGATCCACTCTATGAAATGGCGAACGACAATTTGCAGCCTCGAGTCAATCATGCATAGACCTCATAAATTGAGACATTTAATTTCGTCCCCATCGACCAACACCTTCAGTCTCAGACACGCAGCGTCTTTACAGCGGCAACGACAAAGGCAGCCCAGGCAGCCAAATCCACCGAAACCATCCGACGCGAGTTGAGCGCCAGCCACTCATCGAGACTCCGGTTGACATCCGTGCCCTCCATGATGGCCTGACAACTCGGGGCGATCCAGGGCACAAACAGCAGATGGCCCACGGCGAGCGCCGTGCCCGACACGTACCACCAGACCGAGCCGCGGGCCTGCAGCGCCGGCCGCTGGATGTACAGGTTTGCGACGCCGGTCCAGGTTGAGACGGCGACGAGGCTGACGACGAAAGGAAGGCCGCGGTGGAAGAAGGTGGTAAAGTAGGATTGAAGGAGGGGCTTGCTTATGGCGCGGTTCTCTGGTCGGTTGAGCAGACCAAGGAAGAAGTGCTGATCCCAGGCGTAGAGGAGTGAGCACGTAGTAGAGACGAGGGGAGCGGCACGAAGAGCCACGAGGGGGTCGAAGAAGAGACCAGACGCCATTGTGAAGGAACAGCACTTTCGCTTCTCTTTTCTCGGCTGTGACGTGAAAATCGTGCAACAAAAATGTCTTGTGAAAGCTAGTGGATCAAGATAAAGGAATGTCTGTGGTGGAGAGGTTGATTCAATGCGATGCAGCACCGGAGGGTTTTTAATCGCTGCGGGCGGGGCTCAGCTGACGGCTCCTCAAACACTGGGTAACATTAATTGTCAGAAGCCTCCGGTTCAGTCGCCGATTAATGGGCAGGCAACTCAATTGCGCTTGCCAGGGATCACAGGTCGATCATTTGCAGGGAAGACGGAGAGGCGCAGAAAAGAAGGAGGTTCGGCGCTTGACTGGTTCTGAGGCTGTTCTCTTGGCTCTTCTCACGATAGCGACAACACCATCACCACTTGTAAATGATCAAGACAGCACATTGTGTTTAGTTTCTGCAATGGGTCAATCTCAAGATAATACCCAGCTCACCACTGCGTCTCCTCCTGCAGAAAAAGACATGTCGTCCAACGACAATCCCTCCGAGTCTGAGCCCGCAGCTCCCAAGAAAGGCGCCCGCTTCTGGTTCGTCTTCATCGCTATCGCTCTAACGACTTTCCTCGCCGCCCTCGACACGTCCATCATTTCCACTGCCCTTCCCACAATCACATCAGATCTCGGCTCCAATTCACTCTATGTCTGGATTGTCGACTCCTACCTGCTCGCTTCGACGGCCACGATTCCCATCTTTGCGCAAGCCGCCAACATTTATGGACGACGCAGTCTTACACTCATCGCCGTGTGCTTGTTCACACTTGGCAGCGGCCTTTGCGGCGGTGCTCATAATACCGCCATGATGATCGGAGGTCGCTCCGTGCAAGGCGTCGGCGGCGGCGGCATTCTCACAATGTCAGAGATTGTAGTCTGCGATATGGTCTCTGTCCGCGAACGAGGCATGTATGCTGGAATCATCGGTGGTGTCTGGGCCATTGCATCCGTCATCGCTCCCATCATGGGCGGCGCCTTTGCTCAGAACGTCTCGTGGCGATGGATCTTTTACATCAATCTCCCAATTTCTGGCGTCGTGCTCGTCGCCTTGATTGTATTCCTCAAGCTCGCTCGTCCGCCAGCGGGCACGTTCAAGGAACAGATGTCGCGGATTGACTGGGGCGGTAGCGTCCTCTTGATCGCTTCGGTTACAGCTGTTGTCCTTGCTTTGAGCTGGGGAGGCTCTCAACATCCTTGGTATTCCTGGCGAACCCTCGTTCCTTTGATCCTCGGTCTTGTCGGTCAATTGGCTTTCTTTGCCTACCAAGGCGCACCTTGGCTCAAGGAGCCAACAATGCCACTTCGTCTGTTTGGCAATCGGACCTCGTCGACCCTCTTCGTTATCAGCTTCGTTCATAGTATGCTGCTCTTTTGGGTCTGCTACTTCCTTCCTGTCTACTTCCAAGCTGTCAAAGAGGCCAGTCCTGCTCGTTCTGCCGTCATGCTCTTCCCCATCGCCACCACGAGCGCCCCAGGCGGTGTCATTGCCGGCATCGCCATCACCAAGACAGGCAAATACAGAATTTGGCACTTTGTCGGCTTCGCTCTCATGTCAATCTCATGTGGTCTTTTCACGCTCCTTGACGATAAATCGTCAATCGGTCGCTGGGTCGGTTTCCAGTTGCTCTTCGGCTTCGGCACAGGCTTTGTCTTTACCAGCTGTCTTCCACCCATCTTGGCCAGTCTTCCCGACTCTGACGTCGCCACGGCCACAGGCGCATGGACTTTTTTGCGAAACTTTGGCTCCATCTGGGGAATTGCTATCCCAGCAGCAGCCTTCAACACTCGCGTTAATTCGTCTCTTGACAAGGTGTCGGATGGTTCTGTGCGAGCAATGCTCGTCAACGGCGGAGCCTACGAGCATGCGACCAAGACATTTGTCCAGGCATTTAACAACACTCCCAGGCTCAAGGCCGAGATTGTCCAGGTTTACATGGATGGACTGAAATTGGTCTGGCAGGTCTCAATTGCGTTTTCCGTGCTCGGTTTTGTTCTGGCCTTTTTGGTCAAGTCGCTGACGCTGCGCGATGAACTCAACACCGAGTTTGGCCTGGAGGAGAAAGACACGTCCAAGGAGAAGTCAAGCGAGGAGGGAAATACCTCGTGAATGTGTAGTCAACACTTGATCAAGTGCCGTCAACCGTCGCTTGCATGGCAATATTGCTGGGAAACCCGACCTTTCTTTCTACTGAATAGTATACCACATACCATTGCCTTTGTTTTTGCAAATCTAGGTGCATTAGAGCAAGTGCAGTCATAATAAATTATTCATTTCACATGGGCTGTGGCCACACATTGTATTCTTCTCTCAACCTGGCCCGACGCAGTCCTTGCAGTGGATCATGGCAGCCTTGATCCGTTATAGAGTCCCGAAGGCCCCTAAATCCGGGGCTGATCTGCCTTTTAAAACTTGGGTTACAGTGGGCGGCCTGTCTCCAACTGCTTGCTTACAGTTGCTCCCGTCGTGTATAAAATCACCACCTCACTTGACTGTACCAGTCCAACAAATCTCCATCTGGCATTGTTCATCTCGTCTAATCATGGATTTCACTACCTTTCACAACATTGTCGGCGGTAAGCCTCGTGGGAGTGACAATTCTCACTTTGGTGTCGATCCTCTCACTCGTACTCCGCTGTGGCCCGTTTCCACTGCGTTACCCCAAGATGTCGACGATGCGGTCGAGGCAGCGCAGCGAGCGTTGCCTGCCTGGACGCAGACGTCGTACGATCAGCGAACCGCGCTTCTAGAGAAGTTTGCAGAATTGTATCTTTCACGTGCTGGCGACTTTTGTAAGTTGCTCGCTTCGGAATGTGGGCGAACAGTGAGTGTAATTACAGAATCGGCTGGAGACGCACTAAATTGGTCACTCTAGGTTGAAAACGCTGCCATTGAGGTATACTGGGCTGCTCAATGGCTCAGATATCCGTGTAAGTTGACTTTATGAACCACCCCCACGTGGATGTTTACCAACTCCCGTACTCATTGATGAAACAGCGAGCTACAAACTGCCCGAAGAGCAGATCGAGGATGACACAAAGACGGCAATTGTGACCTACGAGCCACTTGGTGTTGTCGCCGCCATCTGCCCTTGGAACTGTACGTCTCCCTCTCATGAATCAACGTAACGCCATGCTGATAAGTCGTAGTCCCTCTCATGCTAGGTACTTTAGATGCTCTCTAAAAACCGCTCAGCATATTGATCCTGCTCACAGCGATCGGCAAGATTGCGCCCGCTCTTGCTACCGGAAACTGCGTAATCCTCAAGCCTTCGTAAGGAACACATTCCCAGTCATGAGGGATCCACTAACGGTACACGTAGTCCATTCACGCCGTATACATCCCTCAAGCTTGTCGAGCTCGCCCAGGAAGTCTTCCCTCCATCGGTGATCCAGGCCCTCAGCGGCGGAAACGACCTTGGCCCGGCACTCGTCAGACATCCCGGAATCCAGAAAATCTCCTTCACCGGGTCTACGGCTACAGGGAAGCAGATCCTCAAGGATGGCGCTGATACGATGAAGAGGATCACCCTCGAAACGTGCGTATAGCTTGACGTTTCCTTGTTGCAATGGCTGACCCTGAGTGCAAGCGCTGGAAACAACCCTGCCATTATTCTCCCGGATATCAACGTCACAGCCACGGTGCCGCATATCTCCGGTGGACTATGGTTCAATGCCGGACAGGTGTGCATCGCACCCCGTAGGCTGTATATCCATGCCGACATCTTTGATGCCTTTGTTGACGCGTTGGTGGAGACTACCAAGGGGGCAACTAAGGAGATGACCAAGATCGGGCCGGTGCAGAATGAATTACAGTTTAGGAAACTCGTAAAGGCACTGAACGACGCCAAATCTGCCGGACACGACATGGCTACGGGTGGACCATTAGCCGAATCCGAAACAGGAGGTTTCTTTCTCCGTCCGACGATAATCAAGGACGCCTCACCAGAGTCAAGCATCGTCAGCGGGGAGCACTTTGGTACGGTAGCACCCACTCCGTTGCATAGCCTATTCCTTGATGAACTAACAAACAACAGGCCCCATCGTATCCTGCGTCAGATTCTCCGATGCCGACGAAGCGGTCCGCCTCGCCAATGCCGGCGAATCGGGCCTCGCCGCGAGCATCTGGACAACTGACTCAACCGCCGCCAAGGCACTCGCGTCACGGCTCGACGTAGGAAGCGTGTACATCAACGGACCTCCGCAGCCGGACCCACGGGTGCCGTTCGGGGGCCATAAGCAGAGTGGCCTGGGTGTGGAGTACGGGCTGCAGGGGTTGCTCTCCTTCTGCCAGACCAAGGCTGTGTACCTGTACAAGTGAGGTACAAAGGATGCGGCACATGGGGATCTGCGAGGGCGTGGCAGGGGTGTGCGGGAGATTATCTGATCTACACACCCGTGAGAATGGCGTGACGAGGAAGCTCAGCCCTGTGGACCTTTTGTGTCGACCCCTTGTCTTCCGGTACCCGCCGGAGGATTTTAGCTACCGAACGATTCGGCGTATTCGTCGTTGCAGGGGAGGAGAGAGGCGAACTGGATTGAGATGAGACGAGTGTTGGTGAGACCGTCCGGGGCCGTATAATTGAAAATCACATCCACTCTGTTGGTCTAGTTGAGTTGAGTAGCCTCAATGCCAATGCTAGGCATCCCGCCTCTGTATTCCCCTTGAAACTTGTTCTCTCAACTCTCGACACCATGGCCTCCCAGCCATCTCCCATTGTGGGCCGCCTGAAGTTGCCCGAGTCGATGCCGTCGCTGGTATCTCTCGAGGAGCTCACGGCGACCAAGGTTTTGGTTACTTTTCTTACTATTGTCATTATTGTCCCAAGAGTCTTGACTGTAAGTGCACTTGATGCCAATCTAGGTTTACAATGGTCTAATTGTTCCCTCAGGTGTTCAAAAATGCCTTCTCTCCCATTAGCTCCATTCCTGGCCCTCTGCTGAACAAGCTGAGTCCATGGCCACTGACCATTGCAACCATCAAGGGTATGAGGTAGGCTTCACCTCTCGCCATCTCATCACAGTTGTCCTAACACTCTTCAGTCACCACTTTGCCCGCTCTCTTCATGAAAAATATGGCCCAATCGTCGTCCTTGCCCCAGGCATGATCGCCGTCGCAGACACGAAGGAGATCAAGCGCATCATCCAGACAGAGGATTGGGTCAAGTCTGAAGCCATCTATGGCAACTTCCGTCAAGACCCTCAACGTCCGACGCTCCTCGCCTATACGGACAAGAAGGCATATGCTAAGCGTAAGCGTATGCTTTCGTCCATGTTTGGCATAAAGTACATCCGCAGCATGGAGCCCATTATGATGACTTGCGTTGAAGCTGCTGTTAAGCAGTTGAACAAGTTCTGTGATGAAGGTACACAGGGTGCTGCTGTCGTGGATATGCAGCATCTCATCCACAGTCTGGCCATTGACGTGATCGGCATCACCACTTTTGGAGGCAGTCTCAACGTCGTTGACAATGGAAGCCACCCACTTCCGTCACGTCTCAAGGCTGGCCTTAGAATTGCCGGCTTGATGCAGTTGATTCCTTGGATCCGCTTCATTCCCTTCCTCCCTACGCGCGATCCATACGTTGATAAGTTTACCTACGACATCGTCGATGGGCGTCGCCAGGAGCTAGAGTCCAAGCAACACTCAGACCTTCTGCAAAAGCTTGTCGAGGCCAGCGATGACTCTCCCGGCTCTGACTTCCGTACTTCAGACGTCCAAGATGAAAGTGTTGTCATGCTTACTGCCGGAAGCGAGACTACAGCCAATGCAGAGCTCTTTACACTCATGATGCTCCTCAAAAATCCTCAAGTCATGAAGAAACTTGTCGATGAGATTGATCAATGGTATCCTCCTTCCGAGCCAGATCGTCAAACAGATTGCGGCTACTCTCAAGCCGGCATGACATATCTCCAAGCTTGCATCGATGAGACAATGCGTCTTGTGCCTGGCCAGGCAACTGGAAGCCCGCGTGAAACGTCCAAAGACGACGTGGTCCTCGGATATCGCATCCCCGCAGGCACAACCGTATTCCCCAACACACAAGAAAGTCACATGCAAGATGCCCACTGGGAAGAACCCCAAAAGTTTGTTCCAGAACGTTGGCTTGAAGCCCAGGCCACAAACATGCCGTACTGGCCATTTTCAGCAGGAAGCCGCGTGTGCATTGGAAAGCACTTTGCATTCCAGGAGATGCATCTCACACTGGTGACGCTGCTGCGGAAGTTTAAGTTTGAGTATGTAGACGGTCAGGATGAGAGCACTGTCTTCCGTGTTGCACAGCAGCTCAAGGCGGAATCATACCGGATGAAGGTATCGAGGAGATAGGAGGTGGCTATGTAAATGACCAGCTAGACACCGAGGGCAGTGAGCGAGGCATCTTCTGAGATGGCATGGATTATAGATTGTTATGTGATATGAGACTACTCTAGGCCTTCCTTGTGAGAACCTGTCGAGTAATTGGTAAATCGAAATGATTGGCTCCTTTCTTACTACACCCAACGTGTAACCCCAACATTTCTCCGGGATTTGTTCCGCTGCGGCTCACGTCTAAGTATATAAACAGCCCAGCGCCCCCATCTAGGAAGTTCAACAACTCTTCCTATCATTCACTATCTAAACTGCAAGAATGGCCGACACTGCGCATATCAACGACGTGCCCATGCAGGGTAAGGGCCTGTACAGCTCCCATGCTGCACTGCAGCACGAGGCTATGCTGAAAGCTCTGCCGCTCTTGAAACAGGCTACCAACACTGTGGTGACCAGCGTCAGTCGCAATAGTCGGCCCATGACAGTTGTCGAGTATGGTTCTGCACATGGGAACAATTCGTAAGTTGATCTTTGTGTCACTATCCTCACCTTCTTACTAATCTTTTGACCTTGTCAGCACCCAACCCATGGCCACCATCCTGGATTCTACTCCGCCTGGAGACATCCAGCTGGTCTTCAGCGACCGTCCAGAGAATGACTTCAACACACTCTCAACAACTATCACCACCTGGGCTGAAGGGTTAGACAAAGTCAAGTTTCCGCACTCCATCTTCCCGGCCATGATCCCCCGCAGCTTCTACAGCCAAGTCGTCCCCTCTGGGTCCACCGATCTAGGCCTCTCTCTAGCAGCCCTCCACCATCTCGACCATGTGCCTAAGAATGAAGACGGAGTAGATCATCAAGCTCTACTTAAGAGACAAGCCCATTTGGATCTTCTGCGGTTCCTCAAGTTGCGGAGTGATGAGATCGTACCTGGCGGTTCTCTTGTCCTCTCCTTTGTGTCTCAGTCATCTTCTGGGAATGAGAACTACGCCGGACTCGTGGATGCTTGTCGCAATGCCATGATCGACATGGTAAAGGATGGAACCCTTCCTGGTGCAGTGGCTGGATCTTTCTACGTCCCTACATATAACCGGACGCTGCAAGATGTCCAAAAGGTTATTGAGGAGATGACCCCAACATGGATCGCCCACGAGGTCTTTGAGCAGGATTGTCTCCATCCTGCAAAGAAGGACCTAGAAGTACAGAAGAGTTCTGATGGTCACGACAGCGATGAGGCCAGTCGTCAGTACGCTGATATTGTTGTTGATTGGCTCATGGCCGTATGTGCCGGATACTTCCTCAAAGCTGTCAAGGTGGGATCAGACAACACGTTTACTGATGAGGATGCCGAGAAGTTCTTGGTAGATTGGGTCAAGAGAACTAAAGAGTTCTTTTTCAAAGATCACCGTGACGAAGATGTTGTTTGTTCATTCATCTTTGCGAGATTAGAGCGGGTGTAGGGTGGGAAGCTATGACGAACGCATCCTAAAATGAGTTCCAAATGTTCTCTGAACAGATCCGACAAGTTACCTGGTTTACTGGAATACCGTGATTAGATATGTTTTCGGTGTTTTATTTGTGCAGGTAGTCTCAATCTTCGGCTAGAAATGTATTCTTTGTAGAAGTGCTGAGCATGGACTGCTCAGTGCTCCCTGATCAATGTCCCTCCTGTCAAAATATCCACCAGTAGTCAATGTCTTTGTTAGGAATGACTCTGACAATGACCTTGACTTGACACACAGCATGTTAATTACGAGCTAGGTCTTCTTCTACAATCTCAAAGTTCGCACCGATCCTAGCACTGACACCTTGTTCTATAGCGACGGCGACTTGCTTGATGTCGGTAGCACAGTCTCCGGCGGCGAAAACCCCATGACGACTTGTCGACTGCAAACACCCTGACACCATGATATTCCCGGAGTCAGTCAGCTCTAGTTCCAACTGGTTTGCCATGTCACCTCGAAGCTGAGTGCGTGGGTGATGGAATATCAAGTCGAAGTTGTCGGCCGTTCCGTCGGAGTATTCAACCCTGGCTTGTGAGCCTGGGTCCCCAGCATCTAATTTTCGGATGGCCTTGGCTTGGATGCTGAGTCCTCGGGTGACTGCAATGGCTGAGATGGCTGCATGGGAGGGATTAGTCGCGTTACCGTTGAGCAGGACTGTTGGGCGGGACGAAAACTGAAAGAAGCTGAGAGTATATCAAGAAGTCTTCCTTGTCTTGGGTGGAGAGGTCGTTCGGGACTAGAAGAGCAGTGCGCAATGTTGTGCCTTGTGACTCCTCGAAACCGCGACAGAAGAGACAGTGAATACTAATAAACCTGTCAGCAATCCAACTCCCTTGTTTTAAGGTTACAAAAAGGCAATGGGCACCCACATTGTCTTGCCCCAGCCTTCTTTAAAGCCAAGAATGTCGGGAAGAATATCACGGCACCCAATGGCCAAGATTATCTTGCGCCCTTTCCACCCCTTCCCAGACTGATCAATCACCTCAAACACGCCGGCTTCTTCTTTGGCCGTCACGGCCGCTGTATCTGTGAAATTGATGGTCTTGTACTTGTTGATGATCTCTTGTTTCATGCTTGCTCGGATCGTCGCGGGGTTTTCGTGGTCGTGAAGGGGTACGGTGTGAACGTGTTCGCTGGCTTCGTTGCGATATTGGTGAGAGTCGAACACTGCTGCACTGCGCATGACACGTCCCAGCGCCAAGGCGGCGGACAAGCCTGCGGGCCCAGCACCTATGATGAGTGCATCAACAACATTGCGCAAGGGATCTGGTCCCTGGAGAGGCTGCGTAGGGGGCATTATAGGCAGTGCAGCCGAAAGGAGCTCAACAAGATGAATTACAAACTGTCCCTGTCTACAAAACGAAAGAGGCTCGAATACTTGCAGCAATGGCTATAGGGGACATGAGATTATCTATGTATCGCAAATTTCTACCGGAGAATTTGTAGAGGCCGGACAATGGCAAAAATCTCCGCCACCAGTGCCCCCTGTTATCCGCACCAGGAGATGTTCAGACAAAATCTCCCCATCAAATCATGCCCAACTCATGATTCCTATCAACGAGAAGCCAGTATCTCTCACTAGAGGCTTGCCGCAGAGACTTTCCCCACTTCACCATGACCAGGAATGCCGATGTTGCAAACAGTCCGATCGCTGCGGCGGAGATGAAGCAATTCTGATAGCCGAGGTTCTGAATCCAAGGGGTGACGATGGAAAATGTGTTAACATTCATTGCCTGAAACACGGGAACTGTAACTAACCCGTAGCCCATGGCAAAAGATATGGTATTCCTGATGACAATAACAGTCGTGATGGCATCACCGCTCAAGGATTGGTAGCTGTCCGTCGGGTAATTCACACTGAGGCTCACACCACAAGTGACTGAGAATACCAACATTCCCATAGCAAACATGAGACCTATCCAGTGAATACTGTTTGCTGCGCCTACGCCCTAGAGCAGCAAGCCGGAGGGGATAGTGATCAAGCATGCGGAGAAGAGCCACGGACGATGTTCTGTCTCCATGATTCCCGTTACTGCGTGCAAGACGAACTGCCAAACGATCACTAAGTCGGCCTGCGTACAAAGACCTATTTCGCCAACCTGGGATGCTCAGTCAATATCCTCGGATAATCTTGGTCAGGTCGGCTTGGTGGCACTCACGTAGTAAAAAGCAAAGTATACGGCCCAAAAGTTCAGTACCATTGCCACGCAGCAGGGGTATAAGTAACGTCCTTGAAAGCGGCAAGCTCCAAGAGAGGTCCCGAAGTTCTTGGCGGTAGTCTCGACCTCATGAACGCAATGCTCAATGCCGACAATCCTAGGTTGACAAAGCCGAGAATCCGGACGGTCCAGCCGAACCCAAGACGAGGCAGAAGCTGCTGGAATATGACGGGATAGACGATGCCGCCAGTGGCAGAACCACCTTCAACGACACCAATCGCCAAGGACCGATACTTGGAGAAGTATGTAGATACCAGTGACATTGATGGGGCGAACTGAAGTCCGTTTCCCAGCCCGGTACAGACCCCTTGGACGAGGAATATCTGCCAGTACGTCTTGCATAAAGAAGTGGTGAATATCCCAGTGACTGTGAGGACAACACCGATGATCAAGACGGGACGAAACAAGCCAGCATCTAGGGCTCTTCCAGCAAATGTAGCGATGAAGAATAAGAGGAACATCTGGATCGAGCCTATCCAGGCAATATCGGCGAGAGTATGTGGCAAGGCTGAGACATAATACGTCTGGAAAACACCATAGCAGAGGATATAGCCCCAGGTGTTGAAGACAACCAAGTGTCCCAGCAATGCCATTGACCACGCCTCAAAACCGCCACCAGGAGGCGGCGTGGCTGCTCGACCTTGGTCCAGCCCCATTGCTGACGGTGAGCGACCCTTGGTTTCGTATCCCTTGACAACAACGAGGATGAAGGCTAACGCGCGAGTGGTAACTTGATCTGTGTACTCCTGTGGCAATGTGTAGGATATGGGAAAAAGTAATAGATCGGAAAAGAATGAAAAGGTGTTAGGGTGACTGCTGGAGTGTCAACTGTCCGACGTAGGGACCGCGATGGCGCTGATAGATAAAAGAATAACACTAGGATCAGGCCATGCTATTCATACCCAATAGTTCTATACCAGTACGGAAGAGTCCGCCGAGCAGGATCGGAGCCGGAAGAAAAGGAGAAAAAAAAGGCCGTGCTCATGAAAGGCGGAACAAAAATGACAAATCAAGCCAACGATCTCACCCGAGGGATGGAGGCGATGACGAATCGCACAGGCCATCGTCAAGGCAGGCGATGATCCCCCTAGCATCCCTCAGCAGCCTCAAACAGGACGGGCTGTCATCCGTCGTCCGGTACGAGTCAGGGAAGAAGGCTCCAGGCGGCTCAACATGCCACGACTTTGGCCGGCGCTCAAGCTGGGCGACTGAAGACACAAAGCAGGGACGCGAGCCGTCTGTAACGCCAAAAACCTCGGCCCTGACCATCTTCAAGGCGAGCAACTTCCACTGTTGTGGACTTGTCTCTAGGGCAAACGTCTCAACGTTCTGGCTGAACGAGTCTTTGACGTCGAGAACCTTCATCTGATTTAGCTGGATGCACCGAGTGGCTTCTTGGTCAATCTGCCTTGAAATCTTGACATAGCCTTGAGCGACTGATATGACGGCGGTGCAGAGCAGCAAGCCGTTCTGCATGGCTGTCACGAATAGACGGGGGCACACTTGGCAGTCGATCGCTACAGCTGTACTCCTGAGAGCCTCGCGAATTAACCGTAGATTCGATGGGAAGGGCAGATCCTCATCGTTCCTGATTTTATCCATCATCTGGGTGAGGGAGTAGAGGCAAGCACAAGATTGCCGTTGATGACTGCCGCTCGGAGGGGTTGGCTCCGAGTCAACCGGCAAGTTTAGTATACCGTATGCATGCGGGAGCCCGCAAAGTCTTCTTCTATCAGAACGAATCTCGATACAAGCAAACGTAGTGTTGGGTTAACTCACTCGCCCATGAAAGACATGAGATCACCACCTCCCTGCGTGTCTATTGGAGGATTCGCAAATGCCCATTGATCGTCCTGGCTTTGGATCTGGGCGCTCTGTGGGGAAGGTCCGGAGATATTGGGTCTTTCGGGCATATTCATATCGTCTTCCAGAAGCAGACTCCTCGCCAAAGGATCCAGTCTTGATCTCCTGGGTCTTACACGTGGCTTCTGTACCGAGTATGAACAATATGACCCTCTACTGGCGCAGCGAGAGCAAGTCGGTATCTCGCCGGTGCACCTGGCCTTTTTCAGTCCTTGTCTCTCGTTAGCTCTGGTGACGGCTCGCACAGATTGTCAGAGGTACATACTGCACTCATCACAGGCTGCTCGACGGGGCTCTTCCCCTTCATTTGTTGGGCTATGATGTGTGCTCATGGTGAAGTCGTTTCTTCAAGGATTTGCCTAGCTTTTACTGTATCAAGGGAGTTGACGGTTTGTGGGAAAGTTTAAAGTTCTCCCACCCTCTTCGGTCCGACCATTGCCTCGGGCTTCCTCGCATTGTACTGTATCCCGCTTGACCATCAATGTCAGGACATGTGAGGAACCTAGTTGTCAACGATGGAACAGGGGTCGCTAAGAAAGAGCCTGATGCTTGACAAGGGCTGGAATAGGTTATGATATCCGACGGTGTATGAGAACTCTAGATTACTTGAACGCTGAGAATCTAATTTTTTCGGTTTCATATCTCATTGGTTTAGCAACGTCCGTTGTAAATAATTGCTCCATGTACTATACACTGTCGCTGGCGGTTTGCGAAACGAACTTGTCACTTTATGGAGAGGATAGAACCTTATCCATTTCTGCGATAATTCCTTTGATCTCATCAACTATAGCGGTTGGTTAGTATAAATATCCTGCCTCATTGATAAACGGCTCACCTGTCGTGTAATGGGCCATACTGATCCGGACAATGCCCTCGTCTGTCTGCCCAAGAAGCTCGCACACAAGTCTGTTGGAGTAGAAGGCTCCCCAGCGGAACCCATAGTTGGACTGGGCTTCAACAGTTTCGACGAACTTCCGAGGGCTCCATCCGTCGATACTGAAGCTCACGGTGGCGAGTCGCTTGCTTGGGTCGGCAGTCGTCTCTCCCCTCACAGTGATTTCGGGTCTCGAGTTGAGGTATTCGAGGAGGACTGACGAAAGCTCGGCTTCGTGCGCGATCATACTCTCCCACTCGTGAGCTCCGCTAGTGAGATACTCGACAACCTTGGAGATGGACTGTACAAGCTCATAGTTGCCTCCGGCGAGTGCCAACTTATCCTTGAGGGTTGCGCTGGGGTTAAAGAAATGACCTAACGATTTCATATGCTTCTGGGCGTCATGGCTGGCGTATAGCATAGAAACATGCGGCCCGTACACTTTGTACCATGAGAAGCAGTAAAAGTCGACACCAAAGGCCTTGACGTCGATGGGTCTATGGGGCGCATACGCCACGCCATCCACACAAAGCATTGCCCCGGGAATCTTGTGCACCTCACGGGCGATGGCCGGGATGTCGTGAATGGTGCCGAGAATGTTGCTCGAGTGCGTGCAGGTGACCAGTCTGGTGCGTGGTGACAAAAGCTCAGGGAGGTCACTGGCGAAGAGCTTCGGGTTGCTGAGGTCCTTCGGCTTCCACCACTTGAGGACCAGCTTCTGTCGAGCGGCAAGGTCCACCCAAGAGGCGATGTTGGCCTCATGATCGACCTGAGAGACGACCAACTCATCCCCCTCGTTAAACTGCAGGGTGAACGAGAGATTGCGAAACAATTGGGTGGTTGAAGACCCAAAGACTGCGTCAGATGTCAGTATGTGGCTTGGTTTCTGCAGGACACAGCGGGAAATTCGAACCAATCTCATCCGTGGCAGCGTTAATGTACTTTGCACCAGCGGCCTCGCCCTTGTCGAACAGATCATTGCACTTCTGCCCCACAGGGTAAGTAGCTCCCAGCTGGACGTTGTTGGTGGAGAGATAGTCCCGGATTCTGTATCTGTTAGCTAAAATGACGGCTGACTAAATTGCGCAGCAACTAACGAGTCAATGACGGTGCCCAGTGTCTGGCTGCCGCCTGCGTTATCAAGAAAGACCTGATCCTGCTGAAGAGCGGGAAAGGCCGCTCGGATGGCGGAAACGTCAAGTTTGGACATGTTGGCGAGTCTTTGTCGTTGCCTAGCTGGCTCTAAGGGATGGTGGGTGGCCATGCGTCCTCTGTTCAGGGAGTCTTTTATGCCCTTGGCCGAATGGCTTTACTCCACTACTGACAGAATGGTCATGGAAGTTGACATGATAAGAAGTGGGGTGCAGAGAGGGGAAGCTCGAATGTTCACCGAAGGATCGTCCCCCGCGCTATGCGCGACCAATCAAGCAGTGAAAGACTCTTTTGCTTGGGCCGTTGGTACTGTAATGATGAGTTCGAGAAGTCTCGGGTTGCCTGAAACGACCAATGGGGCTAGAGTGACCGTTTGGGGGATTGCAAAGGCAGCTAGACCATCCGCATTCTCAGCTTTAGAAGACAGCACTACAGTGTGAATGACCACAAAAGACGTCCCGGGCAGGGTTCAAAGTGAGATTTGGCCACGTGCATTGAGTCTTTCCCTGAGTCCTTACGTACTAGTTAGTTTCTAGTGACAATTACTTGTAGTCTAGGGCGTAGATGACATCTTGGGATTAATTGATCGGCTTATCGTGATGAGCCAATCAGATCCTGCCGTTCTCGATCCATCTTATCAGAAATCTCACAGGCAAAGCAATACGCCGATCTTATCCATGACCGGCCTACTTTAGAGCTACCATAACGCAAGATATTCCCATGGCCCCTCAGTTGTTCTCACCGGGCAGGTGGATACAGTGCATCGTCGCTACCCCATCCCCCTGAGGCAGAGGGAGCCCTTACTACTATCCGACATCCATTGAACCCTCGGTGAAACGTCTATTTAGGCCTGTCTAGCTAGCCTGTAGAGGTTCTAGGTTCGAAATTCGTTGGATAACCTATTAACCGTCAGCTGCGGTCCGTACAAAATCACCAATGCCACTAACATCAACTACGAAACACCTAGTCGAAACTACCCACAAGAGAAAATTGATAGAATGATAAGCATAAATGCCACCGACGCCTTGGTCACTACGCAAGTGTCAGCTCGAGAGATGGTCCAGTTACAGTAATCCGGCAGCACCTGCATGATCGCCCGCATGAGCACCACTGTAGCCAGTAAAGCCAGGCAGCTGTGGTAAGTGTTGATGATATTGTTCCCTCGGATACACGGGGGATTATTTCTGGCTTAAAATCCTAGGCTTGATATTCACGATATTACATAAACCAGTGTGTCCTGCTGTGAGAAACGATATCAGTCCAAGTGCGGCAACTGTACCTAGAATCTAAACAGTACCTCGGATTTAACCTTGCTTCGTGAGTAATTTGGGGTGCTTACTCGAATGGTAACAGTAGATGAGCTTTATCTGATGATCTTTGTTTTGTCCAGGGCTAGGGAATTGAGCAGACCTGAGCGGCAATGGCGGTGCTCATGGAGATGAGCGTCAAAAATCCACGGTCCTTGGTGGATGTAAAAATCGAGTCCCTACGTAGGTGATAGGGGCTTTTACACATTTATTTCAGACAATAGTCTAGAGCTAGACTCTAATAAAGCTAATAATCTGATAGGCAATAGCCTTTAATTGCATAAGCAACATGACAACATGTGCATAACAAGGCTCTTTGCACAACCAGTTTACCTTCTTTCATTGGCCATCTTAGACACATGGTACGACATGGAGAAATCCATCCACTGGCTCAAGAGATGAGGCAGAGACATGGGTGCCTAAAGCTTTGAGCACCCCCGCATTGGCTAGGGAAAAGCTGATGACGCCCTTGATGTTTGTTCGTAAACCTTTTCTCTCTTTTTCACCCTCACCCCTCATCCTCTATATCTCTCTTGTCCTATCACGGCGTCGGCCTCTCCTCTCGAAATGCCTGACTTCACGGTAGGACCTCGATGCGGCCTTTTTGTTTTCAAGTTTGATGAAGGAGATGACTTCTTTATCGGTAGGCGAGCAATTCTTTCGTGAGGCTCAAGTTAAGTAACCGGTTATTAACAATGTCTAGTGACACCAAGTGGACTCTGGTCGTGGAGATTCCAGTATAAAACGCACAAGACATTTACAAATGGTGTAGATGATATCTATTACTACGCCTCAGACAACTATTACGCTGATCAGGACGAAATTGCCACTGGCTGCCATATAGAATGCTGGAATTTCGCGACTACTGCTTCTATCGAGCAATGCATCGAGATTAACCGATACGAGTGTCCTCCCATGCTCTGGCAAGATAAAGCCAGACATCGATGGCTGGAGGACTCACTCGTATCTCGGCTCCAACTTCCGAGGTCTTTACCAGTTGAGCTGCGCCGAAACATATCGGGCTACCTTCTGCGAGAGTACTCAGTGTCAATCTTGGAGTCTCTATGCCCCGATTCCCCTTCAGTTCCCACGGAAGTGGACTTGTCAGCACCACTTAGCGAGCTCCATGTCGAATTCAAAGGCCAGACATATGTCCGCCCTCCAGTACCTAGGCCTACAGAGGCCAACTCCAAGTGGGCGCCGCCAAGCACCATCTACGTTTCTCATAACCACCATGGTATCGTGCAAGTAATAGTTACCGACTCCAAAGCCACTCCTGAAACCGAGCGGGTCCACGGAGTTTGGTGGAAGACCTTGAAAAGACCAGGCCCAGGCGGCCACCTAAAACTACATGGCGACGTATGTTTTCCCAGTACGAGCTCAAAAATATCAGCTAAACTTTACCACCTAGGGCGTCAAGCTACGCAATATCACTTGGCATGACGAGTCTGGGAATACCACCAGCACCCATAACAAACCTTCATGGGCTTTGCCGCAGCCCCCGGACCGTCGGGTATGGCCTCATCAGTTCTGCCAACTCCACACCGCGCCTCCACATCTAGCAGATTTCTTTCAGTACAACACACCAGGAACTACCGGGTACTCGGTTAGTTGCGGGCCTACACCTCTTGCCTTTCACTCCCATCAGGTGAATGAAGACCTAGCCTTTTATCAAGGAACTCCATTCCACGCAGTATGGGTCTATATGCCCCTTCAAGCAGATGAGTCCATCTCAAGAATTTGGATGCGAGGGCGCAATCGCCTGGATTTGGAGCTGGCGATGGCTTTCGAGACAAATAAGCAACGTACAATGTTGCTGGGAGGATGGCCACTACCCGTTCTACCTGGGAATGGATGGACTCTTCTGGCTACTTCAGAAGTGCTCCAGGGCGCTTTTTTTTTGACCTGGGACCTAGCGGGATTCGCACCCTTCTTTTTGACTCGCCTCCCCCTGTTCCAACAAGCCCCCAGCCGCGTCTTCCAGTTCCCTTATCTCCTCGCCCGCTATCCAGAACTCTCGAAGTGTTTTATTGGTCTTCCGCTCCTACGGTGGGTATTGTTCAGATATCACCGTGTTACCGTCACAGAGAGGGCCAATTTCAGATTGTCGGTCTCCTATTCACCTACTCAGATGGAACAGAAGCATGTGTCGGACAGGTTCGCCTTGACCAACTTAGCCCAACTCTTATACCAGACTATTCCCAGAGACTCTACCTCGGTTTCAAAATCCGTCATTATTGCCCTTCCGTAGTAGAGGTCAAACTATCGCCCACATCGCCAGATAGCAGCCCTCTGTCGTGGCTCGAGGTATCGTGGGGCGAGCGCTTGGAATGGTGGTGCTCTTACCGGCAATGCCGAGTTTGGCAAGGCAATCGTGTGAGTCCAATGACCAAAGAGTCTTAATTTCGTTGTCATCATCTCGATGCCAAACAATTATTTTCAGCATTGCTTACTTATAGTTGCCCCCGTGTGTCATTGGTGCTTCTGTTTTACACCACTACGTAAGATTGCAATGTAACATCAATCAACATGGTATCGAATTATCCCCAACTCCGTCCTCCAAATATCAAGTGGCTCACAATTGGCGGTCCACAACATAGAGTCAATGTTGCGCGCCAGTCCTCCTGCTACTGGGCCTATCATCTACTGGTGCTTCCATCTCGGCCAAGTGTTCAACTGGGAGTTCTACCACCGGGGCGCTTTGCTTGGTGTCACTCATCAGTTCGCGGGGGCCCCAGATATCATCCCCTGCAAACTTTTGTTGAAGACCAATGAAGCTTTGATCAGACTTCTCTGAGCCGTGACGACGCTTTCTTCCTATTCGGTAGGCAATGTAAAAACCACAGGCGACTAGGCAAAGACCTGCGATTGCCCCGACTACGATGCCGGCGATTGCCCCGCTGCTGAGTCCCTTTGCACCATCATTATTTCCAGCATTTTTCGTCTCCCTTGAAGTCGAGGATGTCGTCGAGCGGGCCGTTGTGGAGTCATTGGTGGTTGCTCGCGCTTCGGTGTCCGTAGAGGAATCCGTGGTCGTGACTATAGATCGTGAGTCAGTGGATTGGGTGCTCTCAAGCTACAAGACTCTTCTTACGGTCTGTTTTATACTCTCGATAAAATTTTGTATACGGTTCATTGCTGCCTGGGGCTTGCAGGAATGTCTTGCAATCGATCATATACTGGGCTCCTTTTTCGTCTTCCGCGTTAGAGTCGTATATCGTGAGGGTTGTGCAATAATCGCCACCGCTAGGATCTATTATTAGTCAAGCAGAGCCAAAGTCCAGTGATGGGGCATGTTACCAAGAGTTTGTGCCTGATGTATTCTCTATCACGTTGGTGAATTGCACATAGCCATTGTCGTTGCATTCAGTAGCAATCCACTCCCAGCTTTTATCGCATCGCGCGAATGTCCGAGTGTCCAGCTTGACCCCTGTCTACAATCCTCCTTGGATATGATTTGGAGCCCCGTAACAAGCTCAATCTTACCATAGCCTGCTTTCTCGTCCAGGCAGCTGCACAAGTAACACAATGAGCCCTTTTCGGGGCCATGTAGCTTTCGGTTTTTTCAACGACTGAGATAGCAGGCTTAAAATCAGCACCGCTTCATTCTTCTCTAGCTATGTTAGTAGTCAGTGTAACTTCGATTTTTGTTAAGAGCACTGCCATAATCCGTATAGATCCCTGCTGGGTCCGGCATGGCACAGTAACAGTCGCGTAGATAAGGATGTCTGTAGTGAGGTCTCCTCTTCTGCTGTCACCAACAAGACAAGGGAAGGCCTGCATCAAACGAGGCTTTCATAATCAGAAAAGAAACATTACTGATAAGATCCAATTGTCGAAATGTGACGGACAAGCTCTATTCTATGTACTTCTTAATATTTAGACAGGTCAAAGGTTAGGTGTGACAAACACGCTGATCCTTGTACAGAATCAATATTCACCTTTGACATCCGCCTCGAGCTGCTTACCTTGACCATAGACTGGTGATAGATTTACCCTACTATGATCGGCTTATATAATACTTCCAGAGTATTTAGATGTGGATGGAGGCTCATTTAAGCTCACTAATATGCGATCATCTAGGGGATGGCCTGCCTTGCCTCTTGTCTGTAGGTTGGCATTCAGACCAATCGGCGTTTTTCAGATGGAGCCTTGGGCGTGTCATCCTTTGGGATGACCCCAGACTATGCCAAGTCTAATGTTTACCCGACAATTCGCATTCTCACTGGTCAATGTTGTTGGGTTGACAAGACAATTACTGGCTGCCCAAATACAGTGAAGCGACCATAACCACTGGCAAAAGGCGCTTCTCTGTTACACAGGCAACCCATGTTTCTGACAGGCACACATCGTAATATTGTCATCTGTTGTGGCGGTGTTGGCGCCCAAGTTCTATCCAAGCCTGCGCCACGTCATATGTACGGTTTTACAACGGGATTCGTCGCAGACCCCTATAAATAACCGCCAATGGGTAAACGCATGCAGTCAGTGAGGCCTCAACGCGGAAAGACCAGCGACAGGGCCTCAGGCTAAGACTGGGCAGACTGATGACGATTGCTTTGTACAACGATCATGGTGTTGGGCTCGCCTTGCTCTGGCGATTGAATTGTACAAATACTGATGTCGAGCACGTCGACCTCAATCTCTTTTCAGAACTCACAAGACTTTCTTCGAGCTCGCATACATTGAGACCAAGACCTTCATTCTCAATTACCAACTTGTTCAAAAACCTACACCCCTCGAACTTTCTCATAATCGACAGATCTTGATTCAGTGAGCTCCCCTTTGTTTCCTTGCCAAAATGTCATTTGTCCTTCAGTTGATCCAAAATCTACCAGGGCTAACCATCCTCAAGCACGACCAAGGCATGAGATTTGTCAGTTTGCTAGGAGCGAGCTGCCGCGTCAGCTCTCCAGACAAAGGCGCGCAATACCGAGTCACCTTTCCCGACGACAACGTCGGTGAAATCGCAATTTTCAACGATGGGGAAGAGGAAATTCAACTCCATGCTCTGTTCTACTGTCAGGAAATTGTTCTTGACTCGGACCTGACAGTGGAATGGACCAAGGCCTGGCTGCGTTGTGCCAAGATTGGAAATGCCATCAAGGACATTGAAGCCCGAGTTGCTATCGGATGCGATACGCTTCCAGCCGTAAGCGCCAAGGGTCCGGATACCGTCCCGAACGATAGGCGAACCTGGGAGTGGAGATTTCCGCTGGAGGAGGATGATGATCATGTACGCACCTGCACTGGAGATGCGATCGCGGTGCGCATCGGAGTCAAGCTTGCACCCAAGGAGGGCATTCATATTCGCTCCCTCAAGTTGGGCTATGAGCTGTAAAGGGTTTTGCTGGAGTTGGCATCAGGAGGAGGGAAGGGCTGGGTGACTGGGTAGTCATGTCACATTCTCTTGGGGGTGGCTATGTAATAGAGGTGTGCAAGGACGGGATTATTGCTGGCACAGTAGAACATTTCATTTGCGCAAGCATAATCAATAACGTCTCATTTGTCTCTCCCTATCTCATCCCAACTTTTAATTCAAGGAAGCCGTGAAGGCTCTCATTCACAGTCACCTCAAAATCAACTTGACACGGCTTAATAACAATGGGAGTGTATTGATGAAGCAGGAGCGCGAGAAGATCACAGGTAGCCAACGACATTTCGATGCTGCTGGCTACGGGGATGGCAAGGTATGCGTTCCGCTCTGTCTTTCCTCTCTTGAATTTGCACTAACCTCAAATGTCCTTCAGCCAGCCGTGGGGTCCGTCGGCCGGCAATGAAATTTGTTGACCTCGGTAACCCACATGCGCTTAAGATTGATCCCGAATCGACACGGAAGGACGACGTGTGTGTGATGGCTAGAATGGAGGCTCCCGTGCAGAGGATACCATCGGAGGAGGGCAAAGAGTGCTGAGTGGGAGCACTATGCCCACAACGCGCAGGGGGGTTCCGGGGATGTGGATGGGACACGGTCGAGATTCCCGCCAGGGCCGAAGGGTTGGAGTTGAGGGGGGACGGCTGGGGCGCCATCGTTAGCAGTATTGTCGAATCAAGTAAGGATATGCAAATGCTGATCTCAGAAGTTGTTCATCGGAGTTTAGTGAGCGGCATATCAAGAACGGAGATAAGGAATTAAGGATGCAGGCCGCCACGGCTGGACGGGCTCGAACGAAAGATGGGTACTCGAATCGCATACAGTGATTTATGAGTGCTTCCAAACTGTTGGAGGTTTGACTGGCGTTTGCACTGTAGTGCATCTCGGACCATCGGCGTGGCTCTGTGAGAGCTTCTACGGATTATCGGGTGTTTCTGGTGCAGCTGCAACTCGGCAGTTACGGAACGATCCTTGTGAGTAGTGTGAGAAAATGAAATTTGACTGACCTTTCACTTGAAATGGATTCAAGGCCGTTTCTCATGTAAACACTGTAAATACTGTAGTGAATCATGGATGGCGGTGAGAATGGAGCTCATATTGACATGACGCAAGTTGATTACTGATTAAGACGGCAATTCGATTGCCCATCACTTGAAAAAGGTCCGGGACCTGAGAAACTAGCGTCCGATCTCTTCGAATCTTTCCGTGCCGGTGTTGAATTTGAGTTGACAGCCAAGGAAAACTCCGAGTGTTAAAGATGCTCGGATTCTTCCGCGCCGTTCAGCCGCAAGTGGCTGACACAAGGGCTGACAGCTTAGCACAACTTCTCGACTTCTCTTCAATACCACTTTGTGTCTATGATTGTTGTATATTTCAACTTTCGCCATATCAAGTCACAGTAAGCAGCCGAGATGGAATCAAGACCAGCGGGCCCGCGGCACGGCAAGCACCTCCCGCCATTACCATCATTCTTAATCATTACTGAGATATCGGTCCAAGCCAGTCAGCAGCCGACAGCTCCGGGGAGTTGCAGAGGGAAGCTTCGTTTCTCTCGTTGTCGATCAAGCTTGTTGACAGCTTGCCTGGCAGATCTTCTGAGGGAAAGCTCCCGGGGAAGATGAGAGCCAGAAACGTCTATAAAGGAAGGTCATTGAACCACCGAAAGAACAGTTCTCAACTCATCAACACTCCATCGCTTTCATCAGACGATCACAAAGCATCCTCATCACAAACACATCAATCATCGCATCAGTACCCTTCAATCTTTGAACACTTTCATTATGCTTCTCAACGCCGTTCTTGTCAACGCCTTACTGGCAATGACTTCCGTCTCGGCTCTTCCTAGCCCCAACATCAAGCATTCAAAGCTGGCTGTTCGTGGTGATGACTACGACGACGGCTACGATGACGGATATCGCATCAAGCTCAAAGTCCGAGATGATGACGATGACGATGGTGACGAAGATGATGATAAGAAGCTGAGAGTCCGTGGTGGTGACTACGATGACTACGGCGACGATGATGATGATGATGATGACGATGACTACGACGATGATTATCATTCTAGAAAGTCTCGTCGTGATGACAATGATGATGGAGACGACGAAGACGATGATTATGACGACGATGATGATAAGAAGCGGAAGTTGAAGGTCCGTGGAGGTGACTACGACGACGACGACGACGATGACTACGATGATTACGACGACGATGATGATGATGATGACTACGACGACTATAAGGACGACAAGAAGATGAAGTTGAAGCCTCGCATCGTCCCCCAGAACTGTGGTTTCGGTGCCTACTTTGGAAACGGACGATGCCTCTGCCGAACAGTTGGCTGGATCTACGACCCCGTCTTCCGCGGATGCCATCTCGACTGCGGTCCTACCGCTTTCTGGCGAGGTAACAGTTGCTTCTGTCGCCAGCCCGGATTCCGCTGGGATCTCCGAAGCCGCCGCTGTATTCGCTAGACGGATCAGCTCTGACGGGAGTGGACTTGAGGAGGATTCGGGACACATTGCTGTCAGGGTTGTCGTTCCTTTAATGTTTATGATTGCGCAATCATAAGGGCTGAGCTGGGAAATTGAATGGGGAAAGCTGGATAGGAGTCATTCTTTGGTATCCGGATTGTTGTAATATTTTCTTAATTAATTCACCTACTTTCCTTAAACATCTTGACCTCTTCTGCAACGTGATCAACATTGCCTCTATCCCGGCGTGCAAAGCTTCATAGGAACCGTCTGTTGTACCTCAGGCAAGACTTTCTATGGGACAACGGATTGCATTTAATGTAGCCCAGCTCAAGAGTTTAGTATGAACTTGGGCGTTTAGATACCATGGCGGTTATAGTGTTGCTGGTATGAATATTCTATCCTTGCACTCAGCTATCTCATTAAGGGTCGGGCTTTAAAAATAATAGACTAGAATGCGATCACGTCATTGCATGACATCCCAATGCTAGTCTGGTTGCGTTGATACTCCTGATTTTTATTATGGTCCGAAACGATGATAAGAAGTCATCAGCCAGCACAGTAAAAAACACAGTCATTAGTACATGACCGTATCAGAATCCAACACCGCCGCAATGTATGAGATCGTATTGATATCTTAGATCTGAGGAAGAAGTTCGTTACGACAAGAGTAAAGGACATAACTACTACCACATGCCCGTATCAAGCCCTAGCCCTAAAAGAATAAAGTAATTTCTAAACAGTATTTCTCTCCCCATCACTAGTTCTAGCAAACCACGCCTCAGTATGTGTGCCGTTATTTTCGACCACCAGGCTGTTGTGAGTGCACTCGATTTGTAGCTTCTCGTTGTCCTACCCTAGACCTTGATCTGGTCTCGGCAAAGCTGGCGTAAGCGCTCCTACTGTTGACCCGGTTTCTGCTACTGAAAGGATAGTCTCTTGAATCCATTGCTTCTCGGCTCATCGACCTCGCTCTGTCTTGCTCACCTCATAACAAAACGATCTCCAGATGGAACGGCTCTTGATTCCCCGTCTACCTTGAGGAACTTCCCGGACCCCCACTTTTGCTCGACACCAAGAGACACAGCCACGACTTTGCCTCAAACTTACGTACCACCTATTTGCTCGTTGATCGACAGTCCCGACACTCTGGATGATTCTGTCCGATCATGACTGCTTAACTTCTAATTGCTCATCAAATGCATAAAGAATGCGGGACTCGTACCTCGGCTCCCACAAAGACCTGATGATAAAGCAACGTGGGGGTAAGCGAACCGGTTCTCGGCTCGATCAAGTTACACAAGACAAAACGAGCAGGTAAAAAAAGGGAATATTTGTTCGGAGTCGATTCCTCCGACCCAAGACCGGGTATCACGGAGATTAAAGGGTCCTTTCGTCTCAATTCAAAACGTCATCCCGAGAAGCTTATTCGAGAGCTCGTCCACATGAGGAAAAGAGAGGTTGCATTGACGCATTTGCGCACCAATAGAGTGTCCCTTGGTGGTTCCGACTTGCCAATTAAGGTGTGGCTTAGATAGGGGACCTACTAAACAGGGAACATGCCATTAATCTGATAACTTTATTTTTCCGTCATAAAGTTCTCACGGCAGTCTATAATGGACAATTACCGACGGAAAGGTTCTTCCGTAGTTACCGCGGATGGGACACGAGGTTTCACTACAGAAGTTTCCTGGGAGATAATGTCAATGCGAAAGCGCTATAAGAAGATGATCATCGCGATCAACCCACCCTCTTGTTCTTAGTCCTCAATCTCTCCTCGATCTTCCAAAATGGATGCCCCACGCTCCCTCCGACGTCTCGTCGTCGCGTCACTCCTTTCTCTTGCCGTTGGTCAAGATACCAACAAGGGCGCTGAGCTCAACAGCTGCCTGACTGCCGCCGGCGTTCGCAGCATCATTGACACTGACAGCACCTGGGCTACCGAGACTACCCAGTTCCAGAAGCGCCTTAAGCCCGACCCTGCTTGCATTGCTTTCCCCGAGAACCGCGATGAAGTCGCTCTCGCACTCGAGTGCGCCCGAAAGTCCTCTGTAAAGGCCAATGCTCTTGGTCCTGCTCACTCGTTCCAGGGCAATGGCTTCGGTAACCCTGGAAACTTGGTCATCAACATGGGCGCCTTTGACGACGTCAGCTACAACACCAAGACCAAGCTGTTGACATTCGGTGGTGGTACCCATGTTGGACCCACCCTGAAGTATCTCTGGGATACTGCTGGCCGACATATTCCCCACGTCCGTGGTGCCCACGTTGGTGTCACCGGCTCGAGCATCGGAGGAGGTTATGGTAGCACTTCTCGCCACCTCGGCACTCCCATGGATAGCATCGTTGAGGTCGAGTACATGCTGTACAACGGCACCATTGTCAAGGCCGGCAAGGGATCCGACCTCCTTTGGGCTGCTCAGGGTGCCGGAGCTTCCTACGGTATCATCTTGTCCATGACGACCAAGACCTACAAGCCCCAGTTCGAAAAGGCCATCAACTTCACCGTTGGTATTGGAAGCGTCACCCCCGAAGCCGGTGCCAAGGCTCTGATCGCCATTCAGAACTTCGCCACTAGCAAGCACTGCCCCGATGAGCTCGCTCTTCGCTGGAGTCTGAGTGCTCCTCCTTATACCGGCAGTGGATACTTCTATGGCAACCCCAACAAGTTTGACAACATTGTCAGACCCCTTGTGAAGGAGCTCCAGGCCATCAGTCCTGACTTTTCCCTTAACAAGACTGTTCTTCCCTGGTGGGACCTCGAGGTCGCTGTTGCTGGTGCTGGCATGAACTCGCCTACTGGAGGAACCCTTGGTGGCCGAGCCTTCTACACTCAGGCTCTGACCACCACCACAGACCACCCCTTGACCCTTGAGCAGGCCCAGCTTCTCTTTGAGAGCACCACCCTGTCCTTCAACCGAACCGACCTCCGAAAGTCTGGCTTCCTCGATCTCTGGGGCGGCGTCTCCCGCAACATCAAGGACAGCGACACCTCGTACGCGCACGGAAAGAACCTGTGGTTGATCCGCTGGGAGGCTAACTCGGTCGACGTCAACAACTACCCCGACGACGGCCCCGCTTACATGAAGGCTCTCATCAAGCCTTTCGAGGACTCTTTGGTCAAGGGCGGAGCTGCTCTCCGTGGTTTCGTCAACTATGCTGATACTGAGTTGAACGAGGAGGAGTGGAGCTCGCGTTTGTATGGCGCCAACTATGAGCGTCTCAAGCAGATCAAGGCTGCTGTTGATCCCGAGGGACTGTTCACGAACCATCTGCAGTCTATTCCCCTGCCATAGAGGATGGGCCGTGGTAGCGATAAGGCGGAGTTTCTTGTACATGATTAAAAGAAGCATGACATATACATAGACAAAAAGAAAGCGGTTGCATGTCCAATGATCTCTCTCCTTGGCCACCTGATGTTTCAGCGCCCATCTCGTGACCCATTGATCCTGCACCCCAAATTAACGCCAGTGTGCATATGTCGATCTGAGGATCGGCATACAAGTCCCTGACAGCTCACTAGTAGTACCCCGTACTTTATCCGTGATACCGATCGGCTTTGAGAGGGGATCCTGTGGCAATCGGGGATGTGACGTCCCCGCGGGTTCCACAGGCAACTCTGAGGCACGAGCTTTTAGCCCCACGGAGGCACAGGAGGTTAGCATGAGTATTAAGACGATCATTATTTTATGAAGAGTTGTTTTAATTGCGATTCTCACAAACACTACTCATTGCAAGGTTGATTAGAGGTTTGCATCCGGAGTGATTGGCAATGCTTGGGCTAGTCGTTTATTAAGGCAGCATCGGAGGTACTACCGAGCCTAGCTTGTCTATTCTATACATCCCGCATTTCAAAATTACTCGATCTTCACACCGGAGGCAGCAAGGGTGACGTAGAACAGCTTAGTCTGACCAGTAATGATCATGCGTCCCTTGCCAGCAAACTGGAAGTTGGCAGCAACAGCGCCAGTGTAGATCTTGCCGATCAGCTTGCCAGAGGGGTTCCAGACGTGGACACCGTCACCGCAGCCAGAGTAGACACGGCCAGCAGAGTCAGTGTGGACACCGTCGGGGATGAAGCTGGCAGTGTAGGCAAAGGTCTTGCGGTTGCCCCAGGTGCCGTCGCTGCTGACGTCGAAGGAGTAGACGGAGGCGGGGGCGGAGAGGTTGCGGCCGTAGAAGCCGAGGGCAATACCGGTGTCAGTGACGTAGGCCTTCTTGCCATCAGGGGAGAAGGTGAGGCCTATGCTAGTTAGCAGGTTATATGGCAGTGGAGTTGAGATAAGGACTAACCGTTAGGCAGAGCAAAGTCGTCGGCGGCGACGGCAACGGCACCAGTCTCAAAGTTGTAGCGGTAGACCTGGTTGCGAAGGCCTGGAGGAGGGCGGAAATCCTGGAGGTAACCGTAGAGAGTGTCGGTGAAGTACAGCTCCTTGTTGCGGGGATGGATGACAACATCGTTGAGGGAGCTGAACTGACGACCGAAGTAGTTGTTCAGAAGGACTTGATGATAGTTAGCAGAGGGCCCGAAGAAGTGGAGGGATATGATGCCTACCAGTGGTGTTGTAGGGAGGGTTGGGGTTCATCAGGTACAGAGCCGAGGTGATGTCGTCACCCTGACCCTCTCCGGCAAAGACAATGTTGCCCTTGTAGTTGGTGCCACCTGAAGGTGTTAGCATATATCACCAATTGAGTCACACAAACATACCATTGGGGTTGATGACCTGGGGGTTGGAAGGGACGACAGTAACGGTCACTTCATCCAACTTGCCCTTGCGCACAGCCTCAGCTTCCTTGAGGGAGATCTTCTGGATGATCGAAGACTTGTTCAAACCAGTACCCGCAGCAGGGGCGCCAGCGTTCTGAACGAAAAAGACCTCATCCTTGGGAGAATGCCAGACGACAGCCTCGTGGAAGATGGGATCCGTGTCAGAGGTGGCAATGAGGGTCAACGACGGGTCAGAGCCAATCACGTCGAGGAACTCATCGTCGTAGATGTGGAAGGGCTTCTCCAGGAGAGATTCTTCAGTCACACCAGGCCAAATAAAGGTCTATTCAAATGTAAGCAAGGCTGACAGACCATTGGATAGGGGACATACGGTCGAATCATTGGCTTCGGCAGGAGGAAGAACATTCTCAAGAACGTTGAAGCTCTTCCAGTCAACGACCTGAGCCGTAGAAGGAACTTTTGCGGCAAGACCCAGTCCCGACTGGACGAGGGCTCCGAGGGCAACCACAGCAAGAGAGGACGACATGGTGAATGTGTGGGATTGATTGGAGCTTGTGGCGTGAGGAGAAAGCTTGCCTCATGCAGGTTCGAGGCAGGTGGCTTAAATACAGAGCTGAAGGTTGCTGTGCGATTGTTGATCCTTACCGGTTTTAAAATTGCTAGATCGGAGTTCGATATGGATTCATTCTAGTGTGCATGCAAGGGCCTTTCATCACGGAACAAGACAAGGTTGAGTGTATGCAGGTACGGAGCATTCGGAGTTGATATGTGGGGATCAGCTGGTCAAGCTTGAACTCAAGCTTAGAATCTGCCTATCGTTAAGGTTCAGGCCCCCTGCTGCTGGGAGCAACGCTAGTGGTTGGGTCGTCATTCTCAAAAGTTCAGTCCCTGCCCTCGTACGAGGTGACGATTTCGGGCAGGTGTTGGAGTGCTACCTCGCCGGGATGGCGCAAACGCTTCGGCTCCACCATCGGCTTTGACAAGCGGCTCGGCGCGGGAGTCTGAGCTACCGAGGGAATCTACAGTTGCGTTGGAAGGCTTCGAGGGTTTGGCAAGAGGTGACTCCAGGGGACAATGTGGAACCTTGTGTGAGACTGACCAGATGAGTGAGAGGATCCGTACAGCTTCTAAATACACGGGTGATCCTGTCAAAAGCCTGACAGAAATTATCACGACATCCTTAATCATTACCGGTTCCATACTAGCTCGCACATCCTCCATTCGGAAGATCACAGTCAAATACCCGTTAGTGCTGCCTGGGGTAAATGGATACCGACGGCTTCTCCGAAATGGGCACGGAGGAGGAGAAGAAAAAAAGTATAAAGAGCATGACGCTCGGGGCAACACCTTTGAAGTATCTCTCCCCGGGATGATGAGCGAGCGGGCTGTGGGGAGGACGGGCTAGGAGTGGTCGATCCTCCTCGTGTCCGTGCTTTCGCTTCTTGAACAGGTGGCCCCTGAGCTGAACTTTGCAACATGCCGGTAGCCAGGTTCATGGGAGTCTAGATGTGACGAGACTCTTGAGGAAAAAGAAATGAAAACTCCGAAGCCCATGGAAGGATTATCCTCGTGTCAACATGCAGCACTTTCTCCCAATGGTCTAGCCTCTTGATTTTAAGGTTTATAGGTGCTTCTTCTCGCCGACGGAACCCCTTGGAATAAGCAAAATGGGGCAAGGTGGAAACTCTAATTCAACCCACGACTGGGGGGTACCAACACCATGCATCAATTTAGGTCAAGGATCTCCTCGTGTCGAGCAACAGCCTTAACAGGATGGAAGGTGTTTCGGCCATTGTGCCGGATCGTCGTGATGAACATGTCCTGCGTGTCAAGCGGCTTGACACACTTGCTGTCAAATGGACGCCCCCTTGTTGGCCCTAAAATGTCATGTCTGCTACTTCTGGCTCTGATCTCCCTTTCATCCCCGAACACTCCGTCTTTCCGCCAACAATTCTCGCTGTCTATGCTTTGCACCTGAGCAGGGGCACGACCAACAGCCCAAAATGGCCGAGATTAACCTCAACACCAAGAATGGCGTCGTCGCCGTCGTCATCTGCGTCTTCCTCAGCATCGCCTACTACAACGTCCTCGAGCTCAACGTCCACATTCTCACGTCCTTCAAGAAACGTCGCGGTCTTTACTTCTGGAGTTTTGTCATTGCAACATGGGGTATCGCCTTCAATGCTACTGGGTATCTGTTCAAACACCTTGGCGTCGTGGAGCAGCCGCATGTCTATTCGACTCTTATCCTCATCGGCTGGTGTACAATGATTACGGGACAGTCGGTTGTGCTGTACTCGAGGTTGCATATTGTTATGCATAATCAGAAGTGGCTGCGGTTGGTGCTGTACATGATCATCGCCAATGCTGTCTGGTTGCATCTGCCCATCATCGTCTTGGTCTATGGATCTAACTCGAATAACTCGGGTCCTTTCGTGAAGCCGTACGAGGTTTTCGAGAAGATCCAGTTGAGCGTCTTTTTCGTCCAAGAGCTCATCATATCCGGTCTCTACGTGTGGGAGACTACGAAGCGCCTCAACCTCGAAAAGAGTATCGGTAACACTCGAACGCGGAACGTTATGAACCATCTAGTCTACGTCAACGTTATCGTCATCCTTCTCGATGTCACCATCCTCGCCCTCGAATTCGCGAACCTATACAGTATCCAAACCGCATGGAAGCCGCTTGTGTATAGCATCAAGCTCAAGCTCGAATTCAGTATCCTCAACCGCTTGGTCGAGCTGACTCGTGGCGGAAGAGGTGGCAGCTCCTACACTCGCAGTCAAGGGGCCCACGATGTTGCTTTGGAGACTTTCAATGGCGAAAGATCCAGACATGTTACGGGAACAGATGGGCAGTCAGCTCCTGAGTATGAGGTTAGAGTTGGAAAGGGAGATCAACATCACGGAGATGCCCATACGCATGGCCCTGATTCCTACATGAAGACGACCGAAATCACTGTCCACACTCATCGAAGGAGGAGTGATAGCGATCGGGACAGCGATAGTATTCGGGAAGCACCGGATAAAGCAAACGGAGATGCATCGTCGACATCTTCCGAAGTCCAGTTTGCAAGATATTAGGATGGCAGGCATTTCTTGGCCACGGCCCTCTCTTGTCTCGTAGTAGTATTTTTGTTATAATATCGACCGCTTTATGTTCAAAAACCATCGTGATAGCCCATTCATTCATGGTCCAAGCCGCTTTACTCTGCGAGCCTTTGAGCCGAGCATATCTTTGACCATTTTCCTACCACTTTTCAGATCACAGCATCACAAGGGTCTTCCTAAAGAACCCTAGCTTGATCTATAGGCTGTCTGCATTAAACAACACTAAGAATGACACTAATCGCGGGCTGTATTCTGAGCCTAAGAGACCCTGCACCCGTGGTTCCCGCGGCACAATGCTGACAGGCATATTCAGCTGCAACTAAGTCGGGTTCTCACATCCGGCGTTCCAGGGTCGACACAAGGGTCGGGAGAAATCGTTAGCTTAAAACTACTTGAGTAACGTTCAATGCATCACCGAGACCAAATTAATCAGCGGCATCATCCTCACAGCTTGACAGGGCCCATCCAACGCTCTCGTGCGGCCTCCAAGTCATGTCCCGCCGCCTTGGTCTTGATGGCTGTTGCACGACGTCGCATTTCATCCCTCAATGGCTCCCAATCGGCCACAAGCTTTCCATTCCGCTTCTTCACTTGACCATCCACAATGACAGTATCGATATGCCCCACTGAAGCATTGAAGACCACGGCCCCTGTAGCACTCGAGACAGGGCTGCTCTCAATATCATTGCATTTAATCATGACCACGTCTGCTTTCATCCCGACCACGAGGCTCCCGACCAAGTCGTCAATCCTCATCACCTCAGCTCCACCAATAGTTGCCATTCTCAGAACCTCTGATGTTTTGCGCGACACAGTGACTGGCACGCGCTTCTCATTCTCCAGAGCACGCTGTGTCTGTAAAGCGAGTTTCATCTGCGCAATGAAGTCGTTTCCCTGGTTTGAAGTAATGTCGATACCCAACCCGGCTCGGCAACCTCCGTCCCGAGCTCTAAAGGCAACAGGGAACCCCATGCCCATCTGCAGCTCGGTGTCGGGGGTGCTCACAACACCAGCTCCTGAGGTGCAGATCTCGCGCAACTCGCTGTCGGTGAATGAAGCCCCGTGTGCAAAGACGAGATCAGAATTCAGTGCCCCAGCGTCAGCAAGCTTCTGCACCGTCTCTTTGTGAAGAAGATCCATGGGGCCGTGGGCGACATGCATGGTGACGATACGGGCTCCAAGGCCACGGGCTTCGGCAATCTCGCGCGCTGTGTCGTCAAACTCCTGCACTTCAACTTCATTAGGAGCGACTCCAAATGTCAGAAGTTGACGCCCCGGATGGTTATCGCCAAAGTATTTCTCTCGAATCCTCGCGGCGTCAGCGAGTCGCTCCGAGTGTGAGAATTCGGGTGTCGCAGATGCAGCTCCAGAATCATCAATGGGCGGGTTCGCGTAAAATCCGTAACAAAATGTCCCACGGATACCGGCGTCCTTAAGCGCCTTCACAGCCGCATCGGCGTGGTCTGGAGAATTGATTATATGACAGTGATCCAGCACAGAAGTGATGCCATTATTGAGCAGGCTAAGCGCGCCGACATAGGTAGACAGGTAGACATCCTCGGGCGTGAAGAGGCTGCCGTACACACTCCGCATGCTGATCATGTAGTCGAGCAAAGACCAATCAGTAGCGACGCCACGGAGCATCTGCTGCCACATGTGATGATGGCCATCGACAAAGCCCGGGATGACAATAGAGTCTGTGCCATCAATTACTTCCCCAGTTAATCCCTCTGGCTGAGAGAGATTCTTGCCCAAGGCGGCGATGCGGTCTCCTTGGATGAGAATATCGCAATCTTCGAGGATGTCCTCTTCAACATTGACGGTGATTATGGTCGCTCCTTTGATCAAGATAAAGTCGGTTTGCCCGGAAACCCGGGTCGTAGAGATCTCGGCGGATGCCATATTGCCAGCTATAAGAAGCAATGCTTGATTTCTGGAAGCTTGATAACGGGAGACGTGATTGAACTATATAGATAACCCCGCCTCGGACTATCGTCAAAACAAACAAAATGGGCTCACGTCATCTTCTGAGTATCGAATAGGATTGTGTTAGTTGGGCTTAAGGCTGACGCCGAGCTGCAAGTAATGCTAGCGAAGCGACGATTTCTGCCTTTATTGGCATAGAGACACGTCAGCTCAACGCAACCATCGCAGTTAGTCCGATACTGAGTCCGAGAGTACCTGCCATATAAGTCACTATATCGCGCTCTTCTTGCTTTGTGTTTGGCTCTTCACCATCGGCCATCCTACCCTGTGCCGACGCAACTCTCACCGCAGCGGCCATCGTTCTGACGAATTAGTGAAGCCGTTCTCCAACGATTAGTCAGCTTCCGTAGCTCAGTTGGTTAGAGCGTCGTACTAATACTCCATCAGAGTGTTCTGTAATGCGAAGGCCTCTGGTTCAAGCCCAGGCGGAAGCAGTGCTCGTCTATTTATTTTTGTCGGTGCTTTCATCGCTTCTTTTTTTTAATACCCAAAATGCCCTTGGTTCTGTGGATCTGCCTTCTTTTGCACTCAACCTCCAGTAGATGTACATCCATCATAGTGTTTCTTTAGGCCTTATGAATGGAGTCATTCTAAGTGCGTACGAAATGAGCGCGTCTTTGCCGACCCCTACGATCGCCAGGTGACTTTTCAGGCAATCATTGTCGCAGCCAGAACTGGGATCGTGCGCTCATCTAGTTGTTCTTGTGAATCGCTCCCTAGAGTTTAGCATGCCTACATCCACCCGGCTTGACTATGGACAAATGGCACATATACTTTTGCTAGAGTTCTCATGCCTATTATCACTGTGGCAATGCAATCAAGCTTTTATACCAGGCCGAAGAGTCATATGCCGGAAGGACTGCTCCCAAGACTGTTATAAAATCACCCGTTCTGCTCTTGTTGCCCGTGTGAACTTCAACCTTTCATCAACAAAAGTCAAGTCCCTCACAACCACACTTCTTCCATTTTTCTCTCACCTATCAAGACCTGACTCAATCATCCAATCCATATCACAATGTCAGACACCTTCCATCTCTTCTCCCAGCTCCCATGGGAATTAAGAGAGTTGATTTGGATATTCGCCCTCCGACCCAGAAAGCCAGGGGTCCACGTTTTCGGAACAGATCCTCCCACCGAAGCGGACGACGACATCACACTGCGCAATGATTATGCCAGGCCGTTTCTTGCCTCCCAAAGAGGGCTTCAGTTGACCGCTCCAACCCCACAGCCCTTGCCACCTACCGGTGCTATACACGAGCCGTCCTGGACGACAAATAACCCATCTAGCTACCTTATTGACGGGGGCCTCTGGACAGCGTGTAAAGAGTCTAGGGTCATCATGGAGCAGGAGTACGAGTCCAAACGTTGGCGTGCCTTTACAAATGGTCGCAGAAAGGATCACGATTTCAACATGCGGTTGTACGACTTCCCCGGCGACTCGTTGCCCGAGGAGAAAAGGATGACAGCAATGGGTTATTTCCTCAATAATGGATTTCCGCATTATTTCACAGTTCTTCCGGAGATGGATCTATTCTTCCTCCAGACTAATGGTCGAGAGCCCGATTTGATCAACTTGCACGGCCTTGGTTATGGTCATGGACTTTGGTCACCGGATGTTGGACTCGCCGGACCAAAAAATGTTGCCATCGAATTCGACCCGAACTGGTGTGCCAGGATCGAGACAGATGAGCAGGACGAAGAAGGCCTAGCCAAGATCCTAGATGAGTTCGCTACCGTATCCATCTTGTCCAGCCAGATCCATATCATATGGATCGTGGACTACAGCTTGAAAAGGCGGGCAAGAAAGTCTGAATTGCAATCAAGGGAGCCGAGACGGAAGGTCTTTGAAGGCGCAGACCGTCGATTTGTCGAAGTGGCCGCTGGGTGGCGCCATGATTTGACAGACATTCACGACGATTTTGAGACCAACTCTGGCTGCCTAGAATTCTACAAGGTAATAGAGCATGCTTCTAGAGAGTTGCAGAAGAACCCTCGCGTTGCCGATGAGACTCTCTTCCACGGCCAGGGCGTATTATGGCGTTCTGGCGTGCGAACCTCTCTGAAGAGGAACACTGGATGGCGGGACTATACTTGGGTCAGGCCGACAGAGAAAGTGCGAAGAGTGTGAATTCAGAATGTTGATGGCAAGGATAATACATTTGTTGTTACAAAGAGACAGTCCTATTCGCGACTCAGAACAAGATGTGCATGTGACAGTGCCACCCATGGGCCTTTTCGGAGTCAAGTTGTACAATCCCGACACGCCACTGTGTTTGCATCAGGTCACGATGCTATGATCGCGGCACTACCGCAATCTGACCAAATGCACCACCGATGTAGACTTGGTCGGTAGAATAGCCTTATCAGGAGTTAAACGCGGCTTTTCACCGCCGACGAAGCAATATCCGGCGCTATTCGGCCCCCATACGTTAGCTGGACGTTAGTACACCGGCTTTCGATCATGCCAAATCTTGCTAGATTTTGAACTATCTGGTTGTATTCTTCATTATACTTCCAAACAGGTTGTATGAATGGGGTTCTATTGCAGATTAGCTCTGAAGTGGGTGTTTCAGAGTATACCCAGTAAGACTGATGAGCTTGGGCACGTGTAACGCAGATCACGAGATTCTACCAATGCCATCCGCAAACGTAAGATTAAACTGGAAGGTAAGTGGCATTCCTTGTGTGTACCATAGCTCATTCAGCCATGCCTCAACAATTGACGTTGATCCTTGAAACATGCCTTCCTGCGAGACGAACTGGAGTCAGCACTTAAGTTGATTGAGTGACGGATAGTATGGGACGACGTTGAATCGTACTTTGACCAATAGAGAGCGACGGGGTGATTCGAAAGAGGCAATTGACTGGACCCTGGCAGCTGAAGGATCAGCCTTGTCGCTCGGGCCATAGTAGAAGGATCTTTTTTGAGATCCTTGGAGCCAAGCGCCTGAATCCTCCAGACCTTAATTTAATCATTTGCACATAGGCGCTTAGGGATTGTAGGCACGGGGATATGGTCCAAGAGTTCTATTCGCTTGAGTGTATGGTAGAGCCAGTTTCATGGTCTTCTTATCTGGAGATCCTAGGGAGGTTGCTTATTGGACGGCATACGCATCAGCCACCGCTGCTGAGAGCTCGATGATGTCTTTGAACGTATAAAGAGAAACCATAACCATCTGCCATTGAACTAACACAATCACCATCACTTCGCTTCACTTCAATTTGTTCAACACTTATACATTCCTTACAAACCTTCGTTAAAATGAAGGTTTCTTCATCTTTCACTCGTTACGCGCTCCTTCTAGCCGCCACCAACGCCTTGGTGCTCGCTGCCCCCAGTGGCAACGGCAAGGTCCGACGCCAGGACCTCTCCGACCCAGCCAACGCGGACTGCACTGGACTCGGCGACTTTATCGACAGCCAGGTGACCGTCGGCAACGACAATGGCGGCGTTTACACTTGTGTTGGTGGCTGGAGCCACGGCGCTTTCCCCACGGAGATCGAAGCTCGAGCTGACGAGAACATGCTTCGCTGGATCCGTGTTCGCTTCACTGATGGCTCCGAGCGTGAGGTCGGTACCAAGCCTGACCTTGACTGGCACAAGCGAGAGGGCAAGATTATCTGGGATCCCTGGGCAGACACCTTTTCTCAGTTCAGCATGTACGACCATGGCTGGGGTGGTGGTCTTGGCCGTCTGGTCTTCCGTCTCAACTCTTGCCCTCGTGACAACTGTGAGGGGGATGCTGGTGGTTGGGTCCCTGATGCGGCTCAATTTGATGTCCCTCATGGTATTGACGGAAGTGGAATGCTTCTTGGATTCTCCGTCAAGCACGGTGATGGCATCGATTCAATGACTCCCATCTTCTCCAAGACGGCTGTCGACAGGGTCATTCTCAAGGACCCCGAGTTTGATCCTACTTTTGAGCAGCTTAATGAAAAGCCTTTCTCGTAAGTAGCATTTCCTCGGCCAGATAGACATATACTAACATACTCCCGCAGTGAGAGAATGATCGACGCAGTCCAGGTTACCCACGTTCTCGACAACAGAAAGTCCGAGAGCGAAGCCAACATGTGGATTGACTCCTCTATCGGCACCGAGAGGCAGCACAAGATCAGCGTGGTCAAGGAAGAAGGCTCTGAGCACGGTGGTGAGGTCGGTCTTACTACCAAGGGCGAGGTTTCTTGGAAGGCTGGTGTTCCCGGGTGGGCTTCTGGTGGTAGCAAGGCCGGCCTGGAGGCTTCGGGTAAGTATGTCGGCAAGAAGGTCGAGAAGAAGATTGTTGGCGAGGAGAACACCAGCATCATCAAGGTAGGTTATTATGCATAGGCCGTCATGTGCTTGATGCTAATATCGCTAACAGGAGACTGTTCGCTTCCGCGTCAACCATCTGGTTCCCGGAGGAGGCATGGTCCGATGCATGACCACCGTTCTCCAGAGCCGAGCCAACCTTCGCTTCCGAGCCACCGTAAGTTCAACGCTCGATGCTACCCCGTCACAGAGCACCCACTAACTGTTTGCTTTTCTGCAGCTCGAGAACAAGTTCAAGGATGGCACCTCATATGAATACAAGGTCACCGGTCTCCTCGAAGACGCCGACCACTCCGAAGCCTGGACCGAGTGCGAGGACGTCAAGCCTGAGGATGTTGGAGGAGTCGAGATTCCCGCCACCGACAACCACCAAGTCGTTGACGGTGATGGTGGTGACCAGACTGAGGACAGCCCAGGTCTCCTTGTTCCCGGTGCCATCACCGAATCTGGAGTGTACTGTCCTAATGGCACCAAGGTTAGCGACACTGAGATGTCTGATGAAGAGTACAACGCCGCTTGCCCTATTTAGACGGCATTAAGGCTTGAGGGTGTCGATTTTGGGGATTGGGTTTCTTCTTCACTGCTCTGTGGCAGCTTTTATCATTGTTTTTTTCTTCTTACTTCTCTTACTTCTTGATTCGACTTTCTTCTTTTAGCGGCGGAGAGTTTGGGAGGGCGGATAACTTGTTATTTGCCAACAGACTCTCCAAGCTATATTCTTAAATCACATTAGAAAACTAGATCTCTATTATGATATGCACTGATGCTGAAGTGTCGCTCTCTTTGGTTCCTACTCTCTGATTACTTCATCTACACTCTGCAGTCATCAACACGCAGGAAATTCTCTTGGTTCCGATCTACTTCCCTTAGTCCATCAAGCAGACAAATGGCCGCTGCCATTAAAACTCTTCTACACGCTAAGAATGGCTCCGTCAATTTTTGCTTGATTAAAGTATAACATTGCTTGTGCCGGCTCAAATGACTAGCACTTCGGTGATCGGCACTCGGTACTCGGTACTCGGCATTCGCTTAACTAGTAAATCTCTATGCATTCTCCTCCGGATGACCCAACATAAGCTGATCCCATCAACATCAATAATTTTGATCCCTTGATCCCCTTCGGTCACTCTGCAGCTGCCAAGAGTATCTCATCAGCGGATGCCGCGGCGTGAATTGTTCTTGTCTTTCCAACCTGATCCGCTCAACCCCAACCAAACCCGCACAGCCAATCCTCCTCATCACTTCCCGCCTGTCCCAGCATCAGCACCCACAATCACTTTTGTCACTGAAGATGTCCGACGTTTCGATCGACTTCATCTCGACCGGCAGGGTCAAGATGAGAGAACCAATGAGTGGACAACCTATCACCAACAAGAACACCACACTCCGTCTCCTCCGCTGTTTCACAGGAGAGTGGACACCATGGATGCCCATTGGCGTCTTCCTTATCAGGCACCCCGACGGACCCATCCTGATCGATACCGGAGCCTCGCCTCAATGCATGGAACCAGGTTATTTTCCAGCCTTGGGCTACATCGCCACAGTGCTTAACCAGCTTGAGGTGGAACCAGAAGACGGCGTCTTGAGCCAAATGGAAAAGCTCGGTGTGCGTCCAACAGACTTGCAGGCTGTTGTTCTCACACATCTGCATCACGATCACGCTGGTGGCCTGAAGGAAATCGTCGAGGCAGCTCCGAATGTGCCTGTCTATATCAGCACTACACACTGGGAAGCCTTTGGAAAGCACCCTACTTATGCTGCTATGCAAGGGTGTGCTTCCAACCACTGGCCAAAGGAGTTCAACTTGAAGTTGCTGAACTTTTGCGGGAAGCCGATTGGGCCATGGAGTCAGTCAGATTCCATCACAGCTGACGGAGCGATTGTCGCCGTAGAGACACCGGGACACGTTCCGGGGCATGTCTCTGTGATTGTGAAGGGCAGCAACTCAGGTACAGGCGACGCTGAGAAGTACTTCATTACAGGCGATGCCACGTACAGCCTGGAGTTGTTGGAGAGAGGTGAGCCGGACGGCATCAACCAGGATCCAATGGTCGCGTTCAAGAGCTTGGAACTCATCAAGGAGTTTTCAAGACAGGAAAATGTGGTCATGCTTGTTAGCCATGACGTAAATACGGCTGCCAGGCTGCGAGCAAAGGAGCTGTATCATCCAAAGGAGAAGTGAAGTTATCGACAACCGTGATTGTCGAGAATATGTCATATTATCTTATCCTCTGTGCTATTTTAAACCGCCTTATACTCCACGTCTTAGAACTCGCAGACTATCACTACTAGCCGCTTTGTCTACCAAAGTCATGTTTCACCCTAGCCGCCAGATCCGCATCTTCGAGTATCCTAGTAGCCACCATTGCCATGCCCTTTCCAGCCTTCACAGCTTCTCTATGGGCCTCAGTAGTGCCGGCTGCATCGGTGAAAGCCCGGTTGTGGCAAGGGATCCCAGGGCGCGTGGGGATGGCGAATATGCCGTGGAAGCTTGGGACAACGTGTGAGACGTTGCCTTTGGTTATGCTGTCAGCCAGGATTCTAATGACGAAGGAATTCAAAGAAACCTACCCATGTCCGTCCCTGCTGATGAGGGCTCATCATCCTCGTAAAGAACATCCTTGGCTAGCGATGCCATCTCACTGACGTAAGTTTTAGACAGGGCTTCGTTCACTCGCAACTCTTTATAGGGTACCGCCCTTGATCAAGTTAGTCGTGTGGACAGCAAGATCCTTGCCAATACATACCGTGTAATTTTGACAGTGCAGCCTGTGGCTTCAGCAGCGCCGTTTGCACAAGCTTCCACTCTTTCGGACAACGCATCCACCTCTCTGCTGGAGAAGCTCCTCACGCCCCAAGTCATTCTAGTGTAATCCGGAATGATGTTGGGAACCTTTCCTCCTTCTTCTATGACGCCTTGCACCCTCTGATGTGGTTGGATCTGCTGACGAAGCATAGACACCGTTGTATATGTCCCCACAGCAGCGTCCAGGGCATTTATGCCGTTCCAAGGCTCCTGGCCGGCGTGAGCATTTTTGCCAAAGAACTCCATGCCAAGACGCCGAGATGCCAGAGTACGGAATGCCGCTATGCCTGCTTTCCCGCCTTTCATCTGATGGGCCGGCATTGCGTGACACATCAACGCTGCGGAGACGTCATCAGAAAAGGCGCCAGCGTCAATGAGCTTGACCTTGCCGCCTCCTCCCTCCTCGGCAGGAGTACCGACAATTCGAACGCGGCCAGCAATGCCCAGTGCAAGTAGTGCGCTGGCAGCTCCGACAAAGGCAGCTATGGAGGCAGTTGCGATGAGATTGTGACCGCACCCGTGACCTATGTCTGGAAGAGCGTCGTATTCTGCGCAGAAGATGACGAGTCGGCCGCCCGAGCCTGCCTCTGCGACAAAGGATGTGTCCAAGCCGTATGCATGGCGTTGGACCGTGAACCCTTGAGACTCGAGGAACTCTGTTATGGTGTCATGGGCAAAGACCTCTTGGTAGCAGAGTTCGGGATGGGAATGGATGCCATTGTTGACTGCCAGTAGGTGCTTGTCGATGGCATCTATGGTGGAGTCAATGGCTCGCCTTGCCATCTGTAGAGGATCATCTGCCTTGTGCTTTGGCGATGCTTCAATGTTATGCTGTTGCTGAACAAGTACGGCGGTCATGTTGGATTGATAGGAGGCGGTGATTAACCGTAACAAAGAGGGTTAGTCTGGCAAACTTCCTTGGGCGCCGGCAGCATCTTTTGTAGTGCGACTGAAGGATCATGTGAGACGGTTCACCTTCTGTACTCATCACAGCGGCAATTACAATCCTCCTCCGAGATCGCCCTTTGAAACGTAAATGAATGAGACAAGCCAATCGAAAGTTGATGATGATAGTGGCTACCTAGCGTAATGGATGCTCCACCACCTCACAAGAAAAATAGCCGATAGCCGACAATCGCTAGCCGCTAATCTTCTGGCCTTTGCTGTTGGTCTCACGAATCAGGGGTTTCCCCCGCAATCATGCCAGAATCAGTAGGGACCCATCAAGAGATGATAAGCTGGGGTAATAAAGTTGCTCGCTATCGACTTGTTGATCTCGAGTGAAGGCTCTTATATATAGAAGACTGATCCCAGTCTGAGGAGCATCATCTTCAATCGATACTTTTGCCTGGCTCTTTGCTTCAATTTGATCCCCTGCTCATAATGTCTGAATCCCACACCAAAAAGGCGCAACCTGAAGACGGCGATGCTGCTGTATCGGTCAATGTTGGCGCAATGGAGAAGGGCGTGATGGATGACACCTATGTCCCAACTCTCTCCGCAGAGGAAGATGCTCAAATCCTTCGAAAGATCGATCTCTAGTTCGTATTAACTGTCTCTCCACTAGCCCCCAGTTTCGCTAACAGTTTCAGTCTCATCCCCATCTTTCTCTTCTCGTATCTCTTCCAGACTCTTGATAAGCAGGCTCTTGGTTTCTCTGCCATCATGGGACTGGAAGAGGATCTGAATCTCTCGGGAAGTCAATATTCTTGGGCAAGCAGTATCTATTACTTTGGCTACCTGGCGTTCTCGTACCCTGCCTCGTATCTGATCGTGAAGCTGCCTCTGGGAAAACTTATTGCTAGCGCCTGGTGTGTACTTCCCAACACTTGAAACAACAAAAAACTAACAATACTGATCCCAAGTACCATGTGGGGTGCTGTCCTCATTGCATCCGCCGGCTCATTCAACGCCAGCGGACTGCTCGCCGCTCGATTCTTCCTCGGAGTAGCAGAAGCCTCGATTGCCCCCGGCCTAGCTACCATGGTTTCGATGTGGTACAAGAAATCCGAACAACCCCTCCGACACGGAGTCTGGTTCATGGGAAATGTCATGGCCGGGTTCTTCTCGTCGTTGCTCTCCTACGCCATCAGCTTTATCAAAGCCGACATCTCCCCCTGGCAGGTATGCACCGTCCATCCCTAGCACACATTTATAGCTTACCTCCTAACAAAGTGCACCTTAGATCTTGTTCATCATTTTCGGATCAGTCACTATGCTCTGGGGCCTCTGTCTTCTGTGGCTCATTCCCGATCACCCCACCACCGCACGCTTCCTTTCTCCCGAGCAACGCGAAAAGGCTGTCATTCGAGTTGCCACAAACATGTCGAGCGTCAAAAATGACACCTTCAAGATGTATCAGCTGCTAGAGGGCCTCACAGACATTAAGATGTGGCTGCTAGTCCTCATCATGTTGTCATCCAACTTGGCTAATGGCCTGCAAAGTGTAAGACCCCTTTGCTGTTGAGCGTGTAGTATTTTTCTTAAGGCTGACCACGATGTTGCAGTTCCAATCCATCATCCTTAAAGGATTCGGCTTCTCCAAGGTTCACACTTACCTCATCCAAATGATCTCGACGACCTTCCAAGCCCTAGCTGTCATCATTGCCACGGTCGGTAGCACCTATATCAAGAACTCGCGGACTTATTTCATGGTGGCCATTTATGCAGTGGGTATTGCAGGATCTGTGATGGTCCAGAAGATAAACCCTGAGCATATCTGGGCCAGGTTCTTTGGCTTCTGCCTTTGCGTCAGCTTCGTGGGCAACTTCCCCATGATATTTGCCATGTCGACTGCCAACTTTGCCGGTTTTACAAAAAAAGCCACTGTCAACGCCGCTGTAAGTTACCATTCAAATATCTTATCCGCGTCTTTCTCTTCCAACTTGCTAACCTCATTTGCTCGACAGATCTTCGTTGCTTATTGCGCTGCCAACATTGCATCTCCCCAACTGTTCAAGGCGAGCGAGGCGCCCAACTACGAAAGCGGTTTTACAGCTTGTGTCATCTGTTTGACTGCTTCCGCCGTTCTGAGTGGTGTTCTCCGTTTCTATCTCATCTGGGAGAACAAAAAGAGGGATCAGCAATACGGAATCCCAGAGACCAATCCCGAAGAGGTGGATCTGGCTCAAAACTTAGCGGATAAGACTGATGCCGAATTGCCCGAGTTCCGGTATTCCATCTAAGTTAAATCCTAGGACGAGAGGAGTGGCAAAGCTGAAGAATTCTGACAGCCTTCTGGTGGTTAGACTGGGCTTTTGTCGACAAGATTTTGGAGTAGATAGTAACAACAGGATCGTCTGTACGATCAATTACCACAAAGGAGTCCACATAATACGACGCCAGCGAGTTTTCAAACGCCGTATCCCTGACTTGGTTTCTCCAAACATCCCAAAAGAGACTCTGTGTTAATGCTCCATGTCATACAAACAATCCCAGATCAATTATATATATTACCACTTAGAAGCTTATACACGCTCGTTGAGAAAAGTGATCAACATGACTATAGAGCCCTTCAATATCTGCAGAGCTGACGTTATTGTTCTTTGTTATCCAGACCAAGTTGAAAGGGACATGACCTCGTAAGATCATTGCTGACTGCGATAGACGATGGTTGCCCGATGAAGGCACCCGCACCGTTCCTCGGATTCGAAAAGTGTCCCCGAAACTGATCAACCCCGCGCTTCATGTCTATTCCCGACATTAGTTGCCGCGAGGTTCGGGGAACCAGGATCAACTTAGCGGCACGATTCTCCAATCATTTCGTCCTTCTTATCGATGAATTCTAACCAGAAGTAGGCAAACGCCATTGAGAGGAGCAGCCTGTTTGCCGACAGAGCCGCTGTCGGCTATCTTTGCCCATCAGTTTGTCTTCCGTCTTTTTGAACATCTTCCTTCACTCTGGCTCGATACTCAACACCAGTCAACAAGATGGAGTCAGATATCCCTGCCATTGGAACAAATGAGTCGCGTGCTCTCTTGCAGCATGTACCAGCTCTCCGCAGCAAACCCCGGTCTAGGAACGGATGCTGGACCTGTCGTGGCAAGGCGGCAAAGAAGCGCTGCGACGAGACACGCCCCATTTGCGGCAGATGCGCCCGGCTTGGCCTCTTTTGCGATTATCGCCCGAGACCACGGAAGTCAAAGGCATCAAGATCGCCACCAAGCCCGTCTTTGACACCGAGGCAGCCGAACCCTATTTCCCCTGCCGCCAGTTTGACCCCTCCTACCGAAGCCCCCTGCTCACTCTCCTTGGCCCACACCGACCATGAAGCTATTCGCTATTTCCGGACGACATTTGCCAGCCTTCATCACACCAAGAACCAGGAATACTCATGTATCTCCATCATGTTTAACCTTGCCCAGGAGGACCCGATGGTCATGCACATGGCTCTAGCGCTCAGCTTCGGGGACATGGACCTAAAACGTCCGAATCCATCCCCGAATTGCACCCAGCGACCAACCTATCATTACTCCTCTGCCTTGCGTCTCTTAGCAGATGCGGTTGGCCGCTCAGAGCCATGCGAAGATTTCGATTCCCTTCTCACGACTCTATGGCTCATGATTCTATATGAACAACAGTTTGGGCACTCGCAGAGTCAGGGCTGCACCAATCATATCAAGGGGGCAGCTTCTCTTCTTCAACATCGTATGAATAAGCTTCTCCGGTTTCCAACATCCGACCACGACATGGATGCTCCAGCTTGTGCTCTGACACGAAGGTCTGTCTCAGATACAAGACCAATGCTTTCGTTATACTCGGCCCGCATGCTGGTGTGGATCTCCGGATCAGACGCGGCCGCAGCTTCCACAGGGGCAGGTGGTCACTTCAATAGGACCTTGATGTCTCTCCTATCTGAAACACAGCAGGAGGATAGTGGCGCCAATCTGAATGACCCTTTTGGACCCCCTCCACTGTCTCCTTTGCAGACCTACATGCGCATGCACCGCTATTCGAACCCATTATACCGTGTTGCCTGGGGCCACGCATATCCCCAAGCCGAACTTTTGGACGATCTTCAGAATCGAAACATTTACAATCTCTTGACCGTCTGTAACCTCCTGCGCTTCATGGTGGCCGAACTGGCCACCGCCCCCGATATTTCATCAGACGAGTTTCAACAGCGGGCAGCAAGTGTTGCTTCCGCTATTAGGAACGCCAATTATACCTACGCAGAACTGTTGGAAGTTTCTCGCGAGCTATGTACCGAGACAGATCATAGCCAAAGACTCGTCGCCAATATCCGATATATTGTTCCCATCTTCTACGCTATCCAACTCGAATTCCTCCGTATCACACAGCCAAACTCGCCTCTCGGGCAAGGAAAAAGACAGCGATTCCTTCTTGCAGAATCATGAGACTGGCATTCCAATTGCGTAGTTACTGGGGCGACGATGGGTTGAGGAAGATTGCGTGGCCACTCTTTTTGGCTGGGCTGGAGACGGATGATTTACTCCATCGTGAGTGGATACTTGAGAGGTTTCAAAAGATGAGCGAGATGGGGGAACATCTAAAGCGGGCGTTCAATTTCCTCAAGGATGCCTTAGCTATTCAGCAGGGCAGTGGCCGAAGAGTTGACATCGGAGAGATGATGAAGCGGTACCCAACGTTTGTGCTGGGCTAGCTTCTTACACCCGTCGGATGCAATTGTTTGCTCTGAGCTACATACAAGGCAGCCCAGCCCTCGATGGGTTAACTGAGCCCGAAGATCGAGCTACATGCAAGAAAAATACTTCAATGCTTTATAGTATGCAAAGTACCATTTCAGCGCTACCCAATATCGGCCAGGCACGCTCCATTGACGGAGAAAAGGATGTGCGCTTCAGCGAGAAACTAGAGGGTGTGGTGTCTACCAAGTCGTTTACACGAACTGAAGCGGATTTTATCCTTGTCAAGGGCTTCTCCCTCACAAAAATGAGATAGAAATCACAAAAATAAAGGACAAAAGCCCTTGAATGAGATTGAATCCATTCATATTAATTGTTGTCAATTGGATCAGTCGCTGTTGCCCATGGAGCGAAATAGAGTAGTTGGATCTCTCTGTTTGATCGATGATGCATTGACAATACATTATCGCCTCTCTTGCATCGACAGCACCTTAGACGACCACATTTTCACCACTGGCCTTGCGAGGCGTAGTGATCTCTCCCTCGCCATCATTGACGCCAGTGAGTCGAGCAACAAGGAGAGTGTAGTAGTCTAGATTTTAGTCAGCCGATAGTTGACGGAAAGCTGGAGCAGGCAAGCATACTGGTGGTGTCATCAATCTCAGCTTGGGTACTGGCACCCCTATGGGCGGGCGCAATCACCTCCTTGTGCGTCATGCGGATGTGCCCCTTCAAATTCTGGTAGCCTGAAAAAAGGCCATCCTAAGTATTAAATGTCAAGATAATTCTATTGAATTTCTTTATGGAATGCTCACCTTGCTGCACAGCTGGATACCATCGCCTCCACGATGAGGCATGCGGCAGAAGCGCTCACCCATAGGAAGAACAATCCTCCCCTGCTCCTATGCAAAAAGCTCAGTTCGAGGTCTATTAGCCTATCATTGTTCTTCTAACACTCACATCGCGCTCGAAAGGTGTGAGTCCAGACCATCGCTTGACAGTTCCTGGGTTGCCTGGCTCACCTTCTAGGTAGCGTTGGTAGGCAGGATGGTCGTGTAGAGCGAGGCCAGTCACGCGAGGCATTGTGGGCCGATGGGTTGATGGTGGATTGATTCTTGAGAGATTTTTCAAATGAAAATATTTTTGAGAGTTGATAATGTATTATCAAGGCCAAAAATGAAAGAAGTAAGAGTTCCCTGGTGGTGGAAGTGGTGTAAGTCAATTTTATATGGCTTCGAGGTCGTCTTACGCGCTCATTGGTTCGCGTTTCTTGGCCAATCAAAGTCAAGTTAGTGGATTTAGCAGTCAAGGTTGGGGTTATTGGTACATTTGCGCTACCCTACACTCCGCCCTGACACAATGAGGTTATTCTCACTCTCAATAGCAGCCAAGGATCAAGAGAAGTCTATCTGAGCTTCTTAGTCGTATATGCCGCTATGGATTTAAGATATCTTTGAATTTAAGCACAAGTTGCACCCACTCCCCTCTTCTGCTCTGTGTTGTTTGGAAAGTCAGGTCAAACTGTATCGTTTCAAAATCGCTTCAAGTTGGCGGCATCTGCTAAAGAGGAGAAAACAAGAAGACACAAACAGAAGAGGCAAAAAAGCCCCTAGTCATATATTCATATTAATCCGGCCCTGACACACTTGGTTCCATGCCAGGTAGGTATTTTTTGTAGTCCGGAGGAGTTCAAGAGACCTCGGTGGCGCTCTACTGCACTGTACCACCGGAGCGAGTGAGGAAGAAAGGAATTTCTTTATGCATCATAGGGGTCCAATCTAGGCGAAGAACCGCCTGAAAGCGCTTGCAGATATCGTTAGACATTGCCATGGTGTTTTGGCCTTGGTTCCGGGCTGTGGAGGAGGTGTCGCCATAGATGGAGATAGGGGGGATCTGTGGCGACGAGTATCGTCTGTGGCTGAGCCCTGGGGCTTAATTTCTGTGTCCGCCATATGCACGGCGGATTGTGCAAAGAAGATCACATGACCCTGACACCCGCAAGCCAAGCCTTTACAATTTCATAAAAGTAGGAGAAAAGCGCATATCCGCACTGAAACGTTTTATCTGCAACGCACACTGCATATTGATGGATCTGATACGCAAACGAGTTGATACATAACATCGATGCCCTTTGCTAGACCATCAATATCAACATTAATGATAGGCCTGACAAACAGTGTGTAGAGGGACCTCTTCATCTGTCATTGACCGAAGCAATTGACCTGGCTAGTAGGCAAGTATAAAGTACTTTGCCCTGGCAGGAGAGCCAAAGTGCTTGGCCATCGGGATAGAATTATGCCGCTTTTGGAGATTTGTATAGCTTTGAACTGCCTTGAAGCCCGAAGACCAGGTCACTTTGTAAGGGGAAGAGGTTGTCCTCATGGACGGCGGGCTTAAGCGCTTAAATCCGCTTCCATTGCTTGTCTTTGCGCCCTCTGGAGACATTACATATTATTGCTCCGGGAGCGGCATGATTCGTTGCTTGAGCCAAAACGTGCCCAATCCGCTTCTCTACGGCCGCAGGCATTGACAAATACTATACCTCTCTCGGCAATGGTCGAACTTTAATTGTGCACAAGTCAGGCCAGCCAGGGGTCTTGCTCGTATTGGAAAACGAAAAAATACCTATAAAGTCTCCGGAATCACACCGATTGCCGAATCTTGTCAAATATGTTCCGTCTGGACGGGAGTCGATTCTGTCTAGAGCGTTTGGTGGCGTCCTTATTCGGCGTTAATGGATTTAAGACCAGGTTATGCAGCAGTCTGCTGGACTGACGCGTCTGAGCAGTAGTGTAGAGGTTATTTGGTCTCATGTTCAAGGAATACCGACACAAGTGTACAGTCAATTAGATGTTTGAGATTTTTTGAGAGGCATAATCTGGCTGGAAATTCATCATTGTGGCATAGAGATGGCGATGAACAGATTTGGCTTCAAAGAGGATCTAACAAGCGCGCCAGAAGAGTATTGTAACGAGAAGAAAGCTCAATCGCGTCCATACATTCTGATCTAACACCATAGTCCGGTACCGAACTGACTCAATATTCATGTCAAGCCTTCGGGCTGCCGGGATGGTTCTCGGGTCCGCGATCCCCATACACCCTTGCAGCCATCCCATGGATCCTGCTTGTTCAGCCATTGCTAGCAAGAAATCTGAGGCTAGCCTTGCCCCTCTCTCGGGACTTTTTAATGTACCGGCACCAAGCGGCCTTCTGACTGGTCGTCTAGCAGGATATGGCACTATTATCTTGCGAGCCTCATCCCAAACAGGCCAACCCCAGCTCTTTGTCCCCATGGAATGCCATCCCGCTTCCCCACCACAACTCCGTTGTCCGCTCCGCTGGACCCTGGCGACACAAGCCCCGGTCGGCAGACGTTTGGAGCTGCCATGTGCTAAGTCGCAAGACTGTTCATTATGATGTGTTGGGCATGTGATTCTTGTATAAATAACACTAGATTCCACCCCCAATGCGAGACTCAGACACTCATCAATCAGCCAACCTTCTATCCAAAACTAAAACCTATCGCACTCGACACTTAATCAAAATGTCTTCGCCCCCATCTTTCGAAGCCCCTTGGTCCTTGGCCGACAAGACAGCCATTGTTACCGGGGGCTCTCGCGGCATCGGACAAGCCATCGCTATTCACCTCTCCCGCAAAGGTCTTACCAAGCTGGCCATCACTTATGCCACCAACGTCAAGGCTGCTGAAGCTACTCTCGAAACATGCCGAGGCCTAGGAGTGAAAGAAGCAGTTGCAATTCAGGCGGATGCACTTGACCCCGAGTTCGGCCCCAAGCTCATCGCACAAGTTCTTGAACGACTCAACACCACCACTATTGATATCCTTGTCAACAACGCCGTCTTGACCGATCACTCGAGGGTCCTTCCAGTCAAGGAGACTACACTTCAGAGCTTCCTTGACGTGATGCAAGGAAACGTTTACGCCCCAGTCACGCTCACCACGGCGCTTCTGCCTCATCTCCCGGCCTACGGAGGCCGTGTCATCAACATCTCAAGTGTCCTCGCCTACCAGGCCAACGCTGATCCCACTATGACCTATGGCGCCAGCAAGACCGCTCTTCAAAGCTACACTCGCTCGTTTGCCGAGGCCTTTTCTAAAGAGGCTCACGCCACCTTCAACAGTGTCATTGTGGGGCTGACTCTCACTGATTCGATCAAGGCTAGCAAAGACTTGATGCCACCGGGTTATTTTGACGCACAGATTAAAGACACTTCGGCTGCGGATAGGATTGGTGTTCCTGAGGACATTGCATACATTGTTGGGTTCCTTTCTAGTGAGGAGGGTCGTTGGGTCAATGGTGCTGCTATTAGTGCTAACGGAGGCAACAAGCTTGTCATGCCTGCCCTCGGCTAAACCGATGTGCATAACTACATAGTTCTTTATGAAATTGGATATTTCGCTAGATGATGATCGACTTTGATGCAGTTATTTATTGATGGCTAAATACTCGACCCTTCGTAGTCGGCTTATGCGACTTGAAGCCTTTTGGCTGCTGGGAGTTGAAGCTAAATAAATACGTGTAAAAAGGATCGCCGTGTCAGGATTTGATATGAAGCGATTAAAGAAGTGAAATTTTGTGCCATCCAACCTGCATCTTGCTCCCCTCGGGGCGAAGTGCCTTCACATTGGCCAAAGGGACACTGAAATGGGCGTGTGAGCCGGCTCAGACATGGCCCAACGATGACGCGTAACGCTCATGTATGCTTGCTCACAACCTTGCCGCTCTACTAGTATTGCTCAGAGAAGCCCCTCCTGTCCAGGAGAAAGAGTGCCGTTGGTGACTGCATAACCGTGGGCACGGATAAGGTGACCCCATAGCGGCATGTACTTATCAGACCAGGGGAAGATCTTCTCGGCGCCGGGAACATTTCGCCAATCACGCATTAACTCTCCAATAATGGTATACAGGCTGACCGTCTGCACGCCAGCCTTTGCCATGCGATCATTGGAAACCTCGCGGACCAGGACTGAGCTAGTGCCTGATGCCTCAACGTTGGCCCAGACTGAAAAGCCCTCCTCACGGAGAGAAAGGGCAAGGAATGTGGTGCACACGTCGGTTACGATGCCGGCAATAATGACTTGGGTCCTGTTGGTTGCTATCACTGCATTGCGGAACTCTTCGCTGTCCCAGGAGTTGATCTCGCCTTGTCTTTGGATGAGGGGGGCGTTGGGGTGCATCTCTTTAATCTCGCGGACAAGCGGGCCGTTGGGGCCTGAAGCACACATTAGTCACTGTCTCAGGGCAAGGTTTGACCCCCATTCACAGTGGAGAAGATTGCATACCTGAGTCGGCTGAAGTCGTGATAACGACTGGGATGTCAAAGGCTTCTGCAATGGCTGCATGCGCAATGGCCATGTGGTGGTAGAGAAGGGGATCAAAGTCCCTCACGACGTTAATCAGACCCTCCTGGATATCAACGATAAGAAGGACCTTGACAAAGTCAGTAAAGGAGGAGATGGTGGCTTCTGGTGGTGTGACTTACGGCGTCCTCCTTGTCCAATCGTTCGTACTTGAAACCGGAGTCCTTTTTGCCGATAATGGCCGCGGGGAGCATTGCTGCAGCGAGAAGAGATGGAAACTTCATTTTGGCTAGTTCGAGTCGGTGGTTTGATGTCGTGAGGGATGTTTGAGGATGGGAGATGGGAGGATGTGCTTGATGCTGCTTAACGAATACCTCCAAGCTTGTTGAGGCCTTCACGTTTTATACCGACTTCTTTATTCTCGTAGCCTCATCAACAGCTTCATCGTCGATGGTATCTTGATCTTCACCATCTTTCCTCATCCGGTGAAACCGGGCGCGGTGCCTTAGAGTTGACGGGAGAAATAAAAGAGCCAATGTCCCGGCCTAAATCAATGCACGGGCGGGTTTTCTCCCGACTCAAAGCACCCCCCAAGCCCGGATTGGGGTCACACTGGAAGCCATCGCGTACTTAATTCCCCTCATCTTGGCCCATGTTGTGAGGATCGCGGAAACCCAAGTGGCGAACAGAAGCCCGAGGAAGGTTGGCACTTGATGCACGAGCGGGAATGAAGCCCGACTTATACAATAACCGCGCGGCTCGGAGAGACTCTCTCGAGGCTGGAGTCTTGGCTGTCAGCAGACTTGCAGGTGAGGCCAGTCACAGAGGTGCGGGGCCGGGGTGAGACGGACAACTGCCGGGTCCGTTCCTGTTGGCAAAACTCAGCTTGGAGGAGGGTTCAGCTGAGGCATCTTGGCCCTGCAGTGAGGCTCGGGTTACGCGGATAAGCATATCTGGGTGAACATGTGGGGATACACAGCAGGGGGCCAGCGTTGCCTTGCAGTTGAGGATGGAAATTGAACGGATGTGATTCGCTCCGCGCTCAGTTTCGCCCTTTCTGGCAATGAGTTCCCACCTTTGGCATACTGTATGTACTGTCGTCCCGCCACAGCGGATAATCTTGGCAGCATGCAGCCGACAGTTTCCGGGCCTCTGATAACTTAGGTTGCCGCACAGTGTTTCTTCGGTAACAAAGGAGACCTTGGTAATTGGTGAGGGTTGCTTGTGAGGCCAGCCTGCCCGGTGGGAAAGGGTTGCAATAGAGTTCTTACGTGACACAGGTGGGCTTGAAAGGTGACACAATAGTAGCGACCAACTGTGTTCAGCGCAATATTTGAGGCGAATATAATGTCTATGGTATCTAATTTACTTGGTATTCTTGGCAATATATTCAAGAACATGTCTTTCTGTGTATCTTTTAGCAAGATGTGCGCAACCCACTGTGTGAAAGACTGTTTGGCACCCTTCAATATCAGCAGGATGTCAGGAATGCTGACAAAACTGCTTGCAGGCAGCTACTGTAAGTTTCAAGGTCTCCTTTCCTCATCCAGTAGCCTTGTTTGCTCCACAGGTGCTTTCTTCTGTAACGTTACCCAGATCGCGGCCCCAATGATCAGGGCACTGCCGACAAAGCTCGTCACAGGAGGTGTGGTTCCCCAGACGACGCGCTCAATGATGAGTGCAAACACCATTTGAACGTACTATTGGCTGAGTTAGACAGCCCCTGACAGGCTTTATAGTGTGGAACAAACTTACGATGAGATTTGTGGCTCTGCCAGCCTTTTCCCTTTGTAGGCCTTCTGTCAAAAGGACCTGAAGCAAAAAACCCGAGACTCCGATCGAAAGGAGGAGAACCCTGTTAAAGTCAGTTGCTAGCCCTGGGTAAAGCTAAGTTGTCAACCTTGGACCACATACCACTCGATGGTGCTTTTGGGAATCTCAAACTGGAGATCAGGATGGATCATGATGATCAGGAAAGAACTGACGGTTGCCAGCGTGGCAAAGTAGTTGACGCTCACGAGAGAGTGAGCTCGCTTCCCAATCGCGCGAATCGTGCTGTATGCTGTTGCCGCTGCAAAAGAGCCAAAGATGGAGCACATGATGGCGATTGCACGCTCAGCGGGAGTCACTTCTGGCGGTGGAAGGATGCCACCCTGAGCAGTTGCGCCGGGGACCATGGATTCCACACCGGTAGACAGCGCTGAGGCATTGGGACCTTCAGGGAACAAGAAGGCTGGTCGAGCGACGAAGAGCACACCTGTGAAGGCAATGAAGCCTGCAGCAGCTTCCTTGACAGTGAAGGGTTCCTATCGATAAGAGTTGGTAAGAAGTTCGTGGTGCAAGGTGTGTTTGACATACATGTAACGCGACCCAAGAGATGAATGCCGTCATGGTAGGGACAAGGAACGTGATGACAGTTGCATCAGAGATGGCTAGGTACGACAGGGAGTCTGAGATTGTTAGAGGCTGGAATTTTTGGTGATTTCATCCGTAGGAGTCTGTTCTTACAGTATAGGCCAATCAACCCGGCAGTTCCGGCAAAGCCTCGTAGGAGCAACAATCCCCTGACCTCTCGTGGGCCGAAGGGGAAGCCAGGAACTTTCTTATACCACATGCCTAGGGATCCAGCAATGGCGGTGGCCAGCATCCGCACAAAGATGACTTGCAAAGCATGATACTTTGTTTCGAAACCTGTTTCCAATAATCGTGTTGTCATGGTCATCTGTTTTTGTTAGCATCATGAAGTTTCTCCGCAATTGGGGTAGTGTCTTTTCACTCACAATAGACCCAAACATTTGTGCCAAAAAGACAAGAAATAGTCCAATGTTGTTGTTGTAAATCGACTTGAGAGTTACCCACAGGCCATGATCGTTCTGAGACTCTTGTTGGCTTGTCTCAGGGCGATCTAAGGCGACATCGGACGCCGCAGGGTTCCCATTGGCGGTAAGGAGGGGGGAGGCTTCCGGAGGATTTGAAGCCGGAGCTGGGACCTTGATTGTGCCGTAAGACATGGCGGTGGCTAATGGAGTTATTCTGAAGACTTTTGGAAGCCAAAATGTTTTTTTTCTCCTGGGTCAGTCAAATTTTTGCCCTCGCCTCTTTTCCTTGTTTGCCGCTTCTATCCGGATTTTGAAGCGATATCGGCCGGACTAAAGTTTGCCCTAGTCTCCCATTCTGTACAATCTGCATAACTTGAGTAATACGCAGGGATTAATAGAGTGCCTTTGTGTGTGCTTCTACGAGGTAGGTATTATTAAGTATAAAGTATAAGTAAAAGACTATCTTGAAATATAAATCTAGATGACACAAGCTCTATGGCCCCTTCTTAGACCATGTTCCCTGTCTTTTGTTTTGGACAATCAAAGTTCTCAGTAACGTCTGAACTGAGACTACTGCTATACTCCCTGCACCCACCATGATGAGGGGAAGGGAATGACATCTGGAAGACGTCAGTTCCAACTGTATGTCAAAAAGAACTCCCCAACATGGGATATCATAGTTTCACAGCAAAACGCTCCCGAAGCCATCCTCCATAACGATAGAATAAGAGTGGTACGGGAAGAAAGGCCACGCCTATAAAACCCAGGACGCTATTTCCCCACCCAAGTCCTAAGTCTGCGTACAAAGACGGCCCTGCCAAAGGAATGAAAGCTGCAAAAAGAAGTCGCAGAATCACGTTGGCAGCCAACGCAGACGCAGCAGCCTCGGGGCCAAAAGCCTCCACCAAGTAGAGCTGAGTTGGCGTTATGATCCAGAGAAAACCGAATCCGAAGAGGGAAGTGCCGAGGATTGGCACGATCCAGTGAGTCTGCTTCTCGGCTGCCCAGCCATACCAGAAGATGCCGATGGGCACGGCGGGCATGGCCCATATCATGGGCTTCAGGCGTCCTTCAGGTTTAGGTGAATCTCCAAGTGATTTTTGTAACTTGTCGCTCACGGTGGCGTAAGCTCCGAGAGAGACGATCATTCCAATTCCAACACCGAGGTATGACAAGCCAGAAATGCCCGCGGAGAAGTGGTATTGTTCCTCAAAGACGGTGGGAAATGTGGTAAACAGGATAAAGAGGAGGCCGAAAACGAAGGCGCACATGAGGGAAAGGAGGAGTACGATTGGAGATAGGAAGAGTAGCTTTGTTGGTCGAACAATGGCGCGGAGGAATAGCTGGCGGGGGGTCAGGCCCTTATCCATTATGGAAACCAGAGCAGGATTGCCAGTTTCTTTCCGGAGGCGAGCAGCTTTCCATTTTAACAGCACCACGGCATTAGTTTCGCGGAGGAAGAAGATTGATATGATAAATGTTACTCCTGCCTAAGTGTAACCGTCAGCAACTCAAGAATTGGAGGGGTTCAGCACTACTGACCAGGATTGTAATGATCCAAAAAGTCCATCGCCAACCAATTGATTCGGACACAAAGCCACCAATAATCGGACCCAAGACCTTGAGAAATGTCAGCGTCATTGCATCTTGCGTGGAACAATGCCACCTACTGGTCCAAGAAGTGGCCCTATCATCCACAGAGACATTACCCTCCCACGTTGAGCTGGGGGGACAACGTCCGCAACGGTTCCTCCGCCAACCGTTAATGGGCCTGAAGCAGCACATCCAGCAATGAATCGAAAAGCGAGAAACATGCCAGTGTTTTTGCTGAGAGCACATCCAATTATGAAGCCGATGTAAATGATATTGCAGGCGTGATAGATGACAAGGCGTCCGTATAGTTCGGAGAGCGGCGCAATAAACATTGGCCCAACGGCGAAACCGCAGAGGTAAATGGACACAGTGAGACTGACGATGGTTGAACTGGTGATATGGAACTCTTTTGCAAGGGCGGCAGCTCCGGGTGCAAACATTGTCGCGGCGAGGTTACTATATGTGTATCAGTCAGTAGTGGATTTGCTTCGGGAAAGGAGCGCCTTACGCAGTGAGCAAGAAAGCGCTGGCCAGGACGACTTGGGTCATCCGTTTCCATTCTGACCAGTTTCGGGGGTTTTGGGGATCGTCTGGTCCATCCCAATCGACGACATTGTCCTTCGACTCTTGTCCTTGTTCAACTGCTGTCTGGTCAGACTTATTGGATTGTTGGTCATGGTGGCCATCTTCTAATAGAGTCGGCTTCTCGTGGGCGGATTCTAAGTCGGCCGTCATGATGTGCTGTTGAGGGTGGTGTGGCTCTGGGATAATGGCTCGTGTTTGTTCCCTGGTGCCAGGCTTTGCGTGATAAAGTAAAACGGGCTAGCACCTCGGAAGGCGGTTGGATCTTGTATTTCATCATTGCTTGCTATTTATTGAAGACAGGGCTGTCGTTCGTTGGGCGATGGCTAGCTAATTGCACCAGCTATTTTGTAACATGGGTTGTGAGGGCGGAGTTAAACTCGCTTATATCCGCCCGGATGGTCGACACGGAGGTTTGACGCGGAGGATCGCACGGAGGGTCGGATGGTCGTTGCTTTCTCCATTGCCTCTCAGTTTGTTCCGTCAGACATCTTTTCTCTCTTGTTGAAGTGCCAGTGCAAGTGTCTGAGAGCGGACCAGATCCCACCCTCCGGTTGAGCTCCGTTAGCAGCCCAATCTAATCACACCATGGCCGACGATGCTCCGCGTTCACGTCCACCGCCAAATCGACGCAGAGACAAAGTCCAGCTTTCCTGCGACCCTTGCAGACACCGAAAGTAAGTGCTCATCTCCCATCCATCACACAGCTGTGCTCCTCTAACCTAACTCTGCCAGGCTGAGGTGCGACCGACACCACCCATGCGGCGCCTGCTCAAGGCGTGGCCTTGCTAACTCCTGCAATTATGCGACGCTATCATCTTCTCAGTCCGATGCTCCGCGAACTGTTGCTCCACAACAGTCCACCAGTCTCCACGGTAGAATCTCTGAACTGGAGAGTCTTGTTGTGACGCTCATGAAAGGCCAACCACTACCAAGCCTGCCCGCACCGAAATCGCCAAAATCGAGTTCGCCGTCACTCACAGATGTGTTGCCCGAGATTCCAAGAACGAAGAAATCCCAAGAGGAAGCCGAATCCCCAGCAGACCCTGGCACCCTAGAGGTGCGTGAGTCTGGAACCAGCTATGTCCAGAGTGTTCATTGGGAGGCCATTCTCACCAAAATCAGAGGACTGAAGGAGGATTTGGTCACTGATAGCAAAGCTCCGCCTGGTTCACATTTGTTCTATGGCCCGAATCGTCATGCGACTCGAGAGGAAATATTGGCTGCAGTTCCTTCTCGTCCAGTTGTTGACCGTTTCATGGCCCTTCACTTCGATTCCTACATTATTACTCCCTGTCAGTACCCCTAAGATCTCTCTCCACCCCCAGAGGCACTGACCGTGTTGTAGATCTCATTCATGGTAAGAAGTTTCTTCGAGAGGTGGGTTCTTTCTGACACGGTTGATGACGAGCAGTCTGACATTTGACCAGTACGAAGCCTTCTGGGAAGATCCGTCTACAACTTCCATCGCTTGGATCGGCCTCATGTTCTCCATGTTATATATTGCTGCCCAGTTGCAGACCTTTGCCATAGACTTCCCCGACGGACGAGCCGAATCCCTCAAGGTGGAATATCTCACCATGAAGGATGCCTTCCGTGAGAAGGCCGTTCAGTGTCTTATTCTGGCTAGGTATACGACGGGAGGACCATATATCCTGGAAACCCTCATTACGGTGCTTACCGGAGAGTTTATACTCTTGAAAGACGGTGTTACTGACGGCTGGCTTTCGATCGGTATAATACTCCATCTTGCAATGCGCATGGGCTACCACCGGGACCCAGACCACTTTCCAGGAATATCTCCATTCGAGGGTGAGATGCGTAGACGCATCTGGACCACAATCCTGCAATTAGATCTCGTCATATCCTTGGAGATGGGTCTTCCTCGAAGTGCCACAGATACGCACATCGATACAAAACCGGCGCGTAATCTGCGCGACTGCGATTTCGACGAGGATACGATCGAAATGCCTCCTCCGAGGCCAGAAACAGAATGGACGCCAGTGCTACCTCTCATTGCAAGAGGGCGACTGATAACAGCTCTCGGGTTGATTTGTGACATCAACACCGATATCAACCCCCCTTCCTACGACGAGCTCACCAGGGTTGACGCACTCCTTGAAGACGTGCATAATCGATCTGTTCCTCCCGTGCTACGCTGGGAGGCTATACCACATCCAATCACGGATAGTCCAACCCTTGTGGTACAGCGGGTGAGTATAGAAACAACCTACCGCAAATCACGCATCCTCTTGTACCGGAGAGCTTTGATCAACTTCCCAGCCCAACTGCCTCAAGAGCAGGACAAGGAGTCGGTGCGGATTTGTTTAGATTCCGCACTAAAGATTCTATCCTTCCAACGGATGCTTCACGAAGAGTCTCAGCCATTTGGCCGTCTGTGTCAGCTTCGATGGAAGGTGACGCGCATTTTCAACCAGGACGTTCTCCTTGCAACAAGCGTGCTCTGCCTCTACCTCCAAGACGTCGACAAATTTGAGACCACAGGACAGACAACTAGGGCTGAAGAGATTCGACAACAGCTAACCATCTCGCACAAGATTTGGCTTCAGATGAGTACGGCATCTGCAGAAGCTGGGAAAGTAGCCAAAGCTCTGAGAATCGTTCTTGGAATCATAGAAGCGTCTCCCGAGGATGGTACTGGGCCTGCTTCTTACGACTTTCTGGCGGATTTCGATGCGAGTGAATTTGGTGCAACGTTCAGCAATCAATGTGAGAAGCACATCCGGGCATCTCGACTGCAGCTAACAAAGAATTTTATAGACTTTCCTTCAAGCTTCTGCTCTCCTCTTACCATTTTTGACAATTTACTTGAAACACGGGGAATATAAAACATGATCATGCCGCATATCACAAAAACAAAGGACTGGTAACCACGATCAAACTCTCGATGTAGTCGAGCCAGTCATAAGACACTTTCACCAAAACATAAATTGATCGACCCTCTGCCTGGTTCCATGGATTATGCTCACCAGAATCTATATCCATTTCCGTCCTGCCTGTCCCACTCTTCAAACCATGGGATTATTTGATCGTCTGGATAGTCCCAAGTATCAGGGAGTTGATAGCCAGGTGGGATAGAGACACGGTAGTTGCCAGGTGCCATGAAATAGAACCCTGGTGGCCGCTGCTGCTGGCTCATCTTGGCAATCTCAATGAAGACCCAACGCTCTAATTTGCGGCGCAAGAACCCCTCCCAAGCTTTGCAACCCTGACCACGCCTACCATTTGCGTATACATGACGTAGTGCAGTGAACTCTACCCCAGGTTGTATACTAGCCGATAAGCGCCGGTTATCACCACTCGATTCCCACACGACAGAAAATACACTTCCATCAAGGACATGATCAGGAGTGTAATCTCCAGGAGGTTCATTCCCAAGGTTTATAACAAGCGAGCTGGGTCCACCAATTCGACGGCACTCATTTCCGGTCATGAATCTTTTTGTTTGATCCGGCCAAAGCAGATCGCGAGTTGTCCATCCCAATTTGGCATGCCGTCGAAGTGTTTGACCGAGTTCACTGTCAAAGGGCTTCAAAGGGTAGAACTTGTGACGCACAATAGTCGGAATCGGGAGTAGTGAGTATGCCTTTTTCCAAGATATCATGTTTAGGCCAGCCGTCGTATGGGCCTCATTAATGAGATTGATAATCGGAGGACCGGCTGTAGCCTTGATGACAATGTAGAACCCTGGAGCGTTGTTTCTTTCCAAGACCACGCCCTGTTGTGATTCCGTTCTGTACCCTTCATGATCTCGCAGATAGTCGATGAAGCCTTCTGACTTGAGCCCTTCTTCAACGTATAAGAGCAGTGTGGTGACATCCCAACGGCCAAATTCCAAAAAGTTGCGAACGAAATTTCCCACAATGAGTCCATCGTATTTGCCCAGCTGACTTCGGAAGCGTATAGGATCTTTGACAAAGGGTCCCAGTTGTTTGTTGATGTTGAGCAGGCGTGGCGAATCCGTCATATAATCAACTAGCCAACGTAGCGATCGACATGTTGCATGTAACGCGTAAATATCTGCAATTCCAAGCTGGAAGAGAATTGTGTCTAGAATGGTCAAGTTTGGGTTTTGAGACTTGTCGCTCAACAAGCCGATAAGCTTTGAAACGGACTTCTCGGACGGAGCCATGATAGCGGGGTGTCTTGGTGCCTGGAAGTCTCATGATTCTGAGAAGTTCAGGTTGCGGGGTAGTTAGGCAGTAATCAATATCTCGGTTTTACTGTTCTTCCGTCTTGTCGATTCTTCGTTCGTCGAAAAGGGACGTATATGGAGATAGGACGGAGATAGGTTCTGAACTGAGAAGAAGACGACTGCGTTTTTTGCTGTTGTGGCTGATGGCTTCTTGTCATCGTTGCAGAGAATGATAATTTGATGAGATATTAAGTTATCTAGTGAGAAAATGGACGACGGCTATAAACCTCGCCTTCTTCAGGCTTTCCTTCCTGAGGGGCATCAGTGGCCTCATACTCCAGGAACCAGGACGGATCGCCCTCAGTGAGTGTCAAGCTAGATCCATCACCAAGCCATCGCAAGAGGTTTCCCGTAGGATCAGCGCTGTCAAACACATAGTCCTCCCATCTTGGAGCCCGTAAAACTTCAAGACATTGTGCCGACGATCCAGGCCACAAACCTACGATTCGTGATCCCGTTGTGTTTGACCGATACCACGACGAACAGTCATCCGTATAGACGGTCCGCTTGAAGTACTCATCGATATAGTGACTAAAGTCAGCTACACGCTCTGGCCTGACCTCAAAAGTGGCGTAATCCTCCTTTTGTAGTTTGCGAATCATCTTGACTGCGTAGTCGCCTTGTCCTTCAAAGACGCTGAGGAGACTACCAGAGCCAAGGCCCGAGTTTGGTCCGCCGATGAGTAGAAAGTTGGGAAATTCATCCACAGCCACTGAGAGGTATGTCTCTGCGTGAGGTGCCCACTTCTGTTCCAGCGTCACACCGTTGCGGCCAGTCACTGTGAATGTTGGTGGTGCTCCGACATTGTATCCTGTCGCGCAAACCACAACGTCCAGGTCTATCTCCTCTCCAGTGCTGAGCTTCAGACCTTTCTCGGACATTTCTTGAATAGGCGTGTTGCAAAATGTAACATTTTCCTCCTTGAGGGCCTCGAGATATCCAGGTCCTGGGGTGAGTCGACGGCATCCAGGAGCAAAGGTTGGGATAATAGCTTCGTAGAGATCCGGCCGGCCCTCTAGACGCTTCTTCATGTAATCCTGGAATTTCCCCACCGCGTTGGCCTGTTCGGGTGAATCTTTGAGAGTGAAAAAGTACTTTTTGCTAGCTTCCTTCTCCAATGTCTTGCGCATTTTGTGGTAGTGGTCTGGATGTCGTGCCATGTATTCCTGATCACGGCGAGAGACTGTTGGTTTCTGGTTAGCTCTGTTGCTGGACTTCCAATTGAGCACTTGGCCATTACGCACATTTTGAATTCCCGGGGTCTCTCCCTAGTTTCATCATTGCGATGTCCCCAAAAGAGTTCGACACCCAAGTAGGGCTTCGAGCAAAATTCCAAACCTTGATCCCTTCGAGTGGTTGAATGGCTGGCACAATTTGAATTGCGCTGGACCCATTGCCAATGACGCCGACACGCTTGTTGCGAAGATCGACACTGCGTCTCTGTTAGAGGTTTTAGACGTCTTATTGAATCTTGGGAGCTTGCCTCTCATCCCACTGGCCAGAATGAACGAGTTTTCCTTTGTAGTCCCCAAGTCCTTTAATTCGAGGCCACATGATTTGATTCAAGCCCCCTTTTGCTGAAATGACGATGTTTGCAGTGTCCTCAAAGACTTCGTTGGTCTTGATGTTGTGAACCTTGACTCTCCTACCCGTCGACTGTATCAGCTCGTATCCCGCACTCTATCCTCGGATTTGAGTGAACTTTGAATGGAAGCTTACCAAATCTTCATCCCAGCATCCCAAACACACTCCTTAGCAGCGTGAGAAGTCTTGATAAAGCGCGTTGCACCATACCTCTCAGCAACGTCCTGCATGTAAGCTCGAATTTCGGGCCCTGGAGCATAGAGAGAGGACCAGTATGGATTGGGAGCAAAACTAAACTGATACGAGTAGGCTTTGAATCCGCATTGTTAGTTGCCGATCTATAGTACCCGCTGTTTCCCCAAGCTAATGAATGCAAACTTACATGGGATATCGCATGCCAGCCCTGGGTAGCGGTTCAACCACCTGAGACGCAGTTAGTATTAATGCCATATACCCGAACAGGCCATTTCATATTTAGCTTACCAAACACCCGCAAGTCCCTCATTTTGTTCGTAAACCTGCAGCTCAACATTTCTGAGACGCTGGGATATCCTATGACGTCGCATGTCAGAGCCAGCCAGTATTGCTAAAGCTCGGGCACCTACCTGATGCTTGTGTAAATACCTGAGAAGCCTGCACCAATGATGATGACTTTCATGGGCCTCTGGTTCTCGACTGGCACATCCTTGAGGGTAAAAGGAACGTCGTTAATGTGTTCGCCCATGGTTGGCTTGGTACAAGTTGAGGGTCAGAAATGAGAAAGAATGAGTAATCGTGCTTGCTTGGCCGTGACCTTGCTCAAGAGAAAGTATAATTCCAGATAGTCACATCGCTTTCCCGTCATTTAAATGCCGAAGTGGACGGGAATAATGGCCATGATATTCGGGAAGTCATTGGGCCTCGGCTGAGGGTATCCGACAAAGGGCCTGACCCCATGCACATCAGCCCCACAGAGGTTACTGTGGTGTGTGTCGACCCCCTCACATGGATGCGATAGTTACAATAGTCTGGCCCACATGAGGGAAGGGGTGTGTGGCTTCAGGGTCTGATCACCAGGACTGTCCCACATGGGAATTTGGGGTGTTGTTGACTCCAGACACGGCTTAGGGCGGGCTACCTGTGTGGGACTCTATCTTGGGGTAGAGTCCTCGGCAATCGTCAACCTCGAGTTTCATCCTGGAGTGGAACAAAGGGAACGAGCCTCAAATCAGCTGTCCCATCTCGAGGGACCTACTCATCCGTTTCTTGGCGTTGGAGGAGCGGAAGATGGGATAGGCTATCATGCTAAAGTCGAGCTGCCGCTCCTGTCGCTACCAAAATGTTAACCCTTGCGCCATGAAATCTGTCAACGTACCCCGCTCTAGGCTTTCGTATCAATTAACAGAAGCTGAGGAGGGCCTGCAGTAGTTTACCGAGACCCCCGGCTTCTTTTGCTAGATCGAAGATGGTACCGTCCCTCCGGGCTGCCCCATCATCCCATCTCAAGATCTGTCTAGAAACTCCGTCAACCCCTGGCCCATAAACTACCACTTTCTTCTCCACACCAAAAACCGGCAAGTCATCGCCTCTGCATACAAATGACAGAATGTCTTCAGCTAGTGACTTAGCCACACGTCTGTTCTGGGGACCAAGTCTCTCATCATAGTTGCCAAAGAGGTAGGCAATATCCAGGATATGATTCGCTCGACCAGCGTGAACACCATCCCATGGGTTTGACTCGTTGAAGTGACCCAGAACGGAATCTCCAGGAAATGACTTGGCATATTTCACAGACAGGGCGTAATAACCGACATCGGTGATGGCTTGAGCGATGCTGAGCAAGGATTCTTCATCTGACGTGTCTTTTCGAATTTTGTAATGATACAAAACTCTAGAAGCTGCTATTTGCCCTAATGTCTTGATCAAATGGGTTCGGAAGCTTGCTGTGATGCCTTGTTGGCGGGAGCGGAGGTTGAGAAGGTCAAAAATGGATCCCTAAGAAGAGGCTCGTATCAGTAAAAGTCATCAGATAAATCAATCGGGGCCAGTCTTACGTCAAAGTGGCTGTCAATGGAAAACAGTCTTTTACACCATCGATTGCGGGTCATTGGAGATTCAACCATGTCATTGTTATCTCCAAGAGTTGCCGCGGCCGGGATGAGGTCATGATCAATTGTAGGACCAGCTTCAACCATTTCCTTTGCAGCACTGGCCAGCATAGATTCTACTGGAATGCTCAAGAGGGACTCGGTCCGAGCTTGGGGAGACTGCTCGTCCAGAGAAAGTGCCTTGATGGCAGAGTTGTAGACGGATTCAGCTGCGTCTGGTTCAAGGGGTTTCAGTAGGATGGAGGAGCCTCCAAACAGGATTGCTTGGCTAAACAAGGCTTCGTCGGACTGCATATGGAAATCGACCGACGCTGTAAGCTTCAGGTCAGAGACCAGCAGAGATGGACATGGAGGAGTGTTGTTACCTGCGCCAGCACTTTGCCCGACGAGTGTGATCTGATCAGGGTCGCCTCCAAATCCAGAAATGTGTTTCTTTATCCACTGCAGTGCAACTTTCTGGTCTCGAAGGCCACGGTTGGGCTTGAAGCCCGCACCTGACAGCTCTTGAGAAGTCAAGAACCCTGGAATACCTAATCGATAACTTGTGTAGGTTAGTAATGATCTTGACCGGAGGTGTTGACTTACTTGAAATTGACAGCTATTATGGGCTTGCCCATCTCTATCGATAACTTGACAATTCGGCTTTGGTCGTAATGAGGGTAAGAGCTAGATCCGAAGGTGAAGCTGCCACCGTGGACAAAAACCAACACTGGCAGTAGAGGGATGGAGCCCTCGTTGCAGTCTTTGGGCAAGGTGATGTTGAGATTCAAACCATCCAGATCGGACATGGCGGGAACGTCAAACTTGGGAATGGGCTGTTGAATCAACTGCATTTCAAAGTCAACCGCTCCATGTGGCATGATGACGGGTGGACTATGCTGCAGTTAGTGCTAATACCTGCGTCTTTCGTGAGTAAGCTCATACCCGTGCTTTGTGGCAGTAAGTTCGCCCTCGGTGGGGTAACCAATAATTTGCGCGTCAGCGAACCGATTCTCAAGAGAAGCATACTTGAGGCCGAGGCATTGAATAACCCCATCGCCATCTTTGACGCGAATATGCCCAATGGCAGGGTGGTATAACAATGAGCTTGTCTCGGCAGCCATCTTGACATCTACTCAGAGGAGTCTGAGAACCGGGTGTGTCGGAGGAGGAATAAGGACAGGTGAGAGATTACGAACTCCAAATGGAAAAGAACGTGCAAGGGCCGTTGGTCTGGGCCAGTCTGTGTCAAGCTATTTAACTACAAAGAGTTAGAATGTCACCGGTGCCACTCTTTAGCGTCGTGTGGGGAAGAGATAGGCTAAACTCAACCGATTTGCTATGCCTGATTTGGCGAGAAACCTGGGGTTGTAACCGAATGCCGAGCTCAACTCATCTCGGTTCCTCCATTTCCCCACATTCTTTTGACTTTGGCAGGTGGGACAGCCGTTTGTGAAAACGCGGGGAGAGTATCTTGATAGCAGGGTAACATGGAGGCCAAGATAGAATGGATATTAAACCCCCAGTGGCTCTCGCAAATCGAGATTGAATTACCTTTCAAACATCAGACGTTACCTAGCAACCTGTCATAGCATAGCATAGCACCCCTTTCAGCCTTAACCATCGTCATGGCGAACGACGTTGAACGCAACATCCGCCGCGCTGAGGATGCTCGCGCAGCTATCGAGTTTGAAGATGATCCTCACCGCGCCGCATTGGAAGACGATCCCGAACACACAGAGGTCAGCTTCAAAACCTGGCTCGCCATTTTTGTAAGTCCCCCTCAGAACCTTGGTTACTTGAAGTCCGCTAATTCGTCGCGTCTTACAGTCCATGGCTGCCTCTTTCGGTCCTGCAGTCGGCTTAGGATTCACATGTGTTGCTGCAGTTGTCGTCCAGATAACCAACGACCTCGGAAACGACGCTGATTTGGCCTGGGTCGTTGGTGCCTGGTCGCTGGCAACAGCATGCTCCTTCTCCCTCGGTGGCCCTCTTAGTGATGTGTTTGGCCGTAGAGTCCTCATTCTCGGCGGTCAGGCTGTTGTCATGGTAGGCTGCATCGTGGGAGGTGTCGCACAGAATGTTGCCTCTTTGATTGCGAGCGAGACAGTCATTGGTCTTGGGACTGGCTTTGTCTTTGTGGCATACGCTGGCGTTCCTGAAATGCTGCCCAACAAGTGGCGTGCCCTGGGCGTTGGAATCCTAGAGGGTGGCATTATGGTCCCATGGTAAGTTGTAACCTGGCTCTGTGTTCCGACTTTGAAAGCTAACTGTGAACCTTTCAGGGGAATGGTCGGTGTTCTCCTTGCAGCTTCCCTACTTGAGTATGCGTCATGGCGCTGGATCTTCTATCTCGGCATCATCGTCGAAGGCCTCTCTCTCGTTGGAACAGCCCTGTGTTACTGGCCAACATCCCGGCCTCGTGGCGACTTTGATAAAACCCGATGGCAACAATTCAAGGAAGTCGACTGGATCGGACTCTCACTCTTCACCCTGGGCCTTGCAACAGCCCTTGTTGGCCTGACATGGGGCGGTAGCCCAGCATATCCCTGGAAGAGCGCGGGTGCAATTGTACCCATTGTTATCGGAGTGCTAGTCGTCGCACTCGCCTTCATCTACGATTTCAACTTTGCCAAGGCCCCTCTGTTCCCTGTGAAGCTCTTTCGCATGTGGCGCGGCTTCGTTGTGCTACTGGTTGGACTTTTCATCTCGGGCATGAACTTCCATGCCATGTCTGCTCTCTTTCCTCAGGGATCTCTCTTCATGTTCACAACGGACAGCATCCAGATCGGACTCATCTCACTCCCGACCAATCTCATCTCCACGATTGTCGGTGCCCTCGTCCCTATCTGTGCGCACCGAATAGGCCATATCAAGTGGCTGTTCGTGGCCGGCATGGCCTTCCAGGCCATCTTCATGGGTGCCAGCGCCGCTACTGTCAACCCTAACAAGAAGTGGGCATGGGCTTTCGTGCCAGCCTTTGGCGTTCCCATGTTCCTCATGGTCACCATTCTAGGCTACGCCATTGCTAGTCTACATGTTCCGCACTCTCATCTCGGAGTAGCAATGGGACTCCTAGGGACCTTTCGCTCGGCGGGTGGTGCTGTCGGAAATGCCATCTTTAATACTGTCTTCCAGGACAAGTTCCGCGACTTTTCAGGGGAAGAGATCACGAAAGCAGCACTGGCAAGCGGTCTGAACGCTTCTGATCTTGGTGCTATTATCCCAGGAACTATTGCTCATAACCTTGGCGTTCCCCATTCTCTCGACGGCATTGAAGGCATGACACCCGCCATCGAGGCAACTCTTCGATCGGCGGTGCGCCTTGCTTATGGCCGCGCTTTCCAGTTCGTCTTTTACATCACCATTCCCTTCAGCGTCGTTGCTTTGATCTGCTCCCTCTGGGTCGAGGATCCTGAGCCTTACATGACGAACCACGTTCAGTCAGCAATGAACAACGGAGTGCATGAAAAAGTAGGCATCAAGGATGGCCTAAGCCAGGATGGAGTCGAGGTGGAGAACGTGGAGAGGGCCCGGGAGCCCAATACTATCGGTTAGGTGACCTAAGGATGCAGGGGGGCTACTCTCGTCGATTGTAGATCAAGGGAGCGTTGTGTATGGGCGATCGAGCGATTTGGTAGTAGCCCCCATTGGATCTGGAAGCCAAGATCTATGTAGATTGATTGCAGGGTGGGCCATACGTATGAAGATGTTAATTCCCAGAGAGATCTAGTCAATCACTTACAGGGACAGTGAGTGACATCGTGTTCAATGCGACTACCTAGTGCCTACCGTTCTCTTAACTGCCACAGCCCAAATTGTGACGGGTTGCCGGTGCCAACCCGGAAGGATCAGGGTATCAAACAACATTCTCGGTACGGTGACACTCTCGACATCTTGACGCCGGGTGTTATTGGGCGTATTGGGGTGATGTGAGCGGGGAGCCCCGGAACCGCATGGTTGTGAGACCTATTCCTCTCAGTGCATGTATGGTTAACTTGCATTGATCGGGAATATCAGTCCATCCGAGCTCTCCACTATCCGAACAACTTGTCGGACCAACTACTAGCCGATATCAATCCATTGAGTGACGCCACAAAGTAGCTGCGCCAATTACATCAAACCTATTGCGGAGAGCTAATCCAATTCCTGGAGGAGCCACTGGCAGATTGATCCCCCCCTGTACCTGCATCGCATTGTCCCTTGCTCGGGGAGGGTGTCGTTGGGCGGGACATGTGGGCCACTTTGCGGGGGATGTTCAAGCATGACTGAGTGTGTTGGTGGGACAGGAGAGAGCGACTATCTCTATGTGGGACGGTTCAAGCTCCCGTTGTTTACTAAACATCGTGATGAGATTGCACCGAGTCTGGGGATAGAGGAGCACGGCCGGCCGAGTTGAGGAAATCCAATGCCCACTACTATAGTACTCAAATGGTGGTTGACTTCAACATGCCGTAGCGTGGTAAGGATAACAACAATCGAGACACCAGCAGTCCAGCACTAATGACAGATATTTTGGGAGAAGGCGATAAAACGAGGGCAGGTAATAGCAATCCGAGCCCGGCATCTTAGGAGTTGGGATTACAACAATGTGTCTCACGGATGCAGAGCAGGATCTTGACATTCAACAGTCTCATTACATATCATAGTTACATTCATTCAATCTAACCATCATAGCCGCCAATATTCCCAAACAAATGTAAAAGAGTCATGCCTCTCAAATCATCAATGCGCCATTACAAAGGACCCCTTCGATCTCGGAACATCTCATCATACCACATCTTCTCACCATCTTCAGGCGCCCACGTCCTACACACAGCCTCAAAGCTCGCCTCCTCAATTCCTTGCCCTTCCTTATACAACCTCGGCTTCGGGTTCACGTCATACGTCTCCAGCGCAGTGTACACCACCTCGCCCTGGGGGAGGTTTACGGTGGACAGGCGCCAGGGCTTCTCGGCTGCGATACGCGCGTTAAGGAGGGCTCGGAGGTGAGGGAAGAACCAAGTTCTGTCCCACCACTTGTAGCGACGCGCCTTGGCGTTGTCCTTGTGCGCGTTGTGGTGCACGATGACGGGGATGGATCGCGTGTAATAGTCGGCGTATAGTGGTAGCTCACCCCAGTTGAAGGCATCCTCGCCTCCCAAACTCTGCAGTGGGTTTGTAGCGTTCTTGATATCGTCGGGGACACCGTGAAGACGGGCTGGGTAAATACCCCGCTGCTTGGAAGCTCTCTGAATATGTGTCTCGTTGTTGAGAGTGATGATCTCGCCATCCTCTTCCTCAAAGACAGTAGGGATGAAGAGCTTCTGGGTATAGTCGAGTCCAACGTGGTATTCGAGCTCCTCCTGGAACATGCCGATTGAAGCATCGTCCCATTCTTCTCGACGGCGGAGCTGCTGTCGGAAAATCTCCTGCTCAGCGAGGATCTCGGCAAAGATGCCCTGATCACTGTAGAGATGAGTGCCCTTCTCCTGAAGCTCATCCATTCTAGCCCTGACACGGTGAAAGTACCGTCTCATGTCACCGACTGGACCAATCATGCTACCGCTGTTGAGATAGCGAGGTCGGTTCTTGGTGTAGCGCAGAGGGTCCTTGTCCGTCACGTTGCCGTACAGGTCCTCTCGCAGGGGGCTCTGGGGCAGGGAGTCGCAGTGGAGGATGGAACCAGACTGACGAGGAGGGAAGCACTTCTTCTGAGTGGACACAATGATGGTTTGTTCCATTGGCACTTCACCTACACCCTTCCACTGTTCCTGGTAACGTTCTTTGGCCTGCTCGTTGGCCTCGTAGTATCGCTTGATGAGCACATCAGGCGGGAGCTGAAACCAAGTGTCGGTGGAGTCAGCGACGACAACGAGGTCACTTTCCCTAAGGGCGTTTTCACCGGTGGCATTGATCACTGCCCAGTCGAGGTAGTCGATAACGCCGATGATCTTGTCGAGATGGGAACCAGCGTGCCATCCTCCGCCCTGGTAGTCCTTGCCCCAGTTGACAATGACGGGTGCAGGGAAGCCCAGAGCAAGGGCACTTGATACCGACTTGCACAGGTTTGTGCTCGGCTCGTTGCATGGGAGGATGATCTGGAGACGGCGATGTGTATCAAAGGGGACCGGAGTTCTTCCATAGTAACGACCATGGCCCTTGAATTTCTCGTTAGCTACCTCCCGTCTATGTGTAAGTGATGAGAACGTACCTTCAATAGCATTGTGAAGAGGACGCCAGGCAGAGTAAGCACGGTGCAGACCAAGATAAAGAGGCCCTTGGTCGACAACCGGAGCAACCTCCGTGGCACGAACCTGCTAAGGTTACCCTGTGCATGGCTGCCAGCGGTGATGAGCTCGGCCTTGGAGTCGTTGGAGATGGCGCTGTAGCCCCGACCCGTAGGGCTACGAGATAGGCTTGCCTTGAGAGCATTCATGGCTGCAGTGGCTGTAGGATTGACCAGATGAGATGCCCATCACAAGACTTCTACTTAGTGTCTATATATGTGCCCGTCAACTAAGCTAAGGCAGAGTCGTGGCAACTTTTGCGTCTCGGCCTTGCTGGTTCAATCAGTCTCATTCTTCTTGATGGGAGGGATAATGTGGCGTTGCACCCCTTTGTTCCTGCATTGTTGCTAGAGACAGGAGACTATTACCCGGTGTTGAGGTGGTTGGACTCATGATAGTTCACGACTAGCTTTGCTTCTCTGCTGCCCGATCGAGAACTATCGCATGGGAATGTCGGATAAGCATGGACCTTGCCACATCCTATCAGGACCGTTACCGATAGAATTGCCACGCCAGGGGAAGCATTAGCCGAGATCTACTGTCAGTAGGGCAGAAGGAAATGCTGTCAGATGTAGGGAGGGTTAAAATTCCAGCTGTCTCAAAGCTCCGCGGCAGGGCAGCTTTGGCATATGAGATGTCTCACTCTGCAAGGGCATTGGAATTGGGCCTTGTACCTGCAGTCGCAAATTAGAGCAAAAGCACGCTAGAGATCTGCCCTTTACCGAAGGATGTGATTCATTAGTCTAATGTCCTATGTCTTACTCCGCAAAATCATCCTTGTGGCACGCAACGGGTGGCCAAGGCTCAGCTAGCCCACTAGGGCTGCAGGAACGTCGCCCTTGAGTCTCCCTGCATTCACCAAGACATGGTGTGTCTTGCTGCATGAGTCGAGAGGCGGAGCTAGTGAGACAGGATCTCGATTTCTTTAGTCATTTCGAATTTTAACTTGCATAAGCTACATGGTTGGCCTTTGTGTCAACATGCATGAACAAGTGTTAGTCAACGGTCGGTTCCAGGTACTGTAGATGAAAGAGTATGTTGATCTTTGCCATCAATTAAATGATCATTAATGCTAACAAAAAAGGCTTGTCATTCTCCCAATCCATGCACCCAAAATACGCCTTAAACCCCGCAAACACAAGCGAGTTGTCCTCCATTCCTTTCGTAGGGCAATCCCAGCACCCCTGCATCCAACGTGCGCATAAGCGATCGGGATCTCCATCCGCTAGAGATCAGGGCTGAGAGGATGATCCGGGGATGGGAGATCAGCATCCGTAGTGGGGGGAGGGAGATCCAATTCGCTGGGGTCGTCGAGTATAGGGTGAGGCTCTCCCAAAGGTTGCTCCAGATCATCATCTTCGGGTTCATCCAAAGGCTCGTCTGCGGGCTGCTCTGGGGTTTCGTCCTCGGCTTCTTCGGTGGGGTCTTCTAGGTCTTCTTCTGAAGAGCTGATGACTCCTGCAATGCACGTGCGACTATATGGATCGCAAACAGGAGTCGAGCCTGAACACTCGGCATTCGATATACAACCCACACATCTCATGGAGATGGGATCGCAAAGGTCGTTCAACCCGGGGCAGTCGTCGCTCGAAATACACGAGACGCAAGTCAACGTATCGGTATCGCAAATAGGAGTGAATCCTCCACAATTGCTGCTGACAGTGCAGCCGACGCAGGTAGAAGTGTAGTCGTAACAGATGGGAGTTTCGCCAGAACAATCCGAGTTGGAGAAACACATGCCAAATGTGCTCTCGTCGGACAGGCTGGATGATAGAGGGAGGGCATCAATGCCTGCAGCCGCGAGGATTGGTAGGAAATAATTGGGCTTCATCGTGGTAGATCAGAGATTCAAGAGATAGAGTTGGTTATCGTATGCTCCAACTATTCCAGCGGATCCTTTTTGTATATTGCCACGCGCCCTCTTCCCAAACCAAACATCTACGCCCTATGTGTACAGGCCCCTTGGGAGGTCATTGGGTATTTGATGTTCCTTGCAGCATATTCTCAAGACGGGTAAAAATGAAGACAGGAGGTCCGAGACATTGCAGGAATTGAGGCGCAAAGACAGAAATCATGAGGTCGCCATCGAGGCGGCGTTCCAGGCTGGTCACGCCAGACGATGTCAAGTGAGCGCCATCGAGGGACGGCGAAAACAGAGAGAGGGGTTTCTTTGCCTTTTTCCTAATTACTCAAGCCATGTCTTGAATGGCGTATGTTCAGCCAGCCCTAGCCACGGTATGAAGCATTTTGAAAAGTCTGGATTTCGGTTGAGGAACTGGCTTGAAGCAGGGAGAAATGTCACCCGGAAGAAATCCCCCTGATTCAGTCACAACCCCGCGCGGCGTTTTGCCAGGCACGGAAGGGAAAAGGTTGCACGTTGATCTAACCTGTCAACGTTGGGACTAGTCACACGTTGCATGTTTTCGTACTCTTGTTGCAATTTCAGCTCGTAAATCTAGTTTCAATACGAAAACGCCATTTTTCCATCCCTTGAATACGTCCCAACACAGTTTACGCATTCGGTTGGTTCTTGGCTACGGGGGCTGAGACAGATGGTTTCGGGGGAGGTCTGCATTGCAAGGCAGCCAAGGTCAGTGCCTCGAAGAAAGTCAGCCCTACATCAAGCAATTTACCATGCAAGAAGTAAATAATCACGATGCGGTGGCGATCAGTCTTCTAGCTCAGTCAACGTCGAATGCATCGATAATGCGCATGTTTGATGCGCAACTTGGCTGCTCTGGATGCGTGCGTGTCTTACTTTCTGTGGTTCTCCCTGTTCAGTGGCTTTCAGTCAGGGCTTTCGGTGAGTAAGGCCCTGTGGGCTGGGGCTGCTTAGCGTCTTGCAAGCACATCACAGCTAATCAGAAAGCGATTTCAATATCCCACAGCTGGACTTGTATTGTTGCAAGCAGTCTTGATGCATCTTTTCTATATTGAAACACAAACGTAAAAAAAGAAAACAGGCAATCTAATCGTATAATAGCGCCGAATAACGATGCAACTCCCCCACCACCTAAACACCCTATAATAAATCACCTTTGGCGGCCGCGGTGGATGTAATGCGTCGCATTCCGCAGAGGCATGTACCCCATCATATTGACAAAGTCGTTGACACACGAATGTCTCTTCCCAATGTGTCCCTTCTTGGTGCTGATGCCGTGCTTTCCACCCGCGTTGATGGGATGCTTGAGACCCACGACCTGCAGCGGGCTGTTGCATGTCAACATGGACACGATGAAGTTGAGGGCAATGTCCTCGCAGTTGAATTTTTCGTCAATCAGATTTCGAATGTCGGTCATGAGAGGGTCGTCAGATGAGTAATAGTCGAGGAATGAGATGTGCGCAAATGCAAGACCCGTGAGGACCATTGAGTACCTGTCCCAGCCTCTGGCAAAGCTGTACTTGTACTGTCCATCCTCGCCGATGGTATAGGCACGCGGGAATGCGCCCACAATGCGATCTTGGGCATGCTCCTTCCAGTAGTTGAAGATGAAGCCCATATCATCAGGTTCGTAATGACAATCGTCGTCGGACAAGAGGATGCCCTGGGTGCGGATCTCGGGATCGTTCCAAAGCTTCATGTTGAGACTGTTTCGCGGCGAAACTCGGAATCGCACTCTGACACCATAATCCGAGATGAAGTCGGTCGGTGCTGTCGTGTTGACTTCGTTCCAGACGACGACGATTTCGTGCAGCGTTGGGATCTCTTCGCTCAGGACAAGAGTCAAGGTCGCATTGAGACTATCAGGTCGCTTATACGTCGAGATGACCAAACTGTGACGGGTTAGTCAAGAAGAAAAAAAGAGAGGCAACACTGAAACATACGTAAACTTGTCGTTCCGGAGATGTTGGTACTTTCTTCTGGACTCAAGCCAGATATCCTCCGACACAATACTCTGCGCCTCGGCACAAACAGGCGTATCCAACTCGATACCCAAACCATTCTGCGGTGCAGTATACGGTCTCCAAGTGATTTGAGGAAGACTCTCGCTGTACTGATGTAGCATCACAAGCGAAAAGAGGACGCAAAAGACGGCGGCGGCAGCAAATGCCGTCGTCTTGCGTGAGAACCACATGAGCGAGCTGGAAAAAGTTGCGGCCTTCATGATGACTGTCTGCAGCCCCAGCCGACTTGTGAAGTTTGTCGATGGTTGAAGATGAGAATCGAAAGAAGGAAGGCCGTCGTTTTAGTCTTTGACGGGCGCTATCTCCAGGGGAAAAGCTCAAATTCATGTGGACCCTCGATTCTCCCTTGAATTCAATGTATCGCCCCTTTCTCGCACCGAGACCTGCATAACAAGCTTTTCTTTCCCAAGGTATTCGTTTCATCACAGTGTATTTCATAGTGCATCTGTTCGAGAATGGAGGGAGAATGCACAGGGTGGCTACCGTGTCCTTTGGGTCTCTCCACGGCTGGGTGAGACATTGAAATGTCACCACCACCTGTAATCCTCCCTTGCATTCCCAAACTGCGGTAGCTGATGAGAAAAACCTAGACTTTTGCGGGACATTCCACACGCCCTCTCCCTGAAAAACGATTGCATGGCGACGAAAGGAGAAGAGGAAGAAAAAAAAAAGGGCGCAGTCGATGGTCTAGGTCCAGATCTGCCATGCCCACTTTCTACTCATCTCCCTGAGCCTTTGACAAGAAAGTCAATTACAGCCCCAAATCCATCTTTTCCACCTCCTTCAACAGTGTTTCCTCATTCCCCTTTACACTCGAAATTGTCCATTCAGTTGTTCCCCAAGCCTTGATTCTTTGTCCTAGACCTGCTTCTGCCATTTTTCTTATTTGTCACAATTGGAGTTTCTTTCACTACACTTTCGTACACATCTTCAGCCATGGCTCCGCAGAATGAGCTTCCCATACAAGAAGTGCCTGTGCCGCGGGCTCCTTGGCTGAGCCCGACGATGCACACGGCGCTGTACATGGTGTATGACCCTCTTCGCTTCCTTTTGGTCCTTTGCTAACGTGATTGCAGTGCTTGGATTGTCAGTTCAAACGGGACAGTCATATTTAATAAGTGGATTATTGACACTGCAGGATTTGGTGAGAACCTCATAATGGCTGATACTGTGCCTGGCTAACATCTCACAGATTATCGTATGTCCTCACGCTGGACTTCAATGACTGTTTACTGACATGACCGTCAGCTATTCTTCTAACAGGCTGGCACCTTCTTTTCGCATCCATCGTAACACAAATCCTTGCACACACCACCAAACTCCTCGACAGTCGACATGACTTATCCATCAACCGTCGCTTCTACTTCCGCACTATCATCCCGATCGGAATCGTCTCTTCAGGTTCCCTCGTCTGCGCCAATGTTGTCTACGAGTACTTGTCTGTGGCATTCATCCAGATGCTCAAGGCCGGATCACCTGCCGTCGTGCTGTTCGTATCATGGATCTGGGCCGTGACCACACCTACCGTTGGCATGGTTGTCAACATCGCCGTCATTGTCTCCGGTGTCGCAATGGCAAGTGCAGGCGAGATTGCCATCTCTTGGACTGGATTCGCTTATCAGGCTGCCGGTTTGGTGTTTGAGGCTGTCAGAGTCGTGATGCTGCAGGTCATGTTGGGTGGTGAAGGTATGGCCATGGACCCTCTGGTCTGTCTTTACTATACTGCCCCGGTTTGTGCTTTGGTCAACCTTACCATGGCCCTTGCCATTGAGCTGCCGCGTTTCCAATTTGACACGGCGATGAGTGTTAGCCCGCTAATTCTGCTTGCCAATGCTGCCGTTGGCTTTACTGTCAACTTTACCAGTATGGTCTTGGTCAGTAACACCTTCCCCAATTTTAAAGCGATTACCTTACTGACATGCTTCAGATTGGCAAGACATCTGGTCTGGTTACGACACTCACTGGCATCTTCAAGAACATCCTACTCATCGCTTGCTCAACCGCCATCTGGCGCACCGAGATCACACCCATACAAATATTCGGCTACAGCGTCAGTCTGATGGGTCTGATCTACTACGCCCTCGGCGTCGACAAGTTGATGGCAGCCTGGACCTCTCTACAAAGCAGGGCGGCAGGTGGTTACACTCTGTTGAAGGAGCGCACTACTTCATACAGACTGGTGGTTGGCCTTTCCATTGGAATCTTCCTTTGCTTCATTACTGGCATTCTGTTTTGGTGGCAGAGGGGTTTTGGAATAGAAATGTCCCTGTTTTCTAGTTCTGGTTAGGTTTAAACGCATGGCATAGACTGCTTTATTAACGACTTAGAGTGTAGATAGCCTGCCGGTTACAGTAAGCATAAATATCACTATAATATTTATTTTGTATGATTGTTTTGCTCCAGCCAAAGGAGATTTGCAGTCGTCTAGAGACAAAGGGAGCAGCTGAAGGTGCGATATCGGACTTTCATCGAGGTCAGTTGCATTTTTACGGATCGAAAATCATCCGGTGAAACGAAGATGTTGATGTTTTAACTCTTTCATATCGGAATTTTCCTTTAGTCGGCCTAATCCTCATCGTCGCTGTCCTCTTCCACCTCAACCAGGTCGATAACCAACGCGGCTCCATCGTTCAGCTTGTCAAGTTGAAACCCAGCCCCGAGAGCATTTTCGGCATCGTGTATGCACCCAGCCACGTCCAGACCAATATCATGTTCCTTGAGAGCTAGACAAACGATCCGGAAATGATCATGGTGAACGTCATCCAGTTCGTCACCTTGCTTGTCTCCTTCGCCTCCGTCAAAGATGAGGACGGAATTGCCGTGAACTAGGCAAAAACTCTCATCTGCTCCCTGGTATGACTTGATGGCCGCTGCGAGCTGTGCTGGTTTGGTGCTGGCACTTGCGACAAGCCGTGTGAAGACACGCGCGCCCAGCAATGCATCGACTGCTGAGGGTTTTCTTGGCGAAAAGATGCAGACATTGGCCGGTAGGGTTGGTTTGCTTGCGTCAGTGCTGCTGCTGGTATTTTGGGCTGACATGTTGGCTCGTCGGCTTGATTGATGTGATTATTGGTGATGTTGGGCTTGAGTGAAAAATATTCATCCAAATTTCTGCCTGCTCATAGTTGATGACTAATCATAGTTCTCGGTGGAGGTTATCTCCAACCTACCTCCCATGACACTATAATCAACTCTCCAGAAATGAATTATTAGTAGACTTACACATTTCTATGCCATTTATCGCGTTAACGATGGCCTGAAAGCTGTCAAGGGCTCTACCAATGACGCGTTACCATGCCCAGCTGCCGTTTCTATCGTCTCATCACTAAGTATCTACTTGGCCTAGTAGAGAGCAAAGTAGGATAATCATATGCCCGTTGCCCCTCTCTATTACGTGGATAGCATGAACCTATAAATAGAGATTGATATTCTATAACAAGTGTATTATTATCAAAGTTTAGTCTACACCTACCCTTGACAATTAGAAGTAATCACTTCTGGCAGCATCAAGTGGAGCACGCAGCGTCGACAGGTCACTCACTCAACGGATTAAGGAATACACCTCACAATCGAGGAGCAAGATCCAAACTCGCTTTCCCCAGCTATTTTTAAAAATATATATCTGATCCATGTAAAAAAAAAAAAAAAAAAAAATTCACTGGGCGCCAATTGAGGTGTTTCCAACTCCCCATATCAATAAGATCTGGTTTCATTAAAGGCCCATTCTACCCTAGAGCCTGCTGAACGCGTTCCCCGGCGTGGCCGGCCAACCTCCCCGACTCAATCGTCTCATTTTACTGTTTTATTAATGTCTATCTACATAAACGGCTTTTGAAATGTCATGCTAAGTCTAGTCTTGCTAAGGTATTATCTGTTCTGTACTCTTGTTGCTCCCTCTACTGCGTTCCACATCAACCTCGTAAGTCTTGAACACCTGCACACCACCATTCCCAAGATCGCCAGTGTTTGCTCTCTTCATACTATGAAGCTGATGCGAGTGAGTCCCATCACTGTTGTCTATCCTGAGCGCACCGCTCCTCCATGACTGACTTCCACCCTTGGACCGTGAGAAGAAGACGGCAAATTGGGGTAGATATGTCGTGACAAGTCGCTTGAGTCGCATCGCACAAGCGCAGATAATGCCGAGGTTGATCTCGACGATTGACCAGATACCAAGGATTGCTTGGGTGTAGGTGGCATCCTGGGTTTTACTGAGTACGAGGACATAAGGTAGTCGGGCAATGGAGCAGATGACAACGCTACAAATCGTAAGCACCTCGACTTATCAACGCTGTGCGCCTGATGAGACTTACAAAGATCCGGCGGCGAGAATAGATCCAACCGAAAGCTTCTGTTTGAAAGACAGATTCAGACCGTGAATGGTCGGAATCGGTATGGCCACAACCGCAAAATCACTCGCAATGTTCAGCACGGCGTGCGACAAGGCAACATTCTGAAGGCATTGCAAAGTTCCCTCCTTTAGTGGGTTGCATGGTCCGCCGGCGACGATGCAAAGAACAAGTGTATATGTGAAAATGGCGACGGCAATGGCGACGACGGCGCAGCGATAGGGAATCGAGGGGTTGATGCGGAAGAGGATGGCGAGGATTGCGATTTTCGTGACGGATGGCGTGATTAGATAAGAGAGGGTGTTGGCGAGAAGACCCTGTTGCTGTTAGTACTCAATTGAAATGGTTCTATGCAATTCACTTGCCTTGTTGAACTCGATGAGTTGAGCTAGAGAGACATCCCAGAGGTGTTTCCCCCAGCCGTAGTCCATCACTGTTCCAGGTTAGAATACGCTCGGATCGCATATGCACGGCACTGACAGTGGACCATGGTGATAAAATAGGCCATCGCGACGCCATAAGATATCGTAATGATGACTATGTGCTGTTAGCTAGAGTCGAACGTGTTTAGCGGTAGACTTGCCCAGATCAACCTCGATTTTTTGTATCAGCTTGAAAGACTGAAAATATCGGAGCCCAAGAAAGACCGTCACGAAGAAGTACGTGACGGCAAAGGAAATGACTGTTCCAATCTGTAGTGAGTTGTATGGCGCATCAAAATCCGGTATCTGGTCGCCTGGGGGCGTCATCCCCGGCGTTTTCGCCAGATCAGCCTGACTCGGCATCTGGCTCGTCATCTTCGTCTTCGCGACCGTTTGCTAAACGAAAAAGACGCGAACAGACTTCTGGAAGGAAATGACATGTTTATCCGTAAAAAAAACTGGCGTGAGGACATGCACTCCTTTTACTAGTTCCTGGAAAATATGGAGCCATGGAAAAGAATTTTGCCCAGATTTCTAAAGGATCATAACCACGCCAGGACTGAAGTGATCGTCCAAACCAAACAGCTAATGTATCAACGGCCCCATATTGTCCCCCGTTCCGCAACGAATCGCTGAAGACCCAATGTCGCAATGCTAGTTTAGACCCCGAGCGGATAGGAGCCGTTGGCGAGCTTTAACCGTCACTAGCTAGCTAGCATGCGGCTAAAACGGAAAGCTGAGACGCGCCAACAGCCCTAGACCTTGTCTTGCATGGCTTTATCCTTGTCGTATGCGAACCTAACTGTCCCCTAACCACGGACTCGGGGCCTTTCAGGAATCCGAATGTGGTCTGTGGGAAGATACTTGACATGGCTGTGTCCCTGATCCCAAGTCTTGGGAAACGAAACGCTGTAGGAAGCGAAGGAAGAGCCGATTCCCAACAACAGCGTCAACATGTGGTTCGGATCCTCCCCAGCCGTGGAGCTCGTCCCGAGCGATCGGGTACGACCGATCCACTTCTTTGAGAACAGCCCTCTGGTTCAGGGAAACAACATGGCCGTGTCCATTGTGTTTGATGGGGTCCTAGACCCTGAGAAGCTTCACAGATCCCTGGAGGGGCTTGTGAAGAGGAAAGGATGGGAGCGACTGGGAGGAAGGTTGAGGAAGAACGTGAGAAGACTTGATCCTCCTGCACGGCCCCGCTAACAATATCTCGTAGGCGTCTGGTAAACTTGAATGGCACATACCCACCGAATTCACGGCGGAGCGACCCGCAATAACCTTTTCTCACGTCGATCACAACATGCCTGCATCGTCGCATCCCGCAGCCTCGAAGATACCTCGACCGAGCGATCGACCATCCGTAGTATCGGATCCAGACGACTTGGAAGAATTGGCTTGGGGGCCAGGATATACGCCGGGAGGAATCTCGGACTACTTGACGGCCGATCGTCCAGTGCTGGGTCTGCGGGTCAATTCGTTTACCGACAGAACGATCGCAACGCTACAATGGCAACATGTCGCTTTTGATGCACTGGGCATGCAATATGTCGTCGAGGGCTGGAATGAGATGCTGTGGGGAGACGACGACGATATTCCGGACCCCTGCGATATGGAAACCGACCCCTTCGATGCTCTGGCCAAGGGTACCCGTCCTACGACGGAAGAACACGTCTTATCAAACACGCGAGTGGGACTTGGAGGCATGCTCAAATGGGGACTGGGCTATGGTGTCGACATGCTTCTGAGGGCGAAGGAGAATCGTATGGTATGTGTACCGCAGACATACTGGCAGGCGCAGCTTGACAAGGCCTTGAACGAGCTGCGTGAAGAGGCGGCTGCGAAAGGAGAAGATGTGTCAAAGGTGTTTTTGACTGAGAATGACGTTTTGACGGCGTGGATTATGCGATGTGTCATTACACCTCTGGATATGAGTCCGGATAGACCAGTAAGTGCCTCTTGTCTGTTCGTATAGCATTCTTTTACTCACCCGGAACCAGGTCAACATCTCTATTGCCATGTCCCTGCGCAAGGCATTCGAAAACGACCTCACCCCCCCGTCTTCCGATCGCCCATACGTAGGCAACGCATTCGGCTGGGCAAACATCCTCCTCCAAGCCAAAGACATCACCACAAAACCCCTAAGCTACGTCGCACGCCAAGTCGAAAAGGCAATCAACGAACAAGGAACCCGCGCACAACACGAAGCTTACTTTGCGCTGGTGCGCAAACACGGCATGGGACTTCCGATAGTCATCTTTGGAGATGGAAACATGGCTCAGGTTGGATTGTCCAACTGGTCAAAGGCAGGCCTGTTTGACCTGGACTTTTCACCAGCGCTCAAGAGTGGTGATGGACCGTGTCGACCTGTGTATGTGCAGGAGAACCATGGTCCTATCAAGCCTGTAGATGGATTCTTTATCCTGGGTAAGGATGAGAAGGGTAATTATTGGACGTCGGCATGCAAACTCAAGGGGCAGTGGGAAAAGTTCCAGGAGCAACTAGACAAGGACTTTGAGGTGGGTGCGTAACGGAGTGGAAGTGGTGGGTGTCAATGTGATAGAGGCTTTTTAAGAATAACGACTGTTATACACTTTTTTTTTATAGATATACCTTACCTTTTGAAGAGCGAAAAGAGTATTTCAGCAGCATGTGATTGCCCCTTAGCGTCGAAACATCCACCCAACCCTTGTTCTCGCAAGTATCAACGGGATTCTTGGAACAAATGGAAGGGTTGACGAGGTGCTAGCTTATGCTTGAAGAATGGAGGAGACACTGCTATGGAGCGCAGTCACAGGTTAAGATTTTACAGAAAAGGGTATAAGCACCCTTCAATATACTACCAATTTACAACGGCACACTGCCAACCCTCCATTCCCGGCCTTTCAACATCCCCGGATGACCTCCTTGCCAACGATAGATCTCTAGCACATATCCATCCTCCCTATAGACACTTCCGCCCTCAATATCCCCTGCAACCCGCATCACGACAGTAGACCTCGTCCGGTCGTCCACGTCCCTGCAAAGCATGACATGAGTACCAGTCCGCATCTTTTCCTCTGTCATATCGTAATAGTTCGCGTGCATGGTTCCAGTTACGCTTGCAGTAAGCCCTGGAACGTCCAGAAATCGAATTGTGCCACAGGCAGCGTGACACCCCCCTCCATGGACGCTGCTGTTGCATAGCCCCCGCATATCAACATCGATCCATTCAAAACGCTCCCCGTGAACGATGGCTCCTTGCTCAGACCATGAAAGTGCTGGCCTGCGGACATAGGCGTTGGCCCTTCCTGGAGTTTGGAAGGGACCGTAGCCATGCTCGACACTGGGCAGCCAGCTCATCCCGGGGAGCTTGCTGACTGTGTCTGAGGCGAGCTGCCACTCTGTGATCATGCCAGCTCCTTGCAACTTGGTGATCATCGTTGGCCACTCGATATCATATTTTACCTCCAAAGTTGATCCACCCTCAGATATGCCAAGCAGACCATACACATAGTCTTCATGTGTACTGGCATGCCGGCCAGCGGAGATGGTCAAGGCTTCCTCAAAAGGCATAGGAATCCCATGAGGTATTTGCTTCAGCTCCTTGTGTTGCTGCTCGCCTCCAAAAACAGTTCGAATAATGGTAAGCAGCTGTGACTCTTCCATCATCCTAAACTGTCGAGGGAACACAACCGAGGGAAGTCTTGCGTTCCAGCGGTAGCACCCATAGCCGCCTATCCATTCTTCATGGCCACCAATAACCTCGGCAAAAGTCTCGACGAAAGCAATCAGCTCGGAGATGTAATCGCCGTCGATGAGTTGATCCTTGATTGCGTATACCATCTGTCGGGAGAGCAATGCTTCTTGCAGGGTCCATATCCTTGATGCCCAATTGGAGAGGATCAGGGAGATGAGTGCATCCGAGTTCAGGTTCACCTCCTGGAATGCGCTGATAATCGCACCATCGTGTTGGGGGACACACTTAAAGGGCGCGACGGCAGGTCCTGCCAGGACAACGCAGCCGCTAGCCCCTGAATAGTAGTCCTGCATGCGCGGGATTTCTCTTGCCTTGTCTTCCTCATCATGCTGGTGTACGCACCATCTGTCGACCCAGAAATATCGGATGCCCAGTCTCCGAGAGATCTCCTGGAGTTTGTCTTTCAACGCCTCGTTGTCTGTCCACTCTGACCAGACATATGACAGCGCAATGTAGTGCAAGGGCTGTTCGTCCTGTGAAGGGATACTAGTCATGGTGAGTCTGTCCTCGGCGTCATATAGTCTTGTAGGAGTGGCGGTGGCTTTTCTGTGCTGACACTGGAGCACCGCCGGCTGGGTCACGCAGGCCAGGTCATTTATCCAGGATGGGTGAATGGTTGTTCCAGGGTTGTTCCTCCCCCTCTCGAGTATCCATCTAACAGTACCCGCCAAGGTGTCTAGCGCCATGGTTTTCCGAATCTCGGTGGGTGTCTTTGCAATGGCTGTCTCCTCCTTTTGAAGCATGACGCATTGACCATGGAGAGGAGAATTTTGACAGATGGCTACTGGCACCATATCGATAATACCTTCCGCGGGCATGGCGCAAGAGATCTGCCTTACAGGCCAGTGTGCGGCCAGCTTGAACACTTCTTCGCTGACACCTCTATGCAACGAGGATGTGCAACAGGAACTTGGTGCTGGGCATAGTAGCACGGTAGAATCTCGAAGCGCCACCTCTCCAATCTCTCGCAGCTCTTCCTCCGCCATGTCAGGCAGGATCTCCATGACGTTATGAGTTGTGCCAGCCTGATGCGGGAATAGGCAGGGGTACTGTTTTTGTGGAACATAGACAATGTCCAAATTTCCAAGGCGATTATCGGCATTGGTTGCATCACCACCTTCGGATATCCAACGCAAGACCTCGAGCTCCTGGAGATTGCATTGCAGGTTTCCATTCTTTACGCTTAACCTTCGTTCCCAAGCCAACTCGGCCAACTGGAACGAGACAATAACCTCATCGTTCCCTTTTTTCAAGCCTAGTTTGCACTTGCCCCGAGCTAAGCCGCAAGGACGACATCCTGGGAGAGATTGTATAGGGTCAGAAAAGGAGCTGAGAGGTTCGACGACGTTGTTCATGTTCGGTGGTGGACTTGATTGGTGCGTTTGATAGTTGTGAGATTTCGCTTCAATTAGCCTGAGGGATAAACGTAATATGAGATTGGATCCAAAGAGACAACGGCGTTGGGAAGATACTTAGAAGAGTTCAATAACAAAGAGCATGTATGAGTAGGCAGTAGTAGATTCTTAGTTCTTAATCAAATTTGTTACCAGAATGGTCCATCTGCTTACGCGCTGATCACAGACAGGGATAAAAATTCCTCATGGCTTATGCTTTCGGGATAAATACTTATCGGGCACGCTTAGCATGATCTGACATTTCGTATAGCGGTCGATATAAGAATAACCCTTCTTTAGCCATGTAAGATGGGCCCCGCCGCAGCCTACAGGGACGACACTGAAGACGGCTTTATAGGCACTTTAGTTATGAGCACTAATGCTCACAGTTGAAATTATCATATACAATAAGCTGGTTGATAAGCTATCACACAAAGAACCTAGTCGTGGCGTGAGGCCTGGAACAATGCTCTATGTTGCATCTATGATAAATAGGGAAGTCGGTGGCTGGGCAAATGCTTGCTCTTATGACTAACATGTTTCCGTCTCGAGATGTCTCGAGTTGACTATATCATGAGTTTTACAGCTGATTTTTGACCCTCGACTTGCCACAGTCTCGGCTGATTTCCGATACTCCATGCTCAGTGACCAGTTCTCCAGCCATTGTCTCCTTGGCAAGCTTCCGATTCTCATTCCAGTAATAAAACATGAGCCCTGCAATAAGTACCACGCTTCCTGCATAAATACAGAGCACCTTGAGAAATCCATGATAATAGTACGGCGCGTCGCTCTTGACGAAGATGTTCTGTCCGCACAAACCACCGAGGTTGGAGCCAGCAACGGCGAGTGCAAGGCCGATGCATCGCTCTTGGGGATGAGCTGTGTTGACGCTGAACCAGGCATCGTTGATGCTCTGCGAGACTGCCATCCCAGATGTGAGGACGGTGAGAATGGCGTACTTGAGCCACACATCGCTGCTCTTGACGACTGCATACTGAACTCCGGAGAAAATGATGGAGTAGACTGCGCAGATCAGACATAGAAGACCTCGGCGGGACGTCTTGTCGCTGATCCAGGCAACGGTGATGGCAAAGATGCAGACCCCAAAGTTGTGAACAGAAGAGAGGAATGAGGCAGTAGTGGCATCAAACCCCAGGTTCTTGATAATGGTGGGCGAGTATACTCCGAGTCCTCCCTTCGGCGTAAGAGAGATGACATTGACGCCGAAATGGCCCCAGATGCGGAAGCTGGTGAAGACAATCTGCAGGACTCTTTTGGGACCGATGCCCTCGAGGCGGACCGTCTTCCTAGGATCGTCGAGAATGACTCTGTCGTTCAGGATTCGGCGCTCTTCGTCGTTAAAGAAGTTGAGGCTTTGGAGACCGCAGAGGGGGGTTGTGTTGTCTGTTGATCGGGGCATCAAGAAGATGAACATTATTCCGACAACAAAGGTAAACAGCCCGTCAATGAGAAAAAGCCACTGCAAGAGACCTCAAATTAGTGAATGAGTCGCATGTCTTTTTGGGAAACATACCTGCCACTTCTGCAATCCTGATGATTCTGGGATCTTGAAGATGGCACCTGCAAGAAGGCCACCGATGCCGCTGGAAAAGTAGTTGCCGATATACACCAGGGTTACTCGCATAGCCATCTCCCTCCTGGTATAGAATGACGCTAGGATTGTCAAGGACGCAGCGAGATATCCAGCCTCCCACATACCAAGAATGAACCTCGTCGAATAAAAGCCCGCTACGTTATGAATCGCCGTTTGAGCTGTCGCAACTGTTCCCCAGGCAAAGATCTGGATGGTCAGCCAAAGAGCAGGACCAATCCTAGAGAGAACCATGTTGAAGGGGATCTCAAAGACGACAATAGCGGCGAGCATGAGTTGGTTTCCATAGTTGACATTGTTATTGTCGATGCCGAGGTCCTTTGTGAAGCTTGTCGTCAAGGCGTAAGAGAGGTTTCCTTTGTCGAGTTGTAGAGCGAAGAGACCTAGCATTAGCATGGGTAGGATCGTAAAGTCCAATCTAACATTAGTTAGTCTTCAGGTAGTCTTGAAAGGACACGAGTTATGCTCACTTTCTTCGCAAGTGAGATTCGGCCTTTGGAGTCCAATCGGCAACAATGAGAGCCTCCGAAGATGGTTGATCCTGGGGAATCTTCTCGGTCGACATGTTAGGCGAGGCCTCTACTGGAGTTGCGGCCTCTGGCCGGGAAGAAACTTGAATAGCCATTGTCTTGTCGCCGGGGCTGAACGCTTCTCGGGACTGACTGATCTGCTGTCTTTTCTGATATGGATTGCCGACATCCGGCTTTCTATAAGTCCTGACTGCACCAGCCAAGACGCGATAGCTCAATCCTAGCTTGATGGCGCAATTCTTTGGTGTTGTTGTGGCATTGCATGGGGTAACCCAGACTTGACTCGAAGCTGGTATCGGCAGTCGTCGGCCATAGGAAGGTAGTTTCCGATAGCCGATGGTGAGAATTGGAGATGTGCGATGGCATCAGAACCGTGGCAGATGACGCAAGATGGGGAATGGCGCTAAGGCTCACCCCAGGAGTCAAGCAGATGTTCGATCTGTACCATAGTTACGAAGTACCTGCGAGAATAGTTGAAGAGTGTCTGTATTCATTATTCAACTTTATATTATTGTGCGAGTCAATTGACCGTAAATAAATGCTGAATCGAAGACAAGTCAACGTCTCCAAAGATGCCAATCGCATCCAAATTGAGGTCCGCATGTACACATGTCGCTTCCGAGTGCCCATCCTCTAAGCGATATTCCGGGTAAGCATGAGATGGAAACTCAAACTTGAGTTCCTTAAGAGAATGGCTAAGTCTCTCAAAGGCGTTGCGAGGACTTTTGTCCTCAGCTGGAGAGCTGATTGTGCTCCCGGTGCCAGTGAAAGGCCCGGGAGTACTCAAGACTTGCTCAACGTATTCCGAGACTGCTTCTATAATAGCATCTAGGGTGTCGCAGTATTTTCGAATAGCTGGGTTTCTTTCGGCTGCCGCATAGAGTGATGATGAGCACACGCGGAGATCGTTGGCTCTTGCTGGAGTCCAGAGACTGGGGACTTTGGACACCACGTAGCTGGGCATGTCAGCTTGTAATCTTTTGGAGGTCATGTTCATATACTCACCATATCGTAGTCCCAGCCACGAAGACCGAGTTGATCATTGTAAAAGAATATCCAAGGCACCGCTTAAGGCGAAGCTTTTTGAATAGTTGGCACACGCTGCCCGCAGCCTCCAAGCACGTCTTGATGAGATAGTCCGAGTGATGCAATGTGGAGAGGAGTGGTTCGATAAGTATGCAAACTGATTTCTTTACATGCAACTGTAGAAAGTCGTAATCAGGTGCACTGTAATCCGGTAAAGAAGCCTCGAACTGGTATAAACGGTCGAGGAGGGGAGGAATTTGTTCCCGGTCTATCGATTCCCTATCAACTCGGTATAACTGAGTGAAAGCGTTCGAGTTGATTCTGCCGAGCTGGATTGTCGAGATAAATACCCTCGTGTCAAGTGGTCTTTGCGATTCAGGTTGTGGTTCTGACCGCAAAACATCACCACTATTCAGGGATATTGGATGTGTTCTCGGCGCAGGTAGTTTGGTGTCTATGTCGTGATCTGAAAGGCTGAACGGGCGCTTGAGAGACCAACAAGTATTCCTCTCGATGACATAAACAGCCCAGAACAAACAACGGTGTCTCTCGGAAGCTGCAGGAGGTAGGTTGGTGTAGTGATGTTCTCGATGGAGGTCAGCGTCGATGGCCGTCCGCACAGCAGATCCGATCAAATACCACACCTCGGACGAGAAGCAAGCACGGAGCTTATAGAGAACAATCCAGAGAAGAACTTCCGTCTGCATGACCAAGTCCATCTCTCCAATTGAATCTCGAATCTCCAGTGCCCTGGTAAAATAGGTTTCTGGGCGTGGTCCTGGTGAAACCCCAGTGAGCTGCATGACTGCCGCTCCGATGGCACAGGACATATAGAGTCGGAGCAATTTCACTCGATCCTCGCCTGTTGATGCCGCAGTATCAGGGCCTAGTTCATTTGTCTGAAGAATCTCGGTGTAATCGCAAAAGGGCACGCGTCGGTGCATGCTCTCTAGATATGTCTTCAAAATCTGCCGTCGAATCTCTGAATCTGTCTTCCATATCGTCTCCTGATGGGGTGTCTTTTGTTGCTCATTAGTAATGACGATGCTGCTCTGCTGAGGGCCTCTTGTGGTGGGTGATATCGTAGAACTTTCGGGAGAGAATCGCGGAGTCCGCCTCGCCCTCTCCTGTGGAGGCGGCTCTTGGGTTGAGTCGTAGCTTGGATCCCAATCATCATCTTCCTGCGACAAGACCGGGCTCGCCTCTTCGTAAGTTGATCGGCTAGATGCTTGGTTCTCCAATAGCTCGATCCTGTTGAGAAGTTCTTCCTTCGACAGAGTCCCCAGCCGTCTCATCGAAGGTGTGGAGATTCTGCTGCAGGGAATGTTGGCGGCCTCGCAGTTTGAACAGGCGGGGAAGCCGACGCATCGTTGTTTGCGTCGATGGCAACGGAGACAAGCCTTTATCGTAGCGCCTCGTTTCTTTTGCACGCCGTTTGTCTCCATGTTTATTGGTATTGACGATTCTTCTCCATCAATTGGGGTCACGGCCTGTTTTGAGCAATGTTTGCAATGTCGCAACGAGGAGACGAAATAGCGTCATTTGACCGCGAATCACAACATGAGGCTAAACCTATTGAAGCACCGTTTTGAAGTTTGTCCACTATGCTAAACCAATAAGAAACGGAAAACTCTCCCCCGCATTTTGTGGTGCTTCTAACTGCAATTGTAACCATCCATCCTGGCTTCATCTGTCTTCCACCTGCATGGGGTCACCTGCGACGCGGTAGCTCACCCTCCCAATGGCTTCTCCCGCATGGTGAGAGTGACGGCTAATGCCAAAGTGATGCATCCCACAGATAAAACTATCAAGTGGCTGATTAGTGTGGGAGACGTCTTTCCGGCGTTGATCACGTACCATTTGAACAGGCAATCGCCCGGACATACGCCTTTGACACCAAAACCCACAGATGATCTGGTAGATTCTGGGTATACTCGACGTTTGACGTTACGTTCCGAATAATCTTGAAATATTTAGCACATTCGTGGCGTAGAAAACATGCCACAGTTTACATACCTCATCTCGACCTTCGGTCCCTCGCAGCAATGTCTCAAGTCCATGCCTGAGAGCGTAGTTTATAGTAGCAGTAGATATACTCGCACCCATCAAAACTCCAATGTTTTGCGCAAGAAACCATGATGCACCCGCAATGGCAATCTCAGACCGGTCCAGAGACGCTGCGAGATGCACGAAAGTCGTCGATTGTATGACACCCATACCGGTACCGGGTAGGGCGACAAGCAACGCGTCAAACCATCGCGTACTGCCTCTCCATCGGAGAAAGATCAAGGAAAACCCGACCAGACCGACAATATTCCCGAAGGCTGTCAATCCTTTATACCGTTGTGTCTTGGTGATTAGTCGTTGACTGGCGATTGTCCCGAAAGCGTTGCCCACTACAACTGGGACAATCCTGCTGCTGCTGGATGCAATGGACTCCCGCCCGATGACTTGGAAGTAAATGGGGATTGTGTAAAGCAACTGACATAATATTAGCGTCTATTGCCTCGTTCAAATTGTAAATGGGGCTGTATACTCCGAATTGGCCAGCCGCCTGGAAGCACACGATCGAGTACGACGTCAGAACCTCTCGTTTAAAGACGAGCTCCAGCGGCAAAATTGGCTCTTTGGCATAATACTTCTCAATGGCGCAGAAGAGTGATAGCGACAGCACAAATGAGCCAACCAGGCAGTAGACGGCGAGTCCTAGGCCATGCTTGGTGCAAAAGTCTAACGACAAAAGACCGGTGAGAACAGTGGCGACGAGCATTGCTGCTCCTGCAAAGTCGACTCGTGATATCTTGGACCCAGTGGGCTGTGAGTCCACATCTTCTTCAAAGACTGTTTCCTTGGGCTCGGGTAGTTTCCAAAGCACAAGCGCAAGTCCAGCTAATGCCACGGGAAGTTGGATAAAAAACGGCCTGCGTTGGAGTTAGTCCCGTCGACAGCTTGGACACGCGCCTTTGGCAGACTTACCAACGCCAGCCAACGCTGCCAGCAAGCCATCCCCCAATTGGTCCTCCAAGAGACCGAGCTATTGTGGCAGTCAAGTTCACATAACCTCTATACTGCGCCACTTTTGGCAACGGAATCACGTCTACACCCTCCGGTAAGCCGCCTTGGGCACTTGAGCAACCAGGGGTGTAACTCACCAGCAACAATGATTGAAGTCAGTGCAATCTTTCCAGCACTCCCTATTCCGCTGACGGCGCGACCTAGTAGGAGGTGCCAGTAGCTCTGACCAACTGCGCTGTCACAACGAGTGAGTGTCGTTGCTAATTTTGAGAGTGTTCGACTTACACGAGCAGGCAGCCTATACCAAAGACAATCCAACAAAACACCAGGCAGACTTTTCTTCCATAAATATCACTAAGCTTTCCATACTATACACATAGTAAGCATGTATTTCTCAATACGGCCTCTCGTACTCACCAAGGGTTGGCTCGCTGACTGGGCCAGTGTGTAGATGGTCAACAGCCACGCCGCTGAAGACAAGGCGTTGAACTCGGACGCGATGCGCTGGTTAGTCGCGATCACCACTGATGAAACGACGTTTGACAAGAAGATGCCTATTTTAGTTCAGTGAACAAGTATCTTTGGTGAAGTACGGAGGACCTACCCGCCAAGAGGATCGGAAAGACCACCAACGTGATGCTAGATGCTGATGTTTCATTTTCTATGAAGTCTGTTAATGCTGGTTTGGTCTCTGGGATTATATACTTACTATTATCATCCTGATGAGGCGATAATAGGGGAGTTTGCTCGTCTACCTCGACGATTGTGTTGTTCTTTTGCGCAACCATTTTTGCTATTCACCGAAAGGAATGGCGTGTTCGAGACTTGGGAGCACAATTCGGAGCCAAAGTCTATGATTCCGCAATACTTTGCGACTTGGAGAATGGCCTTGACTGCCGACAGCTATGACACAAAATGGCCCAGTCAAATCAACGCAGCATCGGCCGCCATGGAACAAGGATGCCAAAAACCCGCCGCTCCGATCCCATCGGTGGCCGGGGTGGCTGATCGTCGGGCGTCGGAGCCGTCGGCCCCATCGGACGTTGAGCATCGGCGATCGGAGTTTCCCATCGGAGAGGCTCCAATTGCACCACCGGCCCTGCGACACTATCGAGTGGGTTCGATAACGAGGATGTTGTTTAGCCTTTTTCAGGTGATTTATGTAGATTCGGCAATTCAGCTAGCGATGACGGTTTCATCTTCCACAACACTTCCGTCAAGATGTTTGCACTCACAGCAGGTCTGCTGCTCTTTGTACAGGCCGCGCTATGCAGCCGGCCTAACATTGTCTTCATCTTGACCGATGATCAGGACTTGCATATGGAGAGTGTCCAGCACATGCCTCACCTCACGGTTCGTATCACATACTCGGCGGTGCAGCACCAGGTCTAACAAGTTGTCCCAGAACCTGATCGTCAACGAGGGTACGAGTTACAACCAACATTTCTGTACAGTAGCCCTATGCTGCCCTTCTCGAGCTACTCTCTGGACCGGCCAAGCTGCTCACAATCACAATGTGACCAACGTCTCCCCACCCCATGGGGGATATCCCAAGGTGGTCCAGCAAGGAATCAATGACGATAACCTCTTCGTGTGGATGCAAGAAGCCGGATACAACACCTACTATACCGGCAAGCTATGGAACTTTCACACTGTCGACAACTTCAACCAGCCCTACGCCAAAGGCTTCAACGGCTCCGACTTTCTTCTTGACCCGTTCACGTATCAATACTGGAACGCCAAGATTACACACAACGGCGAGGAGCCTGTGAGCTATGCAGGCCAGTACTCGACGGATATTATCGCCGAGAAGGCTCTTGCTTGGCTGGATCAAGCTTTGGCAGAGCCAGACCCCTTCTTCCTGACCGTCTCGCCGATCGCCCCTCATTCCAATTGGGTCATTGATACGGAGCGAGATCTTTCCTACTTGGAAGAACCCAAGTCAGCACCCAGACATCAACATCTGTTTTCCGACTATGTCATTCCCAGAGAGAAGAGCTTCAACGTGGCAATTGATGGAGCAGCCGGTTGGGTTGGGGATCTGCCTCCACTAAACGAGACAACCGTGACTTATAATGATCACTATCAACGACAGCGACTTCGTGCACTCCAGTCAGTCGACGAAATGGTATCTGAAGTTGTTGGCCGTCTTGAGAAATCTGGAAAATTGGACAACACATTCATCTTCTACACGACTGATAATGGATATCATATCTCGCAGCACCGAATGAACCCTGGAAAAGAGTGTGGCTATGGTATACACTTCGATTTCCTCGTGACGAATTCCAATGCTGACTTGATCCAGACACTGATATCCACATTCCCTTCTTTGTACGGGGTCCAGGTATCCCTGCAGGAGGGTCTGTCGACGTTGTCACCACTCACACTGACGTTTCCTCAACCCTTCTCCAAATTGCTGGCGTTGACAAGAGTACCGACGGAGCCATCATGCCGCTGGGAGGCTCCAAGGACTTCACATACAGGCATGAGCATGCAGCGATCGAGTACTGGGGTGCCGTGAGTCGTCCTATCTTTCTTCAAAACCGTACTTATGCTGACTATTATAGGCCGTTCCAGAGGGGATCTACGGTGGTCGCAGTGACCGGCATCGCGAGGCTGGAGTTTGGCAAAACGTTTATCTTAACAACACATTCAAGGGTTTGAGAATTGTGTCGGATGAATATAGCCTTTACTACTCGGTTTGGTGTACGAACGAGACGGAGTTCTTTGACCTCCAGGTATATGCTACCCTAGCTAAGAGGAGGGAGAATTTGGCTAATGATGACCAGTCTGATCCCCACCAAACACTAAACATTGCAGCCTCCAGCAAGTCAAGCTCGGCGTATCACCTTGCTGGTCGCCCCCTGGACCAGGTACTTCTACGACTCAACGCTCTCATCATGGTCCTAAAGACGTGCAAGGGCCAGACATGCACACAGCCTTGGACAAGTTTGCATCCCGATGGAAGCGTAAACAGTCTGAAAATGGCACTTCAGAAGAGGTTCGACGCTTTTTATGAGGCTCAACCGCAAATGTGGTTCTTGGAATGTCCGGCAGCATACATCGCTGAGGTAGAGAATCAAGAACCTGTCAGCGCGTTTGCAGGAGGCTTGAATAAACAGGAGGCTGGGTTTGACTGGACAAGGCATTGGCAATATTTCACATAGAAGAAGCTAGAACAAGAAAAGGGCACTATTTCGTATTGATGGCAATGATAGTTCCCGGAAAGTTCTAGAGGTGGTTTATCGAGTCCATCGCGTAGCCGATCACTGGGATTCGTCTTTCTTATGGTTATTAGATAGCTAAAGCACGAATTGGAATTGGTGTTTGCTATATCCATGTGGCGCACAGCCTCTATCTTTGGTCTTCAATCCGGAGGATCAGTTGCTGTCTTATTGTTCTATCTGCCTCTGAGGCCAGGATATCCAACCGATATAGTTCGAGTCAAGGTGCGGCTGGACACCCTCTATAATATGATGTGACCATCCTTTCATAAACCAGAAGCATTCCACAGTCTGGATCAAAACTGCAAAATGGCCTAAAAGTAAAAGGGCTTCAGGTATCATATTGTTGACCTGGTGGAGGAAGTCATCCTCTAGAAGCCATAGCCAGCGCATGACAATGTGCATCTTTCCGTGTGTGTCACTCTCTGGCTCTTCGGCAGTTCCGTATACGCCACGGAAACAATCAATAAGTCCTTCGCAGATTCCTTTCAGATTCTCAAGCCCTGGTTCTTTACAGCTGGCAATGAGTTCATTTAGACTGGACATTGGCCCTTCCCAGGGTATGTATCCTTGTCTGTCCTCTATCGGTGGTAGTCTTGTTGTGTTTTCTGGAGGAAAGGGGCCAAGTACTCCAGAAAATATTGCTGGTAGACCCATGGTCTCGATAACAATGCGGACGCCTCGAAAGAGATTCCACCAGGCAACCTTTGTGCCTGCAGCGACAAGAAGGAAGTGATCCTTGCCTGGTGGTTTTGCAAAGGTATAATTACAAACCAGAACGGTCGCTATGTACAGTGCCGAACAGTTCTTTCGACTGACATGGGGGAGAAGCTCTGTGACTTGGCGCAAAGCTATAGAAGCATGAGCCTCGGCGAGCTCCTCGTACTTGGTTGCTTCAATCGCTCGTAACCGTGATAGATGAAGTGCTGACATGGCAAGCATGAGTCGAAGGATGTAATGATGTTCAAAAGCGAGACGCGGTACTTTGTCGTGCCAGAGGACGTCATCTCCAAGTGTAAATGAAGTGGTGGTGATGAAGTGATAAAAGAGTTGCATTTCTTGAACATTTAAGGGTACCTCGGGCCCGGGTGCGGATAGGTCGGGTTCGCGTAATTCGGCAGGTGTCGATTTAACAGCCTGATCATCGGGGCTTGAAGTCCACTTCAGGGGCCGACCACGTCTCCTCGGGGCAGTAGCCGCCGCCGACAAGGAGGCAGATGCGTTGGCCGGATCAAAGTCGCAAGGGATTGAGCAGCGAGAGCAGTTACCGCAAACGGGCTTACTCTCGTCACACTGCACGTGTCAGAACGCATAAAGCTTGGCCTGCAGGAGGAATTCACCTTGACCCTCCGCTGCTTGCAGTTGCGGCAGCCGTTGCGGGACTTCTTGTGTGACCTGCGCTGTGTGGGACGGCATGGACACCGTGAGGAGGTATGCACATGGTCGATAGGTTGATCTTCGCTCATGGTGGCGGGCGGGCGTTGGTTGGACAAGGGGTGATGCTTATTTGCATCAACAGACACGAGAGAAGAAGTACGATAAATCCAACGTGAAAGTGAGACACTCCACATTGAGCGGATGGAACAACTTGCCTCCACTTGACGGTTGCACTGACTCGCATCATGAAGGGGGGCGCCGAGAGAACTGCCGGGGCTGAAAGAGGCTAATTTCCAGCTGCTTGGATGGCTTGTGGATTACGTATGCAGGGGAGACTAGCTGAGTGGTGGGATTGGTCGGTTGGGTGGTGTGGGTGGTCTTATTTATCGTGTTCAATACGATATTAAACACGACAACTACTTCCCTAGACTAGGACTGGTCTTGGCAGCAAACATTAGACTTTTTTTTCTCTTGATCTTGCCGTTGTAATAATCCCGGAAATGACGTTTTCTTCAGATGGGCCCATTTACTAGTTCCACTTGGTATTCTTTCAGACAAACTACCGGTGGTTGTCGTCATTGATACATTTTCGTTGACGGCCTCCAAGGAACGATTATTCTATAAAAGTCGAGCTAGAAGAACGTCTTCGAGAAAATGGCCACTGCCTTGGATCAGCAGCCCATCATGACCTCCCTATCCGCAAACATGACCCGCTGCGTCGCCTCGACCTTTGCAACCCCGACACTCCTCGGAGCAGAGTTTCTGTCCATTGAAGCCAATGTCGTTCCCAACTACAGTTTCGACGTCCCGAAAGGATGGACCTACTCGCAGCCGGCCTTGAATGTTGAGAACGTCACCTTTTGTAACGTCACCGTCACGTACACGCATCCAGGCCAAAACGATACTCTTCATGTTGAAGCGTGGCTGCCCACCGAGGAGAATTACAATGGACGACTGCAGGCTCTTGGAGGCTCGGGATGGACGCCTGGAAGGTATATCTTGACATACGCGGGAATGATCAATGCTGTTGCCAACGGCTTTGCCTCTGTCACCACCGATGCCGGAATTCCCGAGTCCCCGAATCCAGCAGATTGGCTTTTGACCAGCCCAGGAAATCTCAACACCAATGCTCTGCAAAACTTTGGCCAGGTTTCTCTCAATGACGAAGTGAGTGCACTCTACTGCCTAGTAAGATGCCGTTGTGGAGATGCATATTGACCACATGTTTGTAGGCGGTTATTGCCAAGTCACTGATCAAGAGCCTCTACGGAAAAGCTCCGTCTTATTCCTACTGGAACGCTTGTTCACAAGGTGGCCGCCAGGGAATGAAACTCGCTCAGCAATACCCGTCTGCCTTTGATGGCATCATCGCAGGTGCACCGGCAATCAACTGGGCCGAGTTTTACATCAACTCCATCTGGCCGAGCTTCTACATGGAGTTTACTCAGCAATTCCCTCGTGACTGTGAGCTGAATGAAATCACATCCCTCGCCATCTCTGCTTGTGATAAGCTGGATGGTGTTGAAGATGGCCTCATCGGCGACGTCGATGGCTGCCGCAAGAAGTTTGACCCCTTCAAGCAGGTTGGCAAGTCGTTCAACTGCTCAACCACCGGGTCAAAGCTCAAGATCAGTCACGCGGCCGCGGCGGTTGCCAACGCCTCCTGGAGTGGTCCCCGTTTCTCGAACGGAAAGTTCTTGTACCACGGCTACGACATTGGTGCTGACCTCCCCACTATCGCCCCGACGAACTGTACCGGTAAAGTGTGCACTAGCGCCGGCCGAGCCAATGTCGTTTTTGCCTACCAGGCTTTCGTCAAGAAGGATGCTACGGCCACGCTCACCAATATTACCCACAAGGAGTTTGACACCATCTATAAAGCTGTCAAGCAGGTCTTTGCTTCGAACCTCGAGACGAATGAGGTTGATTTGCGTGATTTTAGAGATGCGGGAGGCAAACTCATTACCTATCACGGACTGGTAAGAATGTTACTCTGTAACTGTGTATGAACGGAAAAGCTAACAACTCTCAGGCCGACCAGAGTATTTCTCCCGGGGGAACACTGAGCTACTACAAGCAAGTGTCCGAGTTTGTCGGCAATGTCACTTCCTTCTACAAGTACTACCGCGTTCCTGGTCTCGGACACTGCTGGGGTGGTAACGGCGGCCAACCTGAAGCTCTCTTCTCACAGCTCCAAGCCTGGGTTGAAAACGGCACAGAGCCAGAGTACACGCCCGTTGTCGTGACGAAGCCGGACAACACGACTCAACAGCAGATTTTGTGCCCTTACCCTCAGAAACCTCTGTTTGATGATTCTTGCACAAAGGCCAACTCGACGACGTGCTGGTCTTGTAAGAAATAATGGGTGGACCTGACCATTATGTTCAGTAATCCAGGGGCTTTCAAATCACTAAACCGAACAGCCTCTCCATCTGTTATCTACATTGCAGACAGTGTATAATTCTGTGACTCGGGTACTTCAATTCTTTTTTTTGCTGTTAGGTTTAGTTCCTATATGACAGTTTTGCATTAAATCGAACTATTTCTTTGTATTTTACATTACCATTCCCATAGTTTTGTAAATATCACAGCTTTGATGCAACCTTGGCGGTTTAAATCTACTTGTAGTCTACTGTTAATACGTCGAACCTGTCCTGCCATTATGCTAGTTGATTTAAGAACACACTCTCCATAGCCATCCAAACTCAGAGATAGAATATTTCGTAATACTAGTCTTAGACTATAGTGATAAACACATTGCATAATTAAAACCCAATCCACGTAGAATAGCGTCACGAAGGTAGCTGAAAACTCTCCTCCGGAGTTAGGATGATGCTCGCCTCTTTCCAACAGGCATTCTATGAATTAAAAGAGATTTCCCGGCTCATTAAGTGATATCCATGTTTAATAGTTTGTCTTCTGGTTCATTAAGGCCGGGCTTCAACTATATAGAAAACAGATTCAAGATCAATTCAACAAAATTCTATACTCTGTCTGGTCACAGAATAGGGTAGCAGCGTTCGCTATGGTGTCTTATCTACATGGCCTATATGCACCCCACAGACTATAGTATTTAGCCGTCTCTTTCGCTTCCTGATCGATAAATACCCTCTAACATCTTTTTTTCAGTTCCCACTCACGATATGCCACGGCCCCTAAATTTACCATCCATCAATGCTTTCAGCTATGAGCTAAATGCACCGACTTGGCTTAACGGCTCCTGCCCCAAGATGGCATAGTAACCCGGGCTTCTCAGGAGAGTGTAACATCAAGCGTCATTGGAAGTGGCTGTGTCTGGAAGAGAGATACACGGCTGGGATTGGCTACATCGTAACTTCGACAGCTTGGCTAATCTAAAAGTTCGTGGGCTCCCTTGCGTACATACCCCGTGTGCCGTACCAGTTGATACCAAGGTTCTCACCCAACCGGGTTGACAGGATCGGCGTCACCGACTGTTGATCACAACAAGAATGAGCACGGCAATTCACGAAAAGGAAATAAACAGGAATTAAACTCTACCAAGAGAGAAAATGAGGAATCTGTGTGTTCAGCTAAGGAGGCCTCTCCGCAACTAATCAATGTGGACCCTTGTCCGGCTTTAGACGTTAAATCGTATCGGATACGATTATTTGACCCTTTTTCTTGTCGGCACGACAAGTGACTTTTGATTATAAAATTATTTCTTTTCTCGACTCTTAGTCCTGGCTGTAACTCTGTCTATTTCATTCTCGTCACTCTCTTTATTTTCCCATTGATACCATACTTTCCTTTCACTGCCTTTCTTATCACTCCTTTCTCTGAACAGCACCATTGTCATCATGTCCTATAACCAAGAGTGGCAGAGCAGCCTTTGCGACTGCTCGCCTTGCGATTCTTGTCTTCTCAGCACCTTTCTACCATGCATTCGTAAGTCAACCGCCCAATATCAACACGGCAATATCTGAGCGCCACATTGTCTAGTCTTTGGGCGAACTGCCCACCGCATGCGAAATGCCCCTAATGTTCCTGTTGAGAGCACTAACTCCGAGTGCATGATTTTCTGTGGCATTCAATCTTTCACTGGCTGCGCTTGGATGTGAGTCTCCTCATTTTTAACTTGGCGATGTATATACTAACGTGTAACAGTTACAATATGATGAGACGTGGAGAGATTCGTGAGAAGTATGGCATTGAAGGAAGCGGCATGGGCGACTGCTGCACCTCCTTCTGGTGCCTCTGCTGTGCCCTGGTTCAACAGGACAAGGAAGTTCGGGCGAGACAGGCCCAAGGTCCTAATACTCAAGGCTACCAGCCCGTCAAAGACGGCATGCACATGCCTTAAGCCCTCTCATGGATATCGGGACTGTTGGTTTTGAGAGACAGATTGTTGCGCATTTTGTAGATTTCATGGTGGTTTATATTCTACTTAGCTATAGAATTGCATTTTTGTGAGATGTGGAACTACCTTTGATGCAATGTAGACATGTCGTATATACCTGTGTCAAGACCCCCCTACTCATACGCCCTCCTCCAAATCAGTCTCCCGCCATCTAGATCTGTCGTCAAGGCTATCTTCCCGACTTCCTCTTGAGACTGGACATCACAGATCCGAACCTCTGTCTTCTTCAACCTCCCCAGCCGATCCGAACCACTCTCCCCGGTGCGATCCTGAGGCACGTGAATGAACGGCGAGAGTCCCTTGTCAATCCCGCCACACCGCTCAAGAAGTCGGGGGCACTGATGATGGCGCGAAATGCAACGTTGGCGATGGCGTAACAAAAAAAGTACTATTGTCGAGAATAGCCAGACGGAGAACCAGGGCTTGTGGAGTGCGTAAACACTCTCTGTGAACTCAGACCACGCTGCCGTCGTATTTCCACATTATGTTGCGATTCTTGAGGCTCGTGCCATCTGCTCCGGTGAGGACTGTGGAGTTGAATGTAGCTGTGACGAACGTATTCAACGAAGTCGCAAAGCGAGCTTCGAATCCATCCAACGAGACATTGGTAAAACAGCCCGGGGAGTCAGTAAACAAGTTCAAACGTCCAAGAGTCTTGGGGGGGTCTTTGAGATATATTTCTATCAAGCCAGGTCGGCCTATATCGTAATCCGAGGTCGTGAACGGAAACTCCCAGATAGTACCCTGGAGGAGGGCGAAGTTGGAGAGAACTGTTAGGTTTCCATGCATGGGAAACCCTGGTGTGTGCCGAATTCGAGCCGCTCTGCAATTCTGGTCATCGAATGCTGTCAATCTCGTACAGCGGACCTCGACGTCTACATAGGACGTGCTGACATCGCATGTACGCAAGAAGACCCTGTTGAGATAATAACCCGGGCAGTCTCCCCCGATAACGAGCTTCAGCTTTGTAGTGGGCTCCGTATCATTGATGGGGTAATGTAGGAGTTGAGTATGTTCCTTGCGGGTCTTAGTATCGTTGACTATATCCAAAAAGATGTTGGGCCAGGTTTTTATAGGGAAGAAACCTTCATACTGAGAGGGGAGATGACCGCTCATGTTGTGAAAGTAAAGCTTTTGTGCCGTAGGAGTGAGCCAAGTTGATCCGTTGAAGGCTTCTCCGCACGAGAGCGTCATATAATGGGATCCTACTACCATAGTGGAGTTGCCGGCTCGAGAAGTCGAACCCCCACGGATAGGGATACCGATAAACGACGCATACGATAACACTCTGTCGGTTGGCACTTCAACCCAGGCCTCTGGTCGCTTGGAATCGTAGTCTGGCAGTAACTCAAGAAATGGAACCCGCACATTGCGCCATAGATCTTGCTGCCCGATACGGGCAGCTTGCCATTTGCCCCCAAGATTCTGGACAGCGTTGTCGAAGCCGTCACTAGAACCATTGGCATTGGAGATCAAGACATCTGGCGTTGAAAAGACGGAAGCGACCGTGTTTTCTAGGTTGAAGATGAACTCTTCTCGTGTGCCTGCCATCTGGAATATGCCCATATCCCCTCCAGTGTCGCCAGCCAGATAAAAGGGTTCATGTCAGAAATATTGCTGCCGAGATAGTGCATAGCAGGAATCTGTAGGGTGGTAGAATTCGGGAACAGGTCGATAGACCGGACAGCGGCTTGTCCTCCAAGAGGACTAAGACACCAGATGGCGGTATAGCGAATGTCCAGACGTGGGTGCCTCCAAATAAGACCAAGTTTATGAATGCCGAGATAGTGGTCTGGCTGGTTGAGAAACTCCAGGGACCCGAGAGTTGAGCCTTTCTCGGCGCGGTAGAGCGCCAGGGTCTTGAGAAATGGCCCAAGAACTGCCGCAAACGAGATAGGCCAGAGTGTTGAAGCAACTTGGAGGGCTTCTCGGACGTTATTACCGAACGAGCTCTCTTCCTGGTTGTGGAGGGACGCCACGATGCCTAATAGCACTAGACCTTATTAACTCACAATGCAAGCATGGGATAAATTCAAGGTACCTGTGTATAGAATAGGAATCGTGAGTAATAGTCCAGGAACACCGATTGTCCATAATCGTGAAGGTGATTGCTCCTTCAATGTTCTATGCGGCTTTTTGTAAGACTCGCTGTTGGCATCATTTTCCTGTCCCGGTGTCTCCGCATCGGATGTGAGGCTTTGTAACTCAACGTAAGATGGGCGATCCATAGCTGGGCAAGTAGTTCTGTCAACCAAGGTTAATGATGAGATGGAAAGAAGCTAGAAAAGTGGCGTTGTGAAGGAGTCGTGATTTACTCCGCACTTGAAGCAGAAAGATCGTTGGTTCGATTTTGCCAAGACAATCACGCCTGCGTGCAGCTGACAGGGGGGAGGTGTTGGTCCTGTTTGGGGGCGGTAGACGCTGTGTTATGGAGAATGGTAGGAGGACAGGCTAGGCGCAACACCGTTCGTATTGGACGAAGTTTGACCTGAAACCTGTTAGGAAGTATTTTCTACTTTTGCCGTCCGCATACCCATTTGTTGCGTTCCACATTCTAACGGCCTGGGCCATGCACGTTTCAAGCCTGGCCCCAGCTCGTGGGGGCTTCAGGAACCACCACCTCCCTCGAGCTGTACCTTCCAGGGACCACTAGCTCTGAAAGAGTGGTGTTGATTGGTGATAATCGTGATGAAAAAGAGAGTTTTATACAATGCCAAAAGCCGCCTCAAATACCCGGTGCACTATGGGCAACTACTGCCTTTATCATCTTCAACCATTGCTTCGCTAATGCTTTTTGCTTGAGAAACCCGACGCCAGCAACAACAGTCAGAACAGTAATTGGCACAGTCGATGCGACGTACGCGATCCACGAGCGGTCATTGGTGGTAAAGATACCGGCGCTGAAGATGCCCTAGGCGACATATCATCAACTGGTGCATTCTTCTTCTCCCTTCGGCAGTCACTGACAGTAATCAGGCTAGCTGGAGCGAAGATTAGAGCCAGGATGGCAATAAGGTTGGTATGTGACGTTTCTTGGTGGGCAATCAAGTTGCCGATCTATACCGCTGTTAACAGCTTCAGGATTGGTTACTTGAAACAATGCAAAACTGACCGTATTGATCTGCACCTCTATTCTTTCTCTCAAGCACCCACTCTGGGCTCTGCGACTCACTGCATGTGCTGTCTCGAAATCAATGCTGTCCAGAGCCCCGACCCACTCGCCCTCGTCAGTAAAGCCTCGCAGCCATGGACGTAGGTTCTCATCGTCGGCCATACGCCTTAGGAATCTCCAGTTGTCAATGCCCGGGTCCGCAGCGCGAGTGACAAACACCAAGTTGTTGTGAGACAAGTTCAGCTTGTTCGTGGCCTCGTAGAAACCGCTCGGAGAATTGTCTTTGTTAGGACGCCCCTGGGTGGGGCTTGTCTTGATTTCAGTCTTGAGAGTATCATTGTCCAGGCACTGCCGCTGCAGTTCCCAACTAGTCCAATTGTTTTTGAATAGAATAGTTAGAAAGGCCACCGGGTCCCTCCACGCGAGCTCGGCCATAGAGCTGTTGACGGCGCCGACGGTGCGGTGGAGGTCATCAAATCGAGTGTCAAAAAGCAGGCACGTTACCGAGGCCAACTCATGGTCAATACGCATGGCACAGACTATCTCTCTCACGGCATACTTGAACGTGGAGAATAAAATAGGTAACCCGTGTCCAATTGTAAACATTGAAGCTCGCTCATGCAAGAGGGGGGTTGCTTACAGAGACCTGGGGGCTCCACGGTCGTACTCGATGAACCGAGAAAACACTCCATGTTCAGAACAAATGACCTCCCTAACCCTGCCTGGCAAATTGAACGCTTTCATGATATCCTCGAAGAGATCGCGGTCCAGGCTTAAGGGGTGCAAAGCCCCATTTCCATATCCTCCACTTCACTCGTCACTACTGACTTGGGAATTGACCAAGAAAGAAAGTGCACCGACATTGAAATAAAAGATAGACTTGAGGATGTCGTATGGACTCCCTCTTTCACATCTCTTAAATCCTTCGATAATCTCTGCGGATATTAATGATTGAGAGTCTGACTTACGCAGCCGGATCTCGGTGTGCCTACCTCGAGGAAACTCAGCGTGTTATGCCGGTCGCACCAGTGACTGAAATTTGATTGCACTGGACTAGAATTGTCTATTGGAAGAAATCCATGAGAAGGGAGAACCCAAAGCGATGCAAGATGACATACGCGCACCAGCATAAACGCTGTGCAGAAAAGTTTGGCTCGGCTTTGTTAGGCAAATTGCATGTTGTATATAGCCAATAATGAATCTAGCTGCGCCACCTGTGTGACAACGCCCTTCGATGTTCCCGCATTTCTGGTGGTCATGATGCTTGGTGCTGCTAAACTCGTCGGCACAATAACGCAATTTGATGGCAGCGAGACACCGAATGTGGGAGGTAATGACAGATACTACGTCTAAATTAGCCGAGATTTTATCTACAGTCATGCGCGTAAAGTCATATCTTGTAGAAGCATCTAAGAAAGACAGGGGCAATCATTGGGTGGTGAGCGCCCATCTGTTAGCGAACCACAATCTGATCATGTAATTCTCAGCTACGTGCATACATCCAGGCTCCATCTAAGCAGAAGAATAGCAGAAACTTTAGGATCGATACATGAACTGATGCCTAAATTAGTGCCTTATGTGATACGAAAGTAGAAGGTCTAGTAACCCTACGAACTGGATAAGGTGGCGATGCGAGGCCTTTCTGAGATTTTATAATTCGTTTTCAAATACCTTCTCTCCTTCTCTAGAGCCCCTGAACTTTCGTAATCGAAGCATCCTTTTCCGCTATGAAAATATTCCCATCAGACTAGGTAGCTTGTATAGATATGGCGCTGTAGAAAGTTACAGCGTAACCCCTAAGAAACAATCTGCTGGTGACTCTTTTAACTATCCCCTGACCGCCACCTCTGAGCCTTTTGAGATTGGTCAAATGTGGATCAGTCTCTGTTGCTAATACGAACGAATCAGATGGTGTCAGCCCGAAAGTTGTACGATTCAAGTCACGAGCAGAGCATTACCCGCGTTTTCCCTTCCTATGGAATTACATGAAAATCCCTGGTATCCACGAGGAATTGAGCAATAACAGGGTGTGCATCTAATCGACAATCATTTATGTAACAATCGTATATCCAAGACCTGTTCCATCTATTGTTCATGTCGCACTTGATGTCTACTCCCCTAAGGAGTCACCTGTATAACCACCTTTCCAAAGTGCTTTTGATCCCAGACATACTGATAGGCCTCTCGGGTGTCCTCCAGTTTGAAGATGCGTGTATCCAGGACGGGGTGAATATCATTTACCTCAATGGCACGATTCATCTCCTCAAACTGAGCCCTCGATCCAACACTAATCCCCTGTACCGTGCACGTGTGGATCACTGTCTGGATGAATGTCGGCTCTTTGGCATCGTCGCTCCCGGGCGATGCGAAGGTACTGGTAGAGCCCACCATTGAGATCAGCCCGTTCAACTTCAAAGCAGCTAGAGCCTGCAGAATTGAGTCAGCCCAAGTTGATCGGGTTTTCAAGGGGATTTTAGGTGGAAAGTGTACCTGTCTCGCAGCGGACGGCCCTCCCACCTCGACAACAAGAGAGACTCCTTCGCTGTTTGGGGTCAAGCTCTTGGCAAGCTGTCCCCAGTTTGGGTTCTCCTTGTAGTTGATCACATGGTCCGCTCCCAACTTCTTGAGTTGCTCTGCCTTTTCAACTGACGAAGTGGTCGCGATGACTTGGGCGCCAGCCGCTTTGGCAAACTTTCATACCATTAATTCTGGACTCTCCGGGGGACGTTAATGGTAAATAACATACCTGGACTGCAAAGGTGCTTACACCACCGGTGCCTTCGGTGAGAACAATCTCGCCAGGCTTCAAAGCGCAACCCTCAAGTCCGTAAAGAGCGCTCCAGGCAGTTAACGCGGCGCACGGTAGAGTAGCAGCCTCATTCAAGGTCAAGTTTTTTGGAACGGCAACGAGGCCATCCTCCGAGAACGACGCGTACTCTCTCAACGAGCCATCGTTTTCACTTCCGATGGCGCTCCTTCTACCTCTGAGATCCAGAGGTCCAGCCAGGTGACGCTGGTGGAGCATTGTGGCAACTCGGTCCCCGACAGCGAAGCGGCTCACGCGAGAACCGACAGCTACGACGATACCAGCACCGTCAGACACGGGTACTACGCCATCCTTTAGCGGAAAAGGGTAGCGTCCCTGGCGCTGAGGGTTAGCAGTCATCATTGAGGATAATCAGTGTATGGCTTACCATGCACAGCACTAGGTCGCGAAAGTTGAGCGAAACGGCATGAACTGTTTTACTAAATGTCAGTCACCAACGAGGTGATTTTATCCAGGCAAGTGGATGGGAATACTTTGAACAAGGACATCTTGGTCACCGATCGTAGGGACTGGGGCTTCCTTCTGGAATTCCAGAGATTCAAAGCTGCCACTACCGCGGATCACCCACTGCTTCTGAGTCTTGGGAACCATATTGCGAAAAATAGCTTGTATGAAGGATTAAGAAACTTGTAATTTAGGGAGAAGATCTGTGTATGGAGTGATAAAGGGAATTGTGTTCAAGCAGGGCACCGAGTCCCTATTTATCATACTCCAGTGACCCAAGGAGCCTCAATATTGCTCCGTCTCTTCCGCAATCCTTCTCCTATAGTCCATTTGACAAATGCGTTGATTATGTTGAGGCTTCTTCAAATCATTAACAATGGAGTTTACTTTAAATGTTCGAGTTCCATGATCCACGATTTGTCCAGCCAACGTTTCATTGAGACAAAATCCATCCGCAAAAGGTCTAGTCATGATCTGCCGGCTCCGCAATTTGTCTTGTCCAGGGGTTGAGGATGGATTTATCAGCAAGCCAGGATGTATTGAAGCCGTTCCGGCTTGTCGACACTTGCCCTTTTCTATCACCGACCACTGGTATAAAGGACTAAAGACAAAATATAATGACGAATGATCAAGTACCGCGTCGGGGTCGGCCTCGAGTAGAAGGCCGTGACCGAGTTAACGACGACCAAGTCGAGGTGCGCGCACCAACACTCGATCCACTAAACTGCAGCTAACAAGATACTGTAGACTAGGCGAGCACGCATGAGATTGGCGCAAAGAACGTACCGAGCGCGGAAAGAAACTGCATTCAACCAGGAAAGAACCCGGAGCCAACAGCTCAGCCAAGCCCTAGATCAAGCGCTGGCGGCCTTTACCAGGTTCCATCAGCGTGCCCTTAGCCTACCTGAGGTACGCGGCTCGTCGGATCTTATTGCCAGTCTGAACCAAGCGGCCTCTGAAATGGCAAGCATTGCCAGTGACACAAACAAGCCAGCCAGACTACTACTTGCTTCGGAAGCCTTGGATTCCGAAACTCAACGGCAGCAGCCGGGTCCTATTTCGCTTACAAATGAGGTCGCTGGAGGTTCACAAATCCAATTATCGTCCAAGACCGTCGCCCTCATCATTCGTTCTGCTGACCTCGTATTGGGCACACTGGCTGAGAAGCTGTTTCGAGCTTGTCTCGAGCGTGTCTTCACCATTTTAGCAGGGAACTGTGGACCCAAAGGCCGAGTCCTAGACTTGAGGCTACCTCTGGATATTCTCGGTGAGGAACTTCTCAAGTCCGAGTCCCTCAATATCCTAGCACTTCCCCTCATGGTGGACGACTACCGCTATCTACCCCATTCCATGCCCCATTTGCCACTCATGTATCGTGTTGTCGAGGGTAGCCAAGACATTATACCTCGACTACCGGCGCCGTCGGTACAGAGGATGGTGAAAGGCAAGACCAGGACGAGGCTCGCGACTGCATTTGAGCCGCTTCAAGGAGAGTGGCTCGAGGCTATGGATGTTGAAGAGTACTTGGAGGACAGGGGCATTTTCCTGCGTGGTGCCGACTTGGGTCATGGGATCAACAATCAGAGCTCAGCTCCTTCGGTCCAGCACTCTGCCGAGATAAACTATCAACAGGAGCGACTACCCGAAGTCGAAGACTCATCGAGAGAAGGGCAACATCACGAACATGGAGATTATTCTGTGTTTGGCGTCCCAACAACCCAAGAATGGATCGGCTTGGCTGAGCTTTCTCCCCCTCTTGGGACTGGCCTACAGGCCATCGAGGAATCAAGAGGTTCGTGGACTGACACTCCTCAACAGAACTCTCCGGTGGCCTCCCAGATCATCATCGACATCGACAAGCTCGTGCAGCTCCTGGCCTCGAGTGCAACATGTCTAGGGCCCGTTCCAGGGATCCGGCGAGCTGCGGTGGACTCGTCAATTGCACAATCCGTAATTCAGCTGTCAGAGTAGACCAAGCGCCTCAGACCTGGTGCTCTTTTGCCCCAGTATTCAATAATCAAGAGTCTTATTATTCTTTCACTATCTAACAAGCTGTATCAAGACAAACAGATGGACCCTTCCATACGCTAAATATGCTGCGTTTTCTACACTTATCCTACTGGCATTCTTGATTCTATGATGGTGTACTAGTCTATCCAATGTAGGTATAATAGTCTAATCCGAATCCTCGTCACCTCCGATTACATGGAGATGAAACTGCGATTGCGACTTGCAAGCTTCCAAAACTTCCTTGGGAATGTCGCGATCGTCCACCCTCACAATTAGTTCCTTCAGGTTTCGGGCCATTAGGTTCACGTTCTCTATCGTGTTCACTAGTAGATCCGTGACCTCGTCGTCAGTGCCCAGGTCGTTGAAGAACTCCAGAGTCTCGAGCTCCGGAGGTAGTCCAACAGAATGCAGGCGCGGTCTTTTTGAGGATTTTCCGTATAGCTGATGGTCCCAGTTCAACCGCAGCGTTTTGAGGACAGTGAAGTCGCGAAGGGCAAGGGCCCTAGAACTGCGCAGGAATGGTGAATCGATCGTGATTGTTTCCAGGGAGTGACACGCGGACTTTAGGGCCATGAAATAGTCTCTGATACTATCAGAGCTTTCCTCAAGTTCAGGTGAGGGGTCTTCTGGGTGTGTCATGACGAACTCTTTGAGAGCCTTTGGAAACACGAGGAGATCGGATAGTGCATCGTCGTTAATGTCGCATTCGATGAGATGCAATTTGCTCAAAGCAGTCTCATGTGGGCGTTCGACGACGTCAAAGCCCCGATCGTCCAGCTTCGCCCTCTTAATAACCAGTGTTTCGAGCGTCGGATGAGCGAAGACGTGGATATTCTCTTGCAGATCCCAGTACTGATCATCCTCATCCTGGTAAAAGAGGGTACACGTCTTGAGACAAGCCAAGTCGAAAGGGCTGTTAAAAAGGTGTCCCACGCTGTGTAGTAGTGAAACAGGTACAGCGATATCCAGCGTCTCCAAGTTTGACATGCGAGAAATGGTCTGAGATATGCTGTTGGATGGCAAGGATTTGTCGGAAATGAGCTGAGGGAGAGTGGATGCGGGATAAGCGAGCTTGATATCCTGGATCGCCGAGCCGCGTCTAGGCCGGTGATTAAGGGACTCGCTGAAGATTAGATGCAGCTCAGGGGTTAGAAATTGGACTGTCTTATATAGGACAGCGTCTGCGAGGGTGTGGTAGCGCTTATTTAGTCGCGAGACGCTGCAGAGGTCGTGGCCTGATAGGCAGTTGAAGATCTGCACCAACGTCTTGTCGGGGAGCCTATCAAGGTGTTCGACATGATGATAAGGATGGTGATGATGATGAGAATGAGGCATCGGGTGAGGAAATGAAGCGGCGGTAGAGGTTAACGGTTGTTGATAGTTGATGTTGTTGTTGCTAGGGCTGATGGAATGGTTATCTTCCCTGAACCAACGCTTGGCGCTTATCGCATGACGTTGGGGAATCACTGCTGTATTGCACGTGATTACCCCAAAAGAACGAGACCTCGGTATTTATATAACGGGGTGTACATGTACTCAACTCAGATTACTACTGCTGCTTGAATTAGATCATTTTCAAAAGGGAAAAGGTGTAAAAAGGTTACCAAAGTATACATCAAGCGCTAGCAGCCCAAGGTATCGATTTACTTCACGTGGGGGGGGACGGCTTGATATATCGTGGAGAAGGACCGAGCGACTAAGTACCGGGACTCCCCAGAGTTAAGTCGATAACCTGTGTACATGAAACGTCGCGCGGATAACTGCCTATGACAAGTACTTACGTTATTCGCTGGCACAACCAGTAGTCACGATACTTGTAAGCACTTTTTCTCTCAACTGAGTGCCTACGATGCTTTTCCTGCTTACTGTACTTTATTTAGCTTTAACCCAACGACCTCGCACCTCTTTTATAGCCTTCTTTCAACATATCTGCCTCCGGTCCGACGCAGGTCTAAAAGAAATTTCCACGAGAAAAGCGCTCGGATCTGTTTATTCCGTTGCTATATTAATAAGTCCTTGGCCAATAGCCTCACGACGCGTTTTGGGCCTGCTCGGTCTGCAAACCCTGTTTTTCAAGGCAAAACTAGCAGAGTGTCGGAGTTCTGGGAGATGAATTTGACCACCACAACAACAAACAGGTGGCAAAAACGCGCGTTTGCAAAATTAGAACCAGGCTCCCTGATCCCACGTCGGCCTCTTTTCTCAATGCAGTGCTTCAGTTCTCGACCAAGATCCAACTGTTGCTAAGCCCACGACCCACCTGCACAAGGCATACTGATTGGTATTTCGCTTGCGTCTTAGCTGTGTTCCCACTCAAGGAAATTATCTGTATGGTTGGTGCTTATTCGGTGACTTGAAAATTGCTCCAGCAGTCTGCTCAGCCAGTCTTGGCAATCAGGCTGGCGACCTGTGTGATGATGGACTTAGGCCGGAAGCAAACTCTTGCCCGGCTTTTGTGTTTTCGCAAAAGTGGATGGAAGGAAAAGACATGACCTCACAGCCAGCAGAAACAGAGGAGAAAACAGAGGAGAAAACAGAGAGCGGGCTACGTAGTAGGTGGCAAAGCAAGCATTGAATCCCGAGGTGCACGCAATGGTCTTATCGTTGACTAGCTGCCATGCAGGCAACCTGCATGCTCAGCCATCCCATAGCCTAATGATGTTGGGCTCCCTTTCAGTAACCTGATTCAAAACTTCCTTCTTTTCTTACGCCGGTGCTTCGTGCGACCTTTCGAATGAAACCCAACGCTCCAAGCCGCCATCATGTCTGGCATGGAGCCTTTAGCAACCCTTGGCCTGGTGTGCAACATCATGCAGCTGCTCTCCTTTGGGGGAGAAGCAATATCGCTGTGTCGGAAAGTCTACAAGACTGGAGAGATTGACCCCAGCCTAAAAGACTACAGCAGCCAGACCGCCAAGATCTGCGAGAGCCTGGACGACAACCTAACTCGACGGCAACCCGATGTCAAGGGAGGATGCTTTGGGGCTACAACAGAGGGCCACCGTGTGCAAAGCTGCCGCAGATAAGTTGAATCACGAGCTGGAACTCCTCACTCCAACCAGCGGGGCCAGCGGGTGGAGGAGGGCTTTTACTGCCCCTATCAAGGCCATTCGCCACAAGCACCATCTGAGCGAGCTCGAAAAGGACCTCAACAACCTCAAATCCAGCCTGGATACGCAACTCCTTGTGAAAATATTCGACCAAATCGATCCCTCAAAGTTGAAGGCCGAAATCCTTGCAGAGTCCAGGGGACTCTTGGCGAAAACACTTCAGAAAGTCTCTTCAGGGCAGCAAGACCCTTCCCAACAGATGGTCAAAGCCCTTGAAGATGCTCGGGATCGATTCAATGTGGAGTATTTGAGAAATCAACGGACTATAGAGCAGCAGATAGCTGCCACGACTCGCGACTTGCAAGACGAACGTGCCAGAGTGCAACAAGAAAAGAGAGAGAACGAACAGCGACAGGATTGGGATCACCTTCTAAAGAGCTTGCACTTTGATGCGAGAACCGAGAGAGTGAACATGATTAAGCAAGAATATTCCGACACCTGTCGCTGGATATTTGGATCATCCACGCAATATGATCTTGCCGGTTACTCTGCTGGGAGCTATCCACAGACCTGGCCCTGCTTCACCACTTGGCTGCAGTCCAAAGACCAACTGATCTACTGGATATGCGGGAAGCCGGGGTCAGGCAAGAGCACTCTCATGAAGTTCATCGCCTCTGATGAGTCTCCAACCAGAGATTCCCTGAAACAGTGGCAGCCAGATGTCCAGGTCTTATCGCATTACTTTTGGCTAGCTGGCTCGCCATTGCAGAACAACATCAAGGGCTTTTTGTGTTCTCTAGTCTACCAAGCTCTATCTCGAGATATGTCTTCAGCTCTAGCTTTGCTGGAATCCAACCCAGATATCAAACGAAAGTCATGTGCCACGGACTGGGACCCGACCGAACTTCGACGCATTCTCATCAGCCTGGCTCACCAATCTGGAAAAGCCTTCTGCCTCTTTATTGACGGTCTCGACGAACTATCACCAGAAGAGAGCTCCCGAGATCTGATTGACATCATCACGAAACTTCAGAGCCCTCAAGTAAAAGTGTGCCTGTCAAGTCGCCCAGAACCCGCGATGAAAGTGCACTTGGGGCATTATCCGACACTGCCCATGCATGCCTTCATACGAGATGACATCAGCAAGTATGTTGAGGGTATCCTTGATCGAGCAATATCCCACAGGAATCACGCTTTCGAGGTCGATCACCTCATACACAAAGTTTCATCTGAAGCTGACGGAGTCTTTCTGTGGGCTGTCCTAGTTGCGAGATCCCTCGAGCGTGGAATTGAGAAGGGTGATTCACTCCAGCTTCTAGAGGAACGACTGCGCCAAATGCCAAAGTCTCTCAGCGACCTATACTCCAGTATGTGGCAGCGGCTTGGAGATGACCCAGAGACATACAAGAAGGGGTTCTCACACTTTATGGATCTCATGATTGCCGCAGCAAACATGACATGCCTCCGGTACCGGAAAAGGGTGACCGTCTTTGAGCTGATGGCTGCAACACACACCTCGTTTCTGGACCAGTATTTGGACCAGGATGACCAAGTTTCCAAAGAGGAGCTCGAGTTGCTGTGTCGCAATACAAGGAATTCCATCGAAACCTGGTCAGCTGGTCTACTGACGGTGGCCATTTCTCCTATCACGAGCACGGATGCTATGCTGTTTGAAAATGACAGAGGCTCTGGACCATACTGTGGTCTAGAATTTTACGCCAACATGAAGGTGGGGTACGTGCATCGAACAGCCCGTGACTTCCTCATAGGCGAGGCGGAGGGGCAGAAGTTGTGGAAAAGGGTTGACGTTTCTCATGAGGACCTGGTAGCAAGACTTGTGAAGGCAGCCCTCATGAGATGCCAACTTTGGACATTACGAGATCCAGACCGTCCGTATATTGAGCAATTCTTCAGGTCAATCGACCAGTCAGGAGGTTCTGGAGAGGCCGCTTATGTTGTACACAACACCCTCTCACACATTGAGAAGGCTTTCTGCAAAAGATACTTGGGGGGGCCATCGCTCAGGCAAAGTCCTGATAAGCAAAGTAGGCTCGAGGTCATATTTCTGGTGGCGGCAGCCGACCATGGATTCTGCGACTACGTTTTCAGCCGAATCCAGGAAATGCAGCAAACTGGCCAGCTCAAAGCGCTGGACTATGCTTCTCTGTTGTATGCGCTCTGCAGCAATAGAAGGACCCATCAAGATCTCAGGAACGCTTTTGTTGCCAGAGAAAGATTAGTTCAGTCACTGTTGAGTTCAGGCTTGCCGGATTTTGCAGAGCTACCCTTCTCTCCTGGTTTCAACCTCAGCAGAAGCCTCCTACTCAGGTACTCGGTCTCTATTCTTGAAGCCTATCATCATATTCCTATGGTGGAGGAAGCTTTCACAACACTCGCATTGCTTTGGAGACAAGCACGTTCTATTCAAAACACGTACTTCCAGCTTGCAGTGAGGTTTTTGACTCCTCGAGGCAATGATCACACACCAGTCGCCTTTCGCATCGCAACCAGCAAGAGCTCATACGGACACGATAGAGCGCTTGTGGTAATGAGGGTTAATGTCTCCTACTTAGCTATGGCCATTGGCAGCTTGGTGCATCCGAGTCTCTGCATGCCCAGGATTCTCTCCAAAGAAGAGGAGCCTTCAGCTCAAGCCATTCTCATCGGCGTCGGCGAGGAAATATCGGGTGTTCCGAACTATTACGAAATCAAGTCCGAGGAAGATTCGAAGAAGATCACGGAGTTTATTACCCCGCACCTACATTACAAACCTGGATCAGATCTACAAAAGACGAAGAAGATGGAGACGACAGAGTGGAAGAAGTGGGAGAAAATCTTAGAGCAAGTCGCGTCCGAAAGCAGATGGATAAATTCCAATGTGGCCAGAACGCGTGATGAGAACAAGGGGTTGGAGAGGGCGGGGAGGTTCTTTAGAGTTCATACCGCTGTGGACGACCTGTTAAGTGATAAATTCACTCAGCTATCGCCGCCTTGGTGATGAGGTATGTATAGTCTGCAAAATTTGCACTTCAACAATTCACCGATCTAATCTGCTTTAGGCGCGTTGAGAGTCTCGAGAAGACAGGGCAATCAAGCTAGGACAACTCGCAGTTTCTTCACAGCCTGCATGATTACGATCTGCATTGTTCCATCTTTGAGCGGAAGTTTGTAGTACGCCGCATCCGCGGCGCAAAGATGGCAAATCAAAAAGTAGCACGAGTTGTGAGGGTAGCGCATTTCTTAATATACTGGGGAAAGAAATCTCCCAATACATCTTATCCTTGCCATGATTTTGTTCAGGATGACAGTGACTCTGATGGGTCTTCTGGCGAACATTAAACGCCGTGGCCCCATCACCATAAGCCCTGGAACACCGGCAAACTATCACATACGACCATACCCACCGGAGAACTCGGGATCCCGTCCGCTCTCCCATAGATAAGCCGGTGAGGGGCGGATTAGTAGTTGGGTCGGTGACGACCAGCGAATCCCCGCTGTTGTATGTTTTTGCTCAAGACGATGATATTTTTGCCAGTTGTGCATACATGGAGCGGTTGACCGATGCGGTGTATGGGCTGCTCATAACATGTCTCTCATGCGAAAGTCGTCGTCATGAGTTTCTCTGATGCGAGTCGTGGTCTCACAATGCGGCGATGGACCCGTCCTGTTCCGCTGTGTCCATGAACAAGTCTAAGTTCTGTGCGATGTTTGGATGTGCAAGACAACCTTTGTGCAGAGGTTGTGTCGCTGACACGTCATCAGATCCACCAATCGGAGCTGATTACGAGAGACGCGAGGTGGAAATTGATATGGGTCGGGGACACTTCCATCCAATTGAAATTTATCTAAGCACGTGACGCTTCACGACTCTAAGCTCAAAGAAAACATGGCCAAAGTGAGATTCAGTCCACTTGATGGATTACCGTCGACATCTCACCATTTATAAGTTAACTATAATTTGTCATGGCCTTTGTGAAAACATCTATAGAAATATCTTCTCTTTCTTCTTTTTTATATACTTATCCGCCACCTGTGCTATCTCGATCCCCCCGGTTCAAGGTTGTAGTCATTTGTTTTGAACCCACCCTGTACCAAAAGATGTCATGAACACGATCACCAGATTCTGACTCCTCTCCAGTGTAATCAACTCAGTGGCCTTGAAAGTGCAACATATTGAACATAATTGATGGAATACCTCATTGTGAATGTAACTCATCTTGAAGAAATGAGACACGGAGTTGAGCCATGTCATCGCTGTGAAGGCAAAATCTGCTTATGTAATTCATTTCAGCCACTTACTGACCGCAGAGGAGGGTTTTGCGGGGTTTCAAAGGACCTTGCCTTGACACTCAGAACCCCGGAGACAATTAACTACCTACCTATGAACAACATGGACATTGCGCGTGCTAGTCATGCTTGTTTGCGTTGTCGCCGGCAAAAGAAAAGGGTATCAGAATCTTCACTTCGCCTTTTAACAGAAAATGCAATTGCTAACAGGTGGAAAGTGTAATCGAGGCATCCCGAAATGCTCACATTGTTTGAGGGCCAATGCAGCATGTAGCAGGGAGGCTCTCATCAGCGGATCCCACGTTGCCGTCCGGTATGCCTTGTTCTACCATCAATGTTTAACAGAAATGTAGAACGAAGCTGACGCGTGATGGTTCCAGGACTGTTGCGGAACTCGAAGCTGAAGTTGCGCGTCTAGAGGCACAGCTCGTCGCGGGTGGACATGTACATCCAGACCGTGTACACATGAGTCCCGGGATGGCCGAAGGTGAGAGTCACCAGGACGCTGCTGAGCCAATTCCTGTACTCGACACAGACACGAGCAGGAAGGGACAGACGCCAAGTCTGGGTGTCCTGGCCGACCTCAACAACGCCACAGTGTACGACTACGAGAATTACAACCTGACGCGCATGCTCAACAGCGCGCTCATGCTCGGAAATGACACGCTTGATACACATCCAAGAAATCAACTCAGCAGGCCATTGGTGCTATCGAAGTCAGCGACGGATGGGCAGAGTGTAATACAGGATCTCCCCAAAGACCTGCGCGCTTGGTACCTCGAACGATACCTGGTGCATGTGCATCCGACATTCCCCGTCCTCAATGCAGAAGACATCAGGTCAAGCTTGGGAAATCTTGATAACGGGCTGCCTGTCGATCCCAGCGAGGCGTGTCTCGCATACTTGGCCTTGGCCATTGGGGCAGTGTTCCCCAGTACAGACTCATTGATGGATGCTAGCGCTGCATGCCAACTGTGGCATGCGGCTTCCACGGAACAAGTATTTCACGATGAAAACACAAACACAGTTCGCATTCTCATCCTTCTTACCCTATTTTCATTGCTCGAGGAAGGGTGTGGAAGTTCCTGGCATCTGGTCGAGCTGGTTGTGCGGTCATGCATAAAACTTGGTCTGCACAGCAAAGCGTCCGAACTGACCTCAAGTACTGAACTATTTTGGAGTGCATATCTTCTCGATCGCTGGGTCAGCTGCACGCTGGGACTACCGGTGCTGATCCATAACGAGGAATTTGATCAACAGATACCAGAAGCCCCATCTGAAAGCGGTCAAGAATCATCACCGATCCCACTCTGGCGTATGGCTTATGGCCTCTTAGGAGATGAGAGTGGGCTTCCAAACAACTTCCAGGAATCAACATGGTTCAGCCGAGCAGGATCCCCGCCACCAGCGTCGTTGCACCCTCCGAATCTGCTACAGAGTATGATTGCCACAGACCTGCGAATCGCGCACGCGTCTCTCTATATCCTCCGTAAAGGAGAAGCAACTGCGCAAAGATTTGACGACTCCGCTTCACAACACCTCTCAGTTGTTGAGGTAGCCATCAAGCGTGGGTCTACCCTGCCCTGGACGACTGGATACACAACGTTCCTGTCCGTCATAATACGGCTCATATCCTTTGGGCAAATCTCCAGATGCGGCCTACTATTCGCTCAAAGTATCCCTGATGCGAGGTATATTTCGAGGGCGGCTGATGTTCTTCGTTTCCTCGGCCGCACGTTCAAGTCTATTGAATCTCTGGCCAACTTGCTTGATCACCTTAATCAGGCCGGCATCGCAAGCACTTCGGTATCTAGCGCTCCGTTTGTTTTCCGAGTATACTACTAATTCCTCTCTAGGGCTCCGGCGAGACGTCTATTGGTGTACCTCGACATTCTGGAATATTTACCATCACATCTCGCGCTTTGCAATCGATCGGTGTTAGTTGTAATTAAACGCCGTGGGATATTGCCCCAGCAAGAACTCCAAGGCGGTCGAACACTTGTAACTGAGCTCCCTCCTATGTTTTATCATCAAAAGAGATCTGTACTGCATATAAATAGATCTCTTCACGTGTTGGCCGTCGTCAGAACAGGAATTTAGCTCTCTCGTCATGGTCATGGGGAATGTAAATATTCTTGCATAAGTTTCTCAACAACACATCAGCACGAGACTTCTGAAGACGTCTTAAGGCCTTTCAGAACATGGAAGCACTAGGAGTAGTTGCATCACTGAGATAGAAAGATGAACACTTCAAGTTTTGCAAGATTGAGTTGATGCATTGGTCGGTGGTTGCCACCATCCAAGCTCTGCAATTCACAACGTAGGAGTAAACCAACACGAATTTATTGTTCTGAAAGCCATGAGTTGCATTATTTTCCCCTGTTGCTCAACCTGGCGTTGTACTCTTCATCCGTCACAGCTTCATACCACGTTGTCTTGCCCCGACTAATAGCCAAATGAACCAGAATGCTCCCCTCATCAGCCCCGTGCCAATGAACAGTCCCAGCCGGACACCAAACAATATCCCCCACGGACAACTTCTGAGGGACATCGCCCTTGTCGCAGACCCAGCCTGAGCCGGCCTTGACTTCGAGGACCTGGCCGTCCTCGTGGTGGTGCCAGTGTGTGCGGGCGCAGGGGGTGAATGTGGCTGTAACCATGGTGATGCCTTCTTCTTGCTTGTTGAGGACGCTGTCGTACCAGACCTCGCCGGTAAAGGTCGGGCCTTTTTTGAGAGTTTGGCCGTTTTCGGGCCGGGAGGAGCGGATGATTGTCATAGGCATCTTGGAGTATGGAGAGGGTTGTGGTGTGTGGAGGAATGTGTGGTAAGTGATTATTGGTAATCAAGATTTACCAGAGGAGGAATGAGGTATCGAATCAAGTGATGTTTTCGAATTGTTAGCTAGCAAGGGTCGTAATCAATCCTGGTTATAAACTGATGAGGCCGCCGGTTTCTTTCGGACAAGCCCGCAAAAAGGGCCATACTCGGCGTCAAGTGGGGCCGCCTCGGACGGTCCGCTCGGACAGGCCCGACTTTGCCGGGGAAGCAGATCAAACCATGGTATTGTCGCCCGGAGAAAGGCGCGGGATTTATCAAGTTTGGAGACGCGCATCGGCATATTTCCGAATGGTCTCGGTAAAGGGAGAAAGACGGGAAACGATTTCCTCGCATACAAATCAACCCTCGTTCAACCCAGATGGTCGGACCCCAGTCATCATCACTTCTCCAGACCCATTCCGCTAGTTACGATGCCTTCTGCAGAGAATCCTACCACGTACGGCTTCATAGGACTTGGTCTTATGGGCTTGCCCATGTGCAAGAATCTCGCCAGCAAGCTTTCTCATGGCGAGCACATCCGAATCTTGGACCTCAACAAGGCAGCTATGGATCAACTCCACAGCGAGTTTCCTAAGCAAATCAAAAAATGTTCTTCGCCAGCTCAAGTTGCCGAGGGCGCTGAGGTCATTGTGACTATGCTCCCAGAAGGCCGCCACGTTCAGTCAGTCTACATCTCGGGCCCTGATGCGCTCAGCACAGTCCCTCTGAATGGGAAGCTCCTGATCGACTGCTCGACAATTGACACAGCGACCTCACTTGGCATCAGGGACCACCTGAGCACAAAATTTCCCACTGCTTCCTTCTACGATGCGCCCGTCAGCGGAGGTGTCATTGGCGCCGTCAAGGGCAACATCTCTTTCTTTGTTGGCTGCGACGATGTCACCGATCTCAACTTTGCCACCAAGATCCAACCCATCCTGCGATTCATGGGTGGAAAGATCATCCCCTGTGGCGGGCCTTCACTGGGATTGACGGCAAAGCTTTGCAACAACTACCTCTCTGGTATCCTCACAATCGCATGCTCCGAGACGTTCAACATCGGGATGCGGGCTGGCCTCAATCCCAAGAAGCTATACGAGGTTCTACACGCGGGTTCCGCGCAAAATACAATCGCCGACAAGTTTTGTCCCGTACCTAACGTCGACCCCAACAGTCCGAGCAGTCATGGATACACCGGTGGTTTCCGCATGGCGCTGATGCTCAAGGACTTTACGCTTGCTACGCAGATGGCGGAGCGGGCTGGTGCTGAGAGGATATTGGGAACCAAGGGTTTGGAGATGTATAGCTTGTTGAGTGGAGAGGAAGAGTACAAGGATTTGGATGTGAGGGCAATGTTCCGATACATTGGAGGGCAGGAGGATTGGGAACAGCAAGGGGAAGGCCACAATGCCCAGAGTGTGGAAAAGAATGGCAATGGTGGGAGTGGACACTAGGCTCTTGCGGTAAAACAGCATAGAGCATGTTAAGGAACTACTACAGGTTTAATACACAAGTGGTCATGCCTTTATTATTTCTGCATGAATATTTGCCTGTCATTATGGCCATCTTCGTGCTCGTGAGTCTACTAATCAACGGCTAGAAATGTGAGAAAGATTACCCTGATGAAGCTAACTTGGCTGCCTACATGATAGAGCCGAGGGGTTCTTCCGTATTTACATGGAAAACAAGTGACTAAGAGTTAGGCTCTCAATATTACACTATCAGGACACGGCGATGAACGCGGGTTCAGATTATCGGACTATCATGTGGCCCTCTCCTTGACCAGCGCCCAACATCTGGCTTTGGCTAGAGCATACAGTGTCTCTAATCGAAACATTGGGACACCCTTTTGCTTTCCAAGCCTCACTGCATTACCCAAGATAGCTTCCACCTCAAACTCTCTGTTCTGCCTAACGTCCTGGAGCATGCTCATCTCTCTCCCAGTCCCCGTCTCGGCCCTCTTCTTTGCGATGGAAAACTTCTTCTCAGCCACCTCAACCGTCACGCCCTCGATACCCGCCGCTTTGGCCAAATCGACAAGTTCCATCATGATACCCCATGCTAAATCATGAGCGTACGGCTCCGAGGTTCGGAGAAAGTCTCCGTCCGTGGTCAGCGTGAGAGCCCCGATGGGGTTCCACGCAGCATTCATAAGTAGCTTGGACCAGCGGGCTACCTGGATATCATCGTGAACCTCGGCACCGCCACCACCCTTAATCATGAGATCGGCAAAACGTCTTGCAGCGTCCTTGTGTGATTGGGGCGCGTTGGAGGGATAGGTGCCTAGTTCGAAGAGGTTGAGCATCTCGGGATACTCAATCGTGCCAGGACCTGTCTGCACTGCGGGGCAGTAAACAACACCGCTTAGGATGGGATTCTGAGGAAACGCTGCCGCGATCTCCTCCTCAATCATGATGCCGTTCTGTGCTAGGACAATGATTGTCTGTGGTCTTCCTTCCAAAACCGGTCTGAGTTGTTCAGGCAACGATGGCTTGCTGCCAGGGAACGACTTTGTGCAGACTAAAACAAAGTCAAACGAGACATTGCTGCATTCCGAGATGTCGCGCACAACAGCAGTAGGTTTAAAGGTGACATTTCCATACCGTACAGACGATAGGCTGAAACCTTGTTCTTTGACCGTGGCATAATTGGATCGACAGACGGTCGTCACATTACAGCCAGCCTGGAGGAGCTGATACAGGTAGACACCGCCGATGCTGCCGGCACCAAAGAGAAGGATATTCGGAGATGAGACAGCCATGGTGAGGACTGAACAGAGGACTGATGCGGGTCTTAGCAGATTGGATGATCGAGTGAGAGATTGTGCAGTAGGTGAGCTTCCGGGACAACGAGACCCCGATTGGCTCCTTGTTTTAATACACAAGGAGGCGATTGTGGGCGAAACTAGCAGAAGTCGAGTCAAGGAGGGGCCCTTGCTATTCCTTGGCGCCGGTCTTCCCCGACTTTCTTCTGCCGAGGGATAAATAAGCCTCCATGGACTCGGACAACCCCGACTACCTACGATGGATTGTGTTCTCTGACCCCATGGGGATTCCCCAGACACCCCCACACGTTTTTCTTGTCCCCGCATTTGCTGTGGATCATATAGAATGATAGGATGGTCGTGACCCTGGGATGAACTTCAGTCAACAACGGCGAGAAAGCCTTTTCATCGTTTGTCTTTCCTCCGAAACCTTCTATCTTGTCTCAAAACAAAATGTCGCCTCCTGATCAAACTGTCAAACTCGACGGCCTGCCTGGGCAGGTTAGCAATAAGCTATCCTATGCCCATGAAGAGGGTGATCTGGATGAAGCGTCTGGCCTGACCCACGAGGAACTGGCATTTGTTCGAGAATTCCCAGATGACAAGAAGAAAAAAGTCCTTTGGAAGGTCGATGTACGGCTGGTGCCGTTCTTGACACTCTTGTATCTGTTTGCTTATATTGATCGAGCCAACATTGGTACGACTCTTCCTTATACGGCAGTTGGAGATGTATGCTGATGGGTGTTGGAACAGGCAATGCAAAAATTGAAGGACTAGTCGAAGATCTTGGCATGACAGATGATCAGTACAGAATTTGTCTAAGCATCTTCTACGTCCCGTACATCCTTTTCGGTAAGTCTACTATCTTCTCCCATGCTCTTGAATGACGCTTTCTAAACTGAAGCGAAACCAGAAATCCCAAGCAACCACTATCTTAACAAGATGAAGCGCCCGTCTATCTACATTGCCGCCATCGTAATTGCCTGGGGTCTCGTCATGACCTTCTCTGGCCTTACCCAAAACTTTGGTGGCCTTCTGGCTATCCGTCTATTGCTCGGAGCAACAGGTACATCTATCTTTACTTCTTGACCTTGACTTGCTTAGCGTAGGGAGCTAACAACGGGGTCTCATGCAGAGTCTGGCTTCTTCCCCGGTTCAATCCTCATCATCTCCAAATGGTATCTCCCCAACGAGACACAAACCCGTATCGCGGTTTTTTACACGGCTTCTGCCCTGGCCGGCGCTTTCAGCGGAATGCTCGCGGCCGGTATTGCCCAGATGGATGGCGTCGGTGGTTTGGAGGGGTGGCGCTGGATCTTCCTCCTCGAAGGAATCGTCACGGTCTTGTTGGGTGTGCTCACCTACTTCTGGCTCATCGACTCTCCAGCCTTGTCGAGTGGATGGCTTGAGCCTGATGAGGTTCGCTATCTAGAACTCCGCCAGCGAGCAGATCCATCTCGTCGAGCTATGGCTCGTGCCAAGAACGAGGGCACCGGTTCTGATACTCGCAAGGCGTTGATCAGTGTTCTTTGCGATTGGCAAATTTGGATGCATGGGATCATCTACTGGTCCAACACTGTGCCAAATAACGCCCTCAAGTTCACCATGCCGCAAATTGTCCGCAACATGGGCTTTGAAGCGACCCGTGCGCAACTTCTGACTATCCCCCCATATATCATCGGCGCTATATCCGCATTCGTTTCTTCTTGGTTCGCCGACCGCTTTAGCTGGCGTATGCCATTCATCGTTGGCCCGCAGCTCATCGTTATCGTGGCTTACTCAGTCCTCTTTGCTATGGCTGGCGATATCACGAATAACGTCCCCGCCTGCTACTTCAGTATCTGTCTGGCGTGTTTGGGCCTGTACCCTATCAACCCCTGCGGTAACGCGTGGAACCTGAACAACCTGGCGGGTCCTTCTAAGCGGGCAATGGGTATTGCTTTTATGCTGTGTATTGGCAACGTTGGAGGTATTATTGGTGGCTTTATCTACATTGACAGCGAGAAGCCCAAGTATCCAACTGGTTTCGGATCGAGCTTGGGCTTTGTGGCAGCAGGTGTGTTGGCTTGTCTGGCGGTTGAGGCTCTGTACAAGTACATCAACACCCAGAGAGCGAAGATGACGGAGGAAGAAGTGTTTGCCAAGTATACGCCCGAGGAGCTGGATGCCATGGGTGATCGATCGCCATTGTATAGGTATACGCTGTGAGAGAAAGTCTGAGTTGAATGTTGTAGGTTGGATTCATGTTTTGCCATGCCTCTTGATTGGTGATAGTATGGGACGATGGGTTAGCTAAATAGATGAGAACAAGCGAATTCAAAGCTATTGCAACATTGATACTAGCTATTATTGATATGAATGTGAAGCGGATTGTATTTTAAGGAGTAGTCATGCAGAGGCCAGTCAATTACTGCACTATTTCATTTCCATGGTTTCTGACCAACTATCTACAGGCCCAGTTACCGTATCATGAGTCGGGCTTCAGTTAGATCGAAAGCACAATCCCAACACATCATGGTATCATACCCCAATGCTCACACAGTGTTCTGACCAACAGACATCTGTATAGAGTGCCTGAGGCCAATCGGAATGCTTCTAGAGTCATGAATATTCGGCCAAGTCCCTGTTGAAGAGTGTGCCCCTTGCTGACGTTTGTGGTAATGTCTTGATCTGAAATGAGAACTGGAATAAACGTTGATGATTGGGGTGATGCATCACCAATGCTCAAGAAACCCTGAAAATGGATGCGTAGCATCCCCTCTCTGCAGGTTCGCCACAAGACGAATAAGGTCGGGATTTGATCATCCTTGCGCATGAGTCATGACCGCAGCTGTGAAGAGACGGTTTCGGGTGCAGACAGCTTCTCTTGGGGATGTCGGACTTCCCCATGCCTGGTGGGTCGGCCTTGTCCGTTCCAGCTTGCCGCTCGCTTGGCAATCTCCAACCGAGTCGGGGTTGTCCACTCTGTGTTTGTAGCAGAGCCGGGTCTTTCCGTTCGTCGACCTTAGTATTGAAAATGGAACTGAACATCTAGTCGATGCCGCAAGGTAGTCCTGCATGTAATAAAAATAAGACAAGTGCAGAGAACGAAAGCATACAGGTTAACACAACATCCCCGATCCAGCGGCATTTCGAACAGAGAAAACATCACCATGAGCCCCAATCACTCTACAAACGGTAGTGAGCATGATGTTCCAATCCCCATCACAAACAAAGACCTCTTCGATACTCGCGGCCTGGTCGCAGGTTCATGGAGAACCCCACCAAGGGGCAAATCCTTCCCCGTCTATGAACCGTCATCTGGCAAAGTGCTTCGACAATGCTCCGACTTCGGACACCAAGACTTTGTCGATGCTATTGATGTGGCCGATAAAGGATACCGACAATTTTGGACCTCAACAACTGCCAAGGAGAGAGGAAGCCTTCTGAGGGCGTGGTACGATCTGATTCTTGAGAATTCCAATGATTGTAAGTGCTGTAGACCGGTGAAACTGCATGTAATCCTCTTATTAACCGTCTGCCCACCCACAGTGGCTGTGATTTTATCACTGGAAAATGGCAAGACCCTGGCTGAAGCACAAGGCGAAGTCAAGATGGCAGCTTCGTACGTCTCCTGGTTTGCTGAGGAAGCCACCCGGGCCTATGGCGAGACGATCCCCTCGTCTTTTCATGACACCACGGTGCTCACGTTCAAGGAGCCCGTGGGAGTCTGTGGTATCATAACGCCGTGGAACTTTCCGGCTGCGATGATCACGAGGAAAATCGCCCCTGCGTTCGCCGCTGGATGCTCCGTGGTGATAAAGCCACCAAGCGAGACACCATTCAGTGCCATCTCATTGGTCAAGTTGGCCGTCAAAGCTGGCATTCCGGAGTCAATTATTCACGTGGTTCCCACAAAGGATCGACAAGCGTCCCTTGAGTTGGCAACGAACCCCAAGGTCAAGAAGCTGAGCTTTACCGGGTCTACAGCAGTAGGCAAGATGCTCACGAAGCTGGCGGCAGGGACCATGAAGAAAGTGAGCATGGAACTAGGTGGAAACGCGCCTTTGATCGTGTTTGAAGACGCGAACCTGGATTGTGCAGTACAAGGGGCCTTGACTGCCAAGTTCAGATGCGCCGGCCAAACATGCGTGGTACGTTGACCAACCTCTACCAGTATTGACTGGAGTTGACCTCACCCTAGTGCGCCAACCGGATATATGTACAAAGCTCGGTCGTGGAAGCATTCACGGCTAGGCTCGTGGAGCGGGTTGGCAAGCTTTCTCTTGGTAAAGGCATTGAGCAAGGCACTACCCTTGGGCCCCTTGTCAATGCCGCAGCCGTGAACAAGGTCGCGCACCAGGTTCAAGACGCCATTTCAAAGGGTGCAGTCGTGAGGGCTGGAGGCAAGCCACCGGGTGCAGACGGTTTCTTTTTCGAGCCAACGGTGATCACGGGGGCTACCAAGGAGATGGAGGTAGCATCTGATGAGACTTTCGGACCCCTCGCGGCGATATTTTCGTTTGAAACTGAGGAGGAAGTCATAGCCCTGGCAAACGATACCGAATTTGGTCTGGCAGGATACTTTTTCTCCGAGGATATCGGGCGTGTTATGAGAGTGGCTCGCCGGCTTGAGTGTGGCATGGTGGGTGTTAACACGGGTATCATGACGGCGTGCGAGTCACCGTTTGGGGGTATCAAGGAGAGTGGTGTCGGCATCGAGGGCTCCAAGTATGGTTTGGCTGAGTATCAGAACGTCAAAGGGGTCACGATTGGGAATCTCAATGACCACTAGAAAGTCCTAGTGGGTAGGTATATATGAATAGTTGATCGATATGTGCTATAATTAATCAAAACCCTCCACCTGAGTTGATGGGCTACATCCTGTATCAGCGAATTGTACGATTCTTGTTGTTCAGCCAATGGAGAGATCCCTTTCGGCATGTCATCCGAACTGAGCAGCGGCTACCGGGCAAATCCGACTAGAACAGATGACTGGGCCGGGAAACGCCGAGTGAACGTTAGTCAAATCGGCTATATGACCAAAAGTAATGATTGGTGACGTGAATGCTCTGTTGGTTTCACCCCGCACTCACTCATTGGATCACTACCTCAATAACAAACAACAAGAAGAAATGCAGTCAACACCACAGACCGGTTCTTCAGCAGCATCAAATCCATTAACTGCCACTCATGGAGCATGTGCATCATGTAAAAGTAAGAAATTAAAGTACGGGACCCTTCAGGCACTCCCTCTGTCGCGTACGATCTCTCTGACTCTTCTTACGTAGTGCGATAGACTGTCGCAGTCATGCAACAACTGCAATAGACTTGGAGAACAATGTATTGCCGTGACCCTGGTCAGGGCAACTTCACGCGAGGAGGTATGTAGAGTCAGACGTTGAGTCTAGACGTTGCTTATAGACCCCGTTAGCTATGTGGATGGCCTTCGGGACAGAGTCGAAAGTCTCCGGCTTGCTATTCGTGAGAGCCGTCATTCCGAATCCGTCGAAATAGGACCTGCGCCTGACCCTACATGTTCCACCTCTTTACCCAAGGTTTCTCCCAACTATAGCGGCTCTGGGAGTATCTTCAGGTACGGCTGACTGATCTCTTTAAACCCCATGCCCTCGCTGACAAACAGCTACCAAGTCTCGGCCAGCTAGTAGCTGCAGCCGTCTCCCGTGGTTCGGACAACTCAGTCCTCCGCCTGGGTATTTCTGCGGCCCAAGAACATGGGCACCAGAACATAGAAAGGGTCCACGCTACAGAAATGCTACTGCCTAGCCTTGGTGATGCTGTCGAGTTGGTCAAGTTATACTTTGATGCACTACACGTTACTATGCCGTTTATGAGACAAGCAGATGTCTTCCAGCAGCTTGAGCGACTATACACTGGCACGCCTGCCTACACCGAACATGACAAGACTCAAGATCTCTTCCAGCTTCACATGATATTTGCTATCGGGGCCATGCGATCTCCTGGGAGATGGAAAGACGACAGCGCAAGGGACCATTATCTGACCGCCATGAGCAAGGAGGCTCTTCTTGGCCAAGTGCCACCTCCTGCACAGATACAGAACCTGCTCCTTATTTTTGTCTTTGCCACTTTGCACGACGTTGGTATCGCGAGTACTTGGGAGATTATCCGACAGGCCATGAGAGTCTGTGTGAAACATGGCTTCCACAGCCGGGAGACGGCTTTCGACGACTTGCTACAGGAGCAGCTACGGCGAAGAATATTTTGGTCAGCGTACATCTCAGATCGCCACTGTAGCCAGAACCTAGGGCGACCTGTGGCTCTAGCTGAAGAGGACATCACTATCTACCTTCCAATTAATCAGGATGATGACAAGATTAAGGCAGGTGAGCCAGAAATCCCCGGACGATACACAGAAGTCACCAACTTAGTGAGGCACACCCTTCTGCGGCGTCTCGGCACAAATGCACGAATCGCTTTGAACCGTTTATCACGGCAAAGGACGTCTCTGGTAGAGCAGATAGAGACTGCGAAACAATGGACCGATGCGCTTGAGGCTTGGTACAACTCTAGTGTTGTCAAACCTACCCCCACAAACGCCTACGAAACCAAGCAATACCTTGATATCAACTTTCATCGCGAACGGATGAAGTTCCTATCATACTTGGTCCTCCCGTCTGATCACGCGCAAAACAGTACCGCGAGCATCGAACACTTGTGGCAATACACCCTCTCAGCGTACCAGATCTTACTGGCGTATCAGAAGCAGTCCAACGACGGTTTCTTGAAAGCCAACTGGACATACGTGCAAGACGTCTTGAAATCAGGTTTTGGTATCCTATACTGTGCGGTAGGCATACCGGAAAATCGACGTCAAAACAGCGACGGGATCAGCCTGACGCCCTCGGAGTTGGACACGGTCGTCAACGCACTCAAACTATGTGGCGAAACGTTGAGCAAGATTACAGCAGAATGGCAGACAGTACAGCGCCACGCAAACGCGTTTATGCAGATGTCTGAGGCTGTGCTTGAGCTCATTGCGAGCACAACTCGGAATGTGACGCGGGAGCAGAGTCACGCGGAAAATGGTGGCGAGAGGCTGGAAGAAAACATGGATTGGGACTTTGATGCTCTTGATTCCACGCTGAACATGTTTCAAGGAGAAGGAATCGAGCCGTTTACTGATGCTGAGTGGGCCGAGTTGTTCGAGTTGGCTGTGGAAGTAGATGGGGAACTCACTATGCCCATGTAAATCGTTTCTTGAGCCGAATTTGGGCTGAAGAACCAGGGCTTTGGGATGAACAGCTCTAATATGGACTTCCCGATCATCTCCTTGGAGTTATCTGTTGCCCACAACCTTGTTCAGATCTCTGCATGGTGGGCTGGTGCCGCACATTGCCGCTAGAGTGTGAGGCCCATCATAAGACGTCGAATGATGCCACGACCAGCCACCCAGCGCTTAACTAAGCCTAGAATCTATCGCCTGGAGTGAGACATGTCGGTCGTCTTGCCCATTTAAGGCAGATATATCTTGTTTAGATGCCATTTTGCTTCTCTTAATGGCCCCTTGCTGCAGGCCCGACGCTAGTGGTGATATTCACAAACTATTGATGCAGCTTTCAATGTCTTGGATCTCAGCAAGCCACGTCCTGCGGGGAAACTCCCATTAACCGCCTGACCTGATGCATGGGTTTGATACTAGTTCATCACAAGATAGGCCTGGAGCTTCTCATTTACGACAGTACATGCCGCAGCTGGTAGGGGGTATTCTGAAAAGGCTCAACTATGAAAGAGAAAGCGACGATCTTCACCTTCGGATGCATCACAGCCAGCCACTATGCAGAGCTAGTGTATAGTCTATTCGAGCTATAGACGGGACGGAACGGCTCGGCCCTGTCGTTATTCCCCTCAGCCGCTGTGCTAACGATGATCGTCATTCCTGGTTCAACACCAAGTCGTGCAATCACGATGCGACGATGGAAGTCCCGATCCATTAAACCCTCGCCATTGACACTGGTAGACTGGCCGGGGCTTGAAGGAGCATCTGAAACTTGGATCTGGAATGCGAGTTGGCCCTTTCCGGCGCACCTATGGAAACTATCACCCCCATCGACCGAGATACACGGAATGGCCAGCCGAGGCCCGCATGGCACTTGCCAAGTCGCTAGTCGCTACTGGGCGACTAAATCTGCGTGATAGTGAATGTGATGAGCGGAGCAGGCCCTGTTCTGGACCATGACCATGCAAGGGCTGGGCGCAGCTGAAGACAATAAGCGCTTGTCAAGGCCCTTTTGTTCCGTCTTGATGCCCATTCCGCATTAAAGCACCGGTGCTCATCCTTGGATACCAGTATAAGTAGGTCTGAAATGGATACACCTCCTACACCTCCCAAAACACCCCCTCCAGAATCCGGTGGACTATCTCGATCAAACTCATCATCTCGTTCACCTACCACCCTTCAAGACTCCCCAGCTCCTCACGTCAACATGGCAGTCGACAAGGAAAAGATGGCCGAGTCCATGGCTGCGCAAGCTGCTGCCGTCTCCAAGGTCAGTGTCGTTCCTCTGCCCAAAGACTGTGGCTTACCCGTTGTCTAGTCCATTCGTGAAGCGCTCCAGGCGTCTTTCCCGGTTGCACCTGAGCAGTTGATGACGGTTCAGGTGCCCGGAACTACCATTAACAGTGGGTGAGTATTGATCCTAACTGAGGGAGGGAGAGATTACTCACTCGTACCAGCAAGAATGGTGGCTACTGGTGGAACGAAAATGAACACGCAGAGACCCCTCACACTGTCAAGGTCAATGAAGCGCGCCTGGTTGATGGCATGATTCCCTTGAGCAAGATCATGGTAAGTCTCTGGTATTCAACGACTGCGGTACAGAAGCTAACGATACTGTTTAGATGGGCCCTACCGGCAAGAGTGTGTCCAGAAGCTACGCTGCTGCACTGGACATGCTTATTCCGGAGGATGCCCCAATCGACGACCTGGACAAGAGTACTGAGACCAAGAACAAAGCCGCCGAGAGATACGTGGCAGCCATGAAGTATCTCACATCCACGGTGCCAAATTCATCCAAGAGTGTCGTCGACGTCTATGTTGAGAAACAGCAGGCTTGGTCTGATGCCATGAAGGAGTGGGACCATGCGAAGCAAGCGGCTCGGGGTAAGTGGCTGACCTGCCACTCATTATCGAAGATGACTAACTAGACAAAGACGAGGCCAAGCGGATATACCCAAACTCGGTTGGGCGACAGCAGGGACATTACGACGAGTGGAACCAGGCCAACTTCCGTAATGTATGTACACTGATGCCTGAGCGTGTTTACAACTAATACGTCTGTACAGTACAAGAACCATGCCCAGGCCAAGTATATGGACTGTGAGTAACACTTGCTTTAGACATCATTGAAATGCTAACAATGTCTTAGGGATCGTCAATGGCTGCAAGTACAAGGTCGACTATTACTTCGGCATCGTTGACGTCTCGTCGGCCATGAAGCGCGTCGAGTCGAGCAAGGAAGCCTCGCGCAACTTGGTCGTCATCGATCCTGATGGTACCACCGAGTGGCAAGAGGTTGATCTGAGTCCTCCTAATTGGTTCGTTCCATCACTGTGTTGTATCGGCTCATGCTAATTGTGTGGCAGGGCTGATCTTTGTGCCAAGCAAGCAGAGGCCTGGGACAAGAAGAACAAGGAGCTGAGTCGCAAAGACTATGAGTCTGAAATCAAGAGAATCAAGCGACTTCTCTCCTCGTATCGAGGTCTCCAGGATGTAAGTATTGCCTCCAAGCTTACAAACCATTCTCATCTAACGCAAGACAGTCTCTTGGGGAATTGACCGACGATGAGAAGAAGGCGGTCACTTCCGCAGGCGAAGCCGAAAACGGAACAAAGGCTGAGGAGCCAGAAGAGGAAAAGAAACTGAAGGCGGCATACCAAGCGCTTTACGAGGCTCAAGCTGCTGAGAAAAAGGTTGAGCCTGCCAAGAACAAGCCTGCTGATGGTGAAACCCCGGACACGCCGGCAGACACTACCACGAATGGCACGACACCTGGCAAGGTGGACCTTCAGACAGCCCAGCGAAACCTTCAAGCAGCTCTCCAAGCTCAGGGCCAGGCGAACCTCAAGAACAACAAGAAGAACGTCATGGAGATGCAGAAGATGAGCAAGGTCGACAAGGTCAACTGGATCAAGAGGATGATCAAGGATGCTGAGGGACAGCTGCAGCTTCTTGAGCAAGGTCTCAAGGACTTTTTCAAGTCGAACATTGCCATCCCGGCAATTCAGGACCTCACAAAGTCTGAGGAGGACGGCAAGGAGCTTGTGAGGACCAATTACATGGAGGCCGATGAGAGATGGGCCGACCCACGTAGGCTATCGCTGAATTTTGGCCGAGAATATATGCTAATGAGTCCAAGGCTTTGCTATTAATCGCAACGGCACAGCACCGGGGCAGCCCAAGGAGCCATCAAAGTGGACCAAGGTAAGAGCAGACATTGTTCTCTTACTTTGTCGTTGCTGACACTTTTCTACACAGATCAACGTCAGTATCTCAGCATCTTCTCAAGAGACGAGCAAGGAATCGCAGTCCTCCTCAAGCGCCGTCAGTGCCAGTGGGGGTTACGGTCTGCTCTCTGTATCCGGGGGCTTCAGCTATTCCCAAGCCAGCTCGTAAGTTGAACTCGGTCACATTATATAAACAGCTACTAACGTATCAACAGCAAAGCGTCCCAGGCGGCCGCCAGTTGTGATGTCGACATCTCCTTCGAGGCACTGCTGGTTTCCATCAACCGTAACTGGCTGCACGGCGAGCTCTTTGCCGATTCTGAGCTCAACGTTGGACCTGACGTGGCTCTTTCTCCTGGCCCTCATGACCTTCACACCTACATCAACAACAAGGATACCAAGGGCCTGGAGAAGTACTCATACTTCCCCTCGTACCCCACAGCTTTCATAGTGGCGTCCAACGTCGAACTAGAGTTCCGTGGAGACACTACCAACCTCGAAGAGGCTATCGAATCGTCTTCTTTCGACGCCAACCTCAAGGTTGGCTATGGCCCCTTCAGCCTTGGCGCCAGCCACAAGCAAGACTCCTCGAGCGCAAAGACCAAGATGGAGACGACTGCCACTGGTACGAGGATCTCGCTTGAGGCGCCTGCTATCATTGGATGGGTTAGCACTATGCTTCCTCCGCTGCCGAGGTCAAAGGGTAAAAACACGCTCATCCAGACTCTTTGGTAAATGTATGGGTTGCTTTGGCTGTGCTTCCCATAGGCAGTTAGATGCTTCTACTGATCTAGAAGTTAATTGATTTGTTTAATCCTTATCATAATACCTAGCAAGACCCCGTGTATGGCTTGACGGATTACACTGGCTCTCAAATGTGCATTGATCATAATTAGCTCAACATCAAGCCTTAGTAAACTCAAACTCAGTAGGTACATCAAAGTGTATTAGCAAATGCCGCAGACACCATAATCTAGCAGCAGCTGTAGAATATATACATCCTGATAATTACACTTGACGGCTTTCTGAGTTGAGTTCTAGATGTATGATAGTCTACAAAACTGTCCCGAGACCTGCTGAGGCCAGCTTTACCACTCAACCTCCTTTCCTTTAGAATCACAAAGCCCCTGACAAAACTCAATCTCCTCCTGAATGCCATTCCTAACCGCCGTCCTTCTCGCAGGCCACATCTCTCCACCGGCCTTTTGCTCCTCATTTCGATGCTGCACAACAGCCTCCTTGAGAATCTTTTGGAAGTACAACACACCCTTTTCGTTGAAAGAGTTCAAGTCCCCTGTGACGTAGACTCCTGCGTTGAGGTTCTTCTGTGCGGCGTTGCAGAGACCCTTGTCTTCTGACTCGACTTGCTTGAAGAAGTCGTCAACCGCCTTGAACTCCTCATCTGTAGCGTCCTTGTGTCGGTAAACTTCATACTGCATTGACGTTGTGGTTGCCGAAGTTGGCACTACCCGCATGAGATAAAAGTATTTCGTGCTAAGACTTGCGTCAGTTGTGCTGGAAGAACTTCTCTTCGGCTCAGACACTCACGTCATGGTGACAGATGCGTTTGGAAAGAAAAAGGTCGGTGCCGGTTCCAGGCCAGATTCTTTTCCCTTCTTGTCCTCAACAAAGTGCTGGATCTGGCCACCCTTGGTCTCGACTTTGTAGGTTGTCAGATTAGAAGTTGCAGCGATGCCAGGGTGAGCAACGCTACAGTGGTAACACTGGGCCAGTCAGAAACATCTTGACAAAAGAAGCCGGTGAACTGCTTACCTCGTTGTAGTTGTCCACTAGTGTCTTCCAGTTATAGTCTCCATCCATGTCCCAGGCATGATCAAAGTTGTAATCATCCATTTTAAAGATGCCAAGTCGAGGCTGTGTGTCTGCTCCGTCAAAGTCGCTCTTCCAAGGAACAGAAGGCTTGTCTCCTCCGTCTAGATTGACCCAGACGAAGCCCCTCTTGTCAATGTGCACGTGGACCTTGAATAGGCCATTTGCGTCCTTGTCGAAAGTCTCCATCTTTTCGAAGCGAGGAGCCTTTGCCAGCTTTCCGCTCAGGCCATATGACCATCCTACACAAAAACCTTAGACAAACATACTGATGCTGGGGATATTTGCATACCGTGATATTTGCAAGACAGGATACTAACATTGCCCTCATCCTTAGTCACGACTGGATACGCCCTATGGCGACAGATGTTGTGAAACCCATTCAAGTTTCCATCCCGATCGAGACAGAGGAAGAAGGAGAAGCCAGCCTCATTGTACTGAACAAAGTCACCAGACTTGGCAAATCGGCTGCGATGCGTCACCAGTAGCCATCGCTTAGAGTAGATGGCCCGTCTCTCCAGCTCGTACATGGCAGGTTCTCGGTACCATGATGCCGGCAGGGCACGGGGCACATCAGTCGGTGCGCTCTTGGACGATAGGAACTGGAACATTGCGACAGGGTTTGAGATTGAAGACAAGGTTGTTGACTGACTAGCTTCTGATAGACTTTGATATGGCACATCGTTTTAAATAGCTCCCATGAAGACGAGACTCATCAATGCTATCTCCAATACGCATTCACTGATTAGCCACCCCCAATTGAGTTTTGTGCCAAAGTCGCACTTTTGGCCCTTTTTGGGTTTAGCGGATCTAGAGATCGGCGATAATCCAGTCCAGTTCGCGGGGATGGTCAGCCGGGATGTTGAGATGGTTATCATGCGGGGAATCAGGTCTACATGTGGAAATTCTGTCCCTTTCGGAATGGACTGTCTGTTTCCGATAAACCCCAGCTTACCAGGCTTGAGCCTCATCAAGATATCTTATCCCCGGAGGAGATACTGTGGTGGTTTCGTATCTGTCTGAGATATGGGATGGGGAACATCTCGCACCTTTCGTCCTTTCCTGGCCTAGCGTAGCCAAACCATCTTGTCGACGCCCTAGTACCACTCCTGATTCATGATCTTGTGATGTGATACCTCGTCGTGCGATGGCCTTCAAGAAGAGGGCTTGCTTCTCTCTTTCATGGCATGGCACAAAGCCTGAGCCCCAGACATCATCATCAGCATTGATCAGCACACGCTTCATCATGGCAACAAAGTCAGACATCGAAAAAAGACCCTCCGTGGCCGATACCGAGAATGGACGGCTGGAAGATGCCGGCTACGTCCCTGAGCTCAAAGTTCGTCTTCGGACTTACCTATCGGTGACGTTTGGCTAACTGGTTCAACAGCGCAACTTTTCGACGACGTCCATGCTGGCGTTGTGCGTGTCTTTGATGGCCACATGGGAAGCGCTGTGCAGGTGGGAATCCCGGCAAAACAAGAGTTGCTCAGATACTAACACAACTTTAGCACTTTGGCAGCTGGACTTGTCAGTGGAGGCCCAGTGTCACTGATATACGGTGCAATCGTTGCCGCCATTGGGTCACTCTGTTCTGCCATGTCCCTGGCCGAGTTGGCATCCAGGTAAGTTAACAACTCCTGAAGCTAGACACAGCTAACATGTTCTCGTGTTCAGTATCCCCTCGGCCGGAGGCCAGTATCACTTTGTCTCGCATCTGTCGTCCAAATCTGGATCGACTATAACCAGCTGGTTCGCGGGTTACATCATGACATTTGGCTGGATCACAGTCACCGGAAGCGCCCCTTTCCTCGCCGGCACAATGGTACAAGGTCTCCTTGTCCTAAACTACCCCGAAACATATACGTACGAACGATGGCATGGAACCTTGATGTACTGGGCAATCCTCATCGGCGCCACAAGCATTTGCATTTTCTGCAGCAACATCTTGCCCCTCATCGAGAAGGTGTCCTTGACACTCCACGTCGCCCTGTTCTTCGTCATCCTTATCGTCATGTGCGTCGTTTCCCCGACAAAGAACCCAGCCGCCTGGGTCTTTACGTCGTTTGAGAATAATTCGGGATGGTCTAGCGACGGTGCTGCTTGGTGCATCGGTATGCTCAGTTCATGCTATGTCCTCATCGGCTACGACGGAGCCACGCACCTCAGTGAGGAGATGCGTAACCCTGAAGTAGGCGTGCCTTATGCTATGATTGGCAGCGTGGCCCTCAACAGCGTGCTTGGTTTCGCATTCTTGGTAGCCGTTCTCTTTTGTATGGGTGATATCCAGTCTGCACTCGCCACCACCACGGGGTTCCCTATTATTGAGATCTTCTACAACGTCACAGGGAGCACTGGGGCGGCTTCGGCCATGTCGAGTGCTGTGGTGCTCATGGCGAGCTTGGCTACTATTCCATTGCTGGCATCAGCTGGACGCGTCATGTGGGCGTTTGCGAGAGATCAAGGTATGTTTGCGAATGTAGGTTCAAGGATGATAACTGACAGACTGATCAGGACTTCCATTCTCCGAAACGCTTTCCAGGGTGGAAAAGAAGCGCGGCATCCCGACGGTGGCAATCATTGTGACCACAGTCTTGTTGATGCTTCTTGGGCTTATCAATATCGGCTCCACTACAGCTTTCAACGCGATCCTGTCTCTCGCAGTCGTCGGCCTCGAAATCTCATACATCATGCCTATTGCGCTGCTCATCTGGCGTCGCATCACATCTCCAGAGCAACTGAAGTGGGGACCATTCCGACTCGGAAGGGCGGGAATGTTTATCAACATTGTCGCGATGGCTTATCTCATCTTTACCAGCATCTTCTCGCTGTTCCCTCCTTACCAGCCCGTCACAGCACAGAACATGAACTACGCGTCTTTGGTGCTGGGCGCAACGCTTCTGTTTGGACTCGTGTACTGGCCACTAAGAGCGAGCAAGAAGTACTCAGGTCCGTTGAATGAAACCGAGGGTGTAGCAGTGGCGAATGGCTCGGAGCTGGCGGAAAGATAAGCAGATACCGAGTTATCAATTGAGGTTGGGGGTGCTGGGCTTAAAATCCTTGTCTTGTTGATCTCCGATGCTCCGTAGTGCCTTAACACCACCAATGATATTGTCAAGATCATGAACTGCGCTAGACTGTATCAAGTTATCTTAACCCAGAAACGCGGGGTAACAGGGGTTCCGGCATCTCCACAGATAAAGCCAGTGATACTGAATGCCATATGACGCGCCCAGGCTCAGCGATCATTCTCTGAGATAGCCCCTTAACCTCAGAGACCATGGACGACAAAGTACGCCGAAACTCTGCTAGAAAGCGGAAATCTAGAAGTAGCCATTCTCTTGTTCCGATGTATCGGTCTATTGCCGCTAACACTCTCTCCAGGTGGATGTTTCGTCTGCAAGAAGCGAGTGAGTGAGCCACTCAGCTGAACCCCTGTCCTTACTCACCAGCATATTCTTAGAGGTTAAAGTGTGATGAGCAACAGCCAAGTTGCCGACGATGCATAAATATTGGAGTCGAATGTCCTGGATACGCGCGACCCGTGAAGTGGTCGACCAAGTACGAGAAGGGCAGCTCTTCATCTGCGGCCCTAGATCTCAATGGAGATGCCTCATCCTGGTTTGACACGGAAGCGAGGAAACTCTCAAATGCCATTGAGCCGAGCCTCAGCCAGCAAAGTCCTCAGTCTCATCAAGCCGAGCATTCCGACTTGACGACCACCATGCCCACAGTCGAGTCTTCCTTATCCCCCAAGACTACAGCGTCTCCTGCCTCTTTAATATTACCAGAGATGCATCGTGAAGCTCCTAGTATTACCGATACCCCTCTTCTTTCTGCCGAAATATCCGCCTCGCCCCCTTCTTCATCGGTCTCAGGTTCTTGGCATGGCTTTGTGGACGATTCGAATGAGACCGAACCTGAGCAGGTTTCCACCTCTGGTTCGACGGGCGACAACACGTCTCTGACTGTCTACAAACCGATGGAGCAATCGTTACTACTACTCGATCATTACTTCTCCAATGTCTGCCAGATGAACTCCGCGTTCGACTCGCTACACAACCCGTTCCGATCAGAAGTATCAAAGATGATCATCACTTCGCCACTCCTCTTCCATTGTGTCTTGAGCATGTCTGCGGCGCACCTCTATCAAGGCGATGAACCCAAAAGCAGCATTGCGTTGGAGTTTCAGACGGAAGCGATATCCCATCTCTCTATTGAACTTTCTCAGCTGGACACAGCCATGCCCCGGATTTTGAAGGGGGGTGATAATAGATCAGGGGCACTGGCGTTACAGAAGACGGACCATGTTCAAGACGATGTCCTGCTTGGCGTTATACTCTTGGGAATGACATCGGTTTGTCTCCGCCCCAAGGTAGCTTTACTCTATTTACAAGCTGACTGTCCTCCCTAGGCCTGGCACAATTCTTCCGCGACTGGTGTATCTCACCTATTCGGTTGCCGCCAGCTATTCAAAGCATGGATGGTCTCCAACTCTTTAGAAGACGCCTCAAAACGTGCGTCGATGGGTCAGAAGCAGTGCTTCCTTGTCTCATCTATGATATACTGGGAAGCCATGAGTTCATTCATCCTTGACCAGGACACAGCCGCTTTATCATACTTGGACGTCTTCTGTCAACCAAACCTGCCATCACTCATCTATCCATGTCCTTGGACAGGTGTGGGGACCCCAGTTTTTGTGTTTCTGGCCAAAACGGGTATCCTACTCAGGAATAGGAGAGTCTTGCGGAGTCTACGCGTTTTCAGGTCGGGCGAGGCCCATCAAAGAACCCTTTACGCGGAGCTTCTCGAAGATGCTGCAGCTCTAGAGCAAGATATCATCAAGTTACGAATCCCGTTCGTTGGTCTGATCGAGGATGTGGGCGACCCGTGTACACCACCCGATCACTTTCTAGCCATTGCTCGCTGTTACCGTTTGGCCACTCTGCTTGAGCTATATCGAGGATTTCCCGAATTGATCAAATCACAGACGGTTGTGGGGCAAGCCGTGGAGATTCCCACGGGTGAATACGACGACAAGACGCACTTGATACTCGGCCTCGCGTTTGGAATACTGGGGATTCTGGAGTCAATACCCACTGACTCGGGCACAATCTCGATTCAGTTACTGGCCTTGTTGATTGCCGGCAGTGCTCTAGGTATGCCTCCCGGACAATGCCAAACCACTACTTCCGAGGGGACACCATTTCAACAAACTGTGATGCGGTGGCGAAGTTTTGTCCGACAACGCATCCTCTTTATGTGTGTTGCTATAGGCTTGCGCCCAGTGAACCACTCTGCTCTCATCCTAGAGGAAGTCTGGTCACGGATGGATATGGAGATGGCTCGCACTAGTGATAGTGGGGGAGTGCTTGCTAGCAAGGTACATTGGCTTGATGTTATGTCCGAGAAGAAGTTGGAGACCATATTTGGGTGATCTTATGGAGCTCTGCGGAGAAATATCCTAGGTCATCCCAGCACATTTTATTCCCTCCATCACCATCAATGAACCAATTCTCAGCTTAAACCTCTTTCCGTGCTCTCCAAGAGCTTACAGCTTTGCCCTCTGATCGCAGAAAAACGCCAGAGCGTACGTCTTGGTGGAAAACGAAATGGTGGACCCCTTAGTGAAGAGCATCACGTCACCGGGCCTCGCCGTTACCGTCGCACCCGTCTCATCCCGAACTTCACATTGTCCTTCGATGAAATGCTTCGCCTCATCAAACTCATACGTAAAGACGCATGGCTTGCCCTTCTCAATGCGGAAGAAGCCTGCGGATATGGGAGTTGTTGAGCCGGAGTCGCTCGTGGAAACGACGTCTTGGAAATGTGAGTTTACCAATGCTCCCTCAAGTAGAAGACGGGTTTACTCACCTCCTCCAAAGGCATTGCCAGATTCATCCATCTGAGGTGGCTTGATAGCCGCAGCTTGTGGCTTGTAAACAAAAGGCATGGTGGCGAGATGGGAGTGCGTTGGTGAAATGACTTGCAGGCTGGTCAACGTAACAAGGGATCCGCCACTATCTATTTGAATCGATTCATATAACAAGGTTAAAACGGTACCCTTGTTCTCAATTAGAAGCTATTACTAAAAGAGTTTAATAGTACGGGCTCGACAAGTCGTCGTGCGTCTATCCTGCGTGTATTGGACCTCGCACTTTTTGTCCAAAATAGGAAAGGGGGTAACCCACACGCATTACAGGGGACTTGCCGAGCACGGAGGCCGACCGACCCTCACAACTTAAAGACACAATAGCAATCAATTGCATTCTATCAGATCCCCTCGATTTTCTGTTTTCTGTATCCAGTTCTTGTCCTTCTTTCACTGCAGCCTGCACCATGCCTACCAGTCGAGAAGGCTATCTTTGGACGCCTAGCGGAGACACAACCGGCCTCACCACCGATGCCGTTGTTAGTGGCACACCAGACTCCTTGATCCGTGACAAGTATGATGTCGTTGTCATCGGAACCGGTTTTTCTGGTCTCATTGCGGCTCGGAACCTCTCTCGCAACCCAAATCTCACAGTCCTACTTCTCGAAGGCCGGGACCGTATTGGCGGAAGAACATGGACTGCGAAAGCTCTAGGGGAAGAGTTTGAGATGGGAGGAACTTGGGTACACTGGTAAATAATTTCCCATCTACTTCTATGACACATACTGATGGTGTTTCTCTAGGAACCAACCTCACGTATACGCCGAGTTGCACCGCTACGGGCTACACTCCAACCTAAAGACCTCCGCCGGAACGCTCGATGCCAAAACGACGTTATACACAGCTGCTTTCTCAACTCCCAACAATCTTGAGGGTGAGGACGTCAATTCGGCTGTCCAAAGGGTAGCAGATGCCTTCTTCGCCATCGATGGCCTGACCAGTCGCGATCTCATGCCCTACCCTCACGAACCATTCCGACAACCCGTTCCATGGCTCAAATACGATCATCTCTCTGCCAAGGACCGTCTTGACCAGCTTGATCTGCCCCAGATTGAGAAGGACCTATTCGATGCCATGGTTAGCTCCTTTGGCTCAGCTCCTTGCTCTGAATGTGGTTTTACCGAAGCGTTGCGCTGGTATGCACTTGGAGGGCACACCATGGCTGGCGTTTTCGAGCTTGCCGGTGTATATAAAATCGGCAAAGGAGGAATCTCTCTCTCGCTCGTTCCATCCTCACCGAGTATCATGGACACTTGCTGTTTAGTACTGTCCTTGAAAAGGTTGAGCAGAGCAACTCGTCTGTCACTCTGACTGCAAAGAATGGCAGGCGGATCCAGGCAAGCCAGGTTATTTCAACAATCCCTTTGTGAGTCCCCCCACACCAAATAGGAGTTGTGAGCTAACCATCGCCAAGGAATTGCCTGTCGGATATTTCCTTTTCGCCCTCCCTGTCGCCACTTCGCCAAGAGGCCATCAAAGCTGGCCACATTAATCAAGGAGCAAAAATCCACTTCAAACTTGGCCAAACCGAGCCAGGCTTCTTTTCAATGGCAAGTGGCTACGGAAACTCACCATGGTGCTTCTCCTTCTCCGACCACAATGGAACGGCCAAGAAGGATGGCACCTACTGCATCGGCTTCGGCTATAACGGACATCTCACGGATCCTCGCGCCTCAAACCACATTATTTCTACTTTCAAACAGTACCTGAAACCCGAGGCCGATGTCAAGGCGTACCTGACGCATGACTGGATGAATGATAGCTTTGCCAAAGGAACTTGGAGCTGTTGGGGCCCGAATGCCATGTCCAAGTGGCTCAAAGAGCTGCAAAAATCAGATGGAAGAGTCCACTTTGCTAGTGCTGATTGGGCTGATGGGTGGAGAGGATTCGTTGATGGTGCTATTGAGAGAGGTGTGGTTGCAAGCCGGGATGTTGAGCGGTTGCTTCTGGAGGAGCAAGTCAAGTCCAAGATCTAGATCCAGACCCTCACCTGCCTCTCTATGATTCCATTCTTGTTGTACTCTACGTACTTTATAGTTTATATGTCAGTCAGCCAGAACACCTACGAAGCCCAGCTGTGTCTATCCACCATTCTAGTGAGGAGTCTGTGTTCTCATGTGTATGTCATCACGTGATGTTCCCACAGGCAGCAACCCTGAATCGCAATCTCACCTCACTTTATGACTCTTCTTCTAAACACAACCTTCCTGGATACACTAACTGGGGATCTTCCCTCACTCGCACGATATGTCGACGAGGTTCCCTCTCTTTTTGAGCTTCCCCAATGAGATCCAAGAGCTCATCTGGGACGCTGCAGTTCGCCCTGTTCCGGGTCGTCAACACGTGCAAAGATTCATCATCGTGGATCACTACTTCAACCTGGCGAACCCCCCATACCCCATTTCTGGGGATTTCGTCAGATTTGGGCGCCGGGACGGGCCATGGTTTGGCTTTTCTCTTGCTCTCCCATGGCATGATCCGCAGGGCAACCCCAATGAGTCTGTCTATGCGATGGATAGTGGCCTTTGGACGGCCTGTACTGCGTCCAGAGCTGCGATGGTACGGCGATTCAAGAAGAATGAGTGGTGGTCCGATATTCCACACCACGGACCCACAGCAAGATTCGCAGAAAAGGAAGCATATGCTGGCCAAGATGATGTCTTTCACTCAGCGACGTACAAGACCCGTGAAGGGGAAAGCAGATACATCACAATCAGCACCGAAGATCTTACATACCTGGACCCACGGCATTTGGACTCGATAGACTGGTTTCATCATTACGCCGGGGACCCTATTCCTCTTATCGAGTATCGTGGAGAAGATGGCGCCAGCTTCCTTGGATTTAACATTGGTATCGACTTTGATCCCAGGATGATGGATACGCTCGCCAATCGGCCAGTCCACTACTGTCGGAGAGACTTGGGCATGCATTCTATGTCTATAATCGACATGGTTGATGTTCTTCACGAGTCTGCTGCAAGGACACTTTGGTTTATCGACCACCGGCTTCGACGACGATCACCAGAGAGTGCAGGCTCGACTTCAGATATGCACTCTGAAAAACCAGAAACAGAGGTTCCGAAGTCAACATTAACTCCAGATGCCAACCGGCAAATCTTCCACGCCGACGGTTACATCTTGGTCGAGGTTCGGAGAGAAGATATGGGATTGTGGGCCATCGATATCAACAACGAACCCGACAACGATTCCTGCACTGTCTTTGACTTTTTCGATCTTTTGTTTCAGACTGCAAATGGGAGACTGGAAATCCAAGATTCAACTCAAATGCGGGTGTTGGCATATCAAGGCACCTCGAATGAATCTCCGAGTCATCGAGGGCCATACGAAATCACGCCAGACCCTTCATGTCTGACATGCTATCCAAAGGAGGACACCCGCCGGGTTCGTCCGGTTAAGCCGTCGACGGGTATAGGTTCTGATGATAATATATCACTAAGCGACTTTAATCTCTTTGATTCTGAATGAGCATCGGTTAATGAAGAGAGATTTCCTACAATAATCATAATTCAATATCTGACTATCGTCGTGAGATAAGTGACAACGGTAGTAGTGAGGACTTTGTCGCTCTATGTGCTATTCACACTATGGATGGCTTACAAGGGCATACCGTTGCTTTGACTTGATTGATCACTTTAATTAACTTTAGTAACCCGCCTGGCACCACCATCAGTGACCAGATGTTCGTTTAACGTAGGCGTATCAGAACGCTCATCTTGCTATATGTAGGCCTGCAATACCTCATCCTGTTCAATCACCACCACGTCACCCAACATTCGACTCCGGACCACAAAAAGCACAACTATAAACTCTTTTCAAGCGGCTAAGTTTAACAAAAACCCCTCATCGAGCGATACCATGTTATGGCAGATCTGCAAGAGCTTGAATCCGCCGCAGTTCATGGCTTGCTGATGCTGTATGGGGGGGTCTGCTGGTGCCTCCAGCTCCGCTATGGGTAACGATGCCCCTGATCCACCCGACAATGGAAATGGCGGCAAAGATGGCGACGAAGACTACCAAGACCCAGTTGATGGCGGCGGTGGCGGTGACGAAGACTCCTCCTCGTCCGAAGACAATTACAATGGACACAACACAATATGCTGCAAGTGTGGCAAGTCCAAGACGAACCGAGGAAGATACTGCCCATCCTGCGCTAGCAAACGACGAGGCAAGAAAGCGAAAAAGGCAGGCAAATGCAGAGACTGTCCGAAACGCGCTTTGAAGGGCTACGCACGCTGTCGTGGCTGCTTAGGCAAGCAACGGACGGGGAAATGTACGTGTTGCAAGAGAAGACCACCCGCGGATGGCCTTACGGTTTGCCTGCCATGCAAGCCAAAGGTGGATGAATCAAGGGAGAAGCAAAGACAGGCACGCAGGAAAGAAGCACAAGACCGCGAGAAGAAGAAGAAACGTTAGGGCGCCGTCCATGTATTAGCTATGCCTTTAATACCACTCAGTCTCTCCTTCGGCTGTTAAAGTAGCCATCCTAATTACCCTGAGCAGTGAGGTAGTCTCCAAATATATTGCTTACTAGGTTGGCTCGCCTGTGCCATGTTCCACATGAGCCAACGGGTAGATGACTCAAACTCAGTCAACCAAATCATAAAAACCAGATTCTAGGATTTCTAGTCTCTAGCCTATAGACTAGATGAAATATCGTCTCAAGCGCGCATAGGAACATGCTCTGTTTTTCGCTGGTGATTCAAGCAACAAATGCCTAGAGTGTTCTCCAGTAACTAAATAATTCTCAATGGTGTACCATGAAAAGAAGGAAAATGTCTTCGTCATTCAGCATATACCGGCTTAGTCACAAGTGCTATGCAGAGTACCTCTCTTCCCGCCTTATGCGCTATTCACTCTCTAGATGGCGCCCAGGGGGTATGCACATCAGTGGCCCAGCCCCTGGCAGCACCAGTGACCAAATGCTCGTCCAACACACAGTGACGCAGGGTACAGTATCGGAGTTGGTTACAATGCCTTATAGGGTCGTTGATAGCGCGGCCTACGCCATCGCCACCAACCTGGGTGCTCGACACTTATCTCCAGATCAACAAACGCATCCGAGATCTCATGTCGAGCTACTGAATACAGTAACATGAGCAACTCAAACAATCCAACCCTTTTACCAATCCGATCCATTCCATGGTGTATCCAAAGAAGAGAAAGACGCAGTTAATGCGATGATTCTGATGAGGCAGGGGCCAGCCAAAGCCTCCAGCTCTAACAAGGGAAAGGGAGTAGCTGATCCTGATGAAGACCTAGAGGGAGATGGTCAGCAAGCTGGCCCGTCGAGTAGCTCAAAATGCGAGGGCTGCGGTACGTCAATATCTGAGACCAGGGGTGAGCCTTTGTGCGCACCCTGTTGGGGCAAGGAAAAGAGGAAGAAATTGAAAGCAGAAGGCAAGTGTTTGAGCTGCGGAAAACCAACAGTGGATGGGAAAGCACGGTGTGTCGAGGGTAGACTCAGGGACGCCCGATATCACGCCCAGGATAAAGACAAACGTGAGGCAGCAAAGGAAGCGGGGTTATGCAGCCGTTGTCGCAAGAAGCCAGCCGACCCGGAATATAAAACTTGCAAGGAGTGCAGAGAAAAGGACAAGATCCGCAAGAAGTATCAATCCTAAGTACCTAGACTGGGAGCATTAGTTAGTTCCTACCGGGTGAAATGCCATACTCCCTCTAGCCTAAAGAAAAGCCAAACAAGTTTCAATACTGGTAGTCTTTATTATTTTGTACCATAGTAGACATCCTTGTGGATTTTCTGTCTCCCGTGTTGCCTCCCACGCAGTCCCATGATGTTACTGAGTCATAGCACTCCGAAAGGCACTATCAGACCGTTTGTCGCTGGACTCTGTATCTGATGCCAAGCGTGATATCTAGTGGCCGATTTTAAACGGGGCTACCATGTACACAATGAATACGCCTTCATGATTCAGCATGTGTGGGATTAGTTACGAGTGTGATGCAGAGAACATTCCACTTCATATCCTATTCACTACATATATGTCCCTTATACGAAGGGCACGCACTTGTGTGAACTTTGTCAATCACCTCAATTGATAGCAGTGACCTCCCAACTAACAACACCAGTGATCAGATGTATCGGAACGTGCATGTATGTGCTATATATGAGTTCCCAACAGCATAGTTGATACCTCTCCCGCTCATCTACTAAGCACCTATCTCTAGACCAATAATAACAGAACGAAAGCGGTTATCGAGTCGCCCAACTTGTCGCCATGCCTCAAAAATCTGCCAAGGGAAAGGAAAGGGAAATCGATCATGATCTGACTGAAACCGACCCTGATCTCACCGAGACTGACCCTGACTTGACCCAGTCCGACCCTGATCTGATTGACACAGATGACTACGCAGCAGACAATGAGCAACGATATTCGGGCTCAGTTAACCTATTGAGGGCTGCGCTGCAACTAAACGATGAGCAACAAGTTGGCCCCTCACGCATCTTTTATTGCAACAAATGTGGCGATTACCTGGATGGTCGCATTGGGCCGTTGTGCTTGAACTGCGTAGGTAGTGAAAGCCAAGGGTCCTGGAAAGTCCAGAACAAACGACTCCTCACCAACGAAGCATACAAGAGAGCCAAGGATGCAGGGCTTTGCTGCTATTGCCGCGAGAGACAAGCCGATCCGGGACATTCGTCTTGCACGCCATGCAGGCAAAAGAAGAAGGAACAAGAGGCTGACAGAAGAAAAAAGGCGAAGGAAAAGAAGATTGAAGAGAAGAGGAGGAGCGAGGAGAAGAGCAAGCAGAAGAGCAAGGATAAAAGCAAGGACAAGAAAAAGAACAAGAAATAATGGAGGATCTCGCCATATCGCAACCCTCTGCTTGGGTTGACTTCCTGCAGTCTTGGTCCAACGCTTCATCTAGTCGCTTCTCAAAAGAGATAGTTAAACTCCAGAAAACAGAACCAATCTTACACGTTGCAAGCTTTATCCCTTTGTGTTATGGTAGTGGAGAGGTTCGTGGAGGCTCACAGCTACCCTGTATTTCCACCACCCATAATGCTATCAAACGCTGCTTTTCTGAACTCTGCAAAGTGGAAGTGACGTAATCTCGCAGCTCCTGCAACCCAAAAACCGGCAGTATTTTGGATCAAGGCAATATAAATGCCGTTTTCTCTCGTCATCTGTAGAATGCTTGGTTTCTTCAAACAGTTCGTATAGATCACGCCAAGCAATTGGAAATATCAGACCATGTACTGTGCCGTTCGCTTACGATGGCCCCTGACCGCGATTCTCGCCGAAGCTCCCATGTAACAAAAGAATACGTTTTCATGATTCAGTATGGCCAGTATCTCTGGCGATAAGGTAGAAGGATACAAAGTAACAAGAGGTCCGCCTAGAACACCGGAATATGCTCAAGTCAAGTCGGTAAATCGTCTTTGTCAATCTCGGAGCGACTCCTCGAAAACACTGCCGGCAGTGTGGAGGCAGACCGCGTACATGGCGTGGTCGGAACATTAGGTCAATACGCCCATTACGTTCCCATTGATTTCCATGATTAAAACTCCAACACTTCAAAAATATCCCCTATTTGACCTCGTTGTTGTTGGGGTCGGCCAAACACGAGTGGTGCTAGTATATCCATATCGGCATCCTCGGCTTCAAAGCTCATCGTGGAACTGGTAGAGATCGATCGCAAAGACGACATGGACGAGGGAGACGAGGTTTTCGACTTAGATGGAGGAGTAGTAGGCGCGAGGTATGCAGACAAGAGAGCGTTCAGGTCGGGGCCGCTGGCAAGTGTGGGCAACACAGGTCGACTTATCCTCCTGTAATGTTTCGGACCGGAAGGCATGGCAGTTCTCGGACGAGACGGTGATGGAGCTGGTGCTGAAGAAATTCGCTTGCTCTTTGACCTCGAGAGCATTCGAGAGAGCTTGAAGGAACGACGAATGGAAGACGCGCGAGCGGCCGAGATGGGCTTCTTTGAGTCAGGATGTTCAAAGAGCTCGACGCCATGAGAAACAGGAATGTTGCTAGGGACCGTGTTGTTAAATTCGACCAATAACGAGTGAATCTGAGCCTCGTCGAGACCCTCGACCAGCTCAAAGAGCGACGAGCTCGACATCGGACGTTCAAACTGAGCCATGATGATGGATGTGGATGTGGATGAGGATGGGGCCGTGTGCCATCCGGTATTGAAACCGTTGGTTAACAAAGAAAGAGAAAAAAGAGAGAGTGAAATGAATGGATTGGATGGCAGAGCTTCATCAGGAGCTCTAAAAGGAGTTGTGGAGACATCATGGAGGAAATTAAAAGGGCCCCTGTGGAGTGTTGATTCGCGCGTCTGAAACTCACGACCGCGGCGAGACTTGACCGGAATGGGCTCGGTTATCCGCATGGGGTAAGACTGACCGGAATAGGTTATCAAGTGGGGATAGCGTGGCACGGCAGTTTGCTAATTAATGTCGATTGCAATTAATGTAAAACATAAAATAATTCCTTTCATGAACATCGGAATTATTTGAGTCATGTTAGTTTAAATTTCTCCGCAAATGATTGTTTGTTATGATGATGTATGGCCAAGAGGTATGAAGCAAAGAATGGCAATTAAACTCACTTATCTCAAGGTGTATAGCTTTCTCTGCTCGAAACCACCCTTCAACAGCTCTCCATACATTACTCCATGCACATAAGATTCCCCAACCAGTGAATGCAATTCATTTTCCTCAGGCCGCACAAGATACGCCGCATTTCCTCCAATAAACACACAGACTTCGTCCCCAACCCTGGTATCAAGTGGACCAACACCAACATAACCAGTCGACGTTAAAAAAGTTCGTCGCGTGTGTAGACGAAGTAGCGTTGCCGAATACCACGGGTCGGCGATTGTCGACTCATTGCCGTTTGCGAGTGATTGTAGGAGCTCATCAAGATCTGCTTCGCATTCGGTTCCCCATTCCGGATACGGCACTGAGTCAAACCATAAGGTTCCATCGAGGATGGCGATTCTGGATGCTTCAGCGCCTTCGCGGCCCACATGGATTCTTGGTGAGCGGTCACAGAAACGTCTGATGCTTTCGACGTAGGAAGTCACCGCTGCTTTGTCAACTTTTTTCAGCCAATTTGGATCCCAAGGCTCTCCCGCCTCTTTGATCGTATCGATGTATATCCCCTCCAACGCCACAAGATCATCAGAAGGAAATGTCGGCGTCGAAGTTTGGCCACCCGATGCGTCAAAACAGGTTGACCACGGTGGCTGGGCACAAGGATGTCGTACTTCCATCGCCCAATCTGGCACCCAACTCGGGAGAGACTTGATCTTTTTCGGGGTTTGGCAGTACAACAGTACATCGATGTCGCCCTGTAGTAGCATCTTGCGTACAGTCTCCTTGTACACTTCTTGAACCGACATGGAGTAATCAGGAAATGTGTCTAAATGGTCCTTGTCGGCAGCTAAGTTCAGTAATGCAAAGACTCGATCCCTCGGATCTGATGAGTAAACCGAGTTGTAATCCACCTCTAGTGTAAGAGATGTGGCGATGACCTTGAGCAAGGGATCCGCGTACGACGACTCCGTATCTCTTGATGGTGGCCGGCACAACGCTCTCCTCGTAAAGAGATTATAGACATAACTGCTGAGCGGGCTTTCAAACACAAAATGGTAGTTCCGCCGGATAATGTCGAGTCCCTCGATGGGTTTCTTGCGGGAGTGACGCCGAAAAGTGTCAACAGCCCACAGGGTGGCGGTGATGAGCTCGGATTTGACAATCCAATCACCGCATGCTACAGCGACGCGTCGACCAACGGCAAACTCTTGCATGACCCAGAGCCGTGTCCAATATCTTCGTTCACAAAAGGCATGAAATGCCTCTTTGGCGGCAACTAGGTCCACGGACCCTTCTTCGCCGTATAGCTTTTTCAAAGCATCCATGTCCCTTTGGCGGAGAGCCCGACCCGTGTCTCGCATCAGACGACAGATGATATCGCTTTTTTCGTCTCCATTTCCGAGCCAGGAAATGACTTGGTCTGCATCGCTGTAAATGTTGTGCATCTGGTGAACTTGGTGGCTCTTCTCGTTCTCGTCAACTTGATTGATGCAGAGTTGATCCACCCATAGCCATCGGGGTTTTTGGCGGAATCGCAGTCGACGGAGCGCATTTTCGACAGTTTGACTGATTTGAACCTTGTTCCCATTCGCTATCACATATTCCTTTTTGGCCTCTGGTGTAGCCCAAACGTATGATAGGGCGGTATAGGGTGGGCAATCACCGCGAAAGTGCTCCTCAATGTCGCAAACAAGGTTATCTGTGGCAGAAGTTCCATTATCCTTTGACGGCTGGAGTTTGATCAGTCTGAAAGAGCGATCCGGGTCTACAAGAGAGTGATAACTGATCTTGGTGTCCATGTTTCAGGTTGTGTCAGCTTGAAGATCACACTCAGCTCCTCTTCAGCCCTAAATTGGGTGAACGTGCGTTATCCACTTGGACAGGGGTGGTTTGGCTGGCTAATAAGATGTCTTGTTGTAATTTTAACCCTGGCTTAGCCGGGACTACTGATTGACGGCAAAATTGATAACTGATTGATAGACTTCAGCTGCTCGCCCCCAATCACGAACTCCTTTTGAGCTTCACTCTTCTCGCTGGTATCTCTTACAAGCGATGATAAAAGTACGCCAGCTTAGAGAAAGCATGAAAGCTGAGGTCTTTTAGTGGCGCCCTGAGAAGTTACAAGAGGCGCGGACTGAATGTAGGATAGCGATCTGTTGTCACCGGAAGGAGTCAATGGTGCTAAAAGAGAGGGATGTCCTTGTTACTATAACTTATGTCTAGTAGAGGTTTAGGCCAGTATAATGGCTTGGTACGGCTAGTACTTACGGAGAAATGACACTCCTACACGAGGAAAAGGGACTGTGCTCTCCTATGGTAGATATAACAAAACCAACGAAGATTTTCGACTTAGTGTAGATACGGTAGCATAGCATAGACAAGGGGAGACTGACTGGCTATGATAGATGGACCCTTGGATGGTGATTTTTGTGTTTCTCGCTATTTTATGCATCAAGTACCAATGGCCAGCACACAACCATCTGAGAAAGAGAATCTTTCTCAGCTGTGATTCACGAAAGACACCTGTGAGAAGCAGCCGCACGCGACCTGGCAGTGCTGCAACACACACAAACACAATCACCCAGCGGACACACGTTGCCTTCATCTCCTTCAAATTTTCAGAAACTGAACAACAAGTGCTTGATACGCAATTCGTCGAAAAGAGGTCTGCCTACTCTTCCCTTGTCGCTGTAGGAAGCTGGCAGCCATGGGTGACGCTCAACCTCCAGCGAGCCTCTCTGCAGTTAACGTCACTGACTCCAACAATGGCGAAGGGGACACGTCCTCCGATGACGAAGCCGCTGCGAATATGAGCGACAACGACATTTGTGCGGCCCTTGGCCTGGAATGGGTTAGCACAAGGAGCAAGAGTCGTGTAGGTGATGCTTCCTACATAATATATCTGGCGACAAAACAATGGCCATGGGAGTGGGTTGGCAACAATCCGCCCAAGGAGTGGACAGTCGCCATGGTCGCAAGTCTATCCCTGGTACTTGGACATGTTGCATGGGGCGAACCTGGATCAAGCGGTCCTGAATGCAAGCACACCGTGGAGGACGTGAAAGATTCTATCCTAGGCTTAGGCAAGCTATCAGGGAATGGTAGACCATTGACACAGAGCGACATCGTTGAGGCACTGTGGTGTTTCAGGCTACGAGGAAGGAAGCCCAACCCAGCCGTAACGGACAAAGGCAATGGACCTTGCGTGGGTAGCTCAGTAGAGCTGGAGGAAGCAGTGGACCAGAACAATGAAGAGGTGGACCAAGAGCACGCGGATGACTCTACCACGGAGAGCAAACAACACAAGCGCACCAGCGATACGAAGGATGAGCGCCACAAAAACAATAATGGACAGCCTGGGAAGGGTTCCGAAGCGATGGCCTCGCCTGTCTCCAGCTTTAACAGCCCCAATCGTGTTGCCATTCCCGAAAAGTTGGCTAAACAAATGAACTCGGCTCAGCTCAAAGTCAAGACTGTACTTCCCAACCATAGTCTCCCATCTTTATTAGCCCCGTCAAAGAAGCGCGCTCATCCAGATGATACATCTCCGGACCCAACTATTGCAGCACCTGACAGGCCTGCTCAAAAGCGTTGCTTGGGTATGAACAAGGTTAGTCATCCTTCCATGCACACACCTCGTAGCCCGTACTGACGCCCACAGTCAACTGACGAATCCGAACTTGTCGTTCCCCCTCTCAAAGACACAGCTGCGACAATGACTAAAGAGGAGGAGTTGGCAACGCTTCACACAGTGTTCAAAAGAAGAGAGGCTGAGTCTAGGCGAGAAGCCACGAACATGATTGTGAAAGCCCGTGTCTTGAGAGACAAACTGAAGGAACAAAATGAATCTCTGAAGGCCGGAAACATTGCCACGCATGAGTCCCGAGCGAAACTGGAAATCTATCAGTATGCCCGAAGTGAAACGGCAGACAGACTTCATACACTACGACAGACGATCGGGCACTACCAGGCAAACAAAAGATTATTGGAAACAATCGACCCTGAAACGCACGAATTGATCACGAAGGGCCATGAGCGACGGTTGAGCGAGATGAAACAAGAACTTGATAGCGCCGAGGCGCGTGTTCAACGGGGCCAGCGAGTTGTCGACGCTGAGGTGAAGGAAGCCAAAAAACGCATTGAGAAAGACGAAGCCGAGTTGTGCTGGACGGAGGAGACTGCGGCACAGGCTGAAATTGAGGAAAAACGATGGTTTTGTATCAAGAGTCTCTCTGCTATGGAAGCGGATGACCTGGGGAAGGTGATGGCGAGCTTTGAGAAGGAAGGGCAGGGGCTTCTTGAGCGTCTCAAGAAGCGTGATTAACTCTGAGGTGACCTTGGGAATCTTTGAGAGCGCAAGACTTTTTGGACGCCAATGAATCGAACCGATGCGCCAAAAAAAGATGCAGTGTGGATGGGATTTGGAGTGATGGAGAGTCTGAGAGCGAGCTGGGGGCAGCACAGGCCAAGTGCTCACATTGGGATTCAGGGGGAGACAAAATTCACAGGGCCATTTGACTGTGATGGTTGCCGGAGCTCTCCCTTGTGACTTAGCAAGGGATGATGCATCTATCACGATGCCTTCTACGGATGGATTTAATTCCATTGCTGCATTAGCAACTGGATTCCTTCACATTGCGTGACTGTTGGTTCTTCTGGGTTCTGCATGACACGAGGTTAAATCCCCTTTCCCACCAAACAAGTTTTTCAGAGTTTTACAGGGACATCTCAAAGGATGCAAAACAGCGTGATTACACATGCTCAAGTGGACTTGTTGCTAATGTATTACTTGGAAGATTATTAACATGAACTGAACATCTGCCACGCAGACATATTACTTCATCTCAGAACTACGCCTCAGTAACCATGCACTCACAAATGGCCTTGCCCGAAGTCGGCACACCATTCACCTTGTGCCAATCCGTAGCAAGACAAACAACATGGTTGCTCGAAGGTCCAAACGCGCAGTCTCCCTTCCAGTCACCACAGTCATCAGGCGTAGAACATTCGACCTCTGGTACGTCGGCGTTGGGGTTGGTGCCCTTTGGCGGGTCGGCGGGCTTCTCGCGGATGAGGCATTCGCAGATGGCCTTCCCGGATGTTGGAATGCCGTTTACGTCGTGCCAGTCGGTGGCGAGGCAGACGACGTGGTTGTTATCGTTGGCGAAGTGGCAGTTTCCTTCCCAGTCGTCGCAGTCGTCGGGAGTGGAGCATTGAACTTCGGGAACGTCGGCGTTGGGGTTTGTCGCGGTTGGTGATGGGGTCTCTTCCTTGGTTGGCGTAGGAGAAACGGAGGAGGGGAAGGTGGTGTAGTCGGTGCAGTGGTACGAGATCAGAGGGGCAGTAGCGTAGAAAACCTGACCTTCAGTGGTGGTGGAACACTGGCAGTAAGGAGTAGCGACGCGAGGACCACCGTGGTTGACGCAGATAACTGGGCCAGTGAAAGGGGGCTTGGTAGTGGTTGGCTCGGCAGAAGTGGTGTCAGGAGCGGAAGTAGTGGTGATGACAGAGGTCCTGAGAGTTGTGGGGGGGCGAGTAGACTCGGTAGTGACCTCGGAGGTCTCAGAAGTAGAAACGGCGGTGGACTCAGTAGTCTCGGTGAACTGTGTTGACTCTGTGGCCTCAGTGGTTTCGGTCGAGCTTTGAGTAGTTTCGGCAGTCTCAGTTGAGCTCTGAGTGGTTTCCGTTGATTGGGTAGACTCGGTAGACTGAGTCGTCTCAGTAGATTCAGTCTGGGTAGTCTCGGTAGTGGTGGAAGTAGCCTCGCTGGTAGTGCTGGCGCGGGTCACAACCAAGCACTCCTCAACAGGCGAATCCTCTCTCTTGCGCAGACGCTGAGCCACAGCCTCGGCAGCCTGATTTGGCTCAGGGTTTTGAGGTTCAGGAGCTCGAGTTTCCTCAAGAGGCTGGGTTGCGTCAGGGGCGGGAGCGTCGCTAGTGGTAGCGAATCCGCTCAGCTGAATACCGCTGCCACCAACGATAAAGTCACGCCAAGTCACGAGTCCGTCCTCGACCCAGAGTCTCCATCGACCCATGGAAAAGGCCCAGCTACCGCCAGGAGTATCCTCAGGGGTGATGATCATGTCCTGGAACATGTCGACCTCGAGGATGGCTCGACCCCAGGTGCCGATGGGCTCTGTGGAGTCAATTCCGTTGGTGCGGGTGTAACCCAAGAGATGGCCGCTAGAGCCGGGGATGACACCGACGAGACTGTCAGCGAGTCGTTGGGCGCGCGCCTGGTATCGGAACAAGGTGGTGATGCCGGTGGGATCGTTCAAGACGTCGGTGAAGGGGGTGAGGACAAAGACGATGGGGTTGTTGCTGGCGTGCAGCACACCGGGGTTGGCGTCATCACCGACTAGCGAAGTGACACTTCGAGCGTTGTCAGTTCCATCGCGGAGAGCTTCAAAAGCGTTCCTGTTGAAAGACTCATCATCTGTCCAGTTCCAGTCCGCGTCGATGAACACGGGGTTCTCCCAGATGTGTGACAGATAAACACCCTTGTCGGAAACGATGATGACGGCGGTGCAACCGTAAATGCCGTTGACACCAGCAAAACCTTGACCGATAGCAGGATAGTCGAACCAATGACCAGAGGCATCTCCGATCTGACTGACCCAGAGAGGGTTCAGGGAAGCAATGTAGAAGGGGTTAGGAGTCGTGTTGTGCATAAACACACGACGGTCCAAGTCCCTCTTTGCGGATCCGCTCTCAGCACGAGGCGTGGGAGAAGTGATGGGGTTGCTACCAAAAGCTCCAGCACCAGTCGGGATCTCGGAGGTGGTGATGGTGGACACAGCGGCACAGTCAACCTTGGTCGAGACAAGTGCCATGCTGGCGCCGCTAAGGGGGGCAGGATCCATCGGGCAAGCATCGCCGCCACCGCAGGAGCCAGAAGCACAGGGGGTGATGGCAGCGGCCGTGCCAGTAGTCGAGATGACAGTAGTAGCCTCAGTCACGGAGCAGCCAGTAACTTCAACGGTAATGGACTCGAAGCAAGTCTCTGTAGTCTGAACATTACCATCTTCGGTGATGGTGGTTGGCTTGCAGATGATGGTTACGTGCTCGGCAGTGTCGTCTGTGCAAGGAGAAGTAGTTGTCGACGTTGGCTCTTCGGTGGTGGACTCTTCCTGTTCGGTAGACTCTTGCTCACTCTTCTCATCGGTCTTGTCCTCGTCCTTTTCCTCCTCAGTGAGATCCTCAGTCTGAGACTGAACACCGCCGGTAGCTCCAGTGACAGCAGGAACGTTGCCAACCACGATGTTGCCCGAGATGTCAGTGAGGTCCTTGGCGATACAAACCAGGCTGTTGATGATATCGCCAATAGGTCCAAGCAGACCTCGCTTCCTCTTTCCGGCACAATCCTGGTTGGGGTCTCCACCCAGACTCACAATCACGGCGATAATGTCGTCGTGGACATCGTCAACCTTATCCTTAGTCTCGTCCTTGAGGTTCTCGGGGTCATCCTTCCAAGAGTCGATGATGGGGAGGAGACCCAAAATCTCGGTCGAGACGGAAGAGACAGCTGAGGTGGCAGCAGCACCTGTAGCTGTTGTGAGGACTGGAGGCTGAGTGATGGTGGGTTCGTTGGTATCCTCGGTGGTAGGCTGAGGAGGTTGCTCGGTGGTAGTGTCGGCAGGCTGTCCAGCAGTGGTGGAAGTCTCCTCAGCCGGCTTCTCGGTGGTGGTCGTAGCATCAATTACCTGCTCAGTTGCTGTGGTGGCGTCCACGACAGGGTTGGTGGTAGTAGTGGTCTCGGGGAGTTGCTCCGTTGTGGTAGTGTCGACTGGGACGTTAGTGGTCGTTGTGGTATCCACAGGTAGCTCAGTGGAGGTTGTTGTGTCGACGGGAACTTCAGTGCTAGTGGTACTACCGGCAGAAACTTCGGTTGAAGTCGTGGTATCGACAGGCAGCTCGGTCGAAGTTGTGGTGCCAGCGGGTAGCTCAGTGCTGGTGCTGGTATCAACAGGAAGCTCAGTGCTAGTAGTAGTGTCCTGGACAGGGAGCTCAGTCGAGGTCGTCGAGGCTCCAGGGGTGTTGATTGGCTCAACAGTCTCAGAAGCGTCAGGAATCCAGCTCGAGGTTGTAGTAGGAGCAACGGGGAGCTCAGTGCTTGTTGTTATGTCCTGAGCCGGAACCTCAGATGAAGTAGTTGTACCCTGGATGGGCACCTCTGTGGAGGTGGTAGTGTCTTGGACAGGTACTTCTGTTGTCGACTGGCTACCAGTAGTGCTGAGTGTCTCGACAGCTTCGGGGCCCTCAGGGATGAAGCTCGAGGTGGTGGTCTCAGCTACAGGAACTTCTGTTGAGGTAGTTTGTTCCACTACGATGGCAATATCCGTAGTAGAAGGCTCTGCTGCTAGGGTCTCCGTAGTGGATGGCCCAGCAGGAACCTCGACGTCGGGAAAGACGTCGGGGAACGCAATGCTGGTGGTGGTGCTAGGTTGTGTTAGTCACTTAGACTTAGGACATAATTGGCAGTGGTAGAGTTACTTACGCAGCAGGGTCCGCAACGGGCAAGGCAGGATCGGGGACATCCTGAGCCGTGTAAAGAGGCAGCGATGCCAACAAGAGCAACGCGCGACCGGTCGACAATGACCAGCCGTTAGACGACATTTTGACCGACCTCAAAGCGAACGGCTAAAATGAATGACAAGTGAAGCAACTGGCTAGACTGAGAAGCAGTCTATAAAAGAGAGTGTAGCCTGTTGGTCGTCACGTCACCCAAGAAGAGAAGCGCGCTGAACAACCAACGGACAGCCAAGCTTCTATACTCATAAAGACGTCCATCAAAATAGGCGCCGGATTAGCCGTCGAACGGGGTCAGATTTTAGTCTAACGGGGCTAGAATCCTTCTGTGTTTCAAGGGAATGAAACCATGCATGCTGCTCTTCGGGGCCGAAGGACGGAATCTCCCATGGATTTCTTTGTTTCATTGCAAGTGGAAAGAACGCGTAAGGTTTAATTAGCTTGGTCCTTGGGGGCCGTGTCATGTTGATTGACAGGGGGGCTGGCAGTTAGACAGCGGCCCCACGATGGAGTGAAATTGTAATCGTCAGCCCTATAGCTCAAAGAGTGTTGAATAAGACTCTGTAGGGTACTTTTCTTTGTTCTCGTAGCGTTAATTCCAGTTTGTGACCATAACTAGGCACATCTATCATAACTCTTCGTTGATCTGTACTAAATTTGGAGGCGAGTTCTCAAGTCTTACGACTCTCCATATAAACACCATGAATGGCCACCTCGCCAAAGACTACATGGGTATACCTAACAAGGCTGGCCCTACATCTCCCGTCTCCACTGAATCAATCCCAAGAACCAACTTCATCTCATCGCTCCCCGCCTTTCGTGCATACTCGACCGCGCTGCCATAAGCGCCTCGCAGGTTAGGATCCGCCCCCTGGTTCAGCAGCCACCTCACCCTCTCCACAGCTCCGGCTAGGACGGCGTTGACGATGGGGTACTGAGCTGTCATGTGGCGGGACTGCAACTTGCCGTTCACGTCTGCGCCTTTCTCGATGAGGAGTGCCATAATCGGGATCCTGGCTTCGTCGAAATCCTTGCTGGGTCTGACTGGGGATGCGTGTGGGTTTGTGTTTGGTGGGCAGGCTCCAGCTGCGAAATATAGCGGCGAACCATTTTCCATGTCCGCCCCAGCGTCAAGGAGCTTGCGGACGGATTCAACACTGCCTCGCGATGCGGCTATTTCGAGTGCGGCGCATGAGTCTGTCTCGGGCTCACCAAAGCGATCACGGTAATCACGTTGAGCGCCTAGATTTGGGTCTGCACCATGCGTGAGGAACCACTCGACGAGGTTGTCGTCGGTAATAACCCTCGGGAGCAGTGTCGCGCCGTAGAAGCCTGGAGTGTTGGGGGTCCAGCCATGCTCTATGAGAACTTCAAATAGAGCAATCTGCCGGTCTTTGGGGGCCGACAAAACGTGCGGTGGTGTTTGGCGAGTGATGGGAGCACCATATCCGAGAAGATAACGAGCAGCGTCGATATTTCCGGCGCCAAGTGCGATCACCAATCCTTGGTGAAGAAAAGCGGGTGAGCGAGGTTCGGAGGTGATGATCGACTCGACGGCAGATAAGGGTCCATCCCGGCAGGCACCCTGAAACGAGACGAAGTCGGGATGTGAAGTGGTCCGACCATTGAAGAGGTCCAAGTCACTGGGACTTGTGATGGGGATATCGTCGTGGGCTGTGGCCATGGATAAACCTGTTGTAGCGTTGGATGAGCCCATGGCCATTTGCTGTCCCATCTGCTGGCCTTGTTGCTGCTGCTGCTGTTGTCTGGCGGCCATGGCCTGCAACTGTCGCTGCTGAGCTTGCTGTATCAGCCGCTGTCGAGCCTGTTCCTCAATTGATGACATGGTTGATCGATGATTGTGCTCTCGTTTTGCTGCTGTGCCTCGTTGAGCTTCAATTGAACGTCGTTCTTAATATTTTGCTCGTTGCCTTCATTGTGGATTGGCCATGGAAATAAGTCCGAATAAAGAGGCCGACGGAGCATGGATCGCATGAACGTTGTAGTGAGATTACGTCATTAAGGGGGCTTTTAAAATGAAGTTTCGCCAAACTGAGCTGTGCAATCAGCATCAACCTTGTTCGAAAACCGACAAGGTTCCAACTGAACTTGTGGGAATTCTCCTACGCTAGGGATCCAGGTTGTTGCGGGAGAAGATAGGTTTGCAACGTTGGGACGGCTTATATATCCGATCCAAGTGCCTCCGCCCACTCAGAGCGGTGCCCATTGGTAGCCTATTGCTGTTACTATTATTCAACAGCAAGGCACTAATAGGCTCTTGCCGTCAGGCAAACATTCGAAATGGAAGGAATGGCTAGTCAAGGATTTTTCGCTTAGCCGAGGAGCAAGCTGAAGAATTCATTGTTGAAGTTCAGGTTTCTCGTCGCTCGATAGCCAGTCGTGTGCCATTGTTGCAGGGAAGAGCAATTAAGAAGCTATCAATATTGTGAATGGGCTTGGCGAAGAGACGTGGAAACTAATTCCATTAAATGGACTCTGTGTGAGCAAGCCTGCTCTCTTATGATTGTGTTCAGGAGACGCCAGACATTGACTTTTGGTAAACTACCAAACTTAGAACCCACGTCAACCGGGGATCTAGATGTTCATCTTACCCTAGCGGAGCTAAAGGCAATTTTTGTAGTCCTCAAGTTGATGAACTCGGTTGTCCGTAGGAGAAATGCCAATTAATTCGCGAAGTATAGCTCCCACGCTACGGTTCCTCTCAAGGTCTTCCAAGTTGAGCTGGAGTGTTTATCCTTTGTAGCACTTAAAGGCACTGGCTGACACTCCAGCCAAGCGTCAGTGAATGTATCCAGTGACGTCGAAGGTAAGTTGTGCGATGGCCCCTCTCCGGCTAGGTGGAGTGTTGAGAGTCCTAAGCAGTGCCAAGTCCAAACAGAGGTAGAAAGCCCAGGTATCGGAAAGCCGTCGAAGAACAAGAAGAAGCAAAGGGGATAATAATCACGCAACTCATGAAGCACATTGCCTTTCCACGGTAGTGACAAACACGATGTTTCAATAGGTCCACTGTCCTGAAAGAGGGGGTGCCAGTCTTGGTGTTCCACATTCCGCCTGCTACTCGATCCCAACGCCGAATAATCAACCAGTCCTCGAAAGTCATATTATCTCCCATCATCTATTTACCCTGATCGGTTTCCCTCGCGCCATGCTAAGCTCATAACTCGTATCCTTGCCAGGCAAACGACGGCGACCAAAGGTACATCATTTAGCCAACTGGCTGGTATCCGGCACCACGCTGGTGCTCTTTGCGGTTCGAGAACAACCAGTAGATGATCATGCCGACGACGGGGAAGATAAAGACGACGAGGCACCAAAGAAGCTTGTGCATAGGAGGACGGTTCGACTGGAGGACCTCGACTGGAAGGCATCTGTTAGCATCATACATGAGCAAAGGTAAAGCAGACTGCGTACTCCAGACAAGAATGTCAAGAACGAGAATGATGAAGCCGATGATTCCCACCGGTGCCGTACTGCCATGGGTTGGCCTTGGTCCCTCCCCCCTCCTTCGGCGAGAGGGGCAGCAAAGGCAAGCGATGCGAGCCAGAGCTGGAGGAAGGAGATGATGGTGGCGGAAATCATGATGATGTTGGTTCTTTTTCGTTTTCGGATATGAGAAAGAGCCTTGGCGATGTTGTTGAGGAGAGGAAATGGATGGTTTTATGTCGTGCAGTCCAGGCGGCGACTGTTGTGGTCTCGCAGCCACGTTGACGTCATAGATCTTACGAAAACAGGACGCGCACGTTTTCGACCTCACATGACGGGACCTTTGGCTTCGCGGGCGCTAACGACGCGTTTGTTGATGACGTCAGTGTACGTCTAGATCGAGATCTCAAAAACAGACAACAACGGCCTGAAAAGGATGTGAATCGCAAAGGGTTTCGAAGCTCGGATAAGATTACAATGGGGGAACCCCCGTTGTGTAAACCAACAGGCTGAAAGGGCAGATGGTAGGCGCTCCAGCAGTGATGTTTGAATACAGGGTAGGCAGTCACCACTTGGTACACCTCGAACAATGAGATTCACAACGAAAAAAAAAAGAGCTTGGGTTTGGTACTCTTGTCTTAATAATAGACCGGTGGGCATAAGTGCAAATGCCAACAGTGAGGCTGTGCTTGCTAATGTTGCTGATAATAGCACGGGGACCAGGCGAACATTCATAAAAACCCTTTTGCAGCATTTTCTGGGGCAAAATTCAGGCCCTTCCTCATTTAGCCGGCCCTGACCAGCGTTGTCAAACGTCTAACCTGGATCAACGAAGTGTATCTGCTGAAGCTAACCTTGGCAATGAAACATTCTCGATTTGAGGCGTTGTCACATAATCAGCCGGCGATTCACAACTAGTTGATACGGGCATCTCGACAACAACCCGCCTCAAATCTCCTTGGGCAGTCATCATCCTGCCTGCAGTTCAAAAAAGTAAAAATTATGTATCAGTGCCATGTTAAACGCGCCCCCGTCGAGGCCTCAGCCTCATACGATGAACATCTATAATAATCTTCTTGGGATTGGGTATCTTTTCATCCTCCACCATCTGGCTGAACTTGGTCCGATCTGCCAGTCTTGACTCATCAGCCGCCTCCTCGTCCAACGCATCTAGCAGAATATGCGGCTCTGTCCACGACGATCCGAAATCAACAAGCTTGCCGTCTCTATAGTTGTCGAGCCGGATATCCATGTTGAAAACCCGCTGGCTGTTAAGCCTTACGATGTCTCCAAGAATCTGGTATAGATTGTCTTGGTTGACACCTGGATCTGTGGAGGCGAGGTCTTTGACAATGGCCCTGGGCCTGGATCCCCCCGGAGTTAAACGCTGATATTCTGGGTCCACTTGATCAATCTCAAGATCGATGTTGCGGCTTTGAAGGACTTTTTCGTCTCGTTCTTGTAAAAAGAAGAAGCCATGGCAGGGAACGACAATGTTGGGTTTTAGGTAGCCCTTCTTGATGGCGTCTTGAATTCGACCATAGGCTCTGCATTCGGCGTAGAAAGGGTCCGTGTAGCAGGCGACTGTCTGCAAATTCATCTCCTCGCCCACCAGGGGCTCCCAGAAGTAGTCGTCGCTCCTAGGGTCGTGGAATTTAAACTTGAGCAGAACGCTCATCAGCGCTTAGCGATACTCAGCGACAACTTGCTTCTTACAACTTTGATTGCGTATTCTCGGTTGCGGATCTTTGCGCGGAATACGTAACCCTCTGTCGGCGAATCCTCGTCCTCATCCCCGTCATCTTTGTTGAGCCTCTCAAGCCATTGAATGCGGGATCCATGGTGCTGGAACAATCCAAGTTTCGGACCATCACACAGCGGAAGCTCCTTCGGGAGTGGCTTTGGGGGCTGTCGACGCTTGGGCATCTCGACGTCAGGACATGTGCAAAAGCCGAGGGGTATTTGGCAGAGGCAACATGCTGGTTGCGAGACATGTCCCCCCTTGGGAACTTTATAACGCATGTTACAACCCTCGAGCTGATGACATGGCGCTGTCGTGCATGACGGGAGCAAGGGACGGCCCGTTAGCTCCAATCGGCCTGGCGGGATGTCGTCTGTGGGGGTCACGAGGTTGACGTGCAGCCAACGAGAGGTGCTTTGCTGCAAGGATATCACCAACGTACATGCGACTCGCCTTTTGAGTTCATAGATAATGGGAAGAGGGTGTGATGTAGGTCTCTCGGCGCGTCCGGCGTCTTTAAATTGGCCAGATTCATCCCTTGACCAGCCCCTGGCTCAGGCTCTGTCCCGTGTCACCTCGGGTTGCATTCCAAGCTCTTCTGCGTAGTAGAGCGTAGTGCTTCGTTTCACCTCTCGTGTTTCACATTTAGCCATGGCTGGCACGAACCCAGCCACCTCGATACTCGAGCTTCTCACCTACCCGAACCCGACCGTCTTACATCGTCCGCCGAAACGAAAGACGAATTCGCGCAACCAAAAGTGGCACGCCCCGAAGCAGATCAAGAAATGGGACGAGTTCCACGACTTCAACGTCTTCAGAGCGTCGTTTGGAGGCCGTCTGCTGGAAGAAGCCTGTCGGGAAGGCAGAGACCTTCCTGCTTATCCCGACATCGACAATGAAACGAATTGTATTGAGCGAAATGAAGACGACACCAGAGAATTGTACGCCATATGGAATAAGAAGATCATCACCGCGGCTCTCCGTCCAATCCGTCAAGAATTCCACTCTGCTATATGGTCCAAAGGGGATCCCCCATCGGAAGATGAGCTTTCAGAGCCTCCTACAAGGCCTGAAAAACAGCGCCAACAACCTCCCAGAAAATGTTCGATCGGGGCAAGAACGCCACAAATGCAATCACTTCAGGGGCTACGGCCAGACTCGGGCACGGTATTGCGGAATACTAGCCCTCCTGACGGCGACCCCGACCCTGCTACCTACCGGCTTGAAAGGTTTCCGAAAGAGTATAAGCCGGCCGAGAAGTGGAAGAGCAAGTGGATGGCTCAAGTTCCCCTTATAAATGAGTCTGGGGAGTGGGAGCGAGGACGCTTGAGTCATGACTTGGCTTGGCCTATCAAGCAAGCGTACACCTATTGCATACAGAACATGTGTCGCTACGGTTGCATTCTTACCTGTCATGAAGCTTTCATCTTCCGTGTCAGACCCCGGAGCATAAAGTCCGGTAAGTACCTCAGGGCCCTCTACCAACGGGACATTGATTGCTAACGTTTGTAGCCAATGGGTCCCCGGACACGAAGGTGCTGAGGAGACAACTGATTCGAGACGGACTGATGGAATACATCTCCATTCCTTGGGCGAATCATTGCCAGGGGGACTTGGAAAGTCACGAAACATGGACCATAAACCTTGCTTTATGGTTTATGCACATTTTGGTCGGGAACAAATACGAAGTGTGCTGGCGATATGATCGGCTACAAGATGAGACTTTGGCTGCCATGAGGCCCCCACAGGATGAACCTCTCACACATGAAGACCAAGATGAGGATGAGGACGGGTCGAGTGACTCTGATGCTTCGGACAGGACTGTGCCGTTTGATGAGAGCCTCTTTACCCCTTTGAGAAAGCGCAAAAGAGATGCAGATGCTGAAGAGGGAATCCATCTTTCGTTTTCGAAGCGCCAGTTCCTTCAAACATAGGTGGGAAGGTTGAAGTTGGGTGGATTTGTGCGGTTAGAAACATCCGGCCGATGGTCTTTATTTACCAGTACAGTACACAGGGAGCAATAGGAAAGACTGTAGCTGATAACGTGATGCCATTTTAAAACCTTTTATCGCATAACTCTCCTTATAACCTCTATCCGCCAGTTCAACCTCTTTCAAGAAAATTTGACATAAAAGTGTCGTTCCTGCCAACTTAGCCATTCCATTCGATGCTTAAAGAAATAATGAAAATCTCGATATGAACTATCAGCATAAGACTATATACTCAAACAGCTTCTCCCCTCCGTGGCTCATAGGTGTCAAGCTTGAATTTCGCAAAGTTCCTCGTCGACAGCCTCATCTCAAACATCCTATCAACTTCAACCACACTTCGCCCCTTCAGCTCGGGCAAGAATAGCCATGCTAGAGCCACAGCAATCAGGCAAAGTCCCGTGTACACAAATCCAAGCTTGCCGCCCATGTTGCCCGAGTCTGGGTTGTATAAAATCGGAAGTATCGCGTTCATGATGGCAGATAAGCCCTGAGACGCTACTCCAACTAGACCCTGAGTTAAAGCTCGAACTTGCATTGAACTGGTTTGTCCAATGTAAGCGTAACTGGCTGGCCAGGCACCGAGGCCGCAGACGATGATGACGGACATCAAGACACCAGCAGCAACATATGCTGGGATCTCTCCACCCCAGAAGCCAGACACACCCATCACAGCCCAGAAGATGGCGGCCAGACTCATGGTTACGAGTGTCATGATACGCATGCCTTGGCGTGACAGAACGAAGATACCCGCAGCATTAGCCAGCATCCCGGCAACGATTCCTCCGATCAGAAATAGCATGTTGGTAGGCTCTTCAATGCCAATGGTATTCAGAAAGTATGGTGTGTTTGATAAGAGATCCAAGCCAAACATGGCCGGCATAGCGCTGGCAAGGAGCACAATTAGAGTTCGACGACGGTTGACTCCTCGGAAACACGCGATGTAAGTAGCTTTGCCAAGGGCGGCTTCGTCTGCGAGGATGACGTGGAACACCTTAAGTGCGGTATGCTCGGGGACCTTGGGAGCGTAGAGTCGTCTCGCCGCTCTCATAGCCCTTTCGTGCTTTCCCTTTCGTAGATGATGAATGGGACTTTCGGGGATGATGAGGGAGAGGAGAAAGGCGATAGCGGCAAAGATCCACTGGGAACCAAAGGGAATTTGATACGCTCTGCTTCCTTTGATGTCTCCCACTAGAAACACCACCATTGATCCGAGAAGCTGGCCAAGCAAGGTAAAGGTTGGAATCATGGCCATTGCAGGTCCTCTCAGTGAAATGGGCGTGACCTCTGAAAGATAGGTGTTGGTCACCGTCTGAAGAAGGGCCACAGCAAGGCCCTGAACAGCGACCCCGACAGTCAAGATAATTCTCTTCATATATCGGGCCTCGGGCAATGAAGAACCGAACACAACTGATGCCCCGACCGCGTAAAACAGACTACCAGCCATGAAAGTGAACTTTCGTCCAAGACGACCCTGCAGCCATCCTCCAAGAAGAGCACCAATGACTCCACCTATGGGAACAAAGGCTGTCCAGAGAGACGTGTATGGCTGAGGAATAATCCACTTTCCTTTGTATTTTGTTCCAAAGTCCTGCATGAATGCGTTGTTGCCGAGAATGGCGGCGTTGATGACGAGCGTGTAGCCGAGACCGACGACAGCGATGTTCATCACGAGACAGTAGGCCGCCACCTTTGGGAACCGCCGGATTGCTCTCCATAGGCGTAATTGTTCGTCTAGTGGGTTTATCTTGCCAGTGTACTGAGGATTCGGGGGTGCTGCTTCATCGATGGAGTTTGACCGTGAGGCGATTGATTCTAGCTCGACATAGTCTGGGCCAATCTTGCCAAGCGGCGACTTGTAGGATGATGAACCGAATTTTGTCATAGTGAAGAGGGGGACAATTGTAGACGTCCTGATGTTGCGTCTTATGTATATCCGAGAGTGTGGCAACAAGCTAAAAACAAGGAAGACACACTGCATGGAGAAAAAAAGTGAAGAAGGAATCTCGCCATCTTAAAGAATAAATACCGATAGCAAATCAGCCCTTCCCCCTTGCTACACGCAAACAAAAGCACCGCAGGGCTGAAATACCGTGAGATCCGTAGGTCTAGATATCGACATTCATTTGCGAGGAGAGTCTAATTGTCGATCAATGACAAGACCCCATGTTTGATCTGATTGAGGCGCCCCGGCATTTGAACCGGGGAAATATCCTAAATAGGAAATTGTGTTGCGAGGCCGGGGTTTTCTCCACGCTCAGCCAACGAAACAAACCTGAGCCGAGGTGAGAAATTAGCAACGTGGTTAGAATGTGGCTTGAGTTTTTTTTAAACCCGTCATCTTCGCATTCGCAAATCATGGCGCGACCAACATCGCAAACGCAGCCCCATCGGGTTTCGAGCTTGTACCTCTGCATCTATAATCTCCTATCAGCACTCCTTCGAATCTACATCCTGCTCAGCACCGCCTACCTGTGGACCAACAACGGCAACGTTGCCGTTTGGGGCAAGCTGAGCGACACAGCGCGATGGAGTGAGACTCTGACTGCGCTGGAGGTCCTCCATGCTCTGACTGGTCTCGTCCGGGCTCCACCGGCTACAACGGCTTTGCAGGTGGCTGGGCGCAACACGATTGTTTGGGCCATTACTAGAAATTACCCAGATGTTGCGGCGGGAGAGTCGGCGTATAGCTATATGCTTATGGCTTGGAATTTGGCTGATTCAGTGAGATATTTGTATTTTGCGTTTCAGACGGGGACTTCATCTGTGCCGTCGATCCTGTTGTGGGCAAGGTATGAGCACCGCAATATGACGACTGAGAAATACTGACCGTTGTGAAGGTATAATTTGTTCATTGTTCTTTACCCTATTGGTATCCTATCCGAGGCGCGTCTTGTCTACAAGGTCATTGAGCCATCGAAAGCTCGAAATTCAACATACCAGTATCTGCTCTGGTTTGGATTGGCGATTTATGTCCCTGGTACGAGAACAAAACGTCAAGCCCAGCCGTTTCTATACTAACTCCCACAAGCCTTTTACATCTTGTACGGACACATGCTCGCTCAAAGGGCCAAGATTAGTCGCTCGAGCCGCACGAAAAGCTTGTAGTATCGGGCTTTTGGCAATGTAACACGTGATGCCTGGACTGTATGGCATTTTGGATGGATATCATTTCGGTGCAGAGTTTCAAAACTCAGAGGTAGACTGTCCCTCTACTCTCATTAAGGAAACTATCACAAGTTGAGGGATATCTAAGTTTTGTGGAGTGAGATTGTGGAAGGCCTAACAAACGAAATATAGTTACATCGGGTAGGGGCTCCTCGGCCAATTATTTATACAATCTCCTCACTCTTTCTCACATGCCTCACCGCATCAGTCCTAACCCTCTGCATCTTGGATATTACTGGTCATCAGTAATTACCTTTCGTCACCTTAGAATTACTCCGTTAGAACTTGGCCAACAGCTTAGGTCCCGTCTTCATAAGACGGGCAACTCCCACCAACCAAGTCCCAGCCAAGCAAAAGACACCCGCGTAGATTTTCATGTTGGTGTAGCTCCCATGGCTATGAGACAAAATTGCTCCAGCAATAGGGCTTGTAACCAAGCCTGGAATCGCCGAGGAACAGAACAAGAGGCCGCTGCGGTATCCGAACTCCTTGGGCGGAGAAATCTGGGCCACGAGTGCCGGTGACAGCGAGACATACGCCCCGGAGAAGAAACCGAAGAATGCAGCAAACAGGATATTTGCCACATTGCTGGATCCTGGGATCCAGAGCGCCAAGACCAGGACGCCGCTGACGTTGCAGACCATGAAGAACATGTTGTATCGTCCAACCTTGTCACTCAGAAACCCGGACGTGAGTCGACCAAAGAGACTAAAGCATATTTAGCGGAGGCCAATGAAGCACAACTGAGAATGCCTACCTCGCGGCGTTGAAGATTGAAACTAGATATTGCGACAGGAAAACTGACATGTTATCAGCGATGGCGGACGGAACCAAAAAGTTGATGGGTACGTAGAGTCCGAAACTCAGAAGAGCAAACCCGCTAAGGACAACCAAGAAGACTATTTCATGGAAAGGCCGGTGAAGGTCCTCAGCAGTGAGCTTTGTAAGAGTAGGCTTCACCCTGCGCTTGACGGTAACGGATGCAATGACGAGCAAGAAAAGGATGATGAATGCTGCGATGCGCATGGCCCATCCGTAGCCAACTTTTGGGATGAGGTGAGTGATCACGATAGGGAAAATGACGCCGCCTGTGCTCGAGCCTGTCATTAACACCCCAAAGGCAGTACCTCTTCGTTTGTCAAACCAACCTGAGACGGAGCTCAAGGCTGATTTGCAGTCAGTGTTATACTAGAATTGCTAAGCATGGAAGTCACTCACCTGGCTGGAAGATGGCGGCTGCGCCAATTGCGCTGCATACTCCCTGAGAAAGCAACAGCTGGTAGTACTCCTTGGAAATGGAAGCCATCATCAAACCAAAGACGTGCATAAAGGCGCCAACAATAATCAGAACTCTTGGGCCATGCCTGTCATAGATGTGGCCGACGACTGGGCCCTGATTGTTCATTAGTATAGTCTAAGATAGCCATGTGGTCAACTCACTGCAGCTGACATGAAGAAGACTTGGAGAGATGGGATCCAGGCGACTGTGCTTGAAGAGTATCCCCTAAGGAGTTCTCTCTCGTAGTAATCCTGAAATATGCCAATACCTGTGACAAGAGTCAGCGAAATGGATGCAATGTCGTCAAGGGCGAGAATAAGATCAAGATGTCAGGGCGAGAAGCTCACTGTTCATCCATCCGAAACTGCAGAATGAGGTGCACCAAGCTCCCGCCACTACAGACCATGCTGCGAACCCGCCATCTGGGGGCGGAGATTGAGAGGCAGAAATGGTCAGGGGAGTCAACTTTCCCTCCCTTTCGTCTGCTGAGCCTTGCAGGGTGTCTTCACGATTGTCGTCATCCTGGTTAAACACCATGGTGCCCGTATTGGTGAGATATGTTCAAAGGGATACTGAGGGCTGTAAGAAACGGCGAAAGGACATTGAAATACATATACCCCCGTATTGTGATGGAGATAAGTACTGGAGTGACTTATGTCCGATTAGACAGCCGAACGACTGAACAATCAATACCCGAGTATTAGCGAGAAGCTCCGAAGTATAGCTCTTCGGATCGGCGCCGCGTGTGAAAAAGCCGGCACGGCTTCGGACTTAAAACTAGGCGATGCTCTTTTCTATACCTGGGGCGGCTTCCTAGTGAAGCCGTAGCGCGTACTCCACACCGCTGGTGCAGCTGGAGTTAAACAAAAGATAAAAGCGCACCCGTGAGACAGAGGCCGTTACTTCGGCCAATTTGGATTGATCCTTGCTATTATCAAGTCCTACTGATCAAGTGAAATCACCAAGTTGACTATCAGTGTATCTAGCCCCGATGTTCCCCTTTCGCCATGTATTCCTCATACTGCAAGTCCGGCTGCCCCTCCCAATACAGCGTCTCGGGATCACTGGAGTTCTCAAACGTGTACTTTGCACTTTCTTCGGGGATGTAGACCTTGGCTAGTCCGTTCGCCGCTGCGGCTTCTGCGAGCAGCTGGGTCTGACAAGCACGTTCCATCAAGGTCATCAGGAAACATGCCTCGTCGACGGTGGAACCGACTGTAAGGAGGCCGTGGTTCTGCAAGATCATACCCTTCCCTCTCGGGCCTGGCTTTTTGTCAGCATGGCTTGGGGTGTGGACAGGATGATCGGAGACGTACCGAGGGCAGCACCGATGCGGTCGCCTTCCTCCTGCGTGAGGACAACACCTCCAAAGTCCTGCAATCTGCTGTCAGCGTCATCGCCATGAATGAATTAGGGGTCAAATCCAGACCTTGTATACTGCCTGAGCATCTCCATAGAGATAGGCGGCATCTTGGGTCAACATTTCCAGGGGCCGTCCAAAGGCACTCCACGCCATCCCGTGCGGACTATGTGTGTGGCATGCGGCCACGACGTCTGGTCGGGCTTTGTGAACGGCACTGTGGATGAAAAAGCCTGCTGAGTTGGCGGGTCGGCTCATGTTACCTGGCGGCAGCTAGTCAGTACCGAAACATGGGCCAGCTGTACTAGACTGGCAGATGATAGGGGGTAATGTACCGCCAATAGGAACACCTTCATAGTTGACAAGAATCATATCGCTTGCCTTGAGTAACGCAAAATGTACCGCTAGTGGATTCTGAAGCAAGTCAATCTCGAGGCGAGCCTACGCTGACCAGACAACAACATACCGTCCAGAATGTATGTGGATTCTCCGGGTCCCTGATGGAGATGTGACCTGCCATACCATCTGTATACCCCAAGCGTGCAAACACTCGAAAAGCAAGGGCCATCTTCTCCAGCATCCATTGCCGCTCTGCAGCAAAGCTAGGATGCTTGGGGATGCCGGGGAGACAAACACCTTGGGAGATGAGCTGTAGAGGTGTTTTCTTGACCTCTTGGGCCTTACTGGGCTGTGCTGATGGAACCATGATGCTTTGGAAGACGCGACTGGTTCGTGGCGAGATATCTGCCTTATGATTTTTATGCGACGAGAGATGGATCGGATGGCGATGCCACTTATATGGCGACATTTATGGGAGTTCAACTTGGTGTAAGTTGCACATGCCGGATGCCAAGAGAAGCCTTCCCATTTCGAGCAAGAAAGTACGAAATAGCCGATCGACCCACCCGAGAATCCTCCCCGCGAAGCCAATGAGAGCGTCGTTGGCAATCCACGCTGCAGCCGTCGTGTTCGTTGAACCAAAGCGGCATAGCTCACCCAGCCAGAGTTGCACATGGACAGGAATCTGAAGATGAACAATGTTCAATACCGCGGACCCTCGTATTCATTGTACCGAAATTATTTGATCCAGCTGCGGTTAATTTTTCTGTGGCGACCAGTGCCGCAAAAAGAGTTGGGGCTATGTGTCATGAATTTCATGTACAAAAAGCCTCTGTCGCTGCTCATAATGTCATCAAGATGTATACCATCTTAACCAAAGAACCCTCAAGATGCAGACTGTGCGGAAGTTTGTTGTTGCAAAAGCGATACAGCCTGGGCTGGGTAGCTTACTCCCTATACGGCTCCTCTCAACTACACGATGCCTACCTCCTGGGACTCTGACATCGAAAACCAGGAGTGGCCAGGTGTCGAGGGTATGTAACGTCTGCCTCATTGATACTGTTTCCTGTTGATGCTAACATTTATGAGTCTGCGCTCGACTGGCGATTAGGAGGAGACAGCGCCCTCTCCCGACCATTCTCCTCGACCAGCATTGATAGGGGCGATCAACCGTCAACCGTGCCTATTCCGATCGATGGAAAGACTGTCAACTTCTCTGCCGTGCTTCTACGAGACTCATGTCCCTGCCCATCATGCGTGCACGAATCAACCAACCAGAGACTGTTTTCCGTCGCAGACATCCCTGCCAACGTGAAAGCACGAACGGTCGACATCGACACTGATTCTGACTCTGTGAGAATCAGCTGGGAGAACGATGCACATGGCTGTATACCTCAACATACTACAAAGCTGGACATGGCGACTTTGAGGGGTTTCAGCCAGCCTGCGTCCTCACCCACATCGTGTCTTCCGTCACAAGTTCTGTGGGGTCGAGATCCTCGTGCGAGTCTTGAACTGCCTGATTACGACTACGACACGTACATGAATGATGATGCGACACTTTATAAGCTGATCAATCAGCTGCGTATTGACGGGCTCGCCTTCGTCACCAATGTACCCGGCGTGGAAGAGTCCTTGGCCACCATTGCCACCCGCATCGGGCCGATCAAGGATACCTTCTATGGGTATACATGGGACGGTGAGCATGCAACCCAGGATATTGAAGTTCACTAGCTAACATATTAAAGTGCGTACAGTTCCCCAGGCCATCAACGCCGCTTACACGTCGCACGATCTCGGCTTCCACACAGACCTGCTCTACTTCCAGCAGCCGCCTCACATCCAACTTCTCCACTGCGTCCAGTCTGCCTCTTCTGGAGGAGCCAGCGTTTTTGCGGATGCCTACAAAGCGGCTGTGGATCTTTTCGAGACAGACATGGAAGCCTTCAACACTCTGGCTACGGTCCCTGTCAACTATCACTATAATCATCCCAACGCGAACGTGTACCGCACGACCAAGCCTGTCATTGACCTGCGGCCTATGCGGATCGGTGACAAGATCTACACTCGCGTGCAGGATTACCTCAGAGACATAGGTGACGAGTCAGAAGCCGCCCTCGTCGACTGCATGGACAAGATCAACTGGGGGCCGCCATTCCTAGCCCCATTCTCCAACCACGAAGCCCAAGGCGTCCCGGCGCTGAACGACAAAGTCGACCGCTGGCACGACGCGGCGGTAAAGTTCAATGCACTGCTTCAAAGGCCCGAGTACCTGTTCGAACGCAAGATGAACCCCGGCGACTGTGTCTTGTTCGACAACACGCGGACACTGCACTCGCGACGGGCATTTGACATGGCTGATGTTGGAAAGCCGAGGTGGTTGAGGGGGACGTATGTTGATAAGGATCCTTATTTGAGCAAGTTGCGTGTCTTGCAGAACAAATTTGGGCGGGAGGAGTAGTAGTTCAAGATTTGTAGCAGTAGAGCAGTCTTTAAATGCCTATATATTCATTGGTTTCATCAGCATAATGAGGTGCTGAGTCTTGAGCATGCGTGTTATCGGCTTGCTCAAGGTTTTCGGGCCGATCTCTTCCGGTATCCAGTTAGGTTGGCACCGCTGTTGGTAGTTATCAATTTCGTCATTGAAGCTGCGGGGTTTTTATCATCCTCCCCTTTCACCATCACCAATCTCACCTCAACACGCCGAAATTCACTATTCCAGTGGAATCAATGAATCCACTTCCAGAAGATGACAGCCGGCCAGTAAAGCGCACTCGAAAAAGTGCACCAAAATCACGACAGGGCTGCGCAAAGTGCAAGTCTAGAAGGGTCAGTTGCTTTGGTGTTTCCCCCCGGACGGTGCGTTTGACTTGAGTAGATAAGATGCGATGAGAACCGCCCGGCTTGCAGGAACTGCATCAGACTCGGCCATGTATGTCCTGGTTTCCAGCAGCAGTTGCGCTGGTCGGACAAGCATGAGCAAAGTCGGCCGAAAGTGGCTTGCCCTGATCAGCCTCCTCAAGGCACGGCAGCGAGCAACAGTTGTGAACGCAGCAGCATAGGGACACAAGAGATAGAGGCTTTGGAAACCCTAGACGTACGAGGGAACCTATTCGATCGCTTTGCTATTGACAGTCAGCCCACTGATAGTGCGATCCCACCCCTGTGCTCCACTACAGACCATTGCTACAAAGCAACCAGGCAGTCAAGAGATGCCCCCGAATGGAACCCTATCATGTCCTTTGAAGGATCAGAGTCTCTGCATCATATCTCGAGCTCAGCACTCACCAGAACGCTAACCCATATGCCAACCGCCTTGGTCGAGCACTGGTTCCGCTACATCTGTCCCACACGCTCCACGTTCGACTCCGAGACAAACTACAACCGACGACTGGCTTGCAATACATGGTCTACCTCGGAAGCAGTATTCTACACCCTGCAAGCCATGTCGGCCGCGTACAGCATGCCTCATCTAAGCAAGGACCTGAGAGCACAGGCAGTAGCCGCCGTCGATCAGGCAATGGCCCGGATACGGAGCGCGCAAACTACCATGGTCACTGTTGACCTTGTATTTGCTGTCTTTAAACTTGGGACCTCGTTATCTGGGACACCAGATACTGGAGAGCACTCCTGGTCGGACCTAGCTCATGAGTTGCTTACGGTTTGGGGAATGCAGATATCAGGAGCAGATGTGCTCCTCCATGCATACTTCTGTCAGGCCCTAACCTACTGGGAGATGGTACTTGGGGCCATTGGCGGTGGATCTATTCCCCGCAGGGTCGATAGAAAGAGGCGGAAGTACGAGGACAGTGCTCGACGAGAGAGGCAGTTGTTCGATAACGGCTTAGGCTCACCATTCCCTGAGCCTTTGCCGTACAACCCGGGCCTCAATCTTTTGGGAACTCGGCCTAACTCTTGGTGTGGCATATCAAACGAGGTGATTGATCTCTTTGGTCAGGTTTTGGCTCTATGCAGCACCAAGGTCCGAGGCAATCGCAATACGACGGCCGACGCGCTCTGCGACATGTCTCTGGCACATGAGTTCCAGGCAGAGTTGCTGGCCATGGACTTTGATACGTTGGTGCTCATGGATGAGGTTAACGGATACTTTGTGGAGACGCGAGACGACAAGACGCCCATCTCGCACCTCCTACAGACTGCAGAGGCATATCGCCAAGCGGCCCTGCTTCAGCTGCACCTAGCATTTAATCATCTCTCAGCCGACACCACATCTCAAACCGAGTTCCTACTGGGTCTTGTCCTAGGCCTTCTCCAGACCCTCGAGCAGATTCCCCAGGATTCGGGATCACGGACTATTCATGCTATGCTCTACCTCTCTGCAGCCGCTGGTCTACGACACCTGGAGAACTGGGTCTCAACTGAGGTGTGTACATTGAAGGTGGAGATTTCGCAGGCGAGACGGCTTGTCTCGACGAGGCTCGAGTTGCTGCCGGACCATGCAAGTGGCGGTACGCTGCAGTTTGTCAAGTCTGTGTGGCGGCAGTATCAGGCTGATCAGAGCTGGGTCTACTGGAGAGATGTTTTGGAGCAGTTGGGATATGGGTTCATGCTGTAGTATCGCAAATAGTTACCGTATAATGACCAAATTCCCAGCACGGATAGTTCGGTGATTACTTTGCTCAATAACTACCTCAACTAGGTACGGAGGAGAATGCTCCTCGATTGTTCGTCTCAGGGTTTCCTACCCCACATGATGTGAACAGGAAGGTACAAGTGAACAGAACGATCCTGAAGTTCCTTCTTCGCCTGTGCCATGATGACCTCAATCTCCTCGTTACTCCAACCGAGCACGGCGCCAAACAGTTTGGGCGTGTACGAATCAATAGCCTGCCGCGTCTGCACAGACTGGTACTTGCCGATTTCCTTGAGCTTTGGGTCCTTGGGCCAGGGACCGATTGGAATCTATACCTACGATTAGTGTATTGAGTCAGAGAGTGAGGTAGGGGATATACCTTGCGGATCTCCTCTTGAACGTCCACGAAACCGACTTTGATCAACTCGTCCTTCCACTGATGGGCGCAATCAATGGGCTTTCCAAACTTGCCGCTGCCCTCGAGGATACCGGCGGCCCAGCGCTGGGCGTTGGTGGCCTTCTCGTGAGTTCCATCGTCAGACAGGAAGCATCCACGCTGAGCCTGGAGCTCAAAGTATCCGCCGGAACTCAGGTTATCAAAGGCCTTTTTGAACAGCTTTTCGTCATCACCGATGCATCCTTCCAATTCACGGCCGTGGATGTAATCGAAAGGCTTCTTATACACCCAGTCGTCCTCAAAGTCATCAACTTCGAAGAAGCAGTTGGGCGGAGTCCTGTCTTGGTTATTTAAACTCATCTTGCAGGTGAAAGACGCCTCTTACCAGTCGGGCTGAATAGGGCTGAGATCTGTTCCGATGACTTCTGCGGATGAATACTCACTAAAAGCATGTTATTGACGCCGCCTAAACAAGACACATGAGACTTACTCTGCGAAATCTATGGCCCAGATACCAGTGCCAGTACCCAGATCGAGGACTCGCTGAGGGCTTTTGCCAATTGGAGCGAGATGAAGCTTTCCGTCGAGAACGAGGCTGTAAATATGGTGGACTAGATCCATCCGATTTTGCTCTTCGTCATCGTTTGGCTGCCGGCCATGCTATTAGCAAACAGGGCAAGATCATTGTATAGGAGGTCTTACCACCAGATAGGTGCCTTCACGAAACGCGTGGTAGCGGCGTCCATTCTACAAAGTGTGAGAAAAGGGGTCAGATCTCTGCATTATTACACTGACGTCAAATCTACTCTTTGTCAGATCAGGGGCCATCAGGTTGAGATTGGGCTCAGCCTCACCTGTAGTTGTAGATGCTAGACTTGAGAGACGACAGGTAGCTAGAAGCTTCCTCTCTTAAGGATCATGTTAGAGAAGAACAGACTGGCTGGTGGGCAAGACTAACGCGCTGTCATACAGAGAGTCGCCCTGAGATGCATGTTAGCACATTACGAGAACCTGTATGGACAGAAGCAACCAACATCTTCTGGTTGGGTCTCCGCCTGCAGGGCGGCTCCAGGGGGAGTCGGCGAACGCTCGTCCTTTGTCTCCGCCATGTTGGATCGCAAGAAAATGACGCGGCGTGGAGTTGACAGGGAAGAAGGAGATTGTCGGGATGCCTCGGTTTTATCAATTGTGTCGCCCCCACCTCGCTAAAGAGTCCATCATTCGATGTGGTGTTCCACCGCTCATCTGACTAACTGCAGGTTGAGCCAATTGGATCTCGACCCGTGATGGAGTTGATGGCCTAATTCGGGGAAGATCCGTCCCGACGGGAGCTAGGGTAACGCGTCTTCCCGCGGACGGACTGTTGTTTAGGGTGGTGAAAACTCCGGAGCCGCTGAGCTTGGCGAACGACAATGCCTGTTTCAAAGAGTGAGAAAACACTACTAGGGAAGATAGAGATGTTGAATTCACAGAAGTAGACCAGAGCCGGGAGGTGTGTTAAAGAATTATCATGTGACGTTCTGAGGATGGCCAAGGTCGATGGGGAACCTCTGTCTTCCTCGCACAACGCGTTGCACATACGGCCAAGTTGGCATTGAGCACCAATCAACAAACTAGGTAACATAACCATAAAGAGCGTCATCACGAGCATCTTCCTCTTCCGAATCAACATCGGGCCTCCAGGGTAAGCCTTCTGATGTCCTCTCCACCACGGTTCTCAACTTGATATCCTCCTCGCGCTCTTCGAAATCCATCAATCGCATCCCCTTTGTCCTCTCGTTTCTCCATAGAGTGCATTCCTTCCCCGGATTTCTTTTCCTCCACACCTCCTCGGTTAGAATGCCAAGCCTTTCATCCGAGGCCCAAATGGCATCTGGGAAAAGAGACACTGGTAGCCTCGCGCCGCTGGCTGCCAACCTCCAGGGACGTCCTCCGGCTAGATCGTAATACGAATTGATTCTATCAAACACGAACCCCCCCTCATTGGTACGCACAAGGAGGGACCGCCCGTACTTGCTGTTTGGCGCTGTAACTTCTGTAGCGGGGAATGCAAAAGTTGCAAGCTTGTCATCGCCACCTTTCACCTGGCAACGCAACAACGTTTGGTAAAATGTTTCACTGGAAGGAATATGCAAAGCTCTTCCCAAGACTGCGAGCTCGCCCGGAGCTGTTTCTGGTAATCCTGCCACAAGCTTTAACGCTAGGATGATCTGGCGCCAAGGAGAGTGGTCTTTTCGACGTGAAGTTGGACATGGTGGTCTAGCACCTGTACCCGTCGTTTCGATGAGGAGATGTCGGATGTTTGGAAGAGCGATAGGGTAGAAAGGCTGGCCTGGGTATCTCCATCCAACCATGACGTTGCACATAGACTTGAGGTCGATGCGGACATTATGCATTCGAGGGAGTATGTAGCGTATCTTGTCGCACACATGGGAAACGCCTTCTATGCGGCTTCTGCCTTCATAGGCCAGCCAGAATGATTCTTCGTCTTTTCCTTCTGTATCCAGCTCCAAATTGACACAGCTTTCGGGGAGGGCAAGGAGGACATCTGAGATGGTTCGTCTGAGTATGCCCAGTTTGAAGTCTCGACGATCTGTCGTCAGGGAAAAGGGCTGAAGTGCTGCCATGTTCCTTCGATCACGGCGCCGGGGTAACGGTCTACCAGGACTTGGGTCGAGTTGCCTGGCCCGCAGCCCACATTCAGGATAAGGCTTGGAGATTTGAGGGGTACTTGGGCAAGAAGATCGCGGGAGGGTCGGGTATGCTGCTTGGCAAACTTGAGATACTAAGATGCAGACCAATCTTGGGTTTTTAGCTGAGTTTGCTCCATCATGGAACGTGTTGATATGTGAAGGTTGGATCGGTTGATGGTATTCGTTCGAGTACTGGCAAATCGGGATGCGCCCAACATCGCAGAACGAAGCCTCAGGGTGGCCATAGTAGCCTAGTAGGTAGGGACTGAACAGATTACGTATTTGATGTGACTGGCACGTACCTCATCGTTCAATCCCGCACCCCTGGATATGGAATTCAGACTCAGTGCAATCGCTCAAGTCGGCGGAGTGGGGCCGGAGGGTGATTTCGGAGGTGGGGCCGTCACCGCGGCTAAAACGGCTGCACCGGCATTTCTGTCTTGCGGAGGCCGGGGGTCAGCTTACTCCTATTAGATCGGTGGTATTTGTCAACCCGAGGAGATGTCTCTTTTCTCCTCGTCTCATATAATCAGCAGGTGCTGCCACGGGATAAGCGTGGCGTCGGCATGTTGATTAATCACGGCGAAACAGCGAGTGCCGGAAGCATGCTTATGTCCAAAGTTGTGCCCAAGATTCATGATGAGGTGAGATTGAGGAGATGTATAAGTAGCACAAAGAATGAGACTTCAAGTTCATGAAAAATCGTGGTCATCTTGATTCTTTCTCAAACTGCTCTGCCCTAGCTCCATACCTTTTACAATGGCTCTTAGCACTCTTGCTCAGAATTTGATCGATACCCTCCAGGACATTTTCGGCAAATTTGCCACGGTGCGCTCCTGTAAGTCTTGTATCTCCCATGTGCTTTTTCTATCTAATGATACTGCCCCCAGCGCATGCCAAGGGCGTGTTCGTGACCGGATCCTTCACCCCAACCGAAGCGGCCAAAGAACTATCCACGGCACCGCATTTTAGACATCCAACTTTCGTCATCGCCCGCCTCTCTCTGTTCACCGGCATCCCCGGCCTGCCAAGTACAGATGAAAGGGCAACCCCACACGGCCTCGCCGTCCGCTTTGTCCTCGACCCAGCCTTGCGACTCGGTACCGACATCATATGCCATGCTTCCAAGCTCTTCCCAGGTTCAGATGGGGAGGAGGTGCTGGCCTTTTTTCGGAGCCTCAGGGATGGCACTGTGACCGAGTATGCAAGCTCACACCCAGCTGCTGCAGCTTTTGCTCAAGAGCACCGGCCGATACCAAAGAGCTTTGCCCACAACACATTCCACTCCATCAATGCCTTCAAGATGGTCAATTCTGAGGGAAAGGCAGCCTTCATTAGGTATCGCTGGGTACCCTTAGCCGGTGAGCAGAGTCTGACAGAGGATGAGGTGAAGGCCAAGTCGCCAAATTTTCTGTTCGAAGAGTTGCCACAAATCTTGGCTGAAGGGCCCATTGAGTTCACACTGGTTGCCCAGATCGCTGAGCAGGGTGATGTTACCAACAATTGCACCAAGATCTGGCCTGAGGATCGCTCCTTGATCGAACTCGGCACTCTGAAGATTGCCAAGGTGATGGAGGCAAATGAAGCTAAGACTTGTGAAAAAGCAGTCGCCTTCAGCCCCATCCCGGGTGTCGAGGGCATTGAGGCGTCAGAGGATCCAATTCTCGCTGCTCGGTCCGCAGTTTATTCGAGAAGCTCAAAGTCTCGCCATGAGTCAGAGCATTAGGTGGTCTTGCTGGAAGAATACCTCGTCGCCGTGGGACGAGAATCTTGGGACCAAGTGAGGTGGTGGGAATGAAATGTGATTAACGTTATTTGTTGAAGTCTAAAAACTATCTACCTTGTAATAAAACTTGAAATCGTCTCGCTCGACATCGATACCTGCTGCGTCCTCAAAATACCCCCAATACCATTCAGTTCCGCCTCGCTCCCTGTCAAATGCTCCCCAGATGCCATGGCTGTAACACTGCTATGATGAGCCCCTGGCCCGGTTTCCCAAAACGCCTCTAGGTCCCTTGTCCGAGTAGATGGTTTGCTTGGCTGGCTCATCGACGAGATATTGTATCCTGAAGGGAGATTGCTGCCCGGGTCCGTGGAGACCATGCCTGATAGCTTTCGCAACAGAGGCCGAAGAGCGGAAAGGGCGACGACAATGACCGAGATGCAGATTTCGGCAGTGGCCCAAATGTCTAGTGCCGTCAGTGAGACGACGAGCGTGGTGTTCTATTTCGAAGACTTACAGATAGAGATGTCATTGCTTAAATGGAGCATGGTAACAAACCGTCCAATACTAACACCAATGGTAATTGTTCCCAGGGCAAAGATCACGCCGAGGGCGACTTTTTCACGACGGGATCGGAGAGTGAGATCAAAGATCAACGGAAATGGGAACGCGACATCTAGAAACAAGGCAAGACAGCATTAGTTGACCTGATTTGTACAAGGGCCCTAGGCTTTAAGGGGTGAAACTAACTTAGCACTTCGGTGATGAAATTGAGAGACCAGTTCAGTCGCATCAGGTCCATAGATGAGAAGACGGTGCAACTTTCGTCACTAGTCCTCCTCCTATGCGTCTCTGGTTAGTCCGAATATTTCCGGTACGAGGAATGAGGGCTGTGTTGGCATTCACCAGTTGACGGATGGGTCTGGCCCACACCAGAAGGTGTCTCCGAAGAACGTAGTAAGAGCGAATGCTCCAGTGATGAAGGCCAAAATGTGGAGCACTATTCTCATCTCAGGGTGTGTCGGGGGGATCAGGCTGTAGTAGAAGGCGATGATGCTGAACTTGGGGAAGTATATGCCAGTGTCAAAGAAGTAGTTGGTCGCAAATCTGATCTGGAGACTCAGTAAGCTCAGTGGTGCCCAATATTAGGGATCCGGCTTGTCTAAACGTACCTTGTCGAGGGATACACTGCTTATCGTAAAGTCATTCATAGCATTCATGCTGTACGTCAAGGTGTCGCATATAAGCAAGCCTTGACAAGACATCAGACCGACGATCAGCCAGTAGTCGGCTGAATATAGTCCGAGCCCTCGCATAAAGAGCCGGACATAGAGGCGACAGGCGACAAACACGTAGGCAAGGACCATAAAGGTCCACTCGATGCCCTGTGAGGACACGGTCAGCCTGATCTATTCTCAAGAACATGCCATCGAGATGACCGAAGGTGTTGATAGTAGGAGTTACTCACGATTACGGTCTGACTTGACACCATCTCGTCCCGCCAGCTGTCACTTAGCTTATGGATCACTCAATGGTGATTATCGGAGAATATTCATCTCAAAACTCGTTGCTGGGGAGAAAGATGGGGAGATATTTCCGGGGGGCAACGTGACAGCAGAGAGCGTCAATGAAATTCCAGTCCATCTCTGTCTGGTCCGGAAGAGGCGCAAGCCACCCCCTTCACGTCGAAACTCTATTGTCGGCCATCTCCAGATTGGCGGTTGTGTGGCGCCAATTATTGGCCATAGATAGTCCTAGGGGGGTCGGGATTTGGAGATGACACCTGGATCAAGGGCGACTGAGCTGATCAACGGAACAGACCCTTGTTATAGCAGCTTAGTCTGAGTAGAAGCATCACACAGATATCATCGAGATCTAGACAAGCGACTTTTCTCAAGTACCCATAAAGATAGTGCTTCAGTTAGTGGCAGTAATCCCTTGATCCGTCAACATTCCGTCGCCAATCTCTACGCCAGCCCAGCCTCCAAGGACTTCCCAAACCTAAATGGTCCGGTCGGTTTCCTCCGCAAAGCCACAATCCAATATTACCCGCACTAATCAACTGGTTTCTCACCCTGAGACATCGATATCACCATGTCAGAAACGTGAATCGCCTGCCCCTTAGGTTCCTGGAATGATGGGGCAGCACCTAGAGCGCAAACGGCCTTTGGAATGTGCCCCAGCCAGGTCCCGGTATCGTTGACTCGGTACAAGCCGAGATCCCCTTCGCCACATGGTGTTCTTGATAAAGAGCCGGTGCTACAGGAAAATCACCAGTAAAAGGATATGCACGAGGCCTGGAAGATCGCTCTATATTGAATCATTCCTAGCCAACTACCATGATGCAACAGTCCAGGTAGGTTCCACAGCAGCTACTGCACGCCGCACATGCCGCGTGGCCAGGGTTAAACGTACACAAGCATGCGTTGTCTAGGGTGCCATCCACGTGAGAGAGTAACAGTTGTTATCTCCAAAGCTAAACCCATCTGAGAGAATGCAATTCAACTCTCTTTTTCTTTTCTAGGGGCGGAGGTACACAATGAGATAGAACTGCATTCGAATTACTCCTAGGTACCCTGCACATCCCATCAATATTGACGACAACGTGTGAAAATGTCGAGAATGGGAAGCCGTAAGATCGTAATTCAATGGAAGTTATGCATTGGTGCACAACGCCTTGCACTATTCAGCTCTATGCAGGGTAATCTCGCCAACCTTCGACTCTTTGGCTATTTCTACTCTTGCTGAGGAAAGCCTTCAAATACTAGCTTCTCGCGTGAAATGCGGCCTTCGCGATTGGCTTGCATCGCTTCCTCAACAGTAGAAGGACTGAGTTGTCCAAGAATACGGGTCGGAATTGGCTTCAAGGAGCCATTGCCAAGTAAGCTTTCCAACCGGCCATGGAACTCGGAACTGAGTTTATGGTCTCCCATTTTGACCTACTAATATGTTAGATCTGGTCAATACGCAGGGCAGAGGATTCTTACGGGCCAATGGGCTTTGCCACGATAGTTATGTTCTGTTGGGAAAGCCGTGAAGACGAAAACATCCGTTACTTTGACACTGGAGGGAACGTTTTCTGTGTTCACCTTGCCAGGTCGGACTGTGCACAGCACACCTCCAGCTTTGCTAATGGCTTGAGCAGCAGTCGCAGACGAGGTAGCGTTTCCGATGGTGTCGAAGACGTGTTGGAGATCCGGCACTGCGGCCTTGATCTTTGAGGCAACTTCGGGATCGTTGTAGTCGAAGACGTGGGTTGCTCCAGCATTCTTGGCTAGTTCAAACTTCTGGGGGCTGCATGTTGTGACGACTTCAATTCCATGAAGTTTGGCGATCTGGATAGCAAAGATACCCACAGCAGCTTTGATAGCTATTAGCGAATCTCTTCTTAGCATCGGTGTTCGGACTTACAACTTCCTCCCCAAACTAACAGAGGCGTCTTCTTGGTCGAACTGTCCCGATTGATTGCAAGGCAATCCTCGGAGAACAGAGCAAGCCATGACGTATTGGCTGCCAAGGGGACGGAAGAAGCTTGAGGAGCGCTGATATTGTCTGGGATCTTGAAGGACAGACGCTCGTCCGCGATGGTGTAGGCTCTGTGGTTCGCTAATGAGCGGGATAAGAAAACATGGCCGAGAGACACTCACGAATAGGCGCCTAGGCCCTTGATCTCGCCTAATACGGGTGAAACTATTAGCTTTTGTGATTAGGAAGCTCTACTATAGCAACATACCGCCCCAAACGTAGCCTGCAATCTGATCGCCATTCTGAATCTTGGTCACGTTTGGGTAGGCTTCGACTACTGTGCCGGCAAAGTCGCAGCCCAGAACAGCCCCATCTCCAAAGGCATTGACATCGAGTGCAAGTCCTTGACAGTCAGTTTTAAACAAGGATCACGGTTGTAGGAGGGCATACGATCAGTGGGGTTGAATGCGGCATATTCGACCTTGACGTAGACTTGATGTTCTTTCAGAGGCGGCAATTCGACTTCGCCTAGAACGAGGGACTTGCCCTGCTGGATAATGGCGGTGGACTTCATGTTAGTCGGTGGCATTCCCAGATGTGAGAGTTGAAAGAGGATAAACTGGGGATGGAGTTGGATTTATAATAGCAATGATTTATAATAGCGATGCTAGCCCCACGTGATATCAATACTTCCAGAGATCCCCCATAATCTTCTCATCCACGCATGTACGCCTATAAACACACTTGAACTATGATCTCTGTCAGAAATATCTATGGGATTTTGCAGAGAATTCAGTACTCACGGGAATCATTTGCATCTTATCAAGGTCCCAAACACCGCTCCGTGCGTAAATGTCAGTCTTTAGGACCTCCATGACGTCGGCTTCAGTTTTCGCACGAGCAATAATTGCGCTTCCACCAACTTGCTCCCCTTTCAGTGTACCTCCTCCCATCTGATACAACCCAGAGTCGATATGTTTGACCATCTCTCTGATGTGTGTTCTGCATATCCATTACCTCTGGCGTGAACAAGCGAGCAGACTGAACTTACTCTCGCACCTTCATCCTTGTCTCCAATGAGCCTTCGAAATCGGGAATAAACACGATCCATTCTTTGAGGGGCTCTGATTCCATCTTGGTTTCCATATTGGCTCGACGATCTGACAAATCGAACTTGTCTCTGGATTAACATGCTTATTGCGCCCTGCGTTCCACTGCTTTATCGTGCCCCTCACTCACTCAGAGCGCCTTGAAACACGCCTGAATTTGCGCCTTTCGCTGCGCCTTATCAAGGTCAAAAATTACGCCGGTTCATGCGCCTTGAAATGCGCCCAACCTTTGCCCCACACTTGCGCCTTTTCTTGCAGTCGATCGAGTCTCAGCAAGATGGGAACCCATGATTAATTCGGCTCAAGTTGTCTAGGCCCCCGGTTTGATGCGGCCATGTTTCGGCTCCGGGCACGCTGAAGGATGCTAAGCACGGGATCTGGGCCTCGATGTCGTTGACGATGCGGAAGCAAGATAGCACTTTATTAGTGATACCCGTGTCATTAAGAATTACATCAACTTAAGATGGCTTTCACTATCTATCTCTATGAATCTACGTGAGCCTCGTGGTTGAGCCAGTACTCAAGATCCTCTGCCACATGCTCAATCAGTGACTCCCTAACCACTCCCCGCTCCCAAGTAATGCTGATAGTAAAAGACCCGCCGCGAATGCTTGCACAGTTGAAGCCAATAGCCGGCCCAGATACCATTCCACATTGCGTGAAAACCAGCTTATCTAACTTAAGGTTGTCGCCTGGTAGAGTTGGGACACTGCTTGCTGAGCCAAGGTTCGATAGTTCGTATGTATAGAGTCGTCCTGTGCCTGCTTGACTTTGGCAGAGCGAGAGAAGGTCTTTGACGCCGCTCAGATGAGTGAACATGCTTCCGTGAGGAAATTGCTTGACCTTGGTTGCAATGTCGCTGCTGAAAAACTGTGCTAGTTGGATAATGTGTTGCTCTTCTGTTCTCGATTCACGCTTGCTGTCCTGGACCTTGCCGAGGTCCGCTTCAGATACATAAGTCGATAAGAAAGAGATGTGATTCACAATCTCTCCCTCTGACGCCCCTGTCAGTTTTCGCACTGAAAAGGGTGTCACGGCTCGAATACCCGGGACACCTTTGACGCCACGGCAGAGAGAAGTGCATATCAACGCGTGTAGAAGGCCAGTGAGAGTGATATTGGATAACTTGCATCTTTTGAGCACTCTCGAAAGCATCTCCGCCGAGATGGAAAGAATCCTGACCATTGACTTGAATTCAGCCAATGGCGCAGGCGAAATCCGATTTCCTCCCCAGACAGGCCTCTTGTAAGTGCTGGGGCTCTTACAGATGGTGCAAGCACATGGGAGACAGTTCATTCGCTCTTCAACCACCGGCGGTGCATTTTTTGGTGAAAAGGTCATTGGCCAAGTAGGCGGATAGGGCAGTTCCGACATGCTTTGAAAGGCTTCCATCAAACATGCGTGAAAGGCTATTCCGCTTAAGCCATCAGCGATGGCATGGTGTGCTAAAAAGGCAATGTCTAGCCTTGTAAGTCTGTCATTCCCTAGTTCCTGATTTCGTGGACTGTGGAAGTGCTCGATGACAACAACCTTCCAAGCCGGTTTGTTGTTCAACCAGAGTTCGGAGTGTCTTTCGCCAAGTATTCGGTTCAGCACGACATCAGCCGTGTTTTGATTCATCTCAGATGGAACTGAGATATGCCGAGCATCAATGATCTCCAGGATGTCTCTTCTGTTGACGTAGTTCAGCTGCCTGAACAGCGGGATCCCGGTGGTTGTCTCATCAGAAACGCCGAAACATAAGCCAGGGTGTTGTCGAATGGTTGCTTGAATGCAGCGTTCCAAGGCAAAGTAGAAACGATTTTTGGCGGAAGAAAATAGACCCAGGTCATATTCCCTCAAGATCGAGTAGGATGCTACGACGGAAGCCGAGCGGTACTGGCCCAAAGTGTGTCTTGCAGAGTAATACCGCCCCAAAACGCCTAGAGACATAAGTCAGTTAAATTGGTAGAGGCCTTTTTGGTCATGATACCAACCTAGGGAGACTAGTTCATCGCCGGATGTCATTATCGTAGACTAACCTGGCCTTTGTCGGGGTGGGCGTGATGATGATGATCAAGTATGGTCAGCAGAGGGGACGCGGATGCTTATATATGCTCATTAGTCCCACCTCGGCTTCCATCACCGGAAGCTTATTCTATCCATTCCGCTCAGTCTACTACTACATTAGTGCGGGGGGTTTACAAGCCCTCGACCTAACAGTTTCATTGCGCCAATATCTCGGTTCAGCCTCCCTGTCCCATACCCCATCTTCTCTCCTACACCAAAGAATTACAGATTCCACACTGCAGTCAATAGTCACTCACCTTCACTTGGGGTTAGTGACAGTCAATATTGCATAAATGTCCCATCTGCTTCCTTTTTGAGGTAGGTTGGTAATAACTATATCTATGTCACAATACACCCACATGCCCATCATCAAACAACCACGCCCCATTTGTTCTCTTCAACCCCAAACATGATATCCTTCAACCAACCCTTGATTCGTGGCCCAAACTTACCAGCACCATCATTATTCTGTGCCAAGTCGAGATTGCGATCACCCACGCGGATGGTCGACACATCCTTGATAAAGAACTGAAAGAACGGGTCAGAAGGCGGTTCTAAGGGTTCATACATCCCTACTCACAGCTGTACCCGATACGAATGCCTCAAGAAGACGACCCTCTTTCCAGGCCTTTTCGAGATCTGGCATGGTGAACTTTGCCTCCTTCACCTCCAATTCGCCCGCGAGCCTGGATTCAACCAGTTCCAGGACAGATCGTCTAGTAACACCATCAAGAATTAGTTTGTCATCTAAAGGCGCAGTGAGAAGCTGTAGCTTCGAGGTGCCTTCGTCCTTGACAACCGCAAAAAAGTTGCTGGCGCCTGCTTCCGTAACTTGGCCATCATCTCCAAAGAGCCACAAAATTTGGTCATAGCCGGACTCTTGTGCTTCGCAATGAGACGCAAAACTAGGGCCGTAGTTGGCGCCGACTTTGGCGTAGCCGAAGCCACCAGGCCAGGCTCGGATGGTATCATTTCTCGATGTGAGTAGACGCAGATCAGATCTAGGCGTAACACCAGGTGGACTATCGGTGGAAAAGTCGGGCCAGCAGACCAAGACAACAAATAGAACTGCTTCTCTGGGGATCTGAACACCCAACTGACGCCCGGTTCCTATTAATGCAGGCCGGACGTAGCGAAAGCTTCCGGGTTCCGCAAGCCACCCTGTCAAATTGTCAGTACTCGTTTGCTTGATGTATCCTTTAGCAAAGACAATACGTACTCTTTGCATCCGTGCGAACCAGTGCCTTGATCAATTCCACCAGTTCTGCGTCATCAAACTCGGGCAGTGATACCCTTTTCGCGCTCATAACCAGGCGCTTCGCGTTTCGATCCGGCCGAAAGAGTCTCACGCGGTTGTCGAACCCTCGATAAACCTTCATACCCTCAAAGCATTGAGTCGCGTAGTGAATGCAAGAAGCGAGGGGAGAGATGCTAAAGTCGGCAAAGGGCTTGATCTCGGGTGCTTCCCAGCCTTTGTCAGCAGTCCAGCGGCACGTCAACATGTGGTCGGTGTGAGCATTCTGTGCCCATAGCTCGGGGGATCCAGGCTCAGGAACTGGGTGAAGGACTGTCGACTGTGTAAACTTGAGTTTAGATGCATCGAGCCGTTGTTTCGGGGCTGATGCACCGTTGAGCTGGGACGAATTATGAGACATGACGGTAGTGTAGATTTCTCAATAATGCAAACACAGACAAAAGATATGTGAAAATGACTTGAACTTGATATGTCAAAGAATCTTGTCAAGTCCACCCTTTCTCCGCCTTTCTTAATTATGTCTTGGCTCCAACCAAGGCGCTTCGATAACGTTCTTGAGAGCGAGCTGCATACAAAAGCGGGGCTTCGTCAAGGGCGCAAGGTTTTACGCCCTGTGCTAAAAGCCGATGACTCCGATAACGGTGAATCAATGATGCCGCTCAATGGGCCTGCATGGTCTTCTTGACCTTGTCACGGCAAGAAATGGACTCTATGAAATCTCCATCCGATGGAACCCCGGCTCATGTCGGTCAGATGTCTGCTGAAGAAGATTGGATGTCATGGCTTCCGGAGCATGAGGTGGGGTACCTCGGGACTGTGAGTGGTCTTGATGAAGCACAGGACGATGCAGGCAACATTGGGAACACAACTCTTCCTGGCGTTGTTAACACTGAATCTCACGGCAACACATTCATTGGCGCCGTCAATGGCATATTCACTTCGAATCCTGGCCCTCTACAGTTAACAGCTGGTCCATGGCAAAGGTACGAGCCCATGCACCCCGTTTATACCTAACTGCTAATCGCCAACGATCCAGAGTATTCCAGTCTGATGCTCCAGGTTCAACAGCTTTATCATCTTTCTCTGACCATATCATCTCCCACGACTTACCATACCGACCTGAACTACCCGCCACCTTGCCTTGTACCGACGATGTCGTCAGCACCTCACAAACACCCTTCAGTGCAGAAGCGGGGGCCCGCTCCGACTCTTCGGTAGGGTCTTGGGATTCCTTTACTTCATCGCCCTCCGTCGCGCGGAGAAGGCGGAGAAGGAGGCAACCTGCAAGGCCAAGGAAAGTTAGAGAAGGAGAACCGGAGCCCAGAAGGTACCAATGTACGTTTTGCACAGATACCTTCAAGACGAAGCATGACTGGCAACGACACGAAACGACCATGCATTTGAGCCTCGAACAGTGGCAGTAAGTCTCTTAGGCTGCCTCATCATTTCGTACAGCTACTGACGTCTTCCAGGTGTTCCAAGTTTGGCCCTGTATTACAGGAGCAAGATGGACGGACATGCTGTGTCTTTTGTCGTCAACCCGATCCCTTGCCTGAGCATCACCAAATACACAACTATGCCGCCTGCGTGACACAACCAGAGGAAGCACGCCAATTCCATCGCAAAGATCATTTACGACAACACCTCCGTCTCTTCCACCGGGGATGCAACTTCAATGACTCGATGAAAAACTGGCTCTCGTCCATCGACGACGTTAAGTCGCGTTGTGGATTTTGCGACGCTCGTATGGATACTTGGACTGAGAGGCAGAAGCACTTGGCGGTGCATTTTCGCGGTGGATCAGATATGAGGGAGTGGAAGGGTGACAGAGGCTTTGAGCAAAAGATCGACGATCTCGTTGAGAATGACATGCCCGTATTTCTTATTGGCACACAGCGATACACGATGGAGCCTTTCTCGGCATCCAGGGCAGACCATCGCATGGAGTCGTCAGAGCCGAACATATTAGGACCTCTGAGCAGCGATGAGGTCAGTCCCGAAATGGCTGATTCTACACCACCGAATGGAGACGAGCCATCGGCGCATTCGTACCGGCAAATAGAACGCCTCTTGTTAAAACATGTTTCCGACGAGATCTCACAGGGACGGGTGCCTTCGGATCGCCAGCTACAGAGAAAGATGAGCGAGATGATGTACGGACCTGACAATGCGTGGGATCAGACTTGGGCTGACAACCCGCAATGGCTGGAGATGTTTAGGAGGAAAGCCGGGCTGATCAGTCTTCCGCTCAGCGGTGGCAAGAATGCATTTGTTGGTTTCGACGAGGTTTGATATGCAGTAGCATAGTCTCTTGCCATCAAGGCATGCACATTACAGAATCTATACATAATAATCGCATCACTTTTAAAACGCTATATGAGCGTCATTCGTCATCAAGAGTCGGAAGCCAGGCCGTCCAGTACGCCGCGAGGAGGCCAGAGATGCCATTTACCAGCCGTTTCCCTACATCCCCAAAGCACCAGAACCCCCGGAAATGATGCATCAAGACGGCATAGTGAGCAAGAATAACAAGAGCCTCGGGTGTCTGCTTCTCCAGCAGACTAAGAAACCGCAGCGGGATCAGGTTGGACCAGCCTAGGAGCGCGTGCACACCCCAACCGTTGGGTCCTTGAAGCCATCCATACACTGAGTTAAGTGCTTCCCTCGCTCCTTGACAGGCTTGAAGCGATTCTTCATTCAGGTCTGACGCCTGTAGCATTGTTCCCAGAAGAGAGCAAGATTCGGATGGCGCGAGTGTTTCTTGTTTGTTTTCCTCCACTGCGGCCACAAGCCATCCCATGACTGATGAGCTCACGAACGTTGAATACGCCCTCTCGCCAAGAACCCGAGCCCCGCGATGAAGACGAAAGTATTCCAATATGTGCTGGAGTGTCTTGGAGAAGTCTTGATTAGGAGCAGCCGTTATTGTTTCGGCAAAATAGTGCAGTGCCAGGAGCGAAGCAAAGAAGAACTGCGAGGTCGCGTTTCCCTGCGAGGTGTCGTTGAGCGCCTTGTTGAAGCCTCGTAATGCCCGATGCCGTAGATTACTGGCAGTTTGCGTATAATGAGCTGATGATTCCGGGTTGACGGTGCTGAGATGCATCGCAGACAGAGCAAGGAGTTGGTTCATGAGGTATGGTGTTTCTAAAGCAGCTGTGACGTAGCCATTGGCGAGGGGCTTCAAAGAATCAGTCACCATCATCCAATCCATCATGTGCTCCTGAATATTGTAGAGAAGCTTCAAATGTTCAAAGGTAAAAAGCTCGTCAGATTCAATGTCGTGTAGATCCGGCGACGCTGGAGACTCCGAGTCTCTCGACGTCGCCGCTGTCTGAAGCCATGCCGAAGTGGTGAGCTCCTTTTCGTACGGGTTGGCGCCGACCTTTGCCGGCCTCGGGGCAACATAGTAGCATTCTCTATCGGATATCTGGCAGTGGCCGCATACAGGACGGCGCTCGTCGCATTTGATGTGGCGTTTCTTGCATACTGCACAGCCATTTCGAGACTTGCGGTGGCCTTGGCGTGGCTTTCGAACGCGGGTTGGTTCCATGATGCAGTGAGATGACGAGCTTAAATACGAGTAAGCGAAAAGTCAATGGAGTTAAGAGAAGTTATGCGAGGAAAGAAGAGGAGCAAGTTGGAAGGAATCCGAGGAGGGATAACGAGGTGACGTCTAGGCAGTGGAGCAGGGACTTTAACACGACCCCTGTTCCGGAGTCATGACCACTATTCCGAGTTGGGCGCTGAATACGAGCACTAGACCTAATTCAGAAAATTTGCGAGGACCTTTCGCTTTGCGGAAAATATACGCGGACACGCTGCTTTAATTAGACCACACATTTGAAAAGACCTTTTTCTACTCCGTACTAACGGACAGGCCGAGTTGGGCATGCTTGGAGTAGACACGGTGAAGATGGAAGTAAATTTTCTGGGTGTTGTCCATGGACTTGATGTTGCACTCTGTGAACGCACTCTTCTAGTCAAGAGACTGGCAACCTTCCGCCTCATAGTTAAGGAAGACCACACACAAGCCCACGCCAGGAAACGAGCAAAAGAACGACAGAAGACTCAAACATTTAAACTAGTATATTGAATTTAATCATATCAACGTGTGGTCGACATAACACAGTGCTCGTCAAGTCCAAGCACGTCATCATTCTGTCGCGTTTGCCAAGCGGCTTCTACTACCCTAGAGTTTGTCCACGCGCACGTGGATTGAGCACGACGAGGGATAGTTTCCTAGAACTCAGATCATCCACGTAAGATGCCAACAGCAGGCATGACAAAGAGCGGCGGTATCTCGAAATTGCCGTCAAAGGTACTGTGACTGGTCTGTTTCAAATGCATTGATGTTCTGGATCGCCGCTCTCCGCAGATTAGCACGCTCCCGCCTCAGGGGATCCGCGTGTTGGTGACGATTGTGGTAAGTCTGGCCGTGTCTATCTACTAGATACTCAGATGCTATTATTGGGCCTGCAGCTCAGGTTGTCAAGTATTGTAGATCGATGGGATTTAAATATCGAGACGCTCCTGAAGGCCACGGCGTGTCTTCTCGTCCGTCACCATCTTTTCTTTCTCTCGTCTCTTCTCCTTCTATCGACTTCTTGACACGCGCAATCCATTTCCTTGCAAACTTTATCGTTGATTTCCCCCTGTTTACTTGTTCTCACTGCATCAAATTATCTGGTTCTTGCGAATCTTGCCGAAATCCGAATTCAATCGTGAAACCCGCACTGGACTATCACTTCTTTACGACAATGTCGAGCCTTCACGCCCTCGCGCCGAGAGGGGATCTTCTCCCTTATAAAGGCGACTTTTACCTATGGAGTTACGTTCCGTCAATGCCGGCTGCCGTCATATTCACGATAATCTTTTTTGTGTTATCGGCAGCGCATACTTGGAAGATGATCCGCTGCCGCCTCTGGTTCTGTATTGCCTTTACCATCGGCGGTTATAGTAAGTTCCTAGGACCCCAAACACCCAAACACCCCGCTGATACTAACTCAAAACTCACAGTGGAAGTCGTTGGCTTCATCGGCCGAATCGCCGCCCACGATGCAACCGACCAACTCATGCCCTACATCATCCAATCCGTCTTTCTGCTCATCCCACCCTCTCTCTTTGCCGCCTCCATCTACATGACGCTCGGTCGAATCATCCGCGGCCTTGGGTCCAAGGGCGAGATGTGCTCCATCATCCGAGTGAAATGGCTCACGACTACTTTCGTGGTTGGAGACGTCTTTTCCTTCTTGATCCAGAGCACTGGGGCTGGGATGATGGCTGCCGGCAATGATCCGAAGCTGGGAGAGAACATCGTTGTTGGTGGATTGTTCATCCAAATCATCTTCTTTGGGCTTTTTGTTGCTGCATCAATCATCTTCCATCTCCGATACAGACGCAACAGCATGAACTGGCCCGGCACCAGAACAGAAGGGAGCTTTGACTGGCAAAAGATGATGATGATGTTGTATGCCACCTCGGCCCTCATTCTCGTTCGTTGCATCTTTCGTATCATCGAATACGTCATGGGGCATGATGCTTATCCTCTCAAAAACGAGTGGACGCTGTATGTGTTTGATGCGGTGCTCATGGCTATGACGATGGCCATCTTCTATGTGTGGTATCCCTCGCAAATTCAGCAGTTTCAGCCACTTGGCCAGACGGAAGCTGTTAGTCTCGCGTATGGTGGCGACTCGATGGAGGGACGTCCTTCGAAGTGATGATTTTGTTGCCGTTCGGGGAGGCCTCTCTTAGGATGATGTTGGGTACGCGGGCCAAATCGTAGCAACTGACTGAAGCACAATGGCAACATGGACTACATAGAATCTCTGGTAGTTGAAGATTGAAACAACAATTTGGATTGGGTTGGTAGTTACCTTTTTGCACATAGAATAATAGACTGGGACGTTGAGCTGAATATCACTTCTCACATCAGCACTCTACGATGACTTCCATAATTCTATGAGCATTGGGACATGATGGTATGATGTATCCATCATGTGTTCTGTGTTATAGTTAAAGCTCGACCCTCCATAGGATAACTCAACCAGAAGACCGTATTCCATGGAAAATAAATATTTATGGGTTAAGTTTATAAGTGGAGGGAAGACACTGTGGTCTTTAAATGGTATGAATATGGTGTAAGATTATAATAGCCCAGCAGGGCAATACCGGCCGCACATATCCAGTTTGCTTCCGATGGCGAGGTAGAGAGAGAACAATCGCATACTCTGTCAAAGCGTAGAAATGTTGTACGGATAATGAATATTTTTGCCATCACAGAACAAGCCAACCACTACATAGGGCATACCTTGTATAAAGGCTGCAATCAGAACGTAATACTACTGAGTCTCTATGGAGAAAACACTTCTAACGGATGCTAGTTCTTGACTAAACCTAAGGGCTTGGGGTGTAGTTGTTGACAATGCCAAAGATGAACTCTTCGTAGTGAGCTTTGCCCTTGAAAGTCTCCTTCCCCTTAATTCCACCCTTGATGATGCCATTGGCTCGTTGGTACGCTCCTGACTCATCGCGAACAATGATCTCGGTAGTCACATCCACCACAAGCTCCTGGCCATCAGGCAGCGTATAACGAATGCTCAGGCCGTCCGTCTCGAGCAGACCGGTCGTAGGGGGCCAGGCCGCCTTGCCACCCTTTTGACGAACTTGCATGCTCTTGGGATCGCAGCTGACCATGAGGACTTTGCCATCCTTGACGACGAAAGATCGGCGCGTCTCCTTTCCTTCGTAGTCGAGAAGATTGTACCAGACCACCGAGTAAGGGCCGAATCGGCCGTGGCCCCAGTCCCAGTACTTGGGTCCATCGATGATGGACTGGTTGCCCCAGTTCTTATCATGGTAGCCAACGCCATCCTTAAACCGTATCGCCGTGTCCTTGACTTTCAGGTCAACAACTGTTTCAGCGTCGGGGATAGCATTAGCCCAGTATAGCCCGGGCAACAGATTCTGCGTTACGCCGACGGCACCATCGAGATCACAAGGGTAGTGAGCGGGCGCGATCTACAGTTTCGCTCGTATTAGCCGCGTCTTCCAATAAGCTGAACGCGAGGAGCGGTGGTGTAACTTACGGATTTGAATTTGATCTTCCCAGAAATACCCATATCCAGCGAATCAAGCTTGATTGAGTACTCTACGTTGGGTTTCTCTAGAGATGAGCCCTTGAAGCTGCCAATGCCACCCCACTCGCCTTGGATGCCTTGCGGGCCGTTGGTAATACAGACACCCTCGTCGGCAAGCGCCTCATAGTAAAAGTCGTTACCGTTGGGAAATACTCCAGAGACTTGCACCGACAAGGGATGAGGGTATTGTTTGAATTCACCAGAGTTGAAGAAGACGATGTTGAGTGTCTGGTTGGTCGCCTTGGAAAAGACGTCAAAGTACCAAAAGTCAGCCGACTTGCGGGCGGCTGGAGTCGACATCTTGAAGCCATCGAGGTTTCCTGGAACGGAGCGGTGCTCGATACTGACAGACCCGTTGTAATACGCTGGCTCCAGTTGGAGATGTCTAGTGGACGTATTTTCCGGGGCGGCGAGGGCCAAGCCACTCATGGCCGCAAAGGCAGCAATCTTGACAAACATGACCATGAAGCAGCAAATATATTATAATGAAGTAGATAGCTAAATATTAAGAGTGGATTTCTGATTTAGTCAGGTAGCTTATATAGGCATGCATGGTAGAGATGGAGTCGAACATTTTCGGATCTGGATGTATTTCCACGGATTCGGGTTCCCTTATACGAAACTTCCGAGTATAGCCACACGTCGCGGCACGAACCCGAGCTGGTGCCCACAGGCAACAAGTGGCACCAAAACGATGCAGATCCTTGTACTACGCAATATGAAGGGACCCATGACGTAGAAGGCGAGATTCAAGTGACGACGGTGATGATAATCATCCCCCCTTGTGACCTGTGCCAGTCGTTAACATTTCTAATTCTTTGCCTTGGTTTTCTTGTGAGCATCTGTGGGCGATTAAGGGGCCATTCGTGCAAGCCTAAAATAGAAAACATGAGATGATTTGCAGATCGTGCCCAGCGGGCATTTGACAATCGTCACGAAATTAGTGATGCTTCCAAAGGGTAATTAGTAAGGTTGGTTCCTTCTACCAACGGAGAAAACCAAGCTAGAATATCTGCACTCTCTCCCCTAGCGTGCTGTCCCAAGCGATACATGTTTCAGGCAGACAGGCAGCTCCCACTCTCTCGTACTCAGACCTAGAGATTCCCTTTGGAGCCACCACAAGGACATAACACTGCCGCCGAAGTTTCACACCCCCCTGTTCATAATTCATTTTTTCCTTTCCAACAACAACACATTTGAGTCTCCCGTCAGTGGAAACCGTGCGTCCTTGATCGTAGATAATTGCTTTCTCAGCAGAGGCGAGGTCTACCAAGTCCCTTACTGTGGCCATCAGGTCGCTCCTTTCGTTCGAATTGCCCGTGTGCCATGTGGCTGAGGTTGATGATGAATCACTCCATGTCCACGGTGACCGTATTGCATTCTTTCCCTCCTCCCAAAGAACCTCGTCGAAGGGAACATCTAAGAAAGTTATAGCCCCTTGATACGCCATCCACGACCAAGTCGGGACGGCATATTTCTGGCTCGAAGGGAAGTCAATCTTCTTGAGCTTGTCCGTGGAACTGGCGTCGCGAATCCACAACAGGCTTCTCCCGAAGAATTCCCCCTGAAAGACGCCATAACCTCCATGGGTTTGGAAAGCATTGACGAGACGCTGTTCTAGGCCGGCAATGGCGATGGGCCTGTCGTAAGCCTTGGTGAAATCAAGTCTTGAGTATCCCTCGTAAAGTTCCTCGTAGAAGCGGATTTTCGTTCCTTTGGTAGACTCAATGGCCAAATTGGGGAAATTTGGGTCACCCAGAAATGCAACTTTGGTGCTAGATCCTCAAGGTTAGTTGAGGTTATATATGTACATCAAGAAGGATACATACTTTGTCATGCGAGCGAGAGTTTCGCACCGAATACCTTTGCCGCACTCCCAATATGTCTGGTTCTCAGTAAAGTAGATTGTTCGTCGAGCAAGGGCGCGCTCTTGAAGGACCCATCCCCGTTTATTGAGATTCCCCTCGATCACATCATGCTGAAAGTCATCGATGGCTTCACAGATGTAATGTGGAGTACCCGTCGCCTCGTCAAATCTGATGAATTTCCGAGCTTTCCTCTCTCCCAGAAACCCACTCGATGTCCCTGAAGCCCGGCTAGCGGCTATTACGCAATAGGCCGAGCTGAAGATGGTCTCCATGTTCTTAGCCTCGGTGTCGAAATCACCGCCATCGCCTTGGAGAATGCAAAGTGAGTCGATCCACAGGAACCGAATATTGAGCGATCGTGTAACCTGTACTGCATTCTTGAAAGTAAGGGGAAGTTCATCAAACGGAATGCCGCTTCTAAGCCGTTGACCAACATTTTCACGGGTTGTGCAGAAGTGGTCATTTCGCAGAGTATCTCCCCATGGATGAGAGAGCGCGATGTAGCGTAAGTCGTGACCTGGATCCATATCTCTTTTGGTTACAAGTAGACGCACAAAGGAGTCGTTACCTAGGCTTCCACTGGGGCCGACATCCAGCAGTCGAGTTGGCACACACTCTGGGTCGCGGTTCAATGGGCGGCACTCCGGGTGATTTGAATCACAGTCCTGGATCCAATGCAAGAACAAATCATAGAATGGTGAACTGTTCACTTCGGGGAGTTGAGGCAAACCAATTTGGATATTGCCTGGGGAATAAGCTGCTGGATGCAGCATTGTGTTTTCGGCTGTCGGATAATCAGAGTCGAAAGATGTGATGATTTAGAAACGAACAATGACGTACCTAGGCCTCTACAGATCGATAGAGTTGAAATTGGCTCTCCGTTAAGTTTCAGAGCACCACCAACACGCCGAACCTCGATCAGACTGATTCGATGGTTTCCCTTCAAAGCATCGAAAATCAGGCGGTGGAGCTGACACTTTTCAGCGAGCTTCTCGACGTTGGCATATGTGTCATTTATTAGAACAACGTTAGTCAAGAGACTAAGGCGTGTACAGCGTTCGCACAAAGAAATCGGCGGAGGAGGGAAAGGTCTGGAAAATTGAGTGTCTTGTTTGCGAAGGAAGCTGGTTGCAAACGAGTTGTCATCTTGAAATTCCCAAACGTTATCAAACTAGCCATTGTCAGTCTCAATCAGGGTAAATAGGCAAAGGGAATGACACACTTTCTATTAAACTTAGTACGCTCCAATAGCCAGCATGGTAACCCAGCGAAGAAACTCACCACCTACACAGAACAGTTAGATACGTGGTCAGTCTAAAAACACGGGTCTTGAAAGGGCTTACACTCTGGACAGATAAACAGGCCCTTGATTAGTCAAGTTTGCTTTCATGGACCAATCTCCAGGAACTTACATACTATAATTGTGTTAGTTCGTTGATCCTGTTGATTATCCCGGTTTTACTCACAGTCTTCGAAATCGAGTCAAGCCCATAGTCAGCCATCATAGTGACTCAAAGCTCTTCACCTTTTTGCTGCACGTACATCCTAGGCGCTGCTCAGTCCCCGTAGTTGCGACACAGGTTAAGAAAATCTTACCAGATTTGGGCTCTTAAAGGCCATAGCTTGTCCCCCAGAACCCGTCGAAAGAGAACTCATCTCTTTAAGTGCTTGTGCCGCTGTTCGGCTCGACCGAGTAAAGAGATAGGTTCCTCCACGATTAGTCACTGCTTTGTTCATGATATCCCTCAGGCTTCTCTCCAAGAAGTCCGCGCTCTGGCGAGTTCCTCCCTGGCCCATCTGTCCCGGAAGGGTAACCACAAGGAGGTGGTTCTTTACCAGTTTGATGAGGTCGCCAATGGCACTGGGAGACTGACTGTTGCACTCTGGGTCAAATTGAAGCATGTATTGCATCCATTTAGTAACAATGTCGCTCACTTGGGCGTGATCCTCTCTGGAATTTGCCGTGAAGTAGAGTGTATCCCTGCTTGTCGGCGGCTTTTCTTGATAGAATGTTTGTAACCCAGGGTAGCCGTAGAGCAACCAGATGACGAACTCAAAAATGATACAACCCATGGACCAAATGTCATAGAGTCGAGACCGTGGCTCGTGTCGCCTGATGACAACCTCTGGGGCCTCATAATGGGATGTTGAGTACCTCTGCGCGGTTGGGTCCTCTCGCCGGGACGTGGCAAACGCATGCTGCTTTGCCAAACCCAGGTCTGCAATCTTGAGAGTTCCCAGCCATGGAGAGGTTGGGTCCTTGAAGTGGAGGATGTTGTCAGGCTTCAAGTCTCCGTGTCTCCAGTGCTCTTCACCAGTGTTGTCGCTGTTGTCGGTATCAACTTGAAGTTTTACCTTAGGCGCGCCAAGAGAGGAAGGTGCCAGAATGGTCTCGGCTCTGGGGAGAGGACCCGGGGTGCCTCCATTGAGCTGTTTGGTGTTGACTGTGTTGTGGAGTTTCGAGAGTGCATCGGCTAGGCCATGCAGTTGTTCCAAGACCTGCATGATGCGAGTGCCGTTTAACATGGTATGGTCAATGTTTTGCCTTGCCCAAACATCTCGAAGGTTACCGCCGTCGGCCCACTCCGACATAATATAGTAATTCTTGTCCGTTCTGAAAGATCCTGTGCGGCGGATCAAGTGTTTGTGGTTGAGTTGGTTGATTTGATCGAGGGCTCTGGCTTCGCTAACCCATGAAGTTTCGACATTGTACCCTGGTTCTCTGAGGTCTTTCATGTGCTTCAAAGCAACGTAGACTTGTCCACTTGCGGCCTAATTTGCGGTTAATCAGCCCTTAGATCTGTCTGATTTGTTCTTGTCATGACTTGCCTTGTTTGAGGATCCATGAGCCCGGTAATGGTCGGGATGGATTTTGGCTCTTGAGACTATACTGAAATGACCTCCTGTGCCAATGTCGTCCACCGATGTGAAGGGCAGCACGTAGCTTTCCTCGAATCTCAGCAGCGAGTCATTCTCCGTGAATACTGGAGCACAAAACACCCATTGGCTTTTGTTGAAACCTGAGACCTCGCAGCATTCCCATGACTGGAAACAGGGCCATTGCGTCTTGTGGTGACACTCCCCCTCCGGTGGGAACACGCAAATATGGCGTGCACTCGCGAGGGCTTTCATGGGCAACGCGTTATCCATGATCCCATGCTCGTAAAAGCTACTCATGGCGGCATGTACCGTGTCGTGTCTGCTAAGCAAGGTGGTTAAGAATACCTTTTTTGCATGCATACGGACAAACTCAACCAAGTCAGTATTGGCACGGGGCATCAACCTTTTCACGTTCTCGGTCGTGACCAGGCTGGGAATCTTGCCCTCAGGCAGGAAAGGATTTCCGGGGGCGAGTGCGCTCTGACTGCATGCTTGCTCAAGCTCTGTGATGAATTTCATTCGTGTGGTTCTGTCAGCCTCCATGGGACCACTGGGAAGGAACCAAGACATGGCTATCATGGAAAGGGGTTGGATGAGAAGATGCACGCGCTTGAGAAAATCCCAAATGACTTCGGGGCTGAATCGGAAGAAAGGCTTCAACAAGGCCATGTTGATGAGAGACTTGCGTGGAGGGTGCCTAGTCGATTAGGCATCCAACCTTTAAGTGGCGGCATGTTCTGTTCTTCTGGTCTGAACAAGCGGGGAAGTTCTCAGCCGCTTGTGGGCGCTCTCAGACATTGGCTGCTGTTGATGCATATGCAGGTAAAGTGGTGATCTGATGACTTCTGCTTGTCCCAGTAGCAAACTGGGTCATATCTGTAGGGCTGGAAACTTGGGGGTGGGGACTTGCATTGCGACAGTCTGATACGAAGCACCTCATGGAGCGGTACCCAGTCGCAAGATACGCGGATTCAAAGTCTTGAAGCATTAGCAAGGTCCATTATCTCTCATCGCCTGGTTGCCTCGTTGTCTTTGCTCTGATGCTTACAAAATCAGCCAATAGCTGCCACATGTCGACACATACATCTGACGTGAGAGGGGTGCGGTTACTCCCTCCCGCGAGGTGTCTTACACACACCAAGAAGTGTGGTGGAGGCACAGTGTATGCCAAGCCAGAAACTTCATGATGACTGCGTCTATCCCCCACACCGGGCTGAGATGATTGCCTCGGCTATCGATCAGGCTGAGAGCTTGACCAGCATATGACGCACTCATATTGTCAAAGATAAACCGCAATGGCTGCCTGGCTAAGTGTTAACCTGATTAGGGACCTCGCCGAATCTGATCTTTTTCATCTCACATTAATTGGCTCTACCTAGCAGCGCTTACCTATCTTCAATCCGGATTTTCGCGAACGAGGCATTTTGAGGCCTTCCACAGCCACATCCGGGTTCGCCGGACATGACAACCACAGATGAGGGGTTGTTATCTGAAAAGTCTCATTGGCTTTTACTCACACCATCGGTAGCAGCACTGCTGCAACGCGGCATGCATGTCACATAGGCTATTGGGATTTTCAACCCGGTTCAGAGTGCCCGGTCTTCAGATGACACCCCCAAGATGACACTGGACAGCCACCTTTGGTTGCCTTGTAAGGCTACCAGATGACAGAGCCTCACGTTCGCGGAGCCTTTCACTTTCAGGTCCTGATATGGTGGGATCCATTCCAGGCCCGACACGTCAGCACGAACTTTGCCCTTACATGATCACTTCTTGTCTTCGCCTAGCTGCACAGTCAGACAAACTCTTAAACCCTATCAATCAATTAAATCCTCTAACCCGGATCAATCATTTACGATGGAGACTCTGTATAAGCAACTGAAACAGCGGCTGCGCACGTGTCCGTTCGAAGGTCGGCTCGCGAAATTCATCCCGGCTGACGAATTAGACAAGATCACACTTGAAAACATTCAAGCAGGGTTGCCAAAGAGAAATCGTTTTTTCTCTTCTTGTATTTCTCACAAAGTTGCTACAGAAGCAAAGAGGGTCTTTTGTGTTCTCGTTCTCATGGAGGAGTCTGCTGCTATGGAGCAGCTCATCTCTGAAGGCATCACTGACGAGGACCTACCACTTTGTCGGAACGGAGATGACAGCGACGACAGTGAGTACAACGTACTCGCTTCTGTGAGTGGTAACAAGAGATTTCCCTCATCAATGTCATGGGGAGAAGGGGACAAGGTCGACAACTTTCTCAAGAAGCAATGGGTAGTCCAGGCGCCAATTCTCGACAAACCCGGCTTGCATTTTGTGCTCGAACCAGAGTGCGCTTTGCCATTGACAGAGTGTGAAACGGAACTTGCGAGGGGCGGTATGGGTGTAGTCCACAAGGCTAAGCTACACCCGGCACATCAACGCCTCTTTCCGGTATGTCTAGAACGACGACGAAAAGGAAATCCGCTGACCTATCCCCAGTCAAATTCGGACGCCTACATCGCCATCAAGGAGTTCCGCAAGGAAGAGGACTTTACCAGAGAGAAGGAAAACTTAGATCATCATCCAACAACTGCAGAACAAACACTTGATCCCTCTGTTGGCTTCCTGCGAAAGAGGCTCTACCTATTACCTTCTATTTCCTTGGGCGAACGGTGGCACACTGAGAGACTTCTGGGAGAACATGACTTCAAGCCAGAACAACAGGCCTCATTCGGGGCCCTTGAGCAGATTCTAGGTCTTGTCGACGGTATTCGCGCACTTCACAACAAGAACATACGCCATGGTGACATCAAGCCACAGAATATTCTGGTTTTTTGAAGAACAGCAAGGAGCCAATCAGCAACATTGGTTCTTGCAGATATGGGTGTTTCCAAGGCCCACAAAGAGGCGACTGACTTGAGAAACTCAGCGACAATGACGGCGGAATCGACAGTCTCTTACGAAGCCCCCGAGGCAGATGACGACCAACGGCATAACAGACCCAGACCTCGCCGGTATGACATGTGGTCTGCGGGCTGCATGTTTCTCGAATTCACTGTCTGGCTTGTCTACGACTTTGCAGCTGTCAACGGATTCCACAAGAAGAGGAAAGATCATAACGATCCAGTTTCTCCTGGCAACTTCTTTGCACGAGAACCGGACCAATCTACAGGAATTCATCCAGCAGTTACCGAGGCCGTTCGGCATCTACGAGAGCATCCTCTGTGTAAACACGGGACCGCCCTCGGAGATTTGGTGACTCTTATTAACGATCGTCTTCTTCAGATTAAACCTGGGGATCGCGCCAAAGCGCCAGAGCTATACGATAGAGTCAAGACAATCGTTGACGCCGCTGAAGCCAATCCCGAGTACTTGGGTCAAGAAGTGAATCCGCCTCTGCCTACCCCCGAGTTCTTCAGCTCGCCAGGGTCTCGAAAGGGATCATCGTCATGATTTACACAAACCAATGGAATTCCACTGACTTTAGGGTTTTGCACGGGCGTTTTTGGCTTCGAGTAGAGACGATGGTCGAGTTCTTTTATCCATTTACTTGATTCACCACCAGATTCATAATACATACTTTGCTAAACCAGTAATACTGTCACTTAGCTATTTGCATTCCATCTACAATATCGGTATGAGCTCTGTGACGCCCGCAAAAGAAACCATTAGCTACGAGACTGCAAAACACACATAAATCCAGTCTCGTCTATCAATGGCATGAGGATCCTATCCTCGCAATGTCCTTTCATTTTACAATTATTACAGAGTTCCACCTGAGTGATTCAAGTCTAGATAGTTTAGTTGCGTAACTGGTGGTGCAGAGTGTGACGATGAAGTCGCACTGAATAATGCTCCAACCAGAGAAATCCCACTTAGAATAGCAAACATGCCTAGCATCGACTGATGATACGTGTCAATTCCTTACCCCGCCTCGTCCTATGGTCACATTTTCTTCCTGATGCTTTGAAAGATCTCGGTATGGGTCAGGCATTGTTCCCCTCTCTTTCAACCTTTCAATTCTGAATATCCATCAACGATAGACACACTCGCCCTTGAATCCATGTCTTTAGACGGTCAGCTCGTGGTCTTAAAACCGTCAACCCTATGCTCTGTGTGTGATTCGGCTCTCACAGGGGAACTGAAACACGGCTGGCGACCTCATCACCAAAGCGGCTACCATGTCGAAAGCGCGGCCCAGCTTGGATGCTATGTCTACGGGACTATCCAGAACAGCAATTCATAGCACTTGAATCGGTCTCATTGCCTCGCGAGGAGACTTCAATACTAGTATACTCGGGGACAAAACTTAAGGACATCTTCGTGGCGTAGGCGGAGGCAGCATCATCTGATTGCGCCATTCAGGGAAGAAACCAAGCCACCTATCTACTGCTCATCCCAGTAGTGAAATGCCTCCTAGTAATACAAAGACACACACCGAGGTGTACGATACACAGCCCTATCTCGCCCAGGTCAAGACACCTATGACGCGGGATTCCCCCTTCGGACACCTTGCTTTCTCATTCCAGTTAATGTTCGCAATCAACGGACGAGATTCCGCAAAGACATGTTATCCAAAACACTACACACAGCACTTATCCAACTCCTTCACTATCAGCCAGTTGAAGGCCCGAAGCCACTTGAACTCGTCAGATGCCGGGGAGGTACTGAAGTCAGAATTCAGACAGCGGATAATGACGTCTCTATATTTTCGCCCCATTCGCAGCCCGATCGTTCTCTTGGACAGCTCAACTGCGTCCTTTCGCAAGATGACATACGGATACACCTCGTCCCACAAAGACCAGAAAGATTCCACGTTGTCTGGGCTTGCAGCATTATAGACCTTGAGCGAGATGCCCTCAATCCTTTCTTCTCCTAGAACCTGGCGCAGTTCCTGAACGTAGGACTGTAGCTCGGCTGGCCAGATGTTTTCGTCGCTGCTGCTCAGGAGTCTGTATCGGGCTGCCCTGATGGTCTTTGTTGCTGTCATTATCCGGCCGTTGAAATTTCTTTCTTCCCATACACCGTGATCGTATGTCAAACTTAACGAAAGAGGAAAGTCCCATATTCCTGTTGCAGCAACTGGTGTCGTAAGAAGATCCATGGCCTCGATCGGCCGCCATAACCCTATTTCGAGCAGAAGTAGACCAAGCGAGTAGTATTCATGCCTGGAGGTGAAGTATGTCTCTTTCATGTTGTGCACTTTGTAGTCGCTCAACTCTGAATACCCGTTTAATGTTGCCTCAGATATGAGCTTGTGGAAAACGTAAGCAGGGTGCTGGTAAATGGCTTCTCGCAACAGTTCGGTGTTCTCATGCTCTTTTCTCTTGAACTTGGTTTGTCCTCTTGAAGGCTCGTAGCTTCTCCTCATTGCCTGAGACACACCTTCACGTTGTTGATTAAGCCCAAAGAAGCCACCTTCACGATCTCCGCCGCCGCCGCGTCGTTTTGAACGGTAGTGCACCATCTCAAAGTCACTGTCGGAGGGCGGTATGTATACTCGGCGAGAGAACCTGAACCCTTTCAGGTAGGGTCGATTCACGTTATATGGGCCATTCTCTCTGTCCTTTGCTGTGTGCTTGAAGAAGAGGATATTGTGGGATGACACGTCCTTATGCATCCAGCCTGCTGAGTGCATCTGAAAGATTGCTCCGGCAATAACTTTGGCAAGTTCAAATCGATCGTCAAGGGTAGGGACCCAGCCACTCTCGTCAGTGAGCATTTCATGCAGTGTCGCCGGCTCCGCCATCGGATCAGCATCATCGGGAAGCTCGTAGATCAATGTAGGAGCCTCAAAGCTCATGTGGGAGATGCCCAAACATCGTAGGGCACTAAACTCCCGTGCTGTGCTCGTACGATTCAAGAGAGACGCGAGAAGCCGGATGCCACCAAATCCATCGCCTTGGGCCTCGGATCGCACCGTCTGCTTGGCTTCTAAGAAGACACGAGCTTCTTCTCCTGGCTTCTTCCATGTCGCCAGCCGTGAACCTTCACTATCGAGGTGAATCTCGCTTTTTGGAATAACAGTGATGGCATCCTCTTTCATGGTCTGGTGTCGAATCTTTAACGCAATGGAAGCCGCCGACGATATGCCTCCGTACCGGGTCGCTTCTCCTAGGAAAGCCAACTTCTCTTCCTTCCTACCCAAGGACCGGAGCTGCAGCAGGCTACTGTCACTTGCAGAAGCAACAAGAAAAGCCAAGACATCTCGAGTAATCGTAACGCCAATCTCGCGTGGAAGGAGACTGTACAAGCTGTCGTTGTAGTACTTCAACTGTTCCAGTAGCTCGCTGAACTTGTCCTTGTCCTTGATTGCCCATTTAAACCTGCTCAGTCGAGATACCGACGATTTGGAACTCTGAAGAGGAGCCTGCTCATCAACCTTGATATCCTCCGTCACGCCTTTCTCCGCATCTTTCGGAATATCCATAGATGAGATTTTCATCCCATACTTCTTAGATAACGAGTCCGTATCGTAGAGAACATCCTTAATGCAAGTCAAGGTTCTGATGACCACATCGCAGAGAGCTTTGTTCTGGAGCAGTCGAGAGTCAAGACCGAAAGCAGCCGACTGGATCTCGGGCTTGGGATTGCTATGAAGGCCTGAGCCTTCTCCCCACTGTACTAGACGGCGCTCCTCAATTGCGAGCCTCGCTCCCATGTGTGCCGCCGTCTTCTCAAGCTCCTTTCCTTCGATAAAGAGCTTATAGGCGGCTACCGATTGGTTAAATAGCTCAATTGCTATTGGAACGACTCCGAAGACGAGACCGGCGGCCTCCATTGTTCTGCGCAACAGTGAAATTGGAAGCGGCGTTATCGAAAGGGACAATGAAAGAAACCGTTCGTCCAGATGTTCTGCGACTGAATTCAAAGGAGGGGCCATAAACCGGCTGCGATCATCACTTCCCTTCACCACTGCTCGTGCGGCTGAGAAGACTACGACATAAACCAACCAGAGTCCAACACGTCAGCAGCGGGGATCCCTGATTGCTCTTGTCAGACGGGCCGGCAGGCAAGCCTGATCTGATGGCCAAGAAAGAGGGGCATCGATGCCCAAAAGGCAAAAATGCCCTGGACTTGGAACAAGCAACAAAGCACTCATCACAGCGGAATCAGCCAACATGGCAACTATCTTTGATCAATTGAATTGAGCCCGTTTTACGGTTCCTAGGTATCACATCTTTCTTCCTACACAGTTGTCGTTGCAAGCAATTGGTTGCCAATATATGAACCCTCGTAATCAAGCAACTTTATCTAATCATTCACCCATATTTCGGTATTCTCTATAAAAAATTGACTCACTAGTTGACTGACGATTGTACTGGGAGGAAATGGCTCTTGAGAATAAGGAAGAGGTTGAGATGACCCAAGTGGCTTCCAAATTGGAGGATGATATAAGTGCTCAGCAGAATACTGCGGATGTGAGCTCATTCCACAATTAAGGTACAATGAACGTCCCAAATTATTAACGACTTGAAGGGGGGCAGTCCCGCGCATCCAGACACTCGGGAGGAACAAACCCAGGACCCAGACCAGATTATCCGCTCACGGTCGAGTTCTATATCGTCATTTTCGCATCAACTTGATGAACCCAATCAAGAGTCTGATAAAGAGTCGTCCGACTCTAATGTTTCCTATACCGGCACGGATGTGCCTAATACACTCACATTTCTCAGACCTGGTTTCGCGCAATCCTACCGCACGCCAGAGTACTTTTCTGCACTTGTTCAAGAGCATCTTTCGGCAGCTCCTCGATCGAAATCTGAGAGAATGCAGCATGCCACAGAGCTGTCATTCCTGGTATCAATCTCTGCCGACTATATCTTTTGGGAGGCGCGGAACGAGTTCCAAGACATAGAAAAGAAAGGAACGACAGATCATGAGCAACTCTGCCGTATTCGGTCACTTTTCAGGCTAGGTAAGATAACCGCTTTCTATAAACGCAACGACATACTGACACGTTCGTAGATCCATTAAGTATATTTCGAAGGATTCCCTCGATATCCTCTTCTGCATCGTCCTCATACCTAGAGTCTTTGCCGGGATACCAAAACCTAAACGCACCGGACAAGGCAGTGGTCACGGAGGAAATCGCTCTCCAGCGCACGTGGTGGTCACGTAGTCGCTCCCAGAGCCGCCGAGGCAGTGTCTTAGTCCAAGATGATGACTTAAACCTTGGATATAACAACGCGGACAAAAACGGCGAGAAGCATGGTGAACAAGAAGGCCAAGACTTCGACGCGAGGCGGCCAAGATCAAGGAGAGCCGCGAGCAGATTCTGGCAGCTTCTCAGAGTAATGAAAAGCTATGGCATCAAGGCCGCTGAACAGATCTTCGGGCTTATCATAGGTGTCATTAGGGTAGTGCTATTCGGATTGGGAATGGTGATTCACCATTACGTCGAGGCTGTTAGAGGGCTCATCATGTCATTGTTGTCAAGATGGAGAAGGCGCTGAAACGATCTGCTCCAAAAGCAATGTTTCGCCTCCATCGGACGAATGTGGTCAAATATCAATGTTGATAACCTGCCCGCAGAGTTAGTCACGGGTCACAGGATCGAGATGCAAGGCTACGTGTTCGAACTCAAAGTGGAGTGTGAGCCTTCCCAAGCAGGTCAGTGTAGCTTATCGGTTGTTCTCGACCCGGACTTAGAAGGGCCCCTGTACTGGGATGAAAATATTGAGGGTGAGACAGTCGTATCCCATCCTGATCGAATGGTGGTTCCGCAGTTGACTCGAGAAGGATATGATAAAGCCGCAAGACATACCATGCCCGTGAAAAATGCCCACGACCTTTTTCGCTACTTGCTCATTCTTGATCGGGGGCATGAGTTCCACTTTCGCTTCTTAGGCCTTGTCCTGTACGAACCTTTGGAACAACCTTGCTGCTACTACCGGGTGGGCTATTGGATCTGGGCGGGTCTTCCTCGCGGCATATCTGTCAATGAGCTATTGGCCCAGTACACAAAGGAAACTGTTCTGCTCATATAGTACCTGTTCAATCCACTATGGTCTCTCGCGGCACTGTTTGCTATTGCCATGCCCTGCCTTTTTTTTCTCTTCTTTTTTATTTTCTTTTCTTACTTCTTTAATAACTTATTTAAAGAGATTAAATTATCTTTACAAATATTACCTAGCCAGTTGTGTAACTTTTATTGCCACGTCTCGTCCCCCATATGTATCCCAAAACCTCTGTAGCTCTTTAGGGCATTGCTTCTCCATGATGCTCTTAGACACATGACAGGATGCGAAAACCCCATCTGTGACGTTGTTGTAGATGACTGTGAGGGTGACTTCTTTGTCTTTGATAGTGAAATCTGTGATGACAATGTTCTTGAGGCTGTTGAGCGCTTTGCTGGTGGCTTTGACGTCGATCTCTGTTTATTCAATAGAAGTAAGTACACAATAGAAAGAGGGTCGAACTGCCGGGCGAGGTCGATAATGGAGTGAGGCGTGGCAGTGCGAGATGAGTGAAAGGCATGAAAATAGAAAGAGAGCATGGATTGTCATGGATCATGCAGAAGGAGTAATGAACATGCAAGGAGTTCTTACCTTGTGCAGATGCCATGGCTTTGAAGTGGGTTGTACCAAAGCGGGAGGATATGGCACAACACCGTCAGAAGTTCAGGGAAATATAATCAACTGTTGACAAGGTTTGAACCGCGCGTTGGAGTTGTTGAAGCGCAATTGAAATGGATGGACACATGCGTGTACATTTGGGGGGTAGACTATGCGTTTTATAACCACGACGGCGTCTTAGTCGATGAATGGTCGCCAAATTTCAACGGTGAATCAAAGTCTATAGCTTTACTTATCTTAGCCATTAATATCCAAAGAAAGTACTTTGTTATTTTTAAAAAACATTAAACTTTTTCTTATACTATATAATCTTAATAAAGAATTACTAGAGCCCATGTGGTGAGGCATGGGAAGGGTTTCTAAGATTATTGCGCTAAAACTTGGTAGTTTTATGGAGTCACTTGATGGTTTAATACGGTGAATAAGAGGTTAACCCATCGTTGCTTAATCCATCGAGACAGTAGATACCCAGGATGCTTTGATTGAACTTAATCATAATGATGAAAAGCCAGCATGTCATGACAAGATCGAGGCAATATCAGAGGACTTAAGGTGGGTGACGAGGTTTGAAGAGGCAAGACGATACAGCTTGAGCGAGAGAAGCCATGCTTTAATCTTGAGAATTCAATTTTAGGAGGTCAGACTTCTACATACCCACCATAAACTCGGACTGCCACGTATTTCTTACTGTGAGTGTACAAGGTGTGAAACCATAACATCATAGAGACACTCAACAACAACATACATCTTCTCAAATAAGATAATCCTCTTACGGCAGTAAAGATGTACATCCTTCTCTTCTACCACTAATCTTCACGGCCGATATTAAGTTATATGCAAATCATTGCCTTGAGAAGATCTACTCATAGGCTTTTGAACCTATCAAGTAAAGGGTATGCAAGCCGATGGGGAAAGACATGCAACCCTTGCCACCTGTAAGCTCAGCCTCCTCATCTGAGCCCCTGCGGCATTTTCGTAACTGAATGATTGTGGCAGTAGGCAGCCTCTTTCAACTCTTCCATTTTCGACCTTGGTCCTCATCTTCAAACCTACACTGCTCCCACCATGGCATCGAGTTGCTCTTGTTACTCTTTCACAGCGCCTACTCCTCCTGCCACAAGCGACGGGGAACTCCCCGACGTGGCCGCCGACCTCTGCCCACAATGCGCTTCCATCGACCTTTACGCTCTCATGCATGAAAAGAAAGTGGGGACTTGGGACACGGCTCAGATTTTGCTGAAAATCAAGATGTCCCCCTCTTGCCCACTCTGTCAATTCTTCATTTTCACTGTGGCAAGCAAAGAGACGCTGCCCACCAACCCAGACCACGAACTCGAGTTCAAGCTCTACCCTTTGGAGTCACAATGGGCTTACTCTGATTACTTTTATAATGTTCTCAAATCATGGTATGATAAGTCTGTACCGTGTCCCATGTCCGAAAGCCGAGTGCTCGGTCTAGACATGGTCGAGCCCAACCATTCCACCAGGAGTGGGATGCAGTTCGCAAGATGTGCAACTCTGTGCAACCCTCTCGACGACCAGAGACTGGCCTTCAGCCTACGATGCCTGGACCCGGGCAGGATCGACTTTGAATTAATCCGAGGTTGGTTGAGCTATTGCAAAACGCACCATAAGGAGATGTGCGGAATCTTGCAAGGATACCCACGTCAGCTTTCGTGTTTGAAGGTGATAGAATGCGAGACTGGTTCAATCATTAAACTCCCCGAGGGTTGCGAGTTTGCGGCCCTAAGTTACGTTTGGGGACAGCCGCAGATCAATGAACAGAGCACAACCTCGAGGGCTGATTTTCTACCACCTCATGTTCCCAAGACCATCAGCGATGCCATGCAGGCCACGATGAGGCTCAACATTCAGTATCTATGGGTCGATCAGTACTGCATCAATCAAAGGGATGAAACTGAGCTGGGCGAGCAGATTGGAATTATGGACATTGTCTACCAACTTGCTACTGTTACCCTGGTTGCAGCATGTGGAGAGGATGCATCGTTTGGTCTCCCAGGCGTCAGCTCTACACTACGATACAAGCAGCCCGCCATAAACATCAGCGGGCGCACATGGGTGTCTGCCCAGACAACCTTACAGCACCAGATAGTCAGCTCTCGGTGGTGGTCTAGGGCCTGGACGTACCAGGAAGGGCTCTTCTCCAGGCGCCGCCTCTACTTTACCGAAACCGAGATCTTCTTCGAGTGCAACACTATCTGTACCCAAGAAGGCGTAGCCTACGATCTTCATCATCTAAGCGATCTTGTTGGTAATCATAGAAGTGATTTATATCACAGCGCATTCGGTTACAACCATGGAAGCCTAGATGACCATATCAGGGCGGTCGCGGAACGGCAGTTGACGCACCAGAGCGACGCACTCAACGTTATGCGCGGTATCTTCAGAGCGTTTTCTTCCATATCTTCGCCTATCCGTCACTTCTGGGGAATCCCTATAGATCGGAACAAATGGATAAGGTCGTGCTGGGATCCCGTGTGGGGTGGAACCGAGCCTTGGAGGCCAGATGGGGCCGAGAAGCCAGGCTACTTTGATGCCGTCTTTACAGATACCCTTCTCTGGCGCTTAAGGGGCCCTTCGCATCGTAGAAGTGGCTTCCCCAGCTGGTCTTGGACTGGATGGCTTGGGCCACTCCGCGAGTTCGATGCCTGGGGGATTGAACTAATGGGGTTGACTGTGGGTGTGAAGGTCTTCCTTCAGAAGAATGATGGGACCTGGGAGCGCATCTCAGAGGCAGTCGTTGCCGAAATCGATGCAGGAAACGTTTCAGGCACTGTTCCCTATTCACCCATACTCCGCATCGAAACTTGGGTTGTCCAGGTTACCTTCAAGTACCTGCCTGATAACGACTTTCAGAGCCTCCAAGATCTACTGGGCACAACTTTCACGAAGGCAGTTTACTTTGTAGTCCTTCCAATCGCCGACCCCGACTCGTCACCCGAATGTCGCCGCACAGGTTACTGGCCGATGATCCCGACAATGACCGTGGACGCCACCAATGAGCTGCACCGAGAGCTGTGTGAGGAAACATTTGACTGCCTTCTATTTTCGCCCAGGGCGAAGCATGGGTTAGTCGTAAGGAAGGTGGGCGATGTCTCGGAGAGATTAGGATATCTCAACATGAAGCTTTTCGTCATGAAAAAGAATGCCCCGTCGGAGTCTGAGCCACCGTTGGAGTATTATAATTCAGGGAAGAGGTTTACTGATTACCTTTCTATGACCACAAAGATGGTCATGTTAGGGTAAATATAGACTCTTAGGGCCAGAGTTGTAATTTCTATAGCACATAAAATAAGCTCTCCCGTTATCTCATACCAAAACCTCGTTATACACACAGAAAAGATATTAGATAGTTAATTAAAACCTCCTTCATAGAGTTTTCTCTTTTAACCACGTGATTATACCGATCATACCTAAATAGGCGAGACCGAAGCCAGTGTAGGTACAGTACATCAGAAACTCGAGAGTCAATATCATTTTGATAGAAGATACGCATGACGACGAGCTAGACTTATATCCGCTACTAGGAATAATGCCAGATTAAGAACAGCGCGTGTAGATAGGCTTCTAAACGGAAATAGATATTGACTTTCATTTTGACAGAAATTACGACTCTGGCCCTTAGTCGGCTGGTTGATTTTCAGCCTGCTTAAAGCAACTCATATATCCCTGAGAGCCACTAGGATAATCAGTAACATCATTGTTAACAACGAGGAGTTCATAATAGAGCATTAGCAAAAGATACAGTTATCAATACACGACGGATAACTACCAATACCGAACCGCTTCCCAAGCCAGACTCTCCTGCAGTGATTCCCGCTTTTAGATGAACACCAAGGTTTCAACGAGTAACAGGAGCAAAAGTGACGCATCTTTTGTGTGAATTCCAAAGACTTTTCCCTATCAATTACTAACCCTCTATCTGAAACATTCAAGACGTCCGACCACCTCAACTATACTCTCCCCTTTCTCATTTCTCTTCAACGCCGTAAAAGGTTAAAATCTAGGGAGTATTAGGCGGCATCTTCCGAGGATGACTGGCAAAGGCCAACTCTCGGGGCACCTTCATGATCAAGTGGCGGTTGCCAACAAATTGGAAAACTATCCTATGCTCGCCACCATCACATCGGACGACAAAGTTCTTAAGACCTGGACGTCGAGGAGGAGCCGGCCCGCTAAAGTAGCAAGAGGTGCTTCCCTCGTGCATGTAGACGTGACCTCTGAGTTCTGGTCTTTGGCCTGGTGGTGGGCGCTCTGGTGTTCCGCCATGTGCGGGCGTGGGGTAGTCGTCAAACTCGACATACTTGGACATGAATTGAACGGTATGTCCAAGATACGCATGTTTCCAGTGGTCAATGGAGCCGAGCAAAAACGTTTTTCTTCGGAGGACGAGATTCTCGCGACGGCCATGTTGACGCATGATCCGGTGATAGGCCTTCTTGACTTCCTTCTCTATCCGTAGTTCTGTCCGCCGGGTTTCCTCCTTCATTGTCGGTTCTCCGTCTTCGGCCTCTTGTTTTATTTGCTTCTTGCGTTGTTCTCGTAGTTTTTTGAGCTCATAGTAGTAGTCATATTCGCGCCCAGAGCGGGACCGAGTCTCGTCTCGTGTCTCGTCTCGCTCGTCGTCAGATGACTCCCAATCAGAGCAACCAACACGAGATCCAACAGACTCATGATCAAAGTCAGATCCATCTTCGTCATCAAGCTCGGATCCCTCTAGATCAGATTCTCCACACGAGGATCCCGACTCATATGGTATGCAACCACATCCACAAGTGTCGCTGTGAACGGGTTCGGATTCGGATTCCCCAAGCTCCGACATGTCCTCGTCAAAGTCCTCGTAGAAAACAGTGTAGTCTGGGTACTCGAGAATGCGATGGTACCATGATGGGAGTGACGGGGAGCGGCTGCGTGGAGGGGGTGACTTGCGGCGGGTGTAGGGCCAGGGTGAGGCCATTGTAGGTCGTTGAGATTGAAGATTATCCTTTATGACAGAAACATGCTGAAGTAAGTAAACAAGTTTAAATTCTATGATTCTGAGATTTTAGAAAAGGGGGAATTGCTAGGGCAACGGTAAAAATCGATAAATTTGCCTGCTGACATGAATGGCATCGTGTTCTAGGCCTGGCCATTCCAACGACTGTACCGTCATGGCCGGCCGGTGTGGGTTTTCACGCTAGTGGCCTTGCTAGAGTAGCATCTAGAACACCCGTTGGCTTCTATTTCGAATAGTCACGGGAAGCACAGCACTATCCACAATGTGGACAACTAAGACGGAGTTGCGGCTCTTTTAGTCGCCCTCCGAACTTTTCGTGGGTACTGGGCAAGTTAGAATGGAGGTCTCTAAGCAAGAAATGGAATAATCATTTAATGAACAAATCAAATCTTTGTATTCCTCTGAAATCATCGTCCGCTCAATCTCGCAAGATTAAGGGGCACATAAAAGCGCCTCACTGAGCACATTGATTGTGATTCTCTCGGTGTGAGAGTTGGCGTGTCAGAAAAAGCAATAAATTCAAGGAACCGGCTTGACAATCGCCAAATGAAGAGACGGCTTTCGAGAAGAAGAGGGGCAGGCTGCACTGTTCGCCTTGTTTTGGGAATTCCGCAAGAAGTGAGGCGAGCAATTAATGTCTCCTGTTGGTATACGGTGCCCTAGAAACCAGACTGACCGAGATTGGCAACTCTCATGGATAGCCACGGGAGCATGAAACACATGCATTCTGCTCATATGTGCTCGCCAGTTAATACCATCCATACCCATCATCTGAATCTTCTTCTTCATCATTCCACATATCTGGCGTTCCCGTCGATTCGCCTTCTGCAATCCCATAAAAGACAAAAGTTTCGGGGGCAGCATCTTCCCCCGGTCGAGGGTCCGCAAAGGTCAGGTCGCGACTCGTCCTCAAAATGAGATGGTCACTGTCAAGAAACTGGAAAACCAGCTTTTCTCTCTTTGTAGTCTTGACGTTGAACTTTTTGAGACCTCCGCGTCGGGTGGATTTCAAGCCTTGGAAATGATGCTCCTCGCTGTCAATGTCGACATGGCCTTCGAGTTCCCCGTCGTCATACCACGGTTTACGGAACGATTTGGGCATAGGGCCGTATATCACGTCGGGGTAGTTAGAATTCGACAGTTCTTGGCATCTTGTCCGTGGAATCTCCAGTGTAGCCATATTTGACAAAGTCGGCTGAGTAGAGGCCGAACCGCTTGCCTCGGACAAACATGTCCTCTTTCTCGTAGAGCTTCTTGGGATTTTCGGCTTCCTCCTTCTTAATGCTGTCAAAGATCTGCTTGACGTGGTTTGACTTTCGAACTTCAAGTCGACTAGCCTTCTCTTTCACCTTCTCAACTGCGTGATCTTCCTTGCGATTGTTTCGTTTCGCTTTGAGCCCGTACTAGTAGTCATATTCGGACCCATCGTGAGTACGAGTACGATTCTCCTCATCGCTTGAAATATCTGTGTGTTGCTCTGAGAGATCTTCGTCAAAATCTTCAGGTTTAATCGTATCTTTGTCGAGGACGCGATGATACCATGCGGGGAGTGTCGGTGAACGGCTGGGGCGGTTAGAGGACATCTTTGATCAAGAGGAGTGTGTTTAAATGGTAAATATCGGGTGTTGGTTTATAGAGCAAAATGCAGAGAGTAGCGAACTCCCAGCGATTAGATAGGTATGAATTTCAGGAAAAGAGCCTTTGCTGCAATGTGTGTGACAAGTCTTGACCTCGATCGATGACCCCAACCGGCATCGGACTGCTTTTATATGTTTCATTCCTCTGTAAGGTAAAGACCAGCATGAGAGGAGATAAGTGAGACAGATAGATAGTACTTATGTCTGCGCATAAACTACTCAGCCGCTGATGTACCGGCTATCAGCCGGTCGCAATTACTTCCACACAGCCACTCGCGTCATTGTCTTCGCAAAAATACCCATTCCGAGTCCGAGACCACCTCCTCGCTCGCCTCGTTTAGTTGCTAGACGAGAATTGAGACTAAGAGCAAGGGGCCCCGGCCCTGATTGTGTGATTCTGGCTTGCTGTAGGTGATCGCAACGTAGGTAGGTGATTAGTGGCGGTTGCACGTCACATTTAATCTCACGCTGTTGAAAAGGGTTGGATGGTCGGTATCAATCTGTGGGGGACGCGTGATGGGACACTAACGTCCATGCACAAAACTCTGCAGGGCGTCAGATAGAGCCCTATCAATGCCGTGAGCAAGAGTGACGTCCTCACCACCACCACATTTGCCTGCCTGCGTCGAGAGAACACAGCAAGTCCTTGGCTACCTTCTTCTACCTTCGATGTGAGCTAATGCATTGAGCCGAATGAAGAGATAAGGCAGTCTGAGCCGACCCAAAACGTGTAAGGAATTTCCACAGTGTTTGTTTCTTCATTTTGCCAGCAATCTCATCTCTGAACAAGGGACTCAATCGCAACAGGGACAGATATATATCAATTCATCGACGATAATAAACCCCAGTAATAAAGCACCCAAATAACCTTACGGTCCCGTAAATTGAGGGCCAAAAAATTGAGTCTTTTCTCAGGCGACTTACTTCTTGATCCAAGAATCATTTGGTTGGTCACTGGCTCTTACCTTTTACTTCCTTGGTCGTCGACAACACGTTCCGCGGCAAATACTCATGATGAATTTTTTCTTCTTTAGCCGTGTGGTTCTTCTATCGATTTATCTAACAGCTTGAGTTGTTTTTGTACCTTATGAAACCCTTTATATATGCAAAGAACAAGATGAGGCGGCTGATGCTATGAGTTTTGTAGATCTAGTAAGGAATCAAGTCCATGAAATGCGTCTGTTTTTAGAAGACTACTTGCTCTCCTTGTGCGTAAATGCTGCTTTTGACTAACTCTGTACCTCTTGACCACTCCAAAGACGATGCTTAATGACAAGAGTATAGATAGAATTTGACTCGTACGGTGACTTCGTTAGCAAAGACGAGAACAAGATTTGTCACGAGCACGGGACAGGTTGCTAGGTCCTCTTTCAGCAAGTTCGATTCTATAATCATTCCTGATTGGTCCTCTCGTAAATATAGCTAAGCAGTTATCCACCTGGAATTGACTGACTCGCAGAGGCCTCCACACACTCGCATATGAATTCACCAGCAAGCCCTCCCCAAGGGTCAACCCTGAACTGCTTCTCGCTCGCTATTCCACCACGCTTAAATAACCCATCATGGTTGTGGCCTCCTCTACTCCCGCCAAGCTCAAGTATACAAGGGCTTCCGGCCCAAAGGTCCGCACAGGATGTGCTACCTGGTATGTTACAGCCATCTCAAGCCTTGCTTGGCACACCATCATAAACTGACCTGACATGAATAGCAAGTGTGTGACTGTATACCCTGTCCCCTCTCTGGTATTGGACAGGACGTATTTATGCATTGACGCGGGCTAACACGCTCAGAAAACGACATCTGAAATGCGACGAAGAAAAGCCAACTTGTCGCCGCTGTCGTGAAGAAAAGTGGAAGTGCGATGGCTACCCAAAACCGCCGGAGCGCAAGAAACGGCAGCCTCGGCCAAAGCCAAACGCCAACATGTCACACTCAGTCGTCTACAAGCCAAGACAGGCTCTTCCCCCGACTATTAATGAGATTGTCTTCTTGTCCGATGTCGAGGGTTTGTACTTTCACCACTTCCTTCACTCAACGACGGACCAACTCTCGAGCTGGCATGGTTCCTCAAACTTTTGGCTTTCTTACGCCCTTCCACTGGCGCATGTGTGCCCCCCTATCAGATATAGCATGATTGCTGTTGGTGCTGCACATTGGCTCTTCATGGCCCGCTCTGTCTCCCCTGCCCAGTCTACAGAGTTACAGCGTCTCACCATCTACCAGTACAACAAGGCGATCAAATCCATCTTGCCCTTAATGTCAGCAAGCTCGGTTTATGATCTTCACTGCATCCTGATATGCTGCCTTCTGTTCACCTGCTTTGAGGGACTTGCAGGTCGTTATGATGATCTACTTCGACATCTACCAGCGGGCAATCAGCTGTTAGGCCCGTCTCTTCTCGAGTCGACGCCGGAACAATCAGTGGTAACGAAGAAGCTCGTGGAAATGCTGTCGCCACTCGGAACTGTCGTCATCTCTTTTATGGATAAGGCCTTTCAATCAGGCGTGTCGCTGTGGTACAGGTCTAGTCCTATTGCGGACGAAACGTCGCAGCCTTTTCAAGACTTGGATGAAGCGTCGTACGAGTTGCAGAGGCTGTCAGTCCAAGAAACAGATGCCACTTGGGTTAATCAGGTATTGGGGAGAACCCAATCGAATAAGATAGACGACAATCCCAACCAAGCACCTCGTCTCGCCATAGAGGAGGGGTTTCGCAAATGGAGTTCGCGTTTCGACGCAACGAAACAAGTCCAACAATCTAAGGTTACCGGCCGATACGAGACACAATTACGCCACTTACACATGGAACAGCAGTTCCGAAAGTTGAATATTGATCTGGAGGCTTTGGACTCATCCGAAGAGGCCATTTCTGATCCAACGCTCTTCACTCCACTCTTGGATGCGGCAAAGAGCGTGGCAGAACCGTTCCTTGCGGTAAAGTATCTAACCTTTTCGCTCAACGGCGAACTCATTCGCTGCCTTTCGTACATCGCCGGGCGTGCGAATGGCCCGTCAACCAAGGAGATACAGGCAGAAGCCCTAGACTTACTACGAAGACTGAATCGTCGCGAAGGCTTTTGGGACAGTAACGACGTTGTCAGGATGCATGAGACACTCCTGTTTGAAGATGCCGATGACTCTGGGGTGTGTCTGGAATGGGAAGGAGGTGTTCCAGCGGGTGTTCCTGGATTCCTTCAAGAGCTTCAAAGAGCCCAGGAGTTCCAGGAGCCTGAAGTTGGGCGGCATCAACCTAGTTAAGGCGTTTGAATGCTCATTCTGACTCAATCAAGTCCCTTTAGGATATCCTGCTCAGCGGTTGAGTGGCGTTTCAACAGTCCTCAGCGGTGGCATAGAATTGACACGAATACGACTGGACGGGCGATCGACCAAGAAGAGTGTCATATGCAGCTAGAATCGTGGCAAGGTACATTGACGCGATAGCACAGCCTGCTGATGTCATCCCTTTGAGTATATGGGCAGTCTTAACGAACGCATAAGATAGAAGGTCGGGCTCTGTGTATGCTCCTGAGCGCATGCGGTTTTGACTATCCTGCAATCTACATCGGTCATTCCCCTTCCAACAATGCACAAATCTCAAGGCAACTTATGCTCTCCCATGTTTGGATTCTCTCTTTCTTCCCACTCCTACAGAAGCTCAGGGTAGTTAGACTTGAGCGCCACTCGAGTCCAGGAGTCGACTTGGCCCTTCTCGGCAGAATATCCCACGAACTGGAGTTTGTACTTGACCTTGCCTTTCTTGAGTTTCTTCCCCTTCTCAATGATGCGAATTACATGGCAAAAGCCCTCCGGAATTCCAGACACGGCGTCTCTTCCTCCGAGCTGCTTCCAATAATACTCCAAGACTTTTTCCTCATACACAAGCTGCACGTCTCGCTCGATGAAGAGAGCCTTCTTCCACTCCTTTTCGGTCGCTTCTTTGCTTGAAACGTCCATGGTCCACTGGATACCAAGACGGATATGGTAGCCCGCAATGTCGTGTCCATCCGGGACAATCAGCTTAACAGGCTCCCCACTGTTGTCTATCTCATTGAAGAGTTTATAGGAAAGAATAGTCCAATTCATAGCCTTGTGTAGCACTATCTTGCGTGAGTGGGAAACCATCAGCTTTAAAGAGAGATGTGCTTACCGTCGGGACTCTCGACACTCTTATCAACCTTGACGGCGTTTAGGTCCTGAGGATCCCCGGTCTTGGCCTTAAGCATGCTTGCCGTGTTTTTCCCTGTCTATTTATTAAAGCGATAATGGATAAATTTTTATAATGGTGCTGGGTTTCGGTTCTGGGCTGAGAATGGCTGGTGGTGGAGGGAACATTATGGAGTCATATATAACTGCGGACCTGGGCTGTGTGACGTGCAATCATGGCATTTACCCAGGTCAATTCAAAAACAAGAGATATTGGTCAAGCACGGTATCCTATGGCATAATGCTCTAAGAGATTACATCGTCCAGCCGGTTATCCATACCGACTGGTCGCTGCCGATGTTACGTGTGCAATGACTCAGTCGGCAACAGAAGTGATTGCCTGTCTCTGATATAGATAGCTTTGTGTTCCCCTAAATCAGAAGGCATCCAATCCTGTACCAGTCTCATTCAAGGGCGAGAAAGTCAAACGGGACCGAACCGGAAGCGGGCAGACGAGGTCGCTCAAGACCGCATCAATAGAGCTGAGCTAGATCGATTTCAAGTCGGATGGGCGCAGTGGCTTAAGTTCATCGTCTCATACAAGAGATGAGTCCAGCCCATCGGCGGTGTTACATGCCGCTGTGTCATATCTTGACGAGTCAGCCGTCAACGATGACCAATCGGCGCGGCCGTGAATCAAGATGCCTACGAGTGCGTCTTTACCCAAGCCCACGTGACAGTTACTGCTTCTAAGATTTGGGTCAGGCATACCAAGTTTTTCCAGGACATCCAATGTAGCACAACGGTACGCCTAGCTGAGACTGGAACAGCATCCCTGCCATTCCCGCACGACCCCCGGGCAATGCAAAGCTTACGAAACGACCAGCCACTTCAGGTCTGCACAGTGTCCGTCCATGGTGAGAGGCTTCAAGCCACAACTATACTAGTTGGTGGAAGCGTGCAAATTCTCGGTTGAGCTGTCCAATCGCCGCACAGACGTGTGCTGCATGGTGAAGGAGCCCATCTTAGCCGTTACATACACAGAAGAGATTACGCAATACTTCTTGCTGAATGTACTGATTCTGGGTGGCATTTCGCATGGGGAATGGGTCTATCAACAGTCCATCTGATTCATCATCACACGCATGACAACATTCTAGAATCCAACGCCCTCCAATATCTGGGCATAGGGGAAGGTGGTCAATTTAAGGTCGGAAAGCTAAAAAAAAAAAAAAAGTGTTGACATAAACTTTACGCATCAGCTATCAACACGCAAAGCCCAACCGGGGCTGCCCAAAGCTTCGCACTACGACATGATACCCTCCCTATGACAGTGGAAATCGGTTCCTCTGTAGTACAAATACAATCCGTCAAACCTTGTCAAGCATATTGCAGAGTATACGTGCCACAGCACGACCACCTTCTAATGACTTTCTTTTCTAATCTATCCTGCTTGTATTGGAAGTAACTGGAAACAAGGCAATAAATATTCCTTTGTTTAAGGCGAACTTGTCATATCTGGAGGATGCCGCTATAAGTACTCTGTACTTCATGAACTGAGACGACAGCATATTGCAATTCTCAACCTGCCTACCCTGTACTCGAATGCCATGCCGAACGGGCCTTGAATCCAACACCATTCCCCAATGCTTTGCACCTTGCGCCTTATTTCTTCTGCCTCGAGGATTATTCTAGAACCAAATATTTCTCTCTTAGCACAAATCTTACGTGATGTGATATTGGGACCGAGGATAGCTTGGTTCTTCAGGGTTTTGCTGACACTACGCTTTTCCCCACCACAACGGCACCACACCTCAACCAGGGCATTATGGCTTCATGTAATTGAAGCACCTTGCCCTACAAGGTCTGGTTTGTCTTCAACCACACTATAACAACCTCTTTATCACCTTGAAATGACCCCATGCAATAGTGACTCTATCTATGCACTAGTCTCCACGCTTATGACGTTGGCGTCTTGGCTTTGTAAGCTCACTGTAAGAAAAAGCAAAATACTCGAACGAGGATTGCGTCTTCGTAAAATATCGTCGGCCGCTAACCTTGGGGTAAGGCTGCCTTGACCCGCCTCCCGCTCGAGCCGACTGTTTCATCAACGCGGCAACTAATCGAGGGCATCGTCCAGTCTTTTAACGCCGCGGAGTTGGAGGCCAAGGGCACCGGGCCGAGATATAGACCCCGTATCGCCGTCCTTGCAGACGGATTGTACCGAGAGACAAGATGAATTAAAGCGGACGAACTCCCCCATTCTGTGCTGATACGATGCCATTGCAGGGTCCCCTGAGGGACGCACCTTGTCAGCGGGGGTTGCAAGGCAGGGCCGTAAAGTTTAACTGCATCCCTGCCATGTCCTCTCCACACGCGGTAACTATCCGTCGATCCGCTTGTGGTCCTCTCTCGCGCGGCGAGGCGTTGACGATGTAACCGGTGCGCGCCGTTGCGGGATGAGTGGAAGGCTTTTGACAAGTTCCGCCCGTAGAGTCTAAACTAGCTTGATAAGACCGCGCGTTAGGCGACAAAGCGGGGAGATGCCATGGTAAATGTTGATTGCCATTGTTTCCTCTCTTGTTTCCCCTTTACTGGGATACACTTCTGCCCCTGTTCCGGTCGCTTGGGTCTTTCCGTCCATGGTTAGGCATGCGAGCCCCTGCGTCTATGGAGCGTCAGAAAGACTCCATCGCACCCTGGGCTTCCCGTATTCCGTGCGTGAGTGACATTGAGGGTGGGCCAAGATCAAGGCATGCAATCGAAGTGGGTAAGGGATGATGTGATGAGTCTCTGAAAGATAGACATGGTATTCAGTTGCTAATTACGTGTTGATCATCCATCGTGTCCATGTTCAAAGTTCATCTGCCCAGTCGGCGAGTCAGCGTCTCGCCTTACACATCCGACCGTTATCAGCCACCTCCCATGCCTCACTGCCAACGGCTGCTGTGGCATACAGCAGACCCTTGGGATCGTACTTGTTCTTGATCTTCAGCAGCTTGTTATAGTTAGTACCGAAGAAGTTTTCCTGCCAATTCAGCTGCTGGAAATCGGCTTCGTTCATGTACGCTCCCGCGCCTGGTGTAGCAGCCTCAATCACGGGCTGAACCTCATAAGTGATCTTGTGCTGTGTCTCAAGCATATCCTCCCAAGGAGCGTTGAAGTCCCAGGGAAGGGTCAGAGAGACCTGAACAATGGAGTCTCGCCACTGAGGTAGCACTGCGTTGGCGTTCTTGCCTCCAAACTTGGAGACGTTGAGTCCGACGCCGATGAAAATGACACCCATCTCAGCGAGCTGACGTGCGGTAGGCGAGAAGTCAGGGAGCTTGGAACGGGGCAGCAGACGTCCACCAAACAGCTGTGTGCCGACCTGGATGTTACCAGCAGGGAGTGGACCCCAGTAGTGGTCGTAATGCTCGTAGTAGCTAGAGAACTCGGTAAAGGTTGGCTCAAACGTGACGCCCAGGGCAGCCAAAGACTTGGCGAGGGGCTTGAGAATCTTCCTGGCTTCAGCCTCTGACTTCTTGTAGGCAGTCATGGCTGGCACCTGCAAGAAAGAGTCAGAGAAGAAGTAGATGATCATGACACCAGAGTCGACGATATCAGGCAGAGCAGCATGGAAAGCGTCAATGATGTCGTAGATCTGATCCGGCTTGTCCTCGGGAGCAGTGACGAGGAACTTGGCACCGCTGACCTTGGCCTCGGGATGAGCTTGAACAGTCAGGGACACGACAACGCCATAGTTGCCACCACCGCCGCCACTCAACGCCCAGTACAAGTCGCTGTTCTCCTTTCTGGAAGCCTTAATCAGCTTACCCTGAGCAGTCACAACTTCGAACTCGAGGGTATTATCAGCTGCAAGACCAAAAATGGTGCTCAATGCTGAATGGCCCCCTCCCTGAACATAGCCTCCGGCGAGTCCAACAGAAGGGCACTCTCCAGTGACAACGACAAGGCCAGCAGCGTTGGCAGCAGCAAGCGCCTCGTAGCCCTGAATGCCGGCACCGACTTTGAGAGCCTTGCCAGTGTAATGCTTGTCCTTCCAGTTCAAGACCTTGGTGCCCTTGAGGTTGTGAGTCCAGACAGCCAAAGCACCAGCGCCGGTGGAACGGCCGAGATAGTCGTGGCCAGTGTTGCGAATCACAAAGCGCACATTCTTATCCTGAGCAAACTTCAAAGCGGCAGCGACATCCTTTGGAGATCTGGCGTCGACTGCATATCTGACATAGTTGCCCAGAGTGCAAGGCCTAGATCTGGGCTGGAATGGATCACAGCTCTGATTGGCAAAGATGGGAGCCATCACCGAGGATGAAGACTCGATACTGCGTGGCATCAGTGGCTGAGACTAACCCGGGGACATGGATACGGGACGTATGCAGGGGGAAAGAGACGACTTACTGGATCGACGAATAGAGCCATTCATCCTGCAGGTGTGCACACTCTTCAGCGTTGTAGCGCGGGTCGTGGCAAGGAGTTCCCAGTGGAACCGTTGCAATGAGCCGCCCTCCAACGGTGCTGTTGAGGCGAGCCCATTCCCTCTGAGACGGCCAGCACGAGTCTCCGGGGAAGCACTTGCAGCTGGGCTTGTAGGAAGACGCCGTAGCGCTGCAGCCGCTGGCCAAGAGGAGCAGGGAAGAGACAATACGGGGCAGCATTGTGTGAGAGGATGTGTGAGGTTGGGCTCCCAATGGAGGAGGATGGCGGTTTGAGTTTTGAGTGGGCGGAAGGTGTCTATAACAATTGGTTCAAGCCATGGCAATCTAATGCTGACGTCCGGTGCTTGGATCACCTCGGCAGTATAATTACGGAGAATCGGACCATTCATTCAATCGGTTGGTTCGTGGGACCCTGACCCATGCGCTGTATTCCGGGGAGCTCGCCAAGAGGTTGGTGCTATGTACGTGCTAGGATCAGCGGTCCACCCCCTGAGAAATGTAACATGCAGGCTAGGGGAGCTGAGGAAGCCATCCGTCCTTGCCGGGCGGGACGGTGATCTTTAGAGCAGAGACCAAGTCTAGCCCTCAATTGCTCTAGCAGCCGCGTATTTGCAGGATGGACTTGAGTTTGACAGGTCGCTAATCAGATCATCCATATGACTGACCTCAGCGAGGATGAAGATCACTTGAACAAAGCTCCATAGACAATTAAGTTTTCGCATACGAACTGCTCCCCTGGAATCACTCATGCACCTGCCCGAAAGAGGCCATTGCCCGGTCCATGGACCTGGGAGATCAAGCATCTCGATTAAATCTCTCAACTCGAAGTGCTGCAACCGTCTGTTGGCTCTACACACCACTAGCTGCATAAATAACAGGGGAAAACTCAGGGCCCCCAGACGCGGCTTACAGCACCAAATGCAGCCACAACTCTGGAAACAAAGCAAAGTCCTTAAAAAACCTGTCGTTTTTTGAGGCATTATTTCATTTGTGGATTTGATCTGCATCCTTTGTATCCATGGCACTGGGATTGATGCCAAGGGCGGTGATGCTACGTGCCATAGCGGAATCGAGACGCGCCCTAGGTTGCCGGCAATGGGTAGATATCCCCGGCACTTTGACTCCGCAGGGCTCCTTGTTAATCTTCAAGCCACGGAATTGGGCGTGGGATGCCAATTTCTTCTGCAGTGGACGTCATGGAAACACGACGCAGTACTCCGTACTCAAAAGTGCCATCAGGGATGAAATCTGATATTTTGCCACATTTTTCTTGGTGACGAACTGAACTTGGCAAACCAAATAGAAGCTTCTCCCCCTCTGCCTCTGTTGGTTTGGACTCTTTCATTCCCATCTCCACAATCTCTCCCTTGCAGATCCCAACGTGGTGGTACAATGGCTTGGGTCCGCAACACAGCAGAGGGGACGACGACTGATGGCCCGAAGATCACGGGTATAACGACAGGGTTCACGGCTCTCTCGCTATGCATCGTGGTTCTGAGGCTCTATGTGAGAGGGTTCTTGATCAAGTCGTTTGGTCACGGTAAGCGGGGTTCGACCAATAAATCGGTGTATTGGATTGCTGACGTTGTTTGTTGTTAGATGACTGGGTGATTGTCATTGCTTGGGTTGGTTCCTCTCTCCACCGTTTGTTATCTTGGCTGACTTTTGGTGTTTAGCTTGGCATCTGTGGATACACAACGGCTACCGTTATCCGTACGTCGTCTTCATACATCGAAGAATCCTTGATACTGATTGAAGAAAAGAAACAACATGGGGCTTAGGTCTCAAGAGCCTGGATGACATGCCTGATGAGAATGTCTACACGTTTGGCTTGGTAAGAATGACAGTTCCCCTCGCGGTTGTTTCTGGAAGGCTAACAGAAAATAGGTGCAATACATAGGAGCACCATTGTAGGTATTGACAAACCATCGTGGGGATACATATCCTAACCGTCCTGACTAGTTACGTTGTCGGTATCTACGGCTTCAAAATGAGCCTGCTTCTATCTTACATGCGTGTCTTCCCTGGAAACTACCGCATTGCCACCATTATCGTCGCCGTCATCATCAGCATGGCACACATTGCCTTTATCTGCGTCTTCCTCTTTCTTTGCACTCCGGTATGAGGGTAGGGCTCCGTATAATTGCGGCAATCACTAACCACTCTCGATAGATTGCCAAGCAATGGGATCAGAGCATCACGGGTGGTCATTGTGCAGATGCCGTGCCATTCTACCTCAGCTTTTCCGGGCTGACGATTCTGTTCGATGTCATGGTGTAATTGACCCCTTAACTGTTCTTCATCACCTCTTTAACCTCAGCTGACGCTTCATAGTTTGGTCCTGCCGTTCCCTGCGCTCCTCAAGTCTCAAATCCAACGTCGCAAAAAGATCGTCCTCCTAGGCCTCTTCGGCCTCGGCATCTTTGTTACAATCGTCCAAGTGATTCGAATCCAAACGATCCAAAACCTGAAGAACTACCTTGACTCCTCAAAAGCCATCCTATGGTCCATCATCGAAACGAATACGGGCATCATCATCGCCTCTATACCAACGCTCTCCCCCCTCGTCAAGTACTTTGCCGAAAAGTCGAGAGCGGCCACTTCGTCGGCTTCGTACAATTTGAACTCGCAGTATGCCTTGCAGAGCTGGAAGAGCAAGAAGTCTGGCATGAGGCCGCTTGGGAGCGGAGTAGATCACGAGGCACATGTTTCTACTGAGACGCGCCTGGACGACAGTACCGAGAACATCCTCATCATGTCTCCTGGGATCCGGAAGCAAACCAGTATCATAGTGGAGAGCAAAGAGGCTTCAACTACCACCTCTAGGAGGGACTCATCTAGTGCTTAGCTACCCATTAAGATGTATCGATACCAGCTTGCCGTTATTCTTATTTTTATGCTTTGCTTAGTATTATCCTTAAGCTTTGTCTAGCTTCTTCAGGTCCCGTCGCATGAACACGTTTAGAGTAATAGTTAAGCATCAGGTAACAAGTCTCATGTACACAAACATGGCCACTCCTCAACACAAGAGCCCGCCGTGGAGCATTGTCGGGCCAATTAATAGTCAAACCGTGCCAGCAACATAGAGCCTGGATAATACCAAAAGCTCTTGTGGAGTGATCCTTGTTAGTTAATTAAGCTACTTCAATAAAGGTACATTGCTCTTCAGCCCGGAAAGTCTGGACGTAACTAATTAGGGTAGTATTCTACTATGGTATTTGTAACGCACGTAAATATCTCAGATCAACGCCTTTCTAAAAAATCTCAGTAAAAAAAGTGAAGTCCCAATCGAAAGTTTGTAACTACTGCGTTCCGAGGTTCTCTAAACCTCCCACTTGGCCATGTGCCAGTCAATCTCCTTGACATGAGATGTGCCCTTCATTTCCTTGATCTCATGTCTCAGCTTCACACAAACTGCCTCTGTCGCTCGGATCAAACCATCCGGACCTGAGCTATAAACCCAGGCAGTGACATCTTTGTCTTGTCGCCTATCTGTGGGAGTGCTATCAAGGGTAAGGGACTGTCGGATTAGCCTGCCCGGGTCCATCCTGCCATCGGCGGAGCTGATATGAGTCATCAGTGTCAGATTCGAAATCGACACCGCTCTTTCTTCGAGTTGGAGCCATTCATTGACATTCGATTGTTCTCGGTGCCGAAGAGCCCAGATAAGAGTGAATCTGCTGCTGGTATCTTGCGCTCGAAACCTCAACCACCAAGTGACGAGACTGTAGGCGCCGGTGACTCCAGTCCCACCCACAACACAGATGATGTGAGAGGCTTGTTGAAACTTTGTGCCTCGCGGCTCATATGGGCCCTCCAGGCGCACTTCCAACGTGGTAAAGTCGTTTGGGCTGGGAACCAACCCCCCGACCTTCCAGGTCCACTCCTTTTGACTTTTCTTTGACGCCTTGCCTGCTCTTTGAAAGAGAAATACGGGCCCTGCATTGCTAGAAGCCGGGACAGCTGCTGTGAAGGCATGGTTTTGAAGGTTGCTGATCGAAGGGATGTTGATGTAGTAGGTTTTGAGAGGAGTAAGAGACGACATGCCGGTTTCAGCGTGAGCCTCTGGGATTTCATCATAGCTTTTCATGCTGCGAGAGACAACCGGAAGAGATAGTCTGTACCATCCATTGTCTGCATTCTCCAACGTCGCGTTGATCCTTTCATGCAACCCGCCGCCTTCTCCACGGAATAGTCGATAAACCCAGTCGAAAACCCACAGAGACAGACCAGGTAACAAAAGATAGAAGTCTGTGCTGGCGTGGATGCTCGCACCGATGAATATCAGAATCGCGCAGAAAACGTGGGTGTAGTAGAAGAAGTTATAGTTTCGTCGTCGGATCCAAGCAGAGGCGGTGAGTGTAATAAAGATGATGACGACAAGGACAGCAGCTCCGTTGTACGTGGTAGATGAGTACCACTCGCCCCGTTGTTCGCTTTCCTTAAGAGTCATGGTTGGGTTGCCTGTACCGAAGGCCTCAGTCTTTCCCTCGTCGCCATCGCCGGAGGTATCGAGCGCATACATCTAATCTCGAAGTCAGCACGTCAAGAAGTTCATTAGTTCTAATCCGAGGGAACGTACAGCGTATGCAACCCCGTGAGCCACGACAACCAGTAAGAAGAGGTACCCAACCACCTTGTGAGCGAACAGCAACGTGCTCTGATGTAACTTGAAGGCTCGCCCCACCAAGTTGTTCCTCGAGACTGGTATGATCAACAGACCCAAGAGAATGTCGGCGTAGTGTCCTGTTACTCCAGTGACAGTGAGACGAATCTTGGCAGAGTCCCAGTCCAAAGGATCTGTTCTGTCGCCCCAATATTTCCAGAGAGCGGGCCACCAGAGCGCAGCCGTAGCCAGTGTGCCTGCAGCGATGAATATTGTGGTGGCAACGCCCCCAACAGTGACATACTTGCGAAGCAGTGGAAGCTGAGCTGAAGAGCGATGGCTACTCAGAGCAACAAGAGAGCGAAACGATGACTGCAAGTAAAGTGCAAAACTCAGAACCAGAAGCATGCCGTAGAATATGGCCAAGTGATATCTTGTTTCTCTGCCGAGGTAGTCCTCAGGGCATACAGTAGCGTAGCACGGTATGTAGGTCAGGCCGACCGTGGCCGCTCCAAGTACGATCGGCACGAAGAAGACGGCGAGAGTCGGGATAAGACGCGACATGGCGGCGGAAAGAATTGCCGGGAAAGAAGGGCGATTAAAGATTGAGATTGTAGTTGAAAGGAATGGGATTGTTTGCCGCTTGTGTCGAACCACAGAGAAAGGTGCAATCAAAGTGTCTTTATGTATAAATAACAACCCTTAGAAGCCAAGATCATCAAGCATGGTCAATGAAGGTTTCTATACTTAGATCATGTAATCTCCAATGCAACGAGATTTAAAAGACTTCAAGTGACGCGTTTCCGCGCAGCGAACGAGGCGCAGGCATCCATTCCTCCTGCTCAAGAGACTCGTTCGGCACTGGAGCCTCAAATCATGTCTGACGGGCGCTTCGCAAGCCCTTCTTGGCATCCAAAAGTCGGGGATTTGGAGTTCGGACATAAACGACCGGACATGTCAATCAAGCTTGTTTCGATGCTTAAACGGCCGAGGTCCAATGAGATAGCGGAAGTGGGTCCGGCCTCGGGGTATTGGGCCGACGACCGAAGACCGATGCCGACTGGATGATTTCCTATTCTGGAAATGTTCCGGAGAGTCATTGTGTCGGTGAAAAGATCTTCATCAATGTCATGCGTGTAAGAAATATCTACATGGGTACCTAACCTTGTTTTCATAAGGCAGACATGCCGTGCCTTTGCTGCGGAGCCCCTATTTCAGCCTTACTCGGCCATGGTTACGCCGCGATCCGGTATGATACAAGTCCCCAAAGACGAGCACGCGGGTCAAGGAAAAAACGAGACACGAGGACGAGTATATTACTTGATTCTCCTCTAAATATAATTAATAAATCATAATAAATTGGATTAAAATTTCCTAATTATTTCATTTTTCATCTTCTTTGTACAAATTATATACAAGGAGTAAGGCAATTCTCTTTACTCTAGCCTCTCTTTTGTCTTTGCCCACGTGTGTGGCTAGGCACGATCAAACCGGTGTTAGTTTAGTCTACTGTATTATATGTAATGAAACCATCTCATGGAGCGTAACGGACGCATGAGCCCTAACTATCGAGAGACCTCCTCCCTATTGGCCTTAGCTCCGCATCATGATCCGGACGGACAAAGTTAGCCCATTTTAGATGAAGAGGCCCTTGAAACTGGTCGATCACATGGAAGAGATCATCAAGGCCCAGAGGCTCTGATATCTTAGTTACTAGGGCATCATAGCTGTCTTTACTCGCGGCTATTAGCAAAAACGGCGATCCAGTGGGTGTTCCACTCTGTCGATAACTCACCTAACAGGATTTGAGCTAGCTTCCATTGCTTTGCATGTTTTTGTAAAATGACATGAAGAATGACTTGTCGGCGTGTGAGTTGGGCTGATGACGATGGGCTCGAAATGCCGCTTGCTTTGTTGTGCAAGTGGAGAAGCACAAGTAGGCCCATCACGATGATGCAAAGTTCTGGGTCAACTGTGAAGATAGATTCCTCGTCCCAGTGAGAGATTATCTCGAACAGGCGATGACAGGTCTCGAGATTCTCCCTCCATCTCGCTTGAAACTGAGCTTTCTCAACTTGGCGCCCGGGAAGGCCAAGCATCATTTGTGTTGACTGTAGCTTAAGGATAGTCAAAAGACGGCAATGGTAGCTGGCTACTGATTCGCCGCCAGCTACATCACGCGCTATCCGCAGATGGTTGAAAGGTAATGACAATCGGATTCCACAGAGACAATCCTCGAGCTCTGCAATTCTCTCCTGCGTTGGGTAGCGAGGATTTTGTCTGCCACGGCGATGAACTGCTATGGCTTCTTTCAACAACGCGTTGACCGCGATATGAAGGCCAGAAGTGTCCCTACCACTGACAGAGACAATCTCTTGGATCACTTTCCATAGATCGGCCTGGTCGGTAGGAATGAGTGTCTTGGCGCTATTTCGCACCCTGGATGTTGTTGCCGAGTCTCCTCGCAGCAACGCTGTGCCAATACTATCAGGCTGTATCTGGCTGGGGGTTGCTGTTGAGTAACTTAGGTGAGTGTCCAGTAGGTAAATACTCCACCATACGTGGCGCCATTCTTCGGCAGCCGCTTCGCTCAGAAGGTCCCAGCCAAAGGTTGATAGGTTGGACAGACTGTCAATTTGGTGGAGACCAACATGGTATGCCTTGCGGACCAGATTCGAGATGCAGTCATCGATCTTTTGGCCTTGGTATTGGTAGAACCCATACCATGACAGAAGACAAGCGGTTCGCCACTCGTTGAGGGAATTGGGCTCGGAGATGCTCGGTGTCCGGGCATTCGAGGATTCAACGAGGGCGCTTAGTGCAGTGTCAAGGTCCACGTGTATAAATGTTCCGGTGAGCTTAGTGGAGATGGCATACACAATCGACACCAATGCCTCAGAGATTTCTCCTCCTCTTAGCTCAGTGGGTAACGTGTGCAAGGGGAACAAGGGAAATGATGCATTGACTGTTGACGCAAAGGTGTGGGCCCTGGTTTTAAGGTCAGTCCATCCAACAGCTCAAGGGGCCCAGATGCCTACAGTTCATGACGTGCTTCTTCAGAAAGTTGCGAAGAGAATGTTTTCAAGATCTCGGCCGCATCGGGGAATCTGTTCAGTGATTGAACCGGAGGATTGGGTTCTCCTGTGGCCTCTGGCGTAGATGCTATGTCCCATGTTACGTGGGAGCTTTCGTCTATGACAGTTGTGTCCTGAGTGTTTGATGGACAAATAGTGGGTGATGCCCTTGGTGCTGGGTGACCAGGTCGTCGACTGGTGCCCCTAACGGGCCCTGGCTTCTTGCGTGTCCGCGAATAGGAGCAAGGGTAGCCATTTGCTACGCAAGCTGAGCAGCGAGGTTGATTCAAATCACCTAGAAAGTCACATCAACAGTCAGATTGCTACTTGGCTAGGCGCCTTGATGGATCAATGCTTACATTTGATCTTGTGTCTATACTGGGTCAGTTGATGCACTTACGAAACCACAGCCCGAACTCACCGAATACATCGATCGCAAACCCTGCTTCTTTTGTTCGGGGCCCAACGGACTGGGTTGGTTAACTGGATTGACGCTTTTGTCACATCAGGACCAGGGTTGGCCAAAGGAGCATCCATATCAAGACTCAAAGCTCGATTCAACCGAGAGTGGGGACGAAAAACAAAGATGATGAGACCCCTGCGGTCTAGAATACAGTGAGAAGCTCGGAGAAGACTTCCTACTCTCTCGGAAGATCTCCTCATTTATCGATTGTCCCGGGATACGAGTCTGTCAGCAAATTGTGGCAGTGTTGGGCTGGAACACGTAAGAATTGTGTGGCTTTTGATTTGCAGATCGTGGGGCGGGATCGGAGAGCGGAGTGTTAAGGTAAAGGCCGACACGGAGTTTCGAATAAGCAAAGCCAAAAATAAGAAATTAACAATTAATTGCTGGAGTGGCTATGACTATGCATGGCATTTTTATCCAAATTTCTTCTTATTCCTTCCATCCCTCCTCTATGGACCTTCTACACATTCATCACAGGCCTGGGGCCATCCTTGTTCCTGTTCAGCGACTGTGTTGATTGGCAGTGTACGAACCGAACAACCATACTCCTAATGCGGAATAGAGTCTCGAAAATGTCAATAGACCCCTCGACTGTTTCGTGCATGACTCTTTTTGTCAAGATTTTTACTCGAATGTGGTGGCGCCTTTGAATGGGGATGCAGAGTTGTTGCGATATAGCACCAGCTAGCTACGACGTAGGTAGGTACTGATTGCATATGAGGCAGACCTTGGTGTGTTTTAGTCTTTACTATTACAATCACAGCCTATGTCCTTGCCATTAGTCGTCTAAAGTCTTCTTAAATTTATAGCTAATGCATCGAAGGAAACGCAAGCAACCTTGCCTAAGCATTAGCTGAGGTAGTTCAAAACAACAGAAAGAACTCTGGGGTAGTGGCAAGCACATACTATGCATGTAACCCTTTCTTTGCATCGAGTACATATGCCACCTCGACGCTTCGAAGAAATTGCATTTGACAAGGCTGCAGAAGGCTCCCTGTCACTCCAATTCGAGAGGCCTTGTTCACGGTTCACGGCAACACGCTTGCAAATTAAAACAAGTCGATAGGATTCTGTGCCAATATTCAGCCTCCATCAGATATTCTGAGCTGATTGTCAGGCCAGCTATTTGGATAGGCATGGAGAGACGTTGGTTTGGAATCGCGACTATGAAGAACTTGGAAAGGTGTGATGAGCCTACGGATTCTAGCCAATTTACTGATTCCACACAATACTCCGCCCTTAGGGCATCATCGCTTCAACTCAGCCTTGTGGATGCTGGATATGAGCACTCAACTTCGTCTCTTGCCGGCATTTCACGCCGTCTTCTGGAAATCTCCACTTGCCGCTCTCCGCCGCCCGCTTGCCCAAGTGCCGTCGCTCGGATCTCCTCCCCGTGGTTGAAAAGCTAACTGTTTTGGTGGAGGCTCCAAACTCGTTATCAGTGCTGCGAAGGTCTTCTGTCACGTCTATCAAAGAAAGGCTCTGACTATGCTGAGCCTTGGAATCTTTCGCGTTTGGGGATGGGCTATAACAGAGGATAATTTGTCGCACCTCGGTCAGCATTATCGCCGGACTCACCAACGTGTCACCTTTGGGTTGGGCAGCGTTCACGAGGACAAGGCGAGGAAGGGATGTGATGAATGTGCTTGTTCCGCGTCGAGCATGTCACTGCGTCATACGTATCGACTCTGAGTGAACCTGTCGAAGCGAATGGATATCATGTGGTAGCAATAAGGCTCAATTTGGCATCTGCATAGCTTGGGGGACCCCTACTTTTGGCTTTAGTCAAACGGCACATTGTCTGTTCTCCTGCTTCCATGATTGTCATTTCCCCTAACTTGGACATTCTATGAGCTTTTATGCTCGTAAAACTTTATATTAACCGATGATACATCGTTCTCCTCGTGTCATTGGTTAACCCACGTCCTGTTTCAAGACAGTTGTAATCACGGTCGCAATGGGCACTGTAGCAATGGGATACTGACATGAGAACCAATGACACATGACACAAGCCATCCTTCCATTGATGCAAGGCACAGAACCGTCTGCCAGCCACGTCGGCAATGGGCCAGAATCACCTCAACGCGTCCGGAAGAAGCCACGATTGCTCTGTTATCTCGACGCGATCGGAAGTCGGACCTATAAGAACAATTATCACCCTTTCCAACACCAAGAGTCAGCCGCAACAACCCGAATCTCGGCATCTTCAACAGCCTCATGGCAAAATTAGCATCTAGCCAACCCGTTGGTCTCCGTGAAAACAACACACAGCAGCTAATTTCGGGTACGGCAGGGACCGCAAGGCGTAGGTTTGCGCGGATGTCCTAATTTGCGACACTAGGGCGTTTCCCCCGCAAGAGAGTGCCCCTGACGAGCGACGATCGATCACTCGGGGGACGCTTCCGGCCCCGGAGCTAAAGAGTCAAGCCCCACATGCCGGCTGCCGTATCGTCAAGTTCCCCTTGTTTAGTCGACGGACTCGATGCATTCCGTTTGAAGATCTTAACGCTTGTGCTTTCTTGAAGGAGAGGCTACAGTTGATTATTCAAGCCTTTTCGAAGACACATGCCATCTATGTGACGCTTTGTCAGTATCTGTCACCTCGCGATGCTCCCCTAACATTTGTCCCTGCATACCTCGCATCAGCCCCTTTTGCCAAGCACTCCGGTTCTCTTCTCAAGTGCAACATGATGAGGGCGCGCGCTAAAGTTTAACGCCTCCGCACGGTCTCGGGGGCTATTGAACCGACCAGATCAAAGAGGCCATTTGCCCCGGTATTACCCTTGCGATCGGCACCAAAGAACAAGGCGGGCTGCTGCAGAGGCCATCAGTTTGGTGTCTTTTTCCCCTGGTTGATGACTGTGGAGGAAGGGCGGTGCGTTGGTGCTAAAGATCGCCATTCATGCACTAATACCGGCACTTGTTCAGCCAACATACGCCTCAAGACAGAACAAGGCCATTACGTACAGTTTACGGATCGTGAACGAATTCTTCTGGACTCTCTGGAGCTGCCAAGTCAACAAGTGCCTCCGACCGTTCCGTCTTCAAGAGCGTTGGCCCTTGACATAATATCATCCCAATGTTAGACTACGGTAAGCCAAGTTCATTACTCTTATGGCTGATACGTTACCTAATTACCGTCTCAGATCGCTCAAAGACTGAAGCCACAAAAACTGACACTACCCATCTACACATACTGAGTCATGACTCTCCGACTCAGGCTCAACACTCCGCCGAACCCAAACGCGTCGATCCCAGGATTTTCATCTGCCACATGTCCAATCGCAAGAAATGCGTGATGTCTCCCAAGCCAACGCAAAGATCCCCCAGACCGCTAGCGTTTGTAATCCGTGTACGAGTTGAAACGGAAGCCATCCCCAGTGCCAGCATCTGGCACAAGTTCCAAATATTCCCCCTATGTCCTGACTAGCAAAGGCCGGACGATCGTCATCTTCCCCACCAAGGTCTAGAATGCGCCGCGGAAGGCGGGGGGGCCCCAGAATGTCAGCCCACTTCTTCATGAACGACTCCCAGTGTTAGGTCTAGAGGCAAATCACCGTTGCAGCCAGGAAACTGGGAAAGGTCTGCACACCAGTAAGATAGCGGCCAACATGTAGGAACGGCTCGCTCCCCGCGATTTACTAGTAGAGTAGTACTACGCTGTTCATTTGCATCAGGTTCACTAAACAAGGCCAGAGAATTTGTTGATCAGGGGGCATCCCTAACACGGCTCTGACCTATATTCGAGCCTTATCCTTCAGCATTTTCTTCATCTTTCTCTTGAGGGACTCAGCAAGCGAGTAACGACTGTATTTCTTTCATTCATTTTCATTTCATCTTGTATATTCCGTCGTGAATCATTCCATCGCAGCATCAAATATCACATTCGTACTTTGCCCTCCACCAATCCTCATCCGGGCTTGAATCGACAACATGACCGGTTTTCTTATTCCACCGTGGTACAAAAATGAGGTGCCAGGGGAGACTGAGATGAATATAGCCAGCGTCATCTTTGGGTTCAGCTTGGGTTCAGCCATCTTCACAGCCTCACTTGCCTTCAAACAGTCTCTTGGAGCGTATAGGAGGCAGAGACTGTTTAGTGCTTATATCATCATGTGTTGGCTGGAATGGATTGGATGTAATTGTATGGGTCTTGTCACTTATATCTGGCTGAAGGGTATCGTGCCGCCAAGGTTTGTCTTTACTCCAGAGCAACATGGACTCGTCCTTGGACATTATGCTGACCTGGCTTTGCTTTACTCAGTTTCTGGGTCTTTTTCTTCATCAGTAAGCAATTCTACCGGGACCTCACTTTCGATAAGCCGGTCTCTGACATGTCTACTCGCAGTCGTCTTCTGGAGCATGCAGATCCAATTCATTTTACAGATTATCATCAACCGAATAGCCCTCCTGCTTCCCAACAAGACAGGCGTCAACAAGATCAAATGGGGAGTCGCCATCATCGTCAGCCTGATCAACTTGAGTGGCTTCTGCATTTGGGTCCCGGCACGTCTACAAATCTCTCACCTGTACGAAGAAATCAATATCATCTGGGATCGAACCGAAAAGGCCATTTTCTTGATTGTCGATCTTGGACTCAACCTTTACTTCATCTATCTTGTTCGTTCGAGACTTATTGCTGGCGGTTTGACAAAGTATTGGCAACTCTTTCACTTCAACGTTGCCATGGTTTTTGTGTCGGTGACACTGGACTGTGTCTTGATGGGAGCCACTTTCCTCCCTAGTCCTGTCGTGTAAGAGACCTTGCTCACGTCCTGACATCACGAAGCTCACATTTACGCAGTTATGTGCAGTTCCATCAACTCACTTATCTCCTCAAGCTTTACATCGAAATGAACGTTGCCTCCCTTCTGGGTCACATTGTCAAGGGCGCAAGAGATCGCGACGGCACAAGGCCATCGGATGGTCGATATCCCCACAGGCCTCATGACGAAATCACCAATGTGAGAATGGCCACGCTGATCACGGCCAACCGAACGGGTCATGTCCGGCTCAACGATGATTCAGTTGGAGGAGAGACATACAAGAGTGATGCTCAATGGGGTGGCATTCGCAAGCAGGTGGAGACTGAGATTGTCTACACCAATCCAGAGGATCATGACCTTAGCGAAGCCAGCTCCGAGACGAGGGTGCTTAAATAGACTCGGTCGGCGGGAAGGGTGAGTAAAGGAGGGATGGGCATGGCGTTACAACTTATATGATTCTCTAGCCTAATTAATACATCATTTTTAAATCTACAAGTCCCGACTCTTGGTCAACAAAATCGAGACATGGCACGACACAAAGGCGAAAAGTCAGCACGGTTATCATTAAGGGCCGCTATTCGAGACCAGCCGAGGAAGCCAGAGCGGCTCGGAAAATTACCCCCTAGATCCACCCTTTAAACCCATTTCTTTCTTAATTCCACCTCTATCTTATCTTCTTATCATAACTTTATGCCGTGGCAAGTCTGACACTGCGACTTAGACACCACCAACTCCCAAGTACAGATATGGCCTAGGATCATAGCTCTGAACCTGGGGCATATGCAGGCAGCCAGAAGTCCTTGTCGCTTAAACACGCATCATCAGGTGAGTCTTTTCAGAACCTCGGTCATCCATGGGACATCTTCTTCCTTGATTGACCATGAAGCCATGGTCCAGACCAAGAACAAGTGGAGAGGGCAGGCTTGGATGGGAGGAGAGTGTGTCATGGCGAGTCATGCGGGGCCCCGTTCTCCATTGCGCCCGCTCCTCATGCTTCTCCACCTCGGAGAGCTGTCCGTTGCGTCTGTTCGCGCTCGGGAACTTCCCGTTACCCGTTCCCCGCATCAGAAGAACTCTTCCGTCGCGTGGTCTCTGGTTTGTGTTAACGTACATCATCCACTCAACCAGTGTACAATCAGCTCACGTTAATAACTCATAACATATGGGGTTGAGGCTGTCTGGCCCAATCTCATATTTTTTTTCTTACGGGTGTCGACCTGTGGAAGGTAGGTTAGCGGGCACCTCTGATGTCATGATCCTGAATAAGAAGGGAGGTCTCCTAGACTTCAGGAGGTATTAAATAAGATGCAATGATTCAAACAATCAGCTCCGGTGACGACTCTGATGAGACATCTCAAGCAATCGAAGTACTAGACAGACAGTAGATCAGCTCTCGGGTGGTATTCTGATACTCTAGGGTAGCATCACTGAAATGGAGAAGGGGCTGAAGACAAGTGACCCGAGGAAGACGTGGAAGACTTGGAGAACGAATAGAATCCTTACAAGACCCTCTTTCCTAGCGTCAGTTGCTCATGCTTAGCCTTCTGGAGATACAGTAGTGTGTTTTTACAATCGCCAAAACGTTACTGGCGGGAATTTTAACGTTCACATACAGAACGCCCAACTGCGCCAGGTGAAAAGCTCCCTTGACAACAAGTCCAAGCTTCTCTTCATGACACCCCCAAACTCATATCGTACGTCAGTCTGGCCACTGGTTAAAGACAGCGGGTATTTGTTGATCCAGGACAAATCACTCCCCCCTAGTACGAGTTACCCCAACCGACATGAGCTTTGATTGCCTGAATTACCCCAACTTCAAAATCCCAGCCTACCTGTTCACAACCGTTAGATGACGAAAGAAAAAGTGATGCCAAGAACGGTTGGAGACGGTCGGGCTGTGTCCGAATCACGCGTTTCAAGGACAAAGGTTTCCTTGGCATGGGACGAACCAATCCGGGAGAGAATAATCATGACCAACAAACCCCGCACGAGATAATCCCCTCATTTGCCTTGCTTATCCCCTCATCCCTCACGGACCCCATGGGGCATTGCTCCATTTCCCCCTTAATGCCTCCGCAATCTCATGTAACGTTACCTCTACGGTGGGTAAACACGTCAGGACCTCGGTTGTGTGTCTGGGGTTCTCCAGGCTTCTCCCAAGGAGAACGATCAAAGATTTGAGCACCATTCACAAGAGAAGAATAGCGTCTCTCCGCATTCGGCCCGTCATGCCTGTCACGTTGTCTCGAATGTAAGCCATCCCCAGACTAGCCCATTCCCCAAGTGTAAACAGCCCCGTCTCGGAGAGCTGTCCGTGGATTGAATCGTGGAGGAAGCTTAGACTTTCGAGGGAGCCCAATCCGAATCAAGAGTTAGGCAAACTCACGAGTTGCCGTGTTGCCGAGTTGGCAGACGCGCACCTATCATTGCTCTGATTATGTTGGGGGAAGAAAGCGTTGACTACTTGAATGAGTCGACGGCCGTTTATGCAAGAGTCCACTCCCCCAAACATGTGGAGAAGGTATCTAGAGGTATAATTATCTTGGCTGGCCGATTTGTTTCTTGGTCTTGGCGATCCAAGCCTCTTGGCAACATTGGCAAGTCTTTACAATGTCGCATACTGTTCTTGAGAAGCAAGATGACCTCGCCCTCGAGGGCAAGGCTGATGTCGACCACTCCGAGGTCCTCAAGAACTCGGATCTCATGAATGATGCCTTTGATGGCGAAAACCGCGAACATGAGCTTGGAGTCTGGGAGGCTACCAAGAAGCATCCTTGGGCTTGTTTCTGGGCATTTATTATGTGTTTCACGATTGTCAGTCTTCCCAATCGCAATCAGCCGATCATTTCTCGATTCACGATCAGTTCATGAGCCTTAGATGGCAACAGTAGCTAACCGTGCAATAGGTCATGGAGTCATTCGACATGTTCTTGAACGGCAATTTTGTCGCTCTCCCAGCTTTCCAGAAGCATTACGGCGTGTACGTTGAAGGATCCGGCTATACCATCCCGACAAAGTGGCAGAGTGCTCTGTTCCAAGCCGGTCAATGCGGTGCATTTATCGGTGTCTTTATGGCTGGTCCCATCACCAACGTCCTGGGTTATCGCTGGACGACTATCTTGGGCTTGATGCTTATGAACGCCACAATTTTTGTTTCTTTCTTTGTGAGTACCTTTGCTTTTCCTAAGCTGAGGGTTTTGTCTAATCCGATGTTTCAAGGCCAACTCCCTCACTCTTCTCGTGGTCGGACAAGCACTGGAAGGTGTGCCATGGGGTTTCTTCATTGCCAACGCACCCGCCTACGCCTCCGAGATTGTCCCTCTTGCCCTCCGAGGTGCTTGCACAGCAACTCTGCAGATGAGTTGGTCCATCGGCTCAATCATTGTCGCCGGTGCCACCTATGCCTACAATAAGCGCAACGACCAGTGGGCTTGGCGAGTCCCTCTGGCCCTGCAATGGGTCTTTCCCGTAAGACTCCCCAATCATTACAGCATACCTGTGATGCTAACTCATCTAGACCCCCCTCCTAATCCTCGTCTTCCTCGCCCCCGAATCCCCATGGTGGCTCATCCGCCGCGGCCGCAAGGACGAAGCCCTCCGATCCATCGAACGCCTCGGCACCGACTCCAAGGAACAGGCTCAAAAATCCCTTGCCATGATGGAGCGTACCGTGGAGATCGAAGCACAGGCCGGTGGATCTCCCAGCCTTCTCGACCTTCTCAAGGGTACTGATTTGCGACGAACCATCATTACCTGTTTGATGTACGCGTCGCAGAACTTTGCTGGTAACTTGATTGCCAACCAGGCCACCTTCTTCTTTGAGCGTAAGTTACTCTCTTCAAACACCTGGAAGTACAGCAGACAACTAATGCATCATTTAGAAGCCGGAGTCGACTCGGACCGTGCTTTCCAGCTCAACCTGATCAACGCGTGCCTTCAATTCATCGCCAACATCATCTCCTTGCCCGTCAGCGGCTGGTGGGGACGCCGCACGATCTACCTCTGGGGCACAGCCGTCAACATTACCCTGCTATTCCTCCTCGGCATCTGTGCCTCTATTCCGCAGAACAACGCCACCAATTACGCCCAGGCCGTTCTCGGTATTCTCATCTCCTTCGTCTATGCTGGAGCTCTGGGCCCCACCACATACACCGTTATTGCTGAGACATCTTCAGTCCGTCTTCGTGCTCTGAGCACTGGTGTCGGTCGTGCAGCTTACTACATTGCCGAAATCCCCATGATCTACCTGGCTTCGCAACTCCTCAACCCTACTGGATGGGATCTTGCTGGCAAGTGTGGTTATGTCTGGGGCGGTACAGCTGTTGTGTGCTTCCTTTCGGCCTTCTTCTTCCTTCCTGAGCTCAAGGATCGCACGTATCGTGAGACGGATATCCTGTTCAACCGCAGGATTCCTGCCAGGAAGTTCAAGTCGACTGTCATTGATGTTAGAGACAACGAATAGAGTGTTTCTAAGAGTTGCACTTGTTTGATCTCTGGAAAGATACATAGATGCAGTGTCAATAGAACCAAATGTCATCTTTATTGTTAATATGCTCTCGGCTGCCCTGTACTGTGACATTTTGTTGAACGTTTGAGCTAAAACAGTGTGTGACAATTGATAGGGAGACTTTCCGATTAAGCTTTAACCCCGTTGAAATCTCAAGTATATTCTTCTTACCATCATGCTTCGCATTCTATTTCGCCCTTCAAGTATCTCATTGCACGGCAATGAAGTACAATCGACGCCCTGTTGTAGGTCAGCGTAGTCTGACAGGGTGCAGTATTGCACTAATACCCTAGCATGTAAAAGGAGAAGAGAACTTGATAAACTGAATAATAGAATTAAACTTCCTGTGTAATTTCAATAGCCTTCTCGTATAGCTCGTCAAGGATTATGCTTCATTAACGTTGGTGGCCCTGGTTCGGCTTAGTAAATTTCGGCGAGGTGACGAAAAACAGGGGGCATAACGTTATTGCCTCTACGCACTCGCCGGCATCTACAGTCACGTCACGTTTTGGGCCGAGCTTAGATTCAATTCATTTTCAATTGTTTTTGCGACTAAATATCAAGGGATTCAAATTTTTATACCGCCAACCAGAGCAGGGTTAGCAAAGTCGATGCGTAAATGCCCCCAGCACCCATGGCCAACGTAGGCGCACCCAAAGAACTGATGGCACTATCCCAATACGTCTTTTGGTTTGGGGTCGCCTCATAGCGATCCGTGTTAAAGGTCGAGTTTAGTGACACACTACCCACGACGTCGCCTGACTCGAGAAGAATGTGTGTGTCGATCTCGAGATCTTTCAGGCCTTCTTGTGTCACATAGATCTGGCGCCCACCTCTGATCCAGTCTCCATAACCGCCATATCCTGTGTGCTGGCCGTAGCAGAGGTTGATGCCGCTTCCAGTGAGATTCATACCCGGAAGTTGGTCGTCCCACTTGTAGCACCAGGAATTTCCGTGATCGTGCCCGTAAAAGAGTCCAATAACTCCCGGCGTCGAGACCAGCGCGCGCATAAAGGGCAGGTCCTGATCTCCATAATCACAGCTTCCGCTCTCGCCTTCGGCACACCATCCATCACCCTGCTGCACGACATCTTCCTCGTTGATGCCAGGCTGAGTGTTCTCGTCAGGGCCATCAGCCTCTTGCTGGAACACGTAAGAGGCGTGGATCGGGATGTGGACGAACGCAAGGGATGGAATTTCCTTGCCGTATTCCTCGACTAGGTCGGCATTGGTTTCGTTGAACCATTCCACCACGCTTGAGTGTACCCAATTGTGCTGACGTCCACCCCCATAATAGAAGCCTCCGCGACTATCAAAGAACCAGAGGAGCAGCTCAGGAGTGCAATCTCGGGTTGTCGTGCAGTTAGATGCGTATACGGGAAGGTAGTAGTTGGTGGTGCCGGCATCCCTCCCATCAACCATCTTCTGGGTTCGAGAACCGGTGAACCTTCCCTCTCGCTCCAAGATGTCATCGCCGTTGATGTTGATGTTGTGATCGTGATTTCCATATGTGGAAGCCCAGGTTAGGTTGCGTTCCACTAGTGGTGCGACAATCTGATCTATATAATGGGTGCTATTGTCGCGGTATGTGTCTTCGCCGTTTATGAGGTCTCCGTTGAACACGACAAGATCTGGCGTGTCAAAGTCAAGCACATCACCTATGACCTTGGTTGATCTGGCATCGACGTCCGGACCCGACCCTGACGCATCTAATCAAGTCAGTAACACTCGGCTTGAGTCCATGGTATGTAAGAGACAAACCTGTTGCGTAGTGGAGGTCCGAGAACACACAGATCTGAAAGGCTCCATCGTCGTTAAACTTTAGTGGCGGAAGGTCGTCGTTGTTTGATTGACGGGTAACAAGAGCTTGGCAGGGTAATGCTGCAAAAGAAGCTATGAGAGCACCAATTCGCAACATATCCGAGAAGCTTGATTAACAGCCAGCCGGTGAATTCTCCTTATCAGCTGTTCCTGATCAAGAGGTAACTGAGAATTCGGGAAGAGCGGGATGTAGCAATGCCAAGAATACAACACAAAGGAGAGAGACCATGATGAAATGGGTGCAAAAAAGTATAAATACTCAAACTCATCGTGGGACAGCAACTGTACCAAGCCCTTGGCCGTCTCGGCCGACGATGTGGGATAGCAAGGCCAAGACCCCAGTTTTGTCAGCATAGCGCATATGTCCGCTAATTCCGCAAGGCGAGGTGAGCTTGGCGACGACGGTAATTTGGCTTACAAGGATTGCCACGCGTCAGTAACGTCTTGGCATCGGTAATTCACCTGCTAGGTGTCTGTTACTGGGTACTTTTATCTGTGCGGCTATTGATTGTCACATAGAGGTACATTCTATGGCCCCAGTAGCATGCCCATTCGTTGCATGACGCGCTCTCTCGATGGGCCAAGAGGTTGGTGTTTCTTGGCACCAGACAAAATGGGGCTCATCTCATCAATGACGCGCGGCCCGTCACACGATAAGAGTTTGAGGGTCAGATTGAAATCTGAGCAAAGAATTAGAGTTGCTCAGGGTTACATCGTCGGAGTTAGAATGTCAATAGACCTCTCTACTCCGAACCCTGCTCGCTCAGCCCTGGCGGTTGACGACTCGTCTGACATGATTCCATCACAAAATCATTAAAGGCAGCTTGGACCACTGGAATCATCAGCCTCCTCGACTGAAGGCCCGACTTGAATCATGACAATGGCCCCCGGTGTGACAAGACCTCAAAAGCAGGTTTTCTGAGCATGAACCAACACGCCAAGACGGTGGAGCTGCTTGGCGAAAATCACTGCGACTATTTCTTTGCTTATGTGTGCATTAGTTATCAATCGTTCGTTTTTTTGCCAAGACATCTCCGTCTCGTGTATGTCCCTCCTAACAACCCAGGTTTCACTTTTTCTTCTTCGCCTTTGTCTTGTCCACCACGTCCACCCACTTGGCATCGATCCCTCGCTTGGGTAGAATTTCTCCTACAAGAATTTTTCGCTGATCTCCCTGCACGACGATTTCAAGCAAACCAGGCTTGGAACCACTGGCTTGTCCGACGCTTGCTGACCCGGCGCATTTCTTCTGCAGCTCTGGGGCCAGGACCTGCGGATCGATGAAGAAGGGCTCGAGGTTGGAAATCTTGGTGACGACCTTGGTGCCTGTTCGTTTTTCGATCGTGACGAGGACATGGGGCGGATGTCCAGCCTTGGGCTTTTGCTCGGATGCGGAATCCTTTCTCTTGATGATGTAGAAAGGCTGGCAGAGGTGGGAGTCATCCAGCACGCGTTTCTGCAGGGCACTTCTGGATATACGTCCTGATGCAAGAGCTTGGCTGTCATCATGACTCGGGTTGGACCCCAGAATGCTGTTTGCAATGAATGGATCGAGCTTGACGGTCGACGACCCTTGTCCTCCAAGCTCTGGCCGTGACTCGATGTATGACTTGAGAGCGGCCGAGACTTGCTGCGTTGTGTAAAATTCCGTCTTGGAAGGAAGCAATGTCGGCACGAGCTTAGGAGACAAGCGATAGACGTGTTGAATCGCGATGGCTTGTCCCAAAGACGTATCAGCAGATGGTGAAGCCTGTCCACCGTTCTGCTCTCCCGTCTTCGCTTGTTCAGAGCCCGCTGGCTTAGGCTTTGGCAAATTGTAAGGCCTGAATCCAGTGACAAGGTCGTCGTCAAAGTCGATGTCGAGAATGACCGTCTCTCCGCCATTCCTGTCCTTGGACTTGACCAATCCCAACTTGTCCAGATGCTTGATGAATTTCTTGGCATTCTTCCACGACGTCTTCTTGATGATATAGTATTGTGGATTCTGGGACCGGAGATATGGCTGGATCATGTTGGAGATGAGAAAGGAGGGTTGAATAGGAAACACAAAGCCGAATTTGGGGCCTGAATTTTCCGCTTTGGCTTTGTGGATGGCGTAGAGGAATGCTTTTTGGAATGCCTCATCAATCTCCTTTGTCGTAGGTTCATACTCTACCTCCTCTGCCGTCTCCCTGTCGCCCTTGGGGGTTTCCTCCACGTGAACTGAGCTGTTCGCTGGTGCTCCGGCGTCCGCTTCCTGGCCGTCATTCTCCAAGTCTTCCACGGATAACTGTTCAACTCCTTCAGCAAGCTGTGCTGTCAACCCTGGCCATCCTTCTATACTTTCCGGTGGAGCCTGCCCTCCACTCCCCAGAGGCCTCCAGCTCCAAACTTCGTCCCCTGCCCAGTGCAGTGCCTTGACTGCAACACCCTTCTGCCCTCTGACGCTGGGTGGCAGGTTGCATATATCGACCTGACATGTTCCAATCCATAGAGGCACCGTATCCTTTTGCATACCAGCAACAGCGACGACAGAACCTGTCTTCGCCCTCGAGTCCCACTCAGCGCCTGGTGCCTTGATCAGGCCAGGTATCATCAAGTCGGAGCCATGGGTGAGTTTCTCTTCAACGACAAAGTCCGGCGTGTGTAGCAGTGGCAAGATACCGGGGTTATGCCAAAGTGTGTAAACGGTCGGAATTAGCTTCGGGTTCTTCCCAAGCTGGAACCAAAGTATCCTCTCATCCTGTTCGGGGCATGTACCGACATAGATGGTGCCGCTTACTTGGGCCAGGTTAGGCCCGGAGGATGTCGTGAACCGTGCCGAGGAGGTAGACTCTGGGAGAAGAGAGTTGCGGAGAGAAGAAAGGGTCTGTTGCGCGCCTGATGACGTATCATCATCAGCCGATGACTGAGAGACAGGAATCTGATAGTCGCGAATGATCTGATCGGCAAGTTTGCGACGGTCAGAGGAGCGCAAAGGCGCCAGGTTCTTGATCTCGGGTTTCTTCTTGAACATGGTGAGGTGACAGTGTCGAACGATATAGGGCTGGGTTGTGTTAAGGGCTCATGTTGAGAGTGAAGCCTGGGGTGAGCGACCCCGCGGTAAAACTTGGCACCGCGTAGTCACGTGTTCGAGAGCCATAAACCTACCCTACACACCCACTTTTTCTCCTTTCACAGAGGTCAAGAATAAAAAGGACACCAGAACGCCAAAGATAGAAATAAATCTTGGTAAAACTTAGGATTGGATTTATATCAATATATTAAGATCGTATCATAAGTTAGCTAAGATATTAGAGCTTTCTTTATTTTTCCTTCTACTTACTTTCAGGGAGGGATAAGCTAAGGTGTTGGTATTTTGTTTATTCCAGGACCCACGCCTCCAAGTCTCCCTGCCAGCCATTTGCAAAGTAAGCGGAACTTGTAAGTCTCTTACTGGGTCAGTCGATTGTGTCAATAGCTATGATCATCGTGATTGTGGCTGAGGCTCGTTGGAAATGTGTCACAACAACCAACAGTGAGAGGGGGGCAGAACCTCCCCATTTGGGTGTCACGAATGCAGGAGGTTGATTGAAGGCTGGACTATTGTCATGTAGGAAAGGAGAATAACCCATAAGCAGACAGTAAGCCGAGACATAGGAGGCAGTAGCATTAATGTTGGCCAATTTGCCACGGGTTGTGGGGGTTGTACAGTCAAAAGTGATACCACTGGCGTAGCACCTCGAATCCTACCAACACCGGAACCAACTCGAGCATGGATCTCATATCCGATAATCCAATCGTGTCTGGAGGTGGCTGCTCGGAAAAGCATTGCCATTATGTATACCCTGACCAGGCCGCAACCATGTGACACCAGCTTGGGGAAGTCGAGAGCGAAAAAGCTGCAATAATGCGGGTGGCTGTTAAATATCACAAAGGATGTGGCGTAGTATTCCGACATCCGGGTCGCAATGTCGGCCCGAGTCACACCCAGAACCAACAGATCGGGGCGAAAAGGGTGTTTCAACCACCCCTGGACCTGCATCTGACATGTCAAGCCTTACCCCAAACCGATCGCTTATCCGCTTGTCACGGGCCGATCTCCAAGCGAAGTCGGGGTCACACGCTTTTATTCTTGTTCCTGATGATTGCCTGTGATATGTCAGATTGAGAGCTTGCATAATTACTGTCGTTTGTGGAGATTGACCCAGCAAAATGTTGCTGTAAGGGGAATGTCGGTCCCTGACGCCAAGCATGTCGCTTCTCCAGGCTTCCCCTCAAACCTGGAGTGACAGCCCATGCAGTCGTTCCGGGTGACAAGCATCGCATGATGCCTCGACCCGAGGCAATGTTTCTGTACCCCCAGTCAGGGACCCTAGATATCTTAAGGCAGTGATCACCCGTGCTCCGTGCTCAAGACTACTCGAGGAATGTTACACTGTTCCACGCTTCTGCATTTCACTTGACACTTATTCCATCATTATCTTGCCTCATTATCTTTCCATGAATAATGCTCACATTCATTGGACGAGGCCACAAGGGCGATGACAGTCGCGACGAGATCGCCCTTGTAGAAATCCACAGCGAGCAAGCTTCGGCAAAGGACCAGGAGGTTGTTTCAGAACCTGTATCTGTATCCCCGCGGTCGAGAGCTTGGGCCACGGCCGTCGATATGGGAGGCCCGGGTCGAGTCTCTGTTAGCTCCAACGACATCCCAGACCACGTCCGCAGGACGCTGCAGAGAGAACGCCAGGTTACATTCTGGGGATGTTGCCGTCAGTACCCCAAGGCTGTAGCGTGGTCTCTAATGTTGTTCTGCACTATCATCATGGAGGCTTTTGACAAGTCGCTGATACAGGGCTTCATCGCGTTTCCACCATTTCGCAGGAGGTATGGAACTCCAATAACAAACACTGACGATCCAACCGTCACACAAGACTACGAGATTTCGCCAACGTGGCAGATGGGGCTGCAAAATGCCGCCATTGCCTGCGAGATCGTTGGTTTGCTTGCCCATGGTTACATCACGTACCTTATCGGGTATCGCAAGATGTTGGTCCTTTGCATGGTTTGGCTTATGATTGCTATCTTTGCCTCTTTCTTTGCTAATAGCATTGCCATGCTTGCGGTTGGACAGGCACTTTGTGGTATGTACTATCGCGCATTGCATTGATTTAATGAATTGAGAAACTGATCAGTACAGGCTTCCCTTGGGGCGTTATCCAGACCCTCGCCGCCACCTACGCCGCCGAGGTCGTCCCATCAACCTTGAGAGCCATTCTGCTCAGTAACGTCAACATGTGCTGGTTGATTGGGCAGTTTGCGGCTATGGGCGTTCTTCGTATCTTTGTTGATGATGAAACTGAGTGGTCTTATCGACTGCCGTTCGCGATTCAATGGGCCATCGCCGTGCCTCTGATCATTGGCGTGTGCTTTTGCCCTAACAGTCCATGTAAGCGCCCTGTCTCCAATAACTCTTGGAGACGTTTTTACTGACTGTACCAGGGTGGCTTATCCGTCACGAACGACCGGACGAAGCTCGCAAGGCCCTAAAACGACTCACCAACGGCCACAATCTTAACATCGAGGACACCATCGTCGTCATGGAACACACGAACCAGCTCGAAAACAAGTACAATTACGGAGGCGCGAGCTACAGAGACTGTTTCAAGGGCGCGAACCGTCGTAGGACCGAGATTGCTTGCGCTGTCTGGGCTTGTCAGGCCCTCTGCGGCTCTACCTTGACGTCGTATGGAGCCTACTTCCTTACACAGGCTGGATTTAATGCCGCACACTCGTTCACACTGTCGACTGGCATGTACGGCATGGGTATCCTTGGTGGCATGATCTCTTGGATCTTTCTCTCTTTCGTTGGCCGACGCAAGCTTTATCTCACTGGGCTGTCATGCGCCCTTGGCTTTTTGACCGTCGGTGGAATCTCGTCCGTTGCTCTGGCCTCGACTGGTGTAACCAATTGGATCTTGGGTGGCATCATCATCGCCATGACTTTCACTTATAACATCACCATCGGCCCTGTTTGCTACGTTCTGGTCGCCGAAATCCCCTCAACACGACTCCGCGTCAAAACAGTTGCACTAGCAAGAGTCACATACAACATCTTCATGATGCTCAACAACGTCGTGGTCCCACAAATGCTGAGCCCAACAGCGTGGAACCTTAAGGGCAGGGTGTGTTTCGTGTACATTGGCACCACCATCCTGTGCCTAATATGGGCTTACCTGAGACTACCCGAATGCAAGTCACTGTCTTATCTCGAGTTGGACATTCTATTCGAGAAGAGGGCGCCTACGAAAAAGTTCAAGGAGTTTCAGGATCGTCTGCAGGGTACTGCTTACATGAGTGCTTCAAGGATCGAGAGGTCCAAAAACCCTTGGCATGGATGGATGGCTTACTCGTGAAGCCACTGTTTTCTTTTGCATAGATGTCACGGTGTCTTCCGTGTCGTTTCTTGGGTGGAGAAAAGCGTTTGTAGTTTACCTGGGGTCAAGAACTAAGGCTTGGGGGCTTTATACGGCATGTACATATTGTTAATGTAACTGAACTGATAGCATTTCATTATAGGTCTTTGAAACGGCGGCGAGCCTTTTCACAGACCCTCTCTAGATCGTTCTGGAGCTTGCAATTGGATGATTGAGCCATCTTCTCAAGCCGACTGGCGCCGATTCTAGTCGTAGTACTTTCGGAAGTTCGCCAAAGTTGCCGATATAACCCTGCTCTCGGTTAACCTCATAGGGCTATATCAACACTTATTAATTACCTTAATAACCATTAGATATAACCCCAAGATGTTTGGTAAAGCTGATAGTAGTGATATATGATTTAGGTCCGGCATGCTAACGAGGGCTGTCGACGCGACGAAGTTCTTGCCTAGATCATCATGAAACGTTTCTTTGCAGAAGTTTGTGACCCCTTCAAGATTTGTTCCAAGGAAATTCTTTAGGGTCTTCTTTGGGAACATGTTTAAGAACTCCAGCACCGCTTCTTTGACGACCTTCTCGATGGCACCCAGCCCATATGGGCTCAGCTTCACTGACATTTGCCTGTAATTAGGTAGCGGAATAGTTACGCATACGTAATCTTTGCCTTTATGAGTCTTGAGTCTTTTATTTAACAACACGAGAGAGGAGATTCACTATAGCATATAATGGCCATCACCGACCAACATACAGCACTTTGTCAAGCAAACCCGGCCACACTTCCAGCAATTCGCCCATTTTTGTCCCGCGCCATGCAATGATACCGTCGGGTCGAACCAAGACAGCTCCGTGCTTGTCAAGGCCACACTGCCTCTGCCAGTCACCAAAGACGTCCTCCCAACCACCTGATCCTATCATCTCCATTTGCACGAGGTTGTTCTCAAACACCTCCCATCCGGGAGCTTGGGTAAGAAGAAGCATCTTGCTCAAAGGGACCAAATCGCGGATTGCCACCCTCTTACCTTGCTTTTCTACCCAGCAGTGTGGCAGATGGTGTCCCGGAATGGTGGATGGATGATAGATGGTCTGATCATATGTACCATCTTCCAAGAGTTGTCCACCATGATGTTTCCCACCCTCGTTGTTAAGATCAGCTGAAGGGTAGAACCAACCGACCTCTGAACCAGATGCTTTGAATTCTGTGTCCAGGACCTTGGCGGCGCTCTCGACTGCTTGCCGCTTGTTTGCATTCTCTGGATGCGTTGAGTCGAACAAAACCTCTAGAGCAGCTTCGTTTTCTGCCAGTGACTTGGTATCACTAATTCCTAGTGCCGTGTCCATGACTTCGCGGTGCATACGAAGGTTCTTGAGACTGGTGAGACCTACTCGCTCACCGATGGGCCGGCGCTCTGTGTCGTAACTGTCGAGCAGGCTGTTATACTTCTTCTCATCGCCGAGTGCCAGTTCAAGCTTCCACACTAGATTCTGAACGTCTTGGATACCAGTGTTCATCCCGAGAGCGCCCCACGGAGGGATCCTGTGGGCGGCGTCGCCTACCAAGAAGACACGGCCAACCCGGTACTTGGAGGCGTTGATGGCGTTTACATTCCAGTGGCTGAGCGTAAGGATGTCGATGGGGATGTCGGCAATTTTGAGGGCATTCCGTATTCTTTCTTCCATGGTCTTTCCGGTAAAGGAGGTTGGGTCGCTGCTTGACAAATTGCAGAGGAACACCCATTCCTCTGACCCGTCGTCAGGGGTAGGCCATGGCCCAAGCTGGTAGATTGCGCCCGACTTGACGCTTCCTTCACTCTTTGGGTCTGTGAACCATGTGATGAAGTTTCTCGGGTCTGGGTGACGTGATCGTATGGGCGCCCGGAAGTGTGCCGTCACCATGTTGAAGATGTCCTTCTGGCCAGTCCACCCGACACCGAGTGTCTCTGTGAAGCTGCGGCCTCCGTCTGCGCAGATGACGAAGCGGGCCACTATCTCATCTTGTTCGTCCTTTTCGAGATCATGGATCTTAAGAACCACGGTACCATCGTCTTTCTCCGTCAAGGATGTTACCTCGGTCCTGTGCCTGATACCATCTGGATTGAGCTCGATGGCACGGCGCTTAAGAATCGGCTCAAGACGGATCTGAGGGAGCATCCGGAATTGGCTCGGGCTGTGTGAAGCATACTCTTCTGCATATTGCCCTTGACCCCAAGCCTCGCGAGAGAAGATCTCCCTCCCGTCTGGCCCAAGGTTGGTGTACCAGGCCAAGCGTCCGCTGATTTCTGTAGGTGCGCAAGCGGCGTAGACATCTTGCTCAATACCCAGAATGCGAAAGACTTCATTGGTACGCTGGTTGATGCCACAGGCTTTGGGATGAATTGACGTTCCGGGATGTCGTTCAAAGAGCACATGCTGAATGCCTCTAAGGGATAGAAGCATGGAGGCAGTGAGCCCTACAGGGCCGCCGCCAATGATTGCAACCGGGATAGGTGACGGATTGGCCATTTGAGAAGTGATGAATGATAACCTGACGGGTAATGTGAGTTTTACCAGTGATTTACATGCAGTTAAATTCGCCAAGTTTGCTGTAATTAATATACTACGATGAAGTACTTCACAAGCCCCTCGGGCGCGGACAAGGCCGAGCGGGGGGAGATAGGACGACTGTCTGGCCCAACGCATCCACCAGCCTGAAACAGATACTACGTTCTATGCAGAGCCAGGGCTTCACTCATTCCGTATTCTTCCGATGTTTTAATCTCGCAGCCGGGTTCATGGGCACTTCCCCAAGTGGAAGAGCTCTCCGGATCTGGTGGGACCCATAACGTGGACAAGCATCCCAACCCCCTTCACTGCCGTTAAGTCCCCGGGAGCTAATGAAGGACCTGACCCGAGAGTCTGGAGAAAATCCGGGGCCCCATGGGGTTGCGTTAGTTCCACAATCTCGGCTCCAGATCCGTCATGAACCTGGGCAATCTGGGCCGCATGCCGAGACGCCTTGTACGCTGCGAGTATATCTTTGTGTGACGACAAGCCAATTCTCTGCTTTCACCACTGCTGACTCTCAATGGTTCCAGTTAGTTTATTATCCTTCAAATTACCCTGAAAATTCTTGCACAATGTCCCAAAACCAATCCGGTATTGCTTGGCCGAGCCACATCACGGCCCCGGAGCGAGAGTTCTTTGATAACTTTTATCAACTTCTCGACGGGACTACGCCAGCGGAGGGCAAAGCTTGGAGCGAGACGTTTGCTCCGGATGGGGAATTTAGGGCGTTTGGCCATGTATTCAAGGGTCATGCCGGTATGTTTTGCCTTTGTCTTCCAACCGCTTGTTACGGAGTGACTGAATAGAAAGCCACCGAGAAACACATCACCAACTTTTGGAAGTCCTTTCCGGGACTGAAGCACCAGCCCTTAAAGGCTTACACATATGATCCGGCTGGACGAGAGCTAATTATCCTGACCAACTACGAAATGACTTGCCCCGACGGATCTGTGATTCAGGATAAGAGTGCTGCCCACTTTCATCTGAAAGAAGTCAACGGGAGGCGTTTCATCGAGCAGCTGACGCTGTACTTGGTGAGTCTGAAAAATTTCCATCCTGATAGCCCTACGTTAATCAGACCAAGGACCCCCAGGTGTTGACCAAAACGCTGGCCAAGAGTGCGCTTTAGGATATTGCCATGTCTGCGGGGATAGAAATAGTTGATGTGAGATTGAGGTTTTTATTCCCGTGCAGTAGATGCATTTGCAAATGAGCGATTCCTATGGTTTAGGTTTTGGGAGAAGGAAAGTGACTATTCTGGATTCTGGACACGTTATCATGGATATCAGAAGGGCCGGCCACTTCTCTTGCGTCAGGTCCCAAATTTCTGCTCATACTGAAATGGGATAAATACTGAGCCTAGTCTTGTAGATAAGTGTGTTTCAATGCCTCAATGTGTTCTTTATTATAGTCGCAGCCCGGCCCTCGATGAGTTAACAAAGCCAGAAGATCGTACCTGAATGCCGTTCTGCTGCATGACCTAAACAGGAAGAGACTTAATAGTGGCAGAAGGCCGGTTCTAATCGCATGTAACTACATTGGTTCAGACAAGCACCAATTTGCCTAAACCAGATCTCCTAACGACAGAATATCAGACTGTACTGTGACAAGCTCTGCCCCTAAACTTGGCCCATTGCTGCTCAAACCCAGCGCCCTTAACCCATCTGTCCGGATAAAGTGCCTCTTCGGTTGAATCCAGAGCGATGTGCGCTGTCTTTAGAAACATGCTCTGTTTCATCGGAAAGTCCTCTCTCTCATCATATTCCCGGGACACCCTTTCGCCGTTGGCCAGGGCCCGAATAAGCTTGGTTACATGGGAGTCATCTAGAAAAGCATTTACACGCTTAAAAAGTTGCTCCCAGCCCATCTGTGGTTTCTTGGGTCGATAGTTGACAACCTCGTTGATGCGTAGACGGGGGCTGCCTCTGGCGGCGTAGGCAACAATGTCAAAGCGACCTTTCCATTCCAACAGTCGAGCTTTGTCTTTGAGAGACATCCAGTCTTTCTCAACGAGGGCCGAGAAGAAGATGGAGCAGTTGACGTTGTGAATTAGGAAGAAGTCGAGTTTGTGCTGCTTCTCTGGTCGTTGAGCAGCGGCCGTGTAAAAGGTACAAACATTGATCATCTCAGCCGTCTTGAGCTTCAATTCCTCTGGAGAGACTTGCCACTGTGCGGCAATCTTCCACAACTCCTCTGGAGCATTGGCAAGTGGGTTATCGTCGATCCAGCTCCCATCTCCCCAACAGGAAGCCGAGCGGATTGCATCGTTCTGTTCTATCTCTCGAATGAGATCGATCATGGGTCGGCTTGGCTTGTTCTTCAGAGACCCCTCGGCGGTTTGGATGCCTTTGAAGAATTTTCCAACTTCAGGCTGGTGGACGGCACTCTGGGCAAGGCCTTCTGCAATGATGGCTGGCTGATTAAACTCGAGCCCGAAGCCGAAGTGAATCACGGGATGCAAGAAGCCTACGTGACGAAAAATCAGTTGAAGCCATCTAATCCATGTGTAATGGCGAGTACTCACTTGCAAACATTCGCGAGAGCAGCTCTTCAGCAATCCGCGAGCGTGAGAAGAGATATTCATGAACAACAGGACCGATCCCATCCTTTGCGATTTTACGTTCAAAGAATCGCAAAAAGTTGTGATAATTCTCGGGACGAGATAAACAGGTGATGAAATAATCCTCATCTCCAAGCCTGTCAACTACTTTCTCGTCTAGAGGATGCTGCGGACGCTGAAGTGACTTCTCCTGAGTGTAGGATCGATGCATCTGCGTAGGTGTAGCTCCCAGGGCAGCTTGCGTCAGGATGTAATGAGTGTATAGGTTGTGAAATCCTCGGTCGTTGAAAAAGACGTGGTGTTGTTCATGGTTTGCTTGAAGCAGTTCATTGGCAGTCTTGATCGTTTCATCAGGGACATAGGGGACGTGGAAAACTCCCACGTTATCCTGAGAGATTTCAACTGTTGATGCACCAGCCATGGTCGTAGATTTGTCAACGAGATGGGGATGCCGTAAAAGTTGATAGACTTGTACCGAATATTGTAAATATTGGCTGCCTGAATCGTCCCGAGCATCTTTTTATCTCTAGCAGTGATCATAGCATCCCAGAGCCCCAATAGCGTCACATCTCGGTTTCCCCATGGGGTCGGATATCAGATCCGGACATTGGTGGTGGCGCAGTCTCCACCCACGGACCGGCGGGGAGATAGGGGGTAGGTATCCTGTTGAGCATTTCAGAGCTTTTGTGGGCATGTTAGAGTTTACAATAGGTGTATTAATGATCCGATAGGCTCGCAATACTCGGGCCGTGGCAGGGTCAGCCGTCCGAAGGTTTGCTTCCGATCCAACTGTCAAGAGGTCTCAAAGAGATCCAAGTGTTGCCGCCGTGTGTCGGCTGAAGAGGTCCGATCCAAGCGATAGCTGCTGGTCTTGACAGAGTATAATAAACGATAGAAGATTCCCGAGATTACTCACATCAAACATTCTCTCAAAGTTCTTTAATCATTGAAAACAGCAAACAAAACATCTTTCCACTTTCATCATGTCCGAGGCCATTAGAGACATCAACAATCTCAACTCATTGGGCGTTCAGCCCTTCTATTGGAGAAAGGGTCTTGATCCCAAGGACGGCAAGCATCCTGGACTTCGAACTAATCAGACTGAGATTGCGGATGGCATGGAAATCACCTGGGATGTCCCTGTCCCCATGCGTGATGGCGTCAAGATATATGCCGATATCTTCCGACCTGAAGGCGCAAAGGGCAAGCTCCCCGTCATCCTTACCATGAGTCCCTACGGCAAGCATGGACCCAAGACCTTTGCCATCTTTCCTGGAGCTGGAGTTCCGGACGGTTGGGTCTCCAAGTATGCAGTCTGGGAGGGAGTTGACCCCATCACTTGGACCAAGAAGGGCTACATCGTCGTCAACGGTGACAGCCGTGGATCTTGGGGATCCGAGGGCAACCTCGAGGTCTTTAGCAAGCAAGAAAGCCAGGATGGCCATGATCTGATCGAATGGCTGGGTACACAGTCCTGGTCCAATGGCAAGGTTGGCATGGTGGGAGTTTCGTACCTTGCCATCATTCAATGGGGCATCGCCGCCACCAAGCCCCCACACCTTGCGTGCTTTATGCCGTGGGAAGGCTTCACGGACCTCTATAGAGACTACAGTCACCATGGAGGTATCCCCGAGACCAAGTTTATGCACTTTACCATGTGGTCCTGTCGTTGTGGCCCAAACTTGGTTGAGGACTGGATCAAGAATCACGAAGAACATCCACTTTATGACGACTACCACCGTTCCAAGGACAAGTTCGAGACTCTCTCCAACATCACGGCCCCTGTATATGCCGTCATTGACTGGGGTGACCACGGCATGCACACCCGTGGATGCCTCAACGGCTGGACAGGGGTCAGCTCCAAGGACAAGTGGCTTGAGATTCATGGTCGTAAGAAGTGGCGTTACTTTTTCGAAAAGGAAAGTGTTGTTCGCCAAGAGGCCTTCTTCAAGAAGTACCTGAAGGGAGAAGAGAGCGAGATCGACAGTTTCCCTAGGGTGAGGATGGAGGTCCGAGACCGGGCGTGGCAGGGAACGTTCCGAGGAGAGAACGAGTGGCCTCTGGCACGCACCAACTATACCAAGTACTATCTTGACTCAGATTCGATGCAGTTCGGGCCAGATTCACCTAGCAAGACATCTGTTGCCTCTTATGAGTCCTCGGAACAGGACAACTGCGCACACTTTACTCACAAGTTCACCAAGGACACGGAACTTACCGGAGGTATGCGATTGAGGCTCTGGGTTTCGGCTGAGAAGGGAGACGACATGGATTTATTTGTACAACTGGACAAGATTGGTACTGATGGCAAGGTTGCACCATTTGTGGCCTTCTCCATGGTCGACGATGGGCCTCTCGGTCTTGGCTGGCTTCGTGTGAGCCATCGAGAACTCGTCATCAACCGTAGCACCACGGATAGGCCCTGGCACCCTCATACGCGCCGCCTACTTCTCCGTCCCGACGAGATTGTTCCAGTCGACATTGAGATCCTCCCAACGTCAACTCTGTTCCGCCCCGGCGAGACGTTGAGGGTTAAGATTCAGGGTAACGACTGTTTCCGACACTCTACGCCTGATGTGGTGCAGTTCCATGAGCGGACTGTTAACCAAGGAAAGCATTACATCTACACGGGTCCTTTCTACGAGTCGTATCTGGTTCTTCCTGTCATTGACTAGGCCAAGATGCGATTCTCATCTGGGCCTTGCGCGTGAGACTAGCTACACTAGGAGTAAGATTTTGCAGGGCTCAATTCAGAATCAGTTGCGTTTCAACTTCAACACCTGATAGTAGAATGAAAATGAGTGACTTTTTCTACTGGAAGAAGCTAGATGAGATATGTATGATTGATAACAAGAAGAAGGCCGTTTGATTCACCTTAGTGGAGTTTCCATGGGGGCCATTAGGCACATTGGTAATGGATATGCTTAGAAGAAGATGATCTTTGTAACTGATACTCTTGGGATGATGTCATTCACTCATGGCAGTTCTCTGCATATTAACATGTTAAATGCAAAGGAGTCTTGGATGCTGCAACTGTACCTGAGGCTGTTTGGCCACATTTGCAAACTAGTCGGGGCAGTTGCAACCATGCCAATTGAGCAGACCACGTCAGATTATGAAGTTAATGTAACTTGCAATGAAGAACAGGGAAATTGCCGGGCCGACAAACATGGTTCCCCTGTTAAGGGAGGGAGGACTAGTTTTAGTTTCCTAACTCCCCCCGAGGAGCCACCTTACTAACCCGTGACGTCAGCCATGGAATTGATTATTCATGCGGAGAAGAATGAAACCTGCCTATCATGCAGCGGACGAGGCACGAGATTGGCGGAGGTATGCGAATGTAAAGGCCGGAACACCCCCGATGGCACACGATAAAATACCTACCTCTCAGGGCTAAGCTCCTCACTTCTCAGTAATAATTTCGACTATCTTTACGAAACTGGAACTACCCTGAGCACATTTATTTACGCAATATGACGATTCTTGTCGGAGTTGCGGGCATCACTGGCCAGTTTGGTCAGCTGCTAACTTCCAAGCTTCTCGATACCAAGCAACAAGTCTCGGTCCGTGGTTTTTGTCGAAACAAAGCCAAGCTAGCCCCGAACGTCTCTTCTTCCTCTCAAGTCGAGATTGTAGAAGGCGGTGCGTACGACCGAGAGCAAGTCGCCAACTTTGTCAGGGGCTGCGACATTGTCGTCTGCTGCTATCTGGGAGATGACGATCTGATGATCGAAGGCCAGAAAGTCCTCATTGATGCATGCGAGAATGAAAAAGTCCCTCGCTACATGGCAAGTGATTGGTGTCTGGACTATACCAAGCTCGAGTTCGGGCAGCTCTTTACCAAAGATCCGATGAAGCATGTCAAGGCCTACTTGGGCACCAAGGAGTTCGTGAAAGGAGTTCATGTTCTCATTGGCGCTTTTCTCGAGACTCTCGTTAGCCCCTACTTTGGCATCTACGACTCTGACACACACACCTTCTCGCATTGGGGTGAACCGGGCGTTCTGTTCGAAACCACGTCTTATGGAAACGCGGCCGAGTTCACGGCACAGGTCGTTCTTGACAAGGAGGCAGTTGGCATCCAGCGCTGTGAGTACATGATCTCGTGTTCTTAAATCCTCTAGATGTTCCTCACTAACCAATCTTTAGTTATTGGGGATACCAAGTCCATGGACGACATTGCCCTGGCATATGAGAAGGTCTATGGTGTAAAGGCCAATGTCGTGGTAAAGGGGTCCGCAGAGCAGCTCTATGAGAAGATGTGGAGCGTACGAAACCAGCCTTCGAGCAAACCAAACGACTACATGGCTATGCAAGTTGAACCCGATTCTTATGCATGAATACATAACCTGACCTCGCAAATAGGTTCTACCAGTACTACATGATAAACGAGCAGACCTACGTGGGACCATACCTTCAGAACTCGAAGTATCCCGAAGTAAAGGCTTTGACGATTGAGGAGTTTATGCGACGTGTGCCATTGAATCAGCTCCCTACTGTTTATAGTAATCCTGTGACACAGAGGGTGTGAGCCTGCGAGCTTGGTCCGTCTAGAAACATTTCCCCTGTAGATGAAAAATACAGTCATGCTATATGATCATTGAGTCATTTCTGTAACAAGCCATGTAGGAGGTCCTATAATATCTTTGGTATCAACCCTGTTACGAATTCGTTTTGGAAATCTACGATTTCATTCCCTATGTAGGCAACTTCTAAAAGGCCCAATCCTATAAAACAGACTACTATATATACATAGCGCCATCTCGACTCAGATAGCTGATGCAGTGTCCTGTCCAACCCTTGAGTGAATAATCTTGAGATCAACATTGCGACATAAAGATGATTGAACAGTATTGCAAATGCATGATTCTCTACAACAGCAAAGCATTCGAGGTCTTCTAGCCCAAGTCTAAATCTTGCTCTGCGCATCAGGTGTAATCTGATCCAATACAGCGTTGGTTGCTGAAAAGACGTCATAACCAAACAGCCATTGCTGAAACTTCTTACCGCTCAGACTATTTGGGTTCGCCTTTTCAAGTTCCTCCTCAAACTGTTTATCCCTAGTGTCCAGATCCATGTAGGAGAATGCTTTATCCCGAGCTTCCTGTTCCGGGCCGTCATGCATGTGCCAGATCAAGCTGCTATCCCTGGTTCCCTTCTGGACGCGTTCAGCGCGAGGCTTGCGAATCTTTTCGTATGCTTCAAGGTATTTCGTTAGATCTGAGAGGCATTTCACGCGATCAAGGCATTCGGCGAGGCAAGCGCCATCCTCGATGGCCTGAGCAGCTCCCTGCGCCAGGAAGGGGACCATCGCGTGGGCTGCATCTCCCAGGAGGACAACCCTCCCATTCGTCCAGGTTGGCAGCTTAGGCAGGTCGGCGATTTTCCAGTTCACACAGTTGGTAACCTTGCTGACGACTCTTCGAATAACAGGGTCAAAGTCCTTGTAATGCTCCTGCATCTCCTGCAGGTCCCCCGGTTCGTTCCATTTCCCGGCTGCAGCGACACCCCCTGGATGTGAGAGAACCATGTTGTACATGGCCCCTTGGCGGATCGGGTAAGCCATGATGTGATGATCGGGGCCAATCCAACAATTGGCGTTGACATCCGTCATTAGATGCGAGACTTGGGGATCCGCATTCATCGCTCCAGCAGGCACAGTGGCACGGTAAGAACAGTTTGCGGCGTCGTTAGGCTGTACATTTCTATCGCCTAGAAGCGCAGCACGTGTCTTGGATCGAATTCCATCCGCCCCTACGACGAGGTCCGCCGCAAAAGTCTCGCCGCTGAGAAGCGTTATACTTGGTAGGTCAACGTCAACAGACTGCACGGGAGACGCGAGCCTGACGTCAACGCCAGCTTCCCTGGCGGCGTGAAACAAGATGGACTGGAAGTCGGCCCGGTGAATCAACCAATATGGGGACCCGTAGGTCTCTGAGAGTTGAGGATGCAATGGCGTGGTCCCCAAGATGTCTCCAGTGGCATATCTGCGAAACGCAAACCCCCGAGGCCACACGACCTTTTCAAGGAACTTGGAAGTAAGGCCATATGCCTCGAGAACTCGGGAGCTGTTTGGCGGAATCTGGATACCCGCGCCCACCTAATAGTTCAGTCTGGTTTAAACAAGAGTCAACACTAGTGATAAGGAATCAGTCGTACCTCTGACAAAGCGGATGCAGCCTCAAGGACAGTGACATGGTGCCCCTTACGCGCAAGTCCGATGGCGGCTCCGAGTCCTCCCAGCCCAGCACCATTGATGATGATGCGCAGCTTAAATTCTTGACTGTGGCCCATGTTGTCGGCAACTCTATGTCTAGTTTGATTGAATGGGTAGTATCCTCATCATGCCTAGTAATATATGTATGTCTACCTTGGGGAGATTGTAACTGCAATCATACATGATAAAGCGCGCCCGCTCGGTGACCGGAACACTCCCGATGTCGCTACGGCCTAAAACAGTGGGCAAGAATCTGAGTCCGAAGCCGAAGGGTCGGAAACATTTGTATCCGAGCGTGACAATGCTCTTGGAAAGCTAATCCACTGCTGTGATCAACATCACAGCGGAGTCGCTGCGCAGTTGTAGTCACAATGGAGGTCTCTGGTTAGCCCCGACTGTTGGATAACAGAACGGAGTCTATGGGCTGGTATCCGAGTTACTGGAGAGGTTGTGTCGTATGTTTATGCTGGAAAATATGGCCGAAGATTCAGTTCAACGAGGGACCAACGTTAGTGCTACTATTAAGGCAATCCTAGAATGTCTATTGATTAATCTGCCGATACCAGAACTACATCACGTTCACATCAATCGTTTGCAATGGGAATGAGTGTAGGTAGGGAGTAGTTTCCATTCTATCTACCTAGGTCTCATATAGTTGCGCAGGAATGCTATTAAGCCAAGACAAATCGTCAAAGTCCAATTCATGGTTGAAACCCTCAAAGTCGATCGCCATCAGCCCGTCGAGCGATGCTAAACCATCCATAACACTAGCATGAATCGTCAAGCCGAAATCCAAAGATTTGATCCCATCTGGAGCAGGATTCATCAAAGTAGCCACATGGCCTACAGGTTCTGCACTGGTCTCAAATCCATACATAGACTGCTTCGCCGGGTTGGTCTGCGATACTCCTTGGTTCGCTAGATGCTCACGTTTCTCCCCTGGCCCCCCCTTCTCCGCTAGAGACTTGCCTTGATCTAGCTTATCTTGTTCACATCGTTGCTTCCGCTCTGTTCGACCCTTCTGCTTTCTTTGGACGTGGTCGAGAAGTATGCCAATGGCGGTCGCACATCTCACCGCATGATCCCCGAACCCCTGGAACGATGTGAGCAGTTTGATGCTCACTCGACATCCATCAAGAATCCTCTTTGCTCCAACTTCGACCCCCAATTCAGGGTGCAACTGTGCGGCCACGAGAATTGTGGCGGCGCTGTAGATGTAAAAGGTGCTATACCACCAGGCGGGAAGCAAGTCCTCGCAGTCTTGGATGCTGCGGTTTCCAATGCTGGATTCGTAAAACTCTACGGTTTCCAGGGCTGCCCTCACGCAGCTTATAGACAAGTGAAGAGCAATCTTCCAGGGCAACGTCTCTGAGAAGCCAGCCTGACCATGAGTCTGTCTGGCGCAGAATCGTGACAAGACGGGACGCAAGAGTAGAATGCGAGTGTGGTGGAAGCGAATAAACAGTATATGACTCTGGCGTTTGTAGATGGTCAATTTTGGAGCGTCTCGGTCCTTGAGAAGATGGGAAGGGAGAGACCTTTGCCAGCGTTGAAGCTTTTCGTCGACTTCACAAATCTGTCCCACAATTTTGGCCGCCTGGCTTCCAAAATACACAGCATATTCGTCAACCTTGGTCTCCTCATCAACCACCGAGGCGTCGTAAACTGTGAGAAGAGCCTCTCCCATCAGCTCGTACAACTTGAGTGCCTCGGTGAAGAAGTGCAAGTCGCGCTCATATGCAATCTCAGAGTTGAATGTAACCGAGTGACAACTGCAAGGCCCCTCATAGTCATGCACTAACGGCATGGGAACTGTTGCTGCAGCTTCTGGTGTGATCATTAGCGGCCGGCCGAATGTCATGGAAAGAGTTCTATCCATGAGTATGCAGCCATGCCAGACCTTGCGCATCGTTTCCCTAAGCCCTGTGGTAGGTGCTCCGGCGCTCGTCTCCACCAAGTCCAGGCCAATGCTTTGAGCTACTCTGATGGCCAGACCAACGGACATCCAGCATTGCTGGGACTCATTGGTGCTTTGGAGATACTGACCAGAAAGAAGGAAGCATTGAACGGTTAGGATTGAGCGGCTCTGCACGTCGGAAAAGTCGAGAAGCGTTTGACTGCGACGGTAAAACACGGCCGCATTCGTTGTCCTCTCCTCTGGCTCCATACGAGCATTCAAGTTACAGCTCAGGCTGAACACCACGTTGAGAAGACAGATAAACATCTTGGTGTCTTTGCCCAAATTCTCCCCGGCCCACAAGCGTTGATACATTGACTCCATCTGGTCCCGGTCCAGGAACGGATACAATGGATCAATGCATCTCCAGTAGACGTCAAGCAGATGGTCAGCCCTTCGGCGGGGAGGCAAGACGACATCTACATGAGACAGTGGGTTACTTGAAGGCGTGACCAGTTGAGGTTGAGCCGTATTGGTCGGCTGACTAGGCTCAACACTGACGGCACGAGACGTTAAATGGTGATCCAGTACGTTTCTAATGTGGCTCATGAAGCTGCTAACACTTGAGTTGCTGTGTGTCTGTAGCGTCTGACCTTTCTGCTCTTGCATCAGCCCTAGCATGGCGTTACTCTGCTGCATATCGTCGTCGTCGTCGTAGTCGTCATGGTCGTCGTCGAGTCGTTCCTCCGAGACCTTGGGAGACATGTCTAGAACTGATGGCTGAAATGTTCGGCGCTCATTCTCAAGCTCTTGTAGTCTTTGCTCCAGTCCCAACAGATATTCCCGTGATGTGCTACTTCCTCGAACCTTTCGAGTACCCCAGGTGCAGCTGGTCGAGGGCTGCCGCCGTCTTTGACAAGTGTTACATACTAGAGGTCTCAGCGACGCATCGGTTAGTTGCCCATTCAGCACTTGGGACACGATGAGCGTACCTGGCCGAATTCCATCACACTTGGTTTTCTTGCTTCTACACCAGTCACAAGCTGCGCTGACTTTTTGGCGCTTCTTCGGTCTTTCGATGCTGGTATCTTTCTCGTGCAATGTGTCGCAGGGGCTCAGACTGTTGACGGAATCTTCCATCATTGTTGGTATTTGCGGCTTAATCTTGAGAGTATCTGGAGTGCAGAATCCGGGGTATCAGTCTTTACTGATCACAAGGCCACAGGGCGTTTCCTCATCGGGGCTCCGTACGTCAAAGCCGCGGCCCCCGTTATCTCCCCCCGAGCCCCCGCAATGTCCGACCAAGGACGGCGCCAGAAGCAGAGCAGATTGCCGGGGTAAAGACCGCTATGGCTATGGCGGCTTCCCAAGGACTGTGAATCTCACAAATATGACTGAGGCTCACACAGGGCACTCCCACATAGGGGTGTAGAGCGATGCACGGTTTGGCCTAATGGTCGGGAAGTAGATAGCTGCGCCAGTATATTCACCGCTGACTTGTTGATTGTATTACTCCATAGTCTCTCTAACGCTTTAATCATGGTTAGAGGACAATGAAGGAGATAGTTGAGTGATGCAGGCTGTAGAAGCAATTCGCACATCCTGAATGCCGAAACACACCGGAATTGGTCTTCGTCAAGGTTTTGGGCCTGAGAGGTGGCAAATCGCTATTCAAATAGCCTAGAAGTGTCTAATCTAAGATGTTTGAGAAGGTGTATCGATTGAAAACCCGCTAACAGATGAAATACTTACATTTCGGTTCATCGTGTCTCTTGCGCTCGCCTTGGGACCTGGAGGATAGGTCTTCCCGTCAATCCAGCTCGTCAAACAGAATAATGAGGGTTCCAGTTCTTTCCCGGTATCCCCGGAGAAATAGATATGTCGGGGAAAGTATTCCGGCTGGGCTGATTTCGTTTCGAGGACATAAGAAAAGACCAAGTTCGCACAGCCATAAATAGCATGTCAGCTCCCTAATCAGAGGCTACCCAAACCCTTCATCTCGAGCTTAACCTGACTCAATGGCTAGCCTAGCAGGAAAAAGAGTAACTGGCAGCGAGCGGCATCGGCTTGGCCACCGCAAAGCTCCTGGCACGTCGCGGGGCTTTGCTATCTCTTGCCGACTTGAACTTGTCGGGTTTGGAAGCGGCTCGTCCCTCGCTGGAAGGAGATAACAAAAGGCATCTCATTCATGCCATTGACATTAGGTCCAGCACCGCCGTCAATGCCTGGATTCGGGAGACTGTCAACCAGTTTGGTGGGCTCGACGGATGCGTGAATGTTGCGGGTTTCTGCGGTCCCCATAGGTACGTCATTGATGAGACGGATGACATCTGGGATCAGGCTATGGGAGTCAATGCTACAGAGGCTTTCAATTGCACCAGGGCTGCCTTGTCCAAGATGGGCGCTGGAGGGTCACTGGTAGGCCTACGCAACTCGCTCTTTCGCTGTTGTCTACCTTCTCATCGCTTAACTAGGTCAATGTTACAAGCGCTGGTGGTCTCCAGGGCTTGGTGAGTATGGGAGCTTACTGTGCGAGCAAGCATGCAGTCATCGGCTTGAGTAAGGCAGCAGCCAAAGAGATGGGGTCCATCAACGTGAGAGTGAATTGTGTTGCTCCTGGTGAGTCCGGCAGATGAACCAAGTCAAGGAAATTTTTGTGCTAGTTCTAACAGGTGAAAATAGGCACAATTAATACGCCCATGGAAAGGGACATGGAAAAGTCCATAGGGGCAAATCTAACTACATCTCATCAAGCCCTGGATCGAAAGGCAGACCCGTCAGAGGTTGCCAATGTGATTGAGTTCCTCCTGAGTATGCATCATTTTGTCTGTTGCCTTTTCAAGTATTTCTGACGCATGATAGGCGATGAAGCTAGTTTCGTTACTGGTTCCGTGTCTAGCGTGGACGGTGGCTGGGTTGTGTAAAGGGGTGTGGCGGAGCGATGAAGCAAGCATCAGTCTTTCGGTAGAAAGAGAACCACCCTTTGTTAAAGGGGGAACATGTCTGGTATCAGGGATCCCAAACCATCTGCAAAGTTACTTAGATCCAGCATCATGTCTGAATCGAGCCCCCTCATGAACCCCCCGTCGAGTTGTTCCACAGTCACATTCGTGGGGATCAACTGGACTTGCTCACTTTCACATATCCCACTCTCGTGGTCTTGGGGATTTGTGACTGGAATGTACAGCGCTTGGGCAACTTGAAGTAAACGATGCACAATCTTCTTGCACCGCAGCGCCTGGTGTGTCTCGCCGCCGAGCTGCTCTAAGACTTGGAGTGCTGTCTGCAAGGCTTGCACAAGGTCCGCTGGAGCGAATCTATGAGCACGGATATCGCCTCTGTTTATGACGAGAATGCTACCATAGACGGCCAAGGCAGCAGTGAAAGCTACCAAGTGTTAGAATGAATTCTTGACATGGAAGCTTTCTGGGGCAGGTCATCCTACTAAAGTAGACTGAGTACCACCATATTGGTAACAAATATTGCTGATGGGTGGCCTGGGAGATGATGGCAATCGACTCGAGGGCTGCCTCAACACACGTCTCCATGCTGCTGACACTCATGTTGAATATCAGCTCTTGGTGAGGCTGTCGTGACGGCGACTCCAAAAGTCGTGATAAAACAGCCCTGTGTAAAAGTGTCCGCACATTCAGGTACCTCACGGTGAGGATGGTGCGGAATCGGTATGTCTGCGTTTCTCTTACACCCTGCAACTGACTGAGCTCTGATGCAGTGACCTGGGAGAGGCCTGGGGGAAGCTGCTGACGCCACTTGGTAAGGTCCTGGTCTATCTCGAGAACCTTTTTCAGCATCTGGTGCAGGCTGGTTGTTGGGGCGAGGCAGGATATGTTGTTGTCGTAGACAGACTCTGTGACCTGGCCGAGAATGAGATACAGTCGACTGCCAGGACCGATATTAGCAAGTCGTTTCACGGGTTCTTTGTGTCATGGTTCTTACGATGTGTAGACTAAGAGACTTGGTGTTGATGCTGCTGAAGCAGTCATGTTATCCGGAGGACTGCCGGCAAGTGTCTCAAGCTCAACATCGGTTGGTAGGTCCATCACCATGTACGCATTCGGCACAAGTTGTGGACGACCGTAAGTCATGCTGCACATTCTGCAATTGAGTCAGCCATCTTGGACTCTGTAAATCTCCAGCAAATCCATATTACTACCTATCCATGATAAAGCACATCCACCAGGCTCGTTTGCGAAGCTCGGCCTCCAGAGGGCTGTAGTGAGCCTGACTGGCTGGTTGGTACAGACCTACTTGAAAAGCCGCATGGACGAGCTTCCCAAGTATATCCCATGTCTGGGACGATCTCTGCGTGCCCTGGATGTATTGGGTTGCCATCAAGAGCGCTTGTACTGTGTATACCGTCAGCACAATTCATAACTGGGTGAAAGTACGTACTGGGCTCAAGATTGCCAGTCGCTGGTTTGATATCGGGGATTAGTGTCAGTGCTCGCTGCAGGAAAACGTCTCCCTGTTCTGCCCTGAGTGATACCGACAAGTCCGAAGGGCAGTGAGTGGTGGCGAAAGCCATGAGCAAGTTCAAGATGCAAAGCTGTGATCGCTCAACGTTTTGGAAACCCGTTCTTCGCATATTGGCGAAATTGCGGAGGATCCAGGGCTTGTAGAGGTACGGAAAGAACTTGCCCGTGTTATCAAAGAAGGTATCTACCATTCGCAGGACATCATGATGAGAGGGAAGAATATGAGGGTTTACTGCAGGCGGACTATATGCACCTATCGGTGCGAGCGGTGGGGAAGCCGGTCTCGAAATGTCGAGCGATGCGGCAGCGTGGAAGCTATTCAGGCTTGGCGTACGGTGCTTTCCTTGTCCGAAGATGACATGCTGCGCGACCATGATCTTCTGAAGAAAGGCAGGGTTGGATGTGGGACCTTGAAGGATGTTATCAGCACTGGCAACGAGTGAATACAACCTTCATCTTTCGTACCAAAGACTCCCGAACAAGTCTCGCCCTGAAAAGTGATTGAGGCCATGCCATCGACACTGTCGTTAGGATCAGTAGGCCACACCGAACTGTCGGTGCCCGAGGCCAGATCCACACGAGTCCCGTCCTGGGGAATGGCATCATGGCCCTGCGTCTCAACGGAACTGGGGTGAGTTACATCTTCCCGAGTCTCATTCTGAGTCAAGGATGAGGGAGAGGGGATGGGTTCTCGAGAGCAGACTGGAACCAGCCTATGCAGCAAACGTTCCATATCTCTCAGACGAGTGTCGAGCTGTGCTACGGCGTGATGATCCACCTTGGGCGCTGACACTGCCACAGAGTCTCGATAGTAACACTCAACGCCATGCTCGTTACAGAGGTCACAGACTGGGCGTGACCCATCGCAGCGGGACTTGCGCTGCCTGCAAGGCTCACAAGCATGAGCGGTACGCTTTCTCTTTCTGGTAGTCCTGGGCTCCTGGTTCGTATTGGTTGGTTCAGGATCATCCATCTTTGGCGAGGATGGATGAGCTCGAGCAAGTGAAAGCGAACAGTGTGGGGTCGTGATACGGGATAGAGGAGGATTAGTCATGACAGATGGGAAGATTCCCTGATGACACCAAGTCGAAAATTACTGTTGTAGGCTGGTAGAGACTGCAAGGAGCCACCTGGGTCACATTAAGGCGTCTAGCAGTGCTGAATGTTCGCGTTTGTCTCCTAACGCGAGCTCGATCCCGTGACAAGTGGCTGTTGCTACCCTAGAGGTTCGTCAACAAACTCGATTACATCATCACAATCAGTGGATGCGGAGATGTCTTATGTCCCCGGTAGCGTCAAACCATCGGTGATCTTGGCATTCTCCGAGTGTCCAGGGCAACACGCACGGCAAGATTCCTCTCATTAAGTCGCCGAGTCCGAGAACCAACCAAATGGCATTGACTGAAAAAAGCCCACATGGTAATCTAAAGAGATTCGCCATACGACTCGAGGAAGTTTGTAAGCGGCTCCACCGCCACGAACACTCTGAGGTGCTGTTTTAACTAAGCAAAGGGGTTCGTGATGGAGGTGCGGCCATAGCGTTCTACCTCGGTTCTCGCGATAAGTCCTAGGAAAGACCGACATGACAAATGCAGTTATTGGTCTTGTTGTGACTTGCTGTGGCCCTCTGGCATCGGGGACTTATGGACCGTACCACCCCACTACCCTGAAGCCGACGAGAAAACAAGGTAACCTGCTGGGACTGTATATAGATGAACTTTGATCATGACTTGAGGTCTAATTCAATATCGAGAGACGCTCATAGTCTTTTGTACTATCACGACAAGCTTTGAATCAACAGTCACTTGCAACATGACGAAACTCTTCGCCCCCCTCAAGGTTGGGACCATGTCCCTCGCCCAGCGCATCGCCATGGCCCCAATGACCCGCCTCCGAGCAAGCGATAATCACGTTCCCCTGCCTTCAGTCAAAGAGTATTACAAGCAGCGTGCTTCGGCCCCTGGCTCTCTCGTTATCACAGAAGCCACCGTCATCAGTCCCCGGCACGGCGGTTATGCCAACGTCCCAGGCATCCACAACCAGTCTCAGATCGACGCCTGGAGGGAAGTCACCAACGCTGTGCACGCCAAAGGATCGTATATCTTTCTTCAGCTGTGGGCGCTCGGTCGCGCTGCAAACCCTCAGACCCTGCAGCAAGCAGGACACCAGTTGGTTTCCAGTAGCGATGTGCCCATGAAGAGTGCCTTTAGCGATGAGATGCACTACCCAACGCCGCTAACTGAGGATGGCATTCAAGGGGCAATTTCCGATTTTGCTGTCGCAGCTAAGAACGCCATCAGTGCTGGTTTCGATGGAGTCGAGATTCATGGCGCAAACGGATACCTCGTCGATCAGTTCATCCAAGACGTCTCAAACAAACGAACCGATACCTGGGGTGGAAGCATCGAAAACAGATCACGCTTTGCTGTCGAGGTCACTCGCGCCGTTGTCGAAGCAGTCGGAAGCGAGCGCACTGCGATCCGCCTGAGCCCATGGAGCAAGTACCAAGGCATGCGCATGGATGACCCTGTTCCGCAATTCTCAGACCTTGTACGCAGGCTGGCCGACTTCAAGCTGGCCTACCTCCACGCGTGCGAGTCTGACGCTAAACAAAGTGGCGAAGACATCAAGTTCATCTTGGACAGCTATGCCGATGCGAGCCCTGTTCTCGTTGCCGGTAATTACGACGCCTCTTCGGCTAAGAATGCGGTAGATGTCGAGTATGTGAACCACGACGTTGTGGTAGCATTTGGTCGCCCGTACATCTCCAATCCCGACTTGGTTTTTAAAGCGAAGAAGGGCATCGAGTTTGCGCCGTTCGATCCAAAGACCATGTACGCACAAAGCGATGAGGGCTACATAGATTACCCCTTCGCCCAGGGGGCCAAGGATGAATGAAGCGGCGATGGGAAACTGGGGTATGGACTATATGGGTTGTATATTACGTCGTGAGGATAGAGATTGCCCTTCTTTAGACATTCATATTCAAAGACAAAAGACATCTTATTTCTGTACTTGATCGTTTCGCTTCTGTGGTTTTTGCCTGATTTCCAAATCGCATCGGCAGCTACTGTGCACGGTTCGTCTTGGAATGGCGCGCTACCCTCGCTATCGGTGGGCTCATTTCATCTGCAAGGTCCCCTGCGGAGAGACCCCATCAATTGATCTTGTCTTACATGCTACTTGACCACCTTGAAGCCATTGCAAGAGCAACAGTTAACTATACATTGTTCAATAACTACTATTCACTACCTAGGTACCTATGGGAATATGGTCTGCCGCTCACACCAACTTCTTGGACCATGTAAAATCGCTAATGTCGGCTGGCTTCGCAAGGCGGACCCTGCTGGCGGATATCTCTGGCCGAGAAAGAATCTGCTCGTAATGGGGAGCAAAGGCAGATGATCCGACACTTCCGTTCTTTGCCGCCATCTCATCATGCTCAACTCGAAACGCGAGCCAGACCTCGTTGAAACGAATGTTGCTCTCGGCCAATTCTCGGCAAGCGACGTTGGCAAGGGAGAAGAGCGCTCCCTGACTGATGGCAGTAACGCCAGCCCACTGGAGATGATGTGGTTAGTTAAGCTGCATCCCGCAGGGAGTCCAAGCACGCCAGTAACTCACCCCACTGTCACCTGCGGCACCGGTCATCAGGGTCCAGGTGCTCTTTCCATACTTCTGTTCAAGCAGATACGGGATTGTAGCTCTGTATGCGACTTGGACAAGTTAGGAGAATTCGATTATGAGGGATAGATGCTGATGTAATGAGTCGCGGACGGGCTTACAAAAGTTGGCCTCAAGATTAATATTCATGATCTTTCGGAACGCCTCGGTGCTGATATCTGTAATGCGAGGCGTAAGGTCGAAAGCCCCGACTATCCCATCGTCAGTATTGTCCCGTGGCGCTGTCTTCAAATGCGTATTCACCTGATGAGTAAACATGCTGAAAGGACGGAAGCTGGCCTTCTCGTACACGCTGCACAACGCTTTGGACACCATTTGGAGACGTGACATCGGCTTCCGCGATCGTAATGCCCTTGGATGTGCCAACATGACGAATGAGTTTGCTAGTGCTAGCTTGATTTCGTACCACGGCGATGACGTTTCGCCCGGTGTTGAGAGCAGCTTTGACGGCAGACACGCCGATGTTGCCAGTGGCCCCGACAACCAACACGGTCTCCATGGTTGAGATGAGTGTCTAAATGCGCGTGTAGTGGAAAACAGCGGTGATGGCGATGTTGGCAAAATATGGGATTAAGTCTTGTTCGCCTTATTCGTAGCCCTTATTTAACGACCTTCAGCCCAGTGATTGTTTAGACCGGAGTCTCAAATCTATGACGACAACAGGAGGCTCAGTTTACCTCCCCGGTTACCTTTCGCTTCCAATGTTGGCTCCTTGGTATAAAACTCCGACCATCGTACAGAGGTATCAAAGCCTATCCGTTATAAAGCCAATCTTAAAATTGACTTGGGGAAATGACTCAAGCAATGATGCTTTTGGACTCCATCTTCAGCAGGAAAGCTTCACCGCCGTCAGGAAGCCAGGGGAAGACTACCAGCCTTCAATGTTATCAACACGGGAGCGGCTCGACATCATTCCGTAGCGTGTCTTAACTACCCTCCTATTGGCCTTCGGCGATCGGGGAATGCCAAGACTGCGGCTAGTGTAATCACAGAACGGCCCGCCCACTGAATGGGGCTTGAAGCTGGCGATTTTACGCCGGGGAGTTACCATATCTCCCCGGGTTGGCATGGGCATGGCTGCATTTCAAATGCTTAGCCAATTTCTCGTGGCTATCCCTTGCCCCGATTCTTGTTCGGGTTGCTGTAAAGGTACGAGTTCGGGACGCCTCGGGTGAATCTTGCTGAAACGGATCGACCTCGCTGTCCGACGCAGGCCGCGAGACGTGGAGTGGGGAGAGGATTGTGGATAGGCTCTTCAATATGACTTTCATGGATAACGTTGATATCAAATGACGAACGATCTTAAGGTCCAAAGCCACTCATCATTAATCTGATAAACCTACCAACCCATTTGAATCGACCAGCAAAACTGGCTAATCTTATTTTTTTTTTTTTTTTCTCCAAATACCTCTTTTTTGCGCCATTCATCATGGCTCCCTTCAAACCTCTCACGGTTTATGTGCACAGTAACACTCCAAGCCCCCTTTATCCTGTAGTGGTCAGCTAACTATGTGAGCGAGGCGCAGGGCCAAACCCTTTCAAAGTTACCATTGTTCTCGAAGAACTCGGCATCCCATATGACAAGGTATGTTGTTGATTGTATTGATAGTTTGTAACCACTGACATGGCACAGATTGTAGTGGACAACCCCAAGGAGGATTGGTTCCTAGCCTTGAATCCCAATGGTCGAGTGCCAGCTCTCACTGATCCCAACAATGACAACTTCACCATCTGGGAGTCTGGAGCCATTGTTGAGTATCTTGTCGAGCTGTACGACAAGCAGGGCAAACTGACTGTCGAGGACGCGAATGGAAAGTGGACGTTGAAGCAGTATCTGCACTTTCAGATGTCGGGTCAGGTAAGTCATTCAGGCTTTTGGTCAATCTTGGTGGTATTAATGAGATTTCTCACGCAGGGCCCGTATTTTGGCCAAGCTGTGTGGTTTCATCGTTGCCCCGATGACATTCCTGTCGCAAAACTGCGATACATTGAGCAGACAGTTCGAGTATTCGAGGTGCTGGAGACTATCCTCAAAGACCGGGAATACCTGGTAGGGGACAAATGGTGAGACTCGCCTGGACTCCTGATCAACCTTTTCTCTAATAGTACCACAGCACATATGCGGATCTGTCCTTCGTTCCTTGGAACAGGGTTGCCCTCTACGCACCATTTTTCAAGGAGGTTTTGTGGGAGCAGTACAAAGTTGAGGAGAAATTTCCCAATTTCTTAGCATGGCATCGGCGTTTGAGCTCTCGATCATCTGTCAAAAAGGCGTATGGTGAGTCTTAAGAATAACGAAAAGGGACCTTTATGCATTCTATAGATGATGGATGTATAACCAAATGATATTTTACAAACTTGCCCAGACTCAACTACACGTCGCAGAAATGAAACGCTAAAACAACCTGAAGAAGTTTGGGAGAGCCAAAGCCTAAGCAAAAAATGGCATATAAGGTGCCGTCCGTATTAATCTGTGGAGCATCACTTTATACTCCGATCCACGCCCAAGGTTCAGATCATGATAGTTCCAGGCTGCTTCGATTAGATGTCTCAGCAGAGTCAAGCGGCGCCTCCCAGTCCGTTTCTCTATGCTAGTCATAACATCGAGAATTACCAACCTCGCCGAATCTCGGTGTGCTTCGCAGGCTATCATGAAGATAGGCCACGGTGTATAAGAAACAGTGACAGCCTCCAGGATGTTTAGGCCGCGTTGGACCAAGACCTCGTGAGCTGCTTCTTCTCCAGTGTAGTCCAATGCCGCACGGTTAAGGAAAATGAGGGCGGCGATGGCGTGGAGGAGAGTGCTTGTGTTGGAGTGTGAACGAGGCTCGGAGGTTGACTTAGTCGACGAATGGTCTGATAGATATCTGCGCAAAGAATTCTCAGTCTCGAGCAGACTTTGCCTCCCTTTTGGTGAGATCATATGCTCCGTGTCAGGGCTAATGCTGTGGAAGAGTAATGAGATGATATCCAAGATTGGCAAAGAGCAAATAGGTCCCTCGCCATGCTGCAAAAGATGGGCTGTATTGGGAGCAGCATCGAGTTGGTCCTCTGGAAGGCGTGGGATATCTGTCTCTTCACTCCTAGGTAGACCCAGAAGTGAAGCCGCATCGACGAAACATATCGGCGGCGGATCGGGAGGTGCCCACCATACCAAGCTGAAGTGGCCCATGATTTCATGATAATGCAGCCAATTGAAGAATGGCCCGTGATCCATACAACGACTGGGGCTTTGTTCTGTGTATGATGATTTGGCAATCTTCTTGACGCCACAGAGGTATACAGCCCATGAAGGGCCTGTCAAGCTTGGGTGGGTAGTCTACGAGTTATCTAAATTAGCTACCGGTAGCTCATAGAGGGAAGAGGGGAAGTTAGTAACCTCATATAGATATAAAAGCATGCTCGCAACAACAGTCTTGCTTGTCATCTCACGCGTCTTGTCCAAGCTCAACGACCGAGCAAGGGCAGATATGGCCTTTGTCTTGTGTGCGAACGCAGCAGAATTCCCTGATAAGCGTAGAGATGACAAGGCCAAGATGCCTTGCATCACAGCTTTGGAGGATAGTGTAGAGTCTGCAAGCGCCATCTGGAGAATCACTTGCATCAACGGTCGGGGAGGGTCTGCGCCAGGGATCTTTGTGTCCGCCCGCATGTCTGCGTGGGGTTAGTATTGATGGCACAGGTGGAAGGTCAGGTCGTCGAGGTGTCTTACAATAGTCTAGAAGCATAGACTCATCCCGGTTGATCAACGATAGCGAGTGCAGCAAGGGCCCAGGGGGTCTGGCGACCAGCTCTACCATTCGTCTTCGTTAGACTTGAGCCATATGGCCGAGATGAACAACGTACTTGAATACTTTCCGTCTGAAGACGGCGCGTACATGGCCACATGCCAAGTATATGTATTGATGAAGTGGACAGCCTTCTCACTGTCGGGATTGGCACGTGAGGATTGGCCGGGCTCATGCACCATGGAGCGTCGTCGGTCGTTTGACCGCGGCCACGATAGTCTCACGCCATATCCAGCACATTTCCTCTTTGACCGAGCGCAGTTTACGCACGAGGGCTGTCGCAAGTCGCAGCGGATCTTACGATCTGTCGTGTGTCAGTGGGCAATGCCAAGAGGAATGGGAGCCGTACCTTTACAAGTCCAGCAGCCCGCGGCCATTGGTCGATGCGTATCTGTTGGCTTCAAATTGCGAGGTGAATCGATGCAAGTTAATATGGGCTCTCTATGGATGAAAGCTGGACTTGGGCAAAGTGTTTACCGCCGGTTGTCCATGCTTGAAGTTGAAGATTACCGTGACTAATCATGGCCCTAGTAAAGATGATCTGCGTTAGCGTCGTGAATTCTTGCCTCGTTTTCTGAGCGTCCAATCATAAAAGACGACTCTATCCAGACTCGGACAAGGGCGTCAACATTGGCGCCATCATGAGACATCCGCTCTTGATTCCAAGGGTGCATGGAGATCTTGGTATTGATTTATCAGCTCCTCATTTAAACAGGCCCAGAAGCTTGAGGGACGGTATTGGAACCAATCCCACCATCCATCCACATGTCTCCCATTTCTGCCCAGGGACATTTTTGCATTTTCTTGCCGTTCAGAACGCTCTGTCCAACCAAAGCAATGGGTGATGGCTTGGGATGTGATTTTATAGTCCTATCTGTTCCATGGAATGGCCCATTCCAAAGCAGACATGTCATCTTAAATTCAATTAATGGTCAAGAATTGCGAGCCAATTTGTCATCCACTCTGTACCCTCAGTCAGGACAGTAGAGGATATAAGGTCGTAGATGTTACTTCAGATATGGAGGAGACAAACTCTTACTCTAAGTTCTTTTAGTACCCGTAATCTAGCACTTCCAACGCCTCCATCACTGGCTACGACAATGGGACAAACTTGGAACCCTCGTGATGGAACCCCCAGCCTCAGTGGGAAGGTTGCACTAGTCACAGGCGCAAAGTGAGTCTCTACCTCACAGTGGCACAGAGCATGAGCACCAGCTAACACTTTCAGCTCTGGAATCGGCTTACACACAGTGAAGCATCTCGCTTCTAAGGGCGCCAAGGTGTACTACACTGCCAGATCCGAAGCCAAGGCCAAAGCGGCCAGGGAGGAAATACGCTCCTTAGCACCCGAGATCCCAGAAAATCTGCTGGTATGGCTTCAGCTCGATCTTGGTGATATCGGCAGCGTGCTGAAGGCAACTGCGTGGATGAGAGAAAACGAGTCCAAGCTTGACATTCTAAGTATGTCACCACACTATTAGGACTAGCCGTTTGCTCACATCTGTGAAGTCAACAATGCAGGGTTGGCAACAAAAGATCTCGAGACCAACGAAGCTGGTTGGGAGACAGCCATGGCAGTTTGGTATTAATCCCTGATTCTCTTTGGTTATGACAGCATCTCACAGCTTTTAGTCACGTCGGTCACTTTGTTCTTACAAACGGCCTTCTCCCGCTCCTCAAGAACGCAGCAGCCGTCAAAGACGCCGATGTCCGTGTCATTACCGTGTCATCGAGCGCGAACCACATATTTCTCCCTGCCGACTACACATTCGACTTCTCCAGCCCAGCGTTTCTCCGAGGCGAACTGCCGTATGAGCCATGGAAGTACCGATACGTGCAGAAGCGCATGTTCAGCATCAATGCCCTGCTGTATAGCATGGCTAAGCTTGCCAACGTCTTGTTCGCACAGGAACTTCAGCGACGCTTCGATCAAGCCAAGATTCCTATCACATCCCTATCGGTCAACCCAGGAGCCGTCAAGAGCGACAACGCCGTGGGCATCTTCTCGTCTTTCTTGCAGCCGATCATGAAACGGGCTATGCTGGAGCTGGACGAGGGCTCTTTCACAACCCTCTTCGCCGCTACTGCTCGAGAGGTCTGGAGAAAGTCAGAGGTGTACAAAGGCAAATATTTGGAGCCTTTTGGCGAAGTCAAGGAGCCTCATCGCGTTGCAAAGGATTTGAACCAAGTTCGCGCTTTTTGGGAGACGACAACAAAGGAGGTTGAGAAATATCTTTCTCAGCGTCACCAAACTTCACTTCTTGAGTGGTGAGATTTTTCTGTAGCTACAGGCCCACCAGTTGTAGGTTTTACACTGTACTGAGCTCTTGAGCTGTGAGGAGATGCGTGGTAGAAGCGGGAGACCTAATAGATTGTCCGTAATGGTATTGTCTTTCAATTGCATGTATGTTTCATGCCATTCAGTACCCTCTCCCATTCCTAGATAAAACTGTGCGAATAAGCTACGCGAAGTAGGTGAACTTGTCTTTGCCAGACGTCTTCTGTCTCGTAGCTTGTAGGGAATGTAACAGAATGGAGACATGAGCCATTTTTCTAAGCAATAGCCAGGTTCCTAGTACCTCTCCCACAACATATCCTTGCAGAATAAGGCAAACAGGGCGACTTGACGGGAAGTCACCGGAATGGTAGACCTACGAGATATTTGATCATCAATGGTCACGAAAGCTGTAAATGATTTGATAAATTGACTGTTAGTGTTGTCCCTCAAGGCTACTCTCAAATGGATCGGAGGACCTTTCACACTGACACCCATCCAACCCTCGAATCCTCTATGCATATTCTTGACAGCTAAATCTATAAACCCTTGGCCATACTGCGTGTCTCTCGAGAACTACGAGGCTTCATATTTCTCACCGCTCTGCCGCTTACGGCTCTCGATGATTGAGCCTCCTGGTTCTTCTTCAAAGGTTTACGCTTCTGAGTTGCTGCCTTTGGGGGACGGCCCCTCGGTCGCTTTTTCCCTGGTGTCTTTTTAGATTCCGGTGCCCGAGCAGAAAGACCTCGAAAGCCTCGTAGCTCCTGATTGTAAGCTCTTGTTTGCCGTGCCTTATCACTCCTAGTCATCTTCGACTCCGCTTTGAGTCGCGACCATTCGGGCTGAGGCATGTCTGGACTCAGATCAAACAGGCCTTCCATGTCATCAACACCCAGAGAGCTACCAGAATTTATGTCTTCGTCGTTGCTTGCCCAAAGATTCTCTGACGCGCTTGGGATGCTCAGCGGTGAGCCCATGAAAGAATTATGTTTGGCTGCGGCGGGGTTTGCTGTTCTCTTGTGTCGATCGTGCCACGCCTCCAGATGTTTCATGACAAAAGGGCGATGCTGCTGGGTGGCATAGTCATGTACCTGGTCGATAATACATATGAGTTCTATAGCGTAATTGGAGTACTTAACGTCCCCTTCCCATATTGTCTCCACCAGCTGGATCAAGGATGTTAGCAACCAGTTGTTAAAGTAAATCCAGTTTGGCATTGGGGCAAATGTATATGAAGCTTCGGGGGAGGGTGTATAAGACTTACACAATCATTCATGAAATTCCATGCGACAAACACTTGCCAATAAGAGCCGCAGGATGTAAAGGCAAAAAGCTGGTACTTGTCGCTCTCTTCTGACTGGTATTCAGAAACGTTATCGGGATTGCGTGCCAAATCATCTAACATGGCCAAATACGTCCTACACGCGTGGTATATCTGCTCTTCAGCATCATCAAAGCTTGTAGCTCGCTTCTTCGCTTCGTAGACTGCGAATGGGAAGATGAGATCGGCCTTTCCCCACACGCCATCAACTATTAGACCACATTCGGGATTCTGCATCATAGCAGAGAGAAGATCTTCCGAAAGTCTTTCGTCAGGCTGCTTTGCGATGTGATCGTCGTCGCAATCAGGATCTGTGCATACATACCCCCGTTTAAGGAAGTAGTTGTCGTATGACTTTAGTCCCATTGTTGCGTCTGGAATTTTGGTTTTGACCTCAAACTGTTCTTTTTTGTCCTTCTCGGCGAAGTCATATGGTCGTTTATCCCTGCGACCATGTTAGAATGTTTGACCCTATTGATCAGCTCAAAAAGCACAGGTCAGAATCCTACTAACGTTCTCAACCCTTCGTCATCCAAAATCAGATCGAAAACGTCGCTCCAAGCGCAAATTTCCCAGCTGAACTCGGAAACCTTGTAAATATGATTCATAGTTGCTCGTTTTAACAGCTTGGCGGCCCTCTGGCTCTTTTCAGCCCGTTTCTCCTCACTCAGAGCCAACAGATATCGTCGAAAGTCCATATTGGGGCAAAATCGGCCCCATGCTTTGGCCATAGGGCATTCTCGGCACGCCCCTAAGAGCGCCGACTGCCTTGAGATGAGGGTCCTGTCAAAGGGCAGGGGCACTAGCGGCATTGCGCGTGCCCTTGGCTTCCTGCGACGCAGGTTACTTAGCATTAAACCATACCATTCCTCCAGGATGTAGGCTTACTCTCGCATGCTGAACATTTGTGGCGATGAACGAAAATCAAGACGTGTTATCAATTGTGCTTCTGCCTCTGAGAAAACCTGACTCTAAGATAGGTACAACTGACGACGCCCCCAGGCACAGTCTGGTATATGGTACGTTGGCATTCTGTATTTATGCACAAAATGGAGTGAGGAAAGGCCGCGTCAGGACTTAGGCAGCCGTGGGGGCAGGGAACTTGTGTGAAACCTCTGATTGGCTTGTTGGTTCTATATCTTCTCTTTTCTCTCATCTGGTGCAACTTGACACAACCAACAAAGCATGGGTTCGCTCTGGGGCTGTACAAAGTCGCTATTTTTACAACCCGCGGCACTGCAGGATTTCAATTTCATTTTAGTTAGGCACTCTAGCACTTTAAGTTTAAACATCGGGCAGGGTCTGGACATGAGTGTGAGGGGAGCGTTTCAGACGTGGGCTGTGCTGATCTCCGCAAGCCAGCGGCGGCATTTGGAAGGTGGTCCAGACCAGGGGGCGACTGGAGGACTTGCAGGGGTATTCATGTAAACAGTAAGTTATAACTAGGAGACTATTCCATGCATGCCTGAGCGAAAGACTTGCAGGTGTATCGTATCCATCGATCGAAAACTCTTCTTGGGCTCTATGGCCTGCCAGGTCACACTGCCCCAAGCATAAAATGATCTGATCACGGGTCACGAAATTCTCGTCAGAGAGGCCGATATCCACGATCCCGGTCGACAAGACTGATCAAAGTCATCATGCCTTTCAATATGCCACAGTAACAGTTAGATAGGGCAATAGGAATAGGTCAGAAACCGAGGATCCTAAAATAGGAACATGTTCTCTGATCATCCCGTTAGGTGAGCAGAACTAATACGACTGGAGGGAGCTGATGAAAAGCTGATCGAAGGATAGGCGAGACAGTCGAAAAGGCGTAAAAGCGGCCACTCGTGCTGTATCACATGTCGCCTAAGTTTCGTCTCATAACACCAAGATATCGCCAGTCGAAACCTTTCAGCGATGCTTTTACACGGTCTGCCGCTCATTGATTTGGTGAAACAGACTCAACACCGTCGCCCTTTATAGCTCCTTCTAAGACGCTCTCGGCTCCCACCACCATGTAACTTCCTAGCAAAACACAACCAGGCCAAGACTTTATATCACGCGATACTATCAAATACTGTGCTACATACTTTGGAGTTACATCTAGTAGATATCACTGTAGTTAATAGAGGTTGTGATAGCGCTTTGAATTTAACTGATAGCCAGAATGGATAGGAAACTTTGATAGACTTCCAAAAGCTATTAGTTATAGTTGATATACGTCGGCTGTTAGCATCGGGCCATGATGTTATAATGTGTTGAAGATCTGTTGTTTATTATAGTTGCAGCCCGGCCCTTGATGGGTTAACTAAGCCCGAAGATCGATATACGTCGGCGTCAGCTCGGCAGGGTAGCTCAAGCCTGGCTGAGCGCTCCGAAGAGGACCTATGAGACGCTCAGTGCGAAAACGGTTGCCATGCTAGAAGTGTGGCAGGCTTTGCTAGATTAGGTGTCGTATGTAGGTCACTGAGCGCTTTTATGCACATGGCAATGACAGTCTTCTCTCATGCGTTTTTAGATAAAGTCCTAATGACATCTAAAAAGAAAAACCTAGAACATGCGTGCAGAGCATTGTGTGATGATAAATTTATGACCGGCAACCGGCCAGCAATCCAAGATCAGGCTACAGGCTACAATTTACAAGATTAAGATGTCGTAGCTACATTCACAAATTTGGTCAGCAACACTTCCTCTCCTTCTCCTTGCTTCATATGTTGTTAATCGTTGAGGGGTATAACAGCATCAGGCTTGGCCAAACGCCCATCAGACGGCAGGAATCCAGTTGTTCTGGAGACTACATGGTCTAGACCCTAGATCCTCGCGGCCCGAAACTCAGACTAGACCATCTGGCTTGTGATAACAGACAAAAATCTCGATTCATCCCATGATACGTCCGTAGTTGTCGAGACTTTCACGCCTCTACATGGTTCCCCTCACTATCAACCCCGAAAGTAGGAGCGCCACGAGCGGCTGAACTGACATGGCATTCCTGAGAAATTGCCATAATGTTTCTCAATGTGCACGAGGTTGGTAAACCAAGGACTCTCACTCGACGCCACAGAGTTCCGCACATTCCACTCAACATATATGGCGGCAACATCCTTCCGGCTGACGAATTTGAGATGGAATGTCACTGATTGGTGTCTAGCTGTGGTATCCTAGTCGTAAGCCTTCAGCCCGTTGCCTGCAAGCCACCAAGGACCGACCAGAGGGTCCATTCTACAACAGTAGGTGCAACTCTTCTATTTAATCCGCATTCATGCCACGATATCATCGCTAGATTTCTCGTAACTCACATCACAACACACAGTCAACTCGCTGCAAATCACACTTCTCGTCCAAAATGAGTCCTCCTCTTCCTATCGCCCCCAGCGTCTCTATTGAGATCCCACAGAACTTTGCCTTCGGGCCAACTGTCCTTGACCCCATCGAGCAACCCGTCGAAGATGGCACCAACGGTACCCATGGTGATAGCAAGGAGCATCCTTCTCATCTCGTCACTGGCGCTGCAGCCGTGCCAGTGACATCATTGGATGTTTTGGTCAACTTTAAAGGAACCTTTCGAGGATTTGGCTTTAACACCATCTTTCGGCCCGACAACAAGATCACACCAACCGATTTCCAGGTGAAACCGACTGATACCAATGATGACAATGTGCTGCAACTCAATCTCACAAGTGAGACCATGACGTTTGGAAATGAACTTGGTAATGTCCCGAACCGTGGTTTGGGCGAGCAGGCGGACATCATGCTCAACGGTGTGCCATACACGCAGACCATTCTTGACGCCATGCCCTCGGATGCCCTCTCACCTTGCAAGCCGCCCGTCATTCATTTCGAACCTGGCTTGTGGATGCGAGTTCCTGAGGTTGCCACCATGCCTAATCTAGCCGCCTCCTTCAACAGAATGGCATCCATCCCTCATGGTACTACCATCAACGCTCAGTGTTTTGGGCCAGCCATGACTCACAAGGGACCGCCTGTGATTCCCTCTGTGAAAATTACCCCCGTTTTCCTTCCTACTGGAAAAGAACAACCCTTTGCCAGCCAAACCGCTTCAGACAAAGCGTCTCGTCGCCTCCCCCAGGACCTTACCCCTTTCGAGAAAGATGGCACCATCACTCAGGAGATCCTTAACGACCCAAACACTGTGTTGAGAAACGCAAACAAGGGAAAGCATATCGTGGAACATACCACCTTCACTGTCACCACCGCTTCTCAACCTCCTAACCTCGGCGGGGGAACCAGCAACATTGGCTTCAACATCGGCGCCGATGATGGAGCTGTGTTTCCTGCAACTCCCAAGGAGAGAAGTGGAAATGCAAACGCGACCAAAATGACTGCTCAGTACTGGATCTCCAAGGTGCGAGCAGAGATCCGTCTTCTTCCGTGCATGGAAAAGGGCGATGTGGTTTCTCCCGTTTCCCACGGTCCCAGGGATGCTGTTCCCCAGTTTGTTATAGACCGACACCATGTCGTTACGAAGCCTAAGACTATCACAGTCGAGTACACTCAGATTCAGTACTCGCAGTTTGTGGCTCTTGACTTTAACGGCCTCGGCTGGCCGCACGTCAGTGTCGCTACTCTCGCACCAACCAAGCACTTTAACGGCCCCAAGCTCAAGCATGTAGTCGTGGGGGAGAAGACTCACTGATTCACCATGAACGGCTATGGTGGAGGCAGTTTGCCACAGACAAGTGGGCTCGGCAATGCGAGAATGCAGGGGTTGATTTGAAGCTAATAGTTAGTCCAATTCCTGGTTACAACTGACAATTTCATTTGTGTTATAACAAGATGGTTTCCATTTCCATGGCTCCTCCGTTCTCTAGTTTAAGTGATTGAGATGATTTTCCAAGTATGCTGGTGACCATAACAACACTCATGAGCCTGAAATCACATGCCTATCAACTGACTCCGTGATCCTTGACAAATACATCCGTGCCATGTGCTATGATTATTAAACCTATTTGAGAATGGCCATCGACCATTCCCTAGAGGGTTAGTGCCTACACTTTTTTCTTTCATCCTTGTGATTGGTGTTGTCTTCACAACCTCTTCTTTCTCACTCATTTTGTGATTTTTGTTCCTCTGATGGGCATCCACGATGAGTAGCACAACATAGCCATTCTGATGCTCGTCATTTTCATCATCAGTTCCAAGAGCAAGAATAAGCATGGCCTCCAACATCTACGCACCCCTGAGCGATGACGCAACAAGCATTCGAGTCGTTCAACTTGCACCATCAAAGACCTCGGATAATATCTCCGTCACTGCCCAGCTCATTGAAACGAGCTGGAATAAATGCAGTTATGAAGCCCTCAGCTATTGCTGGGGAAGGCATTACAGGACCAAGAAGATCCTCCTGAATGGGCAGCAGGTCAAAGTGACAGCAGACTTGCATGACGCCTTAGAGCAATTTTGTCTCGAGGATGAGCCGAGGTCTCTTTGGGTAAGCTTACTTCTGGCCGCACTGACCGATAGCTAATGTTCGGATGTCAAGATCGATGCAATATGCATCAACCAGCTTGACGCTGACGAGAAGAGTGTTCAAGTGCAAAGAATGCAGGATATTTACCGCAATGCCGAGCAAGTCCTCGTCTGGATCGGCAAAGAAAAGGATCACACTGGCTTGGCGATTGAACAGATCCAACGGCTTCTGGCTTGTCATGATCCAGATGCCGAGAAAGAAATTTGGAGCGAGCCAGGGGAATGGATTGCATGCCTCAACGAGATGATCAAAAGACCAGTAAGGGGAGTAAGACTCTTATATCAGCCTATTCTAATGACTTTGGGCAGTACTGGTCTCGTGCGTGGACCGTCCAAGAAGTCGTCCTTGCTAGGAATGCGATCCTATGCTACGGCTCTTATACCATTCCCTTCTTCGACTTTGCACATCTCCTGGTCCGACAAACAACCCGACACTACCTCAAAGTCAACTATGCCTTGGCCAGCTACCTCCAGCAAGTATTTGAGATGCGAAACCCGTCATATAAAGACCCCCCACTAGGTCTCTTCGGACTTGCATACAAACTTCGCCTTCGCCAATGCACTGTTCCCTATGACAGGATCTATGCTTTTCTGGGGTTGATGAAGGTTGAGACGCTAGAGGAGTTGCCAATCGATTATAAAATGAATCGTGACAAGCTATGGATGGCGTTTGCAAAAGCAACCATGGCCAAGTACAAGACACTTCTCCCCATGGCTCTGGCTGAGAGCAGGTACACAGAAGCCCGTTGGTGCTACAATTGGGACACTGAATTCTACGAGCCGAATTACTCCGTGCACGGCATAGTTCCTTTTTGGACAGGAGGCCTAGACAGTCCAGATTTCTATCCGTTGCAACGCGCCCATCACTCGGCATCTGATGGGCTTGAAGCACGGATACGAGTCGACCTCGAGGCACCATCCGTCATCTCGGCCCAAGGTTTTACCGTTAGCAAAGTTGTCAAGGTTGGTACATGTGTGAACTCATGGTTAATTGGTTTCGGCCGACCGAATTACGTCGAACTCTTTCAGGAGTGGGAGTCACTTGTCGGAGGTCCGTGGGAAGATCCAGAAATGTCCAAGAGATTTGCGCAGACGATCACGGGAGGCGCCTGGGAGACCGAGCCAGCTGACTGGAGGGTTTGGAATACCAAGAATTACTCGGAAAAGGTGTATGCGTGGTCTTGGTGGACTCATGACACCGAGGAAGATGAAAATTTCACCGGCTACAACATGAGTCGTCATACGGAACCTGAACCTACGGAGCTTCATGCGCAATATTGCCGCATTCGGGACGATTTCTTGTGAGGAACGCAGAATATTTCTCCTTGAGAACGGTGACTTTGGTCTCGGCCACGAGAAAACTCAAGTGGGTGATCTGGTTGTAATTCTGCTTGGCAGCCAGGTTCCTTTCGTGTTGCATAAAAGGGATCACGGCGGAATGAGATGGTGGGCAGACACGGAAAACAAATGGGACCTTTACAAGTCGACATGGGGAGTCGTTGGACAGGCGTATGTACACAGTCTGATGAAGTACCAGGGTGACCTAGAACAGGATATAGAGAGTGGAAAGGTCGTTTTGGAGGAGTATCTACTTGATTAGATTGCACATGCCAGGCTATAGGCATCTTGGACACTAGCTATGGGGATATCGTGAGGCCAATAGCCGTTATGCTACAAAGAAGTTTGCATGCCCAGTTACAAAAGAACATTCTTGGGTCTGTAGGCTATATCAAGGTCGCTTGTGTCTGTTGCGACAATTCCAACAGTGGTTCCAGCTCCCAAGCGTCTTCGTCATCCTCAGAACTGCCATCAAAGAGACCAATACGTCGGAACACAGTCTTGGTCTCGTCGACAGGGGTGAGAACGAGAAAGCAAGCGGCAGTACGTTCGTCCGAGATGCCTTCTTCGGGGTCAAATGAGCTCGAGGTGCTTCTGCCAAAAATTAGGCAGAATACTGGAGAGCCAGGTGGGATGGCTGTCGGGCCGGGTTTGTCGAGGGTGTAATCTGGACGAAATGCTGAGAACTTGTCGCCGATTCGAAGCCTATAGTGACGGCTTCCTTGACTGGTGATGAGATCTGAGCTCTCATATCCTGTTATCCAAGATGCCTCAACATCGTCCAATGATTCCTGACCGTACTCAAGCGTGGATTGGACCAAAGGTCCTGACAAGGTTACAACCGCCTCCGTTGCCTCGCCCATAAGCGGCTCGCCGTTGTACGACACACTCACTCCCAGAAATTCGACATTCTCAACGGACGCCTCCCAGCAAGAAACGTTCCCAGACACAGATGCCCATGACCACGAAGGCAAAGAGCTGTTATCAGGCTTCGGCTTCGGGTCCTCCATAAGCGACCAGAAGAACGAGTTTTCCAGTTGCTGTTTCCACATGCCGCAAGCGTACTGTCCCAGGTCATCGTTCCCTTCCCTAAAAGCCTTTGCGATGCCTGCTAGGGCGGGTAGCTTGTCGGTGCCGAACGTCAGTTCTCTCTTGGAGTACTCCTTCACAATCTGATTCCACGATTTGGACTCGACAGATTGTTTCTTTTGTGTCGTTCCAGGCATTTCCAGTATGCCAGAGTGGGTATACCAGCCACATTCACACTCCATAGAGTTGTTGCACTCCCATATGATCTCGTGCCTTGTGAAGTGGAGGGTCCTTTTTGAGAGAAGTTGTTCCTGGTACGTCCAGCCACGAGAAAGCAGGGGCCACTCCCGTTCTGCGTCCACAAACTCATCACCTTCAAACCAGTCATATTCCATGTCTTGCCATGTGAAATGCGGAAGACTAGGGCGCAAGAAGATCGATGCATCGTCAGTGTCATCAACATCGACTTGGGTATGATCTTTCCCATCACGGTGGCTAAAGAGACTTTCCCCTGCCATAGTAGCAGCAACAGTAAGGTCAGCATTGGAATAAACGGACGCCATGGTTGCCGCCTCGCGTCTCCAGTCTTCCCGATCGTCTTGGATGATGCACATGCAATCTATCCAGACATGGATGATACCAAGTCTCCGAAGCAGGTAGATAACATCTTGCATCATGGGAGGAAATTCATCGAGTGGAAACCCACTAGAAAGCCTCTCGGAGTGATTGCTGCGGACCAACCTAACTTTGAGTGTCTCTTGTGTCCAGCGGTGGCTGAGTGCGGCGTAAGGTGTTGCCTCAGGTGGATTCTCGATCAACTTGATCATTTCTGTCCTTTCATCACCAAGGAAGAGGAGTCTTGTTGGGCAGAATTCGGCCTCATTCGTGCGACAATCATCGTGGTGTTGACGACATGAGGCTAACCAAGTAGCTGCTCGATCAAGGCACTTGTCGTCCCCGGTGCTGCCGGCAAGTTTGAACCCATGGCGAATACATGGATGAAGCGAGTTGACGCCAGGATCTCGTTCTAGCAGAGTGGCGTCGCTCTTGGGGAGTGCATTGAGTTCAAACTTCAAACTGGCCTCCACGAGTTCCAGATAAGGCTCCCTCATCCCTGGTTGTCCCGGCCACCATCTTGCTGTTGAGAACTCGGCTCCATAGGAGTCGAATGTTGCCTTGAAGCTTTTGCATCTCTGGCACCCACGACTTGCTGATTTTCCAAGGTCATCGTGCGTAAAATCGTGGCAGTCGGACTCGGCGAAGAGAAAGTCTGGTGAGCTATCAACGTCGACTTTGAGCGATCCAACACCAGACTCCAGCAAAAAGAGACAAACCCCGCATCTTTGCTTACTAGAGAACAGCGATTTCAACCTGTCAAGCATTGTGCCCTGATCTGCTCACTCGGTGATTGGGTTGTTAGAGGGAGAAGACGTCCCGTCGCGCTGGGCAGCAGGTCAGCACGGAGACGGACTTTATTTTGGCCGCTTCACACTCTTCAGTAAGCGCGAGATACCCTATATCAATGACCGAAACAATTGGCTGTCTACAGCTCAAGACAAGTTGCTGATTCCTGACGTCGATCTTCTTGAGGTTTTTCCAGGCCTCAGAACAAGACATGGAGTTTCTTGGAGTAATTATGGCTTCCTACGGAAATTGATTACAGCTACACATGTTTAAGATCTCTACTCTTTTTCGACCTGAAACCTAACATATGTAAAAAGAAGAAGCATAAACGATCACATTTCATCACGAATTCCGTTTCACGGGGCTCTCTAAGCAATTCACTAACCAGGAAGTGATGGCAAAATCTTTCTGTTCCTTTATGATCATTTACTGAGTTGGTGGCGGGCTAGTACACCTCTGCCTCATGGCCCACATACTCTTTGAGGTCCTTGCTTCGACTCCGGAATTTACATAGCTCCTATAGGAGAATCTTTTGTGGTAGATGGTTGAAAATTAGCCCATTCTCCAAGGATTCAATCGTCTGCAGATCCCTCTTCGACATGGAAACGCTGGCATTGAGCAGATCTGACACAAGCAGGATTAGCATAGGGCGGCAACGGGCGATTATAGATGCCGCTACCCGCTATCGCGGTGAATGCAGACCGGTATCACCGCAGTTTCGTGAGGAACTTACATGTACCTTTGTTTAGATGGAGCTTTCTAGTACAAGCGGATCGGCAGCTGTGGGGATACTGGGGTTGGCAATGCCCTCTCGTACCAGGCAACTCCTGAAGTCCTCCCGACCAATTGAGCCGATCCAAAGAGCCTTAGGTTCTTTGATCTCAACCCTCTCAAACTGTTACAGGCGACTATATGATTTGTCATCTTCTCTCTATGTTCTTTGAGGCAGCCTTAAGCTAGATTCTGAATAACTCATCTACATTACACCCGCGCAGATGCGAACTTGTCCCGTAGAAGCAGGCTTATAGGTAGGCACATACGATGCATTGTATCAGACCTTAGAGCCCGTAATAATCCAGGTTGCACCGGCCATCCTTTATGTCACCTTCTTTCTGGAGAACACGTCCGTCCTACCCGGCTTGGCATTACTGAACAGAACGCCTCTAGCAAAGTCCCTGAATAGGTGAACGAACGGAAAAGTCCTCGTATAATACCAGTGTTTATGTGGCGCAATCTTCATCACGATCATCGGTCAAAATCCACAAAATGCATGGTCAACGGGACAGGAGTTGGCATTAGTGCTGATAGATCAGCCTGTGATTCAATGATCCCTGGAGCCCTTCGGGTCGTCGGCGATGAACTGGTGGGTCACGGGAACTTCTTGCCGAGAGCCATGAGGCAAAACAGGTATAAGAGAAAGCAATTTTTCACCATAGAAGCGGAAGAACCAACTCGAATAATAGCCACTCCCCCTTACCTATCTCTTCAATAGTCATTCATCCCCGACCAAGGTCTATAACCTGTGCTTCCCTCTTCATAAACCAGTAAGGACATCTTGAGCTTATATCCATCCTGCTCAGTACTAATACAGACGCAACAGGAAAAATGAAGCTCTCCGCCGTGTCTGTTCTCGCCTGCCTGGGAATGCTCCAGTCAGCCGGCGCCAAGGGAATCAACTGCGACGGAAGTGCCCTCTGCAGCGACCAAAAGGGTTTCCTCGACAAAGTCTCCGACTTCGTCACCGACAACATCAACGGTGTCGACCCCAACTATCACTTCTCCAACGGTGAGCGCATTGCTTGCGCTGGGCACATTTGCGCCTTCTTGCAAAAGACCTCCAATGGTGCTTCGGGCCAAGAGGTCAGGGATGCTATCCTGAGGCTGAAGAACCATGGGTGCAAGGGCTGTGGCTCGGCTCCGTTTATTGATAATGATGTCGATAAGGGAGAGCTTACTGTTAACTATGTTACGAACACTTGTGGTGATGGTGTTTGCAACGGTGCCCTTAACCCTAAGAAGTGAGCGTTGGAGCATAGGGATAAACTGGGTCATGCGGATATGTATAAATAGATTGAAGTGAGGTTTGTACCCGGCCAGTCTCGTTAACTGTGTACGGTTTCCTCGAAATAATATACTCGATTCCTAACACCTTACTCCCAAATTCATGTTGAAAATTCCTACTCTGTGCTCATTCGCATCCCATACCGCCAAAAAGGGATCAGCCTCTCCGTAACCGGGCGTTCAAAAAGACGTGGTATAATAATCCGTTCATCAGCCACACGCTCCAACTTGTCGTCATCGTCCTGCCAGTCAAATTCACCATCCGACTCCCTTCCGGCGAAAAAGTCCTGCCACTTTTGTGACCTCCTCCGTTCCCGTTCACCCTCCGGGTAGGGAAATTTGAGTTTCACCAGACGGTCTTGTTCAGTAAGTTCATCCAGGCTTGGAAAGTGACACAGGCTGTCCATCCCTGGGTAGAACCTTGCGTCTTCGAAAAACGGCCATGCTCGTTGCCGGAAAAGTCGGAGCTGGAAATACGGGTTCAACCCCATAACTTGTGGATATGAGACTTCGCCTTCTCTCATAAGAGCGGTGGAAATCTTTTGAAATAATTGGCCTCGGAATCCAAGGTCTACATAAGAAGTGGACGTGGGGCCTTGGTCCTGTGCAGGCGAGTTGTCCTGAGAGAGCCCCTCGAATTCGGTTGTCCTCGCCCGTTCAGCAGCCATAGTGAGGAACCATTTTCGGAGGTCTCTACGGCTTTCCTGTTTGCTTTCTGAGTACACCAGGGCGTGAGTGAGAATATCAAATCCTCGTAGGTGCAGGAAGGATGCCGTGTGGTAGCCGCTGCGCGGCAGATCCAAGTTGCAAAAGTATTCATTCGGATTGGTCCAAAAGTTGTCAGGATAGAGGAATTTTTTCTCGCTTGAAGACTTGGAGCCTGATGACGACTGATCTTTCGGTAGCCATGAAGGAGTAAAGTTTGCAAAGATGGCCGCATAGACGCTTCGACTATACTCGCGGACGCAATGTAGCATCTCATAGTCCCAGATATGGAGGTTTGAATACGACTGCTTGACTTTGTCGCCGTAGTCGCTAGGTTCGATGATCTTCCAGAGCCGCGAGGTGTAGAGTTTGCAGAGCAGTTCGTATCGTACAAATGCACGCAGAAAGCGGTTCCTCTCTGAACAAGTCAAGTCGTCGAGCTCGATATGTCGTGCGTCAATGGTTTTACCTCGGAAATACAGCTCCCCGTCCATCGACTTCATTCTTGGAAGACAGAGGTAGGCTCGAGGTGGGAAAGGAGCCGTTGCCTTGGTCATGTAGTCTTCTATAAAGATAGAAAGGCGAGAGAAGAGTCGGTACAGCATGTCGAGAGTTTCGCCATCATTTTGCTCGAAGGGGTCCGAGAATCCTTTGGTTAACCACTGACCAACGTGGTGAATAATTGATTCCGTGGAGTTGGAGGAAGAGTCGATAGGTGGCATGTGAATGATGGCCAGCGCGTCGTATAGTAGGTCACCATAAATATCGCCGCCGACAATATTGATTAATACTGCTCGTACTATGGTTTTCCTTGACGAAATCCACTGTGCGAGCATTGCCGGTGATGCTTGGATGATTCGTAATACCGCTGACTTGGACGACATTTGACCCATGATCCTGATACGGATCTCGGGTGGAAGCTGGGCAAAGAAGTCCATCCCGTTGGTGTCCATCTCATGAACAGAGAGGGAGAACTCGTCAGACAGAGAAAGGTCTATAATACTCTAACATAAATGATGTCTTTCGGTACGTATTGAAAATAGGAAATAGTACTTTAGTGCGTGATGTTGCCACGATGTGGTCGTCTGAGTCACAATTTAAGCGATGCTACTGTCAGATTGAAGCCGACCAATGATGAAGCCTCGAGGACGCAGGGCGAGATTTAGGTCAGGCTGACAGCGACAATTAGCGACAAAGGGTTTCCCATTTCCGGTTTCCTCTTTTCATTGCAGTCAATTACTGACTCAATAGGTTTCTTCTTGTATGTATCTAGTGACTCATGATAAAAATGAAGGCATAATAACCCCAGGATGGAAAGGGGTGAGAAGATGCACAGCCACGGGGCTTAGAGGAGAATGCGATCCGAGTGAGGGCGCATAAGTAAGTCTACCGCTCCAAGGGCAGAAATTAAAATGGAGAATAGGCCATAGAAGAATAGTAAGCGCTTTTAATAGTATTTGCTCTTCGTGGAATAGTTTTGTTATTGCTCTATAAAAACCTTGGAACATTGAGATAGTTAGCCTCTTTTTTTTCTTAACCATTGTGCTGCAGTATCTCACTGACCGCCCTTGGCATGCAGGCATGCGTTGATAGTGAGTCATGAATGAAACGACTGTGATGCATTGTAAATACACCTCCGGACCATTGGTGTTCCAGGCAAGCGGATATTTCTTTTGTTTTAGTGAGGTAGCCCTTAAGTGGACCACTCTTGTGCCGAGAGCTTCTTGACCCTAGCCTGAGCTGTTATGGGCTGATGGTAGCTTTTCAGTGGTGAGATCTAACGCGTACCGAGAGTGGAAAGATGTTTACTTATTGACTGGTTGGCTGGCTAACCACAAAGGCCATCGAGTAAGCAGGCAACACTGGTGCCTGGTTTGCTGCCTTGCTGCCTTGTCTCTCCCTAGCAGGCATCCAACACGAGATATGAGTTTAAAGTAGGTTATTTCCTCTTATTAAGTGTCTCGAGACTCCTTTGAAAACTCGAACAAGCGTGAATTAGCAATTCGTTCCGATGGCCGACTCAACCAATCTGGACCCCGCAGCCGTCGCTGACTTTCACGACACCCTCAAAAAGTCAAAGCGCATTATCGCCGTCATTGGGGCTGGCCTGTCAGCATCTTCGGGCCTTGCAGTCTTTAGAGGAACCAGTGGATTATGGAAAAGTCAAGACGTGACCCAGGTTGCCTCGCCGGCTGGCTTCCGTCATGATCCAGGCCTCGTTTGGCAATTCTATTCATATCGTCGACTGGAAGCTCTTCGTGCAAAGCCAAACCCAGCTCATTATGCCCTAGCCGAGCTCGCCCGACAGGTGCCAGGTTTCGTTGCCCTGACACAGAATGTCGACAACCTGAGTCCCCGTGCAGGACACCCGCCTGGCCAGATGAAGGAACTCCATGGCAACCTATTCACCTTGTCATGCATCGACAAGATCGGGTGTGGTTATGTAGAGCGTGGCAACTTTGAAGAGTGTCTTACACCCGCTCTCGACCCCTCCAAGGACGAGAAAGAGACCATGGGCAGCATCGATCCCGATAACAAGCCAAGAGCAAGCCCACTTCTGCTGGCAGGCATCGCTCGGAAGCACGCTCAGATCCTCGGAGACAAATACGAGGGCAACACCCCAACTACACGAGATCTGGCCGCTCTCAAGCACCCGGAAGATGCTGCAGCTGACCCAGTCGCCCAAGTCCGTTTGTCCTCGGGTCTGACAAAGGAGGATCTACCACAGTGTCCGAAGTGCAAGGCCAATATCCTCCGGCCTGATGTAGTCTGGTTCGGCGAGCCCTTACCTCTCCAGGTCGTGAATGAGACAGAGGCCCTGTTCGAAGACCCAGAAACCATTGATCTCTGCCTCAATATCGGAACCTCCAATAGGGTCTGGCCGGCAGCCGGATATGCCGCCATGGCCCGCGGCAGGGGTGCAAGGGTGGCCTATATCAACACGCGTGCGGAGGATGCCAAGAGTGTCGTCCCGGGCAAAGATTGGATCTTTGTTGGTGATGCAGCAGTTGTTTTGCCTGAGCTGCTGAAGCCTATCATTGGAGAAGCACAGGAGTGGGATGGCAAAACGACTTGAGGGGGTTTGCTTCATGGTGAGCGAAGAACAGGAGGTGGACGATGTACATCAGTGCATACATCTTAACTATTGAACACAATAAACCGCTCTAAAGTAATCCTTAGGAAGCCCATGATGGTATCATATCTCGATACTCCATCATGCGATACCTGTCTTTCCTCAATGCCGAGAGGTTATAGATTGGGTCGATATCAAGGTTTCAAACCACCGCGATGCTCAAAATGGTTGAGAACTTTGGCTGTATTGTTTGTATCTTCATTTCGATACCAAGTTAAAGCTTCTTTCTTACCAGAATAGGTTTTACGAGTCGCTCTGATTCTATTCACGTGCAATTTAGGACTCTTCCACTACCCTTAATCACTAATCTCAGCATCTCTCATTTTTAGCTTGGTTGGCTGTCTGTGTTTTCTTTCCATAAAACCTGGTGAGACGGCATAACGCTTTCGTTCACACAAGAAAGGGGTCTCGGTCGAATCAAAGGTTATCATAGCCATCCAACACTCTGAAACGCAGCACGTGCGGCATCAAACCTTCAGGCAAAACTCTCATCACGCCGTTTTCATCTGCTTTCACATAAATATCGCGCTCACTTCCAGTTACCGGCCCTATCAATCTCAAATCTTTTTATCCACACAAGCCCCCCAATTTCACACGATGAAGCCGGTTGACCCAACCAAGCTCGACACGCTGCTCCAAAAGGAGCCAATCCTCATGTTGGATGTCATTGAACTCGCAGCCAACTTTATCGAAACCATTGTTCGACAGTCTCCGGGCCTTATCACGACCAAGAGAGGAAAAAAGACATTACCCCTAGAGCTATGGCTCGAGATCCTCGAGTGTACAAGACGGGGGAGCTGGCGTCTCCTTCTACAGCCCCAGCGCTTAGAACAGGGGGCGATCAATACTGTTGTCTGCGCCAAAATTCTCCAATGGAAGCTGTGCGGCTACCTCCAAGACGATGGTGCGGTTGGAGCCTATGAGTACTACCTTCGTCAGCCAGGTGATGGTCCAGACGAGAACCGACCTTTTCTTTTACCGCAAGACCTCACCGAAGACTCGACGTGGAAAATTCCGGTAACAGCCCTCGGCCAAGAGGACATGATACTCTGTGGCGACCTCACGGTTCCCGACGTCATCGCATGGGTGGAAAATGGCAAGTGTGGCATTTGTTGGAATGGTCGAGTCATTTGCGCCGCCTGCAGGGATGGTGGCCGGATTGCAGAGAGTTTTTACTTTGATCGGGCCACAAATTGCCCTCATCACATATTGTGCCCGCTGTGTATGGGCCTCGGACACGCGGCCAGGGATCGGTGGCTGACAGACGATCGTAACGAGGGCAAAGAGGGATACCTCACCGACGAAGAATGCGATGCTTGGGTTCAAAGTCGGTACAGAGAGCTGGGGTATTAATCTAGTCGGCATTGAGGCTTTTGCTTATCAAACCAGGGACTCGTCAAAGACAATGGTCCGTGGTATCTTCAGTTTGGTACCTTGGTAATTTATTTGACTTGTCTCTAAATAAAATCCTTGAGTGCTGCGATCATGGCTCAGTATTATATCGGCGCTAATCTTTCTCGCGTCTACATCTAAGACATGTTCTAGGTAATATCTAGGCTCTCAAAGCACTTCCAGTTATGTCTCTTTGGCGTTAAGTTGGAAATGTGCCTTATCTAGCTTCAATGAGGCAGCGCCCGCCATTTGGTGCCAGCAGGAAAAACACCTTCAGGATCATATCTTGATCAGACATACCCTCACTTCTCGAAACTACAGCAGAGGGAAAGGCCCGAAAAAATCTTGCAGTGCCCAACCGGAGTTCCATCCGAGCAAGATGCTTGCCGATGCAAACTGCTTAGACGGTTAGTAACACTCAAGCAAGCAGGGATAGTAGAAACAATAGCAGTTATGCTTACCTCTAGCTCCTCCACCGAATGGCATAACCCCATCCCTCATCTCTTTAATCGCCTTCAACCATCTTGAGGGGTTAAAAAGCTCAGGGTCTGGGTATAGCTTCGGGTCACGGTGCAGGGTCCATGCTTGTGTCGAGACAACTGTGTCTTGCGGAATATAATATCCAGCCAAGGTAGAACCACCGTGTGGTACTACTCTTGGGAGAGCAGATGGCGCTGCCGCGTAGAGTCTCAAGGTTTCATCAATGACGGCATTGAGATACGGAAGGGAGCGAAGATCGTTGTCGCCAAAGTCAGTCGGGAGTTTGTTAAGCTCTGAGACGAGGGTTTGCTTGACTTTCATGTCTTGGCAGACAGACCAGATCAGATAAGTCAAGGTGGTCGCAGTTGTGTCGGACCCAGCCACGATGTAGGCTTGTGCTTCAGCTCGGATCTCTTCGTCAGAGAGGCCATCTTCGCCTGCTTCAAACAGTTTCTTGAACAGCATCGGCTTAGCTGCAACCGGGTTGCTCGCGAAATCCCTCTTGTACCTGAGGACAGCCTGCTGCGCATAAGTCCTCAACCTCGCCGCCGCCGCAGCTGTCTTTTGAAGGACTGGAAGGGGAATCTTTCTGGCGACGGCAATGAGGGTTGGGAAAGTTGTGAGGACAGGACCCCTGGCTGCGAGTCCCTCCAGGTCTTCGATATACTGGTTTTTCTAACGAAGCCGTCAGCGATTCCTAATCATCCACTATAAGCCATGACACAACATACCTTGCCAGCTTCCAACATGCCAAACGACTCGCCAAAGCTCAACTCGGAAATAATGTCAGTTGCCATGAACAACCACATCTTTGCGACATCTGTGACCTGCCTCGCCGCCATTTCCTCTGCCATCTTGCTGATTACCAATTTTACTTTCTGGTCAACAGCTGGTTCAACAGTTTTGATAGACGACTCCGAAAGAGGGGAGGATAGAATGCGACGATGTCGACGATGGAATTCTGTGTCTGTCGAGTTAAAGACGTTGGTTGTTCCAGGTACGAGCAACTCATAAAATCGGGACTTTTTGTAACCGCCTTTGACACTGTGTATCTCCTTGACGGCGCTGATGTCGGAGATGTCAACTTCGTTGGGTCCAACACGGACAACGGGACCTGGCCAAGACGAGTCAGCGTGCGATCGAGACATCGGGGCATGGAAACCCAACCGTAGTGCTGATGGAGATGGTGAACATATTGTGCTCGTGTGCCACGTAGCCAATGATACTTGAGAATGATATTGGTGTATCTTGAAAGCTCAGGTCCTTATAAGATCAGTAAGATATATCGGAGCGAAGTTCGCTTACTTACCTGGTAGCCGCGCAAGTGGTTGGAAATATCTTCCATAAACCAACTAAAACCATGTTAACAAGCATCTCAATTGGCTTTGGACGACATACGATCGACACTAAGTAGATAAGCCCGACGAGGGCAAGAAAAATGACGAGGTGACTGCGGCAAAGCAGACCCTCCAACATAGGAAACATGGCTAAACAGTGAAATGAATAGTCGAAGTTGTTCAGTTTCTTGCATCCTCAGACTATACCGTCCCCTATGTATTTATATCATAATCCCGCATGCCTCAGTCTCCACGTGTAATGTCACCAACCGCCATGTCGGCTTTTCCAATCGCCGATCTCCGCTCTTGGATCGACGATCATAGCTAAGAATCCCCTTGATCTGTTTGAGGGTCCTGCATATACCCGCATAATGCATGTCCAATGCTCCATATAAGGGAGATGTGTGACCATGGTGGGGAAGGCTTGGGAGGCTGGTTGGCGGATAATAGGAAAAGTCCGAGGTACGCGAAGGCGAAGGCCGAAAGTCCGTGACCACAAGGCAGTAGGTATTAGACTCACAGTACTGCGAGCCAGACCATGGTATGTTACTTTCAAGTTTATGGAAGCTATTTGTTGACTTTTTGGCCCTTGTTACCCAAGCCTACAGATTGAAACCGCAGTTTCACCCAACATATCGCACTCTCAATCAAGATAGATACTTATAAGCGACGACTCATATACTCGATTTTAATGGAAACCCATTGCACTAAGGCATCATAATGAAGATCAGAATAATGCTGTGCAAAGTCGCGGCAAAAGTGCACTAATGGACAAAGCCATAGACGATCCGCCTTATATCGTGGCCATTTTCTTTGGTCTTTCTACTATGAACAGTAGAGGGCCTATACCTAGCTCTCTATACACTATTACTCACGACTTCTAAAAAAAATTAAGCAACCAAGAACCATTGCTCTCACATTCAACTGTTTCTGTCATGACCTCAACCGAGAGCCCAGGCACAGTGATTTCAGCCTCTTTTGAGCCACATCTCAACACAGCGTGCTTTTCGTCTTCTCATCGTCAATCACGTGCCCGTCGCACTCACCTCACAACTTCTCTGTGTGAACCTGACTACATACAAGCAGCGTAGGCTCCAAAAGCATCATCCTTCCCTTCCTCGATTCAAATAATCGCCATTAGCAAGCCAGAATTCGCTACCCTTTGGACTGCCCCAAATCAAGGTCCGTCAGAGTCGTAAACAAAGGCCGACGATCTTTCAAACATGCCGCCTCCAAGGCCACCATCTCAGCGCAACAATACAAGGCTGGGGTTCTCTTCCGGTACTTCCTCCATCAATGCCAGGTCTTCTTACTCGCCGACATCGATCCAACCAGTAAGTCGTCCCAAGCCCTTCTCGAGCGTCCAAGCTGACCGATCTTCGTCCTCGCAGAGCCCCGACCGGACATCCGCCCCTGTGTATCCGACTCCCACTCCGTCTTCAGACGAAAGAAAGACACGAATCAATGCCAAGAGACAAGAAAAGTCCTACAACAGTCGGGAAGACAACATAGCCAGGCTCGATCACGTTTGGGGAGGCGCAGACTGGCTGCCACCAGATGTCCGGAAGGCTTTGGTCGAATATGGTTTCCCTCAGCCCGCCGTCGATGTCGTCAAACACATGCGAAGCATTACTGAGTTGATGCAAACCCAGGGGATGGCTCTTAATTTCCTCTGGGTCGAGGGAGGGCCATTAAGAGAAGGGATCAATGCTGATGTTGCTAGAAAGCAGCACAAACGCCGACCAGATGTACCAGCTCCTCCTTATTTGAGTGCTGCAATCGCCAAACATGTACTGGAGTCCCTTCAGCAGCAAGATGCGTCTTCTCCCGCTGCAACCCATGACATGCCAGATCCCCAAGAACCAGAAGAAGAGGAAATTACAACAGATTCATTTGCCGATGCCGAAGATCATGTGTCTGAGCCAGATGAGAACGTTGATTTGCTTGTTGAGACGGCGGGGGCATCTGAGATTCAAGACCTTACCAGCCCAGCAACCAAGAAACGGTCACCTACGCCCGCGAACGAGCCTGTCTTCACAGGGGCCCTGAAGAGATTCCGTACCTTGTCGTCGTATACTGCCGACCGATTGCTCGACTGTCTTACCCCGGGCGATCAGATGGGCGATGATGCACTCCAAGTTCTCGGCGAGGTGGTCATGGCCCACCACAGGCAAAAACACCGCCCCATGAGACTCTTTCATCCTTTTTGGTTCCAAAGCAAGAGGACTTCCAACCACGGAGCTTTCCAAGGCTTGACGATGGCTGCATTGCCGGATTTCCTATACACTGTCCCAAACCTTGGGAACCGCTGGAGCACTGGGCATTCGGTGTGATGATGCCAAAAGGGGAGAACATGCAACTACGTATTCACGATTCAGCACCAACACCCGAGAGATACGAGCGGATCAAAAAACGGTTCGAGGCTTGGATGGATGTCTCTAGCTACTTGGGAGATGTCGAATTCATCAAGGAGGTATGTGTCTGGTCACCAGCTTGCATGGCTGGCTATAACTAACTTTGACCAGAGCTGTCCTCGTCAAAGCGATACTTGGAGTTGCGGTCTGCATGCCGTAGCCTGCTTTCGCCGTATTCTTCAGGACATCCCGTGTAGTGAGAAGCCCACACTGGACATTTCCGGCGAGCAAGCACATAATAAAAGTATAAAATAATATATTATATAAAAATATAATATATAATTATATAGAAATATAATATATAATTATACACACTGGACATTCCCGGAGAGCAAGCACACCATCTATCGCTGCTCCGTACCATCGACGCACGCCTGCTCCCTACCGACGTTGGCAATACTATCGAGTCTTTCCGAAGTGTCCAACGAGAAACGGATTTGCGACGTCTTAATGCCGACGAAGTTCTCAGACTCCGTGATGAGTCGAGCAATCGTCTACAGAAGGCTGAGATGGAAAGGGTGATCGGGGAACAGGCCTTGGACAAGTCTGTTGAAGCTTTTCTAGATCATGTGCGTCAACAAAAAGCCGAGAACGAAAGAAAGGTGCAGGAATAAAAGGCCAGATTCGACACTCTGAACCGCATCTACAAGGTGAGGGAAGACTATGAACGAAAGGTCAAGGCCGAGGCAGAGAAGAATCAGATTCAGGAAGAAGTACGCAGGGCAGAAGAGATGCTCAGAGTGGCGAGGAGCAAACCGAACGACGCGTCAGTCAAGCATAACGCCAGCGTCACTAAATTCAAAGAATCGTTTGCGAGTGCAGAAGCGGAGGATTGGGAGGTCAACTTGGAGGGCGTTTCGAAGATGTGGGAGCACTTGGAGGGTCGTTAGGCTAGAAGTTGAGTGTTATTTAGGTGCATGGGGTCATATTGAACATATTATTTTAGTGATGGCGTGTGAGGAAAGGCGTTTGAGGCCCATGATTCGGAGCCGCATAGAGCATGGAGATAGCTTCCCAGTAGCTGTTAAGGGCGTTGATGCTATGCATCGGTAGCTGATGCGAACAGGATCCCACTACACTCATGTAATTATATATCTTTTCCTAGGTCCCCAAGGGAACTAGTAAATGGAAGGCGTCTTATGAGTCTGCATAGATATCAATCATGAGCGACAGTGAGTCAAGACCATTCTCTGCCTATCACCAAGCAGACACTCGTGACATACCTCAAGCTAGGCCGCGCCCACCGCCCTTAACAATGGATAGCAGATTAAGTCACTTTGATCATACTAACAAAGGGCTTCGCAGGATGTATAATTACAGTAGTTGCTTAGCTACATTACAGTTCGATCATCGAACTGTTCATTTCTGGGTCTATCTTGACCACTCCCACCTACTTGGCCGCACGCTTCTTCCTCTCTTCCTCAAGGAGTCTGTCGGCTTCCTTCTGACAAGGAGGACAGAAAACATCATAGATGGTAACGGTTGTCCCACTGATCCTCCCACAGGCACCCATGGCTGGAGGCGTCTTCTTGCCTGCCTCGACGCACATGGTATCTTTCGGCTCCTGTTTAAAGAATTGGCGGCATTCTGCGCAGGTCCACCTGGTGAAAGATCGCACGCACATTGTTGTTGAGTATTGTAACAGTTGATAAGCTCTTGCAGAGACGTTTGATATTGTTGGTATCGTTGATAGGACTAGTATGTTTATGTAGAATCGGAAGAGCCCAGAAGACTGATCATGTCAACCTATTTATACCTTGTAATCTTGACTTATTCAGAGATTCCCGAACAAAAGAGTTCGCTAGATCGCTGTTGAGTCAGTCTTATGTTAAGAATCTAGTAGCCAGGTAGAGATGAGCCATGACAACACCTGCTCTGATTGACCTTTTCCGTGGCTGAAACTCAGTACTTAATGAATGAGAATAATAGCACGCGCCATTACTAGAGTCTTCTGATGCTGTCAGTTTCTTTTATCTCCCATGGAAATTCTTCGGTCTGCGTTGGCAGGTGGCTACAGTTGTCGAGATACTGGATGAAGCATCACCTTCCCAGTACCAATTAACGGTGATTCATGATGATGGTCAAAATAGTCTAATTAATAGCAAAGTCTATTCGGGTGTTTCACGAGTCGTGAAAGGGCTATCCTGATCAAGGAAGAATAGTGCTCAAGTGATAAGGTACCATCCAAAACTTAACTGCCTATCCCTTATGGTCTGCAATGGCTAGACACCTTGTAAGGAACACCGTACAAGCATCGCTTATACTTTTCAACACACCAGCCGTGCAACAACAACGTATCTCCCGCCTCGTTGCTCGTCGCACCACCAGGGCCCTTGAGACCAAACATGGAAGCGTTGATCAGAGATCCCTCAGCGCGGGGTGGGCCCGTCACCTTGGTGGCATAGGCGTATTTGACGTCGTAGGTGTTGATGTTCTCGAAGTGGCCGGTGCTGTAGAACAAGACGTACATGCCGTTCTTTAATAACACAATGTTAGGGGCCTCTGTCGACATGCCATCCTCGGATTCGATACGGTCGAGGAGCAACACGGCATCTCCAACCATGGTCCTGCCGTCACTCTCAACCTCTTGCAAGAATAGGGGGTTGCCGCCGGTTGGACCGCTCGTGTCGCCCTCTTGTTTGTAGACTACGTATCGCTTGCCGTCCGTATCCTTGAAGCCAGCTGCGTCAATGACCTTATTCCAGCCCTCAGGAGGACAGAACCAAGGTTCATCATCGTGCTTGTAGGGGCCGGTGATGCTGTCGGAGCGAAGGATGCCGATGCAGTGTGGGTTGCCAGGCAAAGAGCCATGTTGACCGGCAAAGTAGATGATATACGAGCCGTCATCTAGGCGTCGCAGATCAGGAGCCCAGATGTTCTCATTATTGGTCCATCCTTTGCCAGGCCAGAGATCCCCCGCGACCTTCCAGTCGCCAAGTATCTCGTCGGCGGTGGCATATGGCATCTTCTTATCTTCGCCTTGTGTTGCAACAGAGATCCATGTGCCATCTTCGGCCTGGAGGACACCGGGGTCGGGGAAGTCGACGACGAAGAATGGGTCGAGAGGACCCTCGTGTTCGATGGTGAGCTTGACTGATCGGGTGTTTGGTGCAGCAGAGACCAAGCCTAGGGCGAAGCCTAGCAAGAAAAGAGCCTTGAGAGCCATGGTTAGAGAGTAATAATAAGGTGACAAACGAATGTAGAGAAGTTGGCTTGAAGAGGCTAGAGATCAGAGCTAGGGGGCAGCCTACCTCGCGAGACTTTATACAGACCCTCAGCCCTAGCATTCAGGCCAGGATCCATTTAGCTCGAATCCTTCAGCCAGTCTTTCATATCCATTTAGGGTCTATTTCTCGCTTAGGCCCGTCTCTAATTTGCCATTAAAGACCTTAATCGAAATTCTCTGTCATTTCCTGATTGGGACTCATCTTGCGCTCTCTAAGAAGCAAAGTGAGATGATTGGATACGCAGAGATCAGCCACTGTCCCTGGATTGACGCCGCCTTGTTTCAAAAGTGGGCTAAAGGATTAATTTGGCTATGCCGGACCATTTATTTTGCCCCATTGAAGAATGGGATAAACTCGCCTTTCCGTGGCATGGTACCTATGGAACTTCATCGAGACTTGCAGCACCTCGTTCGATATCTGAGCTTCACCCGCTAAACCCTGATCCAGGACATGCAAGCCTAAAAGTAAGAAGAACCACGGTTAACTACGCCCCTGAGAGTTTTCATATCCACTTTTAAACAAGTGTCCATCCTTCTAGGCTATTAGTTACAGCTCAGCGGGTGATTCACCCTTTTCCAACCACAGCTCATTTTACGCGAGAAACTATCCCAGAGCTTACCTACAACAATACCAATCATGAAATAACTCGCATATGCCGGGGAATTGAGGTAATATTGTAGTCTGACAACTCATCACCGCTATCAGGGGAATCCGCACTCAACTATGAAGAACACTCGCCTGTGTGTCGTAGATTGATAATGCAATATGAGAAAATGCGTACGCGTCTACGGTGTCAGGTTTCAAATCTCGTTTGTGTGGATCATATTGAATGTTACGGTAGATGACTTCTTTGAGAGTCGTGAGGATACTTGACATCACCATCAGAGCGTCATCTCATTCCATAAAGCCAGACGTATATGCACGGGGAGCTATTCAGTAAGATTTAGGTATGAAAAAGACTATATTCTTATGACTCTAATCATTCTAGTCACTTCTAATGCTAACATCTAATCAACAGTACTGATTATGCGATACAGAACGAAAACAAACAGGCTACACCTCAAATCCTACAGCTTGGACTTTACAGTCCCATCCTTCCTGAACAGAACGGGCGAATTAGGGTAAGGATCGAAAACCACATCGTTCAGAGGGTTCACCTCTGATGCCCTGTGGAACATGTCCTCGTACACCTTGCCGTCGTATCGACCCAGCGAGCTGTCGAGCTGCCAGTCGGGGAACTTCCACGAGTCAACCAACCTCACAGCGTGGGGTCGAACCTCTTCAAGGAGAGCCAGTGTCCGCTTTGTTCGGGAGAGCTGGATCTGACGGACTGTGGTGGCTGCACTGGTGAAGAATTCGGAAGCGTGGCTCTGAAGATGGTGGAGAGCAAAGAGCTGGAATAGCTTGTGGAGGACTTCTTGAGTGTTGGCGTCAAGAGAAGACTTGGTCTCCTCATCTTGGAGAGCCTCGTGGAAGTACTTGACAACCTGGTACTGAGCGTAAGCAGTAGACAGACGCCAGAAGTCAATCAGGAGACTGTTCCAAGATTGCTTCTCCTCGTCTCGGTGCTTGAGAGCCTCAAAGGTCAAGAAGGCAACTCGCCAAGCAAAGGCGTTCACGAGATCCTGGTCGCTGTCGAGGACGTCAAAGGCAGCACCGACATCCTGTCTTCGGATGTACTCCTTGAAGACACGGGTGATGCTGTTATCAACAGCCTTGCCCGACAGGACAGCGCGGGCAGACTTCAGCAGGTAGCGAGCAACCTGCTGGGTGAGCATGTAGTTGTCGCCCTCCCAGGTGACGGTGGGGAGGTAGTCGGCGTACCAGCTGCCAATGCCAGAAAAGGCAGAGTAGCCGTGGCCACCGCAGGCTCGACGGCAGACCTCAAGACCTTCAGCAGCTGTGGTGGACGCGAAAGCCTTCAGGGAGCACGAAATGGCGTGGAGATCGGCCAGAAGGTCGCTACCGGGGTTGAGCTCCTCGGGGCCAGGAGCGCGGCCAGCATTGTCCTTGGCACCCAGCCTCTGGGCCATGCGCTTCTGGTTTGCCTCGTAGAGCTTGATCATAGCACGGCCGGTGAAATGCAGAGCATAAGAAGCGGCCAGCAGAGGCAGAAGACGCTGCTGAACCATGGTGTAGTTGAGAACCTGGTTCTCGCCAACCTCATCCGAAGCAGCATCGCGGTCCTGGAATTGGCGTCGAACTGCGCAGTAACGCGTAGCGATGGTGACACCACGGGCAAGAACGGATCCAGACTGAAGGACGATGGAAGATCGGACAAAGGTCAAGGTGCCGTAGACGAGCGCTGGGTTGGCGGGTCGGATATACTTGCTCGTCTCGGGGTCGACGCCCGAGAAGCGGCTAAGCATGTTGATGTGGGGGATCTTGACGTGGTTGAAGAGAAGGAAGCCGTTGTCCATGGTGTTGTAACCGAACTTGGGGCCGATATCTCCGACATGGACGTTCTCCAGGGGCTCGTGGGTCTTGAGATCTCGAATGGGAACGACAAATGGGTGAGGGCCGCACACCTTGCCGTTAAGGATCAGCTGGGCCACGACGACGGCGTGGTTTGCAGCCTTTCCCAGGGAGCCAATCCACCACTTGGAGGCGGTAAGATGAGGCGAGTGGATGGTGAAGGTCTTGTCCTCGGGGTTCCACGTGGCCGTTGTCTCCAGACCACGAACATTGGATCCATGACCAAGCTCGGTCTGCGCATAGCAGCCAATGTACTCGTATCGTTGAGCAGGCTCAAGGAATAGCTTGTGTTGTGCTGGTGTTCCCTGTTCCTCGAGCGTCTTCAAAAACATGGACGCGTGGAGACCATATGGAGTGGGCTCGCTGATGAGGTCATTGGCGGCTTGGTACTCATCCTGGCTCCAGTTGTGCTTGACAGAAAGCCGTTGCAGGGCCTTTCCTCTGGCAAGAGCAGCCTCAATTCTGTCCTTTCGGCCCTGGAAATAGTTTTGCGACTTGTCAAAGATGGGGTCCGACTCCAAAATGCTGAGAATCTTGGCGTTGCGCTCCAGAACCTCCTTTGTGAAGAGAAAGTCGGCGAGCTGGTCCACGTTGACGGCCGACTTGGCGCGCTCCTGCTCGAGAAGCTCTGATCCTTGAGGACCTGAAGGCTTGAGGGCCTTGACCCAGTCTGGATTAGGAGGAGGCATTATGTCGAGGATGTGAAAGGTTGTTGATTCTGGGGATTGAGTTGTTGATCAATTCGTGGGGAAGATTAAAGGGACATAATAATATTTGAGCGTCTCTCTCGGAACCGATATCGGATCTTATCTCCGAAGCCAAGGACAAACTGAGCCTCGGTTCATGACCTGACCGCGGTAAGTGGGGGACTTTAAAATCCGGGGACGGGATATGATTGGTCTCTCCGCTTTTGGTATGGATCATCATGCATTCGTTGCATTCGCGTCAACTGCCGAGGTCTCATTTTTAGCTCGGGTCGGTTGTTGGAGCTACCCTAAAGATGCCTCATGACAGCCACGAGGAGCCTCATTGAAGCGATGCCGACCCGTAACCGATGTTTTGAGGTTGTGTATAGAGGCAATTTATATCGACATGTCTTTGTTGAATTTTTTCCGGCATTAATTGGTCATCAGATAGTTGGGTGGGTGGTGGGAAGGAAAAATGCTTTGAAGCAGACAATGACCTTGTTCAAGCTGGGATCACCATTTCTTGAAGCTACAATATCCCGTACTCCGCAAGCAGACATTCCGGGATTTTTCAGATCTATCTAGTCATCAATTTTCATCTTTGACGCATATAAAACTGCCTGAAGCTTTGATAACGAAACTGCCTATTGTTCCAACTCAGAGTACATCATTCTCCATCAACTCAAGAACTGCTCTTTCAGAGTTCTTAGCCACCCCAACCCTTTTAGCCCCATATTTGAATGCTCGTTCATTGGCTGAAGATGATCCATGACCCAGGCGACTTCCTTAACCACTGCTTCTGGTCTCTGCTGGATAACGTCATGCCCACAGTCTGGAATATGAACGTATCGGTGACACCGAGACAGTGCCAGTTGTGCCCTTTTCAGGCGCTCATCCTCTTTATCTGCCGCATCCAACATCTGTTTCTGTGCTATGAGGCTCGGACTCGTCTTTTCCTTAGTGGCAGCAAGAGCTTCTTCGTATTGCTTCCACTTCCCTATCAACGTGTTCCCACGAATGACTACAAGGGGCTTGTTGCGTAGGATTTGGCTCTTGTATTGTCTCTCTCCGATCCCTTTGCCAGTTTCAGCCTCTTGGCCTGTCTCGACGAGTATCATCCCCGCCACGTCGGGGTGTTTTCGTTGAAGAAATAGCCGTGCAAACATGCCGCCATATGAGTGTGCAACCAAAACATAAGGTGGTGGTAGCTTCGCCTGATCCAAGTACCGCATAATCCCGTCTATAATTGAGTCAGGCTTCATATAAGGGTCCTGGCGGTCCCAAAGGAGCACTCGGTATTTGGTGCCAACAAGATCTGCCAGGGGTATCCAGGATGCGCACGAGTCACCCGAGCCGTGGAAGCAGATGATCAAAGGGGAAGGGTTGGCCGGGTCGCCAATGAGGGTGGCAGGATATTCAGTGATCATGGTTGATTCTGCAGGCATGATAGAAATATTGAAGGTGATTGTTGACGCGTGAATACGGACGACGCTGTCACGTCTGACATTCTGAAGATGGTGAGCGTCAGATCAGATTAGGCAGCCAAGAAAGCAAGGTGGACCTTGTCAAATTTGTCCGACCAATGATACTGACATTCCTCCTTCAACCCTGGTCAGAAATAGCATCAATGTCTTCTCAATTGATTCGAGACTTTGGTCCTGCATGCGAAAGGTTGGAGTAAATGCTCTGGGGCACACGGGGAAGTGGGGGTTGGAAAAGGGGCTCCAGATTGATAAGGGGCGATGACGTAAATGGTCACAATGGCAGATTGACAGGGGACGAGTTTGCTAGCAATGGGTCCAGCATGTGATGAAGCCAAGTGGGTAACAGGCCTTGATAGCGCAAGAGGGCATCACATGGTATGCAAATTACGGACAAAAGGCTCGCGAAGGGGGCGAAAGTTACTCTCCCAAGCGAGTTCGGAATTGGACCGACGTTGTTGTTTTGTTACGGCTTGTGACAAGCTAGCAAGGCCTGGACGACATTTGGGTCCATATACCACATGTGGTCCTAACCCATCACGGTGCATCACGGTGCATCTTGTGTGTTTACACCGAGGCATGAGAGACGAAAAGTTGCCATTGCTTAGAAGAATGTCGAGCCTAGGCGGCATTACGAGTCTGTCGCGTCGTCCCCTGTGTTGTTTGATCGCGTCGGCGGCCTAGAATCGGAGGCAGAGTATTGGATGGGATTTGTAAGGGTCGAGGAGGTTGGGTTGGGTTGCGGCATGGGATGATGATAAAGTGACGGCTGTTGGATGGCTTCTCGGCAGGGAGACGTGGTTTGTCTTGACTGAGGGCAGTACAGGCAAGGACGCGGCGATGCAACTGGCTGAAGGTTAGCGTGACTTCATCTTTGGGAGGGATTCGTAGTTATGGTATTCTCAAGGGCCGTAAGTTGACACCCAAAGGATCATTCCGTAGGAGTAGGATATGGCCCCTGGAATCCGTGATCGAACGTCCAAGCAAACGCGTTGCTCCCACGCGTTGCTCCCACGCGTTGCTCCCACGCGTCGAGATTTCGGATATATGTTATTCCATAACAGCCAACCATTCTCTTATCACGTTATCTCGTGCATGTTGTGGTCTCTTATCTTATCGATCATTGGCTGCCAGCCACCTACGACACAAAATATCGCTGCGCTGGCAAGGTTCCAGCGGCAACGCCCCCTTAAAAAGAAGCTCTTACTGTAATGAAGGGATAATTGCCCATATATCAGTTTTTGAAAGTCTCCAGAAGATGGGTCTCGCTGGGTCAAAACCGCGAAATGTGCTTTCTCACCCACCAACAGCAGGTCACGGCAAGGCTTACGCCCTCATCACAGGAGCAACATCAGGCATCGGTCGGAGTTTGGCGGTTGAGTTGTGTCGACGTGGACTCAATGTCATTGTTCACGGACGTGATCCCGTACGATTAGAAGCTCTTATTAAGGACCTTCGAGAGCAGTACCCCTCTCGTGACATCAGGGGTCTTGTGCTTGATGCTGCCACAGCATTCACAGCATCTGGAGAGACTGGACAGGAGGCATGGAACGCTTTATTCTCCATCACCGATCTAAACCTCAAAATCCTGGTCAACAATGTTGGAATCGGTCACAATCCGACTAAAGACTTCATCACCTTTACCGAGCAGACCCCAGCGCAAATCACGCAGCTCATTCAAGTCAACATCTCCTTCATGACGTTCCTCACATATGCACTCTTGCCCACTCTTCAAAGAAATGCCACCACAAACAGCCCGAGTTTCGTCATAAATTCTGGGTCTTTGGCAGAGCTGGGCCTTCCATGGGTGTCTGTATACAGCGGCACAAAAGGATACATCACCGCCTTCAGCAAAGCACTCGACACTGAATTGAAGGGAGAGGGAAAGCACGTGGAAGTTATCTCTGCCCTGATCGGAGACACGGATAGTGATGGGCACAAGGTTGGGACGAGCCTTTTCACGCCCAGCTCCGACAACATGGCAAGCATGATTCTCGACTCAGCAGCTGGAACTGGGGCAGTCGCCAGGGTGCCATACTGGGGGCATCTAATTCAGCTCTGGTTATGCAAACTGCAACCTTATCGGTTACTGCAGAAGGGAATGATCTACAATGTAACAGGGCTGAGAGAGAAGAATGGACTGGTGGCAAAGAAACAGGCTTGACGCAATAATAGACTAAACAGCTTTATTATGAACGACATGATTACATACACCTTTCAAGTAACACAACATGTCCTTCGGCTATCCATCTCTACACGTGTATAGGTTACAGCCACGCGAATACCATACCTGGTAGAATTCAGTGCCCGGGATAAAGACGGTGTCAGACCCCATTTGGGTCAAAGAACACCGCCAACCATACGTAATGTCGTAGAAGCGAGATGCATGAGTGCAGTCCTGGACTGTAGCGCACACGTCGCCGCAGTTTTCTGTGGCCGAGACTGATCGCAGTCCCAAGAACTGTACCTGCGTCCCATCCAATGTACCCTCATCGCGGCAGGGGATATCGGCGATGCATGACGGTTGATGAGGGGGAGGTGGTTGAGACTCGGCGCAGGTCTTGCATTCTCGTGGATAGTAGATGGTTGACTTTGTCTCGTCGATAACAAATGCCGGCGTCTCTCCGTACGTGTTGCATTGGACATTGCCATTTTTCAGTTGGTAATAGATGTACCATGTGCAGTCGAGGTCTGATGTGCACATTGCGGCGCATTCCTCAGCAGTTAGATCATCAGGGTCATCGGAGAGACCCCTGAGGGCGAGGACGTCACCATCAAAGTAGCCTGGATAGCCGCAGCAACCGTTTGGTCCCTCGGTACCTTGGGGTGTTGCGCTCGTTGTGGCTGTGGTAGCGTCGGATGTTGTTGTCGACAGGATCGAAGTTGAGACAGTGGTGGAATCAGTTGTTAGGGAATTAGATTCGCTGGGTGTCGCAGATCCGGTACTAGACTCGCCAGATGTCGTGGTTGGCACAACAGAAATCGTGAGGCTCGTGGAATCCGTAGTCGAGCCCCTGGATTCGGTCGAGGTAGAAGTTGAGATGCTCTCGGTAGCTGAGGTACTAGATTCACCAGATGCCGTTGAATCGGTGGCTAGGGATGTCGTTGTAGATAGGGCAGACGTTGAGACGGTTGTCGGATCAGTAGTCATGGCACTGGATTCACTGGGTGCTGTGGTTGAAGAGCTCAAACCTGAGCCTGGCCGACACAAACCCGCATACGCCCCCATGGGAGAGAGCGTCGCAAGCAGTGTCACAACTCCAAATGCCTTCATGGTTGCTCGTTTGAAGTTTAAGTGAACCCCGCCATAACGACACGGGGATGGGTTGACTGGTGTCCATATATGCTCGCCAAGCAATTTAATAGTTGAAGATCCTGTCTATTTTGGACTTAATGAGATAATTGGAAGACATGCTGCCACCATTTCACTGGCTGGATCGGGTTGAGGTTTCCGAGAAGGAGGACTGAGTCTGCTTCGTTCGACGCTAAGGCTCAAACTATTGAGCGCCATCAGACAGGAACCCCTGACTAAAAGCAGCCCAACGACCAACTTTTGCCAATCCATCTGAGATTATCGATTGCCTCGCGGCGTATGCCCAGTCTCGAACGCTCCGCTCTGTCGACCATCTTCTGGGGAAGCCGAGGAAAAAACAAGACAGCGGGACAGTGATTCATGTTGGCTCATTCTTCCCTAGGTAGGTATGAGAAGAATCACAAACCAATAAATAAAAGAGATCAAATGCTTAGATTAGCTTGTAATATTTTTTTTTTATAGCTTAATTCAGTTTTAAGCTTTACAAACAGTCATCTTTTCTTTGCTGTTATCGTCATGTTCATTTCTCGGCCTACCTACGTGGAAGCTCAAGCATGTGGATTTAGGGACCATTCTGGACTAACACAGTAACATAGGCCGGCCACAAAGCCAAGCCGATTAGTGAATGAGGCAGTTGTAAGTTGGGAGACAAGTTGTTGGTTGATAGACAGGGAGATAGAGAGCCGGGCGCGAGAGCAAAGACAGAGAAGATAGGCGGCAAGAACAACATGATGCGACATAGCGACACGTTGGTTATATTTCTACTATTTGCCTAATCAGATACCCGAACATCACATAACCCCTCCTTTTTGTCTTCACCCGCCCCTTCACCCAAGACGGCGAAATCTTGGCTCGAAAATGTTTAGCCAAGGCCTATCCTTGTGCAGGCCCGCTTCAGCCATGCGCTCAAACAGATCTCTGATACCGTCGTAGGGAAAAAACTCAATGTCCCACGGTGTCCAACTGACGAGCACATGCTCCAAGTTCCGAAACCTTTCCATGCTTCCATACGTTTCCTCCACCACACGATCCAGTTCACGCCGCTGAGAATCGTTCCTCTTCTCATACTCCTTGAGGAAGTAGTCCTTACGCTCTTGGACCATCTCGGGGGGCAATAGGAAGAGGTGGCCATTTGATTCCTCGCTGTTTTGATCACCCGACAGACATATGACACGGAAGCTCCCAACTTCAGGCCAATCTAGCCTGTTATCCGTCCAGGGTGATGGATCGTTGTCGCGCAGCAAAGGAATCAGGTTCCCTTCGAGGAAGTCAATGTTCTGCCAGCATACGTCCTCGGCTTTGACTAGGTAATCGACTAGATTCTGGCCGTTCCACATAGACCCCAATCCGTTGGTGACGCTGAGGAACTCCTTGTAGTCCTCGGGAAGCGTCACTTCAAGTCGTTTCTCTAGGTCTGCAATGTCTGATGAGGAACAGGGAGGCCGTAAAAGACCACTGGCATCTTCAGGCCGAGGTCGGGGCTTCTCTGGCGGGCGGTACGCTGCGAACACGTCGTACGGGCAGTTGTAGAACGTGTTTGCGCTGATGGCGTGAGCCAGCTTCTCAATGCTCTCGCCCTTGTACCGACGCTTTGGCCCATGCTCCAAACGATGCTCAGCCATATGCAGGGCTCGAGTAATTGCTGGCCTGAGTTTCGCCGGATGGATTTGCAGGAGATCGAGAATAGGTCGGCTGGGCACTGTCAAGAGTTTCTTCCAAGCCATGCGTGAGCACGCCAGTTGCTCAACTTGTTCCTCATACTGAAACCTTTCACAGATCCTCTCGAACGTAGTCTGGACCTCTTCTTCCTTCCCCAGCCGCAGGTAGATGTCGAGAGCAATCATGAGCCCGGCCGTACGATACACCTGAACATAGGGATAAGGATAGATGCCTTGGCGCCACCACATGGCCGGTTTGGAGTAACGGACCGTCATAGGTCCGTTGGGGCTCGCCGCATAAGAGAACTCCCCATTCTTCCACATGATATCTGCCTGGGCAACTTGTCCAGCCAACGTGCCATTGTAGTCGGGTAGTACAGTTGCAATCCCTTGATACGCCATGTCCAGTGCCTTCTTGGCCGTCTCTTCCGAGACTTGCCATTCTTCACTGAACCTCTCGAGCCATGGGGTCCGTCCCTCAGCCTCGAGTTCCTCAAGCTTTTTTTCGGTACGTTCTTCGTCGGGTATCCATGAAGGCCATGAAGAGGTCGCTTCCCACGCAAAGTACATGCAGGGTTTGAGGAACGGATATTCCTTACCCAGGACGTCAAAGGGATCGATACCTCGATTCTTCAGAGTTTCGAGGAGCTTGGTAGCGCCTTCGACCTCGCCAAGTACTGCAAAGCCTAAAGCGGTCTCAATAATCCCAGTGGCAGCCTGCTGGAAGAACCGATAGTCGGCAATGGTGGGCTCATCGTCGACATGGCGGAGGAGGAATTCGAACGGGAATTGCTCCGGTTTTGGTCCATCGATATACTCTGCCGCCATGATGAAGAAAATATACCGAGGAAAAGTCGATCAAGTCTCGAACGGGGATCCTCGCCAAGAAAAAGAGAAATTGGGTATTGTCAGAGCGTTCAAAGACTTGAGAGACACTGACGTCACGCGTAAGCAGTAGTTATTGAGTCATGACGTACGACTGCATTATAAGCCCGGTTTATTATTGGCGCACTAGGGAAGAATTTGGTTCTGAAGTGCTGCCTGACGAATTATTGTTTCATGAGCAATTTTTGTGCACAAGAATCCTATGTTGGTCTAGACCACACGTGGAGCAAATTGGAAGTGGAAGCTATTCTGGTCAAAGTTAGAGTTGGTGAACCAACGTCAATTCTATACCCCAGTAGGCTAACCATGACGAATTGGCATTGCCAACCTCTTAGTAGATGGAAGTTTCTCTATAGCGGTAAAAAAAAACTTCACTACAAATATCTTTCAAGTTTGCCAAAGATACCAGAGGATTGCCAGTGTGGCTTTTCTAACCCGCGAACTTGTGTGGGACGGTCTTTGTTTTAGATGCTAATCTGAATTTTGGACGGACTTAGAACACTTTGGAGAAAAGGAGAGGTCAAATATAACCCATTCCATATCATGGAGGCACCTGCTATTCATTACCTATCGCTGGCTAGGCACCTTGGTAGACCTGAACACAACGAGGGCGCACACGTGACCTTGCCTTGGCACCCCCCACACCATCCCCATGTTGAGTCTTCGGCTGACTCCTCACAACTACAGAGACAGCCCGTCACTTGTACTCATTCTACCTCGTCATACACCACTAGAAGATGAAACGGCAAACTGAAAAACTCACACGCCGTGTCAAAATATCTCATGAGACAAGACTAGCAGGGGAACGGGCAACCCCAACAGCAGCGGAATCAGGAATAGCCTCCACGCCAAAAGGACCAGAGCAGGCTGATAACTGTAGGCTTGAATGCCTTCCCCCAGAGGTCCGACGTTATATCCTTTCGATACTGAATCTTTCAAACCTCAGCGCACTTGTCCACGCCTCCCCGATATTTCACCAGCAATACCTTATCGACCGGAGGTACATTCTCTGCAAAAGCCTTGAGGCGACCATTGGTTGTTTGACCTTGGAGGCTTATGCTGTTCATCGCTTATCCGCTCCACGGAATACCTCAGACTTCTTCGAGTGGTATTCATTGAAATACTCGCAGCGTACGGTGTCAATTACCAATGACCTCGCTGAAGGGGTAGCGTCGACTATCGCTGGCTTTTATTTACGTTCAGTCAAACCTGTTGTGGAAGAGTGTGCTCGTCGGATGCTGGATAATCTGGCTAAGAATGCAGACAAAAATCATGGCGGCCAGCAAAGGATTCGACCTTCTCAAACAGAGATGATGCGATTGACCCGAGCTGCATACCGTTTCCAATTACTCTGTCAACTCACCAGCCCCGGGAGGACTTTAAGGTCGTCCACAGAAGAAAATCTGCAGGCTCTCCTCAACATCATAGAGCCCTGGGAGGTTGAGGAGCTTTTCACTTTCTACCAGTTTGCCCTCGACGTTTATGACAAAGTCTTTACCGATATTTACTGGGACCTGCATCCTGACAACCCCAAGTTCGACGACCAAGGTCGGCCTCCGACACCAGACGGCGCTTTCGATCTGGATAGTGGCTGTAAGTTGCGCATAAACCGCAATAATGCTGCATCGACATTGACAGGTAATAGTTGTGCGTGATAACCTGCTAGAAGGGACCACCTTGCGAGGCATGACCTTTCTGCACACGGTTCTCTTTGAAATCAAGGAGCACGAACATTTCGTATCGAATATGCAAAAGCAAATACAAAGCTCATATATCCCGATTAATGGAATGGTTGGAATGTTTGGCGAAACACAGCAGATCATACGGCGACAGGAACAACCATCTACCAGGGATCAAATGGAAGCCGATAGAGTCCCGTTGGTGTTTCTTCGAGACGAGTTGGATCGGCCACCGCGAGCTTGGACAATGATTTGGGGTGATACATATAGTAATCTCTACGGCTTGCATATCCCTGATGAAATGCGATGCTGGGGCTATGTGTTCTGGGATGAGGCGACACTGGAGAGAGCTGGAGGTGCTGAGTTGCTGAGATATCAGTGGGAGGAGTGTTGGGGGGGTTATGATCCTCGAGAGGATTTTGTGTGATTCGAAGAGGGTAGTCTGGAGGAGTAGCTCGACGCATGACGAAAGTGGGATATAGGTGTTAGAGTATATTATGTCTCAGTGGTTGCCTTCCGGAGAGCGATGGAAGACAGATACCGGTAAAGGTCACATTGTTGCAGGCATATGTTTCTTGGGGTGACGTTTGATAATATACACGTATCGTAAGAGCATCTCTAGCTATCAACAATTTGGCCAAATCTTATAGGCCTGGCCAGGTTCACCTCTGCACACTTGTAGAACAACACTTACTCACACCGCCAGCTCTTGGGAGACGTCGAATCACCTCCAATATACACATTGCGTCGTGGCCATCGACAGTGCCTTCTTGAGGCAATCTTCTCCTTGCTCCCTGTCAACGCGTACTGCGTACCCAGAACGGACTCTGGTGCCTTGCCCTTCTCGACCCAGTTCACAATAGCCGCCAGCACGTTGCTCTCTGGCTCGTACGTATCGAGGGTATCCAGGTTGTTTCCAATCTTGTTGGCTCCAGTTCCTCCTCGACAGTGAGCCATGCCCGAGATGCGGAAATACCGGTAAAACTTGTCTAGTTCCTTGGATGACAGTTCCATTGTTCGACTCACGTGATCGTAGTACCGAGCCGAGTTGTCGCTGCTGATGAGAGGATCTTGAAGGCCGTGGAAGTGAATGATCTTGGCTCCTCGATCGCGAACTCGACTTAGGTCACCGTTCCAAGTCTTGACACCGTAGTCGTCCCTTCCAGACAGCTGGACCCAGTCGTTGACGTTGAAAGTCCAAGGATCCCACGATGGGTTCTCGAGAACAACATAGCGCATCCAGTCCAGAAGGTAACCGAAAGGCTGATTAGACACCAATCGGTCCGTCACGTTGCTGCCAGGCTGCAGTCTGGGGTAAACAAGCTCTCCCTCTGGGCCGTACGCAGGTGAGAGAACATCTCTGACAGCAGCAGCTTGCGCGCCCGTCAGACAGGTCTTGCCCTTGCCTTTTCCACAGATAAGAGCCTCGGGTCGGTACTGGCAAAGATCGGGGTCCTCGATGACACCATCCTTGACACCGTCTAGCTCGTCACACTGCTCAAGAATATCATCGTAGACAGCATTCCACTCAGCGGCACCAAGGTAACTTGGAGATCCTGGCTTGCCGAGGACCTTGGGAAGATAGCCAGTCCAGAAAAACAGAGCCGTCATGTCAAAAGCAGGCGCACCTGCAACGATGCCGTCGAAGTCTTCCGGGAACTCTTGAGCCTCCTTGAATCCTTGTCTTCCGCCTGTCGAGCAGCCCAGGTAGTATGACTTCTTGTGTCGAGTGCCGTAAAATGTTTGAACGATCTTCTTGCCGAGGACTGCCTCTAGATGAATGGCACGATATGCATAATCTTCGACAACACCTGGATGCTTGTAGAAGGGCTTTCCTTGGTTTCCATCATGGCCGTTGTTTGTGCCAATGGTCGCAAACCCATGGGAAGAACCGTAGTTGAGATCGTCATACTTGAAGCAGCCTCCCAATCCTCCGTTGCCAACGCCAAGGAATCGACCACTCCAGTCCAAAGGAAGCCAAGCTTCAAAACGAACACTGCTATCTGAGCTCGTGGCGACGTCGAATGAGAGGCGGCAGATATCGGACTTGACAACTTGGGATGTGAGAGTGCAAGTCGGGTCGTAGTTAGGAAAAGTCAAATTTGTGCCAGCTTTGACAAGCTCAGAGAGATGAACCGTGGCATTGGGAAGTTGTACTCTCTCTTTCAAGCCAGCGCAGCCATTAGCGTAGGAGGAGCTTTGACTCGGGGAGGCCCCAACCCTTGGCAGGGCGAGTAAGAGAAACGAAACGAGGGCCGGTGTCCAAGCCATGGCCAAGGTGATGACTTGCAGTCGTTAGAGTTTGAGAGGTAGATGTAGATAGGCGAGAGATCATCAGGGGAAATGGTTCCCAACGTTGAAACTTATAGACAGATAAAAGTACACCGACTTAATAAACCCGCTATAAGTGACCTCGGCCTTACCGTAGTCAAGTTGCCATCGCTTGATCAAACCCCGCAAAGATCTACAAACTTATCCCCGCGGGATCCACGGTGTCTGGGGTAAAGAGGCCGGCAAATGATATCGGCACGGGTCATGACTAGGGGAAAAGGCCATTAGTGGGGTGAGGTTGTATTTCCTTCGACGGATATCTCGTGGATATTCTCATATCCGTCTTTTTAGTCCAGGGCTTTTCTCCGCTCCCCGCATTCACTAAATTAGTGCCAAGGGGTCGGATATCGTATTCGGCAGTAGTTGCTGGACCTATCGTGAATAAACGACGGAGTTGATTATGGACCCTGCAAATGTTTTGGGAATGTGCCTCTATTATTATCGGAACTATCTCGCCGATCTCGAGTTGAGTGTTTGTTTTGACGCTCGCTGACTATGTGTGCATCGGGGCAAGGAGAGTGTGTTTCACATACTATTGGCACGAACCTTATTCTATGGATAAGGCATTTATGGATGCGACAAGGATACTCTTCCTACAGGATAGCTGAATCGAAGAGTCCTCTCGCCAAGGTGGGATCGATCTTCATCCTACTATAGCGTGTGACAAGGCTTGGCAACTCGCACCGTCTATTTCCTCGCATGGGTATCGAGTAAAGGATGCTCCAGTACTGCTAATATGGTATTCACAATGGTGAGGGATGAAACGCATTAGGGCAAGGCAGTAGACAGACAATAATTTCTGCCTCACCACCAACTTAACAGTCTGGCTCTTCGATGTGGGCTAGACGGCGCCATGTTCCGCACACTACTCGACTAAGGCGCAGCACTTCGGATCAACTATTGCCCTTGGATGACTCCTACCGCATTCAGCTAATGCCGCCTGAGTACCTTCAAACCACGTCGACCGCTCTTCCCTCATCACAATGCCTCAGTTCCAGTATCGGGGCTTGGGCGAAGGGGACTAGCCTATCCGGCTGGTTACCATACTTCTAGGCTCTGATAGGCAGCCCGTCTCACTTCAGCTTCATCACACGATAATGGCAGAAGAGACACAGCCCATCTACGAAGCCTTATCCTATGTATGGGGCTCATCAGATGACGGAGTTGCAGTTTCGGTTGCCTACAGCGACGATCCTTACCAGTCAACCTTGGCGGTTGGACAAAATCTCTTTGTCGCACTGCAACATCTCCGACGAGCTGACAAACCTCGAACAGTGTGGATTGACGCCGTCTGCATCAACCAAGAAAACATTGCCGAAAGAAGCAGCCAAGTCCGAAACATGGGCAACGTGTATAGATTGGCGAGCCGCGTGGTGGTTTGGCTCACTCAGGCCAAAAACGACAGTGACTTCATTATGAGTTTGCTGCAAGACGTTGGTGCTCGAATACAACGGGAAACCAATGGTTGGATTCAATACTTGGAGTCCGAGGCATAAAAATCTCGGGCGATACATGCCTTACACTTCCTCCTTTTACGTCCCTGGTTCAAGAGGGTTTGGATTCGACAAGAAATAGGACTGGCAAACGGCGACTCTGTGGTCATGTGTGCCCATATGGTGATGCCGTGGCAACATTTCCGTGAAGTGTTGCGTCAGCTACGCACACAACCTTATGTTGAGCACCTAGGGGAAACGGCAGTGGTACTAGAAGAGACAGGTCACGCCGTCCTGCCAATGTCGACCAAGATTAGTCTTCGGCTGTTCTCTAGGCTCTACCAAGCGAGACCATCACAATGCCTGGATGCCTGGACCCCAAGGATAGGATATATGCAAACCTCAACTTGGCCGAATCGACATATCGCGACAAAGTTAAGGTTGACTACAGCATGTCCACTCTGGACCTCTATCGGCAGGTTGTCCTTGTCGACCTCGAGATGGGAGACCTGTCGATACTTGGTCACTGTGACATTTCAACTCGTCCTTCAGGCTGGCCATCTTGGGTTCCGGACTGGTCAAATCCATTCTGCACGAGGGTCCTAGCTAAGGCAAAGAGTAGTTCTCTTGTGCTCTCAGACGCCGAATGTGTCGGAGACAGCACTTTAAAGACGACAGGCCTAATAATCTCACGCATCGAGTCTCTCCACAAGACTAGGTTCCACCGTGACCGCTCAAACTTCAATGTCGAGCTACGGCGGCTCGCCAAGGCAAAGACCACGGGCTCCTATGTCAACGGCAAAAGTCTCCTGGAGGCGTTTTGCGACACCATTTGCTGTGGTGACTTCAACACGCCCGAGCTCGACAACGACTTTCCAGTCCTTGAGACAACAATGGCATACGTCGAGGCCCTTGTTGGAAATGCCGAGAACCAGTTCAACAAACCTCCTACGGCCTTAGAGTATCATATTCCCCGACATTGCCACGGCCGATCACTTTTTTGGACCGACCATGGGCACCTAGGCCTCTGTCCTGCTGGGAGTCAACCTGGGGACGTCATCGCCGTTTTGCTAGGCTGCGATGCGCCCTTGGCTCTGCGCCTAGATGAATCTGGGGCATATGAAGTTGTAGGAAAGTGCTGTGTTTCTGGCTTTATGGGTGGTGAGGCCATCCTGGGTCGACTTCCACACCGCTTGATGAAGGATTCCAGCGTCGCTGCCTTTCGAAGTAGGATGGAGTGGCTCCATGGTGTTTCATATGAAGCAAGGGACAACAACTACAGAAATCAGGCCGAGGAAAGTAAGTGGCACGCCATTAGCGATAGTGGTAGCGATTGTGACAGGAGTGACGGTGATGACTCCTGGCTCAGAAGCGTCACGCCAGATATGCTCCGCCAATCTGGCCTTGATGTCAAGGTGTTCAAGTTGGTATAGACAGTTGAAATAACTTGAAACATGATTTCTATATTTCTTAGTACTTGGGAATGCTCACACCATACGTCCTTCTATCCTTAAACTTTCTCGAAATACTAAACGGCACGTCCTGCCACAAGGTCTTGTCATCTTGCGGCCATGGCAGAAAGATGCTGAAATCCTTCAGATGTTTCATTTGCATCAACGATGCCAAAGTATCTTTCTCTAGTCCCTTGAACTCTTCCCTCCGGTCCCCAGACGTCCATACAACAATCTTCAGCGTCTTCAAGCTCGACAAGTTAGCCATCTTTGCGCAAAACTCGTTCCAGGCCTGATCGCTGTCAGGCGAGCAGATGAGAATAGAGGGGTCCCAGGCTTGCGGGTGACTGTCATAGTACTGGGTGTAGCCGCGGATAAAGTGCCAACCGACCTCGAGATGCTGTATGGCCGCGACGTGTTGTGGGGGGAGGAATGTGTCTATCGAGGTGAGGGGCGCCTTGTTGTCATTGGAGCCAAAGCCAACGCAGAATGTATTGTGTGAGTAGAGGCATGAGATGGACTCGAGGTAGCTTGTGGCTGTTAGAATACTGCTCATCGAATAGACAGGACTGTTATTTCTTACGCTGCTCTGCAAATCATTGGAACGTGCAGCAGAACGCGCTTCGGCCACCAGTTGAACTCATTCATTTTCTCTGCCTGTACCAGACGCTCCTTCTTGGTGGTGAGGTATAGCTTCTGGCTACCCATGGCGTAACTCCATATCTGGGTGCGAACCTCTGGCGGCAGACGAAACAGAGGTGACTGAGGTTGATCCGTTGGAGTGGCAGAGAACTTGTCTTCCAAAGAGACTTTGAACAGGGGCTTTCCGCTTTCAGGATCGTACAGAGGCCACCAAGGCTCCGGCTCTACAGGCTCGTGTTTCGCAGGGAAGAGTTTCGCGTGCATCTCCTCAATCTCACGCGGGGTGAGAGGTTTTTGCGGGATCTGGGGGCCGTCATGTTCGTAGGGGTTGGGGGCGACAGAGTCTGACGAACCACTGGCAGCGGCCTCTTTCTTGCCTAACAAGCGGCTCAAGAGACCCATGGCGAGAGACGATGGGGCTGCGATGACAGTCCTTGAACTTGGCTCGGATGTATTATCGTGACGAGTGATTTTAGGCAGTGGAGGTCGTAAGCTAGAGTGACTAGTCACGTGGGAAGACTGTGCATGAAGCTATTCAATGAAACGCCCTCTTATTTGCTGCAGCTGATGGTGGCTGATAAGGATCCAAGCGCGAGCTAAGAGGCTTCGATGTTAATATCCTGCCTTGTGACAAACCAGACAAAGGCAAGGCTGAAATTCCCTAACACTATTAAGGTTAGGGGGACCCGAAATTGCTTGCTCTATAAACACCCCGCCCAGGAAGCAAATATGCGGAAATGGTTGCCTATTCCGCTGTCTTGAAAGACAGCCTACACTGCTCATAAAGTCGTGATGCTCTGACATTGAACCCATCTCCATTGCTGTTAAATTGAGGGCCTTATCTATACATCTTTAAATACTCCCGCCAGAATAAACGTACGAAAGAGGTCGCTATGCCAAAAGCTGCTTTACAACACCAGATCCATGCACCTCATCCGCCTTGGTGGCAAACTCCTTAATCTCCTCCCACACACGATCGCCCAACCGCTTCAGCTCATTAGGCGCAACAAATGGGCGCGCATCCTTGGAGATGGCGTCGTCAGTCCACATCTCTCCCCATTCCTCGACCCCCAGGTTCAAACTCGAAATGTAAATGTTTGCGCCTTGCTCAGGCGTCCGCGCTACTGTGCCATTGACAACTCGGGCCATGGCACCTAGTACACCGCTGTTGGCAGAGTGTCGCGATAGCTCCGAGTTTACGGCTCCTGGACAGACAGAGGCTACCAGCACCTTTGGCTTCCCGTTCGCGTCATTGAGCGAGGGGAGCATTGCCAGGTGTCGTTTGCCGTATTCGCACATGAGCTTGGTGCGCGAGTAATGCCATTGCCCTCCCATCATTCCGGGCGGGAAATTCTCCTGCTTTGAAAGCTCACGGAGAGGGTGGTCAAAGTCCACATATGGCGATAGGCTGGACTTCTTCACCAACCACGCGCCCCCTGAGCTGACAATCGTCAGGTGAGGTCTATCGGCAATCGACTCGTTGTGGACCCGAGGGGAAGCAAGAAGTAGGGGCAGGATGAGCAGTGACATGAGCATCGGCGAGATGGCGTTGACTTGTAGACTCGTCTCGTAGCCCGTCTCGGAAACTTGGCTGTAGGAGCCCAATAGAATGCCAGCGCTGAGGATGGCATGGTCGAGATGGTCAGTCGCTTGCGCGAGGTCGCGAGCAAAAGCATAAATGGACTTTGGAGATGTCAATTCGACTGTGAGAGGGATGATTATGGGTGTCGATGATTGAGGAGTCGAGGTGGCTACCAAGTGCTGCTCGATTAGAGCCTTGGTCTTGGCCGCTTTGGCGTCATCCCGAGCAGTGACGATCAACTTGGCTGGACCCTTTGTGGCCAGTTTCTTGGCTGCCTCGAGTCCAATTCCAGTTGATGCTCCAACGAGTAGAACGGTTAGTCCATCGAGGCGAAGGGAGGACGGCTTCGGGGGGTGTAGACGAGCTGTGAGGACCTTGAACATGATGATGGAGGAATTGATGAGGATGATAGACGGTGAAAGAAAGATAAAATTTGTTAAATTTATTTACCTGGGTTTTCACATGCGATTTGAAGAGAAATTTCACTATCAACATAGGCAACTCATTCCGATTCTAGGGATGTAGTTTACAAGCGTCGCGTTCGCTGAGAACATGGCGGGTTCGTTTTGCGGGTTCGGAGCGCGGATACGGGTCACATTTTGGTGATGAATGCGCGGCTTCGTATGCGAATGCGCGGACTCTATGCGAGCGAGACTAGTCGACAGGGGCTGGCAGTTGGTGGAGTGGTGGCTGACTACCTGGGATGATGACGGAACATGAACGGTCACTGTCTTGTGACTAACAGGTGCACTCTGAATAACTTGAGTCAATTTCATATTTGGGTCCTTGACAATATGGGTGTAATGAGTGAATGAGTGCTAGCTATGCTCTACTTCCGATACCACATTCTAGACGTCTTGGTCCTGCGAATCTTCCTCTGCAGTTGAAACATGCCATATATCAAGGCCTCGCAAGTTGGCGGGCATCCAGGCACATAAATATCAACAGGGACAATCCTATCAACCCCGCGAACCACAGAGTAGCTGTAATGATAATACCCGCCCCCGTTGGCGCAGCTGCCCATGCTGATAACCCACCGAGGGTCAGCCATCTGGTCGTACACCTGCCGCAAAGCCGGCGCCATCTTGTTGGTCACCGTCCCAGCTACTATCATAACATCGGCGTGGCGCGGAGATGCCCGGAACATGAAGCCGAAGCGGTCTTGGTCGTATCGTGGTCCAGCGATGTGCATCATCTCGACTGCGCAGCAGGCTAGGCCGAATGTCATGGGCCAGAGGGAACCCTGTCTGGCCCAGTTTGCGATAACATCGAGGTTGGCTCTGTTCAAGGGTTGTGTTGGCGAGGTTCTTGTCTGCTAGGCCAAGGTGAAATGGAACAAGACTTACACTGCGTACTCGGCAACTGACGATGGCTTCTTATTTTCGGACTGAAGTGCCACCTCGACTCTCGGGGGCTTGTTGGAGCTTGTGCTGACTGCCCGCGTCAATGTAAAAGAAGGGGCGGGAACAGCTCTCTGCCCGCTAAGACACGCCCGGCGCAACATGGCAGTCGACATGGTGATGGAAACGCAAAGGATGGCGACGGAGCGACATCTTGTACATATACGTATGCTTTGACAAGGGATTTACCCCAAAGTCTTGTCTCATTCCTCTGGCCCCAATCGGATCCTCGGAATGCCATGGAGCCCGAGTCTCTATAATTATAACCACTCGGGTTTGGTGTCTTGCCCAACTCCGCGGAGTCCGCGCGCACCCACAATCACCCGGTTTCATCCCCGTTTTTCCTCTGTGACTTTCCAATCAAGTGTGTTTGCAAGGCTGTAGCTTAACCATGTTTAAATATTCTGCTTGTGGTTCAATAAAAGATTGGCGGCTCTTTGCTACGGGGTCCGACACATGTGCCACCCGTAGGCAAACGATGTAACCTGACTGAGAACCCGACATACGATGTGCGACCACAGGGAAGAAGATAGTTCGAATCCTTGTCCAGAGAGGAGTTCTTGACGAGGGATGCTGTCGGTGTAGAAAATTACTGGGGCACAAATGCACTCTGCCATGCGGATCTTATAGGAAGGCGATTCCGGTTCAACGTGCGAAGGGTATCGAGGCAACGAGGGACACGGCTCCACATGGTGTCCCTCTGGCCATTCAGCTCATTGTTAAACGAGAATTAGTAAAGCGATGATTAAAGCCGCCAACGGAACTCAGACATGCCAAGACACTTGATCGCCAGGACTGAAGCTTGTTCTGAGGGGCGTCTTCACTGTAAGTTATGGCTCCTGTTCCATCGCTCCTTGCTCTTAAGGACTTCTTGGGCTGTGGCTAGTACCTGAATGTTGGCTTAAGATGATCGAAGTGGTCTACGTGGGATTAAACTCGCTTATTCCTGCCAGGCTGTGAATCCGCGATGATGTTGGATGTTGAAAAGACCTGACGTAATATCATTCCTTCCAGTTGCTCGCAAGTTCGCATGGACTCTGTGAAGCAACAGGCAAGACACCAATAGAGTGCCGAGATAAAATTTGAGTCTTCCTATAGCACGAGCGCAGGTGTAATACTGAGCAGTATGCCCGTTTGCCCCAGCACCCTTTGGCATAGTGACCTATTTTGTCTCGCGTATAAGCTTGACTAATTTGGGACTTCATCCGTAGCTGAGCTTCTTTCCTCCTTGGCAGCATTGGCAGAGAGCATCAACTGCCGTAGGGTAATTGGCACACTATTCGTAGGCTGTGAGAGTTAGATATTAGACTTCTCTTGGGGTACAGGGGCCTAAAAACCAAGTTAGAGTCTATGACTTAGAGAGGCTACTGTACTCATCCTAATATGATAGCGGGCAGTAAATTTCAAACCGGATATAGACATGACTTGAAGTGCACACAAGGCTCTAGTAGTCTATTAAATACACTGCAAAGATAATGCTGATATCCCTATAGAAAAAGAAGCCAACTATGTACTGGTATCTAGCTTAAAGTTGATAAAGAGTATTTTATGTAGTCAGCAGCCAAGAGCAATCCCATGTCGTATCTAGACCTCGTCTACTCTCCACTCCATGGGCGCGTATCCATTCCCATCTCCCACGCAGATATACACATAATAGCCTGGGCCACCAATAGTGGTATAAAACCGATTCCATCTCTCACCACTTGTCCCACGAGTGCAAACTGCCACAGGATCTTGACCATCGTACTCCAACACACAGGCGGGAGCGGGTACTGAGCAGACAAACTGGCCCTGAACGGGTTTCTCACACTCGAGGTAGGCCAGGGTGCCTCCTCGGGTATCACAGTAGGCAATTGGGCCAGGAGTGTTGTCGCTATAGTACTCGATGCATACGTACTGGCCATTGTCAGTGCGGAGATAGCCCGTGTCAGGCTCAACTGAGAATTGGACAGTTCGGTGGTAGGAAAGTTGAGGGTTGGGCTTGAATATGGCGTAGCCTCAAGTCTCCCGAAAAGCGCTTAGAAGCTCGCCATCGAGATCGGCACCACTTGCGACGACGTTGAAAGTAGCGATGGGTTCAGGTGCTGCTGAAGTTGACGAGGTTGCAGCAGAGGTAATAGTTGACACTGATATGGTTGTAGAAGTAATCGCACTTGTTGTCGAGATGCTCGCAGTTGTGGAGGTGTCGGCAGTGGCGCTGGTAGTAGAGAGAACAGAGGTTGTCTCGGTAGAGGAGGCGCTCGCAGTCGACGTAGTGAGCCTGTCAGTCGATGATGTAGTTACAGAGGAAGCAATAAGCTGAGCGGGCCGAAGATGTCGTCGGCACGGACACGGAATCTGAGACTCGGTGAGTTAGTCTAGTTACCACTATCTTGGAGATTACCTGTAGCGGACGGCTCAGCACTCGCCGGAATTGGGTGGCCGGCATACGCTGGCAGCACCAGAGTCGGCGCCCAGGAGGCAGACGGTCAGTGAAAGGAAGACTGTGGAACGCATCTTGAAACTTGGCCACCAAGTGTGAGACGAAATAAGAGACAAAAACTAGAAGTGGTGCCTAGTCTATTTATTTGAAGGCGATCGAGATGTCTAATTGCAGTGGAGAGGGTAGAATCAACAGTTCCTGTTGTGCCCCAAATCAGCAGAGTCTACAGATCAATAGTGGGCGGAGCTGATTCTTTGCGAGGACTAGCTTGGTGGTAGACTCCACGTCTTGGGCTGGAACGTGGTCGACCTTTCTTGCTTGCCAAGTCAAGGCCTCGCAATTGGCCGAGCTCCTTTTGACTACTCATTGCCCTCAGTGTTTCTTTCTTTCCCTTCACTTGAGGCTGCCTGTGATTGACTCTGACTTTTACAATGATAGCCAACGATCAAGGCCACGACGCCCTCATCAACCAATATGACTATCAGAGGACTGCAATGCCAGCAGTCACACTTTGAGTTCCCTATGATGCAAAAGCCTTGTATTGTTTGACGCGAAACGAGCGAATCTTAGCTAAGTATCTAAACCTGAAGAGTTTTCTAAAACCGAAACTGGCCAATGCAGCCAAGATGCCCAATGTGCCCCCAGATGAGCTGTGATGGCTTTGATCAAGTACTCTCCACCATCACCAAGAACCCATGCGTCTCTATTCCAGTGCAAGAGAACGGCGTAAAATGCCAAAATAACGAGTGCTTCTGGCTGTCGCTGGCTCAGAAGATCGATATACTCTTCGTTCAACGTGACGCAAAACATGAGCGCAGCATCAAACCGGCGGCCTCGCAACCGTAAGCTGTGATGAATAGAAAACGCTTGTTGTAACATGGATATGGTTTCCCGATACGCGTCAACAGATGCCGAACCAAGACCAGACTCGTCAATCATCCTGGATAGTGGCTCCGTCTCTCCTGTTGAGTGGCCCCCAGGCGGGATGGCATCCTCGACGCGTTGCAGAAAGTCTCCGATCCCTGATTTCTTAATCATACTCCATGACTGTCCTGTCACTGCTCGGACACCTCGTTGTATAGACAAGTATCTGACAAATCTATCGAGGACGGCGCCCAAGTGCTCTCGTGGGCCCTGAAGGGTATCGCAGAGGACATGGACTCCAAGCAAAGATGAAAAGAGAAACATGGGCACGCATGTTTCTTCCGAGATTTCGTCTCTCGCCTCGTTGAACAATGCTACCGCTCTAGTCTGGAGGGCCGTGGCTTGTTGAAGATGCCTTACTTGGGTCGTATCGCTTTTGCTGAGATGGAGAGCCCCGATGGCGAGGATTTGGTTCATGAGATATGGACATGTCAAGGCATATCCCATGATGTCGTTGACAAGGGTGTGGCCGAAAGACTCACCCAACAATATGTCGGGAATGCTTGTTTCGATGTGGTGTAGGAGAGCTAGGTGGTCGAGAGTAAACAAGTCACCCCTTTCCAATGCAGCGTTGTAAGTGCTTGGAATACCCTCAAAGGATCTATCACTGGAAGGATTCGACGTTGGGGTGATAGCCGAGAGAAGAGTCGGGGGAATGAGACCAGGGATGTCACTGCTAGGGGTCCCATATGCAGGATCACAGCTGGCCGGAGACGTCTGTGTATCGGGACATGTTTCTTGCAGAAGTGGCGACAAGTCAGAAGCGGCATAGGCGCATTGGCGATTCGATATTTTGCAGTTCAGACAGATCGGCCTAGACTCATCACACTTCATGTGCCTTTGCTTGCAGACTGTGCAGCCATTACGCGACTTGCGATGCGCCCGACGGGGCTTTACTGACTCTGACCTATCAGCGGCTTTCTTTTTCTGGCGAACCATGGTAGGCGATCGATGTAGTAGTAGTTCGGTGAACGAGGAAAGAAAGAGGCATGGCAATGGAGGGAGGAAAATACGAGGAGGACATCAAGATCAAGCAAGATCAAAGATGAAGGGGAATACTCGTATTTATCGCCCCAGCCGAGGCCCATGGCACGTGCACTAGCCTCAATCACTCTGAGCCATTCCATATTTAGTCTAGCTGTCAACCTTGGCATTGACTAGACCGAGATGTGATTGGTGGCTGTGTTTGGTGTGAATACGGATACTGGTATTCGTATTCCCTCAACATGCAAAAGCAGGAGAATTGCGCAGCATGAGGAGGATTATCAGGGGCTTTGAGACTCGTGCAGAATGTGTTTACGCGTCCTCAGATTCAGTTGAGACAAAGATCTTTCATCTTCAGTATCTATATATCCTACTTGTTTGCACCATATGCCTTCAATCTGGTATTCACTCAGACTCACCAATTCGTCCTTCGCAGATCGAATAATAGCCTCCTCTCTGGCTCGATTTCCTTCACAAACGCAATAACTTCTTCTGTCACGACAAGCATCTGCCTCTACTTCTCGGCCTCTAGTCGTTCCCAACCCTCGACAATATCTAACCACGAGAATCGAGCCCCGAACCGAACCGATCCTACAATGTCTACAGAAGGTCTTATGGAACCCGTTCCCGGGGTTGAGCCTACGAAAGGTGGCATCTACCTTTGGCGATACGTCCCTAGCGTGGCAGCCGCCGCCATATTTCTCGTGCTCTTCATGGGCTCATTCCTCTACACGTCTTGGAAAATTTGGAGGACACGTGCCAATTTTTGCATCGTCTTTGCTGTGGGATGCTTCAGTAAGTTTGGTCGAGATACTCTATCCACGAAGTGTCGATACTAACTGATGATAGTGGAAATGGTCGGATATGGTGTTCGCGCGGGTGCTCGAAACAAGACCGGGCGGCTTATGCCCTTCTGCATCCAAAACATGTTCATCTTGGTCGCCCCAGCCCTCTTCGCCGCGAGCATCTACATGACCCTTGGTAGAATCATCAGGAGCATACGAGCCGAAAGACACTCCATGATCAAGCCGTCTAAGCTAACAAAGATCTTTGTCTTTGGCGACGTCTTCTCTTTTATGGTTCAAGGTGGCGGTGCAGGAATGTCGGTCGTCCAGAACCAAAGCGTTGCCAAGTGGGCCGAGAGGATCGTCATTATTGGCCTTCTGATCCAGATCATCGCTTTCGGACTGTTTTGCGTCGTGTCTGTTGTCTTTCACAGGAGAATGAAGCGCGCTCCCACGGCAGCGTCAGTTGGAAGCCTTGTTCCATGGGAGTCGACTCTGTACATGCTCTACGGCGTGAGCATTCTCATCATGATCCGATCCATCTTTCGAGTCGTAGAGTATGCCCAGGGCTACACAGGCTATGCTCTCTCCCATGAGTGGACGTTGTACGTCTTTGACGCTTTGTTGATGTGGATTGTTACCGTCATCTTTGCTTGGAGATTTCCGAGCCAGCTTGATGTTGGGCTTTCAAGCAGTTCAGAAGACGTGGGGCTGAACTACTCTCCTCAGAAGTAGAGGGCTTTTGGCATTTTTTTTCTGCCAAGATATTGGGAAATATCCGGTGGAAGCTATTGAGATGGAATAGGACCCCTGGGTTGGGTCCTCTGTGGCTTTGATGTATTTACGTGCCGATCTTTATAATTAGAATTTTCTATGTAAACTTTCACTGCATTACTAATCAAACTGACTCGGGCTATCCCCGCCACTTCTTTTCTTTCAATCAACCTCTTCCTTTTCAGCCTCAGAACCTCACCTCCTTGAGCACCATGCCACCATTGAGTATCCGCAAATCACGGACTGGCTGTCGCAACTGCAAGAACCGGCATATAAAATGTGACGAGACCACCCCTTCCTGTATCAACTGTACCACTACTCGCCGTCATTGCTCGTACCTTGGCCTTGTTGCTAGGACAGGTGCCTTTCCTCAACGACAGCCGACACGGCCTCGTCTAGCCCAAGCAGGCATCTCCCCAGTGTCGACTGCGATAGCATCACTGCCAAGCCAAAATCAGACCTTCACTATACAAGACATTTCCCTCCTTCACCACTTTGGGGATGGGTTTGTGGAGTGCATGCTTAGCTATCATCCCTCAGCAGAGAGTCTTTTGAGATTGGCATCCAAGCATGCCCTAGAAGCTCCCTATTTGCTCAACCAAGTCCTTGCCATCTCAGCAGCTCATCTTGGTTCAGTCAGAAGCAACAACCAGTCTTATAGCAGAGATGCTACTATCTGGCAGACCCGTGCCTTGAACCGTTTCAATACTATGGACCCAAACGCCCATGATGGCCAGGACTGGGTTTCCACCTTTTTCTTCTCCATTTTCTTAAGCCATCAAGCTCTTTTAGAGCTCTCATCCGCCAGAGCCGATAATGCGACCTTGTTGGCGTCTTTTATAGGCTGCCTAGGCCTGCATAGAGGGATACACGCCATCACCTCTGGATATTGGCCATTTGTCGAGCCCCAGCTGTCGCCGCACCTTGATGTAACCTTTGTGAGGACGATCGGAGCCTTTCAGCCACAAGACCTCAAGGACTATAGTCAAAGAGATGTCCTTGAAAGGAGTGGCGATTTTCATGACTTGTTCGAGCGTCTTGATACCATTAACTCCAATCATGACGGCCTATCTGATGTCCTCCGTCAAGCGGTTAACTCGCTCCAGAGAGTACTCAATGTTTCACGCTCAGATACGTCACGACGTGTTCGTGCTATCCTATCTTGGATGGTGCTTGTCACTCAGGATTTCGCCAAGCTGTTGGAGAAACAGCAGCCAGAAGCGCTTATTGTTCTCGCACACTATGGGGTCGCTCTTGATGACATAAGGGAATACTGGGCTGTCCGCGATACGGGACAGTGTATAATAAGATCAGTGGTCCAGAGCCTGGACGAGGAGTGGCATACGTGGCTCTCGTGGCCGATCCAGAAATTGGCTGAAGCTGAGGGGAGGAGTCTAGCTAGTAATTAATCCGGCGAAAGTCTGGGCACGCTGACAAGGTTGCTTGTCATTGCCCACATGCAAAGAGATGTTGAGAAGACATAGGGATCTACAGACTAATGTAAGAAAGATCCCGGAATTGGAGAAGTTTAGGGTTACGGGCCTGGTGTTACGATACTATGGGGCACAGCCGGGAACGAAGGAATGCCCCCGTCTGAATAGATGAAGACTTGAAGATAATGGGATAATGAATGTTCCTAACGCGTTGCGCAATGTATGTAATGGCCTTTATCCCACCTTTGCCCTAATATTAAACTCTTGTATGATTTTGGTTGTTGAGACTCCTGAGGATGTCCAACTGGCTCGGCGTGAAGACGTCAACGGCCACCAATGCCAAAACACAGCCATCACCGCAAACATCGGCAGTGCGTCAAAGAGATAGAGAGGCCATTCGTGAGAAAGAAGATATCCATCATTGCCCATGACGAATTCTGCCACTCGAAAGATTGAACGACCCATGATAAGCACACTGACGATATAGAGCATCCAAATCGTAGGCTCCCACTCGAACCCACCAGCCAAGGTATGCTTGCTCACCGGATCTCCATGCATTCGAATGTGGAACATGGTGACGGTGATGATGAACAGCCCAAAGATGATGATCTGGATCAGTAAACCCCCTATCACGATCTTCTCCGCCATCTTGGCAAAGTCATCCATAACCATCATACCGGCGCCGCCTCCTTGGACCATCAACGAGAGGACATCGCCAATTACAAAGATTTTGGTGAGCCACTTTAAGCTAATGGTAGAATGGCGCTCGCCATTGGTAATGCGAATGAGTCGACCGAGCGTCATATAAATCGAGGCCGCGAAAAGGACGGGGGCAAGAAGAATTAGGGTATTCTGAATGACATAGGGCATCAGCTGGCCAGTTTTCTTTCTTGCAACGCCTCGGGTAGCGAATCCGATGACCTCCACTATAAGACTCCGTTGTAAGCCATCCATCCGCAAGGATGTGTGTCAGATATACGCACTCATTCCGCCAATGGGAAACGGTATGGCAAACCAACTTCGGTTTTTGGAGAGCCGCATGGTATGGGCTATGGTGGCGATGCCGAACAAGGCAGCAGAAATAGCTGCACCCTCGAGCGACGGCAGGTATTTCCAAAGATAATAATTACCCTTGTAGGGTTCGAGAGTTGCCATTTTTGGGGGACGCGAGAGAGAATGAAGAGGATGCAAATTTTGTAGTTGGCTTTGGAACGAAGGAGTGGCAGAAGGAATAGCAAAATGAATGACGAAAGGCTGAAAAGAAGTGAATGACATGGAATAGTCGACATTACAAGATGTGACAGGCAATCTATTATAGATAAAAAAGACTACCATGTTTGAAATGAGCATTGTTGGTCTCTGAGCTCAGCCATGTTCCGCTGCTCAGTTGGCCCACAAACTCAGGAGGCGTGAATACGAGTATCCGCACTTCCAACACTGGTCCCTAATTATAGCGTCGAGACATGTGTAACGCATCAGACCTGATCCACATAGGGCAAGAAAGACAAGTCTTGGCCCGAGCTGATCGTCTCTCAATAAAATGGATGCTGCGACGAGAGTACAGCTTTCATCAAGCACTGGCGAACACGCGTATCCGTGGTTGAAGGTCACGAGTATTATCAACAGTTTGAGGTGACGTATGTGCCTGAATACTCGTGCCCCCTGAAAGAAATTTCCCGATGCATGGCACCTAGCAATAGACACTTGTAGATCAAAAGAGGACCGCGTCATTTCATTTGGAATAAACACCATAAAAGCATCTCGTTCCTGCATGAACGGACAGTTGCATTTTCCCTATCGCCTTGCATCTCATCAGCCAATACCTGACCATGGCTTTGCTCTGCTCCCCAGACGCCATTGCGGCACCGAAATTCTTTGGCGGCCATATTCTGAACTTCGAAGCGAATTTGGTCGAAAACTACAACTCGACAGCCGTGTCCCTGCTTTACTATGGCCACCCGACGGTCAAAGTTGAAAACGCGAGCTTCTGCAACATCACGGTGACCTACACGCACCCCGGCCAAAATGACACCATTCATGTCGAGACGTGGCTGCCTCTGGACAATTACAACGGCAGGCTCCAGTCCATTGGCGGCGGCGGTTGGGTAGCTGGTCGATATCCGCCCACTTACACTGCCATGAGTGGTGCTATTGGGGAAGGCTATGCTACCAGCACCACGGATGCTGGCTTGAAGATGCAGCCAGACATGCAGCCAGACAGTTGGGCATTGGCCAGCGAGGGTAACCCGAACCTCTACGCTCTCAACAACCTCGGATCTGTGTCTCTCAATGACCAGGTAGGCGGGCTGACAATTCTTTTCGAGTCGTACTGACATGACTAGGCTACCATTGCAAAGCAATTGATCAAGAACTTCTATGGCCAGGGACCAGAGTACTCGTACTGGAATGGTTGCTCCCAGGGCGGTAGACAGGGCATGATGCTTGCGCAGAGGTTCCCCAATGCCTATGACGGTATCCATGCTAGTGCTCCGGCCATTTACTGGAACCAGCTGTTTGGGTCGGCCTTTTGGGCGCAGTTCCTCATGAACTACATGGAATACTTTCCGTATCCTTGCGAGATCAAGGCCATCACTGATGCCGCAGTCGAGGCTTGTGACAGGCTTGATGGTGTTATCGACGGCATCATCGCCGACGAAGCCTCTTGTCGTTTTGACCCTCTCTCGGTTGCTGGGACATCTTTCAACTGTTCTGATACTGGTAAGAAGATGAAAATCTCCAAAGAGGCCGCTATCTTGGCCAAAGCGACATGGGATGGACCAAGGACCAAGGACGGCAAATTCCTCTGGTACGGCCCCAATATCGGTAGCCAGCTGAGTGGATCTACCACGGCGTTGACCAACGATATTGGCCTTGCCATGACTGAATGTTCGAATGGCACATGCACTGGAGTGCCTGTGGGACTTGGCGAAGTTTGGTGGAAATACTACCTCAAGTCTGATCCCGACTGGTCTTACAAGAGCATGACGCACGAGGAATACGAATCCTACTTTCGTTCCGCGACACAGCGTTACGACTCCATCATTGGGACGAGTGATCCTGATCTGAGTGCTTTCCATAAGGCTGGAGGAAAGCTACTTGGTTATCACGGCATGGTGAGAGAAGCCCGTCATTTCACCAACACATTCGAACTAACTCGGTACAGAGCGATCAGATCATTCCCGTCAAAGACACAGAGCACTACTACGATCAAGTTACCAGCAAGGCACCCAAGGTTCACGATTTCTACCGGATCTTTGAGGTTCCAGGCCTCCTGCACTGCTCCGGCGGCCCGGGAGGTCAGCCCAGCAACACATTCGACGCCCTCAGAGCTTGGGTCGAGAACGGCACAGTCCCAAACACTCTTGAGCACCACTATGTTGACGTTGACGGAGAGAAGCAAAACCGGTTGCTCTGTCCGTATCCGAAGAAGGCTCAGCTCAAGCGAAAGGCCAAAGGGAAGAAGGCTGTGGAGAGCGACGACTTTCAGTGCGTCGAACCGTGACTTCTGGGCTGAGAAAGCATGAGTATGTGCTGCGATGGATATTGCTTTCGACTTTCATTCTTGTACTGTATCTAGTATTTGCTCTTCTTAAGCCGTATTCCAGTCTCAAGGAACCATTAGACTCGCATATCTTGAGTGGAATTTACACCCTGTTCTATAAATCCAACCGTCCTAATCTTTCTATAATTCTAATTTTTCAATGACATATGTCAGACACATGATCAAATAACACACTAAAAGACACACGGCAACATCAAAACCGAATGCTGCAAAACACCGTAAAACTTTTTTTACAAGCATGCCTAGTCATATTAGGCGTGAATGCCTTGTTGTCCTCGTCTCAAATTTCACTGGGCGCATCGTCACAATTGTGATTCTTTCTCTTCTATCCAAGACCTCGCATGCGCACATGATTAGCTTATGGCGACTATGGAACGAGCAGGGGCGAGACAACTTCACAGGCACCTTTTAGTTTGAATTTCACACCACCTCTGAGGAGAGGATGCCCACGCCACGAAGAATTTGGTCAATTTACATTAAACTCGCTCGGGCATTGATGCGCGACTAACCGCATTAACTCCTCCGCTTGGATAGTTCGATTAATCCATATTTGTCTCCCAGAGTTGAGCAAGTGGACCGCCGACCCCTTAACTCCGCGTCCACGGGTCGGGGTTTAACTCAACCCGCGGCCACCGGCCAATACGGCATGTTCCCACCTTGGTTGATCGACTTGCTTGTCTAGGCCATTGATCCATGGGTTGGAGAGGCCATGATCACTACCCACTCCATCTACCTTGCTCATCTTCGGCCCTTCTTCTGCCAAGACGGAGCATGATGGGGATGACGAAGACGATGACATGGAAAGAGTAGCACTATATAGTCTTTGTCGCCAGCAGCCACTCCCAATCTTCATCATTCAACACCTAGCTTCCGTTTCATCTTCTACATCTCCAACATCGACACATTTACTCGTCATGCGTTTCTCGTCGCTGCCCATTGCCGCAGTCATGGTGTATCTAGGCCAGACTGCGTCTTGTTCTCTCGCCTGCAAAACTCTTCCCGAGCTTCCAGAGTCAATCTCGGAGTCGCCTGAAGCTTTGCTCCGTCTTCAAGGCAAAACGACTGCCATATGGGCTCAAGCATACGCTGACAAGGATCTGGAAACTCTCCTCTCTTACGTTGTCGACCCCTACATTCAGCACAATCCCCTCGCGCCTTCTGGAAAAGCAATTGCCCAGGCCGGGATGACCCAGATCTTTGCCATCCCGGGCCTCATCAACAACGTCACCCGCGTCATCTCTGATCTCGACTACGTTGCTCTTCACGTTCACCGGATTCAGCCCAACACAACCGACAAGGCCATTGTTGACATTTTCCGTCTCAATGGCACCTGCATCACGGAGCATTGGGATGTGCAACAGATCATGATCCCAAGCACGACGAACCCGCTGGCTTACTTCTAACCTGGTCAGCAAAATATCATGGCTACCTTCTGTGTTTTATTGGGAAACTGGATGATACTTGGATAGTCAAGGAGGTATGTCATGAGTTGGTGAGCGTGCGGCATAACTGGACTTTAGGCGTGGTTAAGCGGTGGACGTGACTTTCTTATTCTGATTATTGGGCATTCCAGTTCCATTCCGTAGAGGTAAACAATCTTGGGACTTGTAGAACTGAAGGCATTTTTGAATCAAACATACGTTTCACCCAGTCCTTTTACCAACCGATCCAACAAAATGTGAGCAAGTCTGTATTGTTATGTCCGGTTTGCCTACTACAATATCGAGTACACACGTCAACAGTAGAAGAGACGATAAATGACACACGGACTTTCTTGGCCACTTTTACAACTCAAAAAATGCGGTCACTTGGCGCGTCTGTCAAGTCAGTGATGAATCGGTCGGGGAAATGTTTTGGCCCGAAACCCGCAAAAGTTGTCGGTATGAGACATTAGGCGGACTTGGCCAAACCATCACAAGTGGGTTCGGTTGAATGGCAAGGCTCTGAATTAGGTTTAATGAAGACCGTTTCGATGTGAAGGCCCAAGTTGTCCAATCATCGCCTGTTAAACCCGCGGAACGAGAGCGATACCATTCGTCAGTTCCAAAACCAGCTCCGCAACTCTAATAAATGGAGAGACAGGGGTTGTGTCATTGAGCCCTCAGCATGGCGTGTACTCGTGCAACAAATGGCAAAGTGTTTCAATAATGGCTCCTCAGATGACAACCTCGGTGGTGCCGGAGCTCAGGCGTTATACGTTGGAGTCTTGGCCCGTATATATTCATGTCTGCCTCGGATGTTGCCCGCGACATGCCCTCCCTGGTCTTCTTTTTCATTCGCACCCATCACTCAATCAACACATCGGTATGGCTTCCATAAAGAACGTTGCTATCATCGGGGTATGTTCATTGAATACTTGTCCAAGCATTGGCTAACCGGAAAAGGCCACTGGAAACCTTGGCCCACACATCACAAGGGCCCTTGTTGATCATGGATTCAAGGTTACTGCTTTGACCCGCGCCTCTTCGTCGTCTGTTCCACCCGCAGATGTTGAGGTCAAAAGGGTCAATTTTGAGTCCCAAGATTCAATCTTCGAGGCTTTAAGTGGACAAGACGCAGTCATATCAACCATTGGCACACTTGCTGTTCCGGCACAATTAATGTTGATCGATGCCGCTGTCAGTGCTAATGTCAAGCGCTTCATCCCGTCCGAGTTCGGAGTTGATACTCGGTTGGTGGCAGGGACAAAGCTTGAGCCCCTTCTTGCAGGAAAGATCAAGGTCGTTGAGTATTTGAAGCAGAAGGCTCAGCAGCATGCCACTTTTTCCTGGACTGCACTGGCCACTGGGTCGCTTTTCGAGTTTGTACGCCGCTCCGCTCATCCCAATGTTAGATATCAAGCTAAACCTCTCTTGAATGTTTAGGGTTTGCTCCGTGGTACCTTTGGGTTCGACCTCGTCAGAAAACATGTCACGATCTTCGACTCGGGGGATGCGCTCTTCTCCCCCACTACCTTCAACCTCGTCGGACAAGCTGTTGCGGCTATTCTCTCTAAGGAAGAGCAAACAAAGAACCAGTACCTGGCCATTTCATCTTTCACAACCTCTCAAAACCAGCTGTTGAAGATACTTGAAGAACAGACGGGAGAGGAATGGGCCAAGGGACACGTCTCTACCAGCGCTTTGGAGAAGATAGGATTGGAGAAGCTTGGTCAGAAAAACCCTCTCGGAGTTTTAGATCTCATGAAGGCTTTTCAGTTCCAGGATGGCCAAAACAGAGCGTTGAGAGAAGAGATTAATGATGCCAAGGCTCTCGGTTTGTCATCTGAAGATGTTTTGTCTCTAGTCAAATCCTTGATCTAAATCTGTGACCCACTAGGTTACAATCAATAAACTTAAATGTTCCTTAGGCGGACTAAACGCGTATCTCCAAAGTATGGACAAGGGAGCGATGCGCTCATTCCCCGGCACACCGAGAAACCTTGGCCACAGCAATGCGCTTTAGTTGACAGATGATATCAGGGGCTGTGAGCCCATAGCGGAGATCATCGGGGAAATTACTTGAATAGTTTTAGCACAAACGCCGGTCAACGGTACTCTTCGCGATTTATGAGCCGTATGCGCCTCGGAGGGTAATTTACGCCGACCCAAACTCCGCTCCGCTCCATCCACCCTTCAGGACCGGCCTTTAAAGCTTCCAAGCTCGGGACCTCAAGCCTTCACAAGCTTGCAGTCACTCACGTTGTTATACGGCATTCAAAATCGACAAAATAAATTACGCAATGGCTACCATGATGCAAATATGGCAATATTCCAGCCCCGTTGAGAAAATCGAGGACTCTTTGGCCATCAAGGACCAAGTTCCTGTTCCTTCACGAGCCTCTTTAGCCAAAGATGAAATGCTCATCAAAGTCCTCACCGCTTCCATCAACCCGGTTGACTACAAGCTACCCGAGTCGGGCATCATTGGAAGGATCATGATTCCCAACCCTGCAACACCAGGGCTCGACTTTTGTGGCCGTGTTGTCGGCAAACATTCCTCGATAACCGGATTTGAAGAAGGCCAGTTCGTATTTGGAAGCTTTGCAGCTCATAAGCAGCTGGGAACACTGGCACAGTATACGGTTGTCTCTGCAGCCTGCTGCGCGCTGCTTCCAGAGGGTATCGATCCAGATGATGGGGCTGCTGTGGGAACGGCAGCAACCACAGCCTATCAATCTTTGATGCCTGATAAGCTACCGCCAGCTGCAAACGTCTTCATAAATGGAGGCAGCGGTGGTGTTGGGACATGGTCTATTCAGCTTGCCAAAGCCATGGGCGCCAAAGTCACAACGACCTGCTCAACAAAAAACTTGGATCTATGCCAACGCCTTGGCGCCGACCACATCATTGACTACACCAAGACTGATGTTGTCAAATTCCTGAAGGATCAAGGTGCTGTCTATGACCTTGTGATCGACAACGTGGGGAATCGACCAGATCTTTACGACAACAGCCACCTGATGCTCAAGGCCGGTGGAACATTTGTTCAAGTTGGTGTTGGGGAGTCCATGTCACTGAAGGGCATTGCATCTACCATGAAGAAACAGATCTGGCCGTTTGGAACTCCTCGCTTTTATTTTGTCAACATGAAAAACTCGGCCGAGTTTTTCCAGGTCATTGGTCGGTGGATGGCTGAAGGCAAGGTGAAGCCGGTGATCGCCGCTCAGTTTGATTGGAAGGATGTTCCGCAAGCTTTCCGACAGCTACGGGAAGGTCGTTCTCCTGGAAAGATTGTGGTCAATGTTAGTCAAGATTCGTAGGCTTGACAACCTTGGAGAGTCTGGTGGTTGAAGTCGGCTTCATAATCACTGTGGATGTTTTGATACTGGATGCGATGTAATTAATACTTCAATGTAGCTTTCTGATAACTGCGTCACTACAGCCACTCAGATGGTCCAAATGTCTCTCCCATGGGAACAGTATCCAGAGGCACACCCATTCCATCCGCGGTCGTGTCCTGAATGGAGTTTCCCCACCAGCGGAGGGACACACCTGGGTAAGTAAGGCAGAAGAAGACGAGAAAAGTGGTGATCGCCAGAGCGCTGTCCAGGGACGATGAAAGAAGGTAGTTGTACTTTGTCCACCAGGCGTGATAGCGTCGCTTGATCAACATGTTGAAGGCGAGTCCGACAAGGCCCCAAGAAATACAGTTGGCAGCGGTCGCGGGTGGGATGGAAGATGTCGACGCAAAGATGACGGGAGTGTGAGTCTAGAATTCGTCAGTTTCTCTTAGCGTATGGCATGTGTGATGATGTTACTTACATGCTGGAGAAGCTTGTTCTTTGGGAATCGTCGACCTGCCAGATACACAATAACTGGCAAAACAGCTCCGATCAAGAAGAACCAGAGCATGCTGTTGTACATGGAGCCTGACTTGAAGAGCTTCGTTGGTCCAATCAGTCCCCAGAACACGGCATTGGCAGCATATCCATTTGCCAAGGGACAGCGGAACTGGTTCATTGTTAGCTAGGGACTAGGAAAAGGCAATGTTCACTCACGTCGTTAACAGCTTCAGGAGTGCAAATGCCTTCGACATTGGCCATTGCCCACAGGTTGACACCTGTTTGGACTAGCCACGAGATTAGAATCGAGAGTATTTGAGCGGTAAAGGTAATTCTAGGAGGCTATAGCAGTGTGTCAGCAAAGACGAGAGATAGGAGGCGCGAAATGTGAAGCAGCGAGATGACGTACAATCTTCATGTAGTAGCCCATCTTCATAGACTGGATGTATCCAAGGCCTTGAAATGTGCACACCAGGGTAAAAACTTTGAAGACAACGTTGTTCATCATGTTTCCTGGCCAGATGAAGCCTCCAATCAGTGCAGCCAAGACGCCTGTGTTAACAGTAATGTTGCAGGTGGCCTTCATAAGACCAATTGGAATCAGCAGCACAATGTTCAACAAGATACTGATGATGAGTCCCCACCAAGGAAGTTGTGTGTTCTCGACGTATAGAAAGGCCATGCTGATACCAATCAGGGCTGCAAAGACACCTCCATACCACCAGATAGGAACTGGCTTGTAAGCGCGCATCAGACGACCGTGGATGTCTTCTCCTTCATGACTGTCGTTCTTCGAAATGGTGGCCTTCAATGCACCCCATACCAATTCCCCATGGTACAAGGCCGTATGAACAAGGATCGAGGTGACAGAAGCGAATCCCAAGCCATACGAGAGCACCGATGTCGTGGATAGGAAAACTGGTGAGTATTCGGCGTACGCCTCGTCATTGATGCTATAATCAGGGTTCATGACACGAGAGGTGTTGTATGGGGCTCCGGTGTTGTCAAAGGTCGACGACGATGAGAAGGGAAAGAATCTCCCATACCACACATTTTGCCAATGCAAAGCGGGTGATACGATCCAGAGGAAGAAGACACTACCTCCGAGGACGTTCAGGATGGCCCATGAAGGTACGACAAGAGGTGTTCCCAAATAGCCAGAGATCTGATTCCAGTCCAAAGTCAAAGGAAGAAGATCCATGCCGGTAGTTGCGCCAAAGACTTGATTGAGGGTGACATCGTTGGGACGAATCCAGGTGATCCAGGCAAAAGTTGTCAAAGCCGTAAACAGGAATGATGGAACAACCTGCCAAGCTGCTGCAGCCACGGTAAATACCCAGAAGAACTTCATGCGATGCATCTTCCAGCCGTTGGCGACGACGTTTTGGAACTTGGAATCGTGAAAGCCGTAGATCATGGAACATGTGGGCAAGGCACCGGGCCAGACGCAAAACGCTGGTTGCACTAAGAAACGATAGAATAGGCCAACGAAACCAAAACTGAGAGCCTGTGTAGACAGCAGAAACAGCAGCCTGTAACTCGGAGATATAGGGATGCCGAGAAACTTGTCGAAGGCGACATAGACATCGCTCGCGAGAGAGCCGTTGTCGAAAGCAGACACCAAAGAAGTCATGATGGCTGTAATGGTATGCTCCTTGTGGTTAAATGGTCCCGGGTTAAGGCTAAACTCCCATCCGAACGGGAGACGGACGACAATACTCGGAAGGACACGGGCCATGAAATGACCAACAGGCAATGTGATGATGATGACGAGGTTGGACGACAGAAAGACTATGGAGCACCAGTCAACAACTAGAGGGAGCGGAAACTTTAGGCTGCGATATACATACTCGGAGGAGAGTGCAGTTGAAAGAACTGCAGAATTCCAGAAAAGATCAAGGTCGATACAATGCCCAAGAACCAACCTCGAAAGGTGTTGACGGGGAGCTCTGGGTCGTCAAAGGGAGGCACCACAGCCTGAACCTGGTCAAAGGGCCTTGTATTGACCAACCGTGTTACTTGAAACACGTGTATAGTAGGAGAGAGGGAAAACTTACGAGTCCTCGACGCTGCCGTTCTCAATCTCAGCATCATGGGCTTCTGCCGTGGATTTCTTCAGATGACTGTCGCCATCAGAGGCTGGTCTTGTTGAACCTGACTCTGCGCCATAGCTCAAGTCTTGATGAAACAAACAAACAAGGATTGCCTGGCTCAATTGCTGTTGTCTCGAGGTCAAAGCTCTTGCGACTGGCCCAGACTGAAGCTTCTCCAACCGGGAAGATGTGGGTATTATTTCCATCGCCATCTCCAATACGTAACTAAGTGCTTATCGTTATATCTGTTTGACAGGGCCGGGTAATGAGACGCTAGCGATACCACGTACAGAATTTCCCTTTTGGTGTTTCTTTATCTTGTTCTTGTTTGGGGCTAGTTCGTGCCTTATCAGCCGAGGATCGGGTTGCTTGTCCGACATGTTGGGAGGGTACCAACACAGCAGCACAAGATCCTGGGCCTCGCAGCTCATGAATACGCATGTGCAACGAGGTGGCGACATTCGCAGAAGTCACAAGTTCTGCTAATGATTCACTGTTATCTCTCCGTGTCAACCCTGGTCTCTGTGGTGTTGTAGGGTAAGTGGCCACGCGACAAAGCGATGCTACTGCTGTAATGAGCCGTAAACGTTCATATGATCTAGGATTCATAGTAAGAATTATTATAAATAGATCAATGGTCTAACATTCTCTTTTATAATATTATTGTGTTCTCATTATTATCTATTCAAAGACTTAGATTTGCTCTCGGCTTGCAACCTCAAGTTTTGTCTTTTGACCATGCCCACAATCGACAAGTTGCTGAAGCGCGTATTCAGACGGTGGCAAAATGCGTGGTCTCATTGATCCCATGATTTCCTGTTAAACTTGATAAGAACTTATTAGTGTATGATAGTGCTCCCAGTATTGATTATCGTCGTCTGATTTTGGCGGTAGCGCACGCCGCCTATGCTCGTTACTAGATTACCTACTTCGACTATGATTGCTTCATCTCATGAAATTGGCTGAACACCTGACAGTGAGGGCATCACTACTAATCATATCAGAGAGTCAATGTTTGTCGTTGGTATCTGATAATCGTCAAGCCCGTTTATCCGGACTGTACTTCTTGATATCCATATTCCCGGAAACCCCCCGTTCACAATTACCGCATTTGGAAACACAGGACGTTTCCCTCTTGAGCATGCAGTTCTGATCGTATGGCAGTCTTCCAACGCTCGTCTTTTAGCAGGAAGTTGAATGATACGCTTGTGATTATAGTTTGATTGACTTCTGGAATACCATTCAATATCTCCAAGCAGCAATTCACTTTGAGCCTTCCAACATGATAGCAGGACCAATGTCAAATGGCACCAACGGTGTCAGCCCAGCGCCTTTGAATTCAAAGCTACTCCAGATAACCCTCGTCGCTCCGGCTAATGAAGCTCTAGTTCCAACTGGTGATGATCCCATTAGAAGATCCCAGAAGTGCACCACTAGCCACATGCTGGTTGTGAACTGGACAAAAGATGCTGGGTGGGCAGCACCCACCATCAAGCAGTATGAGAACTTCTCCATGGCCCCGACGAGTAGTGTTCTGCATTACGGGACCGAGTGCTTTGTGAGTCTTTGCCACTAGTTGACATAAAATCAAAACCATGTCTTGTACCCGAGCCTGTATCTAACATGATACAGGAAGGGCTGAAGCTCTATCGTGGATTCGATATGAAGCTCCGCTTAGTTAGGCCCGACCTCAACTGCGCCCGCCTTAGACTATCCTCCCTGCGTGGCGGTCTTCCCGATTTTGATCCCGATGAACTTCTCAAGCTCATCGAGGCCTTTGTCCATGTTGACGGAGAAAGATGGTTACCCGAACCGGGAACATTCCTATACCTCCGTCCCGCAATCATTGGAACTAGTGCTGCTTTGGGAGTTAGCCGTCCCGCCGAGGCCACTTTGTTTCTCGTCGCAGTCCTGTTTCCCCAATTTGGGCAGGCTGGGCCTGGTCTGAAGCTGCTTTGCTCTTCGGGACAGGTTAGAGCCTGGCCTGGTGGATCCGGAAACGCCAAAGTGAGAATGCTTGTCTCTGAGGGTTTGAAGTGCGAATATGTCTAACCTTCTTTTCCAGCTTGGTGCCAACTACGCCCCTTCTCTGGTCGCTCAGGAAGAGGCCAACGCACAAGGATTTATCCAGGTCTTGTGGCTGTTTGGACCCGAAGACAATGTCACCGAGGCGGGTGCAAGCAACTTCTTCGTCATTATTCGCAACAAGGAAACTGGGCTGCCGGAGCTCATCACGGCACCGCTGGGTGACATCATCCTTGATGGCGTGACCAGTCGAAGCGTTCTGGAGCTCACGCGGGAGAGACTTGAAAAGCCTTCCGAGGAAATCCAGCCTGTGGTTGCAGTGGAGCGGCCCTTTACAATGGCAGAGATGGTAGAGGCTTCCAACGAAGGCAGGCTGTTAGAAGCATTCGTGACTGGCACTGCTGTAAGTCTTGCATCTCTTAGTATTTCTGATCTACACTAACATTCTGAACCAGTTCTTTGTGGCTCCAGTTGGTATGATTAGGTACAAAGACACGGACATCAAGATCGGCCACAAGAACGCGGAGGGTGATCTTGTAGCACCTTACACATTGATGTTGAGAAACCGGCTTAAAGATATTATGTATGGGAATGAGCCACATGCCTGGGGCCCAGTCCAAGGGAAGGTCGTGTGAAGTCGCTGGACGGGATCTATCATGGCGTCTTAAACGATAGAGGTTGGCAAGAATTTGAATCTCTGTATCTAGATATGATCTTGGCCATATCGATGGCCAGAGTAAAGCGGTACAACTATATCTGGTCCAACGGAGGCCTTGCATATAACTAGTTGAGTACTAGCTAATCCATATTCCGCATTCTACTTCCCACTTGGATCTTGACCTTGAAAAGATGATTAACCCTTTGAATGAAATACTAACTTGTACAACCATTACGCTCTTGTACTCTAAGTACACCTACAAAACCTGAAAAATCCGAGTCAATGACGCTTTTCCCTCTCTGTTAAGAACTTCGCTGCTTGTTCAAGTGCGTGTTTCATATGATTCTATCAAGCAATAGTTGGTCATAGTAGCGTTCAGATCGGGGTGAAGTTATACCTCTGCTGATTCAACCGACAAACCGGCAACATGAGGGAGTAGCGCGACACAGTCCAGGTCCAGCAACCTTTGGCTGATGCGAGGTCTAGCATCGTATTGTCAGTTTTTGGCTTTGTTAGTATGTAATGCGAACCTCACTTACTCGAACTCGTAGACGTCCAGACCGGCACCGCCGATAATTCCGTTTTCGATGCCCCATATCAATGCTTCTTCATCGATGCATTTTCCTCTCGCAACATTGACGACCCTAGTGCCCGTCTTCATGAGCTTGATTCTGTCCAGGTCGAGGATGTGATGCGTCTCGCGCGAATATGGGCACGAAAGCACAACGCAGTCGACTGTAGACACCATCTGGTCGAGGTTGCTCCAAGCAACACCGACTTCGTTCATCTCCATTTTTTGGTTGTTTGGATTTCGACTGAAATAGTTGATGTGCATTCCAAGAGCGTGGAGGAGCTGCCCAATGCGTTGACCTATACGCCCGTATCCAATGATCCCAACACTCTTCCCACTTGGCTCTAGGCTATTCTTGGAAGCCCTCGTCATGGCTCCAACGAAGGCTTTTGGATCACCCGTCCGAGCTGCTTTCTCTGCCGCATCAAGCAAGCGAAATGCTGAGATGACGAGGTACAATGCCACTGTTGCGGTGGCATCAGTACCCCCTGCCGTGCTGCGAACCGTAATTCCACGAGCAGCATTGCCGGCAACATCCTCTGATTCCAACCCATGACCCAAGTTGATGAGAAGAGTCAAACTCTTTGGCAAGGTTGGTGTCCAACGCCCTACTCCGATTGTCCAACCATTGGGAAGGCCAGTTGTGCTTTCACCCCCAAGACGAAGAATAGCAGAGGCATGTGCTAGAGGGGATTTTGAAGATTCGAGATCTTTGTAGAAATCCTCCTGAGAGGGAGGTTTGTAGGGAATAATGTTGAATCGAGATGCCAAAGAGGCTGCGACTTTGGCTGCAGCTGGTAGAAGAGTTCCGAGATACACAATCGTGGGCTTGTCGACAGCTGCAGCCTCGGGCAAAGGCAATGGAAGCGAACCCATAATGTGATTGAAAAGACGGTTAACGCGGGTGTTTACTAGGAAGCGTGTAGTGCCGAGAAGACTTCACACATAGTGGTCTACCCAAAGTCCCCATGGGAGACATGGCTTAAAGATTGCACGCCGTTTAAATATTCCATTTTGGGCAATCTAATCGATATCTGGTCGTTTTATCAAAATGGTCTGAATGGGCCAACTTCCTTGTAAGTATAGAAGAGAGTTATCATTCCCAACTGTCGACTTATTCCCAATCAAGAGCACACACCTGGGCACTATTACATGGAACTTCATGTTGATGCCATATGGGCTATAGCTAGGGCTGTCGTAACAGTTTTCATTCAGTCTTCCTGTTCTTATATCTAAATATACCTAGTTCCATATAAGAGAAACCTTTCACATTTACAGCTCTCCGCCAACCAGCCAAGTGTTGATCAGGTGCAGTGAGATTTCAGGCTGATCCAGCGGCACCATATGTCCAGCTCTATCGACAGTAACAAAGCTAAAGCGAGAAGACTTCTTACTCTTCGAGTTAGCCTTGACCGCAACCTCCTTCATCGTTCCCGCCTCAATCATCTTCCCATCCTTCGGCGCGTGCCAAACCCGCAGATCTTGCGACACAAACTCGGCTTGGCCAGCCCAGGCCACTCGCTCAGTCCATCGCAGGTTTCCGGCCGTGTTGCATGCCAAGTCCAAGTTGCCATTGTAGATGAGCACGTCGACCTCGTTTTCGAGGAGGAAGAGGACTTCTCGAGCGGTGTTGACGTAGAGATCATTTCCCATGCCAAAGAGTTCCTGAATTTCCTCGTTGAAAACAGTAAAGTTGCCGACCTGCTCGGGAACGCCAAGAATGTCGCGGACTGAAGGCTCGTTGACGTAGTCTTGGATTCTAAGGACTCCGGTATAACAGAGCTGGTCCACTTCGCAAGTTCGCGTGATATCAAATGGATCACGGCCGCCCTCTCCGGTCTCACTGTCAAACAAGGCTCGGATCTGACCGCTGCAGAAAGAATCTGCCGCGTGGCAGAGAATCGGATCAGGGTTTTGGTAACAGGATTCGTGAAGCGATACGCATCGAGGAAGAGCTTCGCGAATTTGTGTGCATCGTGTTTCGTTGAAAACTGGGGTGTCGACACCTGGCTTTGTCGTGCAGAGCGTGTCGTAATACCCGTACGTGATATCCAACGGCGAAACGAATCCATCTCCAATCATGACGCTCTTCAGAGGAATCTCAAGGCCGGACCTCAAGCCAGGGTCAAGTTTGTTGTAACGTACAATTTCTGCGGCAACAGTTGGCACGTAATGTCCGCCATAACTCTCACCCGAAATATGGAAAGGCAATGAGCTCAGATGAGGGAAAGCACCATAGAAGATTTGAAGAAAGATGTGGACGTCCTCAGCCGCAGTAAAAGAGTCTGAGGGCATGTCCACCCCCTCGTCGACATAAGAGAAGCCGGTTCCAGCTGGCTGGTCGATGAAGATCATGGATGCATTAGCTGTCCAAGAGAAGGGGTTTCGCCGCGTCCCGGAACCATCTTCATTGACCAGGCAGGGGCCAAGCTCCATCATCATGCCTACAAATGTCAGTCTCACTCCTTTCTAGGAACGCGGATCATGAGCCACATACCGATAAGCCCGCTGCATCCCGGACCCCCCGTCATCCATAGATTGAGGGGGTCATTCTCGGGGTCGGAAAGACTCTCGACATACCCTGCGCCATGTTGTTAAAAAATGCGGGCAGAGACAGACTATTCCAGACCTACAAAAAAAGAGGTGTTTGCCTTTGGCCTCTAGCCATCCAGTGTATTGCTTCGAATCAGTGTCACAAAGGCTGGAAGACTGCTCCCGAATACGCATTGAGTATCCGGGATAATGCTCCAGGCCAAAGGATTGCCACTCTGTCGAATCATCGCCCAAGAGTTTCTGCTCGATCGGCGTTGCAGAGGCCGGTGAGACCATAGCGGCCAGAGCAAGCGTCAAGGTTGTGATTGCACGAAGAGCCATGATGAGCACAAGTTGTAGTATCTTGTAACGTACGTTGTGCTTGCCTCAGCAACCACCGCGAGTAATCAAAGGGTCCTGAAGACGCTTATCAGTCTGCTCTCGGGCCGGGGCTACCGGGAATAAACACCTCACGGTCAGCCCGGATCAGACGGCCGGCTTCGAATCCATCTTGGCTCGACTGACCCACTCGTAAACACTTCCAAAAGCGGCAATTCTGTACGAGCGGCCGCAGAGTGATCAGGCTTTCCACTTGTGGCTATGAGGCTCCGGTTGTATTCATCGCACTTGTTCACTCGATTAGATACTAGATAATGATAAACCCAGAGGTTCGGATCCTGTCGGTTCAAGTATCATTAGCGAATCGACCAACTGGCTACGGTAGATTACATCAACATCACTTCCCATTCTTTACCTTCACTGATAGCTTTAGTTGACAGCTCCGGTATCATCATGCTCATGTTTTAATGGCCGATTCAAACACCACGATGCCTTTAGGGGCAGTCCTAAGGGCCTCACTGACCCTGGGAAGTACACTTACTTTCTTGGCGTTGTTCTGGGCTCAACTTGCCCGTAGCCGTCAACAGTCACACAAGTTGGCTATTTACACGTCGAACCATGTCTTTTTCAACACACTCAGCTTTGTTGCTACAGCCTTTGCTATTGGTTCTCATTTTTGGGAAACCTTGAGTGCATCTACATCATCTCAACGCCTCGAGGGTGCCACCTGCACCGCCGCATGGGTGAGACTCAACTTTGTTAAGCTATCTAGTGACCTAGCTAACACAATGGTGATTAGAGTGTCGTCCTTGTGGCTCGACTGACATACTTCGCCTCTCCTGTATATCGGAGATCTCTGCATGTGCTGGCCAACAGTCTTTCTTTCACCCTCTTCCTAGTCAACACCGTCCCAACCATCGTCTATCCGCTCGTCATTATCCCCTCAGCTGGAAGACGCCCTGTATTGGACACACTCCTTCTCTGCAACCTGACCTCGACTTTGCTCGCATCAGTTATACTGCCCCTCTTTACGCCAGCACACAGCATTCTGCCCGACGGGGGCTCGTCTATACACCCTTCACTGGCATGTTCGCCCATTGTTCGATGGTGGTCCTACGGATGGGTCACACCTTTCGTGGCCTCAGCCTACAAGAAGGAGGGACAGCTTGATGTGGACCATCTTCCAGAGTTGACTGTGACCGCCGACCCCCTCTTGCTGTCGACCAAGTTTGTCGAGACGCGGCGCAAATCAGACTCTACCAGGCAGGCTTTGTGGTATACTTTCAAGGATCGACTTCTGATTATGGCCATGCTCATGGTGTTTTGCGGCTTCTCCGAATTTCTGGGAGCCATTGGGTTGCGAAGTCTCTTGACAAGCCTCGAGGGTAGTGCACCTGATGGATCTTTTCGGCCGTGGTTCTCTGCCCTTCTGTTTGGTGCCTCTCCTATCATTCGTGGCTTATTCATGCAGACTTTCGAGTTCTTCTCGACCGACACAATCTGCCGACTAAAGGGAATGGTCATCTGCGTTATTCACAAGAAGATTCTGAAGCAAAGGGACGGTGGTCGCATTGATGTAGGCCAGGTGACGAACCACGTTGCCGCAGACATCGACAAGATCTCTATCCTGAGATATACCATTATGGCTGGCTTCATGGTCCCCGTTGAGGTGGCTGTTGCCAGTGTCATTCTGTATCAGACACTGGGTTGGTCGAGTGTCCCTGGATTGGCCTTGATTATCCTTACTCGAATTCCCATCTCCTGGTATGTGAACAGATACCAAGGCCGCGCCCAGTCACGGGTCATGGGGGCAATTGAGGCAAGAGTCCGTCGTGTCAGCGAAGTCATCGATGGGCTTCAGACCATCAAGATGCTTGGTCAATCGTTAGCTTTTACCTTGTGGATCGGCGAGAAGCGAAAGACAGAGCTTCACGCGATCTGGAAGAAGCTTGTAATAGCCACAGCCTCAGAGACTCTCTCTTCCGCCTTCGTCCTCATTCCACTGATCCTGTCGCTGTGTATCCACACTCTCATGGCTGGGCATCGCCTCAGTCCTGCTGTGGTGTTTACAGTTGTGTCAGTCTTCAACACGTTGAAGGGTATGATGTCTCTGGCTGTCATTGGTGTCAGCACACACGCGCAGGCCATGGTTTCCGTTGACCGGGTGGTCCAGTTCTTAGACCAAGATGTCGACAGCCTCCTGGAGCAGAATGACGTAACCTTCACGGCCCCCTACAGCGACGAAAGCAGCGGTGATGGATCCAACGACCTTGGAGCGAGGAACGCATCCATCGCTGTGAGGCTTCCTGACAATTCACGCCGGAAAATCCTGCGGGGCATCTCTTTCCAGGCTCCCCGAGGTGGCTTGACCGTTATTACAGGGAAAACTGGGTAAGTTCATACTCCTTCAATTTTACAATGAATGCTGACCCTTGGCAAGATCCGGCAAATCCACACTTATCAAAGCCCTTCTTGGAGAAGCCCCAGTGATCTCTGGCGAAGTATCTCTTCGTTTCAACGATTTCGAGACGATATCGTACGCGAGTCAGGCTCCATGGCTTCGTAACAGTACGATCCGAGACAATATCCTTTTTGGTGCACCTTTCATCTCAAAGAGATACCATGAGGTCACCCGAGCTATGGCACTCCATGTCGATTTCCGCCTTCTCCCTGACGGTGATCTTACTACCGCTGGGGAGGCTGGATCCTCGCTGTCAGGCGGTCAGAGGGCTCGTGTTGCTCTCGCCAGGGCTGTATACGCAAATACAGACATCGTCGTTCTCGATGATGTGCTCTCGGCTTTAGACACAACAACTTCCAGCCACATCATCGAGGAGTGCATCTTTGGGCCGTTGATGAGAGGCCGGACAGCAATTCTAGTCTCGGACAAGGTGGAGATATGTCGTCAGGCTGACCAGGTTGTGGAGCTGGTTGACGGAGAGGCCAGGGTCTCTTTGCGGCAAAGGGACACGACCGCCCTTAAACCTGGAGCCGTCCAGACATCAAACGTCAGAGAACTTGAGCTCCTCCAAGAGCCAGACCCGGAGATCCAAGTCATACGAGAGACAAGACTGTCCAGGCCACCAACAGGAGAAGACTCGTCGCGTGCTCAGTCCGAGAAAGTCCTGGATGGCCTCATCGGAAAGTCTACCATCTTCAAATACCTAGGCATGTTTGGGTCTCCGATATTCTTGGCCTTTCTGTGTGTCTTGATCTTATCGGGCCAGGCTGCTGACACCCTGTCTTCACTTTGGTTGACGAAATGGTCTGCCAGTTACAGCTTCGACCAGGAGCGTAAGACAGACACGACCTCGCTGTTCTTCGCATCCGTATACTCGATGATGGGGATTTCGCAGCTCGTACTGGCTTGCGTATCAACTCTGATCTTTTATAGAGGCGCCATTAGAGCTAGTCGCAAGCTACATTATCGGATGCTTGTCTCGGTGCTTGGGGCTACGTTTCCATGGATCACGTCAACACCAGCCGGTCAGATACTCAACCGCTTCTCCTCTGATGTGTTTTCACTAGACAACACTGTCAATGAGCTGCTCAAGCAAGTCGTCGAAAATTCCCTTTCCATTGGTTTCCGGTTAGCAGCAGTATCCTCAATGCTGCCACTCTTTCTACTTCCTGCCCTTATTTTCCTCTGTATGGCTTGGTTCACCGGACGCGTATACCTGTACGGCTCGACTGCCGCAAAGAGGTTATATGCCGCATCTCTGTCTCCTGTTTTGTCCGAGCTCACCGACGCTGTGTCTGGTGGTGAGATCATCCGAGCGTACAACCGGGAGACTATGTTTCGACACTTGTTCCTCGAGTCTTTGGAGAAGTACCTTCGCGGCTGGGAAACGGTAAGCGGTACGCAAAGATGGCTCGCTGTTCGTATGGATGTGTTTGCTGGGTTGATCCAAGTGTCTACTGCCATACTCGCAATCACTTCACCAAACGCAAATCCCGCGGTAGTCGGATTTAGCATGACAAGCGCTTCAGCATTATGTACAGCGCTACTATGTGAGTGCACAACCCCCTTTCAGTATGAACCAAGGCTAACAGCCCAAGATCTCGTGTACCTGTCGAGTGTATTGGAGATCGAGATGAACTGCTTTCAGAGGATCGAGGAGTACACCCACGCAATTCCTCAAGAGCCCAAGAACGAGGCCGATGGAGATGAGGGTCTGAAAGACCAAGAGTGGCCCACCAGGGGCGAGCTCGAGATAGTCAACCTGACTGCTGGTTACTCGCCAGAAAAGGCTATCTTGGCTGACATTGACGTCCGGGTACACCCAGGACAGCGAGTGGCCATCGTTGGACGCTCTGGCAGTGGAAAAAGCTCCCTGGCGGCGACCATCTTGGGATTGACTAGTAAAATTGATGGCCGAGTCCTGATTGACGGCGTGAGTATTGACTCAGTGGGAGTGGAAGAGTTGCGGCGCGGCATATGCTTCATCCCTCAGAACCCAATGCTATTTACTGGCCCGCTCAGGTTCAACCTGGACTTTACCGGCACTGTACCCGACAAGAAGCTGCGACAGATCTTATCCGACGTCATGGGAGACACTGGCGGCGTGGAAAAGTGGTCTCTTGACCAACAGATCGAACGCGATGGAGCCAACCTCTCTCAAGGAGAGCGACAACTCATAGCGATTGCAAGGGCGCTAGCAACATCAGCGCGGATCGTCATCATTGACGAAGCGACGGCAAGCCTAGACGCGGAAAGCGAGAGTCGGATGCAGAAACTCCTAGCAGAGAGATTCTCGGACAAGGTGGTGATGGCAATAGCACACAGATTAGCGACGATTGTGGACTTTGACGAGGTATACGTGCTGAACCAGGGTAGAATCATCGAACGCGGGGTCCCCAGGCTTCTGCTTGAGTCGAGACAGGGTCAGTTTTGGAAGCTTTGGCAGAGCATGGATCAGCAGTAACAGCGGGATGCTTATGGGTTGTTAGTTACCTGAAGGGCCCTGATTCTCTCATCATGGCTTCATCGTATGACTCTTATCTAATCGGGCCTCGATGTCAGTAGGGGAGATAAGGTAGATTCGCACAGTCTAGTCTAGATCCATGTACGGAGTAATCGACTTGAAAGACCGATGAGTGAGTCCATGACCCACAATCGCAGCGATAAGCCCAACCCTTGACAAGGGACCCTGACTCGGCAGGGATAAGGTCACTGAAATCTCCTCTTTCGGCTCCCTGTATCCCTTATCTCCACCGGCTAACTAATCATCTCCGCATTTTCTCTCCCGTTGTCTGCCATGAACTCCCTTCTTCATCTCATTCATCTCCAACATCGTCACTATGTCGGATCTTGAGCCCCAAGCATCACCGCATTCTTCAACAGCCCGCAAAGTACGCAAGAGGAATGTTACATCCCGTGATCGCCTCGGGTGCGTCACTTGCCGTGAGAGGCACTTGAGGTGCGACAAGGCACAGCCGGAGTGTGATAATGTTGGTGATACCTGACCTCTCCCGAACTCAGCTAATAGTGCCAATTCAGTGTACTAAGGCAAATCGAACCTGTGGAGGCTATGCTAGAGGCATCTCCTTCCGTGACCAGACCATGATGGTCATTGAGAGAGTCCAGAAGCCTGAGTCAGGACGAGTACGCAAAGGCTCAGCTTCAGGCTCTTTTACTAGATCACCGGTACCGCAAGAGTCACCAAGAAGCCCCCCTCAATCAATTGAACCACTGGTGGGCCTGAACATTGTTGAAAACTTACCTCAACCTAATCTGGTGCCTGTACCAGCCTTGACTATCGATACTCCTGTGGGTGAAGAGTTCCTGTTCGAGAACTGGAACTTGCTCGGGACTCCATGGCCGCAAGACACAGAGGATCAATTGTGTCTCATGTCACAGCTACCATCGTCGCCCCAAGAGGCATTCCAGGGTAATTTTGGAGGCATTGGAGTTCTGGAAACTGAGGATGCATGTGCGCTGGTCCAAACCTCGCTGCTACAGACTTCAATCCCCGGTTCTTTATCCCTCGGCCCAACCCTTCCGTTTGACTGCTTTCTATTCTCTCAAGATTCCGAGTATTGCCAGCGCCTGTTCGACAACCAAATCCGCGGGCTATCGGCAGTCTTGCCACTCAAAGATATTTTCAACGGAGACTATTCGGCTGCTCCCCACGTTTGGAGTGCCGTGCTTGCCGTCTCAGCCTTGACTTTGTCGATTGAGACATCCCCAGGACTGACGACTCCAATGATGGCAACACAGAAGAGACACGCTCTCCGCCACTACGCCAACTCGCTCAGGTCTTTGAGGATCAAACATCCACAAAACACACCAGAAGCGTTTAGCAGTCTTCCTCTGCAAGAGCTGCTCGACTGGTTCCTATGTCGACTATTGCTAGCCAACTTTGAACTTGGTCGAGGGAACCTGACACTATGGAGGGCACACTTGCGCGCCACAAGTCGGGTTTTTAGTGCTTGGCACAAACGAATCAGACAAGTCCCTCGAGGCCGGATCCTCGCCCAAGTGTTTGCAAGAATGGCCCTCCTGGTCGAGTTGCAGAATGAGGAATTAGCTGTGACGGGGATAAAAGACATGAATCCCGGTGTCGCACATGAGCTTTCAACCATGATCCAGGGTTCAATGTCAGCTCGTGATCGACTTCTAGGCTTCATCAGGGAAGTCGGTCAACTTGAACTGAAGTTTCGGTGCACGCCATCATTGTTTGCCAAGTGGACGGGCAAGCTGGAGACACTGGATGCTAGACTGACTGAGTGGCAGCGGTGTCTGTCGCCATTGGAAATGCCTGTCGACACAGGTGTTGACGACTCAGTCTCGTTCCCTGCGCAAGATGGGGATCCCAATCCGATTCAAGTTATTCCATTGACATTTCCTAATGCTGCCGATTCTACTGCCGCCGCAGTGAATTACGCCCACTTCATCTGCACTCGCATGCGAGCTCGCACCCGGTACCTAGAGAATGGCACCAAGATACCCCCTTCCAATGCAAACTCTATGGCACTGTACATCTGTCGAATCGCTGCCGGTCTGTCTCCCAACAGCTGCGCCGTCACGGAGGCCTTTGGACATGGAATGATGCCAGCTGTTGTCGGTGCATACTGGTGGACTACCGATCCGCAACTTCGTCGTTGGATCGTCAATTGGCTACAAGGTTATAAGAAGAACGGCCAACGCGAGGGCATCTGGAACGTTCGACATGCCAGAAAGCTCATGATGTTTCTGGATGGCGAAATTCTTCAGCGAAGGACTCGTGCTGAGCACTGGAACGTTATCGCGGCGCGCGTCAAGGAGCAGGAGGAGCCATTTCAAGCAGGCCAAAACGACATCTTAGAAGCCGAACTCGATATGAGCAGTGAAGATGAGGACCTAGGAGAAGGTGACACGGAATTCAGGGTGGTTGTTCACTCCCAGTCTGAGAGTGGCTGGGCGACAAACTATTACACCATTATGTAAACATCGTGGTTGAGCCACGGCTTGAAATGAGACAAACGATTTAAACGTGATGAGCTGCAAGATTTGAATTACATCTTAAAATGCTAGAAATTAAGTCCAACGTTTCAAGACCTTGCGGATCTTCTGGCTCAATTATCTCATCAAGGGCTGGGCTTCACACATCATACATAGCATCATATCCCAATGTTAACACCTTGGTTCAAGACGTACGGGCTGTTACAGAAGGTGAGTAGTCGATTTAAACATGATTTAGCATGGATTTCGTGTTTTTCTTCTTTGTTCATGACCCTTACTGCATCCCGTACCGCAGTTCTCCGCCTGAGTCTTGTCGCCTGGGGTCGGAAGAACATCAACTTCGATCAGCTTCCAACTAGTCTACAGGCCTCATGCATAGCGATGAGGAATCATTTTCTTTTCTCGCTGCAGCTTTCTCGTAACCTTCGCCGACTGGACAGATTCTGGGCCTCCGGACCGCGTGTTGCGTGCGGGAGATCAGAAATGTGTAATTCTTTACCCCAGAATGGTTAGCTCGCCAAGAATATTTGAAAGAGCAAGTTGACTTGCACTAACAATGATGAATGACCACAAGTGGAGTGAAGATGGTACAGAGTACGAGGTGAGGGTTCTGGTGATACTTGCGACGGCTATAAAGAGAGATTCATGTCTCCTATTATCGAAACATAAACCAGAGCCTGCCACAGCCTTCAGGTTACCCTCTGAGAACTACCACCTGCCTGTCATTTCATCTCTTCTGTCACTCAGCCACCAAGCATATCCTCTGCACCTCACTAGTCCGTGCCATGATTGAGGATACCTCTTCCGTCCCTGGATACACTATCTTGCGGGAAGAAGCCAGGGATCCTGCGCCCTGTCCTCCTCCACATTTGGGTCAGCCCCATCCCCTGGGTAGGTGCCCTTGTCGGTGGAGCATTGAATTGGGGCAGCTGACAGACAAAAACGTTTAGATCAGCTATCTGCTGAAGAGATTCGTCTCGCAGCACACCTCATCCGTGAAAACTCCAACTTCACCGATTTCAAGTTCTACTGCATTACTCTCCGGGAACCAAAGAAGACCGAGTACGCCGCGTTCCGTTCCAGCAATGGCCCGCCAGGATCCCCTCGTTGTTGAAGCCTGGGCCATCGACGTTGATGAGCGCTGGGGAAAGAATCGGCGCATCCAGCGCGGCCTGGTCTTCTACCGCAAGTCGGCCATGGATAATCAGTTCGCCCATCCCCTCGACTTTTCGGTCGTTATCGATCTTGAGACTGAGGAGGTCCTTGCGGTTGATATTCGTCGAGTGAACAATGGTGAACGCACAAAGCCCGAGTTGAGGGAACACAATTTCCTTCCCTAGTTTATCTCAGATGGCTATCAGCATGCCAGGCTCAAACCCGTCGATATCACCCAACCTCAAGGTGTCTCATTCCAGATGCGTGGAAACGAAATCGCCTGGGCCAGCCTCAAGATGCATATCGGCTTCAACCATCGTGAGGGCATTGTGCTCTCCGACGTTTCTGTTTACGACCCCTACGAGAACCGCCAACGAAGCTTATTCAACCGCATCAGTGTGGTTGAAATGGTTGTCCCGTATGGCAACCCCGATCCTCCACTATAGCACATGGACTTCAAAGCCGGGGATCTTTGTGGAGGATCTTTACGTGAGGCTCCAGCACCGGCGGAAAGGGTATGGCAAGCGACTCCTGTCAGAACTAGCCCAAGAGCTGAGTTCCATGGATGGAGGGCGGTTGGAGTGGAATGTGTTGAAGTGGAATAAGCCGAGCATCGAGTTCTATCAGGCCATCGGGGCCCAGTCAATGGATGAGTGGATTGGAATGCGCGTTGATGGCGATAATATCGCGAAGCTGGCGCACATCTTGGAAAAGGATAGGGCGAACGCTTGAATAGGGGCGAAAATGTTGAACATCTCAGCTGACCTAATCGTCAAAATTTCTATGCCAACCCGAGTTCCGTGAGCCTCTATGATCCTCCCTCTATTCCTTACACATCACGACCGCTACACTAGTTTCAACGACGATCACGATTACCATCGCCTCTTCAACCGAGGTTAACGCTTGAAAAAGGGAAAGCATGTCACGCCATGTACCATTCTGCGTCAAGATTTGGGCGTAGCTATCTTGGCAGCTTGGGTTTCCGGAAGACGGTACCTCGGTACACGCATCACGCCGAACCCCGCGCAAACTAGACAACCCTGCAGGTATAATGAAGGGCCAAGCTTCTTAATAAGGATTCATTACTACCACCATCTCTGCTTTGGCTATCTATGACCATTTTATCCTTCATTGCAGAATTAAAACCCGAGTACAATGTCTTCTTTGGCAAGAACTTTGCAGGAGCAGCTTGCAGTTGAAGAGATCTCAACCGGCCAGTATGTTTCGCGCCTACCACCTGAGAAGATGGCCAACGTGGCAAACATCGTCTATGGAGGCTGCACTGTTGGTGTTGCCATTGCAGCTGCCTGCGAGACTGTGAATCCCGGGTATAATCTATACACAGCGATGGGTGACTACCTGGGGCCAGCTCTCACGGATCGCAAACTCTTCATACATGTCCAATCGGTCCGTGATACTCGAACCTTTGCCACACGGCAAGTTCTTATCTCTCAGGAACGAGATGGTGACCAAGAACGACCTTGCCTGACTGCTCTGATTGACTTTCAGTTGGCAGAGAAAAAGAGTCTCCTGACGTACTCGGCACCACCAGCAATGCCATACGCAGCCCCAGAGTCTTTGCTTGATGTCGAACAGGTTGACGAGCACTTGGTTACTTCTGGGAAGGCATCGCCAGAACTGGTTAGTTTAATGGCAACGGAAGCAAGTTTGATGCGAAGAGTGTTTGACATCCGGCCATCTCCAGAAGGAGTCAGGCACCAAAATCTACTGGGTCGTCTCAAAATACCTACGACACAAGACCATCTCACCCTCACACAGAAAATGACAGGGGACTTTTTCAAGACTAAGCATAGGCTGGTCAGTCCCGGCGAGCAGGTGGCAGGTGTTGGATTTCTCCTCGATGGCTCACTCTTCCATGTCTCTGGAGGCAGCTGGCGCATGCTCCAGCTTAGACTCTGCACTGAGAGTTTTCATAAACGAGGTCGATCTAAACGAGTGGAACTATAGGGAGATCAAAACTGTCACAGTCGGCGACGGAAGAACGTATTCAGAGGCGAGGCTTTGGGACAAGGAGGGGAGGATGGTTGCCATCATGACTCAACAGTGCATCTTGCGTCCAAACAGGCCAAATATATAATGGCACAAGACAGTCAAAGGGGCTAACACATGTGGTCTCTATGAATGTGACTACGGACGTTAGTTGAACGCAAAGACAGGAATAGCCTGGCATCTTGTTTTGAAACTAGGCTTGGCAGGTAGACATTTCAAAAGGAAAGTGAGGAATCCTTCTTAGTGGTTATGGACGTGTGTGCCGTCCAACATGCTTCCAATCTCATCCAGCTTCTTCTGCCACGAATCCGACACTGGCTTCTTCTCGTAATGCTTATCCTCATTTGGCCCCTCGACGTCCACAAACACGTTTTCGCCAAGCGCCATGACACCATCGTAGATGGGATCACCCAGCCCTGATAGCAGACCAGGCCCAATGGCACTGGCGCCCTTGGGATCCTTCCAAATCTGGACGTTGAACTCTCTGTTGTGGTTGAAGAAGAACTTGTCTCCAAGGTCCTTGTTCTTAGTAGCAAATGGCTGCATCGAGTTCTCGGGGATGTCAGAGAAGCCGAGAATCAAGCCTTCTCCGAGGAGGCTCGAGACTGCAGCAGGGAGACTGGGCTCGAACTTGACGTTGCCAGCTGAGAGACAGATGTTGGGTGACTTGACAAGCACGTGGGTAATGTGCATTTCCTTCTCTGTACCATACAGATAGAATGGCATGAACTCGGATGGGTAGTCGGGGTCGCGGTAAGGAGAGTTCAGAGGTCGGCTCTTGACAACAGACTTGAAGCTCACAGTTCCCTGCATGGGGTTGTATTTGCTATATCATGTCAGCTTTCTCTTTCTTGAGCAGATCTTTGAAACACCTACCGTGTGCCCTTTTCGAACATGCGGACCGAGACCCCCTCAGCTTCCGAAGTACCAATCTTTTGAACAACATCCTCAATGAAGAACTTGTCATCTGTCTCCAGCATGACAGGAATATCTCGTCCGTCGTTTAGCAACTTGTCGTAAGACTCCTTCAACCTGTCATCAAGCGTAGCCGAAAGGATGACCTGTTGCCGTCTAGAGATGCCGTGGAATGATGCCTTGAACACCAGGAACACCTCAGAGGCAGTCGGAGACCCCTGCACGAGAAACTGGATTTGCTTCTCGCGGGGCGTGTTTCTCTTTCGGCAGGCCTTGGCCTCATCCACAATCACCTCCTCCAGTTCACCCATCAGCGACTTGAGGAAGTTGTTCTGAGTCGGGAATGGGCTCATGACAACATTCCTCAGGACAAACAGGCTCTGGTCACATTGCTGAAGCCCCATTCTCTTCATGAAATTTTTGGCACAATCGCCATAGTCCTCGTGCAAGAAGGATGTCGAAGTCAAGAAGATGGGGATCTTGGTAGGGTCGGTGTCGGCGGTGGTAATAGAGAGTCTGTCGACAATCCTCTTCATGAAGTAGTTCGCCTCCTCCAGGTCCGTGTTGAGTGTCTTCTTGTCATCGCCGTACTTCCAGTTGAGTGTAAAGGCGTTGATGTTGAGATCCGATCCGAGGTCGCGGATCAGCTTCATTGCCTCGGGAGAGTTGAAGATTTGCTCATCACTCTTATCAACAATGAGATCCTTGATCTTTTGCCTTTGGTTCGTGACGGGAGCCGAAAAGAAGCTTCTGTCGCCTCCCTTCTCGGCAGGCAGCATATTGAAGGGCACGCACATGAAGTAGTCATTTTCCATGGTTGCCCAATGAGCAGACAACTAGAAACTATTAGCTTGAGTTGAGTATGAGTTGACCGAGGAACCTACCCGAGCACTCGTAAAGGCCGCTTCACCTAGTAGCCTGCCGTAGCCATGGGGGTTTAAGCCGATGGTGGTGTTGGAAAACCACGCAGACATGGCTGCAGCACCAGGCTTGCTGTGGAAAAGAGAAATTCGTGAGCAAAGATGATTCAGCCTCGACTCTGTGAGGAAATGACCTACCTGCCCTCAACTCCATAGACGCCAATGTTCTCGGCAGATCCTTGAGATAGATAGGGACCAGACCATGTCACAAGGTGCCTCATTCTGCCGTCTCGGTAACACAAGCTGCCCGCTGGATAGGGGATGTAACCAGCCTTGTGTGGATCCACAGTAACGGAATCTGCGTTCTCCATAGCTCTGAGGTCTGCAGCGGTGTTGGGATCCAAGTACCACTCTGGCTCGGGCTTCTTGACCCTAGAGCCCTCATCCGGAGTGCTGCAATGGGTTTCTCGATTGACCATGGTGGCAAAGTAACCCCCCCAAGCTGCATCAGCATGGACGAGGAACGAAAGACCGTGCTTCTCCTGGAACTCTTTCCGCAGCTCCAGAATCTCAGTCAAGCTGTCCACGGAGCCTTCTTCCGTTGAGCCAATTACGGCTACAACAGCGTAGACAGGAATCTCTTCCTTGACACATGTGTCAAGGTGGCTTCTGAGCTTGGCAATGTCAATCTGAGCACCGTTGTTGATATCGACTCCGATCATGTTCTTTGAACCAAGACCGGCAATCGCTATAAGACAGGCCATGTTAGTCAACTCACTCAAAACTTCCACTAGTAATAGTACTGGGGGTTGACATACCTGCTCCTTTCGGCCAGGAGTAGTGGCGAGTCTTGCTGACGAAAGACTTGGCCGGTTCCTCGATCTCAAACTTCTTTTCGAGGTACTCTCGACCAACTGTCTGAATATTAAACTCATTGAGGGCACTCTCCAAGAACTGAGATGTGATTCCAAACTGCTTCTCTAGTTCCTTTGGCAGATCAAGGATGACGTCAGGTCGGAGGTTGAGCAACTCCCAGGTGCTCAGTTCAATGAATAGCTTCCTGGGTGCGGGGTGGCTCGAGGGTGCATAAAAGTCTTTGGCGATAAACTTGAGCTTTCCCTTCGCTTCCTTCGCTCCCAGTGCAAGTTGAAGACTCAAGGGATAGAACTTCAGGTTTCGTGCTACGTGGGCCAGTTTTTAGTCTCCACAATGCGTGTAGGAAGGGTCATGAGAAACATACCGACCCAGATAGATTCCAGGTTTGCAACAGTGCCTCCGCAGGTGATGTGTCCCCACGCCAGTGGAGACTTGAACTCGTCAATATTGTACCCAAACAGCTTGCAGAGTTGCTGGCCGACTCGCAGCTCAACCAAAGTGGTCATGGGACTGGCCTCGAGGGCAACATTGTTGGGGTTGTACAGCATAGTCATGAAGTATCCAAGTAGGGATGACATGGTCAAGTCTGTGCACATGTGGGCTTCATAGCGAGGGGACCAGAAGGGCGCAGAGTGCTCGCCTAGCAACTGTGCGACTTTTTCAGTGGCAAGACGAAGGTTGGTTCTCGCCTTGAGAAACTTTTCCGAGCGGCGGACTTCCTTGGGGATGAAGGCCTATCCAATTGGTGTCAGTGAAAGGAATGAACGCCTACGTGAGCTGTGTAAAGTACCCGGTCTTCAGGATAGTAACTTTGCCTGGCAACGAGTAGCTCATCCAGGATGGTGTTGATATTTGCCCGGAAATCTGGAAGGTTGGAGCCTTTGGGCCCAATGAAATAGGCGTGGGTAGCATCGAACTCTTCTTGACGTGTATCGGACATGATGAATGATTATGGAGGTGAAGTCAGGTTGTTGTGTAAGAGTTTGAGGGATGATCGGGTGGAAAGGAATGGATGAATGGCTTTTATACTTTGACTTGACCACGATTTTCGAGGCATAACTATGCCCACATGTCAAATGAATAACTGACTCCGTACCTAGCCTCTCATTGAGATCAAACCATGTAGATCCTTTCCTGCGACTCCAGCACTATGCAAAACAACTGACATCACTATCCCTCTCCTCCCACAACCTATTTCGCGCTTGGGAATGTGGCATCATGCAGCAGCTCGTTTATGTGTCTCGGAATCGGGCAGGCCCGGCCCCTCCTATAGTCCAATGAGCTGAGAGGAATCCACCGGGGAAGGGATTGTCTTTGGCTATGTTTCAGCTAAAATCTGCACTGCATACGTCCCGTGTCTTGAATTCAGCCGCCCAGGATGCGCGCCAAGAGTAAATAGTCGTGATGAAACGGAGTTTAACGGGCCCCGTTGGTAGCACAATAACCTTGATTGGTAGAATGAATGCATGCGCAATGCTCAATCAGTGCATTCCGCCTCGACGCTGCTGTCATGATCCACTGCGTATCTATCAATGGAGTAGATATTTGCCATGGCGTTTGTGACTAGGCAAGGAGCATTCCATGTTGAATTTCGATAATCTCATGCGACCTGTTGATCGCTCGTAACCGAGCCTAGGGGAGATGAATCTTGGGTTTCAACTGTGGCGGAGCAGCCACTCCAATTAAGAAACAGTTCCCTCTTGGGCTATCTGTAGAGAAAGCGAAGACAATGGACTTTGATGTGAGCTGTGCACCGCCGATATCCGATAATACGCCTGCAGGCTGTCACCCGAAGGCGACGCGAATAAGCTGCACAGCGACCCGCAAGTGCTGTGTAACCCTTTTTATGCACCTGTAAGTGGAGGAGAGAAGAGATAAGATGCCAAGGACGCTGTGTTCTACAAAAGGATAACCTGATCAGACATAGGATGCTTCCCTTGGACGTCAACTGCTCGCCTCGGCGCATAGACACGTCAGACGAGAACGAGTGAGACAAGGTCGCCGAGAAAGGCCAGACCCTCGCCAATCACCACCCATTTCTGTCAGGCCTGGCTAGCCGATTCAAGGGCGGTTACATTGCTCCAGTGTCTCAGTTCAGCCCGCCCTGGCCGTGAACCACTCAGGTTTGGCCTTCCAAGACACACAGCCTTTAAAGGCGCCTCGGTCCGCTTTGTGGCGCGCTGAAATACCCAATAGCCCGCCGCTTGGTCTCAGCTGTGCTGCTGTAAATCAACTAGCCCAACATAGGCAAGGTCACAGTCAATAGGCCCAAGCCTGCCCTGAATTGTACTTAGGAGTACGGAGTAATGTGTCATGTTATTTTTTCTTTCAACACAGGCCTTGACAAGTTTCAGGCGGCCAGCTGTCAATATCTAGAAAGAGCCAAATGGAGATCGATGTGTATTTTCATGCCAGCTGTGAAACTGCGGGTGGCGGGTACGGGGAGGAGAGTTACCCCTGGAAAGAGATCCAAGACATGGCGGCGCCATTGGGCAGCGTGAGATGGAGACACATAAGCGAGCACAGCCAAGCATAGGGTAGCACAAGAAGGAATAAAAGCCTCATCAAAACTTAACTAATCCCAAGATGAGAACGGGATAAAATGATGGTGATATTTACGAATGATTTCCAGGAGCAATTCTCATGTCCCTCAGTGCCAAATAGCTAGGAGAACTAATACTTGAGATAATAATACGAAGCAATCGTTAAGTTTTGCAACAAGCCTCCCTCCGAGAAACTGGGCTTCAGGGTTGAGCGAAGCAATTATCTCGCAGTGTCGCTCAGGTTATTGAACTTATGAAGATACCTGACGAATCGGTTGCTAAAGTTGACATTCGGGTCAATAGGGTCTTAAGAGAATACATCTTGAACATCAGAACCCCCTATCATCCTAGACAGTATCGATGAAAGTAGCCCCAAACCGACGCATCGTGCCAACTATGGCCCATCCCTGTCAATGTCCCGGAGTACATACGCAGTTGACTTGTTGATCAAGGTGTACTTGATATTATTGAGAATCAAAACCCCGTGTTCGGCATGATGGGCATCTACATTTGCGACAACAACAATATCGACGATGAACAGATCTCGGCGGCATTCTCCGTTGTCTTTGGCTGGCCGGGAATCTTGGAAGCACAGGGCTGAAGCAACTGTGTAGAGATATCGCATAGATAGGTGATGCAGAAGGTGGGAGAGGAAGTTGAGGTTTTGGATCATCGCACCCGATGATTCCTATACGGATGATTCGCTGGCCGTTGCTCGACATGGTGGCCTAACATAGCGACTTAAGTAACTGGATGGTTATAGAATTGAATAGGTGATAGAGTTGACTGGAAGAAAATATGGTACAGATGCATGATGTAATGCTTTGGTAGACTTGTTAACCGAGTAGAGTATATGTATACTTGCATATGAATGACTAGTAGTTCAATAGTTACAAATCTCGCGCTTTTCATTTGAGAAATTCTCAAGGATTTAGACATATGGCGCAAAGAAGCACACGGTCACCTTGGCTCAAGGCAGTCAGGCCGGGGAGGAGCAGATGGCGGCACATTCAGGGGTTTGCTCAAAGCAAGATGCAAGTCGGGGAGTAGCGAGAAGAATGGCTGCCAAGGGGAAGTAAAGAATACATGATGGGAGGCGGGGAGTACCGGAGATCTCTAAACACTCTGGTCAAAGACGAGAGTGAAATTCTACTGAGAATAGGGCTCAGGAAGCCATAGGAGAAACGTAGCAAGACTGTAATTTGTAAATGCACTACTTTGAACACGACTTGGGCTTCGAGGGCTGGCTCTCCGTGGATGTTCAAAGAGCCTCACAGAACTACAACCAGAAATGTCTCCTTTTTTTTTTTGGTGTATAACCGTGAAACTCCTTTGTATTGCCCAACCAAGTAGCTACGTTCTGTGGATTCCTCTGGTAATAACTCCACAACGGGTCATAAGCAGCTATCCATAGAGCAACTACTCATCTTACGCCCTGGCCCCTCCTGCCGCTTAAAGTCATCCCTCGTATCTATAACGCGCAAAATTTCAACCCAAGACATGACCTCGTGGTACTGCTGTTTTCCTTTGGTAGCCACAAAAGAAGCGACATCCGCCTCCCAGTAGAATCCCCTTCATCGCCTATCAAACTTGGACTGCTTGGTCTTGAAACGTTCACACATCAGCGGTCCGATCTTAGGCTTTAGCTTTGTTGGATATGACGGTAAAAGACACTGGAACGGAAAATACAGGATCTTGGATGGTCCTGCCATTGTTGTTGCCTTCGATCCGATAAAACCCGTGGCGATGACTTCGTTTGATGAGGTCACGATCCCTTGCCAACCAAGTATTAAAGGAGGACTTCCGCCGCAACATCAGAGTGATACCAAGTTACTAAGAGCTTGGAGGAGGGTATCTTCCTTTCATTTAGATTACCACTCAGCCCCTGCAAGATCAACGCTCCAACTCTTTCACAATCTGACATAACTATCAAAATGCAAAGCCTTTGACTTGTTCAGTCGTTCTTCAAACTAGGTGTTGATTATCGATCACGGCTGCTGGGGTACTGATAACCTTCTAACAGCCAACATTTCCCCCGACTTCCCCGACTTCCCCAACTAGGTACTCCGACAGCCCCGATTTCCCCGCAATTCCGGTTCCTTGGTGAAGTTGGAGATGTCATTGTGGGTATTGTAGGTCTCAGCGCTAACAGGCGAGGGCCAAGTTGAAGTTAACAAACCTGATTATAGGGAACGGGGCTGTCGTGGCTCGCCCTCCTGGAAAGTACTAATAAGCTACTGCAGCTCCTGACGGACCTGCTCTTTGCTGTGCTAAAACTGAGCCGAGCAGGTAGAGCATAAAAGGTGGTTTTCATCTATCTGGGTCTTGGGGCTCGCATATTGCATCATTCTTGTCAATCTATGTCCCATCCAAGATGGAAATAGGTTGGAACTCATTCTTATTGTCGCCTGGCGGTATTAAATTCTAGTCCATAGTGTTGGCCTGATAGCTATTAATTTCGATCGGATGATAGGAGCACAGAGAACGTCGTGTCTACATCTTATAAGAAGCTGGTTTATCTCCAAACTTGGTGCATGTTTGCGTGGTGTCGCCGCGATCAACGTGTGCTGCGGGTAGACACTCTCATGCATACAGCGTACAGGTTATCAAATGAGGGCTGGGAAATTATTATCGGCTTCGGTTATCAATCATGCTTCCAGACACCGAAAGCGGACCGCGCGGAAAAGGCACTGCCGGCGCTTAACACTGGTGTTGTAGATCAACCAGTCATGTATCTATCCGCGGGCGAGTTAGTGACAATCTGAGCGTCTCTGTTTCTCTGCCCACACGAGGCGGATATTGCGATAAGGGGCACAAAGGGTCCAGCATGCATGCCCCTTGCCGCGGGCTTCGTGCTTTATCTAGAACTTAACCTTGATCCCCAACTTCAAGGAACCTATTGAACTTTACAATCTATTCGTTCATACGACTCGCCAGCAGCCATGTCTGCAACTATCAAGACCATCTCACCTTCTACCGGCAAGGTACTCTGCGAAGTCCCAGAGACCTCTCTGCAAGAAGCCCAAAATATTCTCCAAAAGTCCAAAGTCGCTTTTCAATCTTTCCGGGCCACCTCTTTGTCCTTTCGCAAGGACCTCATTTCCAAGGCGATGTCCCTTATCCAAGACAGCAAGATGGAGCTTGGAAAGGATCTCTCTATGCAAATGGGCCGACCTATCGCGTTCAGCCACAAAGAGATAGAGACGATGCAGAAGCGGGCCGATTACTTGCTTGATATTGCTGAAGAGGCCTTGAGTTCACTTCCTGGCCGTCCCGAGGGGGGCTTTAGACGCGAGATCAAAAAGGTCCCTATTGGCCCTACACTCATCATTTTTGCCTGGAATGTATGTTCTTCCACTAGAAGTCTTGATAGCTCGTCTATGAAACTAACCCCGGCCTTAGTTTCCGTACTTGATTCTCGTCAATGCCCTCATTCCCGCCTTGTTAGCAGGCAATACTGTTCTGCTCAAGCCGTCACCTCAAACACCCTTGGTTGGCCAACGCATTATAGAGATCTTCAGCGAGGCTGGATTCCCCAGCGACGTGGTCCAGCTCATTCACTCTGGCAGCCCCGCCATGCTTCAACAGCTTACCCAAGAGCCCGAGGTACAGTGCGTCAGTTTCACGGGCTCTACTGCCGGTGGCCTAGCCCTGCGCAAGGCAACCCATGGCCGCTGCATTCCTCTCAATCTTGAGCTAGGGGGAAACGATCCCGCTTACGTGCGTCCAGATGCTGATCTAAGATATGTCGCAGCGCAGCTTGTTGATGGAGCCATATTCAACTCTGGCCAGAGCTGCTGCGCGGTAGAGCGGATCTACGCTCATGCTGACGTCTATGATGCATTCGTCAAAGAATTGCAGCGAGAACTCAAGCAGTAAGTAAGACCCCCCTGTTTACCTCGAGTATGATTCTGATGTAACCTTGCAGATGGAAGCTTGGTGATCCTCTTGATACCTCCACTACTATCGGCCCTGTCATTTCTCCAGCGGCCAAGGATGCCATTTGCTGGCAGGTCCAGGACGCCCTTTCCAAGGGAGCCACTAATGCAACGCCAGCAAACCTTAGCTTTGAAAATATGCCGAAGGCGGGCTCCTTTGTCGCTCCGGTCTTGCTCACCAATATTTCTCACGACATGCTGGTGATGCGCGAGGAAACCTTTGGGCCATTGATCCCCGTCATGAAGGTTTCAAGCGACGAGGAGGCCATCAGATTTATGAACGATAGTGACTATGGTCTCACTGCTAGCGTTTGGACAAAGGACCTTGCGCGCGGTGAGCAGCTTCTAGAGCAGCTTGACGCTGGCACAGTATTTGTCAACCGATGCGATTGTGCCAGTCCGGTGAGATAACCTAGGTTCTTTAAGCTCCAGGTTGAGAAAGTGTCTAACTGGTTTTAGGACCTCGCGTGGACAGGGTGGAAGAAATCTGGGCCCGGCTGTTCCTTGGGCCCTCGAGGCTTTGACGTGTTCTTTAAGTTGAAGAGTTACCACGTCAAGGAGAATCAAGCATAGTGAGAACAGCATGCGGGATAGAATTAAAATCTTGTCTTAGGGTATGATATGTATGGGAAAACCTGCTGGTGTGTCATAACCCGCCAGGGAGTCATGCCAGGACAGTTGTTACGAGGCTCGTGAACAAGTAGATTAACTTGATTAACCTGATCTTTGAGAATTTATTACTTACCCCTGTCATCCTGATCTTTAGCACCAGACTAAGTCTCATGATATGATCATGTACGAAGGTGTAGCTACCGCATCTTAACATAGCTTTGCACACTTCGGCTTGGCTTGCGCGGCGGCATCACGCTGAGCTTATGGCCCTGGTCATGGTCTTACAATCGTTGACCTAGTCCATCTAAATCATGAGACCAGAATGGATACACAAATGCACTTGTGAGTTTGATGTGGGTGATGGTCTTGATGGACGCAAAACGTAGGCTGTCCTCTCTGTCCTTGGCCAAGATGCAATTAGCGCCGCGGTCCGTTACAACCTTGGATACCTACTTTTAGCGCACTTCAAGTACCGATATTTGCGAGCCAATCAACGATGACCGAGCACGTCCCTCGATCATCTCATTGGTGAGCGGTCTTGCATGGTCCTTGTTTGCGAGTCAAGGATTGCGGCCAGTTGTTGTTATCGAGCTCAGTGAATGTCGGGGCTGGCTGGTGGATGGCTGACTGACCTTATCAAACACTCGCTTCAAGGAATGGCCTGATGGTCTTCGACTTGTCGCATGAAATTACCGCGCTCATGGTTGCTGTGGCATCTCATAGCGTGGGTGGCCGAACTTATAGAAGTGTTGAAGGTATGACTTGGAATATGTAAAGAGACCTTCATCTGCCTACATTTGTTGCCCACAAGTCATTGCACAAGGGCCAGAAAAGTGCCAAAAACTGTTAAAATGGCCCAAGAAAACATTGTCATCGTCGGGTAGGTCCGGATGTGTTTGCCATCCTCATCCAAGCTAACAGACTCTCAGCGCAGGCATTATCGGCCTGGATGTAGCCTTGGTCCTCGCGCAGCAGGGCTACGGCCAGAACATCACGGTGATGGCCGAGCACCTCCCCGGAGATACTGCCATTGCTTACACCTCTCCATGGTAATCCTCCCCGGCATCACCGTCTCCCAAAGCTAACTTGTGTGGTAGGGCTGGCGGGAACTTTTCAGCCATTTCTGGCACAGATGCCAATGCGATAAGGTGGGATCGTGCTGGATACTCTCACTTGTGCAAGCTCGCCACGGAGGCCCCCGAGTCTTTCGTCGCTCGGACGCCGTCGATTGAGCTTTGGGACGATGACGTTCCTCGCGACAAGATTAAGTCCATGGCTGAGTATCTCGAAGATGTAGGTTCCTGTTCTTAAGAGTCCCCAGAAGCACTCGCCAATAAGTTGTTTAATGTCTAGTTTCGAATCCTCGACAGAAGTGAGCTCCCTGAGGGCGTCAAGTTTGCTGTGTCGTTCACGACCCTCACCATCAATGCCCCGGCGCACCTCGTGTGGCTCTATCACAAATTGAGGGACGCATATGGTGTCAATTTCATCCGCCGGAAGCTTTCATCCATTGGGGATGCCTTCCTCGACTCGCGAGCCAAGGTTGTCTTTAACTGCATCGGCAATGGAGCAATCACCCTCCCTGGCGTCAAGGATTCGAGATGCCATCCCACAAGGGGCCAGGTAGTCCTCGCCCGAGCTCCCCAGATCAAGACAAGCATGATGCGCCACGGAAGAGACTATGAGACGTACATCATTCCTCGTCCAAACTCAAACGGCAACGTGATTCTTGGAGGATACTTGCAGAAGGGTGTCAAGTGAGGTAGACTTAATCCTATTGAAGGCCATGACTGACTGGTAGTTTGACAGCGATTCCTCGACCTATTCGTATGAGACGGAATCCATTCTTAACCGCACCAAAAAGCTGAGCTCGGAGGTGCCAGAAGATCCTGAGATTCTTACGGTGGTGGCCGGTATGCGACCGTCCCGTGAAGGTGGAGCATTGATAAAGAGGGATAGGGTCATGGTTCGAGGTGAAGAGCGAGTGCTTGTCCATAACTATGGTGCCGGCGGTACAGGTTATCAAGCCGGCTACGGCATGGCATTGGAGGCAGTTGAGACGGTTCAAGACATACTGAACGATGTTTCGAAACTGAAGCCTCGAGCGCGTTTGTAATCTACTGGCAGTCGTTTCTATGGAACGACGAAATTTATGTCGCCAATGTATTGTATTATTGATCTTGCCTAAAGGATCTTGGGGGAAAGACTAGCGGCATAGGCATGGCGTTTCTACTCAGACGATAGACAATGACTTGACAAATCCATCAACTAGCCGAGCGACATCATCCGGCGCCTCAGTGGGTGGGAAATGATGCACGTTGGGCAAGACATCCAGTGAACATTTTGGCAACATCTTCACCAGCGTCCTGACTGCGCCCTCATCATTGCCTCCTTGGATAATGAGGGTAGGGACCGATATCTCCTTAGCTCTGTCCCCGAGTTCGAAGCTGAGCATAGCTTGCGCATTGTGTCTTCGCGCATATGCGGGCCACTTGGTTGCCTCAATAGCCACTTCCTCTGACAAGCCCAGCCGCATGTAAAACGCCATGGCCTCAGAGGGAACGTGAGCTTCACCGCATACCCTGTCCAACGTGAATCCGGCCTCGGTGAGCTCCTTTCCATCATAGTGAGCGCCAACCTGAACCATGCCCCTGACTCGTGTTTTGTTGGCAAGACAAAAGGCAGATGCGATGCTACAGCCCATCGAGTGGGTCACAAGAATGACTGGCTCGGTGATGTTGAGGATTGCAAGAAGCGACCCCAAGTCGACGGAATGTCTCTCAATGCTGTAGGAAGCAGCGTTCTCTGGCTTAGAGGATCGGCCGTAGCCTCTGGTGTCGTAGATGACGTATCGATACTGGCCACCAAGTCGAGAGAGCACGGGTCGCCAGATATCGGCGATTCCCATGTAACCCGGAACAAAGACAATGGTAGGGCCGACGTGGCCTTGTGTCTCGTAGTAGAGCTGTTGATCATCGTCGGTAGTTGCGAAAGGCATGGTCAGGTAGATGGAGGGTGAAGAGTCTTGAATATGCCAAGTTTGGTCAGCAGTAGGGAGAAGCGGGCTCGAGGTGGCCCAGTGAGGGAGTTTATATGTATTCTTTTTCTTTTCAATGACTCACACCATCCATGAAAACCACCTTGTCTTAGCTCAAATGGCCCGGAAGTCGGGGTCAGGGTGGGGGTTGCTCGAACGTCCCCGAGAGCCCGGAGCGGGCATCGCATGGGCTCAACACAATTCCCTACTGCTCGTTTACAGATATATAGATGTGGAGAATACGACAAGGCCCAGAATGATTAACCCAGTTATCGCTCGGGTTGCAACACGATTCACAGTGACCGTATTCAACCATTGTGCATCACGGCTTGGCTCAGAATTACACCCAAGGCATGTTTAACTGTGTAGGTCACGCCCGTTCTCAGGACATTGTGCACCTTGATTTGACAATGTATCTTCATCATCGCGCCACTCTCAGTGTCCGCAAGGGCACTTCCATGATTCACCATCTTCCTCATCGTATGCCTCCATGACCTTGTTGTCGATGAACTCCTCAAAGAATCCATGTGCGGGGTTGAACTTTGTCAGATGGGACCAAGGCTTCAAATCGTACTCGTACTTGATCGTGTCAACGACGCATGAGTTCCACTTGAGACGAGGATACATCTTGACAACACTCTTGATGGTGTCGGGGTGCACCATAAAAGCGTTGTTGCCCATGTTGTCTAGGGATGGCCTTTAGCACTTATTTATGTGTCATTTGTTGGAGGAAGCTTACCAAAAGTAGTTGCCATCTGTAGGATCAATCCCAGCGACGTGATGAGACCTTCAGGTCCAAAGTCGTTGTGTCGGATGATAGCTTCCGCAACGCTCTCAGCCTGATATCTCTCTCCCTTCTCGCCGAGTAGAACTTCAATAGCGTTGTAGCCTCCCCAAAACTCAAAGCTGAGTTTTGTGTTGTGGAGACTCTCCTGCGTGAGTCCAACGTCGTGCAGCATGCAAGTGAGAAAGTATGTCTCTTTAGTACGCTCGTTCCACTTCCAGTCAGGAAACTGCTGCTCGCGAATGGAGATGCCGTAGTGGTAAACACGCATGCTGTGGTGGTAGATGAAAGCAGGTAGTGTCTTCAAGGCGTAGGCCTGGACTCGCTTGGCTAAAGCGGTAGAGGGGATGGGAGTAGAGGATGGCGAGGCGGGAATAGCCTCGTGAATGGGCTTTGAGGGCGCCGGTGTAAGCTTGGACACATCACGAGTGATGGCCGTGAAGCCGAAGTCGACAGTAGGGTTGGAGCTGGGTGTGGCGCCAGAGCACATGGTGGAAGATTGTTGGAGGTTGGCGGAACTAACGATGGTATGAAGGATGCTGAGAGGTGCTAGCAATGTTGATCAGACAGCTACGTTTATATACATCACAAAGACGCCCATTATCATAAACCTCGAGATAAGGGACTCAAGGGCAAGCTACTAGGCTGCCCATTACCCAGGTTCTGAGTGGAACCGCCAAGAGATCAGGTACTGTCCCCTTACCCCCTTGCCCTTCATGTCCGCGGCGATAATATGGCATCTAGTGAACAAACGGAAACAGATAAAACCCCCGGAATAGATAAGCTCGGCCCGTAGCATGTCATCAGGGTTTCGATTGCCTTCGGTGGCCTCATTTCTAAGCAAGTCTAGGCCTAGGGCCGCAGTCAAGAACCGCGCTGCGGAAAGCGCTGTCATTGGGCCGAGGTCGCCATCCAATCAGCGCATCTCTTTTGGCGCGGTAAATAATTTGTTCATTTCTCTACTGTAGGCGCTGTCCATAGGCGCTGGCGTGTCCTTGACCTTTGGTTGGTATTCGTGAATGAGGATTTTGTCGCGTGCCGCTAGTGGCGGCTCTTGGTATCTTTGTCGTCAGTGGGTGGAGTGTTGATGGTTGCCGTCTGGATTGGGGTTGTCTCCCTCAGAGGCCACTTGTTCCTACGTCCAACGTGGACGAGGAAGAGCCTTCGACTTGGTAGATACGTCTCATCTCACAGAAAGACAAGCTCTTGCCGACCTACCGCGGATTATGAGTAGCACAACGGCAAGGCGACACGTCCTTATAACGAGCTCCATTGCCGACCATGTGCAAGGCATCATAGTGTCTCATCCCTGAAGCACATCAGTCAACCTAGTCAACATGGTGAACAGACTCTCCGGGAAAAATGTCATTGTCACAGGCGCCGCGGGGTAAGTATCTAAACGTTCATTTCATCCACATCACTAACACGATGACAGAGGCGTCGGGCTAGAAACCGCCATCTTGATGCTCCAAGAAGGCGCCTCAGTGCTTATGACGGATGTCAATGCAGATGGCCTGAAGCGAGCCTTGGACAAGGTGAACACCATCGTGCGCAAGCCTGTCGGAAAGGTAGATACCCGGGTAGTCGACGTGTCCAAGGAATCCGACGTTGAAGCTGCGGTTAACGCTCTTGACGAATGGGGTGGCGTGGATGTTATGTTCAACAATGCAGGCATCATGCATCCCAAGGACGGCGATGCTGAGGAGGTCTCAACCAAGATTTGGGATCTTACCATGGACATCAATGTCAAGGGTGTCTGGTTTGGGTCTAAGCATGCTGTTCGATCTCTTCGACGACATAAGAAGACCAGGGGTAGTGTTATCAACACTGCTAGCATGGTTGCCATTGTTGGCGCAGCCGCACCGCAGCTGGCTTATACGGCGAGCAAGGGTGCCGTCCTCGCGTTGACTCGTGAGCTGGCCATTGTTCACGCCAAAGAAGGTTAGTGACCCTTCAGATACTGTTGATCCTGCGAGACTCAACATGTCCTAGGCTACCGGTTCAATTCTCTGTGCCCTGCACCCCTCAAGTAAGTCCCCGAAACTCTTAATACTGGCAAGGATTATCCGCTGATTCTTCTAGCACCCCAATGCTTCAGGAGTGGCTTGGCGATGATCAGAACAAGCGATACCGCCGCGAAGTACACTTCCCCACTGGCAGGTTCGGCGAGGCCATTGAGCAGGCTCATGCTGCTGTTGTTCTTGGCTACTGATGAAAGTAGCCTTTGTCAATGCAACCGATTTTATGGTGGATGGAGGTCTGACAAAGGCCTACGTCACCCCTGAAGGTCCAGCTACCACGGCTCCCAAGAACCAGGCTTCTTAGGATGGACGACGGCAATGCTTTACGGTCTCGTTTTCTTTTCTCGAATAAATTGGCCATCTGATTTCGTGATGGTCGTAACTAGTCTAGCCAATGCTCAAGTCAAGGTCATCCATATTTGCCCGTCCCTCATGACGCTCCAGAGAATCCACGGGCTCTGTTCCGCCTCAGGCAGATCCCAAACCTTTTCCAATAACTCTTTAGTGGTTCTCATGTTGCCCAATCCAAGTGTGTAGAACATGATGTCCAGTCGGGTTCGCAAGTAGTCACGTTGGGCTTCATCACGGACACATGACCCGACGACGGCCAACGCCCAGCACAGGCTTGTGTTGATCCGAGACATTGCAGGGACTTGATCGAGAAACTCAAAAGCCTGACTGATTGAAGCACTGATGGTTGCCAGTGCAAGGGAATCTGGCTCCTCAGGGAGACCAAAGGCGGTGAGCAAGTAGATGTGGAGGGCCAGTCGGAACACATGGCCACAGTGTGCGACATCCTCTCCAGCCAACGCTGAAGGCTGAAAGACAAGTATTTGCGTTTCGATGGACGAAAACTCGACAAAGTCTTGAATCATGGGATAGTTTGAACTCCGACCGGTGCTTCTGGAGCGTTGTACGAGTCGAAAAACGCGAGGAATAAGGAGGATGAGCTCCAGCCAGCAACCGCACAAATGACCGACATAGCTCTGCATCACTAACCTCTGGCCCTCTTGCTCGAGATAGCTGCACAGGAATGCTGCCTGGTCGGAGGTTGGGTCGAGAGATGTGACGCTAATAGACGCGGTGTAGACGTAGTACTCGATAAGAAAATCTCTCAAGTCATCGTCAACGCCTGCAGGTTTAGAGATGAGCTGAGTTATAAGGGGTGCTGCACCATTTATATGATGAAATGTGGTGCCCTTGGTGTCGCCTCTAGCGCTCTAAGCATGTATCAGCCATGCTATACCACCGTACCGCAAGCCTGACGGGAATGAAATAACGAACCTCGGTGAAGCACAAAATTAGAGCCCCGAGAACAATCCATAAAGGGTTTGCTTGGCTTCCCTCGAGGTATTGATCAATGGCCTGCCGGAAATGTTTTATCGAGCGCCAGTAGCGCCTATTTGCCAGAACCAGCTGGCTAGGATCCTCTGTTGCACGATGAACGGCTGCTTGGCTGAGGATCAGGTCCAGTATGAGATTGTTGGCAAAGGCCAATGGAACTAACTGAGACACGAACGGATTGACATAGGTTGATCCATTTCCCATGCTCTGCGCAGTGCGTGACAGATAGAAGGTGAGCAACGTGAGAGACTTGTCGTCTTCTGTGGGCAATGAAGAAATACAAGGTATGACTGGGCCGAGTTGAAGTTCCAGGGTGGGGTAGGATTCGCCTAAGGAAATATCATCCACGGTATCGTCAGGAATGTCAATTTCAAACACATCATCCCCTTCGTTGGTGGTATCCAAGGCTGGCTGGGCGGATTCTCGCGAGGCCCGATGATCGGAGCCTGCAGTTTCTGGTGAAGAGGAAGTCGGGGTTTGCTGGCCTGGGCATGTTACCAAGGACAAATAATCTGGATCAAGAGACAGCTGAGCGGGGCTCCACGCGCGTTGATGGTTGTTCGACTCTGGGCCGGAGGCAGTGCCGGCTTCTGGACTCCAGGAACTCTCTACACGGGGATCCGAACTCAGGTCTCGGCCTTGGGTCGGCTCCATCCGCTCATGTCCCGGTTCGTGGGCCTCAGCCGTGTTCATGTCGGATGGCGAGAGAACGTCCTTGTCATTGGCCATGTCGGCGGACGCCCCTGTCTGCCACGCGACTCGTCTCCCTTTCATGGCCTGGGGGTACGGTGGGTATCGACACTGGAGACCATTACGCTGGCAGCCTGCGCAGACTGGTCTTGTCTCGTCACACTTCTTCTTGCGTCGACGACATGCAAAGCATCCCGTCTTGACCCGGTGGATTGGGGGACGGGTGGCTCGGGGAAGGCTGTACTCTCGGGGTATGGGGACTGGCTTGGGGGCAATATGAGCAAGCTCCATGCTTGACGAGTTGGGGGTGGTCTTGATATGTAGAGGGACAGACAGGTAGTCAAAGTGTCAGCAGTCGCAGAGGATAATCTGGAATCTTGCAGGGAGCAGTAGTACCGCGTTGTATGGTGAGTGGAGCAAGGGTCAAGTTATTCCGTTATCTCCAGCCCATCCGCCTTGGGATTAGGGTGCGGGGAAGCCATCTCCAACGATCCAGCTCGCCTGAAGGCTAAAAAGTTAAGGGGTACTATGCCTGTTTAGGGGGCTTGGGGAATGCTCAAGATGAGGGATAATCGCTCCTGGTAAAGCTTGGCAATTTGTCTCTTGGTTGACAATTCGTCATAACAGTATATGAAATAGTATAGTTGTCATCATTTCGGGATATTTGGCATACGTAGTCCTCGATCTGGAAGGAAATGGAGAGCTGACTACCCTATAGGCTCAGGCCTCACGACAGAAAAATACAGCACGTCCGAGTTTAGTTCGCATTTACTGTACTGTTGACGTCTTTGTCCTTGCTCTAAGGCCTTAAGGACAAACTACGCCCTGAAGAGTGAGTCGGACGGAGGGACTAGTCTCATAGTGGCCGGAAGCGCGCTTCGGCGCTCGTGGCACCTTTTCCATACATATCTGTCTCAGTGCGGTAACATGGTTCCCTACATACTATCCGCATCCCCTTCCTTGCCCTTATACAGTCTCTACGTATCGGTTGAATTCCCTGTGGTTACAGTGTGAGCCAAATGCGGAAACAATGCTCGTAAAACTACTCACCAGTCAGTCACTGCCTCATCCCACTGCTTTAGTTCATGCCTGCGTGAGATGGCAAAGTGATCGACAAATTCGTCCCCAAATATCTGACGGGCGACACTGTCCTTGGCATTGAACCTCTCGAGTGCGCTCTGCAAGGTTCTCGGCAGCCGTTCTGCAGGATCAAGAGCGGCGCGTGAAGCCTCGGGAGGGGTATCAAGGGCCATACGCCTCTCGATCCCACGCCATCCAGCACGGAAAATCGCGTTCAAAGCGTAGTGAGGATGTATATCAGCTCCAGGGACCCGAATCTCGAATCTCGTGGCCGAAGCCTTGCAGATAGGCGGAGCGACGAGGCGGATGCATGCTAGACGGTCCTCGAATCCCCAGCTGACCGAGATGGGAGCCCAGTAGTTTTCGATCAGGCGCTTGTACGAGTTCACATTCGGTGCAAACAAGGGCATGATGTCGGGTAGCGCGTTGAGCACGCCCGCGAGGAAGTATCTTCCGGTATCGGACAGATGTACAAGGTCAGGCCAAGGCGCATCGAGGTCGGGTGAATCGCGGACAAAGGCATTTTTGCCATCGAGGTCTGTAAGAGAAACGTGGATGTGACCAGAATTTCCGGGTAGACCCTGGATTGGCTTGGCCATGAAGCAAGGTGTGATGCCATACTTCACGCCAACCGACTTGCAAAGCAGTCTATGGTAAACAGTCAGTATCTTGCAGTCCAGATGCTCAAGATTTACGCACTTGAACATGGCTACGTTGTCAGCCATCTCGGACACAGGGCGGACCATGAGTGCCTGAAAGTCAGCCCGTCAGCTCTTGTGCCCGACCAAGAAAAAAAGGAACTCACTGCCTCATACGCTGATTGTCCACTCTCGGTATGCCATCCTTCGATTGGGCAATTGAGCTGAACGCCCATATCAAAAATATCGTGAAAGTACCCCTTTGCCAAGATCCGCCTTGAAACACTGTAACCAAATGAGCCTGACGTCAGAGGTCGTAAACCACGAGGACTATTGGAGGATAGAAAGGCGGCGAGGTCTCGACGGCCATGGAGGTTATCGTATCCGTTCTGGGTCGGGGTTTGGAAGTTCATGAACTCGAGCTCGACTAAAGGACAAGACAAGACAAGGTAAGCTTCGGCCTGTTGTAGTCGGGTTGGTTGTATCCTACCTCCAGCAAGACCTTTCAAGTTTTTTGAGGCCAGCTTTTCCGTCAACGATTGGGTCATGCTTCTTCCATCGACAGGCACAGGCTTGCCAGCAACATGAAAGTGTAACATGAAGAAAGCAAGGTCGTCTTCGAATGGGAGTCTACGGAAAGAGTCGAGGTCGATCAAGGCCGTCAAGTCTTCATAACTCACACCATTGGCGACCAAGCTAGTCTCCTCGTCAAAGAGGACGTCGTGCATGTCCCAGCCAAACGTCACAGAGCTCATGCCAAAGCCTGACTGTAGACTCGAGAGGAACTTGTCCTTGTGCATGACCTTTCCACGAAGGATGCCGTCGCAGTCAATTCCCGCGACCTTGACCTTGACATCGTTGGCCAACAGCTTCTTGACTCTGTCAATTGCCGTGGCCGAAGACGATCTGTCTGCCAAGACTCCGTCGGTCGCAGCCTCTATGGTCATGTTGAATTCTGTTGAAAGAAAGGAGGTGGGAGCAGCGTAAGTTGAGTCGAATGGTAGAATCTCAGGTTCGCGGGTTTGGAGTGCGTTCGGATTACTCTTGAGATTGGGCTAAAGAAGCAACGGTAGACAGCGAGGCTATATGTAAACATCAACTTGGCGTTTAAGACGTGAAGCATAAACAATGTCCTCTCTATTGGGGGCGGGTACGGCGAGCCGCGCGCGCGGACATGTTCCTGTCAGAGTAAGACAGGGGTTGACACGACGATCAAGAGTCCCCAACACCAAGTTAGACGCCGCCGGCCGATGGCCGACCTGCTACCTTTGACTGGGCTGGAGAGTTCCCATGGTGGGCTCGACCGCGGTCTTCCTGGCCAGTGGAGCATGGTCCAGCCGCATCAGATGGACCATTCAGGATTGATTCCGCCCAGGCGCTCGCGACTTGGTGGCTGACGCTACTGCCATTGTGCGCCCTTCACTCACAATTATGGGGGTTTCGGCATCTTACCCCTACTCTTGAAGAACATCTCGTCGGCTTACGACGCTCAAGGCCTGGACCTAGGAGCCGTAGGGAGAGTGCAAGTGTTATCTATTGGTAAGTCAGGGCGCTGATCAGATTTCGTGAGAGATTAAAAGTGACGGCGAAGAGCAACAGACTGATAGCGTAGGACACTCCTGAATCTGTACTGTGTTTTTTATTTTTATTTTCACCTGGTCGGCTTGATGGCACCTGCAAGCGCGTCCACTGTCCAACAATGATTCTTATCACCAACCCGTGGGTGTGGTCGCTCAAATGTTAATCTTGTTTACATCTGAAGTAAACTCGCTGTCGCCTACGCTGGGCCTGTCTATCATGTCTCTACGTCTCCACCTGCTTCACCAACACGACAGGCTGTCCGCTTTCTATACCATCGCCTGACTTGCAAGTGATCTTCACAACCGTCGCACCGACGTGTTGAGGACTTGCAGTGACGCTAATCTCCATCTTCATAGCCTCCAGAACCACCAAGGGCTGACCGGCTTTCAGTAAATCGCCCTCCTTCACCAAGATCTTCCACACGTTGGCGTTGGCAGGTGACTCGATGACTTGCACTGTAGGCTCTGGAGTCTGATATTAGATGGTTCTTTATATGTGTGACGTGACTTACCTTGTAGTAAAGACTGGATGTCATCAACACTGGGAGCTTCGGCTCTCCTCTGTGCCATCCATTTCTCAAAAAGAGCCTGTTCCCTTTCATTCATCTTACTCTGTGCAATCGCTCGCTTCTCTTGCAGTGCTCTCGTTTCCTCCGCCGTTTCCTGAAGCAGTTTGTTATGCTTGGCCATGTCAAATACCCCATCTTCGATCTGGAACTGGTACTTCCCTGACCTGAATTCTGCCATCATAGCATCGTACTCATCCTCTGTAACCTCATGATACGTGACAATGTCCATATCCTCAAACAGCCAGGGCTTCTCCTCACTGAATCCCGGCCTCCAACCGTAGATATCGAGGCCAGGTATGGTCATGCCGGTTGGCATGTAACCTCCAGGGCTGTCTACCTGGTAGATGACGATAGCTGAGCCACCCCAGCCAAAGCACCCTGCCGGAGTAAAGGTTCTACTCGGGTTCATTTTGGGTGTGCGGATGCGGTGTCGGGGATCTGCGGGGAGACACTCCGGTAGCGCCATGATAAACCCAACTGCAATAACAACGCTCTGGACCGAGAGAAACAGATTCTTGAGCTCATGGACCGTCATTCCGTTGGTCTCTGCCACGTAATGGAATGGATCAGGAAGATAACTGGCCATGGAGCGCTGGTTTGTTATGTAACGCTCAGTCGTCTCATCGAGCTTCCGGTGTCGGAATGTGACTGGCAGTCTGATGTGACGGTTGGGGAACTTGACCGTCCGCAAATCACCGAGTGAACTTTCCATCTCCAATAAACGGTCGACCAAGGTGGCTCTGGGAAGGGTCATGCCATCGTACCAGAGAGCGAGGGTGTTCCCGCAAGCCACCATGTTATAGATGGCGCCACTCTTCTTGCTCGTCGAGACTGTGCCACTGGCATTCTCAAGCTCTCCCTTCAGAGCAACAGCACGGCACTTGTGATTTAAGTCGGCATGACCGTCTCCGTACTCGACAAGGAGATAATCATCTGCCCCGACACGGTATGTCACCTTGGGACGCGTCTCGTTTGCTTCAAGGCTTGTAACCACGTCTTGCCCTGGCTGCGACGCGTCTGGACCCAGAGTCATGCTATCGAAAGGCACAAGATCGGTCCATGAGCCACTTTGAACTGACGAGGCCAGGCCCCGCAGAAAGGCCTCGTTCCTTCGTCGAGACACAAGAGCGCTTTCCAGGCTGACTCTGTGGAACCTGACAGTGTCCCCAGCACGCAGCTGTCCGACCTTCCAAGTATCAGCCTTGATGAATGTCAAGCTGCAAATGAATCCTCCAAAGTCAGGGCAGTCAATGGGGAATAGCACTGGCTCGTCGCCGGTCCAGTTGAGCCCCCCGATTGGGTACCCATACTCGAATACGTTGCTTGGATGCGTGCCACCGTCGCCGCCGTCGGAACGGGAAAACCCTAGTCGTGGACCGATAAGTCGGATACCACCTCGAGCAGCGTTGTGGCTGACTTTCCAGGTGGTGGAAAAAAACAGGTCTATGTCCTTGGGCGAAAGGTACCCCGTTTCGTAGGGGCCAGACATGGCTTGGATGTGCCAGTCGCTCGTGTACCGTGGCTGGAGTCCTTCTGGAACAGAACAGGATTGTGATTCAAGCTTGGGTAATGCGGATGATCCACAAATACGGAGAGAATCTCCTGCGCGAAGAGGCCGACCCTGATAGCCACCAAACCCCAACAAGGGGTTGGTAGATTTGCTGCCAAACCACTCCGAGATTCCTGGCAACCCTCCATAAATGCCAAGGTATGCCCGACAGTGGGCTGTCAACTTGCCAATTCTGAGTGTCTGACCAGCGCGCACTGCCACTCTCGTCCACCCAGGTACATCCTGTCCATCAAGAGATGCAGGGATCGGTGGTCCACATAGAGCTACAATGGCATCGCCGAGAAAGAGTAGTTCAGGCCCTGAGAGTGTGATCTCGAGGCCCTCGGTTCCTATCGGGTTTCCCACCAAGATGTTGGCTGCCTGAAATGCGATAGGGTCCATAGGGCCAGCGTGTCCAAAGCCGTGACCTACGGATGGCCGACCAGGAAAGTCTTCAACCAAGGTGTAAGACCCTCCAGAAATGACATCAATAGCCGCGGGTGCGTACTCGAGAGTCTCGAGGAATTTTGTGATAGTGTTGCCTATACGGAATCGACCATCGTTTACGATGGCTAGCAGGAAGTCAAGATTGACTGGTGGGCCGCTTATGACACTCTTGCTCAACACCTTGGTAATACCTTTGATGGCTGCCTCTCGCGTACTTCCATGGAACATGACCTTGGCCAGCAATGGATCATAATCGGGACTGATGGTAATACCAGCCCTGATCCACGTGTCGATTCTTGTTCCGAGCGGCTCATGCCACGAGACCTGCTGTAGCAAGCCCGGACTTGGTTCAAACCTCCTGGCCGGATTCTCGGCGTAAACGCGAGCCTCTATGGCGTGACCCTTAGGTTTCAAGCAGCGCTTCTGCAGCTCTTCTAGCCGTGCGGATGGAATGCCGTGCCCGTCAAGCTCGAAATCAGCCTGAAGCATCATGAGCTCGACCAGATCGACATCATAGCACATCTCAGTGATGCCATGCTCGACCTGTAGACGCGTATTCATCTCAAGGAAGAAGAAGTCCCCCGAGATATCATCTACCAAAAACTCGACCGTCCCCGCTGAGCCGTACTTGATGCTCTCGGCAAGGCGGACAGAAGCTTCTGTGAGCTTTGATCGAAGCTCGGGATGTTTCTGCACGATAAACGGGCTTGGGCATTCTTCGATGACTTTCTGATGTCGTCTCTGGATCGAGCACTCCCTCTCACCGAAGCTGATAGCCTTGCCATGGCCATTGCCAAAGATCTGCACCTCGATGTGGTGGCTGTCGGGGAAATACTTTTCAAGAAAGAGACCAGAATTCTTGAACAAGGATTCTCCTCGGGAGCGGACAGTTGAGAAGTTCCGCCGCACGTCCTCCTCATCAGCACAGGTCAGAAGACCCATCCCGCCGCCTCCAGCCGTCGCCTTTAGCATGACGGGATACCCAAGGCTGGCTGCGGCTTTGACTGCTGCTTCTGCTGTCTCGAGGAGGCCCTGGCTGCCCGGGACGATGGGAACTTTGGCGGCTATGGCAAGCTCACGTGCTGTATGCTTGAGGCCGAAAGATTCGATGGCTTCCGGTGACGGCCCAACAAACACCAGTCCAGCTGCAGCGATAGATCGAGCAAATTCCGTGTTCTCTGATAAAAAGCCATAGCCGGGGACGATAGCCTGGGCTCCCCTTTCTTTAGCAATCTGAATGATCTGAGGTCTAAAGATATTGTCAGGACTAGTCGAATATTGAGACTCATGAAGGCAGCTACGTACCCGTCAACGTAGGCAGATCTAGCCTCACCCTGAAGCAGACATGCCTCGTCTGCAGCTCGGACATGTTGGGACTCAGCATCTGGCTCAGTGTAGATGGCTATAGTACGTATCCTTTGTTGACTGAGTTGGGCCTGTTAGCTTGAGTGGCTGTAGAGGGAAGACGTCACTGTTTACCTTGCCGCTCGGATCAGTCGACATGCAATCTCACCCCTGTTGGCGACAAGGATGGCGTGCAAATTCTTCATGCTGATGGCTGGATGTTGTTCAATTGAAATTACGAGTAAATGATAGTTTTTGCTTGTATGCTTTCCAAAAAAAAAAAAAAAAAAAGCGTGAGTCTGCTGCTTATGACGTTACAGCCATCTACGAACCTCCCAGCCACATCCTGTCTTATAAAATGGCCAAGAGCCAATATCACCAGGCTCAGACTGCCGTTGATCTGTGGACCTGCGGGGTAAGCAAAGGATAGGATAATTATCATCCAGCGTGATGGATAAACATGACCGATTCATATCATCTGACGGATGGATCGGTAGCATTAGACCCAGCCGCGCGGGAACGATGATGTCGTAATGCAATTGGTAAAGACTGGCATCATCTATCATCCTTTGCTTATCCCGTGCCCCGAGCCGTGTTGATAAGTGCTGTCTTTCCATCACGATCAGGCACAATAGTAAAATCCGCGCCAATCACAAGTCACGAGTCATGTCCACGCACGCCTTGATTGGCCCTATGACCTTCATATCCACTGACTAGCATGGCCATCCTTATCGTTCGTTCTAGGCGCTATCGGCAAGTTGGAACCGTCATCTGCGTGCTGCAAGCCTCTCCGGGGGTGGATCCTCAAGATCAGCAAGCTTAGATGGAAAGATAAGCGCGGAATCCCTGACCATGCAGACGAGAGAGTTGAATGACATAAGACTGGCGCCAAGTGGCTGTGGAGCTGCGAACTGGAGGAACATTTACTGAGGCCAAAATCCAGCACTTGTACGGCAGCAAACTGCCATACGCTGCGACCAAAAACCCAAGATCAAGTCTTCAAAGACTCAGCAACCATGACTCACAAGCACAAGGCCGTTATCAACGTCGACATGGGCGAGGCCTATGGGAATTACATCTGCGGCCCTGACGAGGACCTACTGCCCATGATCGACCAGGCCAACATTGCCTGTGGTTTTCAGTAAGCATCCTCTTCTAGGACGAGTGAATAGGAAACATACCATCCTATGCTAACGCAAATGCAAAGTGCCGGAGACCCTCTCATCATGGCCGAGACAGTGGCGGTATGCAAGAAACACGGCGTCAAGATCGGATCTCACCCGGGACTTCCTGATGTACAAGGCTTTGGTCGCCGTGAGATGAAGTTATCTCTGAAGGAACACACGGCCAACGTTGTATACCAGATCGGGGCACTTCAGGGGTTTCTGGGCCGCGAGGGTGTCAAACTGCATCACGTCAAGCCCCACGGATCTCTTTACGGCATGATGATGGGAGACATGGACGTCGCGAGAGCCGTATGGGCCGGTGTCCCCAAAGGAACACGCGTCTTTGGTCTTGCTGGAACACCCATGGAGACTGCGGCCAACGAAGCAGGTCTCGAGTTTCATGCAGAATACTTTGCCGATGTCAATTACCAGGCAGACGGAACATTGATTGTCGACCGCAAAAAGAAGCGATGGGATATGGGAAATGTTAAGGCGCATGTCTCCAAACAGCTCAAGGAGAGCAAAGTGGTCGCCATTACGGGAGAAGAGGTTGATATGCCTGTCAAGGATTATCCCATTACAATCTGTTGCCATTCAGATTCGCCTGGCTGTATTGATATAGTTGCAGCAACGAGGGAGGTAGTTGATGAGTATAACCGTGACATGGGGCTGTAGATAGCCATGTTGGAGATGAGGCGTAATCGATACAACTCACACCCGACACTCACGCTTCCTCTGCCCATCGAGATTCCTAAGTGCTTCAACTGTGACCGCTCAATGCGAGACTCTGTCGAGAACTCAAGCTCAAGGCGATTTCGGAGAGGTTAGCCTGTATTTCCTCTTTGGCTGTTGCTTATACACAATCAGTCATTGTTAGGAGGCCGCCCTGCTGTACCCAATGTCCAGAAGCAGCCGTTATTCGAGTAACCTTGATAATATTAGATGCTTGGCAGGCCCTCTCATATCTCAGATAGCTCAATCAACCTCATGGCGAACTCGCCAAACTCTGGGGTACCATGCACTGGCCAGCTAGCCAGCGAATGAGAGTGAATTACGCTCTTTTCCGCGCTCTTGGCAAGATAACAATCATGTACACAGGGCACCAAGATAATCCGGGGGAGCGCGAGATAGCACTACCGGCACTGTCCGCCACTGACTGGCTTCCAGGTTCTGGATCTTGGCTTTTGTTTCCTAGCTGGTTTCTGCGGATGGCTATGATTGGTGATGCCATGCCAGCCCCGATCAGCCTTCTGCCTCACCTGATAGTATTGCTACATTGCTATTCTGATAGAAGTCTACATATATCGATGGCATCTGTCGCATCATGCTGAAGGAAGCATCTCAAAACAAGTTTCCGATCACCAAACAGATCTCGGCTCATTCTCGATTATCATCTTTTCCTAATCTTGACGCTCACTCTGTCCGCCATGTCGGCATCCCCCTCGTCCCAACCCGTGCCTGGGACCGTCCTACTTGTGGACCTGGCGGGAACCCTCAACGTCAAGCACCGTGACGGCGGAAGCAAGCAGGCGTCAGACATTGTGCTGCTGCCTCAGCCTACATCCGACGTCAACGACCCTCTCAACTGGTCTCGGCGTCGCAAGCTTTGCAATGCCCTCATTCTCTTCTCCTACGTCATCTCGGCCAACATGATGGCTTGTCTGCTCTCTTCGGCCCTGCTTCTGATCGAGAAAGACACGGGCATCAAACTCGAAGATCTCAACACCGGCACGAGCATCGAGTTCCTCTTCTTCGGGTGGTCCAATGTTCTCTGGCAGCCCCTTGCCCTCCACTTCGGCCGACGTCCCGTTCTTCTCTTCACAATGCTGGTCATGGTTGCCTGTTCAATCTGGTCACCTTTTGTCACGTCCACAGGTGAATGGTACGTCAACCGTGTCCTCCTGGGCTTCTTCTACGGCCCTGTCGAGACCTTGATGGAGATTTGCCTTTCCGACACACGATTTGTTCACGAACGCGGTTTCTGGGTCGGTCTATATACATGGATTCTACTTGGATCAACCTTTTTGGCGTCTGCCCCTGCCGGATATATCGCTGAGGATCTTGGCTGGGAGTGGATCCAGTTCATCGCGGCCATGATGGGTATGGCTACATTTTTCATCATCTTTTTCTTTTGGGACGAGACAATGTTCTACAGAGAGCATGACGCCCCCGAAATGATGACTGGGGCTTGTGAGTCTCAGCAGCCTTCTTCGCCTAGTGCGGGAGAGACAGCTCCCATTTCTGAGAAGCGAGGCAGCTCCATCAAGCACAGCCAAGACGCATCCTCAACAGAAATGTCATCCGGAGACGTGTCGATGATCCCCAAGCCTTACATACAGAGACTCAAATTTTGGGGTAACCGTCATCCCAACCAACCCAACCATCTCTTAAAATCCATGTGGATGCCTTTTTACCTTGCCAGATTCCCAGCAATTGTTGGCTCGGCCTTTGTAGTGGGAGCTGTGCTGTCATGGTACACTGTTCTGAGCGGAACCACTGCTCTCATTCTCTCCGCCGAGCCTTACAACTTTTCTGCCAAGTCGACAGGCGTCTTTCTCGTCTCGGGCTTCATTGGATGCTCAGTTGGTTGCGTTCTTGCTGCCCCCCTTCGCTAATCGTCTTGCCGTGTGGTTTTCTCGGCGTAACGGCGGCGTCTTTGAGCCCGAGTATCGTCTTTGGACTGCCATCGCCCTGATGATCCTTCATCCGACGGGCTGCATTCTCGTCGGCGTTGGGCAACCCACAGCATCCACTGGGTCGGCATCGCGTTTGGAGTAGCCATGATTGTCGCCTGCTTCTCAATTGGAAGCACCCTGGCCATCAACTACATCATGGATTGCTACGGGGAAGTGGCTAGCGATGGTCTGGTTACAATGGGATGTATCCGGAATCTGATTGGTTTTGCTTTTGGATATGGCATCACTCCTTGGATCAATGCGGTTGGTGTCCAGGATACGTATATTGCCATTGGATTCATCGGCATGGCCTTGTATGGAGTCCCTCTCATCTTTATATGGTGTGGAAAGTCCCTGCGAGAGAAGACGGCGGCTGCGTACTGGAGGACAATCGAGAAGAACGGTTATATCGCTCACTAGAAGGTCGAAAGAAATTGATCAGTGGTTTAAGAGGTGGACTGGTGTTGATGGAAGGTTTATTCTATGGCATGTAGTCAGATTTTCTTTTCTCGTAGTCTGCTTTTATATCCAAGATTCAATCTCCTTAGATACCCTTCCACTTGAAGCCAGGATCTACAGTAAAAGGCTCTTCAAGGCACATGACCTGCGCACTCTTGCCAATCTTTACATGCCACTGGCCAGGCTCGGCCATCCAGAGCTTACTCAGCTCATCCCAGTGTGAAATGGAATCTGGCCATCTGGTTAGTCATCGATTGCAGGTATCGGCAGCCGTCACTTACATTTGTCCATGGTAACTGTTACTGTCTCTGACTCTCCTGGAGAGAGCACGGTGGTCTTTGCAAAAGCTTGAAGTGCCACCTCTGGGTGGGTAAGGGAGTTCGACGTTGGAGGAGGAGGAGCTGTGTAGAAGTGAACTGAGTGGGAGCCTGCGACGTCGCCCGTATTGGTCACCTCGACCCAGACTTCAATCCGCCATGAACTAGGCGAAGTTGACGTACAGGGTGTCACAGTAAGTTTGGAGTACTCAAAATCTGTGTACGACAGTCCATGGCCGAAAGGATACATGGGCTCGATCCCACGGGCGTTGAAGTGCCTGTAGCCGACCCAGATACCTTCCTCATAATAAGTCTTGGTACGGGCTGACCTGAAGTTGAGATTGGCTGCGATATCAAGTTCTCGCTTGGGAAGTGTGATCGGCAGCCTACCAGAAGGATTTACCTTGCCATAGATAATATCGGCAATGGCATTCCCAGCTTCGTTGCCACCATACCAGGGCCACATGACCGAGTTCACATCTTCCAGCCAAGGCATCGACACGGCGGAGCCCGTCTGCAACACAACAGCTGTTTTTGTGTTTGGGGCCTCGGTAGCTACGCGACGGACGAGGTCGTTCAGACGGAGTGGCAGAGATAGATTGGGTCGGTCGTAGCTTTCAGACTCCCAGTCCTGGTCCAGCCCAACAACCAGTACAGCGACGTCTGATGATTTTGCCAGCTCGACGGCCTCATCAATGGTTTGGTCCTCGTTTATGGCTGGAAACGAGCCGAGCTTCATGCCAATGAGCTGAAGAGGCTGACTGTCTTGTCCAGGGGCCAGTGGAGGCTTTCTGGAGTCGTGTAGGAGGCGGAACGCGTAAACCTGCAATACGACATGTCAGTTACAAGAACAACTAGTCATGAGCCATGTACGGGCCTACCTTGTCCTTGGTCACTGACACCGTAATGATAGTGCCGTTTCCTCCGTTTCCAAAGAAGGAAGACGTCCGCTTCTGCTCCTTGGACAGATCCGCCACGAGCTCATCGTCGAGATAAACCCAAGCCTGGCCAGTGACGCTGACCTCGAACTGCCACTCACCTGTAATAGGCGCTGTGAATAGCGCCCTGATCTCAGTGAAGTAGTCATCGCCAAGATCAGGATGCTGAAAGTCGGCAAGCATGATGTCCGAGTTCTGCCAAACCTCTGAACAAGCAGGCTTGCTGGCCTGTTTGCCGTCGACGATTGCGTAATGAATCATGTCGAAGCCTTGCGTGGAACCGTCAATACAGGTAAACTCTTTGCCAAAGACAGGCAGGAACTTGGAGCCCTTGCAACCGAGTGCGTAAGAAAGCTCGACGTTGTCGGGCTTATTGTCAACAAGGCCCTCCCACGGCGTAACGGACCAGGCTGGACGAAGCCTTGCACTTCCACCGCCTGTGATGACGGCCTTTTTCGCGTTGGGGCCAATGACGGCTACTTTGCCCGTTCTGATGGGTAGCACTGATCTCTCATTTTTTAGAAGTACGATGCCTTCATTGCCAATGCGGCGTACCAGAGCTGCGTCAGCCTCTTGATGTTCTTTGCGCGTCCATTCAATGGAGTCGTCATTGTCGTAGACCATGTCAGAGTTGAGGATAGCAAGCTTCTGTACCCATCGCAAAAGCTTGACAACCCGCTCGTCAAGCTTCTCGGGCCTGATCTTGTGCGAGTTGATCGACTGCCGGACCAGTTGAGGCTGGCGCCATCGAGGCTTTCCCGGCATCTCCAGGTCAAGGCCAGCGTTGATGGCTTCAGCAACTGAGTAGGTTCCCATCCAGTCGGACATGACAAGACCGTCGAATCCCCACTCGTCCCGGAGGAGATTGTTCAGAAGCCACTCATTCTCCGAGCAGTGGGTACCGTTGAGCTTGTTGTACGAAGTCATGTACGCCCAGGGGCTGGCTCGAGCTTGAGCAATCTGAAATGGGCGGAGATAAATCTCCCGAAGAGCTCTGGGGGCAATGATCGAATCCTGACCCATTCTCTCATGCTCCTGATCGTTGGCGACAAAGTGCTTAATGGCCACACTGATGCCTTCGTCTTGAAGGCCCCTGATGTACTCGGCGGCGATGATACCGCTAAGGGTGGGATCCTCACTGAACGACTCGAATGCCCTGCCGCCGAGAGGGCTACGGCAGATGTTGACGGTCGGCGCCAACAGGCAGACGGCGTTTCTAGCCTTGGTCTCCGACGCAAGTAAGCGCGCAGCCTCGGCAGGGAGGGTTGGGGAAAAGGTAGCGGCCAGGCCAGTTGCATTAGGGAGCACCACAGCAGGTGCTAAAGCTGTCAGCATCACGCACGACCCCCAATTGAACAGATGAAAGACTCACTCATCTTAAAAAATGATTGCCCTCGAGCACCATTGGGTCCGTCAGTGAGCTTTACCCTGAAGAGAGTGGTCAACAAGCTATCACTGCAGAGAAATTACCGAGTAAAGGCTTACGATGGAATATTGAGTCTGGGCAAGGCCACAGTTCTGTCATTGTTGTTAGTAGCCGAGACAATAGGGGGTCGTTCGCTCTCACCTCCACCAGTCTTCTCCGGCGATGAAAGCCACCTTTTCCGTCACCGACATACGACTGACGAGGTCCTCTACGGACGAAGTCAGGAATGATCGATCCATTCCAGTATTAGCCATAGTGATAAATGTCACCATTGGCGAATCTGGTTGACTGCACTGCTCGCTGATGTCTGATCACCTTGAGCACATGCTCTCTCTACCTCGGATTGAACTCCATTGCCTTTATGCCTTCTGAAATCTACCTATTCTCATCTAGCATCCCTTGAGACCACTGGTTCCCACATCTTGCTGCTCCAAACCTCAAGTTTCCGCGACAGCCCCGACTTCCGGGGAGCGCTCCGGAGTTACCCACCCGATGTGGACCATACCGGTCTCCTCGGATGTTCCCCGACTTCGAGTCAGCTAGCCAGCCCTGAATCGTCTGATCCAGCTTTTAGCGGTTCGGCATCTTGCTAGCGCGCTGTTGGCTTTCAAATCTTTTACATGTCCAGAAGCCCACCCCCAGAAATGCTTCCCCAGGATCTCCGCAGTTCTGTTCATTTACCCCAGACCCTTTGTCTCCCCTCTTTGGCTACCCTCTTACAAATCAGTCCTGACAACTATTCAGCGTGCCCGATTTGATTTGTACCTTGAGCTTGACCACAGCGCCATGGCGCGTCAGCCGTCGTCTTTTGGGGATATTCCTAGTAAGAGGCTCAAACTTTACGCATCACATTGTCCCGACACTGATACCTGACCAGACAACACAAACAAGCTATGGTATAAGGATCCTTGCCTTAGAAGAAATATCACAGAATGGTACATCTATTCTCCCAACAACGTTACCAATACCCTTCGGCATGACCTGCTAACTTGAGCCTCTAGCTTGGGACTCTGTCTCGTAATCTTTTACCTGGTGGGTGATTGGCATTCTTCTAGTTTAGACTCTCGCATGCTAATGAGTTTGGAACAGGGCTGTAAGTGAACTGGAAAAGAACTTGACTCCCTTGACTCAAACGGTACCAGATGATGCTAGTCTCCTCAATGGCCTCCAAGCTATTTCCTCGTGGGGGGATTTTGTCAACCACCCCAAGGGAGCCATCTTAGGCCTTTACACGGCGACCCTGTATCTACCATCAATGATCACGGCGTACTTGGGGGATTTCCTATCCCAGCGCTTTGGGCGAAGAGTAGCCCTAGGCATAGGGTCTCTGATTGTCTTGGTGGGAAGCCTTGTCAATGCCCTGGCGGTGAACCCCGGCATGTGGGTAGCTGGTAGGTCTTCAACGACGCAAGGGGTTAGGTTGGACTATTTGGCAACTACTCTCTCGATGCAGAGAGTTTTTGCTATAGTTTTTCTTGTTCTCTAGGTACTTTTGACTAAAAGTAATTTATACTGACTTGTATCTAGGCCGTGGAATCATTGGTGCCGGTGGTGGTATTGCCAAAGTGGCAGCCCCAGCTCTCATCCAGGAGATTGCCCATCCACGACTACGGCCAATGATCGCTTGCTGTTACTACCCTTTTTTCTACTTTGGCAGTCTTTTGTCAGCACTACTATGCTGTAAGTCATTTTCAATACAGCGTCATTGTTGCGAGCCACCATTCTGAATAACACTGGTTGTAGTCGGAGGTCTTTACGTCCCGGGAAGCTGGTCATGGAGAATGCCATCCATCGTCCAGGTTTTGGGCCCAGTAATGGTACTCACCACTCTTTTGAGTTGTCCCGAGTCTCCTAGAGTAAGCTGTTAGTTCTCCCACTCTCTACATCTTGCTAATCTTATGTCTTAGTGGCTTGTTTATCGAAACAGAGTATCCGACGCCTCAGCTGTTCTAAGCAAACACCACGCCAATGGTGTCGATGGCGACCCTCTCGTTCAGTGTGAATTGGCCGAGATCCAAGCCGCCATTGAAGAAGACCGTATTGATCATCAAGTATCGTACCTAGACTTCTTCAAGACACCAGGCAACCGGAAGCGTCTTGCCGTCTTGTTGTCCTTGTGCGTCGGCACGAACTGGGTTGGAAATGGCATCGTCTCTTAGTGAGTCTATGTATCTGCAGAGCATGGAATGTTGCACTGATGATTATCCCACAGCTATCTCACCCCAGTCCTCAAGACGGTTGGCATCACTTCTCCGGTGCAGATCACCCTCTTGACTTCTGGCCTTGGTACGTCACGCAGTCCCGAGCTTCAAACGGATATTGACATATGAGACTATAGCCATATGGAACCTTTTCTTAGCCTTTAGTGCCGCGCTCAATGTTGAGCGCTTTGGCCGTCGCCCCCTGTTTCTCGTATCCATCTTCGGGATGCTCGTGTGTTACTGCTTCATCATGGGCTTTTCAGCCGGCTTTGCTTCGACCAAGAAGTCAGGTCTAGGAATTGCAGTTATCCCGTTGTTGTTTCTGTAAGTAGTATTCAATCATCTTGGACGCTGTCATGAAAGCTAACATGGGTTCGCAAGATATTACGGCTTCTATGATATCGCCTGGACCCCCCTTCCGGTTCCATACACGACTGAGATTCTGCCTTTCAAGCTCCGCACAAAGGGGCTTGCTATATTTACTTCTGTTGGAACCATGGCAAACGCCTTTAATCAATTTGTAAACCCCATTGCGTTGGAAGCTATTGCGTGGAAGTAGTGAGTGATGCTACGTCAATTATGCATGACCAAATGGCTGACCACTTTGACTAGCTATGCTGTTTATATCGGCATTCTGCTATTTTATCTCGCTTTTGCGTGGATTATGTACCCAGAGACCAAAAACCATACGATCGAGGAGGTTTCGGTGATATTCGACATAGAAAACGGCGATATTGAGAGGCTGAGCAACATTGTAGCCCAGAAGCTGAGCAAGGGCACTGCTGAGACTTGTGAGCATCACGAGTAGATGCTTTCTAGCGAATTTTAGAATATTCAGGCCGCAAACATTGCATGAATTTATTTAGTATTGTAGCAAGACGATGAATTACGTACAAAAGTCTACGTATTACGTTTTATCTCTGACGGCGTAGATGAGAAGCTATGCTCTCTACGCATGGAAGGCGATTGGCCATGCCTTTTCGAATCTTAAGAGCTTAGAGCTTAAATATTGTCACATTTATGTCCATTAATGAGTATGTAAGAGATAAATGGCTCCGTTTATCCAGAGGGTGGTGGGAAAAAGGACCGGGCAAAGTCAAAGTAGCCCCCGAGATCGAAGCCCGTATCTTCAGTGAGCACGTTCTGACTAAGGAAGGCATTGAAATCAAAATCCCGAACAGGTTCATGGATATTTCCTTCCGATACCACCGCATTGCTGCATGTGTCATTCATGTCAGTCCGTGATGCATTGTGTAGCTTCTTAACGTAACAAGTACGTACTTTACGCCTGGCAACCCAGAGCAATTATCGAGGGAGATCCCAGTAAGCCGCATTAAACTGCGACAAAGTCGAGCCATCCAGCCACAGACTTCGGTTGTAGACAGGTCGTTTGATTCGAGAAGAGCGACAGCTTGCCCCAGATAATGCCTCAAAACAGGTTGCTCGACTGGCAACGCCTGCTCAATTGGAGACGTGATGAGTCGAACGAAGAATACCGCAGATTGGGCAATTATAAGAACGAGATACTGTTATCAATGTCAGCAATTGCAATGGCAAACGTCGTCTGATGCCTACATCGGCCCCATATCTGATTAACAACTCGGCATTGTCTTGTGCAGCGTAAGTCTCAACTATAGACATAGCTGCTTCGCATGCTTTTTCCAGGTATGGTTGCAAGTGATTTTTCTGGTTCTCATGATTCGTATTGGCAGTCATGAGATTCAGCGCCAGCGCGTTCAAGCATAGCCGTACATGCTCACCGTAGACCTTGGCGAATTTCATATATGTGCCAAGCGTAATAGCATCATAAGATCCTTCATGAAAGATGAGCATGAATGCCTGGAACGTGGACGGATCATTGGACTTACCAGCCCATGTCCACTGACGTTGCCACTCGTCTAGTCGCGGGTTCAAATCAGATAATAGGGCTACTAGTTGGGCATACGCAGCCGCCGTAGGCTGCATTACATTTTGGTGACTGGCTGGGTTGAGGCGAGCAGTGCGCAGGCGAGACACCAAGTCCACAGTAATCTGTTGCCAAGAGAGTTCAGCGCGAGTTAATACAAGGGTAGGATCTCAAGGCAAAGCTTACGCTAGAAAGTTCCGCGAGGCTGGTAACATACGCTGCAGCTGCTAGATCAATCCGGGCTGAAGAGCCGAGTTTGCGTGCAACATCAAGATATTGTCGACAGCGTGCATGAGTAGAAGCTTTTACGTGAGGGCGACCGAAGCCGAGGCTAAGAGAGATATCGTACCTACATGATGAGTCAATGTGAGCCCATATGTGAGCAGACAGGCTAACTATTACTGATCAAGTATCAACCAGGCGTGCCACTGGAGTAAAATCTCGTTGACCTGCTGAACATCTTTGGGGGCAGGGCTCGACGAGTTGATCAACTCATGTACCTCTGGACGACTCCAAGAGTCGACTATTCCGATTCGATGGGCTAACCGGCTACACAATCCCGAGATCATCCATTGGTCCGCAGACTGCCCCTTTCCGCGAGGGATCCAAACAGAGAGTAACAGAGTGGCTTGCACATCTGATAGTTGGTGCTGCTTACGGAAGAGGACGAACCCAAGATGCGCACAGGCGAGCTCTGCAAGGGCTTCAAGAGCATTGACGCTGATAGGTGGGAGGCTCTCCGCGGGCGGAAATGTGTTCCTATAGCCAGTATAATAGCGACCTGCGACTGCGAGAATGCTGGTGAAGAGAAAGGGCGATGAAGACCGAACGTGGTCGAAGTGTCTGCCAAGGTCTTCGTACGACTCCAAAAGGGGGAAAGAAGGATGGCACTTCTCAAAGAACCTGCCTCAGTACCATCAGAAATGCCGCCATAGGTGAGAGAGTGCGTGACTAAGAAACTTACAGGTTGAAAAGAACTCGTGCTACGACCTCGCCAACGATACCTTCGGAGACTGGCTCGCTTTGCAGGTGCACTTGGGCCTTATAAGCGGCCATTCCAACCGTCTTGTTGCCAGAGTCCGCATCCGGGCTAGTCTTGACTGGTCCCTCTGACCAAGCGGCTGGGTGGCTCATCAAGGCCGGGAAAGGGGCCGAGTCATGTTGCAGAGCAGACCAACGCGACTCGAGCCTTTCCGATATTCGTGGATCGACAGAGGAACCGGGCATAGCTTCCGGCGTCCTAGTTAATCCGACACTTGGGATGATGAAGCCCGTGTCTGACGGAGGAATTGAGGAGCTCGGTAGTTTCATGTGGTCGACATCAGTCAAGGGCAGACTCTCAAAGCAAAGGGCTGCATTTCTGGTTCTCTCGATGGTTGGGATATCAGAAACGTTGAGACACCGCTCTAGCAACTGGGTCGAAGATGAAACTGGATCTCCCGGTGGAAGCGCACTGTTCTCACGACTGAGACCGGCCACCAATTCGGCAACTGTCTTCTCGAGCTGAGAAATCCGCTGGTGTGCAACCGAGATGCTATGCTGAGAGTCTGGTTCCCGATCACCAAAGCCGCACTCAGCCTTGGCTCGCTGGCAGGAGCTGCAAGGATGACCACCCATACATCGAAGCTTCTTCATCCGGCATCGCTCGCAGGCCATTGTGGTACGTTGCGGTCGCTGCTTCTGCGTCTGTCGTTCATCTCCAACCGGGCTTGAGTTACGACGCTTGCGTCTAGCACCGTTTGCGTCAACGGAGGGTGGAGTGGTCGACATGAGGTAATGACTGGTGTTATAGGGTTAGAGACTTGCTCTTGGGGAATATGAGCCAAGCCAGATACTTGAGGTTGAAAGAAGTCTTGGGTTGTGGGAAAAGGTGTCGTGGAGCGGAAGAGCGAGGAGATGGGGAAACAAGGTTTATTAGCTACTCAGCAGCTAGGCCCGTAATTAATCAAGCCATGTGATTGCTAGCGCCTTTACCCCGGCACGCCACCTGGGTGGAGGGAACATGCGACATGTCGACTTGGCAAATAGATCTGACATTGTAAGCTGCATGATCGATTTCAAGCCCTTCATTCAAGATCTAGATTTTAACGAGACTATTAATGAATAGAATCCACCCTGACACTGGCTGTTGTTCTAGGTTTCTTTAAACTAACTAGTACATGCATCCTCCATGCCAGATGGACGGCAACAAAACTGGCCCATCCGCTGACTCATGAAGCGTGTGGCAGAACAAGAACCCTTACTCCTTGTCGTTATGGGTGACAGTGTTCATCTCTAGCTCTTTCTCATCTCGAGCATGCTTGACGTCTCGCTCAACATCGACGCTTTTACTCAACGGGCGACCATTACGATCGAAATCGAACACCTTGGAAGCATCTTCTGCCGAAAGACGCTTGGTCTCGGGGAACATGAAGAAGATAAAGACGAAGTAGAAGACCAGGATACCGATATACACTGCGTAGCTGAAGACCTCGGTCAGTAAATCGGGAGTCCAGCAGGAATCGTGTACTCACTATCGCCACTGAATGTTCTTCAAGGCAATTGGGTTGACGAATTGGTTAAAGGCATTGCCCAAAGTGGCAGTACTAGTGAAGAGGGCCATGCCCTTGGATCGAATAGAGAAAGGCAAGATCTCAACTGTGTATGCGATCGGGAGAGGAGTGTAGGCAATATCGTAAAACCCATAATAACTAATTCACACGTCAGTACGCAATCATTGAACATACACCCCTCACTAACTCACATAAACAGGAATGGGATAACTGCAATACCAAGAGATTTGGCCTTGGTGTTGGCAAAGCCTGCAGACAGGCCCATGACGACGGCGTATGAGCACAGCATGCCTACGGTCGAGAGAAGGAACAGGGGTCGACGACCGACTTTGTCGCAGTTTACAGCCGCAGCTGCAGCAAGAATGAGATTCCATATAGCTGACAACACGTTAGAATAGCCCTGGAACGCTCATGTTGGCACGAGCAGAAACTCACCGAGGCCGACGTTGATAAGAGTAATCTGAACGGGGGCCGTAATGCCAACCGATTGGAGGATGGGCGCAAGATAGCTAGGTGGTCAGTCAAAGGGTAATTTGTGTTCAAGGCCTGCCACTCAACATACTATGCGATGATTCCATTGCCCATCCAGTTCAAAGAGCAGGCCATGGCAATAATCGTAGCCAAGCGCCTCCTGTTGCCGGGCGTGCGCAAAAAGTCTGTAAGACTTGCCTGTTGCTGAAGAGCTTCTTTCTGTATAGCAGTGCTAATTTGCTCCATCTCAAACTGCACAAGAGCGTCACTCGTATCGCCGTTTGCATGCAGAACAGCCAGAATCTGACGTGCTTGATCCTCTCGATCGTTCTTAATCAGCCACTAGACGATGTGTTAGGAGATATGCTATTCTGGAAATCTGTTCGTGGTGGACTTACACGTGGAGATTCCGGGCATAGAATCGTGACGAGGACGACAGCAACGGGTCCAATGACCTGAAGTAGCGACGGGAATCGCCAACCCCAGTTGCCGGGGATGTAAAGGCCAACAACTGTCAAGTGTCAGAGCAGTCAACAATGGCACTCATTCGCAGATCATGTACTCACAAGTCATCAAGGCAGCGAAAAACATTCCAAAATAGGCAAATGTCTGGTAACAAGAACCGAGAATAGGCCTCAGTCGGGGATGGCTAATCTCCTGGATAAGGACAGGAGTGGCGACCTTGACGATTCCAACTCCAGCTCCCATGATGGCACGACCTGAAATAGTATGACATGAGCCACTTGAATCAGAGGAAAATGATCAATAAGAAAGTCTCACCGCCACACCACATGCCAATGTTGACTGTAAAGGTGTTGACAAGGGCGCCGATGAGAATGATGATGTTTGCGATGATGATGCACCATCGGCGACCGAATTTGGTAGAGATCCAATCACCAATCCATGGCGTGACAATCGAAGGGATAAAGAAGGAAGCGGCATAGATGCCCAGTAGGGCACCAGTAGGGCGTTTGAAGAAACTGATAAGGCAGGTTAGGAGGAATGAATTGTCTACTGAGAGTCACAACGTACGTTTGCCATGACGGCATTGCTTGGAAACCAGTAAGGATACTAGCTTGGTCTTGATGCTGATTAGCCAGAGCTCTCCTTGGCTGCAAATATCCGTTCACTGACATCCCTATCAACTGCTGTTAGAATGCCAACTCTTTTGAATAACAAGATGAACCGCTACTCACATTGGTCGCAATGACAAGGCAGAGTCCAAGGCCCAATGCCACGTTACGACGAAGCCCAGCATCCTTGTACCATACAGGATTGGTATTGTCTGTTAACGAGTGTCAAATATACGACTCGCCCTGACAGAGGCGCTGGACTCACTTGGTAGTTCGTGCCATTTGACGTTGGAGGCCATTTTCACAACAATGTCGACAAATGATGTTTCGTAGCTTCGCAGGATGTGTGTCTGACAGGATGATCCTCAAACTCCCCATGGGGAAGCTCATCTGGGGCTTTTTATTCTAAACGTATTTCATTTACAAATCATGCCCAGGGATTGAACAGTGACAAGGGGATGGATGCTCGGGGAACCGCCGATGCTGCCACCAGTACCCCCTCTCCACTGAGAGCCTGAATTTTCGGTTCTTCCCCGAAGGCAAATGATTCTTGCCGCCGGTGGGTCTACTACCCGTTGGCTCATGTGGGTCTATCGACCCAGGCGAGCCAACCTAGCAAGGTAGGTTAGCTATAAATTGTGAGATAGCTATAAAATTATGAGATAGTAGCTACTTACTAAAATAGGTATAAAAATAGGAAAAATAGTAAAAACTAAGGGTTCTTAATAATAAATAAATAGCTAATTAAATAATATATCTTAAATACTAAATATTTATATATAAACCTTTTTAAAAGGTTAATAGAAATTATATTCTTATTATTTTATTTTATTTTTAAATTTATTTATAATTTTCCTATATTAATATAAAATTTATCTTTTTTAATTTAAAAAAATATATTAAAAAGTTATTTAATAAATAACTATAAGAGCTATACTTAAGAAAAAGCTATATAAAATAGCCTTAAGGTTTTATTTCTTTAATAATAGTTTTAAGCTTAATAAGCCTTTATATTATAAAATAATTAATTATTATTTATAAATATATTAAAAATTTTAGTTTTAATTATATAATTAAATAAATAAGCTATAAAATTATAAAAGTTTTTTTATAAAGTTTTATTAATAATATTAATATTATATAAAGTTTAAATAATATAAAACTAATCTTATATAATATTAAATAATCTTAATAATTAATTAATTTTTAAAATAAAATAAATTTTAAATTTTAAGTCTTTCTTCTCTTATATTAGCTTATATAATTAATTTTTTAAAAAATTTAACTCTTTTATATAGTAATATATATATATGAATCTTAATAAGAATTTTATAAGGTTTTTTATTTCTTTATTAATAAATTAAAAAATTATTTATTATTTTATTCTTAAAAATTATTATTTAAAAATTATTTATTAAATAATTAAAGTAGCTATAAATATAAAAGAATTATTTAAAAATTTCTTATTAAATAAAATATTAAAAATATTTTTCTTAGATTTTTATTAAATTTGCCCTCTATAGAGAATTCTCTTTATATCCTTTTCTTAATAAAATCTAGGTTTTTATATATAATTTTTAGTACGAGGGTGCTATCTCATAATTTCATGGCTAACCTAGCTTGCTAGGCTGGCTCGCCTGCGCCTTGGCCCACATGAGCCAACGGGTAGTCAAGAACTGTCCTCGGAATCACTCGCTCCCCGACACCCGGGCTTCCCAAATCCTCATCACCACACAAGGTCGACAAGCCCCAGGGGATGATCCCTCATTAGCCACTCCGCACTGGAACGCGCTGAAAATTTGACTCGTCTGATGACTTGTTGGCAAACACGGCCTTGTCTAGTCAGATGGTACGAGACTGGGTTAATATCTGGGGTAGGATACTTGACTCCCAGTAACCGTAGCCGGAAGTATTGTGCTCCCTTTTAGCATAAGAAGCATGCCATTGGGCGAGTTCCTATTGGCTGTCGATCGCGGTCATAAAGTCTGATGGTAGATTACTTGATGGCAGTCTCCCGACCAGAGTGAGCCTCTTGAGTGGTGCCATAGTGTCCATTCCAGGCTGTTCATATACGGATCATTGTGTTATCTGGGTTGTGTTTTTTATCCATCTTTGGACTCATTCACCCCAGGCACTAACCAATCTTCGCCCAGGTCACCTAACACTATGTGAGGTACGCGTTTTCATCTGGCCTCGGCGGTTGTTGCCCGTGTAAGATGAGGCGATCCATTGCCGCCCGGCTCCCGAGACTCACAACCTTTCAGGTTTAACACAGGGATATCAGTTAGGCGGTCGGGGACTTCGGGCACTCGGGGCACTCGGGGGGCTTATGACCCTTGATGGAACTGGACAGGAACATGAGTAGCTACCCTATACTTGCGCTCAAGACAGTGAAGCCAGTGACGGAAAGTGGTGAAAGTCTATAAGAAGTAATAATCCAGGTATATTATGCCTCTTGAACTTTTAAACCCTGATTTTATACTGGTAATGGAGTTCGGCCAGAACAATACGCTCTTAGCGTAGCATTTCCCAGAATAGTGGCATGCGGCTGAGCACATAATAACGACTTCGAAGCCAGACTTGAAAGGGATTGATAAATAAATGTCTAGCTCTCACCTTCAAACGCGTACCATCAATAGCCTCGTCTCATCTTGTATTGTATACCTTGTTCCAACTAGAAGACCTTCCATTTAGCAAGCAAGCAATGACGTCAGCCCAGCGGCCCCGGGTTACCATGCCTGGAATATTCACGGCCGAACGATTTCATGCTTCCCAGGAATCAATAACGGTTATTTGCGTAGCGTGTGTGACATCTGGTAATTTGATCAAGCGTATCTATTGTACCGAAGTGGTGTTGATGGTTGAGGCAGCTGGAGTCGGAGGGACGAGCATCTGTGTTCTATCTACCCAGCTATGGTTCTGCCCTCTGAGGCCTGTCATCATGCTATTTCTACGCTTGTAATCCTGATGGATAAGGTCTATGGAGTTTCATCAATCTATCGTGATTCCGCCCACGTCATGTCTTTCTTGACTGTAATCGAACCCAGCGGAATAGAATTCCCCCTATCGCCTTTCATATGCTCCACCACAGTGTTCTGCTCATTGATGTATGTCTCCGGCCACAAAACAGGCTCCTCGGCAGAGTCATTGTCGTGAAGTCGCCTAAATGGACCGTCCTTGGCTGGCACCCTCTCCCTTTCCGCCTGCTTAGACCCACTACCGCCGATGGTGATGATTCCCTCCTTGCTGCGGTCTTGGGTCGCTCTGGTGATAAACCGCCCGAAGATCAGGTACAGCAGCGGTTGCATCGTAGGCAAGCATGCGCAGAGCAGTCCAATGGATGGTTCGATGACTGTCCAGATCCATGGCGTTGAGATCAGCTCTATTTGATCTGTCAGCCGGTACTTGTGTCAGTACGGAAAATGGGATCAAGCAACTCACTAGTAAAGTCTGCTGTGGGCCCTGCTTGAAGAAGGTCGACGATGTATTTCAGTCGGATGCAGCTAATTACTACGATCCTACGCCTGGTTAGCATCACCTTCTGTCCTCCGAGTCTCTCAGACAACTCACAATCCGCCGAGCAGAAAGATGCCAGCAATAGCAACTTTTTGTGACCGCGGTACTTGGACTTTTGATACCTCCCAAATTGGCAATGAGATTATTAGGGCATCCACCACAATGTTAGGGATAGAGTTCCCGATGAAGAACTTATTCTTATCGATGCACTTCCCCCCTTCCATGAAGGGTTTCCAGGCCTTGTCGATCGGAGTGCATTGGAAGATGGTCGTGAACACGATGGCTATCCACCAAGCTAGGGTTAGTCCACCGAGGACATAGCCACCAATCTTCATCGATCGCGTCGGGAATATGCGATAGTACATGAGCAGAATGCTGGCTTTGATAGTGCAAAGTACTGTTCCGTAGACGAACTCGGTTAAAACTAGGCACTATTCCCATAATGGAGTCGTTAGAGAGTGAATGAGGACATGGAAGGGAGTGTTTGGCTCACCAGCTGAGCTCTCCCAAGCCGGTTTCGGTCTTGCATCATGTTGACTGCCAGGGGCTTTCCAGCTCCACCAACGTAGACGACTAATTCCGTGTGAATAATCATATCTTCGATTCTCCAGAGTAGACGAGGACTCACCTGCGATCGCGATAGCAGCGTTGGCCCATAATAGCGGCTGGTGGCACAATTAACGATTGAATCGAAGCGCACGTGTGATAAGCTCATGCATACCAATGATATCAATATGAGCCAATCGTCAATCTCGAGCGCCATGTTCTTCTGATGACGTGCCCACACCCTCGTGGCTACAATGGCCAGCGCAAAGGGAATTGAAACGGCACTGACGATAACGAGCGACGGACCTTCATTGTGATTGAGAATCTCGGGCGGGAGGGTTGACGACTGTGTGGCTGACATTGTGGCTTGGGTGGGAAATCAGGGTTCAACCAAACATCTCGGCAAGTAATCGCGGTCCAAGAGAGAATAGGTGGGCACTTGGCGACGTGAAATACTCTACGCGGTATACCTAGAGTTTTCATGGGCTTCGGCGCAAGGCTAGAAGTTTTCAGGGACAGCCGATGCTTGACTCGCTGGTTCATTCTGCAATACAACGCAACGCCCCTTGAGGAAAAGATTCACAAGAAGAGGCGAAATGGGGCTCTCAACAGGGGTTATAGTTCGTATGCGTGGTGCCATATCCAGTGCTCCATATTCAATGAAACGCGCCTTGAAAAGTCTAACTCGAATGATTTCGATAATGCTCCTTTAGTCACCCCACCAGGATCCCCTAGCCTCACCTTCTCGAAACTCCGGATGTTTTCCGAGAAGCGGTTTCCACAGATAACAAGCGACCTTTGTGGCTCGGGCCCCTTGATTATGTATAAGAACGAGGCAACATCACAACCATGTTGTGTTGCATCCAGCCACACCACCTTGTCAAGATTGGCAGAATCCAGCATCCGTGAAACCATCAACTACAACGCAGAAACTATGAGCGACAAGCCCGTCTTGCTTTTCGTCACCGGGGCATGGCATCCTCCCAAGTGCTATGATAGCCTCAGAACGACGCTTATTGATCTCGGCTATGAGTGTGTCATTCCCAGGATGCCCACGATAGGAGCTGATAGCCATGGAGTCACTTGGGAGGCGGATAAGGCCAAGATCATTGAAACATCAGAGCCTTACTTTGCCGAAGGACGAGAGGTCGTTCTTGTTGCGCATTCGTATGGAGGAATTCCCGCTACTGCCGCCACAGAAGGTCAGGGGATCAGCGACCGAGCAGAGAAGGGTCTTAAGGGTGGATTTCACTCAATCATATTTATGGCTGCCTTTGCCATTCCTGTCAAGGGGTGGGATCTTATCACGACATTCGGTGGCGCATACCCTGAGTGGCTTCAAACTGGCGAGAAATATACCAAGGTACGCGAAAAGAAATTGAGACCATCACATAAATGAATGTCTAACGAGACGTAGAATAAAATCACGACTATGTCGCCCGAGGGAGCCTGGAATAGCCTATACAACGGCTGTCCTAAAGAAGCAGCCCAAGAAGCTTTTGAAGCGACACAGCCACATTCTCAAGACGCATTCGAGACTGGCCTAGACTTTATTGGCTCCGACATCACCATTCCGAAGACCTACATAATCTGCGAGAAGGATCAGGTGATACCGCTCCCTCTCCAGGAACAGCTTGTTCAGTCGACGCCAGGTATGAAGGAGGCGAGGATGACAACCAGTCATAGCCCGTTCCTTGAAAAGAGACAGGAAACCGCAGACTTGATCGTCAAGATCGTCGAGGGTCGGAACTGACCCAACATCCCCCTGTAGTTTTTACTTAAGCTAGTTGGTCTCAAATCGATAAACCCCTTAACTTGTGAACCATCATATCATTTATTTCTTCCCGAGCTTAGCGTAGGCGAGCAGCCTGCAAATCGTAGCCGGTCTAAGCGTTGAAGGCGACCGGATGCGGCTCCGCAGATAGGTTCCGCAGCCAACACGTTTAACAAGCCCACTCTCAGTTGAGCCGCAACACCCGTACCTATCAAGGGCTAGACCATACTAATCGCATTTCGGGACACCATTGCGAAGCAAGCAGTCGGAATTGACCCTGTACAAGGTCTAGTTGGAGTTAACTAACGGGACATCTGATGCGGCTTGGTCCGCAGCTTAGACCCTCTGGTCTAGCTAGAGAATTGCGGCAACGGCGATTATAGTCCAATATTTCTCCCTGTGGCGTGACGACCAAGGCACGCCATTGCGGCTCTTAAAAGTAGGGCAGACACAAGCGATAAGGAGCAAAGGGGGGGCAGGGGGTAGACCACGCGGATCCACGGGTCGTTCATTAGACCCGGCAAGTTACCGACACTAAGAAAACTTAAATTTCTTCGCAATGAATGGTCAGTTGTTGGCCTTACCTCTGTTTGATACTCGGCCGGGCCTTTCACTCCTGGCACAAGGACAAGGCGCTAGTCTTTGGTTAAAGTGTTTTACGGTCCTTGGCTCACTGATCTCTGATATTGATAACTATGTCTGCCACTGTTATGTTTCGTGGCCTGTTTCAGAGGCGTTGCTACCAGCCGCAACCACCGTTCTACTCAAAGAATGCCTAATGCTTCTGAATTTGTTCTATTCTTTTGCGCTCTGGGGCCCAATAACATGGAGAGTATTCAGCTCCGACGCTATAGAAAACTTCCCTTGTCTAACCTATCCTCATCTCTAATGAGCCTCGCTTGTCTGAGTCTGGCGAGGGCACGCTGTTTCCACCTGAATCCGGGACGTTGGTCCATCTCTTGAGGAGCTCTCCCAAGTCAAGCTTGGACGTGTCAATCTCATCTATCATGTCCTCCTCTGGGCCGAGAAGTCCCTCTATCTCTTCATCTAGTTCGCGATTGTCGATGTTGATTGTAGACTCGCTGTCTGTGGTAGCTGAAGACGGTCCATTGATGCTCACTTGGTGCAGGGGCCTTGGCTCAGAGTCTAACAGGGCTGTTCTGTTTGACGTCGTTCGTTGGTGCCTTTGCGCGAGTATCGTCACATCCTCCATGGAGGATGCCCTCCTCTTCTCTTCGTATAATGATGGGCCTGGCCTCATCGCGGCTGGCCTCATCACGTGTGGCCCCATCCCGCCTGGCATTGGCCCTGGCGGTGGTCTGCCGCCTGGCGGTGGTATGTGGACTGGCATTCTCCCGCCTGTCCGGATCCATCCATCTACAGGCACTGGAGCTGACATCGGCGGTAGATGCCTGGGTAGCGTCGCGTGGAACACATGCTTTGGTGATGACCACATATTCATCCTGATGTGCATCCCAGGAAGGACAGCTGACCTCCATGTTTCTGGTGGGATGATTTCACCTATATACTTGTTGACAATATCGTACCTGCGATTTCGTACGGCGACTTCTAATTTTGCACTAGTGAAGGCTGTAACAAGAAGCTTTTCCATCATCTGTCGACAGCTTAATGTCAGTCTAGATCTCTCTTATAGTTGCACGAAGCGTTGGATACACTTTCAGCTAGAAGAGCCGTAACCCATTCATAGCCCACATGAGCAGATCCTACATGAATAAAACGGCCAGGCATTGACTCAACTCACCTCCCAACTGCGGCAATGTTCATATGGCAGCGTAAATTTGCCACTGGCAGTGTTCAAGATAATAGGGTCCACCTCCTCACCTAGCCGGAAGAATAGGACGATGTGACCGCTCTCCTGCTGGTCCAGCTCTGACGATTCCGTTACCTCGACGGCTATCCAGGCTCTGCTTTGCGTGTCCCACTGCTTTGCCAATGTCATAGCAAGATGAACTTCGTGACGGACACGTGGGTCGAGGGCCTTGTACTGCTCCCACATCTGTAGTCGTCCTCTCCGCCAGCGGCGGGGCATGATTGCAGAAAGGGCAGCCTCGATATCTATTTGTTCCATCTCAAGTTTCATCAGTGACAACTTAGACTCGGGATCGCTTCTGATCGGTAGTTCAAGGAGAAAAGCCTCCAGCCTGTCACTCTCCCGGTCGTCATGCCGGCCACGTGAGAATATGCCATGAACCCAATTCGGAATGAAACGAAGTATTCGGTTTGGAGACGTGGTATCGGTAGGGGTAGCGGTGCTGCCGCTGGCAGATCCCTCTTCATCACCAGAGCCACCGTCCGAGTTGCTGGTTGAAGGGGAATAATCCCCGCTGATCTCGTCTTCGGTGACAGCGTCGCTTGCTGCGTATGGCGGGCGGTTGAAGAATGGAGGAGGCGCAGGGATGGATGACGCTTCACGGCCTTGAAAGCCATTGGCAAGCGGGTGCACGTGGCTTTCGGCCAGACTCTTATCTTCAGGTTGAGGCCTGTCGCTTTCCGCTTCTCCGCCGTCTGGCTGTGGCGTTGGGTTAAATGTAGGCTTACTAAGGCCATACTCTGCGTCTTTTCCTAATCTGTCAGGGAGAATACAACAATCTGATTAGTTTGAGTCAGTCGCCCGGTGATGTTCACGTACTCTGCATCATGTGTCGTTATCGCTAGGAGAGGTGGTGCTTCCGGTTGTTTGATGGCGCTATAATAATGATGATTAAGTTAGTGGAGCACCTCAGTTCAAAGAAGATTCTTCACCTGATGGTTTCCCCCAGTGGCCGGACCGCTGTTTCGGGTTTAGAAGTAGCCGTTGCTGCCATAACCTTGTCGGCTTTATCTATATGGCGATGCATAACCTGTTTTGCGTGGTTTGCTCGCTTTCTCATTAGTTCCTGGGCCAGCTCTCTCAGAGCTTCCTCCTCCTCCAACGATGCGGGACCCCGTGTTGGGTGGCTTTGAGAGACACAGACATTAGCATGTTGTTCCATGATGTCGCTGCATTGTTACCCAAAGTGTAAGCGGAGGTTGTACGAACAGTACTTGAAATTGTGCGAGGTTGACCACTTGGATATGGAGGAAAAGGTCCAATTTCACCTGCCTCAGCTCCTGTTGGCAACGTTTGATCCGTGGTTCCAACCATGGCCATGCTAGCTTCCGCCGGAATCCCAACTTATTAATCTTCAATGGCAAGTCGTCGAGGCCATCTGCTGATACTTGTGCCTTTACTTTCCTATTCTCAGAACCTTCAGCAGCTTCGTTCAATAAGATGATAATGACGCCGTATATCCTCTTGCATCTGTCGGAAAGCCGCTTGATATCCCGCACGCCATTGATGTTGAAAATGGGGGCAGCCGCATCGCAATCTTTCTTCATAATCTCTTGGAGTTGACTCAACACACCCGCCGTGGAATTGATCTCGAACGCGATCTCTTGAAGCCGATCGCTTGCTTCTACGGTGGCCTCGATGTGTGTCTGCAATGTGACGCCAAGTTGCAGCCCGAAAGCAACGATACCGACGATGGAGCCGGCAACTCCAATGGCCTCGGCCATGGTTATCGTGCTTCTTTTCCAGATGAGGCTGCTGGGGTTAACGTTGGTGAGAGTGGGATGACTGAGTGAGGTTGTTGAAAGATCCTGCTGATGATGACTGCAGGGAACTTGATGAGGGGCAGCGCGTGCATTGCCAACGAATCAAACCCGAGAGCTCATGCAGGCTGACAGGGAGGGAAACATGTCATTCTTGGACTGATGAGTCCTATGCATCACGGAATGGAGCATAGTAGTGTTGGCGTGAGTTGGAAAGTTTATTGTAATATGGGCCACTTATGACACCTGATAACCTCAGCTAAGGGATTCATAGACTAAACTAGTGCCCAAGGAAGAGAGGTGAGAAGCATGTTAACCAAAAGAACCCTAGAAACTCGAAAAAGTGAGACTCTTGGCAAAGCGGGGACGGCAAGATTCGCTTCCGTATAACGCCTCTCTTGTTGGTTTATCTCGATGAGCTAGTCTGTTTCAAGTGCAAAGAGGAGTATACCTAGAGACTGCCAAGAGTATCAATTTTCGAGTTTGTACGGGAGTCCGCGAATTTAAGGTTTGAATGAGAACGAGGGATATATCACTACCTAGGTATCTAGCAGTATTCCATTTCTATCATCACTCCCAGAGTGAGGTTTAATCCATCCCCGTGTTCATGTGTCTTGACTTCTTAACCCTAACGTGGCTGAGCGACCTCGAGCTCAAGCAAAAACCGAGGTCATACAGGGTAGTTGCACATGCTCTCCGGCGGACATGAATTCTTGCATTGAGTTTTCGCCCTGCATTAGGATAAGCAGCCTTCCACCGAATCGAGATCCATGGCGCGCTCTCAATTCCTACGCTGGACACCGAGTCGTCGATCCTTGCATGAGTTGAAACACGCCTCCGCATCCGTGTTGCTTAAATACCCTTTTCCCCCGGCATCTCCTACTTTCTCACGGGCAAGCCCGCAAGCTCTTTTGTGATAATGCGCTGCAATTCCTTGCTGGCCATATTGGCCTCTGTTTCAACTCTCGTTCGAGGCCAATACCAATCGACACGATGCAAATGTGTGAGTGCAACAGCAGGAGATGACAGAAGCCTTACTGAATGGTCTACACAGGTCCCTGGTCAAAGTTGCTGGCCTTCAAATGTCGAATGGAAATCGTTTAACCACCTTGTCGACGGGGTTCTCATCAAGACGGAACCAGTGGCACGATCATGTTATCCAGGCGACACCCAGGACCTCGAAAAGTGCGCCTATGTGAACAAGATGTGGACAGACCAGGACTTTCAGACGTCCCATCCAATTGGTAGGCCTTATCCTTATAACATCACCTGTGCCCCAGTCGACTACGCTGCTGGACAAAAGCCCATCACATGCACTCTCGGCTCGCTTCCCGTTTACGCCGTCCACGCTACATCTCGCGCGCAAATCCGGTCTACGCTCCTGTATGCTCGTCGACGCAACATCCGTCTTGTGATTTCTGGCACAGGGCATGATCTCCTCGGTCGGTCTGACGGGTATGGCGGTCTTGAACTTTGGCTGCATGACTTCAAGAACGGCATCAAGTTCCAAAAGACGTACCAGTCGGAGAACAAATGTACCAAATCTAGCTGGAAGGGGAGCGCCATCAAGATCGACGGTGTCTACCAATGGCGCGATGTCAACAAATTCGCCAAAGAGAACAATGTCATCGCTGTCGGAGGAGGCTCCGTTTCACCAGGTGCCATCGGCGGGTGGGCATCTGGAGGTGGCCACGGGCCAGCGACAAGGAATTATGGTCTCGGCGCTGACCAGATCCTTGAGGCTGAGGTTATGCTTGCTGATGGACGAGTCGTCACCTGCAACCACTGCGAAAATACCGACCTTTTCCGAGCGCTTCGTGGAGGCGGGCCTGGATACGGAATCGCTCTTAGCAGCACCATCAAAGCACATCCCAATGTTGATGTTGTTACTGCTCATCATCTGCAGCTTGCTCCCCTAGAGAAAACGGAGAAGAATTCAGACCTTCTCGACGCTATTTCAGTATTGCTGCAGATGCTTCCCGATCTCAACGACGCTGGCTTTTCGGGGTACGGTTTCTGGTTTCGCAATTTCCCTACCGTCTTTGTTGGAAATGCGACATCGGGTTATTCTCACGGCTTTTGGACGATCGGCATTGGCAAAGATGAAGCTGAGAAGGCCTGGGCTCCTGTGCGAAAAGCTCTGTCCAAGTTTGAGGATAAGCTTTTCATCAACGAGAGTTGGGCGAGCTATACCGATTACTGGTCTTTCTACGACACCGAGTCGGGACTCCATGATCCCGTGGGAGACACTGCGATCTTGACCTCGAGACTGATCAACCGCGAGTCTTTGATTGACTACGCCAGTGTACGTGATACCGTGGAAGTCATAAGCGGTAAACCTGACGAGTTTCACTCAAACGTTATCCTACTTGTCTCTGGTGGGCAAGTTTTCAAGGACGCCAAGGACAAGACATCTGGTCTGAACCCGGCCTGGCGCAAGTCACACTTTGCACTTATCTCTGGGACTGGCATCTCAAAGACTGCTGGTCTCACAGAGCGAAACCGAGCCAACTACGACACAACGTTTGTCAAGGGTGCGGCGCTGAAGAGGCTTGCGCCTGATACTGGCGCTTACATGAATGAAGGGGACCGCCATGATCCTGACTTTAAGACGTCGTTTTATGGAGAGTTTTATGGCGTTCATATGAAGACGAAGCGCAAGTATGATCCATCCAATGCGTTTTACTGTCCAACATGTGTTGGGTCTGATGCCTTTGTTGAACGACCTGATGGGCCACTGTGCAAGACGGAGGGTAATTGAAAGGCCTACTTTGCACCTCTTTAATGTCAACTACGGCACTTTTACTTCATGTTCTTGGTATTATTTTTACTAGCATATTGGTCGTGCACAAGAGCAAAGAGCATACTGATTAATACACAGCAGCTTTGAAACCCAATGCTGTAGAACACCGTAACTACAGTTATCAATGCATGATAGCATGAAAACCTAATCGTAACAGTAAAGCACGCCCACGTGATATTCTTTGAGTCCATCAACAAGACCACATCATCTCCTGCAAGCCACACGTACCACACCGTTGACGCTTGTTCCAAGGTGATTGTCTGCTTTTTGGCTCTTTGTAATTTTAGTGGGGCGATCTGGAACCCCTGCCCAATACCCCTGTTTCTTCCCGAGCCATCCTGTACGAAATGAACGGGTATCCCCAAACCCCCAAGTCCAGCAGGTGTCCCGTCGCTGTGTCTTTGTTCATCACTGACGCAGTCCGCACTGTGAATGTGTGTGAACCATGGCCTTTTTCAACGTGCAGTACAGTGTGAATCAGAGCATCATCATGGACAGCAAAGGTAGTCTCCAGTATAAATCGGCAACCATTTGTTGCTGTACAACCCTGTTCAAGCCCCGGATTCAAGTTGAGCACACGCGGTCAGTAATTTCATAATGTCGACGTACAAGCCCAAGTTCGCATCCGAGATTCAGCGGGTATTTGTTCATCGCATTCGTTTCTCTTCGCATATGTTGACTGATCAAACAGATGATGTACATCGCTGGCGAGACTGAAGACCCTTCGGTCGAAGCGATCGCTGTCGTTGAAGAAATCATTCGAGACCAACTTGTCCTCATGGTACATATTAACTCCATCTTACAATCGACATCTGCTCAATGTCCTTCAGCTCACAAGTGCCAACGAACTTGCATCCTCGCGCGGCGCCCGCTTCATCTCCAACGCAGACCTGTTCTTCCAGATTCGACATGACCCAATAAGACTGGGGCGACTCATGAACCTTCTCCGATGGAACCGGCTCCGCCTCAAGAGCAAGGCGAAAAGCGACAAGTGCGATGCGGAACTCGCCGCAGTCAAAGACTTGGCTGAGGTTCTCGATGTCCCTGTCCAAAAGGATAAAAAGAACCAAAAGCGTCCCAAACTAGCGTTACCGTGGGAAGTCGACTCTTACTTCTCTGTAGAGCTGCCAGAGAGCGAAGAGCCAGGCGGTCTTCTACCTGAACCCAACCAGGCGACTGTAGAGAGACTGCGCCGCGCCGACCAAATCACAAGGAGGATGACGGCGAAAGAGTACACGACATGGGCCGAATCCCGCCGCCGAGCATCTTTCAGTTATCGCAAGAAGCAGAAATTCCGAGAATTCTGTGGTCTCGGTATCATTGCTGAGCCCGAGCCCAAACACGATTGTCTGGATATCCTCAGCTTTTTGGCCTGCGAGATGGTACAGCGATTGACCGAGATAGCACTGGCCATTCAAGACAACGAACTCCAGCGGAAGGGGGGATCCAAGGGATCGGTGAACAAGGTCCGCGAGGGTCTCTTTACGACAGACAAGACTGAGAAGGGCCCCGTTGGTGTTGAGCATGTGAGACAAGCTTTTCAGGTTACGCAGACGAGGGCCCAGAAGAAGAGGCCAAGGCTGCACGGCTCTCCGGGAACAGCCAAGCTCCGCTTGATTTAGATGCGTGATGAGCATTTCGCTAGCAGAGATGGTGTTGCAATTTTAATAGATTGTATGACATTCTCGTGTGTATGAAACTTTAGTAGTTATATCCCCGACCGGCCTAAGGCTAATACTTGAGGTGCGCCGTAGGCAAAGGTTGAAGGTTATTATCAAGTGTCCTCACAAACAGACAGGCACCCGCCGTTAAGAACTCTTTCTATCACGAGTGAGATACCTGTCCCCAATTTCTCGCAATAAATAAATAGATATGTACAGAAGATTACAATCAACACATTCCAGCAGGGCAGCCAATTCCGGTACCAGCTTGAACACCCGCAATGGCAATAATCGCGTTGATAACACCTCCGATGCCCTCTCCCGCGATCATACCAGATAGAACAGAAAAGAGATACTCCTCATAGCTAGCCGGGCGGAATCTCTTCCAAAGCAGCGCGATGATAGCTCCAATCATCATAGCTGTTCCAATACAAGGTTGTGGAATGACCATCATCAGACCAAGTGTCATAAAGTTTGGCAGATAGAGACGGTACTTCTGTCGTTCCTTCACCAGATAAAAGTGCTTTATGATGGTTACCAAGCAGCCAACAACAGTGATGCAGATGGCAAAGATGCCAGATGATTTGGGGATGGGAAGGGTCGGGCTTGTTGCTGCGATGGTGGCTGCTCTCCAAGCCGATACAGATGGGGCTGAGAAAGCACAGGCCTCAGCTGTGATATCCAGAATGCAAGGGTAGGCCGATGCAAAGACCAGGAAAATGGCCGGTGCAAGGAAGATGGCAACACCGCTGCCAAGCAGCTGAGCTATCCACTGTGCTCGAGGGGGGGTTCTGAGAAGGAATCTACCAAACAGTTAGCCTCGTGCCGGTCCGTGGGATCATCATGACTACTAACCCAACTCTGAAATCGGCCGTCAGATCAGTCGCCTGGTTTGCTACACCAGCTGCAACGGCACCACCCAGAGAGTTGAGAGTCTGAGCCTTAGCTAGAGTCCAACTGTCTCCTCGAGTCATGCCTCCGAGGACCAGCTGAGATGACTTTGCGATGGCGGTAAGAGGGGTCATGTCCGTCATTCCGGTGCTCAAAATGGCCAAGACGGTCAGAATGACGGCCATGATGATGGAAACGATGGTCATTGACGAGGGCATTCCCCATTGTAAGCCACAACTGAGGCAGGTTACAATAATCGACACAACTAGGCCACTGATCCACATCCACGGCTTGATAGCCTGTGACTCGTCTGCTGCGTCTTCGGATCTGTCGTCGTAGGATTCGGAGTAGCGCTCGATCCATGTGGCTTTGATGCCAATGGCCTGACAGGCTGAGCAGAAGGAGGCGCATACTCTGTGAGCCAGGACCTTGGCGGCGATAGAGAGGAGCCGGTATTGACAGAGCACCTCGACGATTGAAACCGCTACCATAAGAAGAACTCCACTAGAATAGTGTAAGAATGTGGCAATACAAGGAGGTGGCGATGGTAAGAAACTTACGGCCAAAGAAGCCAATATCGTGGACTGGGTTTGTTAACAGGATCTTCCAGGTTCATACTCATATAAGTCGTCAACTCCTCCCACGGACCCGTATAGTCCGGTCCCATGGTCTTGACACCTCTGGCAACTCCGGAACGGATCAGGACGGGGCCAATAATACCCCAGCTGATGACAGCACCGGCGAACATAGATGCGGCCGTGTTAGTGCCAACCATCATTCCAGAGCCGATAATGGCAGGTGTCCATTCAAGAAACCAACCCCAATTCTCAACAAAGATGGCCGAATTATTGTGACCGCCCCAGATGAAGAACCATGTAAAGACGTGCCAGTCCCAGAGAATACCAGGGGCAAAGTTGGAAGCGACTCTCAGGACCAGAGCTGCCACAAACGCAATGCCGAGCATCTTGACCTTTTTCATCGCTGCGGTTTCACCAGCAGTTGCGATATGAATGGATTGGATTGTTGTGGCTGTGGCAGTCGCGGTAGGGAATACAAGGTTGAGAGCCCTGGACAACTGAATAATAAAGAGCCCCCTGACTACGCCATTGGGTCAGTACCTAGACAAGAGAACGAAAGAATTCAAGAACTTTGACTTACAAGGTGTAGCAAAGAAGAATCCCACGTAAGCAAGACCAAGAGTGAATAGAACGATTCTCCCATAATCTGCCGTTGGAGTGTGCAGGAGGTCCATCTGGTACAGAGCCGGGATAGCACTGGTAAAGACGGTGCTGAGGCCACCAGCAGCTGTGGCACTTGTTTGAATGATTGCATTCTCTTTCGGTCCGAAGGCTCCTCCAAGAATCGGGAATGATTCTGAGAAGGCTTTGCTCAGGGTCTTGACGACAGCAAAGCCAACGATGGCGCCGAAGAGGTTTGCGGGAAAGGTTATGCCCATTCGTAGGCCTAAAGGTTGAACAAAATACGTTAATAGGTTGCGTCAAGACTTGGACGATTTTATAGACATACCGAGGTAAACATTGGCTGCATTGACGATTCCTCCTAGGAGGACACCCACAAAGACGCTGCGAGTTCGGAGGATGCGGCGGCCTGTCTCCAGGCTCTCGAGTGTTTCATCGACGGGGAAAGGAACAAACAGGTCTTCCTCTGTCAGAAGAACCTCTCCTGGCATAGCAATTGAATGACTTCCGTCACCTTCGTCTGGAAAGACTTTGCCATTGACGCTGTCAACAGTTGCCGTCTTGGTCGGCTCCATGATGGAAGAAGTTGTAGAATCGTGATGCTGGAACTGTTTGCTAGCCGGCTGAGGCTATCGAATTGATTCTTGACTAGTCAATCCAAGTTGACTGAAGCACTTGTTATATCGTCGATGCCTCTTCGTACTCGACCCCATGATTCAACCACGCGATCGCGCGTCGTTCTCGATTATCTCTGGTGGTTATTGGAACTAGCGGCGTTCGTCACCCCTTGGTCTTCCTCGGCGATAAGAGATAAGTTGTGTTCTTATCTCTCGGCATGAACTAAACTAGAGCTGGCTAGTGTCTCCTGTCACCGGGCATCTGGGTCAAAGTCTGTCGAGAATTTCCTCAAACGGTGAAAAAGAACGACGAGAACGCGGGGTTTTGAGCTAACTCGGTCAGGCGATTTTTGATTGACGCTGGCTTACGTCTTTGGGTTTGTAATTGCTGTCTCGTGAGAGAATCGTACTCCAATTCAAGGCGAGCCTGAGTATATCTTGTCAACTGATGGTTGCTTCTACGACACCGCCACAAGTCATTGATTGACCTTGCAAATTGCCAACCCCTGTCCTCAACCATGTGTCAATTCCACGCCCACGACGTCAACACCAACTCCAATTTCCACGATGTGGTCACCAAGCATACAAAGTTGCAACTGGCAGTCGAATTTGATCGAAAGATCTTGACTGGAAGTGCGATCACTACCCTGGAGCCTCTCATAGCTGAAGGTCTCGACACTGTCATTCTCGACACCAGTTACCTCAACATCCTCAACGTAAGTGTGGGTGGGGAACAAGTCCAATGGCAGCTGGGCCAAGCCACAGACCAAAATGGCCGCCCGCTCATTGTGCAGCTTGGTCACACCTACGCCAAGGGTGAGATTTTGGAGCTTGAGGTATATTTGCTGAGGCGGAGATTGTGATACACACGATGGCGGCTCACAGCCCAACAGATTCACTTTGAGACTACCAACCAATGCACCGGCCTCCAATGGTTCAGTCCCGAGCAGACAGATGACAAGCTGTACCCCTTCCTATGTTCGTTCCCCTTACATCGTGATCACGCACCCATGGCTTACAGTCTCTAGTTTCTCAAGGAGAGCCCGTCCACGCACGCTCCATTTTCCCTTGTCAAGACACTCCTTCTGTCAAGACGACATTTGACATCACCATCTCCTCCCCATTGCCAGTTGTCGCAAGTGGTATACCTCAACATGATCTTCTATTTCCTCCTGTTTCCAACATGAAGGAGACGAAAGAGTACAAGTTTCAGCAAGATGTTCCCACCTCTAATTACCTGTTTGCCATCGCTAGCGGGTAGGTTGTCCTTAAACCTAGAAGGCGTTCTCGCCGCTGACACCACCTTCTCAGCAACCTATCTGGAGCAAAGATTGGCAAGATGAGCTATCTGTACTCCGCGCCATCGAGCTTAGAAGCAGCTGTGGCTGAGCTTCAACCCGACATTGACGCGATTATTGACGCTGCCGAGGTAGGATCACAGTAAGCCCTTTTTCATCTTGATATAACAGAGATGCCTAACGCAATTGCGTGACATAGAACCTCATTTTCACGAACCCCTGGACGTTATACAACCTTGTCATTCTTCCCAAATCTTTCCATCTTGGCGGAATGGAAAACCCTGTCTTTAACTTCTACAGCGCGACTGTCATTTCTGGCGACCGAGAGAACATCTCTGTCGTTGCGCACGAGTTTGCGCACAACTTTAGCGGCAACCTGGTTACAAACTCCTCATGGGAGCATTTCTGGCTGAACGAAGGCTGGACTGTTTACACCGAGCGCGAGATTCTACGACAGATCAAGGGCGAGAAGGCAGCCGTCTTTGAGGCAATTGTCGGCTGGAATGAGCTTGTCTATGGCATCGAGTTGTATGGAGGCAGCGAGAGCCCAGAGACAAGCTTGGTCTTGGGCCTTCAGGGCAAGCGACCAGATGATGTCATGTCCAAGATCTCTTATGAGAAGGGATATACTTTCCTATGTTTCTTGGAGAAGTTGGTTGGACGAGAGAAGTGGATGCCCTTCATCCCGCATGTGAGTTAAGCCATCGTTCTCTCCATTGACTGTATACAGAAAACTAATAGATGCAGTATTTCAGAAAGTTCTCAAGGGCCACACTTGACTCGGATACTTTCAAGGCTACGCTTTTGGACTTTTTCTCTCGGGATGCGGCCGCAACGGAAGCCCTCAACTCCATCAACTGGGATGAATGGTACCACAAGCCTGGCTTGCCCCAGAAGCCCGACTTCCACTCTCCAGAGTACGACGAATGCCTCAGTCTTGCACAGAAGTGGATCAGCATGACTTCTGATTCGAATGCCTCGGTATCTGCTGCCGATGTTGAGGGCTGGAGCGCTGGCCAGCTGAACGTGTTTCTCGATGCCCTTCTGGACTCGCCAACACCCATCACTTTGGACTCTTGCCAGCTTCTTGGCACTCTGTATAGGCTAAGGAAGTCGACAAATTTTGAGGTGTTGTCACGATATTTACGAGTCGGCTTGAAGGCAGGAGACCGAGGTCTCTTTGAAGACACCGAGGCTTTCCTCGGAGAAACTGGACGAATGAAGTTTGTCAGGCCACTGTAAGTCGAAGTATTCCTATTGATCAGGTTGGGATACTAATTGCTTCTAGGTTCGAATGTTTGCAAAGTCTAGATAAAGAGTTTGCTAGCAAGATCTTCCACAAGTATGAGCGGTTTTACCATCCCACTTGTATTCGCCTATTGGAAAAGGTGCTCCGAATTACGGTATGATGTGAGAGATCATTGAAGATCTTGCGGTGTAAATAGCAGAATAGAAAAAGATTAGGGCAAAAATCAATGCTGCTTCTCTGCTTGTGGTGACCAGGTGTCAAAAGAAGAGTGTGATTGAAGAATTGTAAGTAAAAGGCACCCGAATTCTCTATGAGAGTATCTCTCAACATAATCCAGTTATCTTTAAAGGGTCAAGGCTTTCTTATTCAGGCCTTTCCCCTTCGTTGGTTTTGATGGTGGCCTCTTTGGAGACCTCATCGAGGACAACTAGGAAATTAACATTTTCAGTACCATATCACTCGGTACTTGTCAAAGTGGTACGGCCGGCCACAGAGGGGTTTAAGGCCAAAAGGTCTGACCTAAAAGTAGAATGATGATAGTTGTATTACAACCTACAGACCACAATGCTTCAGCCGCCTTCTTACGAGCTGCAAAGGGTATCTCTATCCCCGATCTAAGCTAAACCTCCTTTTCCTTGCCATTGGGCGGCTATCTCCTCGAGATATGAGCCGTAAACTTTGATTGCATTGAAGCTGCGCACGACTGTTAGCTCTAGAACCTGGACAGCGTTTCTTCACTTGGCAACTTACTAGTTGATCTTGTCCAGCTTTTCTGCAACCACGACCAATGCGTCAGCGAGTTTCGGCATGATTAGCCAGTAGTCACGTACCGTTCACAGAATGGATCCCATCAGTCGGCCTCCCTACTGGGAGCAAGAGAACGTTCTTCTTCAAGACCTTTTTCATGTCCAGAGCGATTGGGATACTATTATCAGTTAGCAAGATGATGTTTTTCAGCACTCAACGGATACAGACCTGCCACCCTCACAAGTGATAGGAGGAGTAACGCCCCAAGTCCGTTCTATAGCCTTGATCGCCGCCTGGTAGTTCCAATGATCGACGTCTTCATAGAACCAGTCACTCTGGTGCACGCAGTCAATGTCAAGCTCGTTTTTGCTCTGGAGCTTCTCGAATCTTGCTTCAATGTGCTGTCGAACCAGGGCATCAACCTCGTTGGCCCCCATGCGCGGAACTGTTCGGATGCTGAACTTTCCGACCAAGGCAGCGGGGATCGAGGTGGTCGCGCCAGGTCCGGGCTTCAAATTCTCTATCCGATGGAGGCTGAGAGAGGGTTGTCGCCATCTACATGCCTGTTAGTGGTCTTGATGACCCCCAACTAGAGGATCGTGTTAGCTTACTTGGAGATAATTGTTTCTGCTTTCGTTGCATGAACGAGTCTACCTCCAATCCCCCCATCCAGGGCTTCCGGTGTCAGCGGAATCTTCTCATAAGACTCTCGTTCTTCATCAGTGACCTCTAGCACGGCATCATAGACGCCAGGAATGAGCAATTTGCCCTGAGAATCCACAAGGGAACTCATGACGTTGGCCATGTCAGTCATTGGTTCTGAGATGGCACCACCGAAAAGGCCACTGTGGGCATCTTCTTGAGCACCACGAATGGTGATTCTGTAAAATAGGACTCCTCTAAGGCCTCGAGGGATCGTTGGCTGCGTATTGCTCGCCCAAGCGACATCAGTCAAGCACACTGCATCGATGTCGGAAAGGAATTGACTTGCTTCCTCTTCAAGGGCGGTGCAGAACCCAACTGAGCCATTCTCCTCCATGCCCTCCAAGAAAAAGGTCAGGTTCACCGGGACTTTCTGATCAGCATTTTGGAACGCCTCCAGCATGTTGAGCCAGTTCACCAGGGGGCCTTTGTCATCGGAAGTTCCTCTACCGTGCAGAACCTCGTTACTATCTGTCAGGGTCCATGGGTCATGATCCCATCCATCTTGCAGACTGGCCGGCTGAACATCGTAATGACTGTAGACCATGATTGTGGGCTTATTGGGATCATTTTCGAATCGGCCAAGGACCAATGGGGGTAAGTCAAGGTCTGTTCCAGGTTCTTTGCCGAGAGACTTGAGCCGTACTTCAACGCCCAGTTCTTTCATCTGAGCCATGATCCAATGAGCCATCTAAAGTCGTAATCAGCAGCTGCGGCCTTCAGAATCTCGCTGGGTGGGGAAACCTTGATAGTGTCGGCTCTACGACCAGCCTCGGAAGATACAGAAGGGATTTCGATTGCATCTCGGAGCCCTGAGTAATTTCGCCACGGTTAGCCTGGTACTCATTCTCCAAATGCAAGCAACTGAGCTTACTGTCGATGAAACGAGCTTGAAGCTTATCGACGCTGGTTATCCGTCAGCTGCATTCTTCAGGTCAACCAGGAGAAGCAGTACCTTTCGCAGAATTTGACGTAGTCCATCTTGATTTGAGATTTAACCTCTAAGCTCTATACCGGACAAAGAGAACTTCTGTATGCCTTGGGTATCGTCAAGACGCCAGCATCCTGCATCACCTTTTATCATGGCTTCTGACTCATTTCTGCCGCGCTCATTGGTCAGATGCTCTACCTCCAATCAGCGACGATCTGAGGTGTGCCAAAAATTGCTGTATTTGGATATTCTTTACGAGGGCCAATCATGAGCCATTGGATGGAGACAACTCAAGTCAAGCAACCTCTCTTGCAAAGGATCTTGGGCTGGGTATATACTGGGGCAATTGGCTTTACCAGGCTCTGTTATCATTATTTGTCAATTTCATCGCTCTGAGCAACATGAGTGCAAAGCCAACAATTCTCGTTATCGGGTCGCCAGCTGGCCTCGTTGCTGATGAAACCTGGGCCAATTTCACCACCAATTTCAACGTCAAATCTTACGATTTCCCGACCAATGTTGCCTTTCATGAGTCATTGCGATCCGGAAGCTGCAAGAATGTTGACGGCATCGTACGTCTTGGCCTCAACCTACCAGAAGGCTGTGAAAAGGTCCTGATCGGCTGGACGCATCGGGGTCTTGAGCATTTTCCCTTGAGTCTCAAAGTGATCGTTAATTTCGGCCATGGCTACAACGACGAGGCGGTTGATGAGCTTCGCAAGAAAGGGATCACCTTTTTCAACACGACAGGCGGGAGTCAATCCACAGCTGCGGTGGGAATCTACCTTATTGTGGTGGCTTTCCGCAACCTAAGCCGATATGAGCGGATGCTTCGCCAAGGTCAATTTCTTCCAGCTCTCAGGGACTCTGCCAGAAATGCCGTTGACCCTTTTGGGAAAAGCCTCGGCATCGTTGGCATGGGCTCTATCGGGGAGACCATCGCGAGGCAAGCATCTACGTTGGGCATGAAGATCCACTGTATAGACAGGCCAAGCCTACGCAATAGGCTTGAAAGTGAAGGAAACTCAGCGACAGGCCTTCCTCCTATTACTCTCCATGAGAGTCTATTGAGTCTCGTACGAGTCGTCGATTGTATTCTTCTGTCATGTCCTTATTCGGCCGCAACCCACCATCTTCTCTGTAAAGAGGTGTTCAGCGAGATGAAGAAGGGAGTCAGGATCATCAACATCGCTAGGGGACTCTGCATCGACGAGGAAGCACTCTGCGATGCCATTGAGGAGGGCATCGTGGGTGGTGCTGGACTGGACGTTCACCATGACGAGTAAGCACCCACATCGCTGCCACGCGAACATGCTCTAACAAACTTCAAGGCCAAAAGTAAATCCTAGACTAATGGACTACGACTGCGTGACATTGTTACCGCATGTTGGTGGTCTAACAAACGATTCCATGAAGGTGTGTCTCATTAGTAGCTCAACTCATATATGTGTTTGTACTAATTATAACTAGAATCATGCCGAGCTTGCTTTGAACCACGTCGTCAACTATTTCTCTGCGGAATCGACAGGTTCTGACTCGGTTGTGTAATTTGTGCAATGTGTTGGTCTGAGAACAAAGGTTGAAGGGTGAATGACGGAATGGCTATGAGGAGCGTATACTCTAAAGATGCTCAAAGATATTGATTCAGTTAGACAATGCTGAACAACTCTTAGACGAGTATGAAGAAAATTCTCTAGCGTATATTAAGACAAATTTTCGAAGGATGAGGGTGCCTTTGGATTGCCTGATCTATTTAGTGTGCCAAGTTCCCGCTTCTTCATGTGTACCTAGGTAGGGTAGGTAGGCAACTGAAGAACAAGAAGAGTCATCGTGGTGCGTCATTGTCCCAGAGGAATATATTGATAGTTATCAAAGTGCTACCATCTTTCGCCTGTCTAGATCAAATGATGCTCCTATGATGTTGACAGCGTCTAACTTAACTGTCATGGCTAGCTCTATCGGTGATGTAAGCAACAACCAATACCGCAGAAACTCTCTTTGTCATGAGAGCAAAATTTCTCTTCATCTTGGGTTTTATATTACAGCTACACACTTGGAGACGAGAGTTTCAAGATACTCTAAATAAGTTGATAAAAGTTATGCAATATTTCTAACACTCCACCAAACCCAACTCTCGCCTGATCGCGTTTACTCCTCGACGACATGACCCCACTCATGTTCAACGCGCCCATAAATTATGTCTTCCAGCCAAGACTTGATCTTTGTTGAATACTGGCACAATGGAGTCTTTGTTCCTGCGCTTGTAGCTGTCATGGGGAAGGACACATCTGCGTCATCATACCGGATGCATGAAACGGGAGTAATAAACATCTATGAGATGTCAGCACAACGAGGAACGAGGCCTAAGCATCAGGGTGCAAACTTACTGCAGTTCCACTGACAAAGCATTCGACAAGACGGCCATCAGTATGAGCTTCTGCGATCTCATCCATGGTCAGAGGCCGCTCGATAACCTCCAGCGGCTCGAGGTCAGACCACTGGGATGCAGTGTCCTTCGCCAACCTCTCCCTAGAAATCTCCAAGACACTCTGTCGGGTAACTCCGGGAAGAATGACTCCGGTATCGAGCGAACTTGTGACCAGTTCCAGCTGGTGTGTGTCCTTTCGTTTCCATACGACGAAGAAGTTGCTCGCACCCGCCTCTGTCACGTACTTCTCAGGCCCAAAGAGCCACAGAGTCTGGCCGCATCCCTTTTCACGAGCCCTGCCATGTGCCGCCATAGCTGGACCGTAGCTAGCACCTACCTTAGCATTGCCAAAACCTCCAGGCCAAGCACGGATAATGTCAGAACTGCTCGCCAGTAGCTTGACGCCAGGGTGTGGCGCCTTGGAGGCTTGCGGGAACAAGGCCGCGAAAAGAAAGAAGAGTGCCTCGGCTGGGACACTGATTCCCAATGCCTCGCCACTTCCAATCATGGCTGGTCTTAGGTAGATGTTGGTGCCGGGCTCTGGCAACCAACGAGGACACTCGGTCGCCACATAGCTAGTGATGACATCAAGCAGTCCTTGAGGGCTGAAAGATGGAAGGGCAACTCTAGCGTTGGACCTGAGCATGCGGGCGCAGTTAAGCTGAGGTCGGAATAGGCGGAGCTTATTGTCGTAACCACGATACACTTTCATTCCTTCCTATTGGCGGTGTTAATAAGTCTCAATCAGTCAATAAGAGAAGATATTCTGCTTACGAAGGTCTCGGTAGCGTAATGCAACACGCTGGCAGTAGGTTCCAGTGAAATCTTCCCATACGGCACCATCTCCGCATCTTCCCAACCGTTCTCTGCAGTCCAGCGCACCTTCACCATGTGAGCGGTGGTGGCCTTCTGCGTGAATCTCACAGGGTCATCGGCAGCTGGAACCGGGCCTTGTTCGCATTCTGGTACAAGGTCTCTGTGCATTCCCTTTGACCTTAGCTCGCCGGGCTTCGGCAGAGAAGCCAGGGCTGAAGCCTCTGGTGGAGTAGCGATGGCGCTGGGGCTCATGATTGCGGTTACTGTTGCGAGATTGTAAAAAGATCTATCGGGTGGGTGATATAGGGGATGTCTTATCTTGGGCTGAGCACACAGTAGTTGAGTGGTAGCTTGAGGGAAGTATTGAGCTTTATGCAATCCACATCGCGACTTGGCTAAGACTCCCAGGAGTAAACGTTCCAGGCCCATCGTGTTTATTGCCAGATTGGGTATCTGGGAACGATGCAATTTTCCCGCGGCTCCACCATGTGTGGCAATCATCCATTGAAACCACACACATCACAGGATGTTTTTCACGATAGTCATCACGTTACTGACTTCGATATCCTTTTTGGGTGAAGTATCAGATATCAAGCATCACCAGTAGCTGATTACCCCCATGATTGATCTGTCAAGAAGGGCGTCTCAAGAGCCATGTTGTGGAACACCCAAAAGCATTGATATACAGAATAGTTGTCAGGATGAAGCTGCCAACATTGCGATTCCCTCCAAATTTCAAGTGATGTATGCCGTTACTCGCAAGCAACTTGATAAGTTCATAGAAACAATCTCTGCCAACGAATCCATCATGGGATTTCTACAAAGTCTATGCTCCAACCGCGTGCGCAACGAGAGTAGATCTCTACTGAGAAACGATCTAATCCATCATCGTCGTCCTGCGGAATACTGTTCTCTTCCAAGTCAACCATTCTTACTTTAATGACTTCCCAGCCAAGCCTGGAGCCTCGTTGACTGTACTCTTGATCAATGTACTGGAGAAGCCTATGAGCATGGCGTACATTCCATATCCCCTCTCGATCTCGCGGAAATCCAGAGATCCAATCTTTGATCCACTCCTTTGCTGCTTGGTCATCGGATGAGTAGTACGCGTTCATTAATGCAGGAACCATTCCGTGACCGTAGGCGTTGCTGGCAGCACATACGGAGCTAGACACACCGGCTGCGAGACGGCAAGCGACAAGAATAAGCTTCCTTCCGTTCTCTGGGAGCTTTCGTCTCACTCCAGGCGAATACTTCATTTCGAGCCTTACCAGTGACACCAAGTAGTGCATGAAGCTGGTCGCAGCTTTGGCAGGATTGGCCGCGCGACTCAACGTCAAGGGGCGAATACTCAATGTCGATCCATCTTCGCTCAGCTTCCATGGATCGGCATCTACCTCATCGGCAGACGGCACGTCGCGGTCTGGCAGCGACCGTCGCCATGCTTTCAACTCATCGATAAGGCCTCGTGCTTGCATGCGCCAGTGACTGTCAAGTTGAGGACTGGTCCGACATTCTTCTTCAAACTCACCCACTCGAGGCAATATGTAGAGAAGCCGGTCCGAAGGATCGGTAGAAGTTCTAATTGATGCCCCCAGCATGGCCGAGACATTGGAAGTTGCAAGACTATGGCATGCAGTATATGATCGATCGAAGATTTCCAGATAAGCGGCAATCCTGGAGAATGAGCGAATTATGGATTTCCCAACAGGTAGTTCACCAACTTGAGCAACGTTGTGGGATAGGTATGTCACAGCAGCATGACTGTGTACATACCAGAGCTTTATTTGCCCTCGATTGAGCTCGAAGTTGGCAAGCAGGAGCAAAGTAGCAAGCCACGCAATGGTATTCTGACCCCTACCAGGCGCATCAATGGTGGCAATGCCATCGCTCAAATGTGCTGACCGCATGTAACCGAGAGCGTCGACAAAGTGATCCAATGCGTGTAGGGCAGCGCAGTCGGCAACCACCTTGGATACAGAAGATGACTGGGACATATGAAGGGCGGATAATGCCAGAGCGGCGTGAAAGAAGCCCTTGTCTAAGCCACCCACCCCAAGGACATCACGAACCCCAAGGACGGAGAGAAGACCTGACAGCGAGGGGTCACAGAGATGATGATAGTATATCATGTCCTGTGGGAACTTTGCCGCTTCAAAGAGGCCTGGCGGTGCAACTGATGACGGTTCAGGTTCTTGAATGACGGCTGGAAACCCACACCAACTTGTGTCGGTCTGCTGGTCGGTCCACTCGCTCGAGGCTGGAGAGTTCTGGACGATTGGGAAGATGGCCTCGATTCCCGTCATTTCAAGTCGAGCAGGGTGCGGTGTCGAGCCAGTTTGCTGTCGCTCGGGACTGTCGACGAGAGGAAACCTCTCGAGCTGTGTTTCGACAAGACCAAGCGCTGCTTCATGGCTTGATCCTGGGCTTGTGGTGGCGTCGATGAGTCCATGGTCTTGGGAGGCTCGAATGGAGGTGACTGAGGGGTTGAGAAAGGGTTCCACAGCAAGAGGAGGTGAGGTTGCAGAGTTGTCGACAACCCTTTGTTGAGCTTCGGGGTCTGTTTGTTGTCTCCGGTCGGGATCAACGTCCTGAGCAATTGCCGGGGCATCGTCTCCAGACGCGATGAATTGCGGAGACGTCTCTATTTCGTCTGCGCAAGGGCGTATCGGAGCCGGGAGCCGACCAGCGTCTGGCGGAGGAGTCGGATGGGTCGACGCCTGCCCTTGATCATCTCCCAGTCTCGGGGTCCCTGGCGTCTCGTTTGCTGCCTGTGGAGACGTCGTGTCTCTTTCATTTCTCTGATGCTTGTTCCTCAACAAGTCTGTCTGGTCCCTGAACCTGAACCGGGTAACGTAGCCCCCGCATTGTAACCGGAGTCGGGTACACTGAACGATATGAGTGAATGGCGCAAGACAGAGTGGAGGACGGGGTCTTACATTGGAGCAATGAGGTTTGGCCTCGTCACACTTGAGACGACGTGCCCGACAAGTTACGCACCCGCTACGTTTTCTTGAGGCCACGTTTCGCTTTCGAGGCACATGCATTGCTTCTTGCTGGATGAAATGTCTCCGTTTTGCAATGCATTCTCCAGAAAACTGCAGGCATGAGGATTGAGCTGCCCGCCCCTGTTGGTGATGCTTTGGGCGGAGGATCATGGTGGAGATGGCCACTAACTACATTCGGCAGTTTTATACGAGCACGATAACGATAGCTTAGACACGTTTTGTACTGAGTCATGCTCGTGTTATAAGTGGGTAGATCTTGGAGGATAGCGATTGGCCGAGTTGATAAGCCTACCTCTCATGACTCTGCCTTTTTGTTCGTTACCCTTTTGCCGCTGGATTGGAAAAGAATACGAGGTGAAATCTACTGAGGCTTGATTAATAACCGTCGCTTGAGTGATTGAACGCCAATACATTACTTCATAGAATTACCAACCTTTCTCTAGTGTAAGCCGGCTATCCGTTCCTTGACGCTCTTCCGAACAGCCTTGTAACTGGACTTTTTATTGAGTGAGTAAAGCTTCATAGACTAGTTACGAAAAATAAGCAAAGACCGTCTAAGAATTTTTGTGCTGTCAATCCTTCTTGCTGACAATCAAGTTTTCCTCGCGGTCCATCTACCCTTTGCTCGAATCCTTGCTCCAAAGTAAAAGAAAATCCAGGGGATAGGCAACAATGCCAATGCCACATATCCAGTCAGGTTAGAGGCATCCTTGATGCCCAGTGTCGAGTACATCTTTGGTACTATAGGCGGAAAGATGCTGGCAAGCATGCTTCGCATAAATGTGTTAGCAGCAACAGCGCTCGCTGCATACTGCGGAAACGTATCTATCTGGTAGCCTATAACCGACTGAAAGATGGTGAAAAAGCCCAGACCCATCATCGTAGCTGCTATCATAGGCACGATCCAGGGGAAGGAGTCCGGATCGGCAGTATTGCCAATCATAAAGAGGCCAGCCATGAGGAAAACTGCACCTATCATCATTGGAGGGAGACGATGCTCAGGGGTACCACGGCCATTATTTGCCTTGAGCCGAGCCACGTACCATCTCGAACATACGGTATTGACAAGTGATCCTAGACAAGCACCGATGAAGAGGCAGATGAAGGCGAGGCCACCGATCAAAGCATTCCACCCTCGGGCTCCCTGGAAGATTCTCGGGAAGGATCCAAGATTTAGATAAACAATGCCGTAAACTAAACATGGCAGTCAAGTCAGTCCTTAAAGGGTCCCCCGATCAGCTGAATGAGACTGCATTCTAGAATGGTGGCGTACCAAAACTTGCATGTAAAGCCGAGAAAAAGCAGATAGGCGTCATCAAGAGTTGGATCGGCCTGATCACGAATTTGGTGACCATTTCTCTGAATGTAGCATCCCGCTCCTCATGCTGAGCGTGGTATGACCAGTTCCTGGTCTCCAAACGAAGCCTGCGGGCCTTGCGGACAAGTAGAATAGGAGCATAAGACTCTTCGATGAAGGAAAAGTCAAGGATGGTCATGACAGCCATGATGATGCCGGTGATGAGCTGCGTCCAACGCCAACCCAACCCAGAATACATCACACCTCCACCAACAATGGGGCCTAAAAGCACAGATTAAGTGATTAGGGGTCGTTACTCAAAGATCTCATGAGATATCACTTACCTAACACAGGTCCACCAATAACAGCCAGAGCATAACCCGTCAAGGCGAGCCCTCGTTGTTGCGGTGAGAACATGTCCGCAAGCACGCCGCCAGTGATACACAGAGGTGCACTCCCAAAGAAGCCCGCAAAGAACCGTGTGATGAGCAGTGTCTGTGTATCCTTGGCAGCTGCAGTGCCAAAAGTGAAGCAAACAGCTACAAAATATGGCACAGCCATAGGAAGCTTCCGTCCGTAAAGTTCACTGACGGGAGCCCAGATCAAAGGTCCAAACGCGAAACCCATTAGGATCAAACTCGTCCCTAGACTTGCCACCTCTTCCGAAATCTTGAACTCGCCCATCATCTCGTGGATTCCTGTGGAGAATGAAGCCGTGGAAAAGGTCGAGCCCATGGTGCTGAGACCATAGAGCAGAGTGGTGAATATCTTTCGCTTCAGAGGCCAATTTCGTGGATCATAGGGGTCTTCCGGGCTGTCAAAGTTGACGATAACATCTTCAACTGATATTCTGTCTGATGGCGTTGGAGATGTGGTGTCTGTCACATTTCTGTCGGATGCAACGGCTGTTCCGGGGCTTTTTTCTAACATATTGCCGTAATCGTGACAAAGGAGCCTCGATTAACATGAAGCACCCAATTCCTTTAAATGGAGATTAGCAAGCAAAATACATTTATTGACGGCGAGCTTAAGGTCCCTACAGAAACTACGCCAGGGGTGGGAATTACCCAAAAAGGCAACATTGTACGGCGTGCTCACAGCTCCACCACCAAGCGACCCACCTGTGATGAAGAGCAGTCATAAGAACGAAGAGTCAAGCTCAAGCCAAGAGGCCACTTTTCCTTCGAGGTGCTCTATCGCCGTTGATCTTAAATATCTATCAGTCAAGACTGAATATATTGAGAATAGGGTCGTGCTATTGCTCGGCCTGATCGTATTTCTTGCTCCAAAGCTGACTAGTCTAAGCTATGGGTTCAGCCAGAACACATGCCTTCGGAGTTCAGCAAAGTCCCCGACATCTTGGCCGGTCAAAGTCCAATTTGGATCGTTGAAGAGTGACTGGTATTGATGAAATGAATCCTCGAGCGGTAGGTCGGCAACCAGACTACCCACCGTGGGACCATCACTTGCAAGATCCACGGGAAGCCACATGGCCGGATGGCTGTTCCACATCGAGGTGCCCCAAGGCTGATTTTCATGCGGCGGTAGCATATCTTGACGCATTTCCTCCTCGTCCCCATGCATTCCGCGAGCAGGTAGCGTTGAAGGTAGCTGAGTCTCCATATTGTGGGCTTCAGCAGCCTGGGTGTCACGCTCTTGAAGCCCGAGATGCAGGTCAAATACTTCCGGAACTTGCAGAACCGCTGAAAGATGGTCCCAGACACCCTGAACTTCTCGAAACCTCTCTCTTGCAAATATGTTGCCCCGATCAGCGAGGTACTGAAGCATGTCCATGGCTTCCTGTAGACCCGGAGAGGGATTGATCCTATCCTCCGGCCTGCATGACGAGTCAAATATCTTGGTAAGCAGCATAATAAATACTGCCGAAAAGATTGCATCACACTCAAAGAAGCCATAAACAGCTGAATTTGTTAACTATGCTCTTCCAGCGAAGGCACTCACATACCGACTAGGTTCCTTTGCTTGAGGGCGGTGATGACCTTGAGAATCCGCCTAGCGGCTTCTGAGCACGTCTTTGATAGCTTTCCCTGCGTGCCGCCTATTAACTCAGCACTTGGTGGCTGATCACCACTTAATATCAACTGCGTAATGCGGAGCATGAGTGGACGTATAGCCAACAAAGCTGTCTGAGTTGAGGCATAATATTAGCTACGAAAGAGAGACTAGACAGGCTCCTTACCTGATAGAGCATTAGATGAAGAGAGGCGGCTGTTCTCAAAGACACGTTCGAGTTATTACCAGCGAGATTCAAGAATTGTTCTGAAGGGATCTCAGTTGATATGTCAAATAGGTTCCTGATGATTTGCTGGGCGTTGGATACAAAATCCTCTTCACTCTCAAATTTGGTTCCATACAGGTCTATAGAAGTTTAGCGGATCCTAAATGATTGTAAATGGCACACTGACTGGTGATGATTTTCCCGGTAACCCTGGCAATTCTAATATTGGCGCGAATCGCAGCGGCAGGTGGAAACCCAGATGCGTCCCAGGGAAGAGTGAGATCTATCGCGTCGTCATTGATTCCGGAAGGGGTTCCAGTGGCTGCAGCGAGACGCCTAACATAGGTTAGAACTGAACCTTGACAAAAAACCTGGATCATCATGTGCTCACCTTTCTTGCATATAAACAGTCCACCACAGCCTGTTGATCTGAGCCTTTTCAGACCGAAGAAGCTTTCCTCGTGCATTCTCCCGGTGATAGCCATGAAGAGTGGCAAGTCGGAGAGCACTGGTTATCTGATGGCGGTTAGAAGAGCGTGCGAGTGGCACGGATTTCTTACATAGAGATGAGCCTCCTCTTTTCGATCCATCATCTGCAGATACATGGCCATCAGTGCATTGAGCTCTACCCCTAATCTGCCGTTGGTATACTGGACACTCATCGATGGAAAGGATTGTTGTGCAAAGCCAAAGAGTTCTTGCCCCAGCAAGTCGTGCCCCCCTTGCTCAAAGTTGGCTGCATAAAGCTTTCCTATTGCCAAGATGATTATCACTTGGATGTACCAAAGCTCGTGGGATTGGACGAAATCGTTCATGTCCTCATACATCAGTCCAACCCGGTCAGATATCTCTCTGGAATCGTAGTGGCTTTGTGATTGTCCTATGAACAGACTCACGGCCTCGAGTAAGCGGAAAGCCTCATCCTCGTTTGGCAGTTGGGGTGCATGTTTAGCTGTGACTCTAGGAGAACAACCCAAATAACTAGGGTGGTATGGACTCGGGGTTGGAACAACGTCCGATGATCTTGCGGAGCCAGACCTGGTTAAAACCTCCTGAACCCTTCTACCAAATCGGTTGCTTGAGCTTAAGGAAGGCTCGGCTGCGAAGGCCGAGGAAGCGGGTGGTCGAGGTGTCAAAGAGGAGATAGGCTGAGAGTTGATCCCGTTACTTGAGTTGGCGAACTGGGTCAGCGTCGGATTGCCCGTGGTTGGAAGCGGATCGTTCTGACTTTGAGCGATAGGGTTGTCATCTTGGGGGGCATCATTTGGTAAATTCGATGATGCAGATGGGGCATTGAAACTCGCAGCGCTGTCACTACGCTCCTCGTACCTTTCCAGTCGACTCTCAAGCTCAGCAATTTTGCTACCAAGATTAGCAAATGGTCAATTTCATAAGGCAATACGGCATCTTGTACTTTGCTGAATATACTCTTCGAGGGCCATGGGGATTCATCGAGCAGGGTAGCGATCTCCTTGAGCAGTACTGGCATGGCACGGTCCCAGAGCATTTGACCTTTTTTGCGCGGCATGTCTGACAACTGAATTGTTAGATAAACCAAGCAATCTCAATCAACAGTCGCCAAAATCACCCCTCGTCAATGAGATTGGCGCATGTGGGAAAGTAGGGACTAACGCTGTGGCAACCGCCGCTCTTTGAACCGAGCTCGCTGAGGGCTTCGGCGTTCGAGCCCGTCCTGCCGATGCTGACATGACCGCGATTACGCAGCCGCAGGACTTGGCCTCAACGTTGTGGCCTTGGTTCTACCTCCGTTATGTCTGAGTGGAGCGTAGAAGAAACATGGCAAGGTTGAGTTCGGGAGGGAAGCCGAGGCTTTTGTCTTAAGGCGCTACTTCTGATGACTAACTTACTTTAGCACAGTCTCACCCTGGCAGCGACCGCTCATAAGATATGGAGTCAATGATCTCTTTTTTCTGAGGCGAATGAAGGTCCTGAAATTAGGTACAATAAATGAGATACTCAAAGACTTATGATACTATTTCTTATTTTTATCTCTTGTTTAGCATATAATTAGGTTATTATGTGAGTACTCTCTCCTGAGTGTAAATATTCTTAGTCCCTCACAGTGATTGTTACATGATAATAACTGAAGGTACTTCTGGCAGCGTGGTTGATTACCTCATAATGTTCTATTCTACTGTCCCACCAGGACTCTTCGTATTCTGACGTGTAATGCTCAAGGCTAAGTGTTCCGTTTGCCTGGAGATCACGAGTACTCTTATATGGTAACCGAGGCCCTAACCCTACTGATCCATTCATGACCGCCTTTGAAGCTTTGCAAATGCCCGCTTGAAGAACCCATTCTTCCAGCTGGAGTCCTCAGCGCTCTCAAGCTCCTCAAACTCACGCCTACCCGTAGTGAGATCGATCGCCGAGGCCCTCCAAAAGGTGGTATTCTTTGCTATCTTCCACCACGCAATGTTTCCAACAAACACGACGAGGCCGATGTACTTGAGGATGAAAATATCAGCTTTAAAATGTGGGATGAATGCGTCATAGCCTATAGGGAGATATTAGTCTGGGTGCATAACAGGACATCAGCTACACTTACCATTGAAGATGATGACAAGGCTCGACGTGAAAAGCGCAAAGTATGAGCCGTAGGGTTGGAAAGACCCGACATAAGGAAGTTCAGATAGGGCGATTCCCTGAGCCTTTAAAGCACGGCGGAAACGAATATGAGAGACCAGGATGGCGACCCAATTCAGGGCAGCGAAAACAGTGACCAAGCTGACTAGATAGCCAAAGACTTGCGAAGACGATTTGCTTGCATTCATATAGCCAAGGGCAATGAAAATAGATGGGATCGCCACGGCCCAGATGGGGTTTCCATTCGCACGAGTTTTTGTAAAGATGCGAGGGGCCTGTCCATCTTTGGCAAGGCCATAGAGCGTTCGAGAAGAGCAATAAATGTCTACAGACGGTTTCTATTAGCAACGCTATACCGTGAGGGTTCCTGAACGTACCTGAGCTTGCGGCACTAAGAGTAAACACCAACAGACATCCATTGATGATATCAGGGAAAACGCCGATACCAGCAATGCTGATGGATACAACAAAAGGGGAGGCAGCTGCAAGACATCAGTTGTGATTCACATAATAATCCTAGGCCAAACGTACCGCCGCTGGTTGCTTGCTTGGTGGCTCCAATCAGCATGTCGTTATCGTAGGGAATTGCCATGCCAAGGACCAAGACGCCGAGGATATAGAAGCACGCAATGCGCCAAAAGGTCTGTCTAACGGCAATGGGCACATTCTTTCTCGGGTTAGGGGTCTCTCCAAAGGTCATGCCCACGACTTCGGTGCCCTTCAAGATGGTCAGCTTCCATCTCAGGTATCAAGGTATGCCAACTGACAGTGAATGCAAAGCAGGCCTGCACCATGCACGCCCACCATCCCAAGAATCTGCCCTTATTGCCCTCGACGAGATATTCAGCAAAGGCTCCCGGCTCTTGCCAATATTTGAAGCCCGATCGGTAATTGTTGGGTCCGCCGCTCATGGCGCAGATGAAGGTGGATAAGATAAGGGTCGTCATGATTAAGAGCTTGAGCGTTCCAAGCCAAAATTCGGTTTCGCCAAAGCTACTAACGTGCATCACCTATTTATAAAAGTTAGTCTCATACTTAGAGTAGGAAACAAGAGTGACTCACGTTGATGGTGATAATAACAACACCAAATACGGTGATCCAAATTGCAACGTTGAGATCTGGTCGCCAATACTGGATGACCAATCCAGCAGCCGTAAGGTTCGTAGGGGTGACCATGATGTACTTGAAAAAGTAATTCCAGCCGGTAGCGAAACTGTTCGTCAATATTAGAGTTGTTCAACTTGATAGATCAGATCGAATACTCCTTACCCAAAGGCCGGGTCGACCATACGCGTGGCGTACCCTCCAAACCCCTTATCCATAGGTAGAAAGGCCGCCATCTCGCCCAAGGCTGTCATGACAAAGAAAACCGTCGCTCCAATGGTACAGTAGGCAATGAGCTGACTACCCGGACCTCCCCTGGAAAGACCACTTCCAGAGCCAATGACGAGACCAGTCCCGATTGCGCAAGCAATAGAGAACATGAAGACCTGTCGCGGCTTGAACTCTCGCCGCAGCTCGGGCTGCTGCAGTGTCTCTCCTTCCTGGGGGTTGGATTCGACCGCTCGCAGGTCTTCGAGCTTTTCCTTTTGGACGGGTTCAGCCATGATGGCGGCGATTCAGTACAATTCTGAAGTAAAGGATGAGCACAAGATGAATAAAACTCCAAACGACTGAGGTTGGTTGAATCAGTTTGCCTGGGGAGGACTCAAGAGAAAATAAGTGCACTCTTTTATCCCTTAGTTCGGGAAAAGTTTGAACGCCTAGTTCTAGACCGAAACCGTCGCATCCCGCCCTAAACTATCTCGCGCTTATCTCTGACGTAGAGAGTTTGCTTTACCCCAGAAAACAACAGCCTGGTCCTTGCTTCCCCCGCAAGCATATCAGGGTTGCGTTGATCTGGATGTCCCCCGCGCTCAACTGACTCGTCGTATCGGCCTTGGTATCTTGGTGTTCTTGTGCCGAGATTTTTAAGCCGAGTGCACCTCAGGGGTCGATGTGTTTGCCTCTCGGTACTCTTTCGCTGTATTCGGAGCGGAGACAGTCAAGCCAAGATTGTCATACCTGCCAGTCATGAGTGTCGCGAGTTATTATTGAGAGATTTACCGAAGTGGCCAATACCTTAGCTCAAGGGCTGGGACATGGCCCATGGCTCGCTAGTTTACCACGACGACTGTAACTACAAGGTTGACTTCCAAGCCCTAGTGATTTGACACTCTTCTCCTTCCGGACGAGAGTATTGATATCGTAGACCGCTAACCTCGATCCTCACATCAGTCCGCAGCGTGCGTGGATGAAAGCGCGCACACGTCAAAAGGCAAGGCATGCAAGGGCCGGCACCACTCTCGGACACTCCGCGTTGGACTAGCTTTGAGTCCAGTAGCGAGGGGGTTGAGCAGACCTTCGGAGAGGGGTTCCGGCGCCGTAACCGCATTTGTAATGGCGTTAGCCAGAACTCAACCTCACTCTTCTTCGGAGGTCATGTGGGCCTCCGAGCCTCCGAGGGCTCCCCCATTCAGCATAGAAGAGCACGATCAATTTTGATCAAGCATAGACCTCTGTGCGCCCTGGTCTATCTATTTACTTAACTTGGTCAGCCAGGGGCAGGTCTGGTCACCAGGTTCAGACCACCCCGTGTACCCTTTTCTCCCCCAGTTATTGATTACACTCAAACTACCATGGAGTCAGTCTACACACCGGATTCCGTCAGCCGTGCGTGTTTGTCTATTCCTTCGACATGGCTGCGTATGGTCAATGCTAACATGCCCAACAGCGATTGGGCCTTACTCACAGGCCATCAAGGCCAATGGGTTCATCTTTCTCTCTGGCCAGATTCCTGCCACTCCTGAAGGACAGTTGGTTGAAGGCACTGTTGCAGAGAAGACACACAGGATGTGCCAGAATGCCAAGGCCGTACTGGGAGCAGCTGGATCCAGCCTTGACAAGGTCGTCAAAGTTCATGTGTGTTTACGTGGTCCAAGTCAAGGCCCCAACTGACCTTGATAGGTTTATTTCCATAACATGGATGATTTTAAGGTGCTGAATGCCGTGTATGCCGAGTACTTTCTTCATAAACCAGCGCGAAGCGCTTCCGAAGCCTCTAAGCTTCCAGCGGGAGTCAGTTTCATGTTGGACATTATTGCACTACAGTAGACCAAATATACCAGATCCAAACCGTGAAACTTTCTGTTTTCTGTTCAAGAGATTGAAGCTGACTCCGTCATCTGTTTTGTGTAAATGTTCATCGTTTGGTTGCTACATCAAAGCATGAGACAAGATCATTTGCATGATCGCCCATCTTTCAGGGGTACGGTGCCCCAAATTGATCGATCGACCCCGTTTATATCAGGAAAGGCAAACGAAAACTAAACTCCAAGAGTGGATTATGGCATTACGTCTCTTAGAGAGCTCAGAGACGTCACTTTTTTTTTTCTTCCGGCAAGAAAACAATGGTAATACTCTCCCGCATCCAGCAGAAAACTCGACGACCGTCATTTTCGTTGAAGACCTGCATCTCTCTACTGCCTTACACTGTGATAATTCATCTTCCGATTGGAATTCTATCTATTTCAGGCCAACTCCTGAAAGCGTTATTCTCCCTTCTTCCTGATGCCACCAATCGACTTGATAAAGTCCCTGTTCTCCGTCAACATCCTCTCAGGCTCTTGTCCCAACCAAACCGCTCTCTCCCTCTGCAGTCCATCCTCAATCTCAAATGCCTTGCCAGCTTCTACATACAGACTCTTACCGGCTAACAGAATCTTATCTTTGCCGCCATCGTTGCCACCAACCATCACACCGATAATAACCTCGGCCACAGCCTCTGCAGTCTGCCAGTGCGCCCTGCCGCCGGACGCCTTGAAGTGGGGCATTAGATGGGCCGTCATGGGGGTATCAGTGACTCCGGGGCAGATGGCGTTGACTCTGACTCTCGGGGTGGTCGCGGATCCTTGGGGCACAGCGAAAGGTAGATGCCTCATGCCGCGGAGAAAGCCAAGCACCCCAACCTTGCTAGTCTGGTACAGTGGCACTCCAGGACTGTCCCTGATGGCACCAATGGAGCTTAGCAGGGTGACGGACTTGTTCTCTGGTTGCTCATGCTGCTTATCTTGCAGAAACACAACGGCGAGCCTATTGAATCTCGCTGCCCCGATAAGATTGACATCCAAGGCAGACAAGTCACCAGGGTTATCGCCGACCGTGTCCACCGTCAAACTCGTATCGTTCAAGTATCTACCCTTCTCGAGTAGACCGGCGCAGTATACGGCGTGGTCAACACGGCCATGTCGATCGTAGGCTTTGCGAAAGAGGGTGTAGAGTTCGGTATATTCTTGAACGTCGCTTTTGAAAAAGGTTGCCGAGCCTTGGGGGGACACAGAAAGCTCTTGCTCAAGGGCACTGCCAGCCTCGATGTTGATATCGCCAAAGTAGACATGGGCACCGTGTGAGACCAGCAATCGTGTCAGGGATTCACCGATGCCCGTGGCTGCACCAGCAGTAACGACAACCCGGCCGGACAGAGAGGAGAAAAGGGACGTGGAAGGGACGAAACGAGACATGGTGGAGTTGTAACTGCTTGTCTGGCCTTGTGTCCCCTGTTTCTCCAGAGTCGGCAGCCGACGAGATATAGGGGTATCTGGACACCACCCCAAAAAGACAACAGACGAGAATTGACCGTCGATTTGGGGCAAGGGGTGGTACCCGTCTGTGCTTGTCGGGGTTCCAGAGCCGTTGCTCCGGACCCATGCCCGTCACATCCCGTGTCCCTGGAGCCCGAGACTTTCCACCATCAATCCTCAATTCCTGTGTTCAAGAAGCCTAACCGAGAGATAACATGGACGTGTCGTCGGTATAATCGGAGGTGTGGTGGGGCCGAAGATCCCTGTCTGTCTCCGAAGCTCCGGTTCCCCCTCAGAGATAACCATGAAAGCCTATTGGATGGGGCCAGAGCCTCGGAGGTCCTGGCCGAAGACCCCGGGTCGAGAATGGGACCAACATCGAGGCTACTACGGGCTTGTGTTGGTGATGGCTGTTGTCCGTCAAGGTCGATATGTCACTGTGTAAATATGATGAGAGTTGATCTTCATTATGCATTACTTAATACAACTACTCCTCTTAGGGGCCAACCAACATCACAAGCTACAACACATCTCATTCACCAGCATATTCATCCCCTCTCCTCATTTTCAACTTTGACTACCGGCAAGATGTCATTCGACCATCGACTCACTGGAATCGATGCCTCTGTTCTCACCATCAGTGATCTCAAGGAAAAGGCGGGTAAGGCACTGCCAGGTCCTGTGAGAGGTTAGTAGAACTGCCAGAGACGCTACAAATGCCAGACCGCTAACAAGCCCGACTCTTAGACTATTACAATGAGGGCTCCATGGATCTCTTGACGTAAGTGCCAGGAACCCAGTCAAAACTACATCAAAAACTAACCCGTCGCAGTGTCGTAGATAATGAGGCAGCCTTTGACCGGTACAAGTTGAGGCCGCGAAACTTGAAGGATGTATCAGCCCTAGACACCTCTACGACCTTTCTGGGAACAAAGGTGCGCATTGAGCTAACTTAAGCCCAAGAATTCTTGTACTCACCGATACAGGTTACGTTCCCCTATGGCTTCTCACCCAGCGGCCAACATCAACTGGCTCATCCGGATGGAGAGGTGGCCACGTCCAAGGGTGCAGCCAAGAACAACATCCCGATGATTCTATCGACCTACACCTCAAAGTCGCCTGAGGATGTGATTGCGCAAGGGGCAGGGAACCCTTACATGATGCATATCTGCTTCTTCAAGGATCGCAGCAAAACTCTTGAGATTATCAATCGCGCCGAAGGTATACTTACTTAGCTGTGGATACGAGTCAACATGAAAGCTGACATTGAAGGATAGCTGCTGGGTTCAAAGCCGTCATTGTCTCTGTCGATGTTGCCGCACTGGGCCTCCGACTCAATGAATACCGCAACAACTTCAAGCTGCCTCCTGGAGTCACCAACGTCTTGATTGCGGACCCGACCGGCGTCCAAAAGAAACGCCCAGAGTGGGATCCATCCATCACCTGGGAAGATTCCATCAAGTGGCTTCGACAACGCACCAAGATGGAGATCTGGCTCAAAGGAAGTAAGAGAACCCCAGTCTTGACGCATTGTCTATCTACTAATCAAGTCCAGTCCTCAACCCTGATGATGTTGCCTTGGCCATCCAGCACGGAGTTGACGGAATCCTCATCTCCAACCATGGAGGTCGTCAGCTGGATGGTGTCCCAGCGACACTGGATGCCTTGCGCGAGTGTGCACCCGTGGCCAAGAACAAGATCAAGCTTGCCGTTGACGGCGGAATCAGGCGAGGATCCGACATTTTCAAGGCCCTTGCCCTTGGCGCAGACTTTTGCCTGGCTGGCCGACCACCTCTGTGGGGACTTGCTGTGAGTCCTCTGTATATCAACTTGCCTGTTGTGTCATTCGCTAAAATATGCAACTTTCTCAGTACAACGGAGCTGACGGTGTTGATTTGTCGGTCAAGATTCTCCTTCGAGAGTTCCGAACATGCATGGCACTCTGCGGGTACGCCCTTATCAATCTTCTCCCAGTCGTGCTTGATGGTGCTGACGAACTTCCCACAGTTGTAAGACGGTCGGTGAGATCTCCAGTGCTCATCTGTCAACATTGAGTCCAGATGGCAGGCTTAGTCGCCTCTAAAGTACATTCCAAAGATCCACCAACCCATCTTTTACCCGAGCCTTCCAAGAGTAACGCTCCTTCCAATGGGACCCTGGATCTTCAAGGCCGAAGATCGACTGGACTACTGTATCAAAAACATCCATCGCTAGCCCACCTGAACTGCGGAATGAGTCGCCGTTGTACTGATTTGTCAACGAGATCAATGCCGAGAAATTGACCAACGCGCATGTTGTCGCACAGGATTTATCATCACACCATGTGATGTGCTTCGTATCAAGATCCTCAAAGTAGCCGTAGGTATCTGGGTCCTGCAATTTGATGTTTACTCGCAACTCCCCTTCAATATCTTTTTAGTAGCGTACAGAGCGGGAAGATCTAATCTCCCGGGACGCCGATTGGCTCTGTTTAAAGACATGATAAAAGGAAGAAGAATACATTGCTCTTCATCTCATTAAACATGATTATTCCGAATCTTTTTAACTCTAAATGCCCTTTTGAATCGCTATACACTCTCTCAGTCTCCTCTGTCTGCTTGGCCTCAAACTGACGGTCCACGGTGCACTCACACTGCTTGGACTGAGGACCCGTTGATGCCTCGAGCTTCTTTTGCGGCCTTGTCGGCGCGGATGGGGGCATCATTAACGGTGGTGGTGTTTTGGAGAGTTTCCTCCAGGTCGTTGACTTTGTCCCGCTGACGCTCGATCAGCGCTCGGTCGAAAGACTAGTTGGTGTGGCATCCTTGGACAGACGCCAGTCCTTGCGCTTCGCGTAGTAGTTGAAGATATGTGAGAGTGTCATGACAGCCAGGGTGATGGTCCCCATGATATTTGTCCAGAGCTCGAAGTGCACAGGTTGGGAGGCCATGTTGGAGGATCTTTTTGTGTGAGAAGATCGTCTGGAAGAGGTTAGCGGTGTTGACGGAGGTGGAACGGAGAACAAACAGAAGTTCTGCAAAGTGAATTGGATTGAATTGGATTGTCGGTCTTGAAACTCGGCGATGAATATTTGTTATTGTCGTGCGGGAGAAGCGAACAGTGGCCGCTACGACTGGCAATTTGACTGTTATTTGATAGTGACTTGATTAGTATTTGAACATTCCCCAAGAATTATTTGACGATAATTTAGCCCCCCTTTGAGAATCATTTGAAATAGTCTGAATCATTGTCATTTATGTATTAAGTATAAAACGGCGATGTATCACCATAGCTTGGCCATCATTAACTAGGTATTGGTATACTCAACTAAGCTCCGATATCAACCTCCACTTCATAGCTCGCACTTCCTTGTTCCGTAATAATCTCATGGGCAATCTTCTCGGCCAAAGCATAGACAGTACCCAAGGGGTGGCCGGGAATAAGAACGGGGAAGGCAGAGGCATCAACAACCCGCAGACCCTTGACACCGTACACGCGGGCCTTGGAGTCGAGAACAGCCATCTTATCTTCAGGCTTACCCATCTTGCAGGTACAGGCAGCGTGCCAAACGGTCATGAGAGTGTCGCGAAGGACAGCGAGAATCTGCTCATCCGTCTCGTGCTTGGCGCCAGGGTACACCTCATTGAGAACAATGTTCTTCAGGGGAGTGGACTTGGCAACCTCGCGAAGTCGTCGGAAGAGGGCGATGGCAACCTCCTGATCACCCTTGTCACCCAAGAAGTTGGGGTTGATGAGGGGTGCGTCCGTGGTCGAGTTGGATTGGAGAGTAATGTTACCGCGGGAAAGAGGGGCAACCAGAGCACCGTTGATGCTTGTGTACCTCTTGCCGTCGGAGGGTTGCTGGAGGATAGGGAACGACCAGTCCTCGGAGTAGACGTTGAGAGGGATGAACTCAACCTCAGGCCAGTCACTGGGGAAGGCAGAAAGCTTCTTCAAGGTCTCGTTGGAGAACTTGGATCGGTACTTGTTGGGAACCTTCTCCCAGCCCAAAAGCTCGACCTGGTTGGAAGTGAGGGGGCCAGCTTGCTGTCCGGCATAGGCATCTAGGGCGCCCTGGAACACGGCGGGGTCGTTGATGGCCACGCTCAGAGTGTCCTCGAGACCCTGAACCTCGAAGGATGGTCCAAAGAGAATGTGGTCCCACAGGTTCTGACCGACACCAGGGAGGTCGGCAACCACGTCAATGTCAAACTCCTCGAGATGCTTCTTGGGACCAACACCAGAGACCATCAGGATCTGAGGAGACTGGAAAGCGCCACCACTGACGATAACCTCGTTCCGGGCGGTGAGAGTGTACTGCATACCCAAAGAGCTAACCTCAACGCCTGTAGCCTTCTTGTCGCTGTTAAAAAGAACACGCTTAGCCAGACTCTGGGTGTACACCTTGAGGGTCTCGAGCTTCTCGCTGCGGGCAGCCTTGACAAAGTCATCAGAAGCGCTGCGAGTAGCAGTCTTGGGGCGGACCGAGGTTGTGGTGTATGAGTAGCCGAGCAGGCTGCCGCTGCTGAAGCCATCGATGCTCTTGAGACCAAGGGACTTGAGGCCCTTCTCGACGTATGTGGCCCACGAGGGAACATAGTTGGCGTAGCTGACTTGGATAGGACCGCCAGTTGAGGCGAAGGCGGCGGGGTCGTAGTCGGTCGTCACGTTAGGGCCACGCTTAGTGTTGTCGGGAGGAGTAAAGCTCGGGGTAGCCTGGAAGTGAGGGAGCATCTGATCCCACCTTGAAGTAGCAAGTTAGCTAGATATCTTAAAATTGTGTGAACCATAAGACTACTCACTTGTAGCTGTCATCTCCAACCTCCTTTGCCCACTTGTCCATGGTACCGTTGGTCGGTCGGTGGTAAACGAGGAAGTTGAGCTGCGAAGAGCCACCGAGGACCTTTCCACGAGCATAGTGAATCTCGCGATCATCTGCGTTCGTCTGGGGGGTCGTGGTAAATCGCCAGTCGCGCAGAGGGTTAGAGTCAAGAAGACTGGAACCGCTACCACAAGTAACACCACCGGGAGCCGTAGCCAGGATGGGCTTGGCGATCTCGAGGAAAGATCCAGCTTCGACAATGGCGACACTGAATCCAGCCTTGGCCAGTCGGTATCCGATGGTGTTTCCAGCTGTACCTCCTCCCACAACAACGTAGTCGTAGGTGGCATCTACGCCAGGAACACCCCCGAGGGATCCGAGCTCACCGACCTTGACTCCATCACCAGCAAAAGCAGACTGAATAACGGCTTGCAGAGGATCAAGGAGTGTGCTAATGAACGGAACGTCAGCCGCATTGACAAGCGTCGAAAGAGTGACAGCCAAAAACGTAGTGCAACGCATGGTGAATGACGATCTTGCAGGCGGATGAGCGAGTGATCTGCAATGCAATGCACATGAATTGATGCAGGGCACGAGTTACACTTTATTCTTTTCCCATTCCCTTGGTACGACTCATTGGAGCTCGGACAGCTCATGGACGCCGAGTGCTCCCTTCCATGAACTGACGGCATGAGTACCCAAGCCCCAAGACCCTCCAAGACCCTGCTGACGGTTCCGCCGGGTTTCATGCGGTCTGTTCCACAATGTTGGCGCTAATCTTCAGCTCGCCCTGGCCATGTGGGTAGGCAGTTCCACAGCAGGGTGCTGCGGTAGATAAGGTATATTATGTGGCAGGTTGTTTGGATAGCCGAGGTTTGAGATGAGATGCTGAGACATTCAGGCAGATTGAACTGTTCTAAGGCCCATTGACTGGTATGTACCGTTTAGACTGGCCCACGCATGCAGAGGATACTGTACAGACAGGTTTGGACAAGAAGAGGGAAACACGAAATGGGTGAAAGGATTGCTGCGTACAGAGCACAAAGAGCACTAAATCTCCTTAGTCCCCCTCCAGATGGCAATAAGACGGGCATTTTGCCAGGACACCCCAGTCAATATCTAGGACCCATGCAACGGAAAGGCTATATCCATGGGCGCCTTGTCCAGCGGGCGAACCCGCATCTCCGCCGCCGCCGTTAGGGGGTAAGGGGCTCGGGAAGCTCCGGATTCTCCGGATTGTCTCCAACACTCTCCACTGATCACCCTCGCTAGAGGCACGGCTCGTGGCAGCTAAGCTTACAAAAAAACTGCTTTTAACCTCATGAAAGCCATCAAAAAGTAAACATAATTCCCCCGTCAGATCTCACAACAAAGGCTTCCATATCTTCAAGAACACGTTGCAGTGATCTTGCAGTGCAGGATGCCTCCTGCGTCATTGTCACCTCGCGGTGCAACCTAGCCGGTCGCTAATATGCGGTTGGTCGATGCGGAGGTTACGCTAGTGGTAGATCTGACGCCGATCTCTCTTGGCGCATAGTGACGCGAGTCAGGCCCGTCAAACCACCAGGTCAAAAGGGGCTGGACTCTGCTAGGAACAGTACTATTACAGTAGGTGCAGTAGCGTAGATGCTTCTTCAAGGTTGTTTATTGCGTTAAGTTCGGAGAAAAGCTGACTTTTGAGTTGAACATTTGCCGATTTACTCTGCCGTGATTCCTAGTTAGTCCTCCCAAGTTGATTAGTGCACGTTCAAATCGCCATAACAAGGTTGAGTCCTAGACAATTAGGCACGTAGGCCGAGACCTTGTCGGTTCCCGAGAGTGTTGCAAGGACCATGCCCATCTCATATCTCCCTAGTTTTACTATTAGAGATCTCAAACGCTTCACTCTTGAACGTATCGCTTAGTTTGATAACTCTCTTGTGACCAGTTAGACATGGATCTTCTCGAAACCGCAACTGTCTCGATGCTTCGCTCCAGTCAATCATAGGCTGGTCAACAAGTGTATCTATCCTAAGGTGCAGAGAATCACGCCACTCTTCATCCACCCTCTCCCTACAGTTGCGCAATGATGCTTGTTCTTAACGGGCCCACGACGGGCTTAGAACATTACTCTCCCAAGCCATAGGGTAGCGTAAGTAAGCCAATTGTCGCGATAGGCTGGGATCGCCAATGCCATCGCCGGCCCCGCCTTGGAAACCACGCGAAGTGACATCGCGCCTGTTAGCCAGGCACGAGTTGTAACGACGCGCGGTTCCGCAACCAAAATAATGTCTATCCTTGTACATAACCCTCAAGCGCGAGCCCAGGTGGCGTGATGGATGGTAGCCTTGGACGTGGAATTCAGCTGGTCAGACAAAACGCGCTTAGCTACAGAAAGTTTCGCTTGTCTAGATCCCATGTGTGGCGTAGCAATTCGGACAAGGGACTTTCCGAGGTAGCCGACCGTCTTTCACACAAAGTCCTTAGTTTTCTCACTGCTGCGAGGGGTATTGACACTCATAGGCTGCAGAAAAAGAGGTAAACCGGTGTGAGGAGTGTCAACAAAACCACACTTGGGGAATGTGTTTCGCACAGCCCAGTCTAGGAGAAGCCGTGATTCCATCAACATTTTGCCAATATTGTTGGCACACCCATCATATCGATGCCTTGGCAATGCCATTTTCAGATCATTCCCGTCTTGGTTGCGTCCGAACTAGTCCCTATCCATGATTATCCACGTGGCCTACCAACGGAATCACCGGGTGGTTATCATACGGGAATAGGGGGCTACCGTTGACGTTCACTCCGGACGCCACCGGCATCATTAGACCCGGTATCAACAGGGTTGGCCGTTGCCAAGTTATGTCAAGAACCGGCAAGGGAACAAGGCTGCCGTATTAACCTGGAGCCACGTGTGCTGTGTTGGTGGCGTATACACTGGCATACACGTGCCGACGTGGTAGCCGATGCTGCATACTACGATGAATCGTAATCATGACTAACATTCCATCGATGGTTGTCGTTCGATTTGACAGATCTATTATCCTTGAAGCTGTGCTTCTTCAGGAGTGATGTGGTATTATGCATTGCAACCTTTCGCGGCGCTACCACTGCGATGGTTTCCTCAGACGCTTGAGAGCTCTTGCCATGCCATAATTGAAGTTTATACATAAGTCTCAATAATAAATAACAAAGCCAGTAAGGTTTGAAATTTTACTGGATGGCGTTGTGATCATTCGGTGTGGAGATGCGGAAGGAAAGCTTCATTTGAACCAGCTGACGCCATGAGTCACGGTTACAATAACAGAACATGTTAATAAATTGGTAATTATAACACAACTAAGGCTCTTATGTCTTTTGTTCCCCTTTTTCGTCCTAGCGGCGTCTTCAAAAGGGGTCATCGGCTACAGACCACACAGTTCTTTCGCCCTCATGCACAAGATGTACCAGTCACCTAGACCAGGACAAACACCACTAAGGTTAGGAGAAGGGGCCGTAGATTTCAACATTAACTAATTATATGCGAACTTAGTAATGGTTGCAACAGAAGCCATACGCCCATAAATATAGCGGCTTGATTATGTTGATGATTATTTTTCTCTTACTGGGCAGCCTCTCTCCTGCTGTCAATGCAATGGATCCATCGTCCTTGACAAGTTTCCCTTCATGATCGCGCTTGAGGATCTCGAGTTTCGCATCTAGGCCATTCAGTTAGATTGATAAAATGAGAAAGGCATATGTAAAGATGAGAAAAGGGTTCAGTCTAAGTAAAGTTAACTTGCCTTGGTTGGCATTGACAAAGTAAGCCATTGACCAACGGTCTTGATCAATGGGTAAGTTGTCAAACGAGATCTTGTGCAAAGTTTACTTCAACGTCTTGCCACTCCACAGTGACAAAGCATCACCAATATTGACAACGATAGAGCCTGGAATAAGCGGGACAGGCATCCACTTCTTTGAAGGAGTCTCAACTTCCAGACCGCCTCCCTGAGGCCAGACAAAGGTGATGGAGCCCCAATCTGTGTGAGAGTAGAGTCTTGGGAAATTCTTATCGGGTCTCTCGTCTATTGTGGGGTAATGGAGTATACGGAGGACACTCCCTGGGCCTCGCTCATCGTTGTGTGCCGCAGAGAAGTAATTAGCTGGCAGGCTGAAATGAGTTGCAAAGACCTCAAGGAGCTTGAGACCTAGCCTATGGGCCTGTGACTTGAAATCTTCGACATCTGCACGTTTCTTGGCATCCCACCAGCTCGGGATATCCTTGCCTTGGGCAACGTCGCCTTTGGTTCCTCCGAATACCATGTATTCGTTGACGCGGATTCTTTTCCAAATCAGCAACATTCATGTATCTTGAGGGCTAGAAAGCATACTTGGAATTTTTGACATCGTATCCTATCTGTCGTTCGTCGACGCGGCATTCAGACTTCACTTCTAGAGGCTGTGCGCAGAATTCTTTGTGCTGGTACAAGGTCAGCCTGGCACAGCTGCAACCGCATCGAGTCACGCATCACCTACCAAGTCAAACATGCGATCGATCTTCTGCTGAGGGATTCCATGTCCGGTTAGAATCATGAAGCCCCAGACTTGGCAAGCTTCAACGATCTTGGGGCCAAGGGCTTGAGGCCAGTCATCGCCGGTAGACAGATCAATGACAGGGAAGATTTCGGCCGCCATGACGAGCTAAAGATGGATCTTGGTCTAATTCAGTCAAGTCAGGTTGTGCAAGACATGGTGCAAACCTTGCCGAGTGCATCATTTTTAAAGCAAATCCCTTGCTGACTAGGGGTGGTGAAGCCCAGTCACTATTGGATCGAAGGAACTCGGCCGAGATAAGATAGTGGGAATCGATAATCTTTGCGTCTGCTAACTACCTGGTCCTGCCCGCGTAAAACTCGCCCGAACTCAGGACTTTCTTGCTAGTCATGCCAGACCTTGGAGAGCCACGAACAGAACCAGGAGGTGACTATCATGTCTACAACGCAAGATCGCGTTTCGCAACGCACGCCCAGGTCTTGCCAGCCATGCAGTCGGCGCAAGCTCAGATGCTCAAAGCAAATCCCCTGTTCCGCCTGTGTCTCGCGAGGTGTCCCCGACGACTGCCGCCGGGAGTCAGTCATCTTGTCCAAACATACTGCAAAGGCCTACAGACCTCGTCGCTCCGTTGCAGATGCCATCAGCCCGAATCTTCCCCCTTCCCCAGCTTCTCAAGACAACAGTGGTCTTTCCGAAATTGCAGATGCGTTCCAAAAGACTGATGCAAGACAGCCCACGGCCAGGGGGGACGGCAAGGAAATGGAAGGGTCCGGTAACAGTCTTCCACTTACGTCTCAGCCACTGGACGGGACAGGTCGCTCTATAGGCGTTGCAGCCATCTCTTCCTTACTACAAGAGAGCGAACCGAGACAGGCTGGCCCACGTAACTATGGGAACACACATCCTGTGTGCACAGAGGTTGTGCTCTCTCTCGAAAGTCTCGTTTGGGGAAGTCACCTCGCGTCTGGCACAGACAAGCGGCCTAACCCTCCCGCCAACACCGAACTGCCTGATAGGACAACCCCTGTTCTACCGGCTCGTCTGGAAGAATCCATTCTCCAATTCCATCAAGACCACATCGCTTGGATGCATAATGTCATACATGTGGCTTCGTTCGCGGAGGAGTGCATCAGCTTGCGATGGGAACAAGCCATACCCAGCATGGCGTGGCAGTCTCTCTACTGGTCTATGATGAGCGTGAGTTGTACAACCAGGTTGAGAAGAGGAGCCAGCCCACTGACACCCGTGCAGACGGGTTTATCTTACATGAAGCATCAATCTTGTGTCGAGCTTGGCATTCGGGACAAGGCCACGCTCACCGAAACATGCTACCGCAGAGCTCTGGACGCACTTGCGTCGTCTGACTTTATGGCAGTTCATTCAAGTGAGATACCTCATCTTTGCTCGGTGTGCTACGTCAAGGTTGATCATTCCTAGTACACGCCCTCCAAGCCATCTGCTTACTTGTTCCATGCGCATATGCTTTCGGGTATGTAACTTGACCTTGGTACACTGGCATGAACTGAATCCGAGGCTTACTCAAGTCAGAGATTCCAAGCGTATCATTGCCCTCTTGTCCTCGGCAACCTGTATCGCACAGCTCATGAGAATTCACGCCATGGGCCCGGCTCCCCCTGAACCTGCCTCCGCAAATTCACTGATGGAACACGAGATAAAAAAGCGAACCTGGTACTTCCTAGTGATCCAAGATTCCTACCTTACCACGTTCAAGGGGACTTCCAACATAGTCCCTGCCCATGCCAAGACTCCTCTGCCGGTGAACTGCTCCGAGGTGATGGAGGAATTCCAGGAAGCTGGCAAGGTCCAGGTGCTTCCACTTTCGACGCCAACGCAAACAACGTACATGATCCTCCAAGTTCACCTTACCAGCATCAAACGGGATTACACGAAGGCACGTATGAGACCGCAGGCAAAATAGTCAACATTGCAGAAAGATACCAGAAAGTCTTGCAAACTGATCAAGGCTTGGCCATCCTCCGGCAACAACTTCCTCCATGGATGAAAACCAAGGCTTGCCCAACGGACGCGGCGCCTTTCGTAAGACACCAATGGTGGACCTTTCGAATATCTTATGCACACATGAAACTATCCATTCATCGGGCATTCTTCTGTCACTCATTTACTATGAAGCAATTCAGCTACTCGCACCAGGCGTGCTTGGATGCCGCTCGCATGTTGCTGTTGACGTATCGCGACACGGCTCAGGCCAGCGAGTTTGACAGCTGGACTGTTCCAGCGCATGTCATCAGCGCCAGTCTCATTGTAACGTTGGACATTGTACTTCGCGACAGCGGTGACGACTTTGACCCTAATGTTGCAAAATCACTCGCTGATGATAAAGGCCTCATGCTTGAGTGTCTGAAGCTAGTGGCAGCTACCCAGTCTAGCCTACTGGTCAAGAGAGGCCTCACTCTAGTCAGCAAACTTCTTGCCGACAGTGAACAGAGGATCCCGACCTATTCGCGTTTTAATGGTCCGGAAATCTCAAAGCTTGTACAGGAGGTTGAGGACGCACTGGCAACCGAGGAGGCGCCCCCTACAGCGTACAATATGACATTCGAGGAGTACTTGGACATGATGGGGGACGATCTTTTTTCTTTTATGGACCACGAATCATGTCTTTTAGATTAGTCTTGTATCGTTCCCCTTGAGCAAGATATGCGAGCAGTCGGCATCACGCCTGCTTATCCGGAGAGCTTGTTCAGAGCGCTCATCAGAGCAATAAATCCGGCTCGGTATTTCGATCCATGTGCCCAATAGCCGACGGTTGGTCCATAATCAGATTGTCGAGACTGAGTCAACTGGCCCGGTGCTGACCCATATCTTGGAGCTCAATAAGCTATGTCGGCCGAGTATTGATTGACGCAAGACCAAAAAAATATAGGGCCGCTAAGAGTATCCTTACCCTGACTTGGTATTCTAAGATCTACGTAAACTATAACTACCAAGTAGGAGCACCATATGATTCTTGACTTGTTACTCTGTACCACTTCTCGATTACGAGTATCGTTTCGTTTCACATCGTTGCAATGGATCGTTTCAAGAGCCGAGTTGCTTCCAGCGCAGAAAAAACCAAGCTAAGGCTCACTTCAGCCAGCTCGTGGTCGCTGCTGAAGCAGAGCAGCAGCTTGGCTCCGGAATACGTTTGGACCAATGCAGGTGAGTATTATCGCAGCATCTAGAAAATTGATTGAGCTAATCGCATCTTCTGGTGGACCTAGACCCAGTCCCAGAGGAAAGACGCACGTGGACAGCTTGGTCGTTTGCTGGCTATTGGTTCAGCGACCTCTTTACCATAGCCGGATGGCAGATCGCATCGAGCACTATTTTGAATGGTCTCGGTACTACTGATGCCATTCTCATTGCAATGGTGGCCGGCTTTTGCAACTCTGTACCAACTGTACTCAACGGCTGCATCGGTTCTGATCACCACATCGCCTTCCCCGTCGCCATTCGTGCCAGCTTCGGGTACTGGTTCTCTTACTTTGCTGTAGTAGCACGCTGCGTCCTCGCCCTGTTCTGGTTCAGTATCCAAGGCTTTGGCGGTGCCTCAGCCATGGCGGCTGTGATCACATCCATCTGGCCCAGCTTCAGTCACCTGCCGAACCACCTCCCTGAGTCGGCTGGAATCACGACACAAACCATGGTGGCGTATCTTATATACAACTTGGTCCGATTCCCACTGCTTCTTATTCCCACCGATCGACTTCAGTGGCTCTTCTTCGCAAAGGCAACATTGGTTCCTCCCATGGTCATATGCATGACTGTGTGGACATGTCTTCGAGCGGGCGGTCGTTCAGACATCTTTCAGGTCCAGCCTACAGTGCATGGCACTGATAGAGGCTGGCTTTGGTTGGCTACCATGACTTCTGTTACTGGGGGATACTCCACTATCGCAGTCAACATCCCCGACTTTTCGAGGTTCAGCAAAAATCCCACAGCGCAGTGGTATCAGCTGCCCTTGATCTCCCTTTTCAAGGTCCTCACGTCTTTGTTTGGCATTATTTGCACAGGCGCCTTAGTTCACATATATGGTGAGTACGTTTGGAATCCTCTCCAAATTGTCACGTCTTGGGGAACCACCCCTAGTGGACGATTTGCAGCCTTTTTAGCCTCCACTATCTGGCTTCTCGCGCAGATTTGCTGCAACATCTCAGCCAACTCCATTAGCTTTGCCAATGACATCAGCACACTTTTTCCAAGATGGTTCAACATTCGTCGAGGCGTCATCTTTGCTGCCATTGTCGGAGCTTGGGGCCTGGTGCCTTGGAAGATCAATTCCGCAGCAGGCAGCCTGCTCAGCTTCATGTCTGGCTACGCTATCATACTCGGTCCATTCGCGGGAATCATGATTGCCGACTATTGGATCATACGGCGCCGATCATTAGATGTTGCTAGCCTCTACGATCCCAAGGGCAGATATCGATGTAACAAGGTACTTCTCATCCATCTACAACATCCTGTTGGATTCTGACCATCTATATAGTTCGGTACGAACTGGAGAGCATTTATCATAGTTTTCGGTGTTGTTGGGCCTCTTGTACCTGGCCTTACCAGGGCAGTAAGCCCTTCAAACGTTCACATCGGCATAGGTTTAAGGCGTTTGTATAGTATCAGCTGGCTTTTTGGACTCTTCACCGCCCTGATCTCATACTTTACGCTTATGAAAGTATTCCCAGCAAATTCAACCTTCACTCGGAGGGACGAGGTTCTGAATGGATTGAATATGATTGAATCAGATCTTGAACATCAACATGAATCTGAGATCGTGGAGGAGAAAGTTACTAGTATTCCAGAGGGAAAGAAATAAGCTAGCACAGATATGGGAGAGAGTATTAATTACTGCAAACCGAATAATATGAACTACAAGTCTATGCAACCTGCAATAATATACAATCGGCTATGAAGCACAAGACCGACCCAGCTTGAACGCAGCCGAATAAATTCGACTCAAGCCCAAACTATCCCAGCCCTGAGATCAATCTAGAAATCAGGAAGACCAGCCTCGTCAGCACAGGGGATGGCGCAGTCACCTCCCCATCGTGCGCCACCAGAACTAATTAGACTGTTAGTATAAACCACGACACGATTGGTAGGAGGGGACGAACGAGAACTGATCCTTGACACCAGAAGAGCAGAGGCCGCGGCAGTTCTCACCGGCAGAGTACTGGCAGTAAGAGATCTCGCCCTGGGATTCTGCAGTCGTTCACATTAGTAAAAACCTTGAGCTATATGGGTCTTCGTCTCTTACCCCAAGTATTGAGAACAATGTTGTAGCCGTCGCGGTAGAAGACATATTGGGGGTTGCAGAGTCCCTGGACCTCACAGGTCTTGGTGTTGGGGATACCACCCCAGGCGTGCTCCTTGGTGGCAGTGTATTGGATCTACACACCAAGGTTAGTACAGTTCATCTCTTGGCAGGGCGTATATACTCACGCTGTAAGTTCCAATACCCTGGTCACCCTCGTAGTAGACAACGGGAGGGGTGTTGTTAGGAGGGTCAATCCAAGAGCAGCTATACAACTATTAGCATTATTCTAGTTCCCTCGAAGAAAATTCTCACTTGTCATCATTGTGAGTGGCGGTTCTGTCCTTAGAGCCGCGGTCATAGGTGCGGGTCTCGCAGTTGCCACCACCCTGGGTATCAAAGTAGGTCCGGCAGCGGCCGTGGTTGTGCCAGATGATGTCCTGGCTATCATCACCAAGAGCATCAAGGGTCTTGTCGGCGATTCCGCTGATGATCTTGTTCTCCATCTTGGAGAGGGGAACCAGGAAGAGACCAGCAAGGCCGCGGACAGCCTTGGCAGCGACAGCAGCCTGGCGCTTGGAAAGGTCGTTGTCACGGGCTTCGATACCGCCATTCAGAAGCTGAAGAGTCTCCGCGTGAGACTCTTCAAGCTGGCGGAGTCTATCTTCGTCGCGGATCTGGATCCCCTTGCCAGCAGGCGGGAGAGCCTGGGGGAAAGCCGAAACGGCCGGGAGGGAGAGGGCGAGAATGTTGATGAACTTCATTGTGATGAGTATAGTATCAGAAAGATTGACGAAACGAAGTAAAAGAGTGTGGTGTAGAAGACAAAAGAGTGGAGTAAGTTGGTGTAAATTGCTGGATGAGCTGGTGGTGAAGAAACTATTCTACAATGATGCCAGACCTCTATATATACACGATGTATCTTACCTATGTCCCCCAGGTGTTGTAATCTCGAACTTGTTGATGAAGGATAATCAGCTCCATCAAAGGATCAAACTCCATAAGACCGTGAAGGATTGCATACCTTCCTTGTTGAACATTTTGCCCAAAAATGTGGAGGATCGATCGAGTAAATGGTTCAAAGTAGATAGATCTGCGTGTGACAAGGACTCTAAACACCGAGCATGGGCAGATCCAAGCTCGTCAGAAATAAGAGCTGCAACGTTAGAGGTCTCTTTCCGAAATTAGAGTTCTATGCATCTAGAGAAACTAGCCACGACTTGATGGATGACCTAGAAGGCTCTCAGACTATGAGGAGACCCCAGCGGCCGGGTTGCCAAGACGGTGTTTGCCGCTTGCAGAGTCCTCCGTGAGCTCTGAATGGGTGCGCGCCGTGCCCCTGCCCCATAATCGGACATTCGTATCGACAAACGTCTCCGCAAAAGCTGGACCATGAATCTTGGCACTGCCTCAGCCAAGAGGGCGTTTAATAGGAATCTCCTGGCTTGGCAGAAAGCCTGATAGGGCCAGGAACGAGACTTAGGCGAATTTGAGCCTGGCCTTCAAGGTGATGCCGATAACTCCACCATAAGGAAACGTCCGATGCCCATCAGAGCTTGGACTCACTGCCACTGTCATTTTTCACTTCACTCATTCTTGGAACAAGCGCGATAATCCAAGGTTTCATCGAGATGAGTAGGTCTATTGGTAGACGGTTCAAGCAACTGGCCGTTCTAACCAGCTGTATAGACACAACACGCCTATATCCCTTTGCTTACTGTCGTACAGTATGGGGCGTCAGCTCACAGGGCTGGCTTTGAGCCACAAGTAATAGGGGTCGCGTGACGGAAGCCGCCCTCGATTTGTCCGGATGCAACACCAATAGAAACAAAAGTACCTTGTTGAGCGGGCAAAGATCGGAGCCACTGACTGTGCCACACAAGATGAAGCGCTGTGGAGACGGGAACCAAATTCCCCAGGCTCCATTGGAACCATTTACGCGGTTTAAGCTTAACCCAGCGCCTGGATGGAAATTGCAGGTCAATTGTTGGTCTTTGTGAACATGTTTCGTACGATATCAAGTCAAATCTGATACCCGCCATGCGGCTCATGCCTCTTGGTACATAAAGACGAGGGTTACCATCCTTCCAAGAGGATGCGGAAACACGGCTTGGTCTTGGTCCGGCAGTCCCTATAAACATGGATCCTGTTCCTTCTCCGTCACTTCCCCACAAGCCAAGAAAGATATCATTTCCCAAGCTGACACAACTGCTTATCACTGCGGGCTGTGAAGTTTGGCGAAAGTTTATTTTCCTGGCGCTCCTTGGCTGGCTGGGCCGATTATTGGACGTGTTTGTGCCTGGTCACAGGCAGGCTGACTGTCCTTTTATTCAAGGCAATGATGAAGGCCGCGCCATGCCATTGGCCAAGTAACGATAGCTCTACGCAGTCGTGTCTCATGTAGGACATGCTCCATCATGCGATGCAGAATGCCTCAGGGTGAGCTCGAGGTTCAACCAAGAACAGTATCAACCAGATAAGCAGAATCACGAAAGTTCGGCCAAATACGAATGCTAAGTAAGAGCTGAACAAAAAGTGCTCCACGATGTAGCCATTGGCGGATGGCTTGGGGCGCTTGTGTTATGGAAAAGACATGGCAAGCATGCTTTGCGATACCCCCGGTTTTCACAACGTGTCTCATCTGACGGCTGGGAAGAGTACCTTGAACAATAGTTCTATGGGAAGTGAAGGTAAATTGGACTACTTCCAGTAGCAGACATCTACACGAGGCAAGTGTGTGCGAAACATGCACAAGTGATCCATCACGGTATCAAGTGATGACTGGCGACAGCACATGGAAGTTTGGCTTGCGAATTATTGACACAACGCAGTGCTGGATCTTGATGACACTGCAGTTTACAGAACATGAGGACCAGAGCCAGTGGACACATCTCTTCCTCACTTCCAGGGCAAGCCCCAGGTAGCAACGAAAAGAACAAAAGATACGCCTGTCAGACGTCCATCAACACCCACCCCAACCGCGCGCCCGAAGGCAAGACCACAGTCAGGGTCGAGATCATCAAGAGAAAACACTCTCTATACAGCAGCTGTACAAGACAACTACCGCCCTCCTTGCGGAGAGATCGAGAGGACCAAAGGTATTCACTCTAGGGTGTCGAGGATATACATTCATCAACCAGGATGGGATCTGTGGCTCTTTTGGAGAACCAAGAGAAGGTCGAATACTATAGAAATGATTCTCTGAAGTATTGTCGACATGAAGAAGAAAAGAAGAAAAAAGTCCAAAAGCTGGGAGGAGAGACGGACTTTTATAGAAGATTAGTGGGCTAGACTGCCATGTCTCACCGCCTAAAAGTTTTCAACCTCATTCCGCCTCCAGCCTCCGAATTTTAGACCGGCCCGAAAGGCTTCAGGTTACGGGCCGCCCCCCCACTTCCCGGCATCAAGTCTTCCATGTGCCTCACCCTATACTCATGATGTATTGAAGGATTAATGCAGAGAGATGTTCTTTACGTATGATGGTAACACAATATACTATATTGTTCTGATATCGATGAAACTTCATTTGCCATCCATGAACCTCCGCATCATCCTGTCCATTTATCTGTGCCAAAAACGATCAACTGGCTCTCAAAGCCATCAATCACTGCCATGCTTACCAGCGATTGGTTTACCAAACTTGAGAGCAATCACCCAATACAGGCCCATATCATTGGCCACAGAACTCAACTCTGGCCCACTGAGCAATCTCGTCAATGATGAACAACCCCATAAGCAGAGTTTTTCTCCAGCCACTTCCACGCCTGGTACGGATGTGATCATCTCACTGAAGTTGGCAGCCGATCTCTGGTATCGTGACAAAAACCTTGGAAGCTATGATAATTAGCCCAGTCTTTGTGGAAACAGGCTCAAGCGTGCCAAGTCCGTCTTCAACGCGAAGTCGAGAAAGCCGGTGATAGCCTCTCCAGCGGCTGTTTCTGTGTTAATGGTGGAGGCCAGTACGCGACCTGACTCGACCCGCACGAACAACGCGACAACGGCCCGTTTCAGAATCGCGGCTCCAGCCAAGATGGAGGAAGAGCCAAGCATCAAATTCCCCGTTCATCTCTTATCGCGATAAGGATCTCTTGGCCGTTATCAGACGCGACTTTTAATACGCGTTTCAGTTTCGCGAGACCGTTTACCCATTTACCACGCGTAAAAAACGGTGTGATTGCCTTCATTTCCCACATAAATCTGCCCAGGACCCAACCCCAGATTTTCGGGAAATATTTAATATTCGCAATAAGTGCATCCAGGAAATGGTCAATTGTGCTTGACCGCACCCTTGTTCATCTCCTTGATTCACACACATTGCAAGGTTTTATGTCTGACCAAAAGACACCTTCCCGAGAGCTGAAGATGATCTCTGGCGATTTCTGCCACAAAACGTGACCTGGAAGCCTTTTTGGTGTTCCAGACGAGTGAACGCACGCTAGACGGCGATCGGTGCCCAATAGGGAGCTCAATCGTGACGACAGTAGGCATCTATAGTACTATAACGGGCTACTCGTCTCTAACTCCAACACGGGGGCTGTTGATGGAAATGTGACATCAATTCGACCGCAGCCGTCTCTTAATAACGTGAGATCGCAATGATTTAGTCCTATTTGATGAGAATTCCGGCGGATCTTACAAGTGAAACTTCCCATATACTATAGAACACACTTATCTCACTCCCCCTTGCGGCAGTCTATATCGACATCGTTCTACACGTCACTTCCAAGGATCATGTACATAATGGCACTGATAAATTTCTCACGCTCTTCTTTTCCTCTCATTTTCATCACTCTTTAATCTTTTGCGAACAAATTTCTGTCTTCTGTTGACTGGGCCTTTGAAAGAGATATTAACCGACCGTGTTCAACTTGGTCGGGCGGTTTACGCTAACGATACAACAGGTTTACCACGAACTACTGTTACTATAAATGCGGTTGGATACTCAAGGATCTACTATGAATAGTGTTGTATAGCCTTATATGTCTCGGAACCTGGGATAAGGTCTACGATGGTACGACCTGTGGTGTTGAGGCTCAGATATGGATGCAGAGGGAATTTTTATCGATTAACCCACAGGATGAAACAGTGTCCAAAGAAGTAAAATCTATAGAAGAGATATGCTAGCATAGGAGAAATTTTAGATCACTATTCTACTACTTTTATTGCCTCTTCCTGGTTGCACTTCGATGATGATTGCGGGTACGTTTGGTCTCTCCCCATGTACCTAGTGCTTCTGCAAAAGTTCCAAGATTTGGGGGCCAAGTCGTTTCATGGATGAGCCACAGCTACGCATGGGACCTTTGAAAGAATCTTGAGAATGTGACACTTCGCTTGGTTGAGGTTGATTGGGCGTTCCAGACCCCCAACTCAAGCGTTCATCCTAGTCGCAACACCCGTCCCTCTTCTATTTGCGCTTCGAGGTATGTCTTTTCTGTTCCATTTTCGTGCAGGCTAGTGAGATTCCGCACTTTGATCTGGCCCAAATAGCACAATCGAGGTAGATTGTCTCTTCTTGACTGTTTAATAATCTTGATGCATCCTCGGGGCCCGAGGGTGACCTTTCCAAATGTAGAGACATAGACATTCAGTGACTGACATGTTTCCACGTAATGAGGCCAACTGGATGCATGAACCTCAACACTGATACGTCATTGGACGAGATATGAACTCGGAAAACGATACGACTGACTTGCTGACTGCAGCCTGCAGGTGTAGGGCTGACCCCCCTGTCTCGGTGAATGCCAAGACCCCGAGCTGCCAATCAGGGGCCCGCATCGCCAATATTTATCCGTCTCTTTGTTATCACCATCCAGTTGCGACTATGGCGTTCTTGGTAAGCTGGATGGAAATGGGCTCTCTTGTGATTCTGATGTGATTATGAAGCTGGATTCAACATTTCGACAGAGATGATCTGATCACGTCAGCTAGGAGAGGAAAGAATATATAAGTCAGTTGATCGTCTGCAATTATTTTCACTTCATCATCAGTTCAAACGACACTTACAAGCAACACAACACAACACAACACAACAAAATTTTCACAAACACTCACATTTTACATCTACACAATTTACCTACGAACCATGCCTCATCTCGCTGCCGTCCAACCTGCCCCCAAGGCCCCCTTCGAGGTCAAGGATATTGAAACCCCTCAGCCTGGACCTGGCGAACTCCTCATCAAGAACGAAGCCATTGCGATTCAGCCTATCGATGCCAAGATAGCCAGAGTCGCAATGCTTCCAATCCCCTACCCAGCTATTCTTGGTAGTTCCTTCGCTGGAACTGTCACCGCCGTCGGCCCTGAGGTCACTGGCTTTGCTGTCGGTGATAAGGTCGTCGCAGCTAAGACTGCTGGGGCCGTCGAGAACAAGAACAGCGCTTTTCAGAGATCTGTTATCGCTAGCGCTGTCACTGCCACCAAGCTTCCAGGCGATGCATCCCTGGATACTGCCGTTCGCCTGGTGGGAAACCTAGCTACTGTTCCTGCTCTGTTCCAAGCCACTTTGAAGTTGGTCAGGCCAGACCCCAGTACTGCACCACAGCCTCAAGGCAAGAAGATCCTGATCTACGGAGGAACTTCTAGCATCGGTAGTCTCTCAGTCCAGTACCTCAAGCAAGCTGGATATGACGTCGTCACAACAACCTCACCCCGCCACGAGGCTTTTGTCTCCCGTCTCGGTGCGTCCCAAGTCATCGACCACACCCAAGACTCTGAGACCACCGTCAAGGCTCTCGTTGCGGCAGGTCCTTACGACGTGGTCGTTGACACCATCTCGACTGCACAGACCGTCAAGCTCCTGGCAGACGTTCTTGCAGCCCAGGGAGGAGGCAACGTTTACGCCCTTCAGCCCCCATTTGCCCCAGAGACTCTTCCCGAGGGTGTCTCGCGTGTCTTTGAGGGCTGGTCTCTGCTACTGGCTAGAGAAGAGCATGCCGAGTTGCTCAAGTGGACCTTTGCTACTTATTTCCCCCAAGCCCTTGCAAAGGACAGTCTGATTTCTGTCCCCGCGAGGAAGATCGCTGGTGGACTAGGTGGATTGGACAATGCGTTGGATATCTTGATTAAGGGAGTCAGCAGCGAGAAGCTGGTTGTTGACCCTTGGGAGTAGGAGTGAGATGCATGGAAACATTACGAAGCCTTCGTTTGTCTATTGGTGGAAGCCTTGAGTATGTAGCTAAGAATAAAGAAAACTATCTTTACTTTCATTTTAACCCTATGCATTGCGTTCTAGTCTGGTGCATCAATTGCAGAGCAGTAGTAACGTGAATTGCCTATCCTGAAGGATTCTGTGTTTGCACATCACATTAGGCAAAGGCGTAACCAAAAAGAAGACTATGTTTTGAAAAATGCATTTTAACAATTTGAGTATATGGCTATTTCTTTTTAGAACTTGACGCTCATTCCTCTCCAAGAGAGTAATAAATATGTGCCCTTATTTACAAAATCTTCTTCTCATATTTACCCGTCAGAGGCACATCCACGTGCAAGACCAGCTTCTTATTCTTGCTGTCATATTCCGCATCACCTCCATAAGGCTTGCGGTTCACTCCAAGAATAGTGATTGTCTCGATATTCACGCCGACATCGTAGCCAAACGATCCAGTCATGCTGAACTTGCCCTTGGCATACTTGAAGTCAATCTCGGAAACTGCGTCCTGGATGAGTGACTCGCCGTCATCAAGGTACAGTGATCCCTTGGCAGAGCCATCAAGGCCGGGAGCGATCACAATGTTGAAACCCTTCTTTCGGAGGGCGGTGGTGGTGTTGGCGCTCTCTACTCGCTGGGGGTAGATAATACCACCCTTGTAGTGAATCGTGATATCGGTGACATCAACCTCGGCATCGACATATTCGCCGCGTCCGCGGACGGGCTTTCCGGTACCCCATTCATAAAAGATGTCGTCTGGGAGGTAGAAGTTGACACTGGTGCTGTTCTCCTCGGTAACAGGGCTGACAAGGATGCCATCACCGTAGAAGAATTGCAGATCGATGGGATACGTGTTACGGTCGTTCGGGTAGTTGAAGAACAGAGGGTTCAGGGTTGGGGTTCCAGTCTGGTTTTGCTTGTAGATGGCGGTGTAGATGTAGTCGACTTGGCTCATATTAGTAATGTTCTGGCTGAAATAGAGTTGATTACTTACGGAGTTGGTATCTGATGGCAATTCCCTTGCGGGCTGCTTCTGCTACCTTGGGCCAGCGGTAGAACTCTTGCGAGTTGGCCGAAATCTCGTTGTGGTTGCGGAAAAAGGTGTAAAAGGAGCCAAGAGCGGCCCATCTGTCGATCAGATGTTAGTGGCTACGTTTGCTATTCAAGTAGGGAATGCTTACCGAGAACAAAGAGTTTCAGTGACGTTGCCACCAAAGCCACAGACGTCTGGTCCAACGACGGGAACCTGGTAGAGAGATGCAAACTGGAGGATCTGGCTGATGGAGTGACGGTACCAGAGCCAGCCGGAAATGTTGTCTGTGAATCAGCTGCGTTAGCATGGTTTCATGTAAACTACAAAGAACTGCCTCACCTCCAAGCCAATGCGACACGTCCTTGCCAGAGCCAGCAAAAGTGCTTCGTGTGATGACAAGAGCACGCTTATCAGGACGTCTAGCCCGCATGGCATTGTGCGAATGGGTCGACATCATGGCTCCATAAAGGTTGTGAGTATCGTACTGAACGTAGCCACCGCTCTGAACGAGATCCGTATCAGTCGTGCTATCAGCGAGAGTAGGTCCAGCACCGTTCTGGATCATGTACGGCGGCCTGATGAGCTCGCGGTTGGGAAGACCCTTGCATTCGTCGGGTCCACAGCCCGAACCTGTGCGCTTGCCGTGCTGCCAATTGGAGCCTGGACGACCGGGACGGTTTTGACCCCATTGGTGGCTGGAAGAACGCCAGTTGCCGGCACCGTAGTTGCGGTTGGAGCGTGGGCGGAGGCTGGTGTGCTCGACAGGGGCAACTTCCCTCTTGTTGCCAGATGCAAAGTTGGGCTGGAGACTATCAGGGAATCCAGGGATAGGCGCATCGGGACCATCCCGAACAGGTGGGGGCTCAGGAGGATCGCCATCAACCTCGGCAAACTTCTCAGGAGTCGTGTTGTTGCCAGGATAGGGTCTGTTGTAGAAGTTTGCAGGTTCGTTCATGTCAATCCACAGAGCATCAATATCCGGACCATTGGTTCCGTCAAAGAACTCAGCAAACTGCTCAGTCCAGTACTTCTGAGAGTCAGGGTGGAACCAATCAGGGAAGTAACTTGGCCCAGCCCAGACAACGCCCTTATAATCTGAACCGTTGGGCTCCTTGATAAAGGTATCGTACTCAAGGCCTGCATCGAGCGCAGGGTTGGACTCCTTGTAGTAGACGGCAGGGTCAACCATGACGATGTAGTGCTGGTCTCTTGCGTGGATTGTGTCGACAAGATCCTTGTACAGATGGGCCGGGAATCTCTCCGGGTCAATGGTGAAGATGCGTCGACGGTCCATATAGTCGATATCAGTCCACATTGTTTCGAGAGGAATGTTTTGTGAGGAATAGTTGGCAACGACTGCAGCAACTTCGTAAACATCCCTGTAGCCGTATCGGCATTGGTGGAATCCAAGTCCCCAGTACGGTGTCATGAGCGGAAGTTGAGTGATCTCGGCATACTGCCTCGCTACGTCCTTTGGAGAAGGACCGGCAATGAAGTAAAAGTCGAGAACACCGCCGATGATGTTGTATTCAAGGAATTGCTTGCCGGCTTTCTTGTCGATAAAGATATCCATGCCGTTAGAGTTGAGGAGAAAGACGCCATGGGTGCCCTTGTCTCTGTGATCAAAGTAGATCGGGTGGGCACCGTAAAGGTTCTCGCCTTGGGGAACTCCATAAGAATCTCGGGTGTAGATAGTCCTGGTGTAGTTGGTTGTGTTCAGCATGAACGAATCGCTGTGCTCGCCCAAGCCGTACAGATGGGGGCTCGGGGGAAGATTCGTCTTGAGGTAGACGTATTGGTTCTCAAAGACGAGTTTGTTGCCGCTGGTGTCAAAGAGAACTTCACCAGTATCGGACCGGGATACCGTGAAAGAAAAGGGATCGGCTTTGAAGGCAAACTTGAGCTTGGAGTTCTTGGGAGAACACCACTGCCCATAGCCGGGACGCGGGAAGACGCTGTCTGGAACCTGGTACACGGTGTTGTTGGTGTCCAAGATCTTGACATGTAGTCTCTCGCTGGTTTGGTACTCGACCTCAAGCTTCAGCTTGGGGAGGTCAGTCCCGAAAACGTTGCAAGCAGGCCCAGCTAGAGCAAGGTCAGCGTAAAAGCCATCCTTTGTCTGCCAATGCTTGACGGCCTTGTATCCGGGGCACTTGGAGAGGTCCTTTTCAAAAAGATCGTTGCCGGCCTTGTCAAGGTCTTCGACACCTGCCTTGCTCTGAGCAAAGCAGGCACCGGCAAAGGCCGTTGCTGAGACGATGAGGTTCTTGAGATGCATCCTCAAGCTTTGCGAAGTGGTGAGGATGTGCTGACAAGCAAGACAACTCGGAATAACCTCTTCAATCCTTATATACTTTCCTGTCCTCCCATGTGAAGCCGAATTGTGGTATCATGGTCATTGACGACATCACGATCTTAGACCCTCAAGTGCGGAGTCTCCGCCTTCGACCTACGGACGGTCTTACCCCGGACCGATAAGTAATGAGCTCGCAAGGATGCTTTGCTTAAGGCCCACCCACAGAATCTTTGACCAACGGTTTCGACGTGACACTGCTTCCACCGTTGAACAATCGTGAGCTTAGTGGCATTGTTCCCCCGCGATCGTCGGAAGGGACCAGCCACCCCCAGGAAATCTTATGACCGAGAAAAGACCCGAAGCCTGGGGTTTTGCTTGCGGAGCGAATTATTTACCCTCTAGCAATGGCTGTGTTTGTCCATGATCGTCGCCATGGCAGGGATATATGCGGGGTCTCCGCTTTACTTGGCCGGACCGACGACTTTGTGCAAAAATTTGGCTTGTCACGATTCAAGCATTCATTGGTTTAACGGTGAATGGCTCCACGAGACCTGGACAACCGAGCTGATGCACGAGAATGGCTTCCTTGAAGAAACAGCAGCATAGCATGGTCGAGGGCCACACGACCACGCCATGTTCTCGGCGATACAACCCTGACCCGCCGAACAACCTTGAGAACCCTTGCAAAATCGTGGAAACTGCCGTAGGTCATGTTGATTCTGTCGAGGGGTTTTAATGCGCGCTGCCCGTTTGGTTTTCTAGTGAGCGGCTCCGCCGGACTTGTGACGTCGTGTTTTGATGAATCACCACTTTCCTCAGTTTTCGCTTCATGGTCACCAGGCCCATTGAGGAGAATCGTGTGTGCTAGGCCTAGTCTGGAGATGGTTAGTTTGTAAAGGCCTGTCATAGGCATGATCTTGGATGACTTGTGGCAATGCCAGGCAAGCAGCTACCTCTGTCTTCCACGTCTCCGCTAAGAAGTGTATCCAAACCTCTGAGTTGACAGCAGGAATAGTCATGCCCTCCTCCTACTTAGTAGAACAATAACAAAAAGTAAAAACAATCTCCACGGTGACCGTAGTCCCTCATTAGTTGCTTGCTCTGGGCGACAAAAATATTCTCCCAAAAAGCAAAAAGAACTGTCGGTGGAGAGGCTCGAACTCTCGACCTTTGGATGTCCCTGGCCTTGGGCCAAGTCATGCTATGAGACCAACGCTCTAACCAACTGAGCCACACCGACTGAACCTGTTTGTTGAGCGACAGAGCAACTTGGTCAGGCTCAAGTCATCCTGGTGACCGCTAGGGTGTGAGGACATTGAGTCTTGTCTTTCGAGGGTTTGCGGTGACAATAACACGAGGAATATGACAGAAGGCGCGTGCAAGCAGAATTAACTTCTCGTCCTTCGACGAATCCCATCACTAAAGCCTACTTCTACTTCGAGGCAGCTCTTCCCGACCAGCGAATCAGCCCTCCACCTACAACCCATCCTTGGGCAAGGCCACATTTGCTTTCTGTATCAAACGATGCCATGAAGTAAAACACAGACATGCTTATATCTCGTAGTCTTGAGAGTCGTCTGACTCCCTCGTCAGTTCGACATCAAAACCCTTGCACTTGATACTCGTCGCAGTCTCTCCATCTTCCCCAAACTGAAACTCGAAATGATCCAACGAAAGGTCATTGTAGATCAACCGATCCACCATACGCCAGGTGACGCACGAAGCATCCCGTATCGAGGTGCTGCTGTCAATCACCTTGGCTTCCTCGTCTGTGAAGGCGGGGAATGTAGCTCTCCACGCTGACCGACGGGCATTTTCAATACCCGTAGGAAACATCCTGATGCTTGTCAAGTTTGATGCTGTGGTAGCGTTCATGGTTGCGGGATTGTAACGACCAAGGTTCGGCAACACCTCAAAGTCTCGGACGACCCAGTCGCTAAGTGCTAGACCAGGGCCCTCATCTAAAGACAAAGTAAGTCGTGAACCGCTGTCTTTGTCTGTATAAGTCCCCGCGAATCTCTTTTTGGCTTCGTCTTTGGCTGCAAGGTCCATAGCAGGGATCAAGACCTCCATTGCCTGGAGACTTGCCAAAGATGGCCAAAGACCAATGACTTCAGGTCCAGCAGCGAGAACCGAAATGACAAAACCCAAATCCGGCACAAGTGCCAGTGCAGAATAATAGCTTGTAAGGGATCCGCCTTTGGTGTATAGATCAATGATTCGTCCGTCACTTGTTAGGTTATCGACGCGGTAGATCTCCCAAGGGGCGCCAACAGCACTGCTCCAGGCTGAGAGGAAAGAAGCCGGCTTGAGCCAGCGACGTGTTGAGGATGGAGAGAGGGCAGAGTTTTTCAGGATGCCAGTCATGAAAGAGAGCAAATCTTGGGTGTTGGAGTTCATTCCGCCGGCACTGACACTACGTTAGCGAGCTACGGCCATGACAGGCAAATGACAACTTACGGTGCAAAGATCCCCAAATCCATATCCCAATCAGTGCTTCCAGCGGGAATGAACATTTGGTCAGACTTTTCGGGCACAGTCCCGACGCTTGTGTCCCGCAGCGCCAAAGGTTCCAGTACTAAATCGCGGAGAGATACCTCGAACGTCTTGTTGGAGGCCGCTTCCACAACAAGGCCAACGATGCTCGTGCCAGCGTTGGAATAAACAGGAACTTGACCTAGAGGGTACACCGGTGGGCGTCTATGCTGAAACGCCCCCAGGAGGTCTTTACTTGTTAGTCAAGGTTCATAACAGGTGTCGAGAGAGTAGTAATCGTACCTTCGCGCGTGCAAGGGCGAAGCCCTCCATTGCCTGAGCATGCTCGCGTCTTTGTCTCTGGAGAAGCCTTTGGAAGACCAAGAGCCTCCCAGTCAGCATCGAAGCTGGCCAGCTCACCAGTCACTGTTTTCCGTTAGACAACTCAAAGACGGCGACGACCATAAGGCAACTTACTATCTCCTCCAATACCCGAAAGGTGTGCTGCAACATCCCCCACAGTAACGTCCTGCCACTCAATCCGATCAAGCTCATCTTCAGACTCGGGATCGCTGTCACGTCCTGAAAGCTCTGGAATCCACCGTCCAACAGGATCATCCATACTTAGCACGCCATCTTCAGCCAGTTTCAGTGCCGCCAGAACTGTAAAAAGCTTTGATACACTTCCAAGGCGATATACCGTGCCGGCATCAACTTCTTTTGCTCCACGCTTAGAGGCCGGATTGGAGGGAGTATGGTGAAAGTCCAAAAAGGGTATGTCCTCGTAAATAGACTGAACCCCAACAGAGACGGCAGAGTAGTTGAAGCTTGCGGTTTGAGCTTCGAGAAAATTAACAATGCCCTCGATGGCAGCTTTGACAGCAGGGTGCTGACTGGGCCGCTTTGGGGGCGGTAAGTCGGGGCCGAGAGGTGGGCATTGGCCAGCGTCTGCTGTCAGGCACAAGCCAGCCAAGACTGTGAGAAGAGTTGGAACAAAACGCGTTGAAAGCATAGTTGACAGATTATCAAATGATGAAGTGTGGATGTTTCGATGGCTTCCAGGTATTGTCTTGTGAAAGAAGGTCACCTTTAAATATACTCGGCCGAGTCCGTGTCCCTCTCTCTTCCCAGTCTCATTCTCCAATGTTGCAGGGATTATTTAACTGCCCCTGAGAAGACCGAGATGGCCCACATTAACTGTGGCTCCCTTCCAGGGGTTGGACGATAAGTGACGTGTGGGACATTGATTGTCAAGACCGGGTCGGGTCAGCTTACTAGAAGACCTCTATGGTCAATCTGTTGCCTGTGTGTCTGAATGATCAAGGCGTCATCTATTCAAATAATTCAACTGTTTCTAGCCAGGTCTTCCATTTTGCCTGGTCCTGCCAAAACTCCGTACAAGGCCCTCTATTTTCTTCACTTAAAAAGCCGTCTATATCGAGACACTTGCACAACTGGACCTTTGCAAACTTGGCCCTTGTTCCCGGACCGACGCCCATGCCGATCCTGTTATCCTCTTTTCGAGTCACATATCCAACTATCCAACAAAGATGAAGCCTCTGGCTTTCAGGAATGCTGGTCGGCTGATAAATGACAGCTTTCCCCGGTTCATCGCTAGACTGCAGGTCGCTAGGTGTTGCTTCTTCGGCCTCTATGGCGACCTTGAGCACCACGGCCTCGATTGCCCCACACCATGGACCTTCCCTTCCACTTTTCTGGAGTAGGTTCAGAGCTTTACGTCGCCAGAAAGGATGCCGGTACTTCAAGGCTGTCAGAAAGAGCGGCTGGATGATTCCCATTTCAGGAGCGAAATGGGGCAGGTCACCAGAATATCCTGGGGAATTCATGACCTCAGGTTGGATCTCGAAAAAGGCCTCTGCCAGCATGACAATCTCCTTGAACTCCCGTTCGTAGTTGTCATAGACCGTCTCATGCGATTGAAGAACGCTGGCGCAATGTATCAACCCAGCGAGAGACTGAGCGCGAAGGATGATCAGCTGTTCATTCTGTGGATCAGTGGCTGGACGCGAAGGGTCGAGCTGGTGACACGACAGCCACTGTTGCAAGTTTCCGAGGTGTCTTCCTTGCTCCATGAGTATGTTGGAGGGGATTGGTGACGAGTTGGCATACTTGTACTGCCGCGCTGCCGAGATAAAGCGATAACAAGCATGAAGTATTCTACACAGTACACGATCAGGGGATATTGTGGTCGGGCGTGGTGTCGCTGGATACAATGACGGTAGGTCTGCGGAACGAGTGAGGACGTATGTTGCGGTGTGAAGATCCAGCTTCTCGAATAGCGTCGAGATTCCTTCGTCTTGAGAAACGGCCGCTGAGCTCACATTCCCTTGGCCAACGATCAATGCAGCAGCCCCTCGGAGATGCAAATAGGCTTTATCACTGCGCTGTTGTAAAACCTCGGTAAAAGCCATGAGGAGACAGGCAACAGTAGAGGGCAGAGACCCATACCGACGGTTGGAAACTTCAACCTGTATTAGTTGCAAGGCTTGACAGTACAACTGAACAGATTCCAGCCCCGAGTTTGTGCGACTGGGTCTAAGTGTATGCTGCTCGTATGAGGCACCAAATGCGGCAGCGGCAGCTCGCACGAATGGAACCGAATGTATCAGCTGAGGTATGGTACGACTCCATAATTCCGCTTCGAGTTCACTCTTGGCCCGACGAGGCCCTTGACGAAATACGGTACAGGCAATGAGAGAATCGATTCCAGGGATGGCTCGGATGATGCGTAAAGCGGCTCTGGGAGCGGATGACAGTTGACGAAGACGTGTCGAGCCAGGGTCCAGGGGGTGCTCCACGTGGGTAGCCAAGGCAGGAGAGGTTATATGACAAGCAACGTAGACAGCATGGCTTTGATTCATCACACTTGACATGCCGTTTCCTATGTCGAGCCTATTAGCCTGCTTCCAGTCGCAGCTGTGGATGATGTGCTTACTTGCAGGTGAAACAGCCAAATTTGGATTGCTTGACATTAGTCCGAGTTCTCTTCTCTTTACTTGGGTTTATTTGAGATTGCTTCATTGTGGTCTAGGAGCGAATGCAAGGTGAACGAGGCCAAAAGGTGAAAGACCGAGGAAATAACACGAGAAACGCGTGCTCCTCCACGTTGTTATTATGGTGGACCTTGACATGCTTGGCGGGAAGCAAGAGACCTAGATAAAAATAAGCAGGGCCCACAATATGCTAAGCCCCGGTTAGCGTTGATTCAAAGGAAGGGGTAGGATTGGTTGATGGGAGCGTGCGGTTTCAGGTCCGTCGCGGGTTGAGAAAAAAGCAAACCAAGAGGTTTAGGATAGGTAACTCATAACTGCATGATAACTTGAATGATGAGATAAACAGATAAAACGTATCCAAGCCATGCCCTTTTCTTAGAAAATCTTCATTAATTCAATTCCTGTTATTCTTAGACATTAGTTCTACTGCCTGTCAAGGAAATACGGGACGGTGTTACAATTTTTTGTCCCGCTTATTTGATTACTCGTCGGAAGCATTGTTATTGGCGCGTGTCGGGAACATTTGGTTAATTAATGCTATCTTGGTACTCAACTAGACAGCCGCCAAAATCGTGTGAAAAAAATGATAATCTAGTGACTCCCATGGTCTCCTTATTGTTCGTTCCTCCCTCAACTAGCTCTCCTTGTCAAGCTGAGTCAATAGCGTGCCGTTTGTTAATGCAGTAATGGCGAGGACAATAAGAAAGCAAGCTCAACCTCTAGCCTACGGAGATTTATCTTGCTCTTTCTGGTACTCCAGGAAGAAGATCTCTCCCGCATCCGTCATTGCCTTGATGAGGTTGTTGTACGACACGTTCATGTTTGGGCTGATCTTGGAGAGCCACTTCCACTTGTTCTGGAGCATTTCGAGGACGGCGAGAAAATAGGGCCAAATTCTCTAGACAAAAATGTCAGTGATTGAAGCCTACACGGCTTAGCATGCCGGCGCAGCACTCACCTCTTTAAAATCACGAATAGTGGTCACCATGTTGGACGTGCCGTCGTCATTTTCGATTGGCAAGTCAGGAATGGAGACGGGCTCAATGAGGTTGCTCTCATTGTTGAACTTGCCCGTACTAAGGAGTGAGGTGACAGTAGAGTAAACTTCGTTGGAGAGATGGGTGATGCTCTTGTTGTATGCATTCAAAAAGTTCGACAAGGCCTTCCAGATAGTTTGACCGGTCTTTCCACGAAATGATGCGTGCACTTGTTGTAGAAACTTCGTGATGACCGCGAAATTTTGCGCCACCTTGGCGCCGGAGCGGTAACATTCCCCAAGGTTGATGGTAGGATCAGGGGCATACCCCTGGCTGTCTAGCCATTGGAGCTTGTCTTTGCTGGACCAGGAAACGTAATCCGCTGGCACGGGGTCAGAGGGATATGTTTTCTTTTCGGTTGTCATTGGAGTCGATAAACGATCAGAAATATTGGCTGCTTGTGGTTCAAACACTTGATGATATCATAAGGTCGAGGGTTATCCGAGAAAGACTCATATTTATGTAGATTCTCTCAGGCGTGCATGTCGCATGGTTCAGTGATGTTCTAGATGCGCCATACCCTGGTCCCATGGCTCAAAGATTGGCCAATCGGATCTCAGATGCACGGTTGATCCATTGTGCCTGGCCAGTAAAATTGAGCTTCTCGTCTCACGACCCTCAGTCCAGACTAAGAATTAACATGCGTGGCAATCGATAATGCCAAATAGCTCCGCTTCTAGCCCATGGACAGCTGGATTTTGGTCAGGGATTCCCATTTGGCCTCTGTGACTAGGAACGTGAAAGAGAGAAGACGGTCATCACGAAATGGTTCCCTCCTCTGTACGGTTCTGGCTGATTGTGAAAACCCCCCCCCCGAGTCCAGCATCAAGGTCAGAACTGACCGATTTGGCTAAGCAATGTGGCTTAACTGAGGTGGAAACTCTTCCATAAGGCGATGTATAAACGGGCAAGTGTTAGTAGATGGTTGTAGTCTAGTCTTGGAGAAACTAACGAGGAGATGAGATTCAGTGCGAGAGCTCAGCCCATGGGCTCGCTACCACAACAGATCTTCCACATACGACCATACCCACCGGAGAACTCGGGATCCCGTCCGCTCTCCCATAGATAAGCCGGTGAGGGGCGGATTAGTAGTTGGGTCGGTGACGACCAGCGAATCCCTGCTGTTGTATGTTTTTTGGTCATCGAGCAAGCTTGCTGGCTCCATTTTTTGCTTCCTTTGAAGTGGACCTCTTCTTTTTGGGGCAGCAGTACTCACGAGTCTTTGAAGGATCGCTTCTTGTGGCAGTAATAGCGAGAGTTACTTTGAAGAGAACCATCATCGTTATTACACAATCTGATAGACACTCCTACATGGAGACTCCGCTCAACGAACCGCCATACTCCCCCCTGACTATTCCTTTCACCCAACAACGGCTCGAGCCGAATACAAACTTCAAGCAATATTTACGAACCATAATGAACATATGGAACCCAATGAGCAGACGGAGCCCTCACCTTCGTGCTAGAACCTCCTGGCTTTTTAAACGTCGCCTTCCTCTTGTCCCGTAACTCCCCTTCCCTGTTATCCCCCCTTTCTTCGTCATCTTCTGCCGGCTGCCTCTCTCTTGAGCCGTCGACACCGCGCTCTTCGTTGAGTTCACTTGGACCTGGCCCCGGGCCGTGGGTATCGTCCTTTTTCTTTCCAACCGCGTCGTCCCGAAGCTCCCTCGTTGCGAAATGAAGAGCACGGCTAACGTTCTCGTCACTCATTCCATTTGTCTTGAGAAACTTGTAAGTCAACCCTGCCATACGGACACAGAGCGCGTCTTCAACCGCCCAGAGCGTCCCAATGACGTGGCGAAAGCCCGCCAGCCAAAACGCGCTGGTCAGATGAATGTTTTCATCAATGGACTTGTCGTGTTGGTTCTGGGTCGTACCACAAGCGGAGAGGTATGCAAGGAAGAGCATATTTTCGCTCAAGTTCGTTTCAAAGATGGACTCCACGGTAAAGGGCTTCTCTCTCCAGTCTTCGAGGAGAATGATGCTGGCCATCGGGTTGTCCTTCATCGTTTGGGCATGTCCAGCGAAGTGGAATATCCCACATCCTGGCAACTCGGATAACACCTCATCTCGATGTGGCTGTGAAAGCTTCACGCAATCGATGGGAATTGATTCGCACACAGATTGCACTTCCTTGATCTCTTTCTCCGCGTTGGTCAGCCTCTGGTAACGCGGTGTCTCCTTCATGGAGACCAAGAGGGCGCTTCTCGACAGCACTTGGGCTGCAGCATTCTTCTCTCGACTCTGACGGCTGCTTATCACCGACTTGATAGAAAGCCCGTACGATGAGATGGCTCTGTCAAGAACGGTTTTCGCACCAGAGTCAAGATGATGTCCTGCAGCGTGGATGGGAAACCTGGTAAGTGGTCCAGTTGGAATCCACCAAATCCGCGGCCAAGTCTCGGTAGCTGATGTGAGAAGGCCCAGGTCCTCCAGGACTGGGTGCGCGATGGTATCCCAAAGCCACTCAAGCGTTTCGAATGATTCCAGTGTCTTTTCTCGATTGGCAATGGCCTTCTGGGAGAGATCAGGCAGATTGACATCTCTCATTCCGCGACTATCGATAACCAAGGCGTCACATTGGTATGAGCTGACATTCAGGATGACAATCGGGCCTTCGGCAGCTGCCTCCAACAACTCCTGTTCGGAGGGAGATGCCAGGAATCGCTCAAACCCGGGTTTCGTACGGATCTTGTCGAGTAGATTCTCCATTTGCTCAGCGGCTTCAAATCGTTCATCGGTGTTCTGGGGCACATCCTTGCCGAGGATCGCAACGAGTTCGTTGTCCGGGGCCGGCTTGTCAAGAAGAGCTCGATGATGATGGTACAATTCTGCTAGTTTGGGATGTTGACGCTCAAGATCAACAAGGGACAGGTTCCAACGAAGATCTTGGAGAGAATTGGCAAGGATACCACGCCCTGTCTCCAAAATTTTGATGGCACAGGCCGCTCCTTTACCTGCCATCAACGCAATAGCAGCTGACTTGGAGGCCAGTCCGACAACTTGCTCAAGAACTTGCTGTTTGTCCGTGCTTGACAGTGAGTTCGGGGCTAGTCGGGGCATCAGGGCAATAGTGGCGTCGGCGATCTCATACGCCCTCTCTAAATCGTCGAGGAGATTCAGGGCTGACAACCGTCGATCTGCAGCCATGAGACGAATCCTAATCGGCGCGGTTTCAAACTCCATCGCCGAAGCCCAGTAGCGAGAGGCCTCCTCGAAGTCCTTTGGGTCCTTGCGAAATGTATATCGCGTGTTGAGACGGTCGCCAAGGTGAATCATCATCATGGCTCGTTCGGGACTTTGGGCGGCCGTGGCTTCAACAGCCATGCGAGTCTCTTTGATGGCCCTTTTAAGACCTCGATCTATGATGAACTGAGTAGCTATTCTCTTCGGCCATGAGACGCTTTTACTTAGATATGCATCGTCCATGTACTGTTCGGTCAAGACAGATCGCTGAAATCCAAGATTGGAAAGCCATTGCGGTCGGCTGGGATGGCCATCAGGACAAGCGTCGACTGCTTTTTGAGCATAATCCACGGCCTCAACGATATCTTGGTCGTCCTGATCGTCCTTGTCTAAAGAATATCTGGCAGAAAGCTGGGTGCTGAGGTTGTGCCAGAGGGTAGGTAGGTCCGTATGTCTCTCTGGAGTGGCATTAACTGCTTGCTTGGTGACCGAAATAGCTTCGTTGAGATCCTCTAGAGAGTGGGTACGCGTGAATCTATCGCGGAGGCGATTGCCAAGGGTTGTGAGATACACACGGTAGTCTCGGTCCTGTTGTCCTGTATTCTCGACGGCCCGGCGGGCAGCTTTCACGGCCTCCTCGGTATCTGCCATTGACCCGAACCGTAGAAATCTTCGGCCAAGCAAAATGCTGAGTTGATTAAGCCATTGGTATACGGATGAGTGTTCTTCTGGTGTAGTCTTGACGGCTTCGCGGAGGCAGGCAATGGCCTCGTCGAGGTCTTTTGTTGCTCCAGTGATGCGATACCTCTTGGACAGCTCCAGACCTAGATTGTGATACCAGGCTGGCCGCCATGGATCTTTTTCCCCAGTACCCTCAATGGCTTGCCGGGTTAGGTCGATGGCTTGGTCAAAGTCTTCTAGCGCTCCAAGCCGAGAAAACCGCTCTGATAGTTTGCCAGCCAGATTGGCGAGCCTCATGGATCGTTGTCCATGATCTTCAGGGGTCAGGTCAAGACTTTTTCGCAGACAAGCAATAGCCTCTTCAAGGTCCTTGATCTCCCCATGCTCCCAGAACCGTTCATGGAGGCGATTTCCCAGGTTGTTTAGCCATAGGCCTTTGTTTGGACCACCGTCTGACGCAGCATCGACTGACTGGCGGCTGAAGCTGATGGCTTCCTCTAGAACCGAGACGTCGCTGGTGCAGCGATATTTTCTCGATAGCTGTTTGCCGAGATTCCCTAGCCAGGAGTCTCGATCCGGATCATCCTCTGGGACAACTCTGAGAGTGCCGCGAGTGAGTTTGATAGCCTCCTCGATGTCTGATTGCTGTTTAGTGATGTCGAACCTGTCGACGAGGTGCAACGCTAAGTTGCCTTGGGCTTCGGCGCGATAGATTTCATCCAGCACAGCAGATTGAAGAGTCTCTCGGGTTACGTCGATGGATTGATTGATGTGTGTTATATCTCCGTCGAACTCGTATCGTTGTGCAGTCCAACTAGCGAGAGCAATCACTTGCTTGGGTCGAGTTGGGTCGTCTTCATCAAGGGAGGCGATAACCTTTTCCGTGTACTCGATAAGCTCCTCAAGGTCATTCTGCTTCCGGGTTCGCTGATATTTGTCGATAAGGTCTTGCAAGTGTGTGAGTTGGATTGGGGCCATTGTGAGTCTTGATTTGTGATAATGATTTTTGGAATGACCACTGTGCCGAATTTGATAACCGTGTTGGAACGGGAAGCCCGCTCTAATAATGACGGCGCCTCCTACGCACTACACGGCCCTGCAGAGTGATCCGTAGTCAGCTTGAGAGAGCCCCTCATTGCCTGGATGTCAGATAGATTCTATTATTAGTGGCCTATTGCTTTTTCCATAGCAGATGCCTGCTCAGGTTACACACGATGGGTCTGTGGCTGAAAATACAAAACCACAACGGCTGAACCGAGGCGGACCATGCTGCCAGCGCCAAATGACACAATGGCTTCTGCAGGGTTCTTTTTGTTTACCCAATGGAAATGAGATAGCGATCATGTTTTGTGATTTGAGAGACACAAATTGTGGTTCTCTCTTGGCCAGGCTGGCGATACGCCAACCATCGCAAACTGGGCTAAGGAGAATAAGAACTAGGAGATCGAACAAGGCGGAGCGGACCATCTCACTTTGAAGCGAGCGCTTAGGGACTGAAAGAAAAGTAAATATAAGCTTCTAAATGGTTCGCACATGGTTACGTTTTTGGCCGAGCCCCTGAGTTTATCGCCGCCCGCGACCTCATGTCAGCCATCCGGCCCAACTCTTAGACCTCTCCACTTCTAATAATTTCCCTTAGCTTCCATGCATACTCACGCCTCTCAAGAGTGTGTTTAAGAGACAGTGACTTGCCCTCCGGTTGTTTGCCTCACTCAGCAATCTATACACCACGCTTGCAAGAGCCTTCCTCGTACGAGCTTAGACAACAGGTACGCCACCAATGTTCCCCCCACGCTCAGAGGTAATAACTGAGTCTGCTCTCTTGAGTAGAACCCATAGACCTACTCAATTTTCTACTCTGTTACCGCAACACAATGCCAATGGATCCACCTGTTGAGCGGGGCTGGGGAGAAACATGGGGTGGTGTAATATGTCAGGAATGTCATACATAAATTGGGAATCAATATCGTGTTTGGGCGCAGTGAGAACTGCATCCGGGCAACAGGAGATGGTTTTGCAATGATGACTGCATCCTGAGCTACGTTTCTCACGATCGCGGGAGCAGCCTTGATCTTCGCGGAGGGCCGCTAGGATACGGACGCCGAGTACAGCGATAGCTCCCAGGCTGCGATCCCGTCGGTCATTCTCACTCGCACGAATAAGTACAGTAGTTCATTGTTTCTGAAGACTTTGGCTTCTACGTATTGAACTGAGAGACAGCGAGATTGGTCACGTTGTTGGTGGTAGTGCCGTCTTCGAAGAGACCATCCACACTAATAAAAAAGAAAAACAGGAACATAGTAACTGGCCACATTATGAATGGGTTTCCGCATAAAGCTCACGTCTAGAATATTCAAAGATCTTGATCCACATGTGAAACCTGGAGCGTACCCAGGGTCTGAAGCCTCGTGAAGTTCCCGTGGGATATCTATTTCCCCCTTTTCTCACGCTTCGGTTGCGCCAGCACTCTGAAATGCCTGATTGCGGCCCAGATGGTTTCAAAGAGCCTTGGCGTCTTTCAGCTCTGCAGATACGAGGACGCCACGTGGACACGTCATTTGTTTGTTCTTGTGACTGGGTCGCTGGGAAGGCCTCAGCCTGCTTCTCTTTGATGCAAGGCAACCACAAGGCAGTCAGACGCGGCATGGCCTCAAACCACAAAATTGAGGCCTATTGGTTCATTTGAGGCCCGCCACACCCTTCAAAACTTGGTCCCGATGCATTACAATATATTTGTCATGCTGTCGCCTGGCATCGTGAGAGAGCACTGAGACATTTCACCTCAGATGGTCGATGCTAGCCAGCCCTGCCCAGACTTGACTTGCTGGTTGCTGGCTTTGCCAGTTTATTTCTCTGCGGCATTTCTTGCCATTACATTCGGTCTTCTGACCCTCCGCATTTATTCCAAGCTTTGCACAATGCCACCAGCACAGCCGCAAACCGAGGCGACCCATTGGGCTGTGCTCATTGGCGTCAATTTCTACCCAAAGCCTCCGACTTCGGCTGATGGGCAGGAAAATGCTAAGGACAACTCGCTCAGAGCAGCCGTCTCAGATGTTGAGGCTATGGAAGCCTTCTTTTCGGAATGGCCTTATGTCAAGGTCTCAAAGCTCACGGCTTCCAAGAGGCCAGATGGAGAACGCCAAGACACTCCCTCTGAGGACGCCAAAGACCAAGCAACAATAGAGAATGTCTCTGTTCTCTTGGAAGATGTCATATGCGCGGGTGGTCTCGGAAAAATTAAACACGTCTACATCCACTTCTCCGGTCACGGAGGGAGGAATAGTGAGGAGGAATTACGACTTGGTCTTTACCGACCGAACCCCCGTCAGAGCCCTGCGTTTACGACTAGTATGCTCCGGGACTACATTGATAAGATGATCAATCAGAAAATGAAAGTCACTGTGGTGCTGGATTGTTGCTTCTCTGCCGGGGTGAAGCGAACTGGCCACTTCGCTTTGGGACAAGTCCGCTTCCTTGAGGATGAACTGGGGATGGAGGAGGAAGAAAAGCCCGAGTCCAACAGTGTTTCTACCCAAGATGATTCGAATCAAATGCGAGGGGCAAGGTTTCAAGTCGATCGTCTGCTCGATGCTCAGGGATACACTATCATCACTGCCTGTGGCCAAGACGAGACAACAACAGAAATCGGGGAACAGGAGCGAAAGGGCGCTCTCAGTCATTTCCTTCTCAATTCCTTGCAGCTCCTGAGAAGAGAGGGATCACAAGTAACCCTCACTACGTTGCATGAGAACCTCCAGAACAAGTTTCGATCTATTGGACTCAACCATGTTCCTCGTCGTTATGGTAAGAGCAATATTTGCTTCTTTGAGAGTCTGCTATCCGGACCCGAGGCTGCCTTTACTTCTGTCTCCATTGACAAGGAAACAAAAGAGTACATTCTTAATGCTGGTCAGGCCCACGGGGTATGTGTCGGCGATAAGTATGAAGTGGCGGCATGGTGGGCATCGGAGAATGTCGAATCTCGATCAAAGGAGCAGCCCCACGAGTTTGTAGTTGCGACGACGCGAAGTCTCGATTCGGTCATTAAACTCATTGGATCGCCGAAAGAAGTCGATTCTGAGCTGCGTTCTTGGAAGGCCAAGGCTGTCAGCTTCTCTTCGCGTCAACGGATTACCGTGCACATCACGGATTCCTTACCCCAGGCAGACCGAGAGCAGCTACGACGAAGCCTGTCGGAGAATCCAGTCCTCGAGATCTCTATTCCAGAGAAACCTCTGGATTTGCCAACTTTCAATGTCGAACTAGACGCTGAAAATGCGCTCCGCGTGCTGGATGGCGCAGCTGAGCCGATACCTAACGTGCCGCCCATCCAGAGGAGCGCAAAAGACTCGATAGATTCTCTGACACGAACGTTGGAGCATCTGGCCAAGTACAAATTTCTTCAAGGATTGAAGAACCTATCTCCTGACGCCGAATTTGAGAAATTATTCTCCATGACTTGCGCCGATGAGTCCGGGGATGATGGCCGGTATCATATTAAAGACGGCCAGACTTGGAAGCTCGATTTCGAAAATCTGGGAACTGAGCCCCTCTTTGTGCACATTTTCAACATGTGCTCATCTTGGAGTGTCACAGACATTATCCGGGACGAAGGCGAAGACCCTGACGGGTTTGAAATCGCCCCAGGGTCCAAATTCCCCCTTTGCCTGGAAATGGAAATTCCAGAGCAGCATCTGCCTCGCACTGAAGACGTGTTGAAGTTCATTGTCACGAGCAAACCAACTCGATTTCCCCTTCTGAGCCTCCCTGAAATTGGCGACAGTGGAACGACACGTGGATCTGATGGATTCAACGAGTTTCACGATTTCATCTTCTCAGGGCTAGGGGCAATGAGGAACGACCGAGATGCGAAATGGTCAACAAAGACCTTCACTATTGTAATCAGCAGCCGAGAAGCTTCATGTGCTGAATGAGGAGATCAGGTAAGCCTCACGAGTTGTTTCATTTGTGTTATTTCCTTTCTGTATATACGAAAACCCCAAGCCTTACTCTAACGAGTCCAATCATCTCTCTGCGGTCAGCTGGCTCTCTTCGAATAGCCTACCCCCCTTGACAGTGGCTCCCGAGAAATCGCACAGGAGATATTTTCCATCTTGACATTTTTCAACCCAGAATGGACCTTGAGAAGGCAGGCCAGGTCCTTCTTGGAGCCTGACCTTGTCATCGGGGAGGAATTTGTAGCTTGCAGCGTCCGGGTCGACTGACGGTCTTGCGCCATCGTCGGGAATGAAGTCTTCTTCGAAATCGTCGACGCTATGAGCAAGTAGTTAGTGATGATTAGAGTTAAATAAATAGTGTTGAAAAGCTTACATGGCTGCTGGCGACATTCTGATGGGAGGTAAGAGACAAGTGAGTGACTTGATGCTAGGGATGGGTGGGTGTGAAGGGGGTTTCAATGATGAGAGCAAGAAAGAAATGGGATGGAGAGGAGATAAGGAAAGAACCAGGAAGGTGAAAGGCAAGGATTCAGCTGAGAAGATGCAAGGCGACCCCGTTGTTGATTATTGGCTCGTTTACAGAAGAGGCGGCCGTCAGCCACATTAATAAAGAACGCAATTTGGGCATTCCCATCCCACTGCATTGCAGCCTAATACATAGCCACTGCGAACTTTCACCGCAATTCTTCAACTGGCATTGGCCTCGGTTCGATGCGGCTCACTTGCATAACACCTCTGGTCTCGGTATAACAATGACTGGGGCAGCCTGTTCCCGGGTGAGTTTTACACCAGTAGACATACGCTGTTCAACAACCCAGGATGGCCAACGATGATGCTGAGCTTGGAATTGATACAGGATGCTCTTCTCAACTTCAGCCGAGCCGAAGATGGTCCTTTCCGGTATTAACCCGCACATTAACCAGGAGGTTGACTTTCAGCTCCAACCCAGTCGAGATGTCAGAGAAACATCAAAGACCTCAAGGTACGAAGCCTGGCCTCTGTTATTTGGTTTACCACTTATTGTTTATCTGGGGTAGTCGAGGACTTTCCTCGAGGTTACCCTCAATTCGCTGCCCTCATGGCGGCAGATGAGTCGTTTCAAGTCTTCCGGCGCTTCTCAAATACGAGAACCCGACTTTTGCTTCTGAGCCAAAGCCGAGTATCTCAACTCGAACTCGAATTGAGTAAGCTTGATAGAGATGAAACATCACCCATCTTTCTGGCTTCAAGCCAGAGAGATAAGAACCCAGAGCGACAAAGGGTTTTATCAGAACTGCGAGAGGCACTCAAAGAATACGGTACACTATCATGGCAACATCTTTACCTGGAATACTGGCTGATTCTTCCCTCAATAGATGAGTTAATTGTGAGAAACATGCAAGTCTCGGCCAATAGATCTGCACACCCTCACGACGTGCAAAGTCTGCTGAACTGGAACCTAGCAAATGGATGCATCTCTCGCGCAGATATGGATTTTTTGAACCATCGTGATGACCTAGTCTGCCTGTCACCGCCCAGAGATGGGCTCGTGTTATGGCTGGAACGACATGTCTCAGAGAAGCTTCTGCTCTGGACCAAGGTGAGCCACACCGACACGGGAACTCAAGTTCGAATGAAGGCTGAACCTGGTGAAATAAAGTCGTGTCGCTCAGAGATATCTCGGGACCAGCGCGTTCATATCTATGCTCGAGGCCGGGCTGATCTCCTAGCACGGCTGGTGCTGGGACCATTGATGGTCACCTTGGTCTTGACACCGGTGGTTATATGCCATGCTGTGGACAGTTTAACGGCTAGATTGGCGATTGTGATCATTTCTACTTGCTTCTTTCTGACAGTCTTATCCGTTCTAACGGGCGGCAAGGTGCTTGACTTGACAGTAGCTGGTGCAACGTATGACTCCCCTTACCTGGCATTGAACAAAGCGCTTACAGACTACCAGATATACAACTGTCCTTGTCGTGTTTATTACAGGGCCTGATATAGTCGGGAGTTAATTATGAGTAACGGCTACGATAAACCCTGACTGGGATGACGAGTACCTAGACCGAAGGGGTTAGCTAATGTTCATGCATCAAGTCACTCTCCGATATTCCAGTCGTCGCTTCTTCAACGCATTTTGTATTCAAGCCCAGGAACCAAGCCCTATAATAATGAGTGGCTACCACTGGAATAAATCTGTGTGCTTGCACAAGAAAAAGATGACACAAGGAAAGCTTTCTGTAGAGACTCTTCCACACTATCGTTCCAATCCATTCCGTTCTTATCACCATATCCATGAGCCCGTCTAAGCGGTAGGCTGGAGGATGATCTGAGTGCGGCCGTTAATCTTGACCTCGGCCCAAGCCTTACCAGCTGAGTTGGCAGTGACGGATCCTCCAGTGCTGAGCGAGTACTGCTTTCCGGGGACCAATCGCTCGAAACCAAGCTTGAAAGAACCAGGCTCCTTGCCGTTGTAGAGAACAAGGTCGAGCTTCTTGCCATCCTCACTGTAGGCCTTGGCGACAAGAACCTCAGGGAAAGGAGCATCCTCAAGAATAGGACCGCTCAGAGCCTCGTCGGAAGGACCGTGAAGAGTAGCGTTGGCAAGATCACGCTGCTTGACGAGACGAGCCATGAGAGCGATGACCTGGCCGGTAGCAGAGAGACCCTTGTTTCGGAGAGATCCAGTCTTGGTGGCCTCGACGGGGAAGTAGACGTTGTCGAGCTGCTCAAGAGCCTCCTCGCGGACCTTCTCGTCACCAAATTCGGCAGCGGTTGCAGCGATGAAAGCACGGAGGGGACCCTCGCCGGCGCGGTAGTTACCGGGGTCCATCTTGTCAGCACCCTTGAGGTCGCGGACAACAAGCTGGTTCTTCTCGTCGTACTTGATGAACTCCTTACGGATCATAGCCCAGTTGCGGTGAGCGAGGTGGGGGAGGTAGGCAGTCAGGAGCATGGCGTTGATGCAGTCGGTGAGAGTTCCGCAGAGGCCAGGGAGCTTCAGACGAGTCAGCTTTGTAGTGAGCATGGAAAAGGGATTTGACTGACAGTAAGACCAGTGAATTCGCTGCGGATGGGAAGGATTCGGCCGTCGCACTCAGTAAACTCCTCCTCGAGAGATCGCTCAAATCGGTTCCTGAGTCTAGCACCGAGATCACGGCCAAGGATGCGGTCAGAGATGACAAGGCCAGCCATGCCAGTGAGGCTTTATACATGTTAGCCAATTCTCAAAAACTTCGTGACAGCAAATGGCCACTTACTTGCACAGAGAATAAGTCCAGTTGGGCTCGCAGGGGTACAGGCAGTAGGGGTTGTTGTCCATGTTCTCGTGAAGAGCGTCTGCCAGACCCTCGTAGTTGGTCTTGTAGTGCTTTCCATCATCGATAACAAACTCAAGGGCGTTCTTCTGGTGGTACTGGCGATCTCCGGAGGCTTGCTCGTACAGACCGATAGCGGAGCTCAGATAACCGGTAACCATCTGGATGTGGTCAGCATTAACTCTAGAGTCAAGCAGGGTCTACTCACGATGTTGTCCTTCTTGATGGGGTCCCAGTCGCTGAGGGTGAATCGGCCAAAGATGGACTCCCACTTCCAGTAACTGAAATGGTGAGCATGTTTACAGAAGAAGAGGGTTCGTTGTACTCACGACATGATGCGCTTCTGCAAGCTCTTCTCAATGCAATTCTGCGAAGCCTTGGACAGATAACCGTGGAAACCGGGGGCGTAGTGGCACTGGTACAGGCTCAGAACATCGACGACACCGTACAGCTGATATCGAACGGCACCAGTCTGGAACTGATCAATGACATCATGGAAGCTGAAATCATCACGAGGGCTAAGTCCGCGCTCGAGCATGTGCTGGACGTGTCGAAGAGTCTCGAGGGACAGCTCTCGTGAGCCGGGAGCGGGAGCGGGAGTGGCGTTCTCCATCTGTTCCTGGACAGCCTGGACAAGGTACTTGTTTCGCTCCTGAGCCTTGGAGTAACCGGCGGCATTGAGAGAACGGGCGTTGCTCATGAGCCAGAAGATACCGGTGTAGCAGAAGGCGGCCCAGAGGAGAGCAGAAGGTTCGAAAAGAGTATCGGTGGCCAGGTAGCCGGCGGCGATGCTGGAGCCAACCCACAAGGCGATGGGGAAGAAGATACCGCCCATGGCGAACCAGATGAAGATGGTGACAGGAATCAGGGCCACAGTGAGCAAGAATGCAGCCGCTGAAGTGAAGGTGGCGACAGCAGTAAAACCGGCTCCAGGAAAGAGAAAGCCGAGAGCTGCAGCACGATAGGCCGTGTTGCTGAGGTTCTTGAAGGCCCAAAGTCCAGTGAGCGACAAAGCTCCATACTGGTACAGAGTTCGTCGCTGGTGGTACTTCTTGACCAATCCTCGGCCAGCATTGGCAGGAATCAAGACATCTATCTCATAGTTAGACATTGCTTCGTGTCTGGCGTTCTACTGCAACTTACCTTGGATTGTCCAAGGTCCCCAGCCAAAGTCGCCAACAGGCTCGTCCTGGCGGTAGGCCTTTTCGGGCTGGCTATCACTCTGTAAAGTGATGTGCCCATTCCCATTCATCTTGTGATCCTTGGTCTTCAAGGGATGAGAGGGAAGCTCCGACGCATGATCATCATGGACGCCATTGGTGGCGGGGATGATCTTGGAGAGCTGCAACCACAAAGTTAGCAAAATGCTGTCGAATTGAAGTGGAAAGTCAATTACCGTAATTGTTGACATGATGCTTTTCCTTGTCGCTTTTCTTAGAGAGTGTTGGATGAAAAGACAAGCTTGTTGAGTTTCGAATCATCATCTTTGGCCACGAGTCGCGTCTTTTATCAATTGTTTCCTCCATCATCATCTGAGGGGCGGTCCGGTCTCCGAAACTGAACCGCCCCAGACTGCAAATGCCGGATCCTGGGAGATCAGCACATCGACTGAATCGCGGGGCAACATGCGTGCGGGGAAACCGGAGAAGCGGAGAGAATGCTCCCCCATGGGGATAGTGATACAGTAGCTTAGCATCTGGGGAAGATGGTGCGAACCCCGGGAACCGGCTCCAGGGCCAAGGACGGGGAGGTCGGAAAGTTAGAATGGGCGGGGGATACGGAGACGCCCGACTTGACGGCAGGCGGACCGTCACTAGCTTTGCTCGCAATTGACTTATCATGCACTTTAGTCCTTATCTCTGGCATGCAGTACATTTTTCTGCATCTACTCTCCATCCTTTCACGTCATAGTTTCCCTCCACATTTGTTACGTCAAAAGCTCATCTCGTTTCATCATGAAGGCCAATGTCCAGACCACTCAGGCCATCGTCTCCCACGCCCCAGAGGATGGAAAGAGACGATGGATCCTTGAGGATGTTCAAGTGAGCGAGCCTGGAGAGTATGAGGCTGTCGTAGAAATGGTTGCTTCTGGAGTCTGTCATACAGATCTTGGATGTGGAACAGCTCCAGATGGAACTCCCGGCTTCCCTGTCCCGCCATACCCCCGCGTTCTGGGCCATGAAGGTACGCGACACAAACCCACAAACACATCATTCACTTACAAAATCAGGTGCTGGATTCGTTCGGGCCGTCGGTTCCAAGATTACAAAAGTCAAGCCAGGCGACGCTGTCCTCCTCTCCTTCGCCTTCTGCACCAAGTGCCACAACTGCAAGTTTGGAGCTCCCGGCTACTGCCATGAATTTTCAGCTCTGAACTTTGCCGGCACCAAAAAGGCATTCCAGTTTCCTACTGGCACAGGACCAGACGTTGGAGGATCCTTTTTTGGCCAGTCGAGCTTTTCCAAGCTCAGTCGGGTTCAGGAGACCTCGCTTGTCAACGTCAGCCAGTTGGTTCGCAACAAGAATGACCTGAAGCTTCTGGCGCCTCTTGGCTGTGGTATTCAGGTAAGCAATTATCATTTTCATTCTTTAATAGTACATCACCCACTAACCTGGTGTTCAGACTGGTGCGGGTACAGTGACTGAGCTAGCTGCCGCAAAGCCAAGTGACAAGGTCGCCATCATTGGTCTGGGAGGTGTAGGACTTGCAGCTATCATGGTAAGTGTCAAAGCCTTTGGTAGCTTGATGGCTTGACTGACCTCTCGATTTAGGCCGCAAAGCTCAAAGGCTGCCGAACCATCATCGGAATCGACCGAGTCCCCGCGAGAATAGAAATGGCGAAGAAACTCGGCGCAACTCACGGAATCGACACCTCTACCATTTCCAACCTAGTTGACGAAGTTCGCAAGGTCACCGAAGGCTCGGGAAGTACAATCACAGTCGACGCTACTGGCGTACTTCCATTGATCCAGCAGGGCTTGGAGTTCACTGCGAACCAGGGCAAGATGATTCTTCTTGGTGTTGCCCCGATGAATGCTGGGCTGGAAATTGCTGTTGTGCCTTACATGGTTGTGAGTATCAAGGCACTCTTGAGAGATAACAACTGACAAGCTATTAGACGGGTAAGCAAATCATGGGCAGTATGGAGGGTGGTGTGTACCCCGAAGATGTGAGTATCCATTTTGAAATATCTAGGTAGATAGACACCTGTTAACTTTGACAGTACATCCCAAAGATGATTCGATGGTACCAAAACGGAGAGTTCCCCGTCGACGAACTGATCAAGTTTTATCCTGTAAGCTCGTTCCCGACCTGTCACAGCACCTCTCTGACCAGCATTCTCGCAGGTACAAGATTATCAAAAGGCAATTAGAGATATGGAGGACGGATCCACGATCAAGCCCGTATTGATTTGGTAATATGTTTGAGTCAGCGTAGTTGGATTGAATCTGGGCCATAGGCGTTGTTAAGCGAGAGGTTGCAGGCAAGCTGGGGAGTGAGAATGCGCATATGGTAGCCTTTTTAGGAGAATAAAAAGATCGATGAAACTAGACATGGGATGCTTGGATATGATGTCTCATCTTGAAAAATGCATTGAACTCTCGGGTTAGTGGTGATTGCCTCCATAGTCTTCGCTGGTTACTTCTCATTATTTGGGTACTAATAAAATGGTCATGATTCACGTTGGGCATTAGACTTTTGGTTTTTATGATTTGAATCTCCAAGATGCTTGTCATTCGACTCTACTCAAACAAACCTCTCACCACGGTACGATGCAATATCGCATGTAGGGTAGTTTTGGTATTTGATGACGCCCGGTTGAAAGGCTGCTGTTCATTCATCGATATATATGCTCCCAGCGCCTAATTTCTTTGAGACATCTCCTACTCCTGCTGATATTATGGGTAATTGTAGGGTAGCTAAACCCCTGGCCACAAGATCAACACGACAGGTCAAGATTTAGCTATGGTGAGGGACATATTCTTAAACAAGTTCTTCACTACTTGCTATCACAATCTGTAGAAAGGATGAGCCATGGATAAATAATTTCATCAATTGATACTTTCCTTGCCTCTTATGCTCTAACCTGCGCGCAGGTTGCTCGCAGCCACTTCGAATGTTTATCAACAGCTCGAGAAGCTGACAGTCAATCTCGGAACAAAACAAGTAGCATCCCGTTCAGCCTCTCCCTGACTGGCTTGTAGATCTCTCGAGTCAGACAGTTGCTTCAAATGCCACCCTCATTTACCAACCCCAAGCATCAATACCTCCCACGTTGTAAAGCAACTCTGCAATTAGACTAACTCCGTATGCCGCATGTAACGAGGCGTTCCCCAATTGAGAAAGGATCGCGCCACTCGGTCCGCTGGTGGCCGGCACTTGATTGGATTGGCGGCCTTCCGAGCCCTGCATGAGACAGACGAGAGTTTTCGCTTGGGGGATAGCGTCGACTGCTAGTTCCGGGCGTCGTGGGCCGCTCTCCGCGTTCTTACCCCAGGAATAGGGGATTGTTTACACTTCGGCAGTCGGACGATATGCAGATCAGCTTGACAGGTATGTACGCAAAGCGGTCCGAGAGGCTTCAATGGTATCCTGAGATGCATTGAGACTGTGTTTTTGGTATTGAGATAGTCGGAAGTACATGATGGTAGTTCGTACAGTTGCTGCATCTCGGACTGAGCTGCGAACCACTCCCGCTCTCACAACCCCTATCTCGTTGGCTGCATCAGCTTCACGGATCACTGTCGGACCCTATACCGCCCCGTGCCCCGACGTGGCATCCGGGGTGCATATGCTAAAGTCCCAGTAGCTGTAACGGTCCGAACAAGGCGGGGGATTCTGGGGTAGAGCAGCGTCCATGCCTGCTCCTGGAACCCTACCTGACTCGGCAGATGATAAGTCGTAGTACCGAGTCAGTCGATCAAAGCCCAGTACCGACTATAAGTCGACTCTGTCCATCTGTACTTACTGCGGTCACCTCTGCAACCCAATCCTGTCTTCTCTTCTTTACGCGTACTCCTTATTATGACAACCCCCAAGTCTCAGAGTGGAAGCAGTGACGTCGATATGGGTCGTGTTGAGAACCTCGAGAATGTGCGCTCTGCCGCCAGCATCTCTATGAGCCCAGAGATGTTTGAGAAGCTCTACCTTTCTCCTCCGAATGCGGTCAAGGGAGATCTTAGGAAGACCTTTGGCAACCCAACTCCCATGTTCGCTCTCCATTGCCTCAACTGATGAACATCAGAATCTAATGATACGATAGGGCACTTGCAGGATTTTTGCTGGCATTGATGCCTTTGACGGCTGCCCTCATGGGTTGGCGCGGGGCTAGCAAGTTTGCCTCGTCCAACATGTATGTTTCTCTTGCCCTACCTCGCGTGACACTTCTAACACGTTTCTCAGCCCCGCGTACTTCTTTTTGGGAGGCGTCCTCATGATGATCAGCGGCATCTTGGAGTGGGTTCTGGGCAACACTTACCCTGCCACCGTCTTTAGCAGCTTCGGAGGCTTCTATCTGACATTTGGCGGCATCCTCAACCCATCTTTTGCTGCATTCTCTTCATACGCGCCCCCAGATGCCAAGTCTGCAGCTGAAGGCATTACTACTGAAGGCTTCAATGCCAGTCTAGGTATGAAAGAACTCCATCGACATGTTGCACGAGCTAACCAATATTCATCAGGCTTTTTCTTATTGGCGATGGCTATCCTATCCATCATCTACCTCATCTGCTCTTTACGAACCAACGTCGCCTTTGTCATCATTTTCTTGACACTGGTCCCAGCTTTATTCCTGCTCGTCGGTGCGTTTTGGGTTTGGGCTGAAGACTATACGGCCAACACAGCCCTAGCCACGAAGCTTTGCCAGGTAAATCGGCCTTGTTTGCTGCAGTGTTGCATTCTTGCTAATGGTTATGATTCTAAGGCCGCTGGAGCATTGCTCTTTGTCACTTGCCTGTCAGGCTTCTACATCCTTCTGGCCATCTTGCTCGCCACTGTCGACTTTCCGATCCAGATTCCCGTGGGCGATTTGACGAACGTAGTCAAGAGCAAGAGCTCTAAGCCATCCTATGGTGGCGAGGGCGAGGCATAAAGGGGTTGATAGTTTCTTCCTATGTTGGAAGTGGGATGATGCAGACAAGCTGAAATTGGTCCGACATACGGACGAATGCGGCTTAACATGGGGTATCTCCTACCCAGGACGGTGATTGTCACCAGACTTATGCCGGGCTGGCTTTGAGAGGTGTTATGGTAGTTATAACCTTGATAGAAACGACAAATACTCGTTCAAAAGTGAATACATTATCTCAACCCCATGCCATCCTTGTTACCTTTCAACGGAAAAGAAATATTCGTCATGACCAATAGCTAACCCAGATGCCCTCAGTACACTTTCGTAACCCCCCAAAGCCTTGTGCGCTACCCCCATTAACCATCATCACTTCATGCGGTGAACTGTACACCAGACAGTGCTTCAGTACCAGCCATGTCAAAAGAGCTACTCGCTGTGAAATCTACGTCAAAGTTGAGAAACGACGGTGACTGCAAGTTTACAGGCAATTGGCCCTCTGGACTTGTGGACCTCGAGCTACCACACATGGCGCCATAGTCTACCATGGACCATAAAAGTGCTTCCAATTCTGGTTCAATCTCGAAAGAGGCATGTGGATCAATCAATCTTTGGAAGGCTTGGGCATGTGCGTCAAAGTTGACAAGTTGTGTGTGCTATTCACATGTTAGCTTATTCAGTGATTCTAGCTGCAGTATAAAACTTACCATCTTTGAAGCATGATCCCAGAATGAACCCATATCTTTCAGGATGCTAAGACACTGCTGTCCAGGTTCAAGAAGCTCATGGGGTTGTTGTGACTTGCTCGAGGCGCCATGGATAAACAGCGAGAGCACGCTACCAGCAAGACATGTTGAGTAGGCATAAAACGACGCTTCCACATGGCAACCAGCTTTCTGCGCCTGATCCAGCAGGGCCGGTATCTTGCAGGCATGCTCGCTACACGTCTGGAAACATCGAGACAAGAAACTCGAGGGCGCCTTTGACTTCAGCTTTTGCAGTCGTAGAGCGAGGAGAAACGGGTGGTTGAGGAGGCAGTGGCATAGATGGAAAACGACGCGTGCAAAGATCGCGTGGCCAACTGTTTGATGATCCAACGAGCCATCAGGTAATGTGTTGTTGGCGATTATGTCGTTTACTGAAAGGTCCTCCACGTGGAGATGTTGCTCCGTGAGAAGGAGAAAGGAGTTGATGGCTGCAAACTCGGAACGCGAGTCCCATGGCAACATATCGTCCGTCTCTCGCTCATGGAGCACATAACGCGCACAGCGACCCAGAGCGGATGCCACTAGGATGGCAAGAGTGAAATGGCCGCGGATCTCACCAAGATCTGTGTTCCAGTTCAGAAGTTGGTGAAGAGTAGCGGTTTGCTTCCAGGTGCCAGTTCGAAAGACCTCCTCTTCGCAGGGTAACTGGACATGACAGTCTTCGTCGGCAATGGCTGGAGGTCTGGCTTTGCCGCAGGATACTAGCTTGTCGAGAAGGTACACAGACCAAAAGACTCGTCTCCGTTCTTCTTGTTCGACAATGGGCAGCATCGGGCTGGGCTCCTTCATGAGTTGTAAATCTTGCGCAATTCTGACTGCGAGGCCAATTTTAAGCCATCCTGAGCTTGTTCGACCAGCTGTAAAGTCCACAATAGCCAGGAGGTTGGTCGTTTGCGCGACATGCAAATTTGGACAGTTTTCAACCGTCAAATGCTCATTCAAAACGCTCAACCAAGCTTGTCGCGCATAGCTCTCCATTGCCTCGTGTGTTCGTCCCTGGAAGTAGTCATGGTTTGAGAATCTCACCGAAGATGCCAGGACCGCAAAGATCAGGCATCTTGGTAGAATCATCAGACCGAGCAACTGCCGAAAATGTTCTTCTTGGAAATACGCATACGGTTGATTATGGGCGTGGATAAAGTACGTGTCGACGAGATGCTGGACGATTTCATCGGGTGGCATCGAGCTGAAGGGTCTGGATAACAGTTAGCCGGGAAAGGTGGGGTAGGTCGCGTGAAGTCTTTGTGAGGCCTTACTGTGTGTTTGAGTCGGATTGATTCAATGGTGATGGCATAGAAAAGGATAATCGGTGCTGGCCGTCAAAGCTGTATTCTTGAGAAGGCATTGACTGTCGAGATGGAGAAGCGGCGTCTTCCAGGGACTGATCGGAGAACTTGCGACTAGCGCTTCATAGGATGTTAGCGTGTGTCGGCGATTGCACGATTGCTTCACTGCAGTGCGCAGCGCGATCACGTACCTTGCCTCTTGGGCTCCTTGTTCACTCAATCGAGCCAGCTGAGCTTCAATTGTGCTGAGTCTTCTCATCAGATCCGGCTATTCCTGCACGTTAGCCATGATATCCTCGACTACGCGTGCAATTGCTATCATCTCGATCGGGGGTCATACGTCGCCAAAACCCGGAGGGAACGCAGCAAGCGGATTAGCAGCCATGGCGGCCATGGTCGCAGAGTAGGACTCGTAATGGCACGAGCGATTGACGCGCCGACAGTTCATGCATCGCGGGCGATCGCCAGAACATTTCGTCTTTCGCTGTCTGCAAAAACAATGTCAGTATCGGCTTCACTGTTGACAGGTCATATCGCCAATGCGACTGCGCATATCCTGGCGATTGAAACGCGGGCATCGGAAAGGAACGCGGAGCTCATACCGACAGCTGGTGCACGCCTGTCGAATGCGCCGGATGCCTCCGGACCCTGAGGATGGCGGCGCCTGGGGCCTTGCCTCTTGCCAGGCGGCAGAAGAAGTTGTGGTGGTGGACATGGCTCTAGATAGGACTCAAAGTCATGGGGTGATTTGACGGTCCGGGAGAAGGAAGTCGAGATAACGTCAAAGTAACGATTTGTGGGCTTGTTGCGATTCATGGGGAATGCGTCGTCATTGCTCGGGAAGCACGAGTTTGGTCAGAGACCGGATCCATGAGTTGACCCATGGCCGAGAGCGGGGTAACCCTCCCTTCGTCCTGGGGCAAAAGTGACAAGGGAAAGGGAAACGCAAAAGGCACCTTGGTTTGCGGCCTGAGGAGCGAGTTGAGTTGATCCCCCAGGTTGAAGCTACGACGCATGAGGGTAGCTTGCGGGGGTGGAAATCCGGGGGCATGCGGGGATGGTACGGTCCATCTTTGCTGTTTTTGGGTAAGATGGGCTCACGAGCTGCTCTGGGATGTGTTCGTGGTATCCGGACCGACTGGGAACAGCTCAAGGTGAGGTTTGAACAGCTCGGTGGTCGACCGAGACTCTCAGCTGCCGTGTTCACACTGACGGGGGAGATTGGAGCTATCGACGTATCTGATTCAACTCATTACTCATTCTATATCAATTCTGTCCATCACCATCTCTCACGAGCGTAAGCTCTAGCTAACCCCGCCACCAATGACTCGGTTAACCGTTGCAAGGGGGACGCTTGTTCGCACCACCCACGTGCCACACCTCAACCAAGCCTGATTCAGCTCGATTTCGGGTCATTCGTGGCGTCGGTAGTTCACTCGCTTAAAGGTGAGAGTGTGTCCCTGCCTTGAAGTCTGACTTGTCGATGCGATTGGTCGTCTGCGAACGAATGCTCCATACCAGTGACGGAAATTCCGGGCCTCTGTTGCCCCGCCTTATCCAAGTTCCAGAGCCCAGATCTTGACAAGATTGCCGGCAACTCTGCAAACAATTGTGGGAGCCATGGGGAAAGCATGAGAGAGGAAGCCCTACCAGTGACTCCTCTGATTCAGACCATTCTAGACCAAATATGGCATAGTTTTCGCGCTGTGACCTCCGTCCGGATGCCGTCGGAGGTCGGACCGCTCAGTGCGGAGACTGTCCCGCAATATATCCCGGCAGCTCCCCGGCTCCTCCGCACCAATGCAAACAGCCCTGGTTGGCTTCACCAGTGACGATATTATTGTCGATGATCATGGCATTTTGATTCAAAAGAGTCCCTCTACTGCAATGAAGAACTATACAATTATCAACACATGACGACATTGAAACCCAATGCCGTGAGACACCGTATTTCATCGACTACGCTACTCGGCCCATTGCGTCCACCATGGCTTGCTGCTACATAGCTGCCTTTTGCATCAGCCAACTGGTAAATGCCTGCCAGTTTCTTGACCTCGACAACTCGATTCGATACAATGAGGATAAATCCGAGTTGCAGTATCCCGAGAAGCCCCGAGAAGCCGACAGCCAAAAGGTTGAGAGCAACTCAATCATCCTTTCGCTCTCGGGCATGACATGCTCCGCCTGCTCGAGTTCCGTCGAATCCTCTTTGAACAGCCTTCCAGATGTGGATAGGGCGAGGGTATCGTTAGCTCTTCAGCAAGCAACTGTTATCGGGAAGAGTCCGAATCTCGACCGAGAAGCGATCAGGAATACGGTACTTGATCTTGGATATGGGGTGGAGATTGGGCCTCGATCACCAAAGGAGATAATAGACGTCCTAAGATCGAAAGAAGAGATTTCTCGACTGAAGTCGAGTTTCTCTCAACTGGCTCGATGCGCTACCGTCATCCAGCTCGTCAGCTTGCTCCTCTCAAAATTTGGCCGAGATCGACTACCCTCGTTTATTCTATTTTTTATCCATCTATTTTGCGCATCCCTTGTCTTATTTGCACAACATCAATATATTGCATGGATACACATAGACGGCTGGAAGTGGATACGTGGTGGACAACCAAATATGAACACGCTCATCTCCTCATCCGTCTCCCTCGGAACAGCCTTTTCATTCCTTGACCTTTTGGTTAGAGGCCCGATGAAAGCTACGCCATATTACAGCTCAGTCATTGGCCTTGCTCTTGTGGTGGTTTCTGGGAGATATCTTGAAACCATGTCTCGCCGGTCCGCGGCTGAGCATTTGATCAGGGTCTATCAGCCGCTCTTGGAAGACCAATATGTCAAGATGTACTCAACGGGACAGGTAGACTTTCCTTTGCGCTCAAAAAAGTACAATACTAACAATTATTAGCTCGTTCCCCAGAGCTTCCTTCGACCCGGAGACGAAATTGTCATCGAATCCTTTTCCACTATTCCGTGCGATTGTTACATCACTCTTGGCTCGGCTTCAGTCAACCAAGCCATCGTAACAGGCGAATCCATGCCGGTCAAGAAGGGCGTTGGCGATTTCCTTCTTGGCGGGACTCGAAATATGGGTGAGCAGCTTGTTTGCGTCGTGCACAAAGAACAAGGAAGCTCGTTCTACGCTCAGCTGGTGCAGAGCGCTGTTGAAGCTTCTGGATCTAAATCGGAAGATTTTCAGTTGTTGGATCTGACGATGAATTACTTTGTACTAATCGTCATGACTCTGGCTGTTCTGGTTCCGTTGAAAGACATTTACTGGTCTGCCAATCCATTGAACTACACGATTCTTCGCTTGGCCATCATGCGTTGCATGACAATACTGACCTGCGCATGCCCATGTGCACTTGGGCTGGCGATACCTTCGGCAGTCGTGGCAGCGGCTAGTAAGTGAAGTCCCCGGACAAGTCGATAAAGACTGAAAAGCTGATGCCGTACCAGACGTTGCGAGCCAGAAGGGCATAGTTCTTACCAAAGGATTCACCACGATCCAAAAGCTCCGCGATACTCAAACCGTCGTGTTCGACAAAACTGGGACCCTCACCAAGGCCACGTTGGACGTTTCGCACTTCCAGACATCAAAGACATGGGTTCACCATACCGCAGACTTTTGGACTTACATCTGTGCGGTTGAGGAACACACCATGTCGACTCACCCCCTGGGACGAGCCATCTTCTCGGCTGGAGTTGCACACCTCGACAATCCTTGGGTCGAGGCTAAGATGGACCTTTGCACTGAAGGCGTAACGGTCGAGCCAGGTATGGGGATCTCGGGGGATGTGTCGATAGCGGGTCAGCCATGGCAGCACATCACCATCGGGAGTCTACGGTACTTGCAATCCTGCGGCATACTCGATCTTCCAGAAACCCCCGAGGAGTCCGACTGTGGATTGATAGCTGTCCACATCGGCGTAGACTACGCGTATGCCGGAACGCTGTTGGTCACTGACGCCATGAGGGAAGACGCCAAAGCCACCATCAGACAACTCGATCTCATGGGCTGTGAGACTAAATTGGTGCGTCGTTAGGGGAAAGAGGCGATGATTCTATCATGATTACTGATGGCTGAATAGCTTACCGGAGATGTGTCTCACTCAGCTCAGCGAGTCTCCCAGGAACTTGAGATTCCCGTCCTGGCGTCTGAAGCCAGACCCCAGGATAAGCTGGACTGGATCAAGCGTCTTCAAAGCGGCGGGGAAACGGTAACCATGGTAAGTACACAAAAGAGCGAACTTTATCTCAATTATTCTCTAACTGTCTTTTAAGGTTGGAGATGGGTTGAACGATGCCCCAAGTTTATCTGCCGCTGATGTTGGCATCGCCCTTTACCACGAAGCCGCAACTCCTACAGTGGGCGCATCCGTCGTAATTCTCAACTCGCGCCTCGATTCGATCCCTCTGCTACTTAAGATTGCCAAGCACACTGTTCAGCAGATCCGATACAACCTTGCCTGGGTTTTGGGTTACAACTGCCTCGCGCTCAGCATGGCGGCCGGGTTCATTAGTCCTTTTGGTGTTGTCTTGACTCCGTGAGCCGCTTCTCCTTCCACATAACTAGATGACAATAACTAATGCAGTCAGACCTCTCGCAGCGGCGTTCATGTCGGCTTCCTCGGTATTGATCACGTTGAATGGGCTTTGGTTACGTAGTAGGTTAGCTGCTTTGGATACCTAGTAGTTGTCGCTTAACATCGAAGAAGCGCAGTAGAGTGAGATTTGTTGTCTCATCTATACAAATATTGCTCATGTGGACCAAACGGTTCTCCCCTTGTCTGTATTCCGCACATCCTGGCATGTCAGTAAGGCTTCATTTCAACATGCACGTCTTATTTCCCAGCGGGCTTCTACTCCAACCCTTGGTCTCGAGAGCTCTCATAAAATCACTGGCATAACTCAACGCCGTTCGCGTCCAAAGTTGCTGCCTATGGAGCTGGTAGCCGGCTAATAAAGCAGGATTGCGTTTTGCTGTATGTACTTTCTCCCCCTCTCCCTCGCGACAAAAGTGCTTCAGAATAAAAGAGACAGTTTAGGTACAATCGTCTGAGCTAACATGCTCTTCTCATAGTTCCTCGGATTTTTCTGCTGAACACCTGCTAGGGATTACCATGCTGCTCTAGGGTCCTTTACATGGCCCCTTTCGGAGAGGTCCACGAAGCAGAGGTTCTCTCAGGCCAAGTCACGATTGCAGTACATGGAATGATCAAAGAGAGCTGATGCATTGTAAAAGATGTAAAAGGGAATAAATTTCCATCTCTATCCCCCATAACGCAACAGTTATCGGCCCATGGCATCACTGGACCAACCCACTACAGACAGTGATGAGATTTCGAAGCGCCCCCTGAGCAAGAAGAACGGAAATGCAAAGCCCGCCCAAGGAATCTATCCACGCTGTCCCGATTCCCGTGTTACTAAGGACGACAGTTGCAACGGTGATGAGGCTCATGAGCCCATCTAGTCGGTGGTGCATGGCTGTTGATTTCAATAAGGTAGAGCACTGATCATTTGCGACCTTGAGTGCTTTGTCATTGTCAGTACACAGCTTTTACTCTGCACAACGTGTACTTACTTCTGTGATAAAGCCACTCTTTCACACTGACAGTGATAAGAGCTATCCACACTGCATGGAAGTTTGTGCCGGAGGGGTTGATCGAATGCTCCAAGGCTACATCAAGAGGAGTTTCAAGGCCAGATAAGGCACTAAAAAACTGCAGTTGAAGAGTTGTGATGTTCTCCCATGCCATCTGTAGCCCAAGAGCGACAAGACCACCGGATGAAACGAGAGATGACGTCTCCTCTAGGAGTCTAGCCGCCAACATGTCTTTTCTGATTGTGCGTAGATGTTGACAGGCATGCACAACAACAAGCGCAACAAGGTCAGTTACCATGTCGCCAGTGCTGTGCCAACCGTCTGCGGAAAGAGAGCTGGATTGAAATGCCCACCCTCCAGTTAACTTGAGGGCTGTCAGACACATGTCGGCGACTATGCCAACCTGTACGGCTCGGACACTAGAGTCGGCTCTGGATTGAGCACCATGGTGGTTTGTGGGTGTCCTATTCATGCTTACAACGAATGATAGATATTTGGGCTCTATCTCTGGACTAATAGACGGGATTTATAGGAGATGACGCGTGTACGATGGTGGTACGTGATGAACACAGTGGCTTCCACGTAAACAGCGTCATGAACAAGACAAATGCACACTCAACTCAATCGACATGACACAGGCCGAAGGCTATGTTGTAGTGCGAATGCGAGTCTTGTATATTAATCCAATAATCCAACTCCCACGGGATCTGTCAATGGACCAATATGATGCCCTCGTCCTTGTCGAAATCTACGATCGGGTCCCGAGATCTCCAGTCCGCGCCCACAGGGCTGTGTCTCATTATTAATTGACCCTCAAAGAAATGCTGACGGGACGACGAAAAGCTGAGCCACCTGTCGATCTCCCGGCCGGCAATGCCTGGTCAGCACTAAAAAGAAGCTGCTTGATTCGTTCGAACGGATCTCCGACGGCTCCTAGGTTTACGTCACTGACTTTAAAAGCTGGTCATTGGCTGAATTGGTGATCGCACTCGCACTCGCATCTGGCAATTGTTAATTGACAACAGAGGATAGTTACACAAATGTATACATGACGAGAAGAGCAATTCGATATAGTTACGCTGAATCGTAGACGTCACAATGGCCAGCCGACTATATAATCCAGAGTCAATGCGCCTGAAACGAAAAGACAGCAACAAGCACTTCATCTCATACACGATTCATCTTCTTCCTACAGCACAGATCAAAATACCACTAGACCATCATGCAACGCTTTTGGCATCTTCTTCCATTGGCCTTGAATGGCTTCAGAGCTGCCAAAGCCTCTGAGTTGCCCGCTGCAATCGGTCCACCTCCCGACGCCAACCCTTTGGCCTTGGGACTCTACGCCACACATGAGATCCAAGAGCCTACCGCACTCGAAATAGAGGGCGAGATTCCATCATGGCTCACTGGTTCCTTGTATCGTGGAGGTGCAGGTACCTGGGACGTTGGCAACTTTACAGCTGAACACTGGTTCGACGGCTTCAGCCGAAACCACAAGTTCGAGATTGCCAACGGTGCCGTCACCTACCGAAGCCGGAACTCGACTGACGAGTTGATTCATTTTGTCCGAGAGACGGGACTCTATCCATCTGGATCGTTCGGAACGGATCCTTGCAAGATTATCTATGGCGCCATGGAGACCACGTTCAGGGATGGAAACAACACTCACGGCGACAGTGATAACAACAATGTCGGCGTTGCCTTCATCCCCAACTTTGCTGGGCTCGACCGCAATACCAGCAGCGTCGGGTCTCCCTTCGATACCTTGGTCGTCACGACAGATGCCAATTCTTTGCAGCAGATTGATCCCGTCACTCTGGAGCCCATTGAACTGTTCACCTACCGAGCTGCGAATCCGCTGTTGAGCAACGACGGACGAACTGCCGCCCACCCATTCTTTGGAACGGATGGATCTATCTATAACTATCTCCTCGACATGTCTCTTAAGACTCCTACCTATCGCGTCTTTGGTATCCAGCCTCCAAGTGGTGAAGCCAAGATTCTTGCCAATATCACCGACGCGCCGCCAGCCTACCTCCATTCCCTCTTCGGCACGGAGAACCACCTGATCCTCATCGTCTGGCAGGCTGATCTTGTCAAGCCTGGAAGAACGGTGATGGAGAGCATTGGTCCTTGGAACCCAGAGCGAAAGTCACTTTTCTACGTCATTGATCGTGTCAATGGCGGTGTCGTTGCCAAGTACGAGTCAGAGGATGCATTCTTTGCGTTCCACCAGATCAACTCTTTCGAGACTGACAATGGCGATATCTACGTCGATCTGCCGACTAAGCCGGATGCGAGCTTCTTGAGTGCAGCTAAGGTGTCCAACTTGAGAGCCAACATCGGCACCTCCCATGGCTCATCCATTAACGATATTGCTGGAACCTTTACTCGATATCGTCTTCCATGCCTCGGTGGCAGTGCTCGTGCTTCTAACGGATCCCTCATCACACACACAGCCGAGGTCGACTTCACGCTACCCTATGCCGAGGCCAACATCGAGCTTCCGCGAATCAACGAAAAGTTCTACGCACGCCCGTACAGGTATACCTACGGTGTTCATGTCAACCAAAAGGGTTACTTTAGCGACTCCATCATCAAGATTGACACTCAGACCAAGGAGGTTAAGACCTGGACCCCATCTGTCAAACACCTCCCGTCTGAGCCAATCTTTGTGCCTACTCCCGGAGGTGAGTGTGAGGACGACGGTGTTCTCCTAACGGTGGCCATGGATACTACGAAGAGGGCTAGTTCTTTGGTGACTATCAATGCGACGACCATGGAGGAGATTGGACGAGCTCGGATGCCGGTCGTTATGGGCTACGGGTTCCATGGTGTATGGGGCTCCATTTAAGATCGTGTTCGGGGTAAGGTGACGAGGTCAATATTGTGACATGATAGACGGCCTGCGGTGAGACTAGCAGTGTATCATCCTTGGACTGGATTCCCCGACTAGGTATCTGAGATAGATGCATTCATTGTGTCGGTTTGGTCATGTGCTTGGGTGGGAACAAGTGAAAAGATCATCTATTGTTGTATACACACTACCCTACCCTAGTCCAAAGGAGTGTGAGCCGCGGAGCAAAAAACACAGTTCTCAACACATCGTAGCCAAATGAAATCTATCTCTAAAGCAATCCCATCCTCAGTAACCGGTTTCCAAACTCAATTAGATAATAATCCCCATAGACCAGCCCGTGGTCCCAGTAACGCTTGTGGTCCTTAGCGTTGTAGTTGGCCGTTGCGTTTCGAAGAATGGCGTCGAAACGACTTCCTGCCTCAACCTCTTCAGTTGAAACGGCACCATCGGCATAGACAGTTTTAGTCTTCTGTTGAGATAGAGAAAAGTCGAGTGTATCCTTGATGATGGTGATGGCCATGTCTTGGAATCGCTTGCTCTCCTCGAAGCGACGAAGACCTGCCAACGCTTGAGAAAGGATGAGCATGCCATTTGCAGCAATGACACCGGCTGAAGAGTCTCGGAGAGGGTTGTTCTCGTCAAGAATAGGCGCATCAAAGTCCCAGAGAGGGACGTAACGGCCCCTCTTGCGGTTCTCCCCAGGGACCGAAAGCTCCACCACCGACGGCGACAGTTCCAGGCGCATGATGAAATACTCAGCCATGGCAATCGAGGTCTCCAAAAACTCGACATCCGTAGTCCAGAGGTATGTCTGAGCATATCCCATGATACCCCAAGCCTGCCCACGCGCCCACGTGGACTTCGCCTCGTATCCTTGTCCAGTACGACGGTCCTTGATATCTCCTGACCGGGGATCAAAGTTAACAACGTGAAAGTGACTAAAGAGTTTCTTGTTGCCGCGAGGATCCTTCTCTGGACGGAGGTGAGAGCGGATAAGCGTCTTGGCATGTGCTGTAGCAGCATCTGCCAGCTGGGTCTCCCCAGTTTGCGCTGCAGCGTAGTAGAGGAGGTCCAAGTTGCACATTGAATCAATAATGACAAGGAAATCCTCTGTTGCGCTGGAGATGTCTACGCCCTTTTGGTCTAGAACATCCCACGATCGAATGGCGTTAACAGTCTTATTATTGCGCGTGTAAAGCGACCGCGCTGCTGTAATAATCGCGTCCAATGCGCGTTGGTCATGCAGAACCTCCCACCGTACGCGCATGGACGGCTGGATCATGAAAGACATATCATGAGTATCGGTCCGACGAGCCATGGCATGGATGGGCTCAGCCCAAGCATCGCCGAGAGTGAGCAGCTTCTGGAGAAGTTGTTGCTTTTGCTGGCCAGGCACGGTGTGTGGGTACTTGATGAGACGTTCTACTAGAGAGTAGATGCTGCCTGGGAAGAAGCCGCATGTCCAGAAGTTGGCTTCCCGAAGGTGGTATTCGCCTGCTTCTGGACCGCTTTGGAGAACGTACTCCGGGTAGGCTGCTGGGGGATTCTGATGCTGGTCAGCATGTGAAACGACATATCAATTTGGTTGGCTGGTACTCACGTTGTCGACAAGGCCATTGACCGCTGTTTTGATGATCTTGGCTGCGATATTGTCTTCGTATAACTCGAACAGCTGACTTCTCAGAGGCAGAGTGGACTCTAAGCGTGACGGCTCAGAATCGACGATCTGAGATTTGATGCCGTTTCTAGGCGCGGTGTCGGCCTCGACATCGCCAGAAGCTCGGTCTGCATGAGGTGCCATGATGATAATCTCGGTTGAAAGGAATTTTGTTGGTTAGTCCAGGTTGCATGAGGAGAGCCTCTTTTCTTCCTCTTCTTGTCTGGTGGAAACCGGGTGCCCGGGCTAAGTCATGCCCGACGGTTAGGCCGACGGTTATGCCGCGGTTCAAAGCATGCGGGGATCTCCAAGTGGTGGCATGATGATCTTCACGGGGTAAGTTGGGGTGCTTTGCCGCCGGCTCCGTCTTCCCCGACGTCGGCTACCGGAGGAACCAGTTTAACAGGCTCATGACCTGAGCTTCACGCTGTTGGTGTGGGAGTGAATCTGGGGTAGATCCGGGGTAGGGATACAACTTTGAGTCAGGATGCATCGGGCCTCGGGCTAAGGGGGCCCCGGTCCTTGGACGCGCACCAATAATACCTCGACATTCAGAAGACAGTTCGTCCGGGCCTAAAACAAGGTTCTCCTCTTTCGTGTGCCCATGGGGAATGGGCGTCGGTCCATGTGCCGGCAGGCGGTGACCGAATACAAGCTTCTCCAGCTTCAACCCCAGAACCTCGTAGATTTAAAGAGAGTTGATGCACCTTGTGGATCTGGATCATCACCACTTCATCAACTGGCACGACAAGCCAAGTCACCTAGCAATTGTCACTCGGAAACATCTTTGACAATGGCAAAGTCTCCAAACGAAGAAGCTCAGCTTCCTGGTGTCGACGGCGATGACTTCCAGGGCCTTGTGCTCGCCGATGTCATTCCACGCGATCGCAAGCCGTGGTACTCTGACTGGACCCTTTGGAAGCTGAACCTGCTTCTCCTCAGTGGTCTCTTGACACAGACGGCGACAGGTTTCGATGCGAGTATGTGAACCGAGTTCCCTGTTACCACGACGTAATTGCCATACTGACCAACAATGCAGGTATGCTCAACGGTATGCAGTCTCTGCCTCAATGGCAAGAGTTCTTTGGCGAACCTAAGGGAACGCGTCTCGGAGCCATGACCTTTGGTCCCAACGGTGGCGTCCTCATCTCGATCCTTGTCTCGTCTCAGCTTTGCGATTGGCTCGGTCGACGAAAGCCCATCTTTGGAGGATCCATTCTCATCATTGTCGGATCGATCATTCAGACCTGGAGCCACAACTATGGCATGTTTGTTGCCTCTCGCTTCATCATCGGTTTTGGCTTGGGTATCGTTTCCACCGCTGCTCCGCCGCTTCTATCTGAGGTCACGTACCCGACCCATCGTGGACAGGTTGTCTCCTTCATGATGTGCTCGTGGCCTCTTGGTGCTTTGATCGCTGCTTGGGTCACCTACGGCACCTTCCAGATCCAGGGATCTTGGGCCTGGCGTCTCCCCAGCATTCTTCAGGCCACTTTCTCCGTCGTCCAAGCAGTTCTGGTTTTGTTCGCCCCTGAGTCTCCCCGATGGTTGATCTACAAGGGCCGTTACAAGGAGGCCAGGGATATCCTGGTCAAGTGGCACGGCTATGGTGATCCCAACTCCAGACTTGCGCGCTTCGAGATGGCCGAGATCACAGCTACTCTTGAGGTCGAGAAGGTTCAGAAGAGGTCTCGTTGGGCTGAGTGGATCTCGACTCGCGGCAACTGGCACCGATTGTTCCTCGCCCTGTACATCCCCGCTATGCTGCAGTGGTCCGGCAATGCCCTCACCTCTTACTACCTATCCAAGGTCCTCAACTCGATCAACATCACCGACCACAAGACACAGCTGCTTCTCAATGCTGGTCTTCAAATCTGGGGGTTCCTCTCCGCTGTTCTCTTCGCCATGCTTGTCGACAAGTTTGGTAGACGAAGACTCTTCCTCGTTGGTATGACTGGTATGGGAGCTTCTTACGTGATTTGGACCATCTGTTCTGCCCTCAACCAGGAGACGGGTTTCAAGCACATTGGCTACGCCGGTGCGGTTCTCGCCATGATCTTTGTCTTTTCCCTCTGGTACCACGCTTGTTCTCCCATTGGTGCAACCTATATCATGGAGGTCACGCCCTACTCGCTGCGTGCCAAGGCCTCCATGTTGTACCAGCTTACAGGCAACTTGGCGGGTATCTACAATGCCTTTGCCAATCCCGTCGCCATGGAAGCAATTGCGTGGAAGTACTACATCGTCTGGTGCGTCGCTATCGCCATCCACTTGACCCTTATCTATTTCTTCTTCCCCGAGACCAAGGGTCGATCCCTTGAGGAGGTGGCCGAGATCTTCGATGGCCCTGACGCCGCGGTTGGCACCAACGCCATGAAGCAGATGGGTCTGGATACAAATGCTGATGCTGCTGGCTTTGAGAAGAATGGTGAGGGCTTGGAGTCGTCGGCCAAGGCTGCTGTTGTGCAGGTCGATAGGAAGTAAAGGCTGAGATGGAGATTTGAAGTCGTGGACAGGGGGGTATTGGGTTTATGATACGCTTTCCTTTTTGGATCATGTGTCTTGATATCTTAGTGGACTATGTGATGAAAGGAAGCCATCGCCCAGAATAATAAGAATAGTTCTTACCATTGTTGGTTTCTACTCTGAGCGACCGTCCTTGCGCCTTGGGTGAAGCAGTCTGCTGGAGCACATAGGGCACTAACATGGACAACCTGTAGGCTTCTATAAGGCTGATCATAACTACCTATCGTCTCTTACACCTGCCCAGGCATCCAGTCTCCCTCCATCAAAGGCCAAAACGAGTCCATAAATAAATCGGGCTGCCCGTAGTCATGTCGCGGATCGGCTCCAAGAGCCAAAAACTCGTCGCCATACCCTAAAGAACCTCCGGGGTAGTCGTCAAAATCGTGCATCGAAGTATCAAAGAGTTCCGGCATAGTCGTTTGCTGTTGAACCTCGGTCGGCTGAGTGTTCATGAGACCAGAGCGGTCCTCGAGATATGCGCAGTCTGATTCATTCCCCACCACCGCCTCTTGAGTATTTGAGCCATTTTCATCGCCATCTCCAGGCTCGAATTGCAGACTCTGAACCACCTCACTGACACTGTGCTTTGAGTAAATCTCCCGTCTTCTAGCCCCTCCGCCCTGTATAGCAGAGCTCCCCAGGGGGTTAGTCTCGCGTTCTTCTTCCTCCCAGATAGACGGGCACGCAAATTGCCCATCCCGGTTCCTCTGAGCATCACTGACAAGGTCCATGATGCCCTTTTTCAAGATGGCAGATGTGGGATAAATCACTGCTTGGTCCACTAGCGCCTCGGCACACGAAGTTAACCTTGCGACGAGCTCGTCTTGCGGCAAGTTACCCATCGGGTGCTGTCCCAGTCTTGAGATGATCCTCGCAGAGTGGAAAGCACACATGGCGAGGGACGGATCGCTGATCAGGTCGGCCCCGCCGACCAGCTTCGGTGTCTCGAGAATTTTTGATACGGCTAAGGCGTGAGAGAGGCACTTTTCGCGGCAAGAAGTTGCAAATGCGGGCGCTAGCTGCGCGATTTCGGCTACGGGGAGACCTTCTCGGAAGCCGGGAATTGCAAAGCGGAAGAGGTCGCAGTGCGTCTGATGCCACCAAGCGTGTAGCATTAAGAACGGGGTTCGTGATGGAGAGAAGGCTCGTAAAGAGAAGACCTTGGCATCAAATTTGTAGCGCTCGGGGATGGAAGAGTTAAACCGCTGAAGCTCGTTCTCGATAGACTGGACAGCGGTGAGGGAGGCTTCCGAGAGTTTTCGATGATTGCTGATCTTCAGCGTGAGCCTACACAAGTCAGAATTGAGAAAACAGCAAGGACGAACAGGTGATGGCCTTTTACCTCTGACAACGGTCGCGGATATCAAGCACCCGTAGGCAATAGCCCAACAGGCCAATGTTCGACTCGCCCGAAGCATCACCCTCGCTTGCTAACAGCCCTGTTGAGACGGGGATATCCATGGAGAAAGACTTTTCGTTGCAGGGCAGCCGGATATGCAGGGTCTCGGTAGTACAAGACGTGAACTCTGTCTTGCCGCTAGAGTACAGCGTGTCTGTAGTAAAGATGGACCACATTAGCCGCCTCCGCCTTTCCTGTAGAAGAAACGATGGTCGATCATTCTCGTGATTGAGCCGGAGGATATAAGCAAGCCGAGAGGTCAACGACATGGAGACGAGCATCTTGCTGAACTGTCGCGAGAGGTACTGGTCCAGCGTGACAAGCAGCCATGCCTCGACATCGGACACTCTTGGCTCAGCCAGGCGAGATAGGAGCTCAGACTCAGTTTCGTGAATCCATTTACGCTCAAGACTTGCGTGTGTTGGGTCGTTCGGGTGGATGAAGCGTGTGGTGAGGCCGCAGATGGCACGCAGGACGAGTGGGCTGAGATGGCCTCTGGACCAGGCTTGGAGGAGGCTCGCTCGGTGAAGGAATCCATAACATGGAATTGGGTAGATGAACTCGAAAAAGGCATCTACATGTTTCTTGACAACCAGTCTGTCAATTCCCAACTCCCTTCATAAATGTTAGCTCCGCCGCAGGATGGGTCGAGCGGCAACTTACAGCGACAATGTCGAAACCTCGGACTGTGGATTAGCTGTATTTTGTGCGGAATCAAGCGCCGGGCTTCCCTCGCTTTGCAACCGTTGCGATGTAGAAACGTGTGAGTTGAAAGGCGTGGGTTGAGTACCACCCGGCGGATGACTGCTAATCGGTATCGCAGAGCTGGGGTACTGGCATGCAACTCCTCGCTGAGCGCACCGAGAGCATGCTGGCGACTCCCCGGAACACTTCAACTTGCGATCTCGGCAACGTATGCACGCTCTCCAAACCCGTCGTCTTTCGAGTAGCTCTGGTAGATCGTCCTTGTCGGTGGGCGAGGCGACCAAAGAGCATTCAAACCGAAGTCTTTTGCAATTGCAGCATCCTCGAGGGTCTCCGTCGCACCGGACCTGCAGCCGTTGAGATTAGCTGAGCACCGAATTTGGCGGGAAAATCTTGACTCACCTTGCGGTTGCGGCACTGGGCACAAATCTCGGATGTCTTCCGAATCCGCGCTCGGGACCGGTCTTGCCTCGAGTTATCCACCATGGCGAAGGAGGGCCAGCAGACCTCTTTACTCCGATGATCAATTCAAAACTTCAAAGGAGTGTCGGAGCAAGTAAAGGAAGTCGGGCGGAGGAGGATCAAAGTCACCTTTCGGAGCCCCTCAGGCGGCCATCGCCTCCGCCCGACATCCGAGTTGTCCCCACCCATCTCCGCTTTCCCCGGAGCTAATTATCCAACTTTGCCTGTGCCCATGGGGAAGCGAGCTTTTGCGGGTTGTTGAGACTGGGGAGGGGAGCAGGAATTGCAGAGTCTCGAACGACCTACGGGCTTGTGGGCGTGACTCGTGTGACATCCCAGCTCCTTTCAAGGTTGTTCTTCTGAGGGTGCCCATTATAAGAAGATCGTCACCTCGTCACGTCAGGTTCCCTGGTAGAGCCTGTGCAGCCAAGTAGTCAACCTTCTCCATCTATGACACCATGTTGTCCAACAATAGGATCCTCCAGCACTTCAATCGCCATCTAGCCCTCGCTTTCAGCGTCATCGCTGTATCGACCTTCAACTATGGCTTCGACAATGCCGCGTACAACAACACCCAGGCCATGGACGCTTTCCAGCGACAGTTTGGCGACTGGAACGAAGCGGCAGGCACGTACAAGATCTCGCCATCCTGGTTGTCGCTTTTCAACAGTCTAAACTACATCGGCTTCGGCGCTGGAGTCATCATCGGTAGTTTGGTTAGTGAGCGCTGGGGACGGCGATGGTGCATGTTTGGGATGAGTGCCTGGGCGCTTGTGCCAGCCATCATGGCCGTCACTTCGGTTAGCAAGCATCAGATTATGGCGACAAGAATCCTTAACTGTATGTCTTTGCCAAATAAACTCTCTGGGAACGAGTCCCGCTAACAGACACAGACATCTATATTGGCATGGAGCTTGCTGTCGTCCCCGTCTACCAATCCGAAATCATGCCCAAAGAAATCCGAGGCTTCGCAGTCGGCTCTTACCAGTTCAGTTTGATGGTACAACTACCCCTTCCCCAAGCCACATCATCACAGTTCTCTGACTTTATTAGACGGGCACTCTCATTGTCAGCTGTGTCTGCAGAGGCACCAGTTCCCTATCAGGAAACCTGTCTTTCCGAATTCCTTTTGGGCTCTTCTTCATCATCCCCGTGATTGTCATGATTTTGATCTTCTTTATCCCAGAGGTGAGCCACTTGTCGATCTCCCTGGGAGTTCTAAGCTCACTTTAACAGTCCCCGCGCTGGCTCCTGACCAAGGATAGAACCGAAGAAGCACGAGCAGCTCTCGGAAAACTGCGTGAAGGAAAACAGACCGACGCTGAGATCGATGAGCAGTTTGCAGCTCTTCAATACGCGTTGGAGAAGGAACCTGAGCAGGGACGATACGTTGAACTCTTCCAGGGCAAGAACCTCAAGCGAACCGGTATTGTCGTTGCCATGAACTTCTTTCAACAAGCCACCGGCCAGGCTTTTGCTTCCAGTTACGGTACCATCTTCATTCGCGATATTGGAACCATAAACCCCTTCACCATGAGCATCATCAATTCGATTGTCAACCTTACCGTTGCCTTTACCGGCCTGTATTTTGTTGATCGGCTTGGTCGTCGGTAAGTCTTCGGTCAAGGTACACCCGGCCTTGAACTTGGCTAATTATGGACAGCCCCCTTCTATTCACGAGTGCCGGATGGATGTTCTCAGCGATTGTCACCATGGGTGCCCTCGGAACAGTTGCCAACCCCTCCTTCGGCATCAAGTCAGGCATTGTAGCGATGCTTACTCTGTTCGGCTCCGGTTTCACCTTTGCCTTTGCACCACTCAACTACGTCGTCACGACAGAGATCCCGGCTCTGCGTCTCCGCGATGCCTCGCAGCGGACTGCCTCCATCGTTAACGTTTGCACGAATTTCGCCGTCAGCTTCAGCATCCCTTACCTGCTGTACGACCAGTATGCAGGTCTCGGGTCCAAGCTCGGATTCGTCTTTGCTGGAATTCTCGCGCTGGCCATCGTTTTTGTATACTTTTGCGTTCCCGAGTGCAAGGGCAAGTCTCTTGAGCAGGTTGATCGTCTATTCAACCAGAACGTGAGCCTGCGAAAGTTTGGCAAGTACAAGGCAGAAGACCTTGCGACTGATTCGACTGACGGAGCTGAGAAGGGAGTTGGCGTGGCCGTTACGAGCCATAAGGAATAGACCATGGACAGCTTAGGCTTCAGCTCTAGGGATTCATGCATCAGATGTCTCAGGGGGTTCACAGCCAGATCTTAGCCTGATCTCGAACATATCTCAAGTCTATATAGTAATGTAGCTCATAGCCTTGGCCATGAACAATGAAATAGGCGACCTCTCTCATATAAATTCCTCTTTTTGCCACTTGGCGTGTAAGCAGCCTGAGTCTTGGCTCGATTCAATAGAGCAGGCCATTAATAGATGTCAACGCTTGTAATTCGGACTTGAAATACCGTAATAGTCATATGCTTCTTCCTACGAAGTCGAAACTCGCATGCATTTAGTGGTGGCGGAGTTCAATACCGTCAAGCGACGTTTCCGAGATGAACGTACCAAACGTATTCGAGACGGCACACCTACCCGTAGTAATGAATGAAAAGAAATATTGTTAATTTCTGCTCCTATATCTATTGTTGCTCAAGGTCCGTTCCAATAATTATCCTTGCCTTCAACAAAATCTGCTTCCAACCACCCACTCGAACTCACAACAGAAATCGTGTACGTTCCCGCTTCACGACACCAGCTGTCACTCTTGACGTCCCAGACAGCCGTGCTATACCTATCTAGAGACATGACCACAGTTGCACTTTGTGAAGGCTCTAGAAGAGACTTCTGGAAGCCCGCAAGCGTTCTAAGTGGCCGCAAGAATCTAGACCTCCTGCCAGATTTTGTCGTGTCGAATGTGATGTATAGTCTCAGCACTTCGGCACCCGTCAAGTTCCCAGTGTTTTTAACATCCACCAGGACATCAGTACCTTCCATTCTGATGTTGGATATTCCAAACGTTGTGTAGCTAAGACCGTGCCTAGGACCGGTTAGTGAACTGTATCAGCATAGGTAGAGGGGCATCCTTACCCAAATGGAAACGCAACGTCAATACCGCGAGCCTCGAACCATCTATGTCCAACGAACACGTCCTCGGCATAGTATATCTGGCCGTTGTCGCTTCCGAAGCTCAGATACGTTGGTCCATCTTCAAGTCTGTTAGGAAAGGTTATCGGGAGCTTCCCACTGGGATTTATTCTGCCAAAAACAACATCGGCGACAGCGTTTCCGGCTTCGTTGCCCCCATACCAACTGTGAAGAATTGTTTTCGTCTTGTGACGCCATGGCATAGCCACTGGATTACCAGCCTGAGTAACCACTATGGCGTTTGGTTGAACCTCTAGCACGGCTGAGACGAGATCGTCGACGTGAGGTGGAAGCGCCATCGAGTCTCTATCCTTGCCCTCCTTCTCCAGATCCGAGTTGAAGCCGACAACGACAAAGACCTGCTGACATCTCTTTGCCAAAGAGACAGCTCGACTGATTCCCTCGACTGGATCAAGCTTCAGACACCCGCCCAGCCGACAGGCACCTCCTGGTAGAGGTAACATTGAACCTGCCCCTCCAGTCACCCTGGACGTCAGCGCACTCCCCGCTTCCACGCGTAAGCAATAGGTGCGATTTGACGACATCTCAAAAGTGCCACGCTTTTCTGATGAGCCATGACCAAAGAACATGCCGCCATGAGATTGCTCTGTCTCGTTGTCAATCACGAGATGGTCGTCAATGTAAAGTCTTGAAACACCATAGCTAGCCAGGCCGAACTCGTACAGGCCGTCGACATCTGGTCTGTAGTCTGCCCGCATTGATATGTAGAACACGTCTCCCTTCTCTGGATGACTGTAGTCCATAAGCTGGTAGGTGGTATCTGGAACGTTCTGACGGTCAAAAGGTTTTCTATCCGGCACGGAATCAGGCTCATTAAAGAATGCGACAGATATCCCTGGTTGTCCAAACTCGTCGACGACGTGTTCGCTTGTGAAATAGGGGAGAAGAATATGCCCGAATACGCCTGGCTCAAAATGAAGACGTGCTGAGGATGGTAATTGATCTCGAATCCCTTGGAAGACAGAGCTCGTGTAGTATGGTCGCAAATTGGCACTTCCACCTCCACAAGCAGCAGGAAGCTTGGCGTTCGGGCCAATAACGGCAACATCTTGACAGTTCTGAGATCGAAGTGGAAGGATGTTCTCCGAGTTCTTGAGAAGAACGATACTCTCCTGGGCGAGACGTCGATTGAAGGCCCGATCCTCTGGCAAATCTCGGGTTGTCTCCTTTGGTGAGACTCGTGCTGCCGCTGTGTTGTTGACAAACTGGAGTACTTTTCTTGCTCTTTCATCGATAGTGTCGACAGAGACCTTGCCTGAAGTGACGGCCACGATGGTTTTATCAGCTCGGTGCCTCGATGGGCCAGGCATCTCTATGTCCACACCGGCGTTCAAGGAACGACTGCATCCATAGGTGCCGAACCTGTTGCCGTCAGTAATGAACCAACCAAGGAATCTATCTTGGCAAGGAGAATCATACCAGTCACTCATGATAAGACCATCAAACCCCCACTCCTGCCTCAGTATTTGGTCTAGGAGCTTCTGACTTTCCGAAACGTGGGTACCATTGACCTTGTTATAGGACGACATTACAACCCTTGGCTTGCCGTCTCTGACAGCCATCTGAAAAGGTCTCAGATATACCTCTCGCAAGGCTCTTTCAGACATGCAAATGTCAGTCGACATCTTATCAGTCTCTTGGTCATTGGCCACAAAGTGCTTCAGAGCGGCAAGCGTTCCTCGACTCTGCACTCCGCGGATGATAGCTGTAGCCAGCACACCGCTTAAGTAAGGATCCTCAGAGAAGCTCTCAAAGCCGCGTCCGTTGAGAGGGCCCCGTACCAGGTTGACTGTGGGACCTAGCCATACATGGGCACCCTTAGCCTCGCACTCTCGTGAGAGGAGCTGGCCTGCGGCGTAAAGCAGGTCGGGATTCCAAGTGGCGCCCAATCCCGTTCCGCAGGGGATGCAGAGTCCGGGGACGGGGTTGAAGAAACGACCGCCTCTGGCTCCGTTGGGTCCATCCGTGCATTTCACTGAGGGGATGTTGTGGGATGGTAGGGCCACGGTGTGCCAGAAGTCAGCGCCTATGAAGTGTGAGTTGATGAAGGGATAAAAAGGGTGGCCAGTAAACAAACCCGAAAGGAGAGAAACCTTTTCAGATAATGTCAGTGAGGCGAGTGTTGCTTCAACATCTATTGGAGCACGTTGATGAATATGCATGGTTAGTCCTATTGCTTTGAAGGTGAACTGAACGTAGGCCGGGAATGGAATGGACCCTTTGTCTGAGAGTATTGTAGTTCCGTGCAAGCTAGAAAAGAAAAATAGGTTGAGTAGCTGACTGTCAGGGCAACCGTGGAATAACAGAGCAATGCCTTCTCAACAGCTCTCGCCCCTCATCCAGGGGCCCGGAAGCAGTGTCGGATGTCGGGCGGAGAGGAGTGGGACCCTCACCCGAGACCATGAAGCGATATTGGAACCACTCTCCACAACCGGATCTATTAGCTAGTGCATCTAGATCCTTGTAACAGAGATCATATGGCTAAAAGACCTTTTCAAGGGGGGCCGGGTCTAATGCGAGCTGACAGTGCTATGCCCTACACATCTCGTTTCGCCAGACATGGATGAGTAGGTGCTTTCATTGGTTGAGGGCCAGGCACGAGGGATCTGTGTGATATGCAAAAAGGCTACCTCGGCAAGCAGGGGGAAAAAATACAGGCGACTGATTTTGGTGGCAGCCCCGCGAAAATAGTCTCCTGTTTTCTTTCCACCCCTAGCTCGGGTTGATCCTCGCCTGTTGCAGGACTCGAGCTTGTAACAACGCTGCTTGAACTAACATGACCGTCATCAAGCCGGGTTGCCTGTGGTGTCGCAGCCGACATGTTCGTGGACAAGGCCTCCGATGATCACCAATCCGGTATGGTGTAGTGGCTAACATTTCGCGCTCTCATAACCTGAGAGAACAAGTCCCGCGGAGCCCAGGGTTCGATTCCCTGTACCGGAGTGTTTCATTTCTTTTTTACCTCCCCTACAGCGCAACCATTTGTTAGGTAACCGTCACGAGCAACGCTCTTTGGCCTTGTTTAGTTATGGATAACCATCGTTCGTTTTTGTTACTTTTACCAACCTACCACTATATTCTCGTACCTGCTTTGAGTTCTCTCCCATGAGAACAGTTGCTAAGTTCTTGCCTGACTTGATAAATTTCTCTTCACAACAACCATGCACTCAACCCCATCTCCAGTATCGGGCAACTCAGCATCTCCGCCCTTGGCACATTCTACGATATCAATAATTCGGTCACTGTTAGTAGGCATTTGCGTCACGTAAGCATTTGCGTCACGTAAGCATTTGCGTCACATTTATTGCCTATTGGCCCAAGACAAAGCAGCCAGAAGCTCGAATGAAGGGCCCCAATGTCAGGTTCCCAACACCCGGAATAGATTACGCCACAGCAAGCCATGTTTCTGCCTTGGCTGAACCCTGCTAGTATTTGTCTGCCTTGCCTTGCTGCATGCGCGTGTTTTCCATGTTACCCTTCACTTCCCCGCAATTCTCAACTTCTCTTCTTCTGAAGTGGCATCACTCCTCGCCGCTCACCATGGACAATGATCAGCTAATTCAACAGTGGGAACTTGAAGTCATAGAAATCAACGACACTTTTATGTGTCATCCCAGTCAATAAAGATGGTCTACTGATGAGAGGTGGGAGCGCCTAGAGATGCTGGGTAGAGGAGGCTATGGTGAAGTCTGGCTTCAGAAATGCACCACAGGTCCTCGGGTAGGAGATCTTCGAGCTGTCAAAGAACTATCCAGAGCCTCGCATCGATCTTCAGAGCATACTAACATCAAATTCTGTTACCAGGAACTCTCGGCTCTCATCAAGTTTTCGCACCACCAGGTATGGTCCAGTAGCCTCGTATCAGTATGTTTACTAGAGTATGACCTGTAGTACCGCGACTACTTCGTGTCCTCTTTTGGATGGTTTCAGACGCCAAAGTCACTGTTCATTGCCATGAAGTACCTTCCTTATGGAGATCTGCAGTCTCATATCACTCGACCACTCCCTGATGGCGAAGCATCCACTATCACTCGGCAACTTCTTCGAGGTCTCTCTTTCATGCATGAAAACAAGTTTGCCCATCACGACTTGAAACCCACAGTGGGTGTTGCCTTCTTTATCCTCCGAAACCACTCATCCTTCCCCTCTCCTTAACTTACCTCCTCCTCTAGATTTTCTCTGACGTCGGTGACACTAGAACATCCTCGTTCAAGAAAAGGGCCCAAACTGGTGGGTTAAGCTCTCCGACTTTGGCTGTAGCAAGGAAGCCACCACTCTTAGAACTACTGTCGCACACTCACCATCTGGGCACCCGAACTATGCCACAATCTTCACTCACGCCGACGAAGAATCTTGTGATTGCATAGCAGACGGGCTTATTCGTTCGAAGTTGATATCTGGGCTGTTGGTGTCATCGCCTTTAGTTTGACCCACGGGAGCTCTACCATTCGGAGACAATCCATACTCCAAGCTATATCGTTATGTTCGGCGAAGCGCACCGTTCCCACTAGTTCTTTGTTGACTGAGGAGTCCAAGTAATTCAGCGAGTGGCTTATGAGTCGCTCTCCGGGTGACCGCCCCACGGTGACCCAGGCGTTGGACCATTCTTGGATTTCATCATCATCTCCCCATGATCTTTCGACCTTGAGCACGATTGATGGAGGAGATTCTGGACCGAGTATTAGTGGACCATTAGAAAGCAAACCAGCTTCGGGGCGCTGGACAACGGTTACAGCGCAATCTCCTAATCCTCAACAAGTCCAGTCTAGTGACACTGACACCTCATCTGGAACACAATTTGCGAGGTTACCAGATGAGGAACAGAGGTTGGCACACTATCCGAGCGCTGATACAGCATCTTTTACTCGTACAAGAGACCATCCTATCGATTCAAGCTATTCTGAGAGCTCTAGAGTCGGGTTCTGGCGTCGACCGCTCTCTTTCATCAACAGCTTGCGTGGGTCTGCCAATGAGACATCCGACAACTTCCTTACGCCGGAGGAATCATCCGAATTACCTGTGCTCCAAAGTCATGATTACATTATCTACAATGGTGCACAGAATACTCAAGACGACTGGGCACACTCAATGGGGCCACCAGTCATCCTGCCACCTCTAAGGCTCGGCCCATCATCACAAGCAGAGCCGAAACTGCGATATCTGTCGCGGCTGGATATGGCAACAGCTCTACAAAAGCCAAGGGCTACAACTTGCATGAGTCCATTACACACCTCGCTTTCTCACCAGACGGAAAATGGTTTGCATCTACTTATGGGGAAGAATACGGGACAAGGCTTCAACTCTAGAGTGTTGACCAACAAGGCGATTTCCGAAGAAGTCATTGCCTTAGTACGACAGGTGGGAGCAGTTCGCTGGGCTGGGTCTCATTTTCTTCTGACAGCAGCCGTCTGGTACTATTCTTGGGACAGGAGTGGTCGTCGACGATCAAGGAGCAGTTACTTGCTGTGACTTATACGCTTAGTGGGAAAGGCTATTTCGAATCAACCATGAATCATTACATCTCTAATGGTAAGGTCATCACGAAGAATATGATAGTCAAGGATGGACGACGAATAATGATCGTTTGGGTCGAGCGAAAATCCAAGAAGGAAAGGATGACTATCTGGGACGCCGACTCACAAGGGTGGTATGACATATTCCAAGAGCACCATGATGACAATCACAGCTTTTTCTGGTCGCCAGATGGGGAGCAGTATGTTGGGGTTTCGTCCAAGAGAGCCAACGGCCAGCATTTCTTCAAGTCCCAGGCCCCTGGCGGCATGCTGGTTCGTCACCCTGCACCGTTTGCTTACCAACTCGCAACTGTTGCAGCCTTTTCTTCAGATTCTCGGTGGTTTGCTGCTCAGGCAATGCCTAGAGCAGGCTTTCTCGTGTTTGAAAACAGGCCAGAAGGGAGCTGGAAGTTGAGCGCCACGTTGGATATCCCTAGCACCGTGCGGGCTGTCGCATTCTCGCCAGATTCTCGAACACTCGTCGTGAGCTGCAACACTAACAAAATCCTCGTATGGGAGCTGAGTGGCTTCGGCACGTTTCGGTTGAAGGGCCAGTATGATCGTGATGGCGTCAGTAGGACCAGATGGTCAGCGGTTGGCGATGGGGGACAATAACGAGATTTTTGGCGTCATGTGGCTTCAGAGATAATTCTTGTATGAAAGAAACTCGGGCTCTAGAAACAAGTTCTCCTCCTATCCAGCGCGGTGGTTTTGAGAAGATAGTTCAGTGACACCAGGTATGCATTTTAGTGAAGACTTCTCTCCATAAGCCAATGCATGTTGATTACCAAACCTATGCAAAGTAGCAGACAATCTTTTAAAGATGCGAAGATCAAGTGATAAGATAAGTCATAAAAAGCTACATAATATTACAAATTACAGTTTCCAGTCAGAAAAAATAACACTCCTGAGTTTGGGACTTGTTGTCCACAACTCTGCTTCCTCACTTCTCTCCAAACCTGATCACCAACTTGCCTCCTGAAACTTTGCCCCCTCGGAGTTTGTCCAGGCCCTCAAGGACTCCATCAAAACCAGCCTTCTCTTCAATGGTAGGGATTGGCTTGACAATGTGCAATACTTGCGGCAGGAGAGAGTAGAAACGGACAAGGCCTTCTCGGTCCGCTGGCTGAACCTCAAACTTGGGGCCAATAGGTGGCAGCCACTGGAAAGGATGACCAAGAGCAGTATATGCCATCACTAGGTCATAGGTTACATTGGGAAACTTGGACTTTCCATTGGGCAGCAGAGTGATGACCTTTCCGCCCTTCTTCTTGATGACCTCAGCACAGACGGTGGTGGACTTTCCCTCAGAGAAGCAATCGACAGCCTTTGTCATATCGGGATAATCCTTGACGATCTCTTCGATCACAGTGGGTGATCTGTAGTTATATACAGCATCAGCGCCGTACTTCTTGACCAGGTCGAAGGAATGCGGCGAGGCTGTTGTGACGACGGTGCATCCGGCCGCCTTGGCGAGCTGGATGTGATACAAGCCGGCACTAGTTGATCCAGCGTAGATAAAGATGGTTTCGTTTCTCGGAGCTGCAGTCTTTCCATCGACGAAAGGGATTCCATGACGCACGTTGATGTTCAGCATCGCAGTCACAGCCGAGACACCGTATGTAGCTGCGTCGGTATCACTGACGTTGTCCGGGACCTTCCAAGCGAGATCGGACTCGACCTTGAGATACTCGGCAAATGCTCCCTTGTCGGGGAAGAGGCCACCGTGGACCGCGCCGGCAACACGGTCGCCAACCTTCCATGTCGCCCCAGCCGCATCGCCGACTTTGTCAACAACGCCGGCGTAATCGCAGCCAACGATTGATCCGGGAGGCGAAATAACGTCTAGATGCTTGAAATCGGTAGGGTTCAGGGCGACGGCCTTGACTTTGACGAGGATCTCGTTGCTTGTGATAGTGGGAACAGGCACGTTATCCTGGACCCGACCACCCATGCCACAGTGGTTTTTGTTGGTGACAGCATTGAGTAGTCGCGTGACAATGACTCGGTTAGACACGAGAGCCTTCATGATGTGTAGCTTGTGTAAGAAGATATGATGGGTAAGAGATGAGACGAGGAGATGGAGCAATGAGGAAAGCCAAGAAGAATCTACTGAGGTCAATTCACCAGATCTATATAATTACTTTGTATGACGTCGTCACTGTCGGGGCAACAATCATTCCGACCGAGTGTCCAGACTTTTTTAGCTGTCGCGCCACTAAACGGAGTTATTTGTCACGGTTAGCCTGATAACTAATTAGCCCGAGTGCCAGTGAACGGGCCTGAGACACTGCTGTGAATAAAGAGCTGTTAAGAAGAAGCTCCCCTCTATCATGGATCATTGTCAACTGTAATCAGTCACATCTCTATCATCACAATGGCTAACCAACAAAAGCGATCTGTCCTCGTAACTGGGTACGTCCGCACTGATGCCACTCCTGTTTACAGCCATCTAACCATCATCAATCAACAGGTGCTCCCAGGGCGGTGCTGGAAATGCACTTGCTTTGGAGTTTGCGGCCAAGGGATATCGCGTCTTTGCTACCGCTCGCTCTCAGAAGACCCTGAGCAACTTGCGGGAAAAGGGGATTGAGACTCTTGTTCTCGATGTTACAGACCCCGACAGCATTCGGGCCCTTGCCGTTGAGATTGCGAGCCGCACTCAAGGACGCCTAGACATGCTGTTCAACAACGCTGGAACACGTAATTAGCACGGTCACCTTGAATGTCACAATCCCGGTACTAATCATCAACTCACAGTGTACGAAGCGCCAGCCATCGAAGCCGATCCAACTCGCGTCCGAAATCTGTTTGCCACGAACGTCTTTGGCCTCATGGAGATGGTCACTGCGTTCACGCCTCTCCTTCTCGCCTCCGTGACTCCAAACTACAAGCCGACCATTGTCAACGTCGCCTCGGTTCTGGCGCGCCTCCCAGGCCTTTTCTCGTCCGCCTACAACGCGAGTAAAGCAGCTGTCGCATCATACTCCGACACCCTCCGACTCGAAGTCCAGCCCTTGGGTATCATAGTAGTGACATTATACATGGGCGAGGTTTCTACGCCATTGATGGCGACCGAAAACATCAACTTTGGCCCAGACAGCTTGTACCGCGACGTGGAGGACTCGGTCAAGGCGAGAACGACGACCCATCTCGAGAAGACAATGCCCCCGGACGAGTTTGCTAAACAAGTCGTGGGCGCGTTGATCAGTGGCAAGGACTCATTCCTCTGGAAGGGTACCAACGCGTTCATCGTGTGGCTTCTCAATGCAGTCGGTCCGAGAACCGTGTTTGATAGCACCATGAACAAGGCAGCTGGGTTGGACAAGGCCGAGGCCAGGGCAAGTGTCTACAAGCTAGGCCAAGAGCGAGCCAAGAGCGGTTAAACTGGATGGGTTTGGGTTGGGTAGGGAGGAGGGGGTTAGTATACGAATTGATTGCCGTTTCCTAGAGTTTGTGATTGTGCATGTCTTTTGTACCTATAGCAATATTATTAGATAATGTCTGTATCCTATTAATTACTCCAGAATATGTCTTGTTTTAAACTCCACCATGATGGGTGAAGTCACTCAGTTCCCAGCTCGGTCAAAGGGCACGCGATGTCCAATCTCTTTGATAGCCAACTTATCTTCATTCGTGCCATGATCTGTGTATCTATCATCCCCTCGCGTTGGAGGGCGGCTATCTACTTTACTTAAGCATGTGACAGACAAGAATAGAACACTGGTCTTGTTCAGGTCCCGCTCAAAGGGTCATGGAGTATTCCCCTCACGGGGACGACGAGCTGTCCGAGTGACGAACAATTACCGGGCACGTCAACACCCGTTCTTCCTACACCGATAGTCTCTCCGGTGACGGCGAAATGGATTGCAACTTTGTCTCCAACTATTGCTTTGTATGAGAGCCTTTGTCATCGCAAGAGAACTGTTTGGATCAATAGAGAAACTGCCGTGCTCTGCTCGGCCGAGCCTCGTCCGGAACCTTCAGGGTAAATCTGGTTGGCCCGGACCGGGGTCGTGATTTGGCCGAGTAAAGCAGTAGTTATCTCAAACGGAGCTGAACCAATAGTTGGGACCCTTTCAGATGGTGTGCGCCCGCTTAGGTATTCCGGCATTCTTGCAATTTTGTTAAACGGTTATGATTTATGTTGCAGTCTCTGGATGCATCGGCAATGAGGGCTAGCCCAACCCGGAGGTTGAGGGGCGGCTTGAGGAGGCATCCCTTCAATACGCACTATGCTATTAGGTAGTGCATCTGTTCAATCTCCTTGAGCCAGGCCATTTAGTGTCAGACAGTCTTGTGGTTGCCACTGAGCATAGGGGTAGTTGCCATAGTATCAACAAATGGCGACCGCAAGACGCCTTACAGGGAGGATTACCAGCTGGCTCTGGCCTGTTGGTGGATGAGGATTGATCCAGGTGAAGACCTCGCGAATTAAAGTTTTGCTCCCTCATCCTCGCGCCAATGATGTGATGAAGTGAGTCAGTCTAGCCCTTTTCGAACTCGATCCTTTGCTAGCGAGTTATCCCTGTCAGAAATACGCGTATAGCTCCAAATTCAGGCCGTCGATTGGATCGGAGGGGTCCCAATCGCGTTCAAGGGGCGACCTGGTGTCTTGGCCCGACTCCACTCGATGCCTCGGCCCAGTCTGCTCTGATGAGTGATCAGAATATTCACTTGTCACGACTCCGGACAACACTGACTTGCGTCTAGATAGCTTCATATTGCTAATCAACACTCGGAGAGTTGAATTCGCCCGCAAAGCGTGCTGACTTGTCGATTTGACAGCCAAACCCTGCACAATATGGCGGAGAGTTGGCAGTTCACCATGTCCCCGGTTCGTCCGGCGCATCACCGTAGTTGAACAGCAAAGCCAAGCCCGAATGTATATCGCAGAGTGCTGTTACTGCCTAGGACGAAACTCGATAAATATCACTCGTCTTCCACGCTTCCAGATATTGTTCACACTTCAATTCGACTCATTCTGCACATATCTACCAATCACAACACTCTACTCATCATGTCTTCCTCGACTATCCTTATCACCGGTGCCAACCGCGGTATCGGCCGGGGTTTCACCAAGACCTTCCTTGCTAGGCCCTCTACCACTGTTGTGGTCGCCGTGAGAGATCCGGAGCATCCTACTTCCAAATCCCTTCAGGATCTGCCCAAGGGCGATGGATCTAAGCTGGTCACAGTCCAACTCGACTCAACAAAGCCGGAAACCGCTGCTGCTGCCGTTGAAAAGCTCAAGAGCGAACACGGCATTTCCTCCTTGGATATCGTCATCGCAAACGCCGGTATCGCCCAGAATGGTGGTCGTGTCCGCGAGATCAGCATCGACAACATCAACCTTCACCACCAGGTCAACGCAGTTGCCCCCATCGCCCTCTTCCAGTCTACCATCGACCTCCTCAAGGCCAACAAGACTGGAAACCCCATCTTCCTCGCAATCTCCACCCTGATTGGCTCCATCGGTTCCATGGAGGGCTTGGTTGGCTTCCCCGCCACGCACAGCCCTTACGGCGGCAGCAAGGCGGAACTGAACTGGTTCATCCGCCGCCTTCACTTTGAGGAGGAGTGGCTGACCAGCTTCGTCTTCCATCCTGGCCTGGTCGAGACTGATCTTGCCCAGGGGGCTGTTGCAACAGCTGGTGTCAAGTTGTCTGATATCGGCGCCATCTCTGTGGACGCGAGTGTGACTTCCATGGTTAGCACCATTGACAAGGCCACGAGGGAGATTAGCGGCACGTTCCAGAACTATGACGGAACTATCCTGCCTTGGTAAAGAACAAGTTCGTTATCTGTATCAAGGATACAGGTGATCTCTTACGTATTGAAGCTGGCTACCAATGTCTATTTTGAGTAAACAGGTGTGGTACATCCCTGGACTTACAGTGAAAGAAGTCACCTGTTAGCATCACATGTTAGCTGTACTACCAAGCAATAGATGTCCATACAATTGAACAAGAAAATAGTTTATTTTCAATCTGGTTGGGCCTGGAGAATCCAAACTGAATCTACATGCTGCCGCCCCTACCCCGTTTCCCTCCCATTGATGCAATTTCTCATAGAATCCTAGCCCGCCCTGTTCTGCATTGCCTAGTGTACCTCAGTACACGTCCGGCAACCAATATCGGTGTTCGTGCATTTCCAACTCCAGATGCGTTTTGGCAACAAATTCTTGGAATGCTTGACCCTTGGCACGAACTGCTTCCTGGCAGTCTCTGTATGTCTCTGTGCTACCCATTCGCCAGATAGTGTGGATTATTATCTTCCCAAGGTTAGGAAACTTGGATGAGGAGGCTGAAACCAGTTCCTCCAAGTCGGGCCAAAGGCATGAGTCGTCGAACAATCTCACGGCCAGTACCTTGAGAGTCGGTGGTACAAGGTCTGTCAGACAGGTATTCGCGGTGCTTCTTGGAGCATCTGGGCCTTCGAGATAGTGTCGACAGAAGGCATGTTCATCCAGCCTCAGGTCCTCTAGCTTTTCAAACATGTCTAGGTTTCCTCCAGTGACAAGACGGTTTTGGCCGTCATTCAAGTGGTCAGTGAGGTCGATGTCGATAGACTTGAGCGTGTTTGATACAGGTCTGAGGCATGAGATCATATCTCCAGGTGTGAGATGATTCCCCAACATCTCCCCGAAGTAGGGTAATTGTGAACGATAGGAGAAATGCTCAAGGCTAGCAGCATGCCTTGTGAGCAAGCCCAGGAAACAGCTCGATAGGGAGTCGTTGGGGAGAGCGCAGTGGTCAAGTCGAAGAGTGCGGAGAGACTGTCTCGGTCCAGAATACATAGCAAAAAGATTACGACGCGCCAAGTCCATACTCTCAAAGCCTTTGCTGTGTCGAACAATCAATTCGTCAAGGTTTGGTGTTATTTGATGAATCACCGCAACGGCCGGAATGGAAAAGAAGAAACCCCAGTTCTCTTCGGTGTCGACGATGACTCGTCGGAGATGTTTCAAGGTGCCATCAGAGCCAAGCTTGTCGAATCGTCGTTGCAAGTAAGTGTACGTCGTCTGCTCGTAATTGCCTTGATCCTCAAACATGAGATGCAGCGTCTCAATATTCGGCAGCAAAGCTATGGTAAGTTCCGTGCAAAGCTTGCCCGCAGATAGGTCTTCCTCCTCGGCACTTTCAAAGTTTGGATCGTTATCAGATCCCATGCCGAGACGCTCGGCAGCAGCTTTGAGCATGTTGAAATCCTCCTGGGTGGACCAACCGCCAGGCTCATAGCAGTGCTGACGCAGCTCCTTCACCTCTCCAGCAAGATCAGGTCGCTCGATGAGCGTTCGAGCAAACTTGACAAAGGCATTTGTGGACCGATTCGTCGGGATCTGTTGAAACCTGTGGAATGAGAGAGGCTGGGCAAGACGATAAAAGGTACGCGATGTTTGACTCAGGGCGAGCAGCGTCCGTTGGTTGTCTTCGTCATCCCATCTGTCAAGTTTGTTGGGATCTCTGGAGCAATGGACGCAGAGCTGGGTGCAAATCTGGAGCTGAATCTCGCAAGGGAAATTTCCCAGGCCTCGTGGGTGCCCAGTTGCAGCCATTTCGAGGAGATATTGATATCGAGTGGTGAAGATGACAGTTGTGAGATTGAAGTGAGGAGAGACTGCTGCCTGATCCAACGTACATAACCTCAGCCTTGGCAGCAAGCCACCCCCTCGTGGCCTAACCTATACTGCCAAGGTGGACCTCGACGCCGCCATTCCAACACATATAGTACCACGGTATTTACTTTCGGGATGAGTGATTCCTTGAAAATTCATCTTAATTTAATTTTTAATCATTCTCAACCTTCTCCCCAGCTTTGAGCGTTTAAACAAGTATTACCTGCCTAGTTGGAGACGGACAGCGCAAGTGATGCACTGGAAACAGACAGACGACATCGAGATGTACACATTCCAAAAATGTGTCCTTTATTATAGTTGAAGCCAGCCCTTGATGGATTAGCTTTGCTAGATGATTGAGTAAACCCCAAATCAAGTTCCTCTCGCCCCAAAAGTAAGAACATCCCTATAGCTTACAGACAAGGTAGAAAAGAACAAGAGGGGCAATAATCTCCACCGCACGACGATACCGTGGCATCTCCTGTCCAATCGTCACAACATATACATCATGTCCCTCAAGACGGCCTCTTCCAATGTCAGCCTCCAAGGTATAAAGTTGCTCGGATATGCCAGTCAGTGAGGAAGCCTGGTCTCGCTTGAGAAGCGTAAGTGTCTGCGGGAGTTGCTCATGTCCCCATAACTCCTTGTGCTCCATCTCCACCTGCTTGTGTTCCTTCCATAGATCGAGCCCTAGCGTTTCGACAGTCTTTAGATCCCCTTTCAATGCTGCATCTAACAGTTCCGCACTTTTTGATGCATGTTGCCATGAATCGGCCCCGAGCGAAAACCATGCTGTTTGGTCTTCAGATACACCAAAAGCGAGCACAAAGCGATTATCACGCCTAGAATTATCCCAACCGGCTCGAAAAAGGTGAAATGCAACAAATGGTCGGCCATGATCTCGTAGGTAAGCCATCCTATCCTGATCCCACCATGCACTAGAAGTGGTGGATAGATGCTGATAGTATCGGCTATGAAATTCCCCGCGGAACACGATTGCATTGTCCATAGCCGAGTCAATAGCTTGTGCCATGTTTGACGATAGGTGTTTACTGAGATACCTGCGGGTGGGGGTTCCGAACGTACCCTCTGACACAATAACGAGGGTATGTGGACGCGCCCTTGCGTAAGCTCCGTTTTTGTGCTTCTTCAGCCAGACGCCAAGGACCTCATCTGTAGTCGAGTCCTCGTTGACGTGGTTGAGGCTGAGTGCAGCGATGCCCTTGTTGTTATCTGCAAGGCCAACCTTGATCTTGACGCCCTTATTCGTCATAGTGAACTGTGGACTATCCATGCCGGCGACTCCAGCTCTAAGGCGAGAAGCGCAAGCAAATTCTGAAGGCTCCTCGGCAAGTATACCACGATATTTTGGACCGGGAGCTGACCGCCATAGAAAGATGCTAAGATCGTTGTCGTTCTTCATGATCTCCTCCTGGAGTCGTATAAAGGCATTCCGTCCTTCCCCATATATCAACGGCATGTTGACGTCGAATATCCCCATCAGGCAATAAGCCATATCCTCTGGCCGTGTCGTCTGGCGATTTGCTGCCCATGACATTCTTCTACCAACTGGAATCATGGGTAATGACGCCCGATCTCTAAGGACGGCTTCGTGAATGTTGGTGATTTGCAGAAGCTGATCTGCGAATTCCATCTTTGAACCGCGCAGATTCCATTCCTTGTCATAGAATCGCAGCGTACTCGGCGCAATGAGTTCTTGGAGCGTCCAACCTCTTGTGAACCATCTGCACAAGGCCATGGCATCTGACGAAGCATCGCTCTCTAGGTCGGCAAGGTAGACATAACAGATGTCGGCTGACGCGTACCATTGAAACATGGAGTTAATGGACTCGGTCAATTCGCTGCTACTGGTCTTGTCGATACAACAGGTATCGGACCAAGCGAAAGAGAAACCATCTTGTCGTGCCAGTCTGCAGAAATCTCTAACCTTTCGACATCCTGCGTTTGAACTTGTTCCCAGAAGGCCGTGTTGAGCGTCTTCCAGGGTTGGCTCGTCGTTGGTCCAGGTATGAGATAGGATGGCATATTTAGGCAACTCAGGGCCAGGAAAACTTTCAATGTGCAGATTTTCAGTGTTGATCAACCGCATCTTCGCCGAGGCTGCAAGTTGCGGTGAGACAAGCTGACAAATTCTCACTCGGAGCGGGGTTCGTGGGATTTGTGATTGACATAACTAGCCACAGGCTCTATTCAGCTCAGTTTCACCTGGCGGGGAATCCCTGATGGTGTATTGGTCTTTCTATTGGTGGATGGACTTGACGATAACAGAGGGACGTTCCAATCACGAGCTGACCTGCGCATTCATTGAGCCGTGTCTCCAGAATGAAGGGATACTTCCAGTGATCGGCTTCTCAAAAAACCGTGTAAGATGTCCTTCACTGTCCTCCAGCGTGACCTCTTCCTCCTCCTCCTCCTCCTGCTCGTACAAAGGGTTATCCAGGATTCGTCCCCAGTAGTAATCTTGCCACTTTTGAGATCTTCTTCGGCTTCGTTCGTAATTCGGACCCAGTCTATCGTTGGCGATCTGGTCTTGCTTATCAAGATCTTCCATCGTTGGAAAATGGGATCTAACGTCAGGATAAAGTCTCACGTCGTCAAAGAAAACCCAGGCTCGCTGACGATAAATCCGGAGCTGCAACCCATGTATCCAGAGTAGACGCTCTGTCTGATCCTCCCTACTCCAAGGTTCGTATCCTGAGTAGTACTCGAAAACCGGCCTGAGCATGAAGCGACGAAGTGGTGAATCTGAACTGAGGCCCCAATGGTAAATATTGGGATCGAAAGTTGCGGATTGTTTGTGATGCTTGGCGAAGTGTCGGTTATAGATCCAAGGATAGTAGGGGCGTTCAGGATCATTTGAAAGGAAATTAAACCACCTCTTTAGGTATCTTCCGTAGTCCTTCTGCTCGTGTAGAGATGCTAGGATATGGACTAGCAGATCTGAACCAAGACAAGGTAGAATCTCCGACAGATTCCTACTTTGTATGTTCATATCTGAGAAATAGTCACCGGCGCTGAAATAAATCGTATCTGGGTATAGTAATCCATGCTTAGAAGCAGGGTGTGGCCGGTTGCCAGAAGAGCAGGCGGCCGGTCGATCTGGTAGCCAAAAGTCTTGGCAGTGTGCAAATATGGCGCCATAGACGCTTGTGAAATACTCATAAACACAGTGTAATCCCTTATAGTCCACAGGTCGAAACTTTTCATGCATTATTTTGACCTGGCTGGCACAGCTGCTGTGCTCAATCCATGGCCACACCCGGGGATGATAAATCTTGCAAAGCAGCTCGTATCGAATAAATGCTCGAAAAAGGCGGATCCTTTCTGAAGGAGTCAAAGTCATGATCTTGATGGGTTTGACGTCGATTCTCTTGCCTTTGAATCGTGGGCCGGGAGAAGTAATGCCAGGGACTGCCATGTATGCGCGTGGGGGAAACGGATCTGTTGCTTTGGCGAGGTAGTCTTTAATAAACAGACACAGGCGTGAGAAGAGGCGATGGAGGCTCTGAATCGTTGCTGGGTCGGATTGCTGGAAGGGATTGCCGAATCCTTGGCCCGCCCACTTTTCGATATGACGACGGATCGAGGGGACCGATGACAGATCGTCGGAGTTAGGGAAATTGAGGATTGCCAAAGCATCTTGGACGATACTTCCATTGCTATCACTGATAAGAAGGATCGCGAGCATTCGCTGCAAGATACTCGTCTTGCACGTGAAAAACAGTGAGGCCATTGCTGGGGACGCCTGTATTAGTGGCATGATGCTTGCCACGGAGTCGACATGAACAAAAAGTTCACCCTGGACGATTGCGGGCAACTTAGTAAATGGGTCCATTGTGTGACTGTTGATAGATGAAACTGTTCCGGTGGTGAGAGAATAGGGGCGCGTGTTTGAGATGTAAAGGTGATCGGGAAACATGGGGAGTTGAAATAATTGATCAAGTTCTTTTAAATAGTTAGAGGAGCTCAACAAAGAGCGTTACAAGCACAGCCCCAACTTCACGTCTGATGCTCAACAATCTCGATAAAGTTTGCGGAGTGCTGCATGGCCAAATATCAACATCCTGAGATCTCTGGTGCCTATACCGAGTTTCTTAATGCTTTAACTGCCATTTCTTGACAATATAGATAGTATTTATACTCGACGAATGACTTACCTACCTCCTCTTTGTCTGTGGTTTTGATCATTTTGGGGGTATTGGTTAAAATACAGAGTGTACGAGACATTCCTGAATACCTGCACGGTGTCAAAACGTACGGTCATAAAACGCCGTAATTTGAAAGCTTCAGCATTCTATAGCAAGATTCATCTACCGCCAAGCTCAGGAAACTTCCAGAAGACGGTCATATAGGGTGTTCAACATCCACTCCTTGCTATTAGTATCGTTGATGAGCAGCAATAGCATCTCCGTCAGGCATAGTACCAAAGTGCACAATAAAAAACACATGACGGCATTGAAGTCTAATGCTGGAAACATCGCAAGCCATAAATTTCACATTTTCGGGACTTCCCTTAAGGTCACTGCGTTCCTAAGTAGATAAGATAACTTTGCATGTTTAGCCGTTCGTTAAACACCAGCGCGCCACGCAAGGCCCTCTTTCACTAGGCTTGCGTGTACCAAGCATCTTACACACTGACACATGACAAAAAAGACTAGCTCTAGAGCCTTTCTAGAACAATTAGGCCTGATTTGATCTACGAGCCGAGATTGCGGTGCGTTGACGAGCGGTGTAGAGGAAGCCCCTGCCTCCAAGGTTTACTAGCCAACTCCTTGATTCCCTATTCCCCTATAAGGTTGAGTATTCTACGCGCGTGGTTATTTGAACAGCAAAAGCTCATGCACACCCGTTAGAACCGGTATTTCTGAGATTCAGTCTTGTTGATTCTAGGCGACTTCTCATAGCTAGAGGAAGGTTTGAGTAAAGGAGCAAAATGCACGTTTTCGCCCGCGGAATCAGTCCCCATTACTACAAGAAATGCAAAAAGTGGAATAGGCTTAGGTTTAGTAAGCGGAGAAGGCATGAAAGATACTCCTTAATCTTGCCGGGGGAGCGAATGCCCTGTGTTGTTCGTATTTAGGCTTCTGTAACCAGCACCCATGTCTACGCATTGGAATTCAATAGTGAATAAAGCGAAAGCAGTTCATGCCTAGGTCAGAGGCACATCTTCTATTGATGCGCCACAGAACTAACAACGGCCTAGAGATTCGAGGCGGCTTCTATGCTTCTTAATAGTCCGCCCGATCTTTCAGCCCAGCAAGATGATAACTTGCTATTTTTAATCTTGTCAAATGCGCTACAAGACATCACTGGTCACTTTCAGGTCCCGGCTTGCTCCCACGCATGTTATAGTTTCCTAGCTTCGGCAATGGCGAAATGACAAGGAACTAGGAAGAGGCTATTGATAGCTCCCGGCTGAAGCCGCAAAGTTAATCATGCCGTATTGATGTTGTCAGGGGAACTCGCAAAGTCAGTTACACATAATTCTCCGTTCAATAACAGGCAGATTATAGGCGAGGGCATTGAAACTGGCGTCGGGTGGTGCGGGAGGTTGGGAATCTGTCACGAGAAGACAGAGCCAGGGCATCAATACGAGCTTTCCGTATTAGCCTTGCATATCCCAATTTCGTCTGGACTTTGTAAACTATGCAATTTTCTAACCGCAACAAGACCGCCTAAGCCATGTGATCAGATAATTGGCAGGGGAGCAAGTCAGCTCAAGGTCAGCACTAAAGAGTCTCGCCTCTCTATGCATGAAGCAATGCAACGGGTGGTCGGTCAGGCGGACTACGGGCAATCGGCAGATGCCCTCGGCACACGATCGGAAAGGATCACCGCCCGTTCCGGATTCGGCATGGCAGCTTGGCCGGGGCTGATCTCTCACCCCGCAAATGGCCTGACATGATGGAGCTTCTCCAGAATACGAGCCGATCATCCTCGTATAGGTCATAAATAGCGCGAGTGTCGATGTCATAGTGGATCGCCGTAGAATATGGAACATTTCCATGCAGAGCTCGTATGCTTAAAAAGAGCTGTCTGCCAACGACATCTATCATCTTCACCAAGCTACTCATTCACTCACTACACCTCAATCTCAACTCATCAATACTTAAATCAGTCACCATGAAGTTCGCCATCTTCACCACTCTTACCGCCCTCCTCGGCAGCGCTGCTGCTGCCAACCAGGCCATTGTCATCAACGACTGCTCTACCGACATCTATGTCCAGTCTTACCCCTACAACGGTGGTGCTCCCGGCCCCTTGACCACTGTCAAGCCCGGAAAGCGATTCTCTGAGAACCTTCGCTCTGCTGGCTCTGTACGTTGTCACTTGGCTCTACTTACACTCACAATAGATTGTAACTAACACCACTCATAGACTGTCAAGATTGCCAAGACCCGAACCCTAACCAGCCCCCTCTTCTTCGGCTACTCCTCCACCTCCAAGCCCGACTATGTCTACTATGAGTTGAGCACGTAAGTAAATGCTTTTACTACCTTGCAGCACACGGTTCTAACTTCAATACTAGTGAGTGGGGAAACCCCTTCGCCAAGGAGCGCAACATCCTCAGCCCCGGTGCTGGCTGTGAGAAGTTCGACTGTGCTCCCAACGACGCCAGCTGCTACAGCACTCCCAGCATGAAGAAGGTCTATGGCTGCCCCAGCCCCGTTAATGTCTATGCCCGCGTCTGCGCCAAGTAAGCGAATCATGTAATTTAATTCCATGTATGATCAGATAGGTCATATATGTGCCACCCACGTGGGAAGTCTACCTTAGATACACTTAGCCACCTACGTATAATAAGACAAAAAGTGGAAAAATTAGCTGCTACATTGAGTTTATGTGAACATGAGACCAATCTGACACTAGCAAACATCGATCCGATCCATGTCTCAGATGTTGATGTCTCAACGTTGGTATGTGTTAAAATGCATAAAATAGACCCTTTGACGCGGACCTGTTTCATGATAGACACGGAAAATGCCTTCACTAAAGGAATGATATGGAATAGGGTAGGAAGCTATTGAGCAGTATAAGTGACTTAATTGTTAAGCACTTGATGAAAGCTATCTTTCACTTTTCCCTTTGGTATAACATAAGCCAACAGGGGAGCATGGAAGTATGAAAATGTTGGAAAATTATTGTATCGAAAGGATAAAGCCATTGCGAGTTTAGACATAGCTTCTATGTCGAACATGTATTAGACGGAGGGAGGGGGAGAGTCAGAGTCGAGGTTTGTTCTCTCTCTATCTTCAAACCATAAAACACTGCAACTAGCCAAAAGCGATTCATTTTAAAGAATCGTGTCCACACTAGTTTCTTCAGTCAATCTAGCACTGCGAAGTATGAACGGTGTTGTTGTGACGGTCTCTGCTTTTGGGTGGAATCCATTGGATCAACTTAGCGAGTCTTGGGGAGCGGGGCAGGTAAAGCGCACAAGATTTTATGCCTCAGGTTTGTGTCATCGTATAGAAAGAATCGGGGGCCATGATTTCATCTCATGAAGTCATCATTAGCTGCCTGGTAGTTGTTATTCCCGAGGAGAACCGAGATGATGGCAGCCAAGCCAAGTGGGCCAACGAAGCGGAGCAAATGACGTTGAAAGGACCGAAGCTGATCAGGACGACTTGTAGATCTTATACCTTGTGAAAAATGGTTAATGACAACGCCTGGTCAGCTGAAGCAAAGAATCGATGATCATTCCATATCTGCATGAAGCTGCACTGCGTCGAAAATCCAGAACATGGATTGTGGGGATCATCTGCATCGCGATGGGCCGCATATTGGGCTAGAGCCATGAGCTGAAAGCAGCGCTCGTACGTTAGACCATCCCTGCCTAGCAGGAGCCTTACGGACGTCATTGCAGTTGCATTCCGCCTTATGCCCAGTATGCCTGTCAGACAAATCCTTCGGGAGGATTGGACCGCCTAACGATGAATGGCACAGCCTCGATATTTCCCCGCCTTTGCTGACCCGACTTGTTGGCTGCTGCCTCGATAGATCTTGCTTTGCTACCGTTCGCCGATATTAGGACTGGAAGTTGTCGGTGCCGTCAACATGCTAGCCAAAGTGTTAAAGTCGTACGAATAGATAGATGCCTATTGCTGAGCATGGTGACGGTTTTTAAGTCAGTATTGGTCTCCAAAGTAGAGAACATAGTCATGGATATGTATGGATAGCAAGACGCCCGGCGCGGGCGAGTGGCGACTGATTTCCATGGCTTCGCCTCAACCAAATCCTACTGTTGGTTGTTGGCTAACGTGCAAAAAGCACATACGTCGATAGGAAAGAAATCCTAGTCGCTGCCTACTTGGCCGCCGTCATCCTGTGTTTTAAAGCAGTTACCTGTCTACAAGTGCTGATATCCTCTTCACGTTAACCCTCGAATCGTCTTGACTTGCGTGACCAAATAGTCGGAAGAGCCACCATTTCGACAATGCTCGATAGGGACAATGATAATTTTCTGGTTCCTCGCCGTTTATATAGGATACTGGGCCTCTAGAAGTCAAGGTGAGTAATGTTGTCTCCTATTAGGAGATTTTCAGTGCCTCTAATTCTCAGCCCCAGCTCTCCCCGGACAATTCAGTTTATTGCAGGACTACGCATGGGTCGAGAGCCATGATATTATCCCAGATGCAGAGAATGCGCGAGTCTCGTCAGGTAGGAGACTTGAGTTGAAATTAAAAGACACCAAACAAAATATCCGACTAGTCTTGGAGCCCAACGATGAACTAACGGCATCGCTCACCTCCGTCACCATTCTCAACCCAAGGGGAGAATCACAGGTACCGAACCCGGACCTTAGTAACCGAGCTTTTAAAGGATCCACGCATCTTTCAGAGGATGGACACTCTGGCTGGACAAGAACTGGATGGGCAAGGGTCATGCAGCCGTATATGAACAGCGACATTTTCCAAGGCGCTTTCCAGGTCGATCGCGACATCTATCACCTTGAGTTGAACCCTTCTCATATTACGAGACGAGACATCATGGATCCAAAAAGAGCCCACTTGGTTGTACGAAAAATCACGGACAGTCCTGCACATACGCACGGTGATGGACTACCCGGAGTAGCACCATGTTGCTCTAGTAACAGCGCGGGTTTGGATGAAAAGCAGCTTCTATCCAAGCGACAGCAATTTGCACAGGACTATGATCCCTGGGATATTGCCAACGATGAGGATGAAACAGAGGGCTGCCCAAGGGAAAGGAAAGTTGCCATGCTTGGCATCGCTACTGACTGCTCCTACACCGCCGAGTTCGACAGCCTGGCCGACGTCCAGTCCAACATCTTTAACCAGATCAACACAGTATCCCAGTTAGATGAAGATACCTTCAACATCGCTCTCAGAGTGATGAACCTCACGATCAGCGACCGACACTGCCCCGTGGAAGCTCCTCACTACGCCCCCTGAAATCTGGGCTGCACTTCGAGAGAGAATGTTGCTGATCGGCTGAGTCTATTCTCTAAATGGAGAGCAAGATTCAACGATGGCATTGACGATATACGGCCCGCTGTTTGGACTCTTCTGACAGCTTGCAACAGCGAATCCACCGTCGGGATGTCGTGGGAAGGCCAAGTCTGCGAGCTTGGCTACGATAAGAATGAAGACGGGAGGATAGTGGCTGCGACTAACATTGTCGTTCGGACTAAATACGAGTGGAAAGTCATGGCCCACGAGATTGCTGACAGCTTCGGCGCTGTACATGATTGTACTAGCAGCATGTGCAAAGAAGATGGATGGGACGGCAACGAGCGATGCTGTCGACTCAGCAGGAAGACGTGCGACGCCGGGGCCCAATATCTCATGAACCCTTCAGCCAAGTCGGACATGAAGGCATTTTCGCCCTGCACGATGATACAGATCTGCTCCAAGATGGGTCAGGGATCCGTTCGCACCGACTGTCTCCTCAGTGAGAGTAATGTTCCGTCCACCTCGAACAAGGCTACACATTGTGGGAATGGGATCCTAGAAGAAGGCGAGGACTGCGATTGTGGCGGCACGTCAGGCTGCAGATCTGTTGAAGACTCCTGCTGCGACCCCAAGACTTGTCGATTTGTCAAAAAAGCCGTGTGCGACCCATTGCACCACGACTGCTGCACAGATCAATGTTAGCCTGCGTCAAGAGGTTTGGTTTGCCGGGGAAGTAAAGGAGCGTGTGATCCCGAGGAATCATGCGATGGAAACTCGACCACTTGCCCACTCGATGTCATACAACCAGACGGGGAAGCCTGTGAGGGGCATCGTATGGCAAATTTGGCATGCGCTTCAGGGGTATGCACCTCTCGAGACCTACAATGTCAGCAACGGTTCCCTGCCGACAACGATACCATGAAGCACTGCGATAGTAACAGCTGCCAACTGAACTGTCGGCCTGTGGAAGAAATCAATGACCATGAGTGCACATCGGAGATGGGGGAGCTGCTCCTGGACGGTACGCCTTGCGGGGATGGACGTCGATGTTTCAACGGCAAGTGCGAGAACCCAAAGTCAGAACGTCAGGGGGGTTCGGTAACATGGTTTACAAAGAAGAGGATCATCATTATTGTTTGCTCAGTTGTTGGAGGATTTCTTGTTTTTGTGGTTATGGCATGCGTCTTCAATCGCATCCGACATCGAAGGAGACGAGCTGCAGTGAAACACGCGAGAATAGCTTCCACGGATGATTCTCATTCAGATACATGTCGACAGTGATTTCTAAGTTGTGGCAGCTTGCACAAGGACCTTATAGCTATTTGACGATTTAAAGATGGTGGCGCATGGTCTAGGAGTTTGGTTTGGCAGTACAATACTAGCTTCTACAGAAGAAACTCAGGAGTTAACAATGGTCTTGTGGAGCAGAGCAATGAAGGACCATGCCTACTAGCAACGTCGGTACAAGGTTAAAACCTTGCTTAGGCTCGGTCGTTTACACCATTGCCCGAGGCTTACAAACCATTCTATTCCCTCCTCTCCAGTGGGATGCGAAGAAGAACTTGGGATACATCCGTCGACGCCCGGGCATTACGATGAAGTTGCAGGGTAAACGACTATCAACTCATCCACGGGTTATTGGTCAGTGCCGAATGAGGATGGTCAATAGCACACCGCTGCCAAATAGATCCGATAGGTGTCGGATCTTATATGGATGCAGGGTTTATCAGTACATTATAATGGTACGACTTATGTGTAGGATTCCGTTGTTCCGTTCGTTGGCCCAAAGTTATTATAGAATAAGGGAACAAATGACTCAAGTAATATGCCGATTGACCGTCGCTGATCGGATCCGACGAGAAGTATCACTTCAATCCCACTTGCGATGGCAGGGTAGCATAAAGACCAGGAATAATCAAGTGATTTAGCTACAAATGTGACAAATAGAATTACGAAGGGAGAAGGACGGAAATTCTAGTCCCATAGATTATGCAAGTGTGAAACAACTCTTCCTTTTCTCCGCATCCAGTTCCCCTTCTGATGCCTTTTTTCCATCTCATGTTTGTAAGCTACTTGGACCAAGTGTCTTTATATCCGACCGCCTTCAGGATTTAAGTCTACGTGGAAGAATTTTGCCCCACTAGTAGTTGCTGAATGAGATGAAAATAATCATTTTCGGTTGAATGGTTGAGAAAGCGGGATGTTTACCCATGAAATGGGTATCACCCCAGTGCTTTGCAAATCAGCAATTATGAGATATAAGAAGGATTTCTGTCCTGGTCAGTACTTGAGAGTCTGCTCAAAACAATACAGCATCATACTTTTGCCTCTTTGAAGACATTGTCCACCTCCCAAAGCTTCTCATCACGATGTTGTACCCTAAAATGGCAAACCTTCTCCTGCTTCTGCTGGCTCTGCCGTTTGGACCAGCTCAGGCTTCACCCACCGCAAAAAACGGCCTTTCCTACCGCAATACTATACCTCGACGAACGATTGCTGGTGTCAAAGTTGTCGATACTCCAATCGTGCGCGACGCCCATGACCTCGCCCTCAAACACAGCAGTGACTTTACCTACAAGCATGTCATGCGAGGTTGGCTATTTGGTGCCCTTGTCATCGAAAACAACGAGGCCCTTCGCAACTCTGTCGATTTGGAGGTGCATGCTGTAGCTGCTCTTCTTCACGACTTGGGCTGGGACCAAACTCCCGGCTCGCCATTTGTGAGCCATGATAAGAGATTCGAAGTGGATGGTGCAACTGCCGCCAGAGAATTCATTAAGAACAACAAACATGGTAAAAAGTGGGATGCGCGAAGAATACAACTTGTTTGGGACTCCATTGCTCTTCATACCCAACCTGACTTCTTCAACTACAAAGAACACGAGGTTTTTGTTACAGGCAACGGAATCTTTTCCGATTTCCAGGGCCCCCTTCTCGGCATCACCAGCGAAGAGTATTCTGCCGTGCTCAAAGAGTTTCCCAGCAATGAAATGAGGGATGGTCTGAACAATACCATCATTTGGCTTTGTCAGTCGAAGCCAGCTACGACATACGGTAGGTTAACATGACATGAAACTAGAGAGTATTTACTGACGAGCTTGCAGACACGTGGATGCAGCCTTGGGGAGACAACTACGTCTCAGGCTACCAGCCTGAAGGAAAGAGACTTTTTGATACCACGTTTTTGAATTTTCCTTAGTGTCAGATGAATAGGTCTGATAGGAAAACTGAGCTCTGCATAGGCCTGGATTCGTACTCTGGTTCCGATCAATCCTAGATAGAGGCTTCAAACCTAGATCGTCGTACCACGGGCTACTGGATTAGCCGGATCCCTAGGAATAAATAGCTGTCTCCCCTCCATACTATACTCAAAGCATTAGAAAGCACAACGTCCACAACGAACTCCATTAGGTCGTATTGTTATGAAAAGTTCAAGAGAGTTACCATGCCAGAAACTTATAGCATCAGTAGATTGCATTACCGTCAGCTATGTAGCAGGCAAGTGAATGAAATGGTTGAAACTTCCTTCGTCTAAAAAGTCTTGTTTTGACCAGAGCTCCGGAAATGGTGTTTATGTTTTTATGGATCTAGTTTTAAAGTCGCCATGTATTCGTATCCATTTCCTTCGTTATTATGGCAGAGTCCGCTTTCAGAGACCTTCTTAATGACATGAAGCACGATACTCAAGCCTCCGGCTTCTTTCCCCATATCAAATAACAGGGCACATAGAGGTGGATGGCCGGGTTCTTAAGGTCGTTCTTCACCTTAGCGATCAGGACCTGGATCTCTTTCTCATCCCATCCGAGCACACGGGAGAAAATGCCAGGCGTATACGAGTCAATAACCTGCTGCTCCTGGATGAGTGCATGCCTGCCGATCTCCTTCAGTGTTGTATCCTTCGCCCAACCGCCCATGGGAAACTAAGCATTGTTATTAAGCATTCGGGTTTTTTCACAGACCTTGCTTGTGTGGGTATACTATGGGACTTGCCTTGCGGATCTCCTGCTTGACATCAACAAATCCAGTGGCCTTCATCTTCTCCAACCACCCGGGCGCTGCGTCGAGGGGCTTTCCGAACTTGACGGCGCCTTCGCAGATGTTCTTCATCCAAAACTGGGCGTCCTTTGCCAAATGGGCCGTGCCGTCATCGGATAGGAAACGAGGATAAACAGCCTGCAACTCGAAGTAGCCGCCGGGGGCAAGATTCTCAAAGGCTTGGCGGAAAAGCTTCTCATCATCGGCGACGCACCCTCCCAGCTCGCGGGCGTGGATATAGTCAAACTTGTTGTGATAGACCCAATCCTGCTCTAAATCATCGACTTCGAATGTACAGTTGGGCGGTGTCCTATTTCTAGTCAGTCTTGAACCAAGTGACAAAACCCAGGAACATCATACCACTTGGGTTGGATAGGGCTCAAGTCGGTGCCGACAACCTCTGCAGAGGGGTGCTGGCTATTCGTCAAGCATCAGTAGCTATTGCACCTTTAAGGGACTTTTAAAGGGGGCCAACTCTGCAAAGTCCATGGCCCAGATGCCAGTGCCTGTGCCTAGGTCAAGGACGCGCTGGATGTTTTTCCCGATAGGGGCGCGATAAAGTTCTCCCCCAAGAAGCAGACTGTAAATGTGGTGTCCTAGGTCCATACGGTCCTGTTCCTCATCGTCATTGGGCTATCAATTCCAGATTAGCAACCGGACAATAATGCAGGTATCCAGGCAAGAATTAGCGGCATCTTACCACTAGATATGCACCCTCCCGGAACGCATGATAGCGACGTCCGTTCTATGCTTTGTGTAAGATTGCTGGCAGCATCATGTTCTGTCATCAACACAAACCTCATACCTAAAATGGTCATTAACCACAGTTCAAAGCACTGGCGGGCTCAATCGGTGGACCTACTTGTAGTTGAATACACTAGAGTTTAGAGACGAGAGGATGCTAGCAGAGGCCTCACTGGGGAATTTGTTATGCACTCGTTCCTCGCAAATATTTCGATATCAGACTCACGAGGCAGCGTAACCGTCATCTTCAACCTCCTAGAAACTCGCGTGAGTGTTGTCGGCCGGGATCACGAAACCTTAAATTGATGGGCCACTAACGTCTTCGACCTGTAAAGGCTCCTGTTCTGCAAGTTCCGGCAACTGCGGGTCAGCCTGCGTCGAGGATGGCTGGGGTTGGGCCTGAGCCGGCGATGCCGGAGTGGCAGTAGTTTCTTCCTGAGCCATGTTTCTGTGAGCAGCGGCGTGCAAAAGAGGCGGAAACAGATGCAAACTTATCACAGATGGTAGCGAACGTCTACTCTTATAGCAGCACCTAACCGCCGAGGACCTGTCACAGCATGTGCGTCCGCTTTGACAACCTTGAAATCACGCCACTTTATGCCCTGGAGCCGAGCGGGGTTGACGTGGGCGAGTGGCACGCATGCTGGAAGACTGGGGGTTCGGAGATATGTGGTTGGTTGACAACCCCTGGTCTGTTGGTTGAAGACTTGTTGGTTGAGGGTTTATCTGTCAAAGTTTAACAAGTACCTCTACTTGAGAAGTAAGGAGAGAGCATTGTCTTTCGATTTAGTCAAATGGGGCCCTACATAACATTTCACTCTTCCGTTCATGCGCGTCGTGGGGGGTCAATGCAGAATATTACATCCTCCATTAATGAATGCCCTGAACTATGAAGCCACTCCCTGCACGTTACAGTCAGCTACTCCGTACTTCTGAATGCGCCACTGGAGCCTTATGAGTTTAGTTTTGCCATGCTTTACCGCCCATTATCTTGAATACAGTGTCTCAGCTGCACCATTAACCCCTCATCTTACGTGTCTTCTTCCTCTATGTACAGGTCATGATGAATTATTGTCAAAGTTGTTCCCAGGCGCTACAGGCAACCCCAAAGCTACCCCATGAGCTGAAGGGAACCGCCAAGGGACGATGGGTTCGATTATGGAGCCGGCCATATCCCGACTTTATGCAAACGGCTACCAGATGCCGCCTATGTTCAGAAATTGACAGCTACCACCGTGATCCAGCAGCGCATAGCGAGATGGAAGCGTTCTTTGGATTGCCGGAAGCTGAGCGTAATCAGGCGCACGTTGTAGCCGAACTATTCGGGACACGGCTGTGCTTTACGACCTTGCACATCACCTTCAACCTCGATTCTCCTAGTCGCGATCGGCAGAACGTAGATGAGGGCAGATCCTCCGACATAGATGAGCCCCAGGACTCAGAGAGTGACATCGATACTCCCGACTTTCGAATACTCTACTACCTTGCAACGGCAGAAGGTGAGAAGCATGCAGTGCTCTGGATTTCTGACACTGATTGAGTAGAAATTCCCATTTCTAATCGCTTGCAGCGTCCTCACCTCTCATGCATGAGATTTTGGATGCAACAGTGCTTGACACAGCATGGCCAATGCAGAGTGGCCAATCCAGAAGGGTGGTTACCCAAACGCCTCCTCGACGTTGGCTTAGACTTCTCGAGCTCGACGATCCGATTGTTGGGCTCCGAAGATGTCTCGGCTGGGTCGTCTTATACAACACTAAGCCATCGGTGGAACACCGCGCAGATGCCGAGACTCACCAGCAATCACCCTGTGGATTTCGACATTAACTCCCTCCCCTATACATTCCAAGAAGCCATTGAGATTACTCGTGAGTTAGGTCTAAGATACCTATGGATCGATTCTCTATGTATCAACCAAAACGATCCAGATGACTGGGAAGCCCAGAGTGCACAGATGTCAATGGTTTACGAGAACTCGATCTGCAACTTTGCCGCGACCGGAGCCGTCGTGAGCGGCAAGGGCCTTCAGTCTTCGGTAGAGTGGCTGGCTCGTGACGGTAACGTCATCAAGTTCGACATTGAATGCTCTTGGAATTCGACCGAAGCTTCATCAAGTCGATCTCACTGCCTGATTCGAGACCCAGGGCCCCTCGACTTGTGGAAGGCTGTGGATCGGAGCGAAATCAACAAACGTGGATGGGTATTACAAGAGAGACTCTTGTCGCCCCGTACAGTCCATTTCGCAACCGAAACATTGTTTTGGGAATGTTGAGAATCTTATTCCCTGGCTTTCATTTCCAGTCATAGGTTGTACGACCTCGAACTATATGTCATGAGCAAGTTCTACAACCAAAAGGCATGGGTGGAACGCACTCGGCAGGCAATATCCCGTTTCATGGAAGGGCGTGGGAGCCTATCGGAAGCTTACGGCACCTGGGACAAGATACGAAGGGCTTACACCTCATCGTCGTTGACATACCCAAGCGATAAACTAGTCGCCCTGTCCAGTGTCGCTTCTATGCTTGAACGCTTCCTCTCAGACGAATACCTTGCTGGCATCTGGAGAAAAACAGCCGTCTATGATCTACTTTGGTATGTAAGCGAACCCAGAAGGCGATCGAGCCATGGAACACCGTCCTGGTCATGGGCGTCGATGGAAGACGGACTAATCTTGTGGGACGATCGCACTATGCCTCGCTACCCTCACGACACACACCAACTCGCAACGGTTATCAGAGCCGAGACTACACCCCATAGCCCGCATAACCCCACAGGGCGAGTTATTTCAGGGCGCATAGAATTGCAATGCTTTGCGTTGGTATATGACGCAGCGGTTAAAGGGTTCTCAGAGGAGTTTCTCTACGAGATTCACGAAAATGAAGGGGAAGGGTTTGCCCCGGCGGGGTTGCCGCTCATAGACACTGTGATTGACGAAGGTGACGACCAAGTCACAGATGAGCAGCTCCTCTGTCTGCTCTTGGTGCTCGATAACCGCATGGTGGCAAACAATCAGTTCACGCTCCATGGACTAATTGTGGCTCAACAAGCCGATGGCTTTTGTAGAAGGATTGGATATTTTCGTTGTTGGTTGGCACCAGAACGTCTCTCTGATCTGTATTGGTACTTGGATCGTGTTGGGCCAGCGAGTGGAAATAGTAGAGGTAACTTTTACGGCCTTGTTACATTAATTTAGTTTATGAAGTACGCTCTAGTTTCCCCATAGTGTAGCCTATCTGAGTCGTCCTCCTACTCACAGGTAGATAAACGCCCTAAGTGGCTCGTGAGAAGGCCTCAGTGTTGTTGGAAGAGTACAGGAATCAAACTGGAACATCGAGATGCTGTGTCTCTTGCCGACTCCTTGATTTGAGTCTGGCCCTAGATCCAGGTAACAACTAGCTTTGGGATCGATACCATGACACATTTCCGACAAAATTAATAGCGGAATGCTCCTACTTCCTGCCTTGCTCACACAGCCAGAATAAATGACTTGTTCATAGGACTGGGATAGCATTCGGCCATATTTGGGTTGAGTTTTTGCTCTCTTCTTCGCAGTGACAAAATCTACCTTACAGGCCAGACCACCAGGTTGGATCTGGAACTTCAAACTAACCCTTCAGCTGTATGTTTGAGCTGGAATCTCCCACCAAGACATTATATGTTCCCGCCTCCTCCACCCATTTATGCCTCGTCTCGTCCCAGATGCTCGCGGCATACTTCCTCTCGATAGAGATCTTGGCAACTACTGTTTCACCAGCTTTGACAAAGACCTTTGAGAACCCCTTGAGCTCCTTCACTAGACGCTTGATCGACGAGGATCGAGCGGTAATGTATACCTGGACCACTTGGGCGCCATCGACCGGGCCAATGTTCTTCACGCCAGCCTCAACAAGGAGAAGCTCGCGCCCATCCCTTTTATCTTGCTGGATGGAAAGGTACTGCGCACAGAGTTACTGCAACTGCTCTTTTCAACACGTCCTACTCTCTTGGTTCCATTGTTGCCGCGTGGGTGACATTCGGTACCTTTCGAATCGCTTCAACCGCCTCCTGGCGTATCCCTTCTGCAATCCAGGGCTTGCCTTCAGTCATTCAGCTTCTCGGCCTATGGTTCGTTCCCGAAAGCCCACGTTGCCTCATCTCCAAGGACAGAGACGACGAAGCCCTTGACATCCTCGCGAAATATCATGCCAAAGGTAACAAGGAGGATGCCCTTGTGCAATTTGAGTACAGTGAAATCACCAATGCGCTCGCATACGAGAGAAGCATCGATCGCCACAACTGGATCCAGAACTACCTCGAATTCGTCCGTACAAAGGGCAACCAGAAGCGTCTCTTTATCCTTCTTTGGTGCGCCTGTATCAGCCAGATGTCCGGAAACGCGTTCATCTCGTACTATCTTGCACCGGTTCTGACGTCCGTTGGTCTCACTACCAGTCTCGAACAGACTCCTATCAACGCGACACAGCAGGTCCTTTCGTGGTTTTCTGCTCTCTACTTTGCAACCCTTCCTCAGAAGCTCGGTCGTCGCACACTTTTCCTCTCCTCCCTCGCGGCCATCTTTGTTTGCCTTGTCAGCATCACAGCTGGTAGCGCCGTCTTTGCCAACAACCCGAACAACAAGGTGGCTGGTGGAGCAGTGGTTGCATTCCTTTATCTATTCTCGCCCTCGTGTAACCTTGGTCTTAACGGAAACTTAGGTCTATACATCACTGAGATTCTTCCGTTCAACCTTCGCATGAGAGGCTAAGCACTCTACCAGTTGTTCGCCACGTGCGTGCTTCACCCTACCCTCGACGTATGCTATCCCTATCAGACTGGACGATATCGCTTGGAAGTTGTACACTGTTTTCATTCCATGGGTTCTGATTGAGTGGCTCGTTGTTTACTTCGTCTGCCCCGAGACCAAGGGTCCTTCGTTGGAGGAAATTGCTATTCTTTTCGATGGAGCTGATGCCAACGCGTCGACTCTTAGCAAGGCGGTGGACATTGAGCGTGCTGAGGTTGAGCACAAGAACTAGGGCATTGACAAGCAAGGCAGAAGTTCAGAGTCTAGGTACCATTGTTTTCTGGCAAGGCCGGGGTCATAGGCGCACTTCAGGCTGGCTTCTCAATCAGCATGTTTCGCGTCTTTGTAGTCTTTGCATGGAATGAAGGAGAGGATCAATGCTTATGCACCAAGTCGAGGGGAGTGTCCTCACAGTATATATGGAAAATGTTCCACGTACTTCTATCTCCGAATGAAGAACACATGACCACTTAAGTGATGCGAAAGCTTCTATTGCCCTTCAGCCTTAGGTTCACGATGCCTATTGACGCCTCCTCTTCGTTGCCAAGATTCCTTGCTTCTCGCCCTGCGCTTCGACTTGAGAATAATAACTTATGTCTTATTACTAAAAGCATTTTAAAATGTAATATGCAAGTATTCTATAAACCTCTCCATGCTTTTCTGTATCCAGGTCCTTTAGCAAGTCAAGCTGAACTTCAACTTGCGGTTCGAGTCAGCAATACCAAAGTGCTTCTCAACCTCGGGGCTCGCCTTGGGCGAATCGAAGGCAGTGAACCAGAAGGCGCTGGCGCTGGTCTGCTTCCAGAGCCAGCAACCAACGTTGTTGTAGTAGGTCTGCAGAGCAGAGGGTGGTGCAGCGGCACCCTTGTAGTTGGCACCAGCAGTGGGCCAGCCAGTCTCACCCACCCAGACCTCGGTCTTGGGATGGACCTGGTTGACGCGGCGCTTGACGTCCCAGTACGAGTTCTGGAAGGTCTTGAGGCGGAGGGCGTCCTTGATGTTAACTCCCTGCCAGTAGGGAAATCCGTTGGTGATAACGATATCCGAAGCTTTGGTGACAACGTCATTGGCGCCGTCAACCCAAGCAGTCCAGGTATCAGTGTGGCCAACCTGTATTTTCAGTCAGATAAGAATACCAATATACGATGCATGATATGACGTACCCTTAGGTTCTTGTTGAACTGTCTGACCATGCCACGGACGTCGTAGATCTGTTGGGCAAGCTTCTGGGGGGTAATGTCCTTGCGGTAGAGATCCTCAGAGCCGACACTGATGGCAGCAATCCAGTCAGTGCCGTGAGCCTTGATGGCGCTGAGAAGAGCAGCCTTCTCTCGTCCAAAGTGGGCATCGTCAGTGGCCCAGACGCCGACAAGGATCTTGATGCCAGTAGCCTTGGCAGCGGGAACAGCCTTGCCAAGAGCTGAGGCGTGACTTTGTTAGTGATGGAGAAAAAAGCAGGAATAAAGGGAAACTCCTGACTGTTGCAATCACTGCAGGCGTAAAGCCGAACAGCGTTGAAGCCCTTGTTCCATCCCTTAATGGTCTGAAAGTCCTTCTTCCAATCCGCCGTGTACTTGCAGGCACCATCAGGTCGGTTGGCTCCAAGACTGAAGCCCTTGTAGGTGAGTGCCGAGGCCTGCGCGGTGAGGAGCAGCAGGCCCGCCGCGATTTTACCCAAAGACCCAAAAAGCTTCATGTTGTTGGTTCGTCCGTCTCGAATTTGTCGATTTGAGATGGTGGAGATGCCAAGATGGGAAGAGTTTTGGAGGACGCAGTTTTTTTATAGAACTGGGAAATTAGGAGGCCCCCTTTTTCTCGCATGCCTGTTCGGTTCTAGAACGTATCCGCATGAGCCCGTGACACTAACGAAAAAACCACCCCACTGAGGCATCTATTAATAGAGAGGCGATCATCGCAATTGCTCGTATTGAACGATGGTTTGGAAAAACATTCCTCTGCTGCAGGTCAAGAGCTGAACAAGGCCAATTCTGTTAGAGGGTATGACCTCATATCGTACCTTGAGCTTATGCCGAATTAACTTTTGTTGATTGACTTGACGGGTGTCCAACATCTCTTTCGTTAGTGCCTGTTAGTGCTTTTCGGGACCAAGGGCACGCGAGAAGGAAATTTTCAGTGCTGACGCGTTCGACAAGTAAAAGTTGCTCGGGCTTCTTCCAGTATCGTAGAGAAGAATGGTAATGCTCCGCCCTGCGACTCGCTTTATGGATATGCAGCTGTTGTTGATTTATTCCTAGCTCACTCTGGAGTATCAATGGCCAAGACACCGATGCCGGTGATGATGCCGCCGAGTCCCAGCAAGAGTGTGACGTCACGCGGTTGACGATCACGACGGGGCCAGCGGAATACAGCTTGAGCAAATCATTGAGAACTGATTGCTTGAATGTTGACGTCAAAAAAAACGCTCGACAAGAAACAAGTCCGAGAATCTTGTCACCTGTACGTACGTGCATAAACGTGCATAAACGAGAAAACATCACCAGACTTGTTAAGAACTTGCCATGTGCTCACGTGAATGAGAACGGCCCACGGATAAAGGCTTTGGCCGACACAATCGCTGCTGAAGGCTGCAGAGACACATTTGAATTGAGCTAGGCATAAAATCTCAATAAAATGTCACGCATGTCAAATCTGCAAGCAAGATTACCCCAGTTTTAGATCCCGACGGCCTCCCTTTCTCCGGGACCGGCAAAGCAACCCGGAATCCGCTCCCGCGTCCACCGCGGTAAGAGTGGGGCTAATTTCGATCAAGATCACGAAGTGCTACCCTAGAGTTCCGAAAGGAGAGAAAAGGGACAGATCATGACGGACCAGGCAAATGAAAATTATAAAAACTTCTTACAATTATATATAAGTAAGACAAAATACTTTGAAGAGCTTGAATGAATTACTTGAAATGATGTTGTTGAGTCCTGGGGTCTACATTTGCCACTTGAATTCTGTGTAGCTTTCTTTCCGAGCATCCCGGCATGACCGACGGAACTTGACGGGAGCTTTAAAATCATCGGACACAAAAAGAAAGAAAAGTCTCAGGCACTTGTTCTTAGATGTATTCAATGCATTAAGACACGATACCCTGATAAACATCCCCTCAGCCAAGTACTCGAGGGAGACATGGGAGAGTGCAATCAGATGAAGAGACACGAGACACGTGACCACGCATCACAACTTTCCCGTCTTTGACCGGCCTAACCTCGGTTCAGCAATGCAACATTCCACATCGCGCAGTCCCCCCATCAACCCGCATTAGCGCGCGTTAAATAAACAGAACGCGTTGCACAGTTGCAATAACTCAAATCAATGTTTAAATGACTTGCTTTTCTACAAGTGATTGAAATGAATTGTTTCAATTGACGAATGAGAGACCCCTATTACGGGTCAATAATTGACCAATCGGGTCCAAGCGGACAAGTTAATCCGATGTTCCTGACCTATCAAATCGTGCTTCTGCCCCACCGCCCGTGATCACCCGGACGCGGTCACTTGTTCTCATTTCCGGGCCCTCAACCTCGAGAAGCGAATCTTCAAGGGCGTAAACACGAACTGAGCCCCTTGACCGCTCAAACACGGCACTCCGCGTCTCTCTCCTTGGTTACCGGGGAGAGACTCCATCCAAACTCTCTAGACTATCGACACACGCCAGGCAGGGCCAAGGAAATGGCTCAGCGAGGCGGTGAAGGTGTCGCGACGGCCGATCCGGTTGCCCGTGACGTGTCGGATTGGGAGATTTTCTCAGACGATTCTTCTGATAGCGATACTTCTGAAAACACTGTTGATTGCCTTTCACCTACCGTCCCGGCCGCACAGGCCGGCCCGACCGACCGCGGGTGCAGACCCCCTTGATCCTGGCCGCACAGGAGAAGTACGTCCTGGCAGCGACGAACGCCGGCCCACCTGGTGGCGACGCTTCACAAAAGAGCACGTTGGGCAAAAACCAGAGCCAAAACTAGATGAGGTAAAGCCTCGTAAATGGAGGCCTACCCGTCATGAGCCCAGGGAGGAGACAAGAGAGGAACGAGATGCGCGAAGGGCCGAGCGGCGCCGACGCGAACACCATGATGATCCCAGGCGTTCAGATAGGGAAGATCGCCAAAGCCGACACAAGCGACATCGACGACGTGAAGGTGAAGACGAGGATCGAGAAGCCAGAAGGGCAGCAAGACGACTTGCCCGACGGCTTGAGGAAGAGGAACGACAAGCAGAGGAAGAACGCAGAGCTCGGAGAGAACGTCGGAGTATGCAAAAAGACCGAAAAACAAGGCACCGCGACTCTGACCACTCAGACAAAGACAAAGAACGACGCCGCACCCGAGGGGAAAGTGAGAGACGGCATCGAGGGGAAGGTGAGAGACGGGAGGGTGAGAGGAGGGAGAGACGGGAGAGGCGGGACAGTGATGTACGGCACCGAGGGGAGAGTGAAAGACGGCATCACAGGAGCAGCAGAGAGCCCTCACGAGCTTCACGAAGGCATTCCCGTGTGTACTCTGAGGATGAGAGAAGACTAGCAGAGGAGCGGGAGGCTCGGAGAGCATCACGGAGATCTTCTCGTGTGTATCTCTCTGAAGACGAAAGAAGGCATGCAGAGGAGCGAGAAGCTCGGAGAGCGTCACGTCGGAGTCTACACAAGGAGCGAAGAGGTACTCCTGCTCCTGCAAAAGACTCTGTTCCTCCTCCAAAGAGCCCTGCTCCGGTCAAGAGCCCCTTTCCCAGAAAGAGTCCTCCAATCCCTTCAAAGAGTCCTCCTATTCCTGTCAAGAGTCCTGTCCCCCCAAAGACTCCTGTTCCGTTGAAGAGTCCCGCCCCGGTGAAGAGCCCCCCTCCGGTAAAGATTCCCCCGCCGGTAAAGAGTCCTGCTCCTGTGAAGAGTCCTGTTGCCGTAAAGAACAGTGATTCGAAGCGTGCAGACAAGGATAAGCGTGCAGACAAGGAGAATCGCCAGAGCGCACATCAAATTCAACTAGAAGAGGAGGCTAAGAAGTTGAAAGAGGAGAAGAAGCAACGAGAGAAAGAGGCTGCACGAGCGGCACAGAAGGCTCAGCAGGCCAAGGAAGAGAAGAAGAAACCAAACAAGCTGATGGAAGCCCTGCGAGGTGCACGAAAGACCCCTAAACCAGCCGAGAAGCAGGATAAGAAGGAGGAGCGTGGCCGTTCACGCAAGGAGAAAGACAATGCCACCGCTACCGCCAACCAGCCAGACGCAGCCCCCCCTACTCACACCCTCCCACCAATGCTGAGACAGCAGAGACTGGCACCAACCCTCGGAACGCATAGACTTGCACCGACACTCGGCCAGAGACTTCCCCCAACGCCAGAGAATGACAGAATCCACCACCACAGACGAAGGTGTCGACTAGAACAGTAACAACGAACTGTCTGACTTTTTGACTTTTTTGCTATGGAGTTGGGGAGTTGGGAGACAAACAGAACCAATATGCCGGAACATAATCGCACTGTTTAGTATTTTAGTTGGCTTGACCTAGCTCGATGGGCCTTGATGGCCTGACACATCACATCTCCACTATACCAGCACGTTAATATACTCGTCACTCATGACTATACCAAATTTGGTTGCCAACTGAGGCCACTGACAAAGGCGGTGTGAACCAGAAGATGATAGTGATGTATTTTGATCTTGTTGTTAGTGTGATATTGAGTAGGTATATAACTTTATACCTCTAGAGTTAACTACTTGAAATACTCTTAAACTTATTCACCACTACGCTCACATCTACTCCGTCTCTTCTAGTATTGTTTGCCATCCACTTCCCTTCTTCATGGAGCGCTTGAGCAATAGCCTTACGTGTCGAACTGTGCACCGCCGTCCGTAAACTCTTGCTGATGCCGGCGCTGGGATAAGCCAACACCCCGAACATGCCAGCGCCGCTCTTGGTCACCAGATTCATGGCGCCTTTCCCAATACCCTTGACAGCTCCCAATGCACCCTCTTTCTTGGCTCCCCTGTACGGCTCCATGACAACGTCACTGATGCCGTCGATAAAACCCCAGGCAAGAGTCTTGCCCCCCACTACCATTCCGCTCTTTGCATCTGTCACAGGACCGTGGTCACGGACATCGCTGCCATAGAGGTGTGGTACGGTTCTCATACCCTCAGTAAGAGCCATGGGAATATCTACCACCATGCCCTTCAGGGCTGTGGATCCGACTCTTCCAAAGCTCTTGGCCGATGCCCCTGCCATTCTACCAGCTAGCGAGCCTGAGTGTTCAGTGTTTGGCTGAGATGAGTCAGCCGAGGACTGTTCTGATGGGCCAGCTTTCTCATCTTCAATAGATGGAACTCCGGATCCGGGCCTTGAAGAACGTCGCTTGTGCTCGTCTCTGTACTCTTCAACTGGCTTGGTGACGATGCCCGCGATCGAACCGGCCATGCCGGTTGCTGTCCCCATGACCGCCGAGGCACCCCCAGAGATGGGATCCCACCGGGTAGTTTCGATCAAGATGGGATTGGTTTGATGTCTGATGATCAAGTTAGCATGGTGAACCATTCAGCCCATCAAATACTAGATACTAACAGTTTCAAGTGCTTTGAATCGATCAACTTGTTCGACAAGAGAATATCTGCTGCGACATTGGAAAGCTTGATGGAGTGTTTCGTGGTGCTATACAGCCAGACAGCCGGCTCACTTGGAACCAGGTCGCACGGAATAGTCTCTAGAGGCAAGTGTCTGTGAAATGACTGCACAGCAGTACGCACGCCCATCTCGGACGCCATCTTGGAGGCGATGGATGCGGCTGCAGCTGAAGCCTCCGGCGAGAGACAGTACGTAATGGCTTCAGAAAGATTTTCTACTGTTAGTTCTGCATGTGGTATCGGATTGGGGCCCGCTCCTGCGTTGGCAACCATCTGGCCCCAGAAAGGTTGGCTGTGAGTGATAGATTAGCTTTGTTTCCCGCGGCTGATAGGACTGCTGCTAAATAGCAACTCACTCTCCGAAAAAGGGAACAATGGTGGTGGGCTTTCCGTTCCTCAGTCCACAGGCCGTTGTTCCCGCACCTCCATGGTGAACTACCGCGGCAACGTGCTGGAAGAGCCACTCGTGGGGGCAATCCCCTATCCAGTAGACATTCTCACTCTCTGAGCCTCCGAGGTTAGACCAGCCCTTTGAAATGATGGCGCGGGCATTGGAAACGCGGACGGCCTCGAGTATGACGTTGATCATTTCTTCTGGGTTGTCTAGCACGATGCTTCCGAACCCAATGTAGACTGGTGGCGGCCCGGCCGCAAGGAATCGGACAAGATCATCTGGTGGAGAATATTGAGGAGCATCTCGAAAGAAGAATCCACAGACGTCTGCATGCTGGTTGTCAGTGGTATTCAGGGGCATGGGATTTTTGCGTGAGGTTGCCATACCGATATGTGAAGCCCAGTCAGACGGCTTTGGCACCAGCGCTGGCGACCAGCAGTATGTAAAAGGGATTTTCAACGTTTGCGCGAGCATGGGAGCGTCGAACATATCCACCTCTTCCAGATCTATCGACTTTCGCCACTTGTTGATAAGATCACCCAGTCTTGTGTCAAAAGCGTCAGCACATGCTTAATTAGAAGAAAAGGAGCGGGCTTACCCTTGCCAGGTTAACCATTCCACCACACTGTAGGAGATGTAATTTTCAAGTCGAGGATCGCTGCCGGCGTTCTTTAGATTGGCGAGAGGATGTGGGAAAGCCCTGGTACTGCTCCAAGGCATCGTGAACATCAAATGAACTGGTATGCCGAGAGCCTGCGCACAGTGAATATGCGCAAAACTCGGGGGATTAGCGATGATGGCATTAGCCACAAAGGGCAGACCAGTTGAGGGATCAGGTCTCAAGCAGGAATGCCAAAACTTTTCGAGCATTTCTTGGACCATGATGCGCTTCTTCTGGATTTCACCGGCCTTGAGACTTTTCATGCTAGGAATAAGGCCCGGGTTTTTAACCATATAGGCCATCAGCTCGGCTGGGTCGCCACCGATGGGATAAAACTCAAGGCCCGAGTCTCGCACAAAGTTGGCGAATGTGTCATGAGTTGCTAGCCGGACGCGGTGGCCGTGTCGTTGAAGCTCATTACCAAGAGCGATGAAGGGCTGCACATCTCCTCGACTCCCCACAACTTGAATGACAATGTTCAATTTGGTGGCCCATTTTTGAATCTTTGACTGCACTTCAGAGTATTCTGGCAGTGAAGTCTCTGGTTTATCATGCTTTTCAGAGGGAACGTGGTAGAGGCGGGTGAGTCTGCGAACTAGCTTTGAATCGAAATCGACGTCGACTCGGGCATCGTCTTCGAGGCCAGTGAGTTGAGAACCAGATAGAAAGGTAGGAGGTGGAGAATACCTCGAGTTTTGACGTCGCTGCTGTCTAAGTTGCTGAATGTGAAAGACGAGGCTGGTGATATAGGTTCACTGGGCGTTTCTGCGGCGTTTGCTAGATTACTTGTGCCGACTGCTCTCCTTGGGATAGAATAAGGTGGCGCCGGGCTGAGATGTGGAGTCTCATCACCAGCGAGCTCATATCGGATAGTGTCTCGTTTCTTGTCGGCCATTGTTGTCAATATTAGTTACTGTATGTTAAGCTGATGCGATGAAGGGGATATTAAAGAGGGAGAGCAAGTAAGGGCACTGACCCTGGCCTGGTAGAAGCCGAGTACGTACATGTACGTGCTGAGTGGTGGAGTCAACAGTAGCTGTAAATTGACCAACTCGTACCTGGTCTCGTACCTCGTTCATGAACTGACGCCACCAAGGGGCTTGGCTAGTATGGCCGAGAAATAGATGTGCCGAAGCAAACTAACCGGGGCTGAGAATTACCATTCATTACTCGTGCGACACAGTACTTGGGTTATTCGTTACTGCCTACAACTGATTTTGGCCATGCCATCCACCGACCCCAGTATTCTCCCAACAGCTCATCAGCCACATCCACCATGTTGCGCCCCCAGCCATCCATGAACCAGTACTCGTTTAAACCATGAAATAATACACCGAGGTATGCAAAAATTAGCAAGGCAGGTGGCTGACGCTGCTGGAGCAGCTCAAAATACTCGTCTGGACTAGAGTACAGCCAGATAAATGGCCCAGACCAGGACTGATTATATCCCCATTCCGCCAAAACTTGTGGACTCAATGACTTGAACTGCTTCACGTAGGCATTGCATTTACGGAGATGGTATAATGCGTTGTCGTAGACTTCTGCGTCGTGGCTCTGAGTCCATACCTCCTGAATACTGCGAAAGTGACCGTCTTCTGCGAATGGCTTGTCGTCTGGATCCAGCTCACCCCAGTTACCGAGCCTAAGAAGTGGACTTAGAGGTCCAAGCTGCACTCGCTCATATACCGGCTTCAAGACGGCCCCGACACCGCGGATCATGGGGATCCACTCGGCTCCGAGGATCCGGGACTTGCGGCCGGTGGTAGGGCCATCGTAGAGCGGTCCGAACATGCCAAAGACGTGGAGAATATTCATCGACGTGCATACGAATAAAGCATCGCTGTTGTCGTCGGTTATATGGACTATGTTCTCCTGAAACCCTTGCAAGGCCATGTTATGATGGTGGGCGGCGATCAAGAGTAGCCGTTCTCTCTCGGCACATTGCCTATATGCGAGATGCAAGGCTGCAAGACCAAGGAGGCCATGCATAACAAAAGCATGCCTGAATGCGATCTGCGGGAAGATCTTTTGCCAATACTCGTCTCCTCCAGAAGACTTGACAATGTCGAGGCTTGTCGACAGGGTGTAATGGTGTAACAATGCCAGATCATCAAGGACAAAGGTCGGTGATGATGGAAAGGGTGTCTGATCTCTCTCGGCGAGGCGGGGCACCGAAAGAGAAGATGTCAATGATGCCTCGCTATCCAAAGACCGGGCAGTAGGGTGGTCGGTAGCCGATGTGGGACAGGGGGCAGCTTGCTGTGCAGACGGGTAGACGCATGGATGGTCATGTCGAACACATGCCGCGCAAGTCGGTCTCTCTTCACCACACTGCAGCATGAATTAGATCGTGTAACTAACTAATCGAAGTAAGATGTGGCAAAGCGACACGCACCTTGATTCGTCGCCTGCGACACTCGAAGCATCCTGTTCTCGATTTCCTGTGTGGTCTTCGCTTGCCTGTCGTCGGCTGCTGTGTCGTTTCCATCGCCAATGAGACCAGTCTTCACAAAAAGAGGGTGAGAACGATGGGAAAGAGCGAAAAGCTGAGTGGGAACCGAGTCTACAAGAGGGAACGAAATAAGAGAAACGAGCGAGACAAGAAGAACGAGATACGAGGGGAACGAAGAACGAGGACATCAACGCACCAATCGTTGTCTAGAATGGGCAGTTATGTAATGTAAAGAGTGGGTAGGGCCGAGCTAAGTTTGCATTGTGGCTTGATTAGCTCCATCAATCCTCGTCATCATGTAGCATCCCGGTCCCTTGTAGTCCCCTGCATATTAAGGGTCCTCGTGGTTTTGGAATGCGTGTTACGGAGGAGACGAGACGCCAGCAGAAAAGCTTATCATACCATAAGGGTAGTCTATTTTGGGCTTCATAAAGATGATACTCATGGTCTATAAAAGCTTGCTTGAAGCTTACAAGAGGAACCGGGCTTCCTCTATTCAGTGGAGCACCATTGTTGATGTTCATGGTAATTCTCTTGGATAAGAAGGGCGTCATGCGTGGTAATGAGGAGCATGGCTGTAAGAAAGTTGTGTAGTTAAATGCTCTGGACTAAGAAAGAGTCTCACGCATAGTCTTAGTTCTGATGGAGTGGTCTACCCAAGTCTGCCCAAACGCAATGTTCGTTATCTTCAGTTTGGTCTCTGGAACTTGACACAGGTACTGGGCTCTGGTATGGGTGTTTCGGGTAGGTTATGGTTCCCGTTTATCTGCCTTGTCATTTCTAGTTGTCATAGATCGGCTCTCTTTGGAAGAATTTCCAGCCACGATCATCGTCATGTTGTTGGCAATTACTGTGTAGAGACGGCATTGGCCGCAAACACATAACGAATGTGAAGGTGAACACATATTGAAACCTCTCGACACATAAAACTTTATCCCTTTTGTGTTGAACATAAAAGGAGGGGAGTGCTATCGTAGATGTGATGGAGCATGGCCTTGAAAGCAAGATTCTGATAAACCATTCTATACGCTAGGAAAGACTGCTCTTTGACACCCGCGATTCGTCATAAAACCATCCTTCTACTCTATCTCTATTCCCAGACTCCAGCAAACAGCACTGAATATTCTACAAGATCATGCTTGAAACTTCAAAAGTGAATCCGCATTACGCTTCCTCAGTCAAGCGGTGGTGACCCTCCACCGAGTCCATCTTGTAACCATAGGAATTGCCCATGTTCCCGAGAATTGCCGTAATCTCAGCTGGGTGAATCAGGTTGAACAAGACCATGACAAGAAACATGAGGGCAGCGTCAAAAATGTACAGATACGCCTCATGCCTCAACAGGTATCCGTTGAAGCCCTGCAGATATTCGACAGCCCTGAAGACGGATCGAACCATGATCAGCATACTGCCGACATACAACACCTTCATGTGCTTCTTCCAAGGAACCACATGAGAACGACCTGTCGGCGCCTGTCGCATAGATCGGTCAAAGGACACAGCGATGATGATGAAAACACCAAAGCAGATGAGCTGGACGAAGAGGCCGACAATAATGACCTTGGCGCCGTCCTGCAAGGCTTCTAGTGAGCCGGCAGCTTGATATCCTCCACCTAGTCTCTATCAGCACGTTGCTCAATGTCACAGAAATTCTGTAGACATTGGGAAATACTCACCACCGGCCTGAAGAAAGAAAGACAGCACGTCTCCCGTGACAAAGATCTTAGTCATCCACTTCTTTTGAATCAAAACATGTCCCTCGCCCTCGGTCATGATGACAATCCTGCCAAGCTCCATGTAAATGCTTGCAGCGAAAAGAGCAGGTGCCACGAGTAAGAGAATTGCCTGGATGATGTATGGACCAAGAGTCCAGTTGGGACTCTCGTCGCCTGATTTGGCTCGAGCTGCGTATCCGATAACTTCAACTACAAGACAATATTTGTTAATTTCTTCCAAGCTTTCCGATGAAGCACATGGATTGCTTACGAATGCCTCCTATGGCTAGTGGAATCATGAACCAGCATCTTGCACGGAACAATTGCCAGAAGTGAAACACTGAAGTGGCGAGAAACAGCAGGGCAAAGACGACACCACCAGCAACTGTCGGATCGTAGTGATAGAGAGAGAATGTGGCCCCAGAGTCAGCAGCTGGATCAGCTCTATTGAAAAGAGACATGGTGGTTGATATCGTCTAGGTGGCAGTGGTTTAGAGACAAGGAACGGATAACGCAGTTGTGCGACAGAAAGCAACGTTCTGGTGAAGGTTTAGAGAATGAAAAGAATAGCTAATCAAAAGAGCAGAAAGAAATAAATGAAGGTCTATAAGCTAATAAAGCCAAAGAAATAAGATGAAAAAGACGACCGGGGTGTTGAATGAGAGAATGGAGTGGTTGAGTGAGAAATGCTAAGCCAAGGAAAGGACCACGGTAGCTATATACAATGCCGTGCCCCCTTCAAAAACGCCTTGCGGACCGAACCACCTGAATCAGCCTCAATGTTATTATGGAATTGTTAGAGATTTCGCTGTTCGTTACCGCGCGATTCAACGAAACTGGTCGGTGAGTCGTGCATACCTCGTTCTTCGTTTAGTTGTTGATAAGCCACTCGCAAACTCGGACGCTCCGACAGTGGTGGGACTCTCGTTCAGCTCGTATTTCGTTCTGGGTCCGAGGCTTCAGCATCAATCATCTCGCTTTGCCCGCATGAGCCAACGGGTAACAAAAAAGTCTTGGCCCACCACGAGTTGGCTTGTGTTCTGGGCCTGTCGTGTTGTTAAACACCAGTATTTAGTCTTTGCACTCGACGAATTTTCGCTTGGTAGTCCATTCTTTCGCATCCACGACCCCTTTTACTTCTTGAACTCGATCTTGGTTACCTTCGCCACACTTGATCTCACCGTCTTATTCCCGCCCTTCGACACACCCACCGGTTCACGACATGGCAGACGGAACGGATCCGGGTGCTGCCTTTGACTTTAAACTCTATCGATACACTCCTTCACTTCCTGCAGCTATCGTCAGCGTTGCTGTCTTTGCTATTCTCACGGTTCTTCATACCTGGAGGCTGCTCAGAGCCCGGGCATTATACTTCACTGCGTTCACAATTGGTGGAGTTTGTAAGTGAACCAATCTAGATAGATTGATGGGAAATACTGACATTGTTTTCAAGTTCAAACCATCGGTTATTGCGGCCGAATATGGAGTCATTATGATACCCTCTCGATTGGCGGGTTCGTCATTCAAGCCATCCTTATCCTCGTCGCTCCCGCCCTCTACGCCGCCTCGATCTATATGATTCTGGGTCGCTTGATTCGCACCCTCAGGGCTGAACATCTGTCTTTGATCCCGGTCAACTGGGTTACACGGATTTTTGTCACCGGCGATGTCATTGCCTTTTCGCTCCAGGCAGGAGGTGGAGGTATCCAATCTGGCGGGACGCTCGACCTCTACAAGATTGGTGAAAATATCATCATCGCCGGTCTTTTCTGTCAAATTTGCATCTTTGGATTCTTCATCGTCACAGCCATGCTTTTCCATCGCCGAATTACACTTGCACCGACTCGTGTAGCGGAGAGAGGTGATGTCCCTTGGAAGCGATATCTCTGGGTTCTCTACATCACCAGTCTCATCATCCTGATTCGAAGTGTTTTCCGCGTGGTTGAGTACTTGCAGGGAAATAAGGGATATTTGATTACCCACGAGATCTTTCTCTACATCTTCGACACTATTCTTATGGCTGTTGTTATGGCGATTTTCCTGATCTGGTATGTCGAACATCTCAGCCCCAAAGACAAGAGCAGTCGGCGAAGCTCCGATGAGAGTGACGGCGATGTTGGCCTGGAGGCACTGGCTCCCAGCAGAATATAGACAAGTATGTCTTTGAGGTTGTACAGTGGCGGATTTGTTTGAAGCGTCTGTTGTTCTTGGGATGTTGTGGATTATACATAGAAGAAATGTTTGCATGGGTGACAGCGTTGAGCATTGTACATATTTGACTGCATATAAAGAGTTAAGAAGGACTTTAGAGCATTGAGAATCTTCACATGAGAATAAATTGATCCAATTGCCACTGATCGATTTCTCATATCACGAATATGGATTTGTAAAGAGTGTGAGACGAATATGGTGGTCACATCGCATCACGATAAATGACAGGCGTGAGAAAGATCTGGTAATTTGCTACTGCGTATGGCCATAGCCTGTATGAGAGACTACAATCTCAAGATGCACTTGGCCGATCCGTTGACACGTAATGTCCCAGAGAAAAATGCGCAGAATTTATGCCAAGCACTTACCGAGCGAAATACGCATACGAAAATGGGGGTGGCTCAGAGCTCTTGACGCGGCACCAAAAAAGGGACATTATCCGAAGCCATTTCACCAATTGACCGAGAGACGTCGTTCGTAGGTCGCTTTGGGACACGATGGATATGCTCTATAAGAACCAGCTAGAGAAAGGGTATCCCGAACCAAGGCCCATGATTTAAACGGCCAGTCCCGAAAACACGACAATGCCAGACAGCAAGGGAGCTGCTTATGTGGCCCTAGACGCTGGTCCAAAAGAGGCGGTTGACAAAATCACACCAAACTCCCATCGACAGCCAGAATATTTGTTGGTAAACAGTCACACCGCCCAAGAGATGGAGATGCTCAGCCAGACGAAAGACTCTGCCGAAGGGTTAGCACCCGGTCATTTGGAAGACGGCCGACACTCCTACGCCAATACCTCACAATCTCCAACATCCAAGGTGGCCATGGCAGTCGATTGGATCAAGGAAATGACGACATTCAAAGCTATTCTTATAATCTACTGTCTCAACGTGGTTGCCTGGGGCGGAATGATCTTCCTGTTACTCTGCAATGCTGCCCCAGCCTTGTGCCATCCAACCTGCGACGACATCAACTCTCCCCGCCGAAAATGGATTGAGATAGACTCACAGATTCTCAACGCATTATTCTGCGTGCCAGCTTTTGGACTTGCTCCCCGACGATCTATCGAGGCTTGGCGACTGCTGCAGCACCTTTCAGGAAGAGATCTGCTCGCGTTAAGAAGACTGGCCGCGACATATCGGGCCTGGCTTAGGCTCCCTGGCTCCCAAACTGTGCCGGTCGACATTGGTCCTACAGAAGTCGAATCCTGGCTGTCTCAGAACGCGAGCCTGGAGGATGTAGTGCCTTATCCCCCGCAGTCCATCCCAGACACTCCTCTTTCCCGGCGACGAGAAATGCCGACTACGTTATGGAAACTAGAGGTTATGGTTGGGCTGAACCTGATGAACACTGTTTTCCAAGCAGTCTTGTCTGGCTTCATGTGGGGATATAACCGGTATACTCGTCCGAGCTGGTCTGTTGGGCTATTTCTCTGTTTGGCTTTCGCAGCTTCGATAATTGCTGGAGTGGTAGGGTTTGTTGAGGAAAAACGTGTCAAGAAGATTGAAGGGATAGCCAAATAACGGGGAACGTGGGAGCAACACGAGCATAGAGCTGACACGTTGACTGAAGGTTGGGGGAAGTTGGGCTAAGACACTGGGTTCTTTCGTGTTTGCAAAGAAGGAAATGCGAGAAGAGAGAGATGGATATCATCTAAGGAATAAATAGGTCAACCAAGTCATATGTGAATCGACTCTTAAATTTCTACGTTCAACTCTGGTCCACTTCAACTACTCGCAACGGCCACGCAATCCAAGGTTTCCAGTATGCACCTAGAACATCCTCCACAACCCTGACAATTGCCTTTCCCCATCCCTCCAAGAACCAATAGTCATCCAGCTGGTGCAAAAGAGCCCCGAAGAAAGCAAATAGGACCAGCGCAGGCGGCTGCCTCTGTTGGAGTAGTGTAAAGTAGGCCTCGGGCGCGAAGTGAATGAACATGAGTGGCCCTGACCACGCTCTGTTCCACCCCCACTGATCGATAACCTTAGGATCCATGGAAGAGAACTGCTGTGAGTATAGATAGCATTTACGTAGAGTTTGGAGAGTCGTTTCATAGACCTCAGAACAGCTGGAGTCCGTCCATGCCTCCCGGCTTCTGCAAAAGTACTCATCGGCTGGGTCAGAGCTGTTCTTTTCAGGATCTAGCTCATCCCAATTACCGAGGCTGATGATGGCGCTTATCCTCCCGACCTGCAAATGGGAATGGATGGGCTGAAGTACTGCTTCCATTCCACGGATCATGGGAATCCACTCTGCTCCAAGTATCCTGTCATTCCGTGAAGACGTTGCCGGGTAAGAGACGATGTCTAGAGTCTCTTGGAGCGGATTCGACAGGGCGAAGACGTACAAGACGTTGCATACTGATCCCACAAACAGTGCTTCACTGTTCTCTTCAGCGATGCATCCGACGGCTTTCTGGAAGCCATCTAGCGCTCTGCTGTGGTGATCAACTGCATCCATCCATCTGACTTTTCTCTCCCGCGGGTTTTGATAGGCGATATGCAAAGCCGCAAGACCTAACAAGGCGTGCAACACATATGGATGTTTGAATCCGATCTGGGGAAGGATGCCTTGCCAGATGTGTCGAGCTGGAGGACACCTGCAAATATCTTGGCTTGTATATGTGATCCAGTGATGAAGCAGGCGTAAATCAATCAACGAGAATGTGTCAGTGGTGACGTTGGCGAGGCTGAAGAGCGGCGTGGTGGCTGGCGTTGAGGCCGATGGTGAAGATGGAGATCTAGCGAAGTACAGCGGGCCATGGGACTCCAGTGTAGTTGTTGGCGGGCTAGGCAGACGTTGGGCATTGCCTGGGTACTCGCAGTGGACATTACGTCGCACGCATGTCCGACAGCTTGGATGTTGCTCATCACACTTAAGACAATATTTAGTAAACACCAAACCAGTTCAATGGAGACAAACTCACCTTGACACGACGTCTTCTGCAGTCCAGACATCCCTTTCTCGATTTTCTGTGTGGTTTACGTGCGGGCCGCCGTGTTAACGAAGCCGCCAAGTCACCATCCGACATATTTGCAGAAGCTTCGGACCCAGTCGTCATTGTTAAGCAGGGATGGATGAGAGGCAGCGAGGATAAACGAGGTGAAGAAAGGAAAAGGACAAAAGAGCTCAAGTCCAACGGGGCAATCGTACGTGAGTAGAATTACGAACCGAAGGAGGGAGCGAAGCAATGTACGATAAGGGAGCCAAGACTGTTGGTTTGCTGACATCCTTTCAGTGGCGTATCTCGTTCCGTTGTTTCTCTGCTTGGCCTTGGCGTTGTCGTTTAGGAAACACTGGGACTTCGTTTAGTCTCGTTCATCGTTTCTCGGCTGAACGAGCCGGATTCTTGCTGTGGTCCACAGCCTCACGTCTGTCAGCCCGCCTCTGCCCATTAATAAAAACCTTGCATCTCCGGCACGTCCTATCCGAAAGGCCCCTTTATTATCACCAAGATGCCATCCTCTCTAATGGACGGGAGTCATGGGAAACATCTGGCGGTGACACGAGCTTCTCATGATAGATTCCCAGTGGTGGGATAACATCCTTATCGGCTGAACTCTTAGCCAGGAATCTCCGGCCACCTAAAACGAATAGTATATTAGATTTTCATAGTCGGCTCCTTAGAAGTTGCCATATAGCCGACTCTCTATGTCATTGCCGTTTATCTTTCGATGAGTACATGTAGAAGTGCCAAGGTAGCTATGTAGTGACTTACTCATCCGCCAAGCCATATCGCATCCTACACTAACTCATCCTACAACTATGAAGTTCGGTCTTTTCGTTAGTGCGTTCACTGCAATCCTGGCCTCCGCTGCGGCGCAGAAGGTCTCTGGTGCAGCTGAAGGCTTTGCTCAGGGTGTTACCGGAGGTGGCTCAGCATCGCCCGTCACCCCGAGGAACATCCAGGAGCTTGTCACTTACTTGACCGACAAGTCGCCTCGTGTCATTGTTCTCGACAGAACCTATGACTTTACCGGTTCCGAGGGTATTGTGCGTGCGACGGGTTGTGCTCCATGGGGAACTGGAAAGGGCTGTCAACTGGCCATTAACAGCGCCAACTTTTGTGGCACTCAGCCTGCTGCCCAGGTTACCTACGACAAGACTGGAACGGCTGGTATCAATGTTGCTTCTGACAAGACCATTATTGGAGTTGGAAACAAGGGTATCATCAAGGGCAAGGGACTGCGCTTCGTCAACGTGAAGAGCATTATCGTGCAGAACATCCGTAAGCCAGCACTCACAGACAAGACAGACGCTCAGCTAACCACGCTTCAGATGTCACTAACCTTAACCCTCAATACTTCTGGGGTGGTTACGCATTTGCCTTTTCTGGTACCAGCAAGAACTGGGTCGATCATTGCACGGTAGGCCTCATCTTTCAAAGGTCGGATAGTTGCTGATCTTGTCAGACATCGCTTCTCGGACGTCAGCACTACGTCTTTGGTCGTGACAAGAGCACCGGTATCACTCTGTCCAACAACTTTATTGATGGCCGCACTTCGTGGTCTTCGGGATGCACTGGCTACCACTATTGGACCTTTGAGATGGTTGGCAAAGGCGATCAAATTACCCTTCAGAGTGAGTTTCTCTAGTAGTAGTCATGAATACCTGCTTACACATTTAGACAACTACATCATTCACACAAGCGGACATGGGCCCGCCCTCTCTGCCACCACCCTTCTCCACGCCGTCAACAACGTCTGGTCTGACGTCAAGGGCCACGCCATCGAGGGAGACACAGCCGGCAAGGGGCTCTTTGAGGGCAATGTCTTCCTGAATGTCCAACAAGTCATCGTTCCCGACTTCAAGGGTTAACTCAGCAGCTGACCCGACACCGCCGCCGCAGAGGCTACCAAGTCGTATCTCGGTCGCTTGTGCCAGGGCAACATCTTCTCTGGTTCAAGTGCCTTCAGCCGCAAGGACACTGGATTCTTGTCTGAGTTCAAGGGTCTGCCCATTACTCGACCCACTCAGGCCAAGACTGCGCAAGTCAAGGTTCCTCAAAACGCTGGCTCTGGAAGATTTCAGCTGGGAGATTACGTGGCGTTATAGAGCCGGCTCTGTGGCCATTGTTCGAGTTCTTATTGCCAGGCTGATGTGCCTGTTAGAGTATCAGCATATGCTCTGTACATATTCTTGCTTTCACGATTTCTATGTAGATAGATTTACCTTTTCACCCTTTTTCGAAAGCTATTAGCTTTTGTGAATAACATGAACATATTCACACAATTTCTGGCTCCAGCGTAGTAAATGAATCTATGCACCGATCCTGACTCTTTCGTATTGCACTATAGACTTCGTCTGAAAGATGAACTTGTAAGCAATGTCGAAGACTCCATCTCTGACTCTTGCTCACGCATCCCAACTACTCAAGCAACAACAAAGGTGTGTCAAGAGAATCCTCCGCTACAATGTAAAAGTCGACAAACTTCATCACAACCTGAACAGTAACGCACACATACCCTAATCCCTTGGCAATGCCTTTACCTTGATAACTTCGACGACTTCGCCCACACCGGCAAGCCACGCCTTGACCATGCCAAACGTGTCTTCCGTGATGTGTCTGGCAAGAAGGCCTGGTTCACTCGACTCCGAGTCGTTGTTGACGATGACCTTGATCATGTAAGAGGGATGGACATGAGAACGACCCAGATAGCCACCGCTGATGTCGTCTCTGACCGTGTGTGCTTGTCTTCCATGAGACGAATCTCGTCGTTGCAAGAGCAACTACATTGGTGCAGTCGAGCCCCCAGACCTGATGATGAGGTTAGTATACCTAGCGGTACTTGTGGCACCCAAAATATGGAGCTAAAGGTGACGGAGGAGAGGATGCGCAGGCGATAATTCACGATGGATCTCATTGCTATGTCCTTCTAGCTAGCAACAGGCCACCCAATAATCAGTATAGCCACGCCAACAAAGATCAGACCCGTGCCTATGGTCTCGGCGGCGAGGCCTTGAATCTTGTTGGTGACCCAGCTTATCAACTGAAAGTCCACTTCAAGGTGGATAGCTGTGAGCGCTATAGCAACCCCAACGATCTGAATCTGTCTGCGCGTGACACCAAGCTCAGAGTCGTCGTCACCTAAGGTGCCGTTAACGTAGGCTGCGAAAGTAGCCTTGTCCATGCCCTTCAGGGACGGCAGTACTGTACCCTTGACCACCTTGTGTACCACAGTCACGGGGATGGCCATTAGCAGGGAGAAGGCGTTGAAGACGGTAAAGTCCCTGCCGCGGGCGATGGCCTTCCAGAGGGCAGTGAAAATGGGAAGCTGGATGGCCTGGTTGCAGAGTGCCTGGAACTGAGTGAGAACCAGAGACAAGGCGTCAACGAGGAGATCGAGGACGTTCTGTGTCGTATCAATGGCAGCGCTCACATCGCTACTAATGGTTGTGATGTAGTGGTACAGGGTCTGAAAGATGGTTGAAAGGTCATTCCAAAGATCCTGAAGAGTGGTGCCGTCCTCGAGAGTTGGCATGGCCGACATGAGATCCGCTACGCCATCAATCTTGCCATTCTGAGCCATGCCTTCATACGTAACTTGGTACGACACCCAGTTGTATGCGATGCTGTTCTTGGCCGCATTCACATCGTTTGTTTCCCGTGGATCTTTAGTCTCGGTGCCTGTAGCGAAATTCTCATGAGCCTTTCGATTGTTCACAGAGTCCTTTAGAGTCTGCCCAGCTTGGACAGTACCAGGCAGCCCTTCTTGAAGGCCTTGCAGGACAGCACAAGCTCTTCCTGCCCGGAGGAGGATCCTACCTCTGCAACCAGGTCATGGTTAACGCAGCTGGCGCCTTTCTCACCAACTTGGCTTTCAATGGGTGAGTTTACTTCTTCACTGGCCGTTACTTGGCGATTCCATGCTTACTTGGGGATCAGGGCTGCACCACCAGGAGAGAACAGGGAGATTCCATCTTACCTACTCGATGCTCCTCCCCGTCAGTACCCATAGCCTTTCATCCCAACACCTTTGCAAGAAGTTCGTAGTCTTTTGATGAAACCGGTGCGAGTTGGAGGGCGAAAGGGGCATTAGAAATTGAGGTGCTCTTTATCTGTCGGGTGGGCATATCCCATGAATGACTTTGATGGTTGTTTAGTATTTAAATGTCCATGTGGTAGCACCCGGAAACACTTCAAGTTCATGATCAGAACTCTAGAAGCTCATGCCCTGCCGGCGTATGGCAGACTCCTCTTCTTGTCTAGAATGTCCTGGAAAAACTCCTTGAATGTGGTTGGCTTGAACTCAGGATACAGATCTTTCGCCCCACAAAAATCCAACCGTTCGACTCCTTCTGGGCTGTTGTCCCCGTCGATGAAAGATGAGTAATAGTACTCAAGCCAAAATCGCCCGACCAAGGTTACGTAGTCTGCCTGCCCGCCTTGTGTCGCTGCCTGTAGTTGCTTGATAGTCGTGTCCAGCTGTTCAGCAGACCACTGCAAGGCCACATTAGTATCTCTCCAACATGTTGGCGACGAGGCTTCTTACGTATTTTCTTTCAATCTTCTCACCAGTCAATTCCTCGACCATGTCGAACGTCTCATTGAACGTCAGGACATCCCCATTAGCCATGACCTTTTGGTTGAGCGTTCTTTCATCAACAATGATCTTGGCAACAAGTCGTCCCACGTCTAGATTATCCACCAGGCAGGTCTTCATATTACCGTCACCTGGAATCATGTTGACGATGAAGTCGGGTAGGGCTATGGCCCAATCTGTGCGACCAGAGGGGAGTTTAGGGATGAAGCCGAAATGCCACCAGCCGACTTCGATGACTGTGTAGGGTAGTTCCAGGCTCTTGATCTCAGCCAAGACCTTTTCTCTCTAGGGCATTAGACATGTCAGTGCGCTGTCTATTGGCCGACTCAGGGCTCTCAGAGAAGCTCAAAACTCTAGCGCAACACTCACCGAATCTTGCACAGTTGCGGCACCACCAGGCGCGAGTGCCATAGCATACGAGCTAGGAACAAATCGCTTCACACCAGCCAATTTCGCGGCTCGGGCAAGGGGGATTTGAGTTTCGAGAACGTGCGGGGGAACTGCAGCAATGATAACGTCAATGGACTCAAGGCTCTTGGCAATCACTTCCACTGCGTCATTGAGGTTTATCGTCACAATTTTCACTCCGCGGCTGGCCAGAGCCTGGTACCCCGGCTTATCGCCTGACTCTCGAGCGAGGGCCGTCACGTCCTTTTGCAGTTGGTTAGCCAGGCATTCAACTTGATCACGGAAGCCAGTAGCGCCGTCGACAGCCATTGATTCATTGACAAAATGGAGACTTACGAATTGGGCATCTTCCGACTCAAGCAAGCCATTGATGATGAGCCCGCCAGACTCGCCAGTCGCTCCATAGATGGCAACTTTGGTGCTTGGCTTGACCATGGTGAAGGAGCCGTTGTAATTGAGCCAAAGAGTGATAAAAGTGTGTGTGCAGGTATCTTGGATGTGTCCTACGAGCTGTTCTACTAAACACTGATATACCTACAAGGTCCGAGCACATAACGGAATCACTAAACCACTCGGCTGGTGTCGGGGGGACATGGGCCTGGCGATGACAAAGCTCGGTCCAACCCTCCCGCCGCGTTCGCTACTCGGCGTGGTCTCCGAGGTACCATACGCGTATAAACAATCGACGCGGACTCTACTTAGACCCCGAACGCCATCCTCAGGAGTCGAAATGCGACAATCACGCATGAAGGTACCGCTTATGGTTAGTTCATCATATGATGGAATGATGAGGCCCAGCCGTTGCCTGCAGCTTTAACTGCATTTGCCAGCGAGCTGTTGGAAGAATGGCCCCCGACTTCCCCGACTGCCCCGACTTCCCATCCGAGAGACTCATGATGGCATGGTTTGTTCCCATATTCTTTATCAGTGTTTTCGCGGTTTAGATCTCGCTGTTCCCATGGATCTTTACCTGCGGACATCTAAACCTAGGGCTAAATCTATTTGTAAGTAGCGTTCATCTAGTGTTTAAAACATGTAGTATCTAGTAAAGTATGTAAAAAAATTTAACATATTGTCACCTGCTGGAAGCCATCGTTCGCTAAGGCCCTGAATTCCTGCCATTAATGCCAAGAGACAGGATTAAGCGACTACGCGCTCCGAATCCGAGGACCGACAACATCCCCACTGGGAACAGCAAGGACTATGATTTCTTCACCTGAACCAATGGAGGGAAGCGATGTATTAGGCATGTCATTCCGCATCTTTTAGCCGCTTCCCTTTCTAGGCTACGGAGTATAGCATGGGGGGTATAAAGTCTATCACCCCCCATGGCAGCAATCTCATATCAAGACTCACCATCGAGTCACACACAGGAAAGTGTCGCATTTCATACCGCTGATTTGACCCTGCCGGTTTTCACTCCATGGCATTGCTTTCCATGATTATGGGCCTTTGACTAAGAGATTTTCATGGTTTGATGTATAATGTCTGGCGACTGCAGCTGCCAGCGACGAGGCTCATAAAACTTGAAAAGGATTAGAAATCTGACTTACAACCCACTTCTTCCTATTAAAAATATCTTCTCGTCTTTCATGCCTTTTCTGACTTGTAGGCCCTATGTGTCAGAATATTCATCACTTCACACCTGTGGGTAGTTATCTGATGGACACAGTAGAGACGAGAGCCCAGAAACGTATTAAAATAGCCTAATACTTGATTCTCTACATCTTTTACCATGACTCTGTATGATTTCATCCAATTTTGAGGGCGATTTATACCTGAAAGCCAGGCAGAAGGGCATTCGTGTTTTCATGGTCATCGCTTTATTCGAGTATGCCTGAGCAACGGCCCAAACTTAGCCCTAACAGGAGATGACGGAGCACAACTTAACCTATGGATGAGCAAACCAACCCACAGATAACAGTCATATTGGGTTTAAAAATAACCCAATCTTGGAAATACAAACTGGGCGCAATTCACAATCAATCAATACATCATGTGGCTCAATGAGAGTGGCTGAGTTAACATTTGTCGGCGTGGCCAGTCATTTTCAACCGTGCCTGATGAGTCACCTTGCCGAAAGTGGCTCCTGCATCACCGCCCACACAGGCACGATAAGCGATAAGCCTATAAAGACAACCTCACACGCACATAGGTAGTTGCGTCCTAATGGTCAACACCAACCTTGTTCAGAAGATCGCATCGCACTGTCGCCGAGAATTCCATCCTTTACCTACCTGGCTCGACCGTTCACACTCGATTTTCGCCATGACAGAACTGACATTTGCCACTCCGCTCCCGCAGTCAACACGCTCCGAGACGCTGGAGTGGCGGTTTCCAAAACCACATAGCCAATATGTCTTGACGGGCAAGTCTCGAGCAGCGTGGCATACATCATTCGTCATCCCTCAGCTTAACCTTCTTCTCGATGCTGGTCTCTGCGTCAACAAGGCACGACCAAAGCACATATTTCTCACCCACGGCCACAGCGACCACACTCTTCTGTCACCCGCTTTCGTTAAACGCGAGGATCCGCCTGATATCTATTGTCCAGTCGAGATGGTCAAGGTTCTCGACGACTTTCTCCTCGCCAGAACAATGCTTAATCTCGGTGGACTGATAACTGCCGAAGATGCCGACCAGCTCGCAGATACAAGTGATGAAGGCAGCAATGACCCAGACCGAAACGGATGGCTCAACACTCATATCACACATGGCGTTCAGCACGGCGATACCGTCAACCTAAGACGAACAAAGAATGTTATCGCCACAGCCTTCGACTGCGACCACACAGTCCCGTGTGTAGGCTACGTCTTTTCCATGGTCACACATGGCCTCAAGCCAGAATTTACCTCTCGGAAAGGGCCCGAACTCAAGGCACTACGCGAATCCGGCGTGGAAATCACGGCTCCAAGATCAACTCCCATATTTGCCTTTCTGGGTGATACTACTGCGGCAACCTTGGCTGCCGACCCCGTTTGGCTACAGGAGGGTATACCGGTGGTCATAACAGAGTGCAGTTTCTTGTACGAGGAGCACAAGCCACAAGCTGTCCGGACCAAGCACACAATATGGAGCGATTTAGAGCCAGTCATTCGAAAGTGGCCCAAGACAACATTTGTGCTCATGCATTTCAGTATGCGGTACACGGAGGAGGCCATAAGACAATTCTTCAAGGAGATGGTGAATCCACCAGGGAATATCGTGGTCTGGATTGATGGAGAATCCGAGACATGAGTACAGCTCGTTTAAGGGGCCGACTATGTCCGTCCTAAGTTTTAATAGCATTTAGTCTTCCTTTCATCTTACGTTAGTTTCTAGACATTAGCGACTGAAAAGCAACGTGTTTCTTCATTTGTGGTCCTCTGCACTGCACTATTCTTCTACTCCTGGGCAAACTCCAGACGAAGTTACCTAGTAGCGACCAATGCTGGTCAAAAACGTAGTAGACGACCCAGTAGAATGTGTTCACAATGTTCGCGTCTTCCGAAACCCCAGCTTCTTCCTCAACATAGACCCGACGAGAATCCGTGTCCCCTTTGAACATTATCTCCTCATCACGAAAGAACACCTGACAATAACTCTCGAATCGAAACACGGCACGGGAGAACTTTTGCTTCTCTCTCAAGGGCAGCTCCATGCCATTGCTTAGAGAAGCCGGGTTGACGCAGAGAGGAGGGCAATCTTCTCGACTCATATGTTTGTGGTAGTTCCAAGCTTGTGGCGCATATTGAGATGGGATCCACTCGGCTTCAGTGATGATGGTTGAAAGCGCATCAAGGTGCCCGAGTCTTGCTATGAGAAATTGTTCTGTGTCTGTCTCAGAGCCAGCAAGGTAGGAGATGGCGATTGATCTTACCTTTTTTCTGCTCCTTTCTTGTGCAAAGTATCAAGTCCCTCTTTTTGTTTGGCATGACGGATTCGAGCTACTAGGAGCGCTACAGCAGGAATCGAGCCGAAGGTGGCACGGATTGCCTTGACCTTTGACTTCAATATGGATCGTTTGTCGGCAAGGAAGCCCCGCGAGGCATCGGTAGAGGCATTTATGAGACTTTTAAGATCGATCGGCGAATCGCAATGGGTCATGAGCAGAACCCAAAGCTCAGGTGGAAAACTGAGGATGGTCGTCATCGTATTGCCCGTAAGTGGAAGTGAGCTTTAAGTGGATAGAGGGAAGATTGAAAACACAGAGAATTGAGTCCCGCAAGTTTTTCAGAAGGAGTAGAACCCTTTTAATGTAAACACGCATAAGAAATAAGTCGTGACGAGAAGAAAGAGCAAAAGAGTTTTCGTTACATAGAGTTAAAGCACCTCATGAAAGCGGCGAAGCCTCGTAATTGTATAGTTTTCTTATCAAACTTTAACAAACATGTGTTATTTCCACAAGTGTTGACGTCACTAAAACAGATCAGGATATCTAACTGCTGTCCGATTGCATCTTGAAAACGACATATTATACTTGGCTGTGAATAGATGGCAAATCTAACCAAGGTGACAAGCCCTGTTGTATTTGTACCTAACCAGATAAAGAACAAGTAAGCTGCCATGGGCTGCAAGAAAAGACAAGATTAAAATTAAGCAAGATTTTTCTGTAAAGCAAACTGAAGCCATGCAAGCACAGAGTCTCAGCAAGGAGGTTGCAGAAACTCGTTCGGGCGCGGTATCTAGCTTATCAGGCCCGGACGATCTAGTCTTATCAGTCAGATCTTATCTTCATAGGTGGGTTCTTATCTTATCAGCTCTCTGATCTCGCTTATTTGCCCTACTTACCCTAAACGCTGCTTGGAGACATACAGTAAATGCTTTAAAGCAGGCAGACGGTACGTCTGGTAGATATTAAAATGCGTGGTCGTACTCTGTGAGGTCTCTTCTATCTGGAGACACCTACGTGATTGCGCCTTTTGCCCCTGGCTGTGGATAAGTCAGCAAATCACGGAACATTCGTTCTGATTGACCAAATCATTTAGCTATTGTGGACCTCTCCTTAAAACATTGCTTTGAGGAGACATCACGTTCAGCAATCTTAACCTGATACTCAAAAAAATGACCAGGTCCTCTTCTAGAGAAACCTCACTCTTACCAACCACCACTCTCTACGAGCCATTGCTCTCACAGCCGTCGGCCTTACGAGTGCTCAGCTCTCAAGAACAGGAGTCGCTCCAGGCCCAATGACACCCCTTGTTGCTGGCCCTTGTTAGTGTCGCTCTGGCCAACCGCTGCCAACCTGTGCGCCAAGGTCGTCGACCCCTGGCATTGACTAGAGCTAACAGGGTTAGACACAGTGTGGCTGACCGTAAACCGAGGATTCCTGACAGGAGTACCTCGCGGCGAACTCCGTTCTGGTAGGCCAGCCGCTCCTTGGCAGTGGTGCTAAGAAACTTCCTTCTCGGCCAGAGGCGTGCGTGCTAAGTACTCTTCCTCTTCTCCAGCCTCACGGGCTGGGTCGCCTGTGCACTCCATTACGCGCATCTAATTATTCCTTCGGCGTCCTTCAGACTGAGCAATCCCCCCCCTCCCTTCCTTCTTCATACCACCACTTTTCTGTTGCTCTCCTCTCCTGCTCTGAAAATTGCTCTTTGTTAAGTAAGGTCACCATTGTGGCTTCCGCTCTGAAATGGAGTTGCACTGGTGCGTGGCCAACAGGCTTTTCTCCTTCAGATACGAGTTTGCACCTTAAGGGGGACGTTTTTTTCCCTCTACCTTTTTTAAAAGAATTTATTCATTCTTATATATATATTATATCATTTATCCATTATTTTTATAATACATTTTGAAGTACCTAGAAACACCTTGAAACTGCGTCAGCAGCACCATCGTTCTTCGATGCATTATCGTTGTTACCTCGCCCTTGGATTCTTTACCCGCAAGGACACCTTTTCCTGATATCTGTCCTTCTCCACTGAGACGCTCATATTTAAGGCACACCTCAACGATATCAACAACTGGAACGACGAGGCCTGTTTCCGACCGGCTCAACGAGTGAAGAGAGACAAAGGGTATGGTCAAATAACTACGTGGAAGCGAAGTAAATACAATTGTCATATGATTCATCAATTCGTGATCCACCTCTTTTCTTATGACCATCGAGCAAGTTCGGAGTCCTCTTGCCACGCCTCTAATCACTCGATTTGGGAGCTTCCTTTTCAGATGGCTTCCGGCCCCAGACCACCTTCTGGCGGTAGAACGCATGAGACTTGCCTGCACGCATCTCGCGGCGCAGATGGGAGATGTAGACTTGAATCTCCTCTTTGCTCCAGCCCAGAGTGTGAGCCATGAAAAGAACAAAGCCCTCAGTGTCGGTCTCAAGTCCATACTGAGTGAACCGTCCCATCTCCTTGAGTCTGGGATCCTTTGGCCATCCACCGACAGGACACTAGCAAATATTGTGAGCCCGGTATTTACCACCGTATAGAGTCTTCTTTGAGAGAAAGGCCGTTTGGGGCAAAGACTTACCTTGAACTCAAATTCGTGGATATCAACGAAGCCCGCCTTTTCCATCTCCTTCTTCTGCGTATCGTCTTCCACGACCGTAAAGGTCGCACCGAGCTTTTTGCCTCCTTCGACAAAGAACTTACCCCATTGTCCCATTGCAGAATCATCTTTGACAGTGTCGTCATCACTCGTAATAGCAGAGGAAGTCTCATAGCTCTCGACCCAGCCGCCAGGCTTACAACAGCGAAAGGATTCACTGAAAAGAGCGCCCCAGTCTTTGATGCTGCCAACCAGCCATCTAATGTGGATATAGTCAATCGAGTCAGGCTTGAACGTCCACTCGCGGGTGCAGTCTTCAATCTCACTATCATATGATTAGTCCTGGGCCGATTACGGGATGGAGCATGGACGGCACGAACAATTGAAGGTTCGGAGGAACCCAGCCTGGTTGGATGGGAGATAGGTCTGTTCCTACAACACGTGCGTTGGGATACTCGTCGGCGAAGTCACTACAAGGGTCAGCGTGTGAGTTTTTGCAGGGCGTTTGCTATGCGAAAACATACATGGCCCAGATGCCTGTGTCGTTGATTCGAGTCAGCATTGAGTACACCAGGACTGGATATTGGGCATTCTTTACCTGTTCCAGTGCCAATATCGACAACAAACTGAGGAGTTAGCCAACAAAGCGATGCAACACTTAGGAGCCACCTACCTCGAGCTTCTCTTTATCCAGTGGTGCCAAATGAAGTTTTTCTCCAATGCCGAGAGTCAGAGTGTGATGGCTTGAAGGGTCTCAGTAAACATCATCCAGGTGGCAGTAGTGGCAAGCATACTTGATGTCCATCACCTCATTCTGAGTTTCATCGTTTGCACCCCTGGCATCATGTCATTAGACATTACTGAACAAGAAACGGCATGCGAGGACGCACCAATACTGGGCATTGCCCTGCTCACTGTGGTAAGATCGCCCATGAATAGTTCTATATTGCAGGATACTGGAGCTGATGGAAGCAGTTGACGATTCAGCGCCATCACCAAGGGCAGAATCGGCGTCTGTGTCATCGGTTTGTCCCTGTTGTAACCATAAGCAAGGCACGACACATTGCGGCTTGGGGTGGTGAGACAACCTGCTGTGCCCAGTGCTGGGGAGGGAGGATGCCACCAGGTGGGGAATCTGCGGGCGCATCTTGACACATGTTGGGAGGGCGGTAGATGGACCAGCGGCTGGATCGGGAGGCCAACAGGTATGGAGCAAACTGGAGTAAATGATGTCGACGTTGTCCTGGTAATTACGAGTGATTTATTGAGGACAGAGTGTGAGCGGGGTAGTGAAGTGGCTGCAGGGATGCAGGAACAATAGAAGTCCGACGAGGCTTCACCCCTGGTCAAGAGGATCACGGGGCATATTGACAGGTTAGAGCTGATGAACCACGTACGATTGTTCACGCGATGATAGGGTCTCGACTTCTGATTCCAGGTTTGGAGTGTCGTTACGATATACTCTGCATTATCCGTAACAAAGTCGTTGCCCATCGTTGTCTTGCCAAGTTTGCATTGTCGAGCCAAGAAGCGGGGTCTTTGGCAATCTCGGTGTCGGGTCGCGGAGTACTGACAAGTTCCGTGAGTGCCAAGAACATCATAAAGGTCCATAACAAAGCAACAGCCACCTTGCAATCTGGCAACGTAGCTTTTGAGATTGTCAGTTTGGCGGAAGGATTCGGCCGACATTACAACAATTCATGATAGATCGCAGTCACTAATGAATTCAAGATGAGCTCATGATAAGTTTATAATACATTTATGACGAGTTTAGAATACGTTCGCAATGAGTTAGTGATAAGAAAGAGGGTATCAAGGAAGCAAAGAAACCATAGCAAGAGGTGGAATTGACCTAAGCAATGATTTGGCCGGCGATTTGTATTAAACTAGAACGATTTGTTTTCTCAAGGGCTTGAAATGCTCGGCCGAAAATTTGGCCTTCCTATCCGCATATCTCAATAGAACCCGACCAAGCCGCTGGTGCTCCCCATTGTCTCCGTAGCCAAGAATCAAGCAGTACAAGCTCCCAAATGCCCACTGCCCAGATTTTGCCAAGATAAGAACGCTGACGGAGAACTCTCCATCTTCTTGCTGCGTCATGTCCGTTGACCTCCGCAGCGTGACGCAGCCATCATCGACGAGGCGTTCGCATAGCGGGCAGTCAAGTATTATGTGTTCCACCTCAAGTGCTGGTGTCATCTCCTTCCTAATAAACATCTTGGGTTTTTTCCCCTGAAAGCGGATAGTGTAGTATATGTGCGGGCCATATAGGGTCATGGTTCCTTGAGAGACAGCCCCAAACCGATTTCCCTGGTACACAGGCGTGGTAGTCACATCTATGGCCTCGCAAAGAATGTGTTTTAGAGGTCGCGAAAACTCCACGCCCCTTCTGTAGAAGCTGAGCGAGGCCCAGGAAAAACTTGGGGCGACATAGCGGTCAGAGTACCGACCCAGCTCACTGGCTGCATACCAATTCAACTGTTGCACGAGTGTGCGACGCCAGAGTCCAGCAACATATGGCGTCTGTCCGTCGAGTGTGGGGAATCTGGGGGCTATTTTCCTTGCCAAACTGGACAGTGAAACTAATTTGTCTGTGTCTTTGGTGAAGAGCCTGTGGGAAAACTCCTCGACCAAACTCTCCCAAGATCGTTCGTCAAGGCTTGTAGGACTCGAAACCTGCCAAAGACCACGGTAGGCCTGGCTAGGCTGCCGACCACACATGCACGCGCTTCCCGCATTGCACTTCCACTGGATATCATCCTTTGTAAATTTGATGTATCTGGATGAGAGGACTTCCTCTTGAAATGTCCACCCACGGGTATCAAGGGGGTCATGAGGGTGGCCCACCGATTTGTCCTTATGGAATCCAGATGTGCAAACGGAGCTCACAGTTAGTTGAAAAGACGACTCAAGCGATGCTCGAAGCTGACCGTGACGTCGCTCAACATCCAGAAACCCGCTGTGACAAGAAGTCGACGAGGCGGCGATGATGGTTACTTTGGACATGGAGTACACAGTGGCCATTTTGGTGGCCTCAACTTCCCAATCCTGCAATGAGTCTTGAATGATGCAGAGCGAATCAATCCAGATGTATCCAATTTGCAGCTCTTTGCACACCCATAAGGCTTGCTGAATGGTAATAGGCAACTCTGAGATGTCGATACCGGAACGAAGGGCCTGAATGGTGGACGCCGTTGCCTTGTATGGTGGCTTTGACTGCAACTCAGCCGCGGTGCCCCAGCAATAGCTGAGGGCGGCAAATTGCCCCGGCATGACATAAGTGTCAAAGTCGAGGAGGACTATAGATTGATTATGGATCTGCAAGACTCGGGCGGGCCATTGTGCCTTGTCATCTAATGGCAGAGGCTCGCAATCATGTGCTGGATTAGAGAGGCAGTTGTTGAGCTGGTTTTTGATAAAGGAGACAGCTTCTCCTAGTAGGTTGGACTGAGCGGTTGTATCAATAGGCTGCGGAATCGGTTCTGCAACCAACAGATAAGTTAGTGGCATGATTTGGGACACCAAGGCTTCAAATAGCGCGGCAACTTCAATGCGTACATACCATCCTCTATTAATATCACACAGCCGAGTTCAGGCTTGACGTCGGCCATCGAGATCATCTCAATAGAGGATCGGCTTACAAGTTCAAACTCGACAGTTTCTTCACTGTGGTTGAATAAGCGATTGCTACGAAAGGTGCGACAACATACTTTTCGTTTTCAGACTGGACATCGGACCAGATTCCCGCCCAAACTGCAGCCTCACACACCACACCACAAAATCTGCAACCTTTATCTCTGCGTTCTCGGATTTCGTCAGGAAATTCTTCCATGCAACCACTGGGTTCTAGCTTGAATAGTAGCCTGCGACATCGTGAGCAGAGATTCCATTCTTTCAGTAGTGCCCATGTTGCCTGACTCCTTGGTGGAAATCGGGCCGCCTCTAAAGCGGCGACACTACCAGCGGCATATGTCAACACATCAGAGTCTATAGCTTCCAAGTGTGACATGGCTTGTGGAGAAGAGGAAGCTTATTCTTAGCAGATTTAACGGATGATGAATAGGTAAGACGAGGTATGATGAGTCCAAGGATGACTGCGGGGAATGTTGTTAGGCCAAGCTGATCAGCAGGGAAAACATTAATCCATGTTTACGTGCATTATGAAATAATCTTTCGTTCAATCAAAAAAGATTCAAATGTGTTATCCGGTTCAAGCAAACAAGCAATCAAGGTCCGAGGGTCGATCAGTCCGTTTGCAACCCCCATGCGCAAGGCTACGGGTCGGTATAGACTCAATCAAGGCAGTCTTAGCCCGCTGTCTTCTTACTCCAACCCAATTCTGTACTCCAAGACTAAGGAATTAAGCCTAGGTTTAGATCTGGTGCTAGCGATTTCTGACTACGGGGCTCGCACTGCTCATGATATCGGGATGGCTACCATGTGCCGCACTTTTGAGGAGCGACTTCGCAAACTCGACTGCCAGAAGGTATTTCTGCGATCAGCTGAACACATGCAAGGATGGGGACGCGCTATCCTAGCGGCGATAGAGTCCGGCACCCTGGCGAGCTTTCACAATCCAGTCGATATGCCGTTTCCGACGATTTCGGCACCAGACCTTGGCTTGATAGCTGCTGATATCTTGTTGCAACCTCCCAACGACAAGGCGGTGGAGATTGTGCACGCAGAGGGCCCGCGCCGGTACAGCGCTAAAGATGTGGCAGCGGCATTGGGCGAGCTCCTGGGTCGGACATTCAAGGTGGAGGCTGTGCCTCGTACACAGTGGAAGGAGGCCTTTGAGAGAGTCATGAGTGTGACTCTTGCTGAACTCTTGATCAAGGCTAATGATGCCCAAAATGAGGGTGGCCTCGTCGACGTCGAGCCTAATTCCGACAATGTTCGGTATGGCACTACAGAGTTGATTGACGCCCTGCGGCCATTGCTTCCATCTCAATAAGACAACATAGATATCTAGTATCTCCCAATGTATGGGGATTTTATTGTATTCCTCAAACATGTGCTCTTGGTCCTATTTGATGCAACTGTTCCTTTCATGGTGCCACGTATTGCGGCTAATGGCGTCCTGTGGAGGCATATTGAGGCGTTGCGACCACAGGCAATCAGGTCTAATGAATTTATCTTGGCTCCGGAACATGCTGTGTTCTTCAGGAAAGATCTAGTATGTTGACCACCCAGATGATCAATCCCATATCGCTGAGTTCCATCAAGCTAACTCAGCATTCCTATCATTAATTCTCGGAGCCGGCCAGGAACCGACCGGCACCGAATATCTACAACTTCCCCGCTTTGATGACGCAGTATTACTGGCCGGTGGGCGTTCAACCAACTATCCTAGGTCTAGCGTCCCCCAACCCCATCAATCTGATGAGTCCCGTGATACCTTGTTGTTGATCAGGAACACCTTGGCGGCTTGAAATGTGGAGAAGTTTGAGTGGTGTTTGTTATGCTTTGTGTCGGTTCCCAATATCGCGTCGGTTCCGGTGCCGCCAGTGGTGACGGTACAAAAGGCTTCAAGCGACAGTCCTCGTCACAAACTTTGTGCTTATTCTTACAACCCAATAATATCGGAATTCGACTCGAAAATGGTAGGATCCGAGTGCATACCAACCTTGTATTTACTGACACTCACCTAGGCAACTCTCCCAGGCGATGCTCAGGCCCAGAAACCTGCTTCGGGATCAGGTATCCTTCCCACATACCCCCGCCCGAGCTTGATGCTCACAAAGGGCGAGGGGTCATATGTCACCGCTTCCAACAACAAAAAGTACCTTGATTTCACCTCTGGCATCGCGGTAGTGTCGCTGGGTCACTCCGATCCCGAGATCACCAAGATCATCACCGATCAGGCAAGTTGATCTGCCCCTCGGAGGCTTCTATACTAACCGGGCCTCTGATTACAGGCCGGCAAGCTCATGCATGCCTCGATGCTGTTTGAGAATGAATGGGCAGACGTATTGGCCAGGAATCTCGTTGCCAAGACGAAAACGTCCGGTACCATGTCAGATGCGCACCAAGTGTTCTTGGCGAGTTCAGGAACAGAAGCCAACGAGGCAGCTTTGAAGTTTGCCCGCAACTTTGCCAAGAAGGTCGATCCTTCTGGCAACAAATTCGAGGTCGTCGCATTTGCCAATGCCTTCCATGGCCGCTCGTTTGGATCCTTGTCGGCCACCTACAACCCCAAGTATCGCGAGCCATTTGCACCTCTGGTTCCTGGCTTCAAGCATGGCATCTTCAACTCAGTTGAGGGACTCGACTCTCTCATCACCGACAAGACTTGTGCCGTCATTGTTGAGCCCCTACAAGGAGAGGGAGGCATCTACCCCGCCAAGACAGAGTTCATGACTGCTCTACGGAAACGATGCGATGAGACCAAGGCCCTGTTGATTACCGACGAGGTGCAGAGTGGTATCGGTCGGACAGGATCTCTTTGGGCCCATGCTCATCCTTCTTTGAGAGACCCCAAGACCAACAAGGTCTTTGCCGAGCCAGATATTCTCACCACTGCCAAGGCATTGGGCAATGGTTTCCCTGTCGGTGCTACCATTGTGACGCGACGCGTTGCAGACACCATCGGCCTAGGAATCCACGGCACCACCTACGGAGGCAACCCACTCGCATGCCGAATCGCAAACAACGTTCTCGACCGTGTGTCGAAAGACGACTTCCTCAAGCAGGTCCAGGCCAAGTCTGATCATCTTGTCAAGGGACTCAAGGATCTGCAGGCCAAGATGCCGGAGGTAATCAAGGATGTCCGAGGTCACGGCCTGATGCTCGGAATCGAATTGCAGCCAGATTTTAGTGGAAAGATACCCGAAGTGATTCAAAATGCTCGAGATCGCGGTCTTTTGGTCATTGTTGCTGGACCTTGTATTCGCATGGTTCCCCCGTTGACGATTGAGGCGAAGGATCTGGACCTGGGGTTGGATATTTTTAAGGCGGCTCTCCAGGCCGTATGCGTGAAAAAGAATGGGGGAAAGCTATGAGATGATGACAAGGCCTGTGAAAGTTATACACTGTGAAATAAAATAGAGGTCACGGAAAAATGCTCCTCATCTGAACATGGTTGTTAATTGTTGTCAGAAAAACGGCATTCTCTAGGATCTCTATACCTGGATAGAAGGCTCTATATACGCACATGTTTGTGTGTTTGACTAATCACGTTTGTTAACCAGGAGCCTTTTAGCACTGAGACTTGTCGTCTCGATCAAGTCAACGCAGAACAAAAATATACCTATCTTTCACAGGGTTTAAGAAAACATCCTGTTCATCATGCCGAATCTGACACAATATCACTTAATATCTGGTTATCAAACATGTATTGAATGTCAAGCATCATGATATACATCAAGTTAAACTCTAATGCGTGGCACTAGACGTTGGTTGGCTCCAAACCACTGGAGTGTAGAGATCCGTAACTGTGACCGTTCCATACTTCTCCTCCGACTCTTCCACGGCCTCCTGGTACAGATCTGGGAAAGAAGGCTCATCCGGCTGCAGCATCTCAGCTGCCATGGCCATCTTGGCGTCGCCCTTGGATAGCTTCTTATCTGTAATCTCCCAGGTTGGGTGAGTGTCACATTCCAGCTTGGGTCCTCCGGCTGAGACGATGGCTCGTTCCACGCATCCTGCCTTGATGGTGAACGGTAGGTTAAAGGCAACGCTAGTGCCCCATTTCTCTGTCTCACCGTACCAGTGCCAGCCTGTCATTGCACCACAACCACCCTCTTCATCCTTGAGCTTCGCCCCTTCGTCGTCGCTCCAGCCATCGATTCTCGTAATCTCGACGTACCAGAAGAGACCTGCAGCGTAAACATCACAATAGGCTGTTGGTGTTGGCTCAGGCTCTGCGGTCACGGTCACTGTCTTTTGGGGAGTTGTGGACGTCGATGTCGTGGATGTTGTTGTTGGGGTTGGCGTTTCGGTAGTTGTTGGAATCAGACGGCATACGCAGGTGCCAAAGGCGTTATCGGGGTTAAACGGCCAGTGGAAACAGGAAGGTTCTCGGTCCTCTTCGCAGTCTATATCACACTCGGTGTTGCTCAAGCATCCCTTGCCTTCACCGGTGTTTGTGGGCTCGGGAGCGCTGCTGGTTGTCGATGAAGGATCATCGCCCTCACATTGGCAGATCTTGAAGCCAGGGAGCAGCGCCACGGTGGCACAAGTGGGAGTTTTCCCTTCATCACAGTTCCAATCCTTACACTCGTCATCATTGTCGCATCTGGTGAGCGGCTCTCCAGTCGAGGTGGGGTCAGACTCTGTCTCGGACCTGGAAATAACAGTCGACAGAGTAGTGGCACTCTCGCTAGTAGTCGTCGCGACCTTGCAAGAAGGCCCCTCCTCAACTTCATCGCGCTTCGTGGGAATGTTACCAATGTCCCAGTCCCATGCGACGTTGATGGTGGTAGTGCCCGCCCCTTGAGCTCTATTGAGCAAAGTCGTATATCGTTTGTTCAACATGTTGTACTTCCCTTTCCAGATACCTTCCTGAGTCTTCTTCTGTTGCGGGCTCCATTGGGTATTTCCATTGATCTTGGCCAGCATCGCGGTCCTGCAATCGTTGAGGTCCTGCTGAATTCTGGGTGTCATGGCAGTAAAGGCTTGTTCGATGGCCTGGTTGATGGAATGTGTCTCGGTGCCGGTGAATCGGTTCTCCATGAAGGCCTTGTATCGTTCTGCAAACGACCACTTGTTGTCGACGACTGCGGGATCCTGAAGACAATCCCGAGCGTTCTTGTCCATGTCAAGGCTGTAGAGTAGCACTGTTAGCTTTTGCTGAGATACTCCATTGTAGGAGGACTTGCAGTGCTTTGTAGACTCGCAGATTTTGTCGGACCATGGCATCGTGAGCATGGGCTTGATTGGCCAGCTGAACTCCAATGAAGAGTTTGTCAAGGATCTCGATTTGCGAGTTGACTTCCTTCTCCATCTGGGCCAGACTGATTGTTTGCCAGTTGATCACCTTGTTCACGGCCTCTCGTACCTTGGATCGAATGTTCTGTGGTGTAGTGGCGAATCCCTGTGACGCACCTTGTTAGCATAATCTCACTCGTACCGTCGAATTGACTTGCCTTGGCTTCATTGGTCCATGCATCCACGCCGATGAAGTCGTCGAGGAAGTGGGCATCAAGGGGCTGGATTTGCTGATGTTCCTGGCCGCCAGGGTTCTGCCTGGCTCCGGGATAGGTCTTGAAGACGTCTTTGACAAACTCCATGTCTTGAGCGTTGTTTGGCGGGGATCCGAAGGGCGATGACATGGCACTGCCATAGTAGATCAGGTCGTCGCAGCTAATCTGCTGGACAACCTGCTTGGGCTTGGTGCCACGAATGCTCTGACCTCGCCCATTCCTGGGGGTGATGGACGACCAAAAGTCCTTCAAAAAGCTCTTCTCGAAGATGTGATCGATTGACGGCGCCTTCTCCTGGTAATTGGCGGCACCTGGGGCAGGGAGTGGCTTTCCACCAAAGTACTGGTTAGATGGTTTAGGTCCATTGAGGTCCAAATAGCAACCGCGGCCGTCATCCTTCCGTTCCCAGAAGTACCATCTATCGATGAGTCTCAAAGGTGAGCTGCCCGACTTCTTGATGGCCTGTTCGTATAGAAACACATCGTTGCCTTCGGGGTACTGAGGGAACGCGATGGGGACACTTGCAGGGATGACACAACTGCCCAGCTTGTTTCCTGCATTGACTCGGTTGGACTCCGGAGATGACCATCTCTTCTCAACGAGCGGATCGTCATCCGCTACATCCCTACCTAAGCTTCCGTCCATGGTGTATAGAAGTTCGTCAGAGCATTCTGCGCATTCTTCACCACCGCCAGTAGCACTGCAGCCTTCAGCCTCGGTCGTCGTCGAGGTGACACCAGTCACACTACAGCCAGTATGAGTCTTGGTGCAGGTCGTAGTACACTCTGGCGTGATTTCGGCATCAGCGGGTCCTGTGTAGGTGGTGCAAGCAACGAGACAATCACTGGCGGTGACTGTTTCGCTGCAAGCAGTGGATGATTTATCATCGTCATCATCGTCACCGTCGTCCTTCTCAGACTTTGGTGGGTCATTGCACTTGGTGATGAATGTTTGAATGCAAGGGAATGAGAAGCCAGGGAAGCCAGGGAACTTGAACCAGACGCCAGTGACAGAGGGGAAGCCAAAGAGGATAAGACCCGAGCCATCGTCATCACACTCCTTGGAGCCGACAATGACGGGAACAACGGTCTGCTCGGTGGAGCCTTCTGAGGTAGTGGTGATCCAGGTGTTGGTTGTCCACTCAGGGTGGCCAGAGGCGCAGGTAGGCGACCAGTTCTCAGGAGGAACTGTGGCGGTGGAAGCATAGCTCTCGCTTTGACTCGACGTGGTGGCAGTCGGAGGAAGAGTGGTCGGGATACCAGCTGAAGTGGTGGAAGGGGGAGCATCGCTTGTCAAGCTGGCATTAGCAGAAGTTCCAGTCTCAGTGGCCCCGGGTTGGGTAGGCTTAGTTTCTGTGCCAGAGGAAGCCGTATCGGTTCCAGAAGGCCCGGTCTCAGTAGAAGGTCCCGTCCCAGAAGTGACGCCCTCGGTCGTGCCGGACTGGGTAGGAGTGGCAGAAGAGCCAGTCTCGGTACCAGATGGCTCAGTCTTAGTGGCTCCCGTTTCAGTGTTCGAGGGCTGGTTAGGGCCAGTCTCGATGCCAGAAGAAGTAGTCTCGGTGTTTCCAGGCTGAGTAGGAGCGGTTTCAGTTCCAGAGGAAGCAGAGCCAGTGGCTACCCTCTCTGTTGTACCCGGCTGAGTAACACTGCCTTCAGTTCCAGTCGAGTTGGTCTCAGTACTAGAAGGCCCCTTTTCGGTAGCAGATCCCGTCTCGGTGCCTATAGGTTGAGTGAGACTGCCTTCCGTGCCAGAAAAACCGGTCTCGGTATCAACGGGCTGAGTAGAACCTGTTTCGGTGCCTGAAGAGCCGGTTTTCGTACCAGTCGAGTCGCTCTGAGTGCCGACAGAGGCTGTTTCGGTGCCAGTAGAGACCGAAGGACCAGTCTCAGTATCACTGGGCTGGGTCGGGTTGCTTTCAGTGACAGAAATACCAGTCTTAGTGTTGGATGCACTGGTATCAGTGGTGGCCCCTGTCTCGGTGTTGTCGGAGGGAGTAGGGCCTGTCTCACTTCCGATAGAGCCAGTTCCGGTGTTTATCGAGCCTGTCTGCGTTCCAACAGAGTTGGTCTCGGTGCCAGTCACTCCAGTTTCGGTGTCAACAGGACCGGTCTCGGTACCCTCTGTTCCAGTGGTTCCAGGATGGTTAGGCCCCGTCTGAGTCCCAGCTGATCCAGTCTGAGTACCATTAGGGCCGGTCGCTGTATCCGCTTCGGTATCAGAAGGACCAGTCTCAGTTCCAGTAAAAGTCGTGTCAGTGTTTCCGGGCTGGGTAGAGCCTGTCTCGCTCCTAGAAAGAGTGGTCTCAGAAATGCCTCCGGAAGGGATAGAGGCGGTACCAGTCTCCGTCTCAATGCTGTCAGACTGACCAGAAGTGGCAGTGCCAGTTGGGCCAGGCACAGTGTTGGTGTTGGTGTTGCTTGGTTGATCAGTCTCAGCGTCGGTAGTATCGGACTGACCAGGGATGGTGTTAGTGTTGTCGGGCTGGCCAGGAATAGTGCCGCCGACACTACTGGTGAGCCACGATGAAAGAGTGCCAGTAGAGATGCCTTCTTGAGAGCCACTAGCAGACAAGCTGCCCATGGAACTAGGGGCCGATTGAGAGTCGGTATCAGTGGAAGCTGGCTGATGAGGGAGTGAAGACCCTGTTGTGGATGGGTTGGATGGGTTGGGTGGCCTACAAGGCCCGCCCAGGGCACCTGAGGCCCAGAGCAAAAGGAGAATTCTCATAGCGAGAATAAAAGAGAAAAGAATGAACGTATTGGGATTAACGAATGGCTGAATAGCAAAGAAACGAATGTGAGGTGGGTTGGTATCAAGAGTTACTGGGACATTCAGTCTTTATAACACATCAACTTAGGACCCTTGCAACTCATCTTGACCAAGTTCTCACATGGCGAAGAGTTCTGGAGAATTTTCCCGCATCGATACATCACGGCCGGCTGAAAATAGGATGCGGACATTTCCTTGTTTGCATATGAGCCCCGATCCGCAGCGCTGTTGTCGAGCAATGATCAGTGCCGCCTCTCGTGGCCGAAATCTCGGGGCGCACAGAATGTCTCTGTCTAATTTAGCCCATGATGATCCAATTCACATTATGGTTGCATTGCATGGGCAAGGCTGGTGAGGTAAAATAGACACGCCACCCTTGACATGACTACAATCATTCGTGGTCTGGAGGCCAGCACTGAAGGAACATGCAGGTCGCTGCGATCCATCGTTTGTTTCACACAAACCTAACGCAGCGGGTGCCCCGCCAGTGAACGGTCCATGCATGGCAGCCAAGGCACGTTCTAGCGGCATTCTACAGGGCATAGGCTTCTACGCCTCTTACTGAGAGATTGAAGGGACTGCCATTTCATCGTCCAGTCCGAGTGAACGTGCAGGTGAAACGTCCCACAGGCGCAGCATGCAATCTCATGCAAGGCACGGAGCAAGGCACAGCACGCACATTAACGCGTTTCACAACCGCATATACGAGCTTACCAACTGCCTACGGGATGCTTTTCCGAAGAAAAAAACGTCGATCGGAACAACTACCGGCCCATCCGCTTCGGCCCGCAAACGAGGCGAAGAAGCACTGACAGGGCGCAGGCAACAAGGCAGTGTTTGCTTCCTTCTTGTCATCTCCCCACTTCTATCGTACCTACACAATAATCACAACATGGGCAGCACGAATGAGTTCCCCCAGTGCTCAATATGCGGCTACCAATTGTACGGCAGGCCTCGTTATGAGTCTGGGCCCATCGCTCGGGAACCTTCACTATGGAAAAGGACCGTTGTCGCCCTCATAGGTCCTCACGAGCAATACTGCAAGCGACAACAATATGATCCCCTCAGCGAGCGGATAACAGAGCATGCTGCCAGCCCATGTGATGGCGCTATGGGATGTTTAAGGCTACATCACAACGGCCAGAAAATTCACCTGCAAAGGGAATTCCAGTCTGAGTATATATTTCCTGATGGCCCGACCGGCCTTCATTGGTGCCTTGGTGCACATGAAGCCTGTCTGACGATGGCATCTTTGATCATGCAAAGATCGCCTACTTCGCGGCTGAAATCCCTTCGAGATCTTTGGGTCACTCTTGATCGACGATGCGAACTGACAATAAGGGTCCGGATAGACCCTAGCTTATGTCATTGGCTTCCCCTCATTCCACTTCCGATGAGGCCAGATGAAGAGCGCAGGCAATGGGGCAGTTACTATATTCCTGACTACCATCCTGGATCCTATTACAATTGGGTGAGCACATCACACACCGGCCTCCCATTTCACTTTACTAACCCGTCTCTAGTGGCTTGATGATCCCTTGGTCATTCCGGATCTCACCAGTCATCTGCTATCAAACCTGCGGCTCGTTGAGCCTCACACAACTCGCCCGACCAGCCTGCAAACGAGCCTAGACAACTTGCCCCAAGAGCTCCAGGACAGGGTCATATCACTCCTACTAGAAGGAACTATTGGCTTGGACTGCACTCGTATGCTACCACAGTCATACTGGAAACAACTCTTTGTTCGAATCCCGTTTCTCTGGGATATTGATAAAAGTCTTGTATCAGAGTTCCAAGACAAAGATGGCAAGGAGTGGGATTGGGAAAGACTATTCCGGCAACTCATGGCGCGCGTTGAACCCCCTACCTATCCCGAGAAAGGCGACATCCGGGCATGGAACTACGACGAGGTAGGACTGGACGTACCTCCTGGCTTCACCAATCGGCGCCGTATTTGGCAGCTTCTTGAAGATATGGACCCTGACGAGGTGGAGAAGTATGGTCTGGAAGAGCGGGAAGGTGACCTTATGACAGAGGAAGACGATAACCCGTGGTTGACAGCCTCAGGTGACGATGTATGGCAGGAACAAGATTGGGGCCAGGTGTTGGACCCTTCCGAGATCGTTGCGTCGGACAATCCGTGGTTGTAGCCAACTATCAATGGTGTCTCTGCCTTGCCACGACACTCGTATTTGATTTATTCACCAGTTATCTTGAGCTACCTATTCCATTTTAATAGTGGTATGTATCTAAGCATGTTCAGTGTATAGCTCCTAGCCGATCTTGGCCAAGATCCCTTCAGTGGCCCATAACTATGTTATCGAGCCTTCACCAAAGTGACTATCATTCAACTTGACTCCTCTTTTTCCGCCCTGCTATTTCCTAGACCGTCGTCCACATGCATCTTCACATGAAGGATGATTTAGACCAGCCCTACGCCAGTGCCCAACCCGAGATAGAAAAGTCCTTGTGGGACAGACGGAGATTAAAGAAAGCATTGTGGAGATGCCGAAGTCAGCAAGGTTGCATTTCTCCACCAGTCCAGCCCACTCTAACCCGCTTGCTTCATATATTCGAAACGAACTTGATCGCTTTTGCCCCTCATCAACTTTTCTCAAATTTGCGTCGCCAGATCTGGTCGTCAACTGACCTAGATCAAGGATGTTCTGCTTGTGGATCAGATATAGCCTGCCTGACTAGATGAAAAATGCATGTCGCACATGTACCACTCGCTCCGTATAATTTCGGGTTTGGACGTGATCATGGAGAAACTCTGATCATCACCGCACGGCCTGGTCACTGATCTGGACCCCAGGGTAGTTTGCACGCCTAATTTGGCAGAATATCGTGACTCTCTCGAGGAAAATTCATCTGTTCGGTCGTGTATTTGTTTCTACCCCTTTGATACGAGCATGGCTCTAGGTCAGCGGTAGGCAAATAAGTCGGTTATCTACTTTCCTCTCTGTCACTCCGCTCAAGTGTCGGGTTTTGATCGCTTGCTAGTTTACCCAATTACTGGTTGGCATTCAAGAAGCAGCAATATTCGCACAGAGTAGGAGGTTTTGCTGCGAGAGCCAACAGAGATCTTCACATCAGCAAATTAAACTCGCCTCAAACGGATATGCCTCAAAGTTTGACTGCAAGTAGAAGATGAACTTGTTCAAAAGGACTCTTGACCCGCCTCACAGACCATGAACAAGGATCACTGTTGCAGCCCCATGAAACGGCCATTCGGTTAACGAAGATCGGCTATAATAAATGGGGTAGCTGAAGATCACGAGCAGGGTCTGCCCGGCTTGGCCCTTGTAAATCCTTTGCTGGCCTGCGGTCTTGGTCGGCGTTAATGGTCGGTGTGTATCGCCAACGCCGGCTTCAGCTTGGGATCGGAGCTGGGCGAGCCAAAGACGTAGGAAATTTCTTGACCAAAGCCCGTCATGGTGGATTGTATTTGCCATCACAGTGAGACTGTGAAAGCCAACGTGTAGAGTAGGTAGCTAGTGCTTTAATATCTCATCTATGAAACTTCCAGATCAACAGACTCAGAATATATCTGCCCCCGCAATTTGGTTACCAAGACTCACATTGGTGGAATACGTCTTGAGTATACGTTGGGCATCTCAACACGATATTTTTGTTCTTAACATCTATAGGAAATAGCTATTAGGGTGAATTAATTCCGGCATTTTATTTCTACCTCTAGGGTACGTAATAAATATCGTGATAAGGAGAGTAACAACTTCCAGAAATGCAAAGAATATTACATAGCCTTTTTGTAATGTTTGTTTCTTAGTAGAGTTCTTGTGATATTCATGTTAATATTTGTGTAGCATTTGTATAGCATATGTGTATTGGCTCTTGAATTGAAAATTTACATACTCATTTTCGAGATGAGGTTAAACTATACTGACTCGCTCAACGACAAGACTTCTCGTGCAGATTCACAAAATGATCCGTCCTGGCGCATGCTTTACTAAGAACTACAGCCCTTACATGACTGGGCAGTCGTGATTGGGCCGTATAAGCTGAGTACAATACCACAGGCAGCCAAGTCTTTTCAGCCTCGGGGGCCATTCTGTTTCCCTACCCTGCTTTTGGACTCAACCTCCTCTTCACACCCAGCCCGATACTAGGAACATTCAGCATGGATAGCGCTACAATTGGCACCCGCTGTGAAAAATGCCGGAAGCTATCAAAGGTAGTCAACCAAGAGCGATTCGAAGGTGTATTCTCTCATTCCAAGACCTTTAAGCAGCTGGATGCCTCAGCTGCCACTGAATGTCCGCTATGTCAGATTCTGCGTCGCGTTCTAGTATTCAGCGCCCGGGACATTGAGGAAATTCAGCTCGGCACTCAGATCGAGGTGACATCCTTGAATTCCAGCAGTGAGCGGCCCAAGAGTTTGGCTGTCTTTATGGCAGACTCGGAAGATGGCAGGTTCGTGGGAACATTCTACCCAGCAAAATACACATACATTGAGCCCATCCGACGTAAGTATAATATACCTTCCCGTTAAAGCGAAGATTTAGGAGTACAGATGCAGATCGTTATTGAATGGATAGAGTTCAAGTCCCAAGATAGAGAAACAGACCTTGAACACCTCGTTCGGGAGCGCATCAAGCCTTGGATCAAAATATTTTGCGGAGATCATGCCTTGTGTAATCTTCGGCACGGTCAAACCTGTCCCAGTACTCACATGGAAAAGCCTCCACTACCCAATAGAGTCATCGAAGTGGGGGTAAAAGGAAGTTCACCTAGGCTCTATGTACCGAAACTCGAGCAGGGGTCAACGATGTTCTCTGATTATCTCATCCTCAGCTATTGCTGGGGCAAAGGGAACCTTAATGCCCGCACAACAAGAGACAACTTTGAGCAGAGACGACGCGAGGTCGACCTTGGAGAGCTCTCAGACCATACTCGATGCCATTGACGTCACTCGAGCTCTGGGTTACCGATACCTCTTTGTCGATGCTATATGCATCATCCAACACAAACAGGGAGAAGACGCCACCGACTGGCTCGCAGAAGCCCCTTTTATGGGGAGATACTACCAGAACGCCTTGTGCACTATTGCAGCTACTGGGGCGCACGACAGCAGCGATGGCTTCCTCAACGAGAGACCAGGTGAACTATACCCCGTCTCGCCAATACTGCTTGGGCAATACAATGATTCGGAGGAGGAGGGCTATCAGCTCCAACAAATGTACGCCGACCCTTCGCACCTTACCTGGCTTTTCAACGGTTCGAATTCCCCCCTCTATCATCGAGGCTGGACTCTCCAAGAACGCTCCCTGTCCAACCGGGTAATTCATTTCGGCCGTGATCCAGTCTTTTGGGAATGTGCCAAATTACAGGCATCCGAATGTTTTCCTGAAGGCGTACCACAGAGCGAACTCATTTCATCTGTCAATCGTCCTCATCAGCAACTTTTATGCTCCAAAGACACTTCGAGGGAGCAAGTGCTTGGGAAATACTGGTTTCAGCTCGTGAGAGAGTACGCATCCATGGACTTTACCTATTTTGAAGATAGACTGGTTGTGATCCAAGGAGTCGCAGAGAGGACCCAGCTGTTATTTCCTGACACATACGTTTGCGGCCACTTTAGTCTCAGCTTATTTTCAGCCTGGCTTGGTATGGGTCTGGGAGCATCTGTACTGAGCTCGAGAGAACCAAGATGGGATTATCCTGGTCCTGGGCTTCGTCAAAGATGAGTAGCGTCGACTTTGCACATCTCTCCAGCCCTAGATACGAGGAAAAAGCCAAGCTATTGAGCGTGCAAGACCCTCTTCACTCACCCTCGAGACCACTTCAATCAAAGAAAGAAGTTGTGTTGGATACCGTTGTTAGATCTCTCCAGGTATTGCGAATGAGGCACGATGGTGAGGGTCTGAACATAACCCGTGGTGCTGCAGTGGACGCTCAGGGACGTGATATTAGAGCAAGGATCTTGACGATCCTGCCAGCATGCCGGAAGATCTAGAGCCAACGTTTGAGATCGCCTCGGTTCTATACGAGGTTCCTTACGTTGGCCAGATCAGTCACGGATGTTTAATCATGTCACGAGCGACAGTGAGAAAGGAAGATGTCTTTGGGCGTATTGGGTGGATGGAACTTCTGGAGTCCTCAGGACAACCTGAATGGAAGAGAAAGAACATCACCGTTGTTTAACTTGATGTCGAACGACCGAGCCTGCCTGATAGACACTTTACCGGATCCTAAATCTCATCACGTTGACTTGACTCCTTCGACTCTTGGCCTTAGTCGCCAACTGCCCAAGACAAACCTCATCATGATGCAAATACGTCTCACCAATCAAGATCCAGTCACGACCCCGCGGGCGAAGGACAATAGGAAATGATCCCCCAAACAATACCACGACGCAATCTCCTGGTTTCAAGAACTTTGGCCCCAATCCCAGAATACCAGTCGCTGTTCTATAAACCTTCCTGTTGGAACACAAACTGATAGCTTGATCCTGGTATCTCTCTATCGAGGTCCCGTGGAACTCATCTATTGGTGGTGGTCCAAGGTCCGGATAATCGTTACAGTCGATTTCTGGCCTTCCTCGAAGCCATCTGAGGATCGCTTGCGCTGCTAGCCTTTGCGACTGTTCCAAACGGGCTTGTCGAGTCTTTCCAGGTTGGGTCGACGAGTTCATTAGTTGGGAACATGCCGAAAACATCCCTCCAGCGCACAAAGTTTGTAAAAAAGCAACATCAGTTGCCATTTTGCTGAACTGATATTGATGCACTTGCCCCGGCACTCTTGGGAACAGTGGGTGAGGGAATAGCTGACTCCAAAGTGAGGCGGCGAAAATGGTTTCGTCAGCTCCTTGCGCGAATACGTCTGTTGCCGCACATATTGTGTCGATCTGGAAGCCGTTTAGTTGAAGGATGTCTGGCTCCTCGATTGGGTTACTGAATGGACTTGAAGGATGAAAAGGATTATCGTGGGTCTCTGCGATGTACATTTGGAACTTGGTAGGAACACCTGCATTGAACAACTCCGGAATGAACTTGGAAACAATCCTACATTGGTCGAATCTCGGTACCCAGCTAGGAAAATCCAGAACGGTCTCTGGATCCTCGTGATGCTGGATGTGTCCGAGAACGGTGAGAAGTCGTGGAGGTTTCCAGATACAATAGCGAGTGAACTCTTGATAGACTTCTCGCATGCTCTTGTTGTAGTTTGGAATCAATGCAGGGTGTCGATTTGGTTCTAGAGCTGGAGAGATGGAATTGATTCGACGCGAAATCCAGGAATAACCCTTGCGAGCAACGTCAGCCAACCAGTTGCTTTCGGTGATGCTGTAGACCGGCTCCAGGCCCTCGTCGGTGATTCCTAGGATGGCAAAGATCCGGTCTCTGGGGTCCGTTGCTCCGAAGTCTCTAATGGAAGTCAAGATGACCAACATGGTTCCGAGAGAACCCTCGGGTGGTGAGTAATTGAGCTGTTCGTAGATAAGGGGCGTTTCGAAAACCATTCGCCATAGTTGTAAAGTCGTTGGCTCAAGATTCAATCCTCGACGATCAAGTACCAAGGGGAGCAGTGACAAGAGCTCGTTCATGTCGATCTCAAGATCTGCCAACTTGAGGATGCTAGAGCTTGAAGCTACCACCTCCTGTATACACCTAGAGTTTGGAAGGATCAGCTGGGAGTTTATCGAGAAATCATAACGATTTGGAGGGAGCATACCAGACCCGAGTAAAGTACTCACACCCAAACAGTTTCGATAAAGCTTCGGCCCCTTCTTGGTTGCTCTTAAAAACGTTGGATAGTAGTGAGTATGCATAGGATCTTCTGCCCTGATCTGTCTGGGCTGGGTCTCCAGCCGGAGCCGCTTCACCACCACTTGACAAGCCAAGATTCCCAATGAAATCAGCCTTCAAGCTGACCAGCTCTTTCGCAAAGGCGATGGCCGTTTCGGTCCAGTCCTGCTTTTCGCCAAGCCAAACAATCGTTCGAGAAGCGCGTTTGTAGACTAGTCGCATGTACTGAACCTGGCGGGCTCGTTCTGCAAGATCTGTTTGATCGATGCAAATAGCATCAACCCATAGCCGTCGACTCATACTACTGAGCCGGAGATGCCTCAAAGCCTTGTCCAGATTCACAGTGATTTCGAGATGGCCATCATCGCAGAGAGGATGTTCAGGTGACTTTGCTTTACCCCAGACGTAGGATAGTGCCTCAAATGCAAAGGGAGGATAATTCAGGTCAATGATTTGCATAGTGCAGAATAGAGGAGTATCCATGTCGCCAGGGAACAGGGTTAAAATCCGAGTATAATGAGGCTTTTGGCCAAGCGCAGGAAGCGGCGGCAGTGGTTGATGGACGTGTGTTGCTTGGGCCTCCATATTGGGCGAGGATGGGAATAGCAGAAAAGAGACTCGAAGAGCAAAGGAGAGATCGGGGACAATGCAACTTGTTCTTTATGCTCAAAGAGAAAGCGAGCGGGGGTGGCTGCCTTGGTGGCTTCATCGGGACCAGTCAGGTTTGCAGGTGATAAATGCCAAGACAGGACTCGTTACTCAAGGTTGACTCCAACTGTCCTAGCAATGGGTGGTTATGTACCATGAGGTGGTGTCACATAATATTCCATTTCAATCGCCCTCAATAGTTCATAAAGCCTTCACTAATCTAAGGCACATCCTCTTGTTCTTGCTCCGTATGTTTAGCATCTGTTTTGCATCCCAGGATCTCATATGGCAAGGCGTCAAAGCGACTTGGAGGACGACCAGGCCCAGGGGGGGCGTATCCATCCGATTGTCATTTCTCTAGCATAAGTGCTCTCTCAGTAGTCATTACGTACAAAAAATGGTGTTATTTCCCAAAGCACACGGGCCAAAAGCCAAATATGAGAGCCATTTACGGCGATATCATCATTTCTGGTGGTTACCGTCCTATAGAGGAGGAAGCGCCATGCCGACATGGAGCGCTGGCTCATCAGCGTTGTTGTTCTTGTAACTTGAATAAGTTAGCTTCAAACAAGAGACTTGGTCTGGCATGCGTCTCCAGCTTAAGAAAGGCTCTGCGGCGAAAACAGACTGCATAAGATCCAAAGCCGCGTACCTCAGAACCGTGACCGCTCCTGGGTCCAGCATCATTGGAAAAGAGAAATCGATTGGCCAGCCGAGCCAGCGTTTGATAAAACAGCGTAGAATGAGGCCATGCGCAACCTGTTTTCATTGTCGGTTAGCCATGGAAACAAAGCTGAAAGATCAGAGGGGCAGCCGAAGTTCAAAGAAATAGGTGGAAGAAGAGGGGATTTGGCCGTACAAGGAGGACATCCGCAGGCTTTTCGCCATTCATTTTAGGCCTCTGGATGTCTCGTATTTTCGATAAAAGCCTGTCTAGACGTTCCGTGACTTGCTGCATTGTCCTAACGCGAGTGAAAAGAAACCGTCAAGTTAGCACATCGTGTACAAGCGAGGAGAAAAGGGAAACGGTGTAATATTCTCCGCCTTCACACCCATCCCCCCAAATGTTCCACTCCCTCTCCTGGTCCAGCCCCCTAGCCTTTCTCAATTCTCTGATCTCCCCGGCCTTCAACCCTTCATAGTCGCCATAATCCCATTCTGCAATATCTTCAGCGTAGGTAATCTCCCGTTCTCCATCGGCTGTAGGAGGTGACGAGGGTATATGCAGTAGTTCAAAAGTCTGTTTCGCTCTCTTTCTCGGACTGACAAAGATATGCGTAATACGAGAAGGGTCGACGAGTTTGCTGGGACCCACGAGTGTCGTTGCTACACAGGAGACTTGTTGGATCCCCACCGGAGTGAGCTCGATGTCTGTGATGCCCGTATATCTACCGGATTTCGCCCACTCCGTCTCTCCTGTTTATCGAAACCCAATGTTAAAGATTGATTGATTGCAAGTAAGTAAGCAACGGTGTTTGTCCTGGCTCAAGCCAGGTCTAGAACTCACCATGCCGAATAAGAAACACACGAGGCGTCATGGAGTCTAGTGCGGCCATATTAATAGGCGTGTGCTTATGAAATCTGTATATATCTTGGGAATGGAAGGAGAGCTGATCAACGTAGGTATAGATGTTGGTAAAGGATGCGGGGAACCATCAGGCGGTAAATCAGGGCAGAACCAGTATCGAGAGCCGGGGATGATAGTAATGCCTCAGAGGGGAAGAAAGCATGAACTCATCACCATTGAGGAGATAACGGAACGCGATATTAAAAGGGCTAGGCATGAAACGTCCGGGACAGTAGACTAAAAGTTGAACGAGCACGACGTCCCAGGCGTCCCAAAGGTAAAGTAGAGTGCAATTGTTTAGTTTAGAGACGCACATATGCCCATTCAGACATTCCAATAAACGTTAATTATGCTTGGACAAATCAAGGGAACTTCTAGGAAACGGGTCCATTTCATTCGCACTGAAAAGGGGGTTTGCCAACTTGCCACGCAGGCGACAAGCTCTTGAGCTTTTGGCGACCAATGTTCAATGGACTTGGCTCTGACGTTGTCTAGTCAGTAAATTCATGCCAAAGAAGGTGTCCATACACAACTTCGAAGGCTGCCTCCCTTAAAGATCAGGCATTCTTTGCCAGTACGTCTGTCTTGGTCCCTGTTCCAAAGGTCAAGTCTCAGCCACATTACCTGTTATCGGCTTTGACTCGATGACACATGTTTCCTCTCCGCTATGAGATACTTGAAAGAATCATCAAATACAGAGAGCCGCCCATAGTTGATCCATCCCACCGGGGGCCGAGACCTCCGTTTTCCGTCGGCCGCGTTTTCGGGCATTTCAGAGTCCCGGAAAAGCGAGACCCACCCCGAGTCCCGGCTGGTTCTCCTGTCCCGAAAGTCCGGCCCCACAATCATCAACCAAACATTGTCCTGCTGTTCGCATGTGTTCGTCATCCACAATCGAAAGGTCCTTTGTACTCTCTTTTGAAGCCATAGTGTTTGCGATTTGGATCTTGGCAGATAGAACCATAACTTGGAGCAAAGGAAAACATCAACTGTTGGAAATGCCATGGCCAAGTTCATTGTGATCCTTAAGCACCTTGATTGTGCAAAAGACCTAGGCCAAAGGGTTGATAGTAACTTGCTCGCCATCAGTAACAGACTAACTTATAATGGATCGCAAAAAAGCATTGGCCACTGAGGCGCATGCTTATCAAGTGCTTTTCGGCCTTACTCCTGTTCTTCCTCATTCTCCTTTTACACTGTCTCTTCTCCTTAGTAGGTTACGTCTCTTCTTAACGCGACGTATGATAATTGATTCGAACTTTGTGTCTTCCTCCAGACTGATACTTGGCATCACCAAGTTCGTACGCCGGGGCAAATCGTCCACATCCACATTTACGACTTCGCTCTCAGTCTGGCTGGCATTGTCAAGTAAGTCTACACTTTGTCTTGCGAAAAAACAATGAGCTAATTATGCAGTTTTGTTCTTTCAAGATGGCCGCTTCGGACTCCCAAGAAACCACAAGCAAAAACGAGTTTACCCACAAGCACCCACCCCCCTTTGTTGAATCCCACGCGGGCGACGATGGCGACGACATCCTCCAAGGCCTTGGCTATCAGTCCGAGCTCCATCGCAATCGATCGACCCTACAAGTGGCGTTTATGGCCTTTGTGCTCGCGTCGATCCCATATGGACTTTCAACCACTCTTAGTAACCCTATTACTACTGGAGGTCCGGTCAACATCATCTGGGGCTGGCTGGCTGTCTCTGTATTGATTGTCTGTGTTGCAGCTTCGCTTGGTGAAATTACCAGTATGTATCCTATTGCTGGAGGTAAATCATCCTATTTCTAAGACTATAATGTCGGCGATGGGCCACCAGAGCCTTGATCCCAAGGTCGCGTCATCTATCAAGACTAACAGATTGGTACCAGGTGTCTACTATCAGACTTTTATGCTAGCGCCCCCTCGCTGGCGCAGAGAAGCCGCTTGGATCTGTGGCTGGCTCTATGTTGTCGGAAACATCAGCATCACCCTGTCAGTCACATTTGGCACTACGCTATTCCTCGTTTCGTGTATCAATGTGTTCGAAATTGAGCCCGGCGTTGGAGTTCTTGCCGGGGAGCCATATCAAGTATTCTTATCTTTGTCGGTATTACTCTACTGAGCAATGCTGTTTCGGCATTGGGCAATAGTTGGCCTCCCCGGCTTGATGTAAGTAGACTCGGAATGTCATGGCATTGCTTCCACTAACCTGAAAGACTGCGGCTATCTTCTGGACCTTCGCTGGTGTCCTCGCTATTATTATCACTGTTCTTATTGTTGCTAAGAATGGTCGACACGATGCTACATGGGTCTTTACCCATTTTGAGAACAACTCTGGCTGGACAAATGGATGGGCTTTCTGTGTTGGACTCCTCCATGCTGCGTATACAACTTCATCAACTGGGATGAATATCTCGTAAGTCTTGCTACTAGTTTATGCCCTGCTCTCCAATCCTAGTACGGCGGCCTAACAGCAATTTCCAGGATGTGCGAAGAGGTCCGCAAACCTGACACACAGGTTCCCAAGGCCATGGTTTTGACTGTCTTAGTCAATACGTTTGTTGGCCTACTTTTTCTTATCCCTATCACTTTTGTCCTACCGGATCTTAAGGAGCTTGCCGATCTTGCTTCAGCGCAGCCTATACCTCCAACCATATCCAGCCCGTAGCATCCATCAGAGAAGACTCTCGTGGACGCTGAAGCGAGCCAACAGGAGCCGCCTTTTTCAACAGGCCAAGCACACAGAGTCAGCTCCATTTCCTGCCCGGACCATAGAATAAGTGCGCTCCCGTGGGCTCGTTTCATCGCCGACAAAATCGCGCCGGGGGACACAATCGCTCGCCTCTTTGTGATTTGGCTCGGGACCAAGCGACTGTTAAGAAGTACTCCAAGTTCCGTGGCTTTCCCACACCCAAAGTGGTACACGCCATCTTGCGTGGACAGGGATCCTACATACAGCTGTCTGCCTTACCCCGCCCGCTTATACAGCCTCGTCTTGAAAACCCTCACCTCGACTGACCGTCGAGTTTGTTCTCTTCTTCATCCTCACAGATTTGTGGAGATTCCAGAGAACTGCCAGCTTCAGCTTAATACCCTTACTTCGATAATTTTAGTCCGGGCAAAGGTCAGATCACTCAGGCTCAGACGACGTCGTTTTTCGAACCGGACCAACGCCCAGCACCCCCCATTATGTCTCGCTGGCATAAGCCGTCATGCCACAGTCCGAAGGTGTCTGTCAAAGATGAACTGCCATGTTGTGAATCATGCGGCAGCAGCCCAAACATCCAGAAACTCGTCTCGGAACAAGCAAACCTCAGCACGCCTTGGAGTGTGCCTCCAGACGAGAACTTCGGCGAAATGAATCTCTCCTGGCCAGGATCTGTTCGGTACAGACCGCAGCCTACAGAGATAGGGACTAGAGAAGCCAAGAAGGTTGGCGACACGGGGCGAAGGGATGAACTATCCCCAATTTACCACAAGAGGCTTCAAGAAGGCCAGTTCCGACTCCTCCATCTTCCTTCTGTCGACGATGAGAACCGCCCTATCCACGCCAGTCTTGAGGCTTATCAGACGGATGATTGCCCCGAATACGAGACGGTCTCGTACTGCTGGGGAGGCGAAAATGACGATACAACGCTCTGTAAACCCATCTTTCTTGGTGACTACTGGGACATTCTCCTGCAGACCCAGAACTGTTGGTCTATGCTTCAGTATCTTCGCCCTCGGGTCGGTGTCCGTATCATTTGGGTAGATGCCATCTGCATCAATCAGAAGGACCACCAGGAACGTGAGAGCCAGGTTGCCATCATGGGTGGCATCTATCAACAGTGTTTGAGGGCAGTGGTTTATCTTGGGCAAGATGTGGCTCACCCCAGAGGCACCGACAGGAGAGTGTATCCCGCGCGACGTGACCTCGACACAGAATCAGCTTCGGCCGTGGACCTGCCTCAATTGCTCAAGATGAGATATTTTCAGCGCGTTTGGGTCATACAAGAACTTATCTTGGCGCCCATGGTTGTCATACCAGTGCATGGCGTGGAGCTAACCGCTAGACGGCATCCGGCTCTCCGCGAGGAGGTGACTTGGCATGAAAGCGATGCCCCTTGGATGAGGTATCTCTGCGCTGGGCAATCTGATACATCTCTGCGAAAGATTCTGGAGCAGACGCGAAACTCCCAGTCGACGGATCCACGGGACAAGGTTTTTGGTTTACTTGGCTTCCTCCCCGGAGTGAATACTCGGAAAGGATTGAGACCGAATTATTTGCTATCATCACGCCATATATATATTGGTACAGTAGCCTACTTGCTGCTTAATGAAGGCCATTCTCATCTTCTCACACATGCCGCTGGCCACCAAGCCTCCCCAACAATTCCTTCATGGCTTCCAGATGGAAACCTGCTCAAAATTGGCGGGCTCCTCCGAAACATCTCAAACTCCTCGCCAAACTCGGTCTCACAAGGCTGTCACGGGTCTCAATCCTCCTCCAGGTCGCAATTTTGGATAGAAATACTCAGGCTGAATCTAGACTGGGAAACCCTGCTGGTCACCAGGTCGGGCGAGAGTCAGGATCATGGAGCTCTGAAGACACTATTACCTGGTTCAAGGAAACCGTCAATTCACCAGTCGACATCTGCGCTTTCGCTCCCACTGATTTACATTTGCCAATCCTCCTCGATACCAGTCCAGGTTCATCGAGACGCAAATCTGTGCCATCTTTTCATGATGCCGGTCACACATTGTACATTGTACATATGTACTTCTGATATTTCACTCAACGGCGCCATCGAGCCGGGACTCACAAACGTCTTCCTTTTAAAAGACAGGAGAAATCCTCCTCTTCTCCTTTTCTTGCGACGACATAATTCCGATGCGAACTTCCGGCTGCTAAAGTGCTGCCCATGTCTTGGTCTTTATCTATCAAGAAAGCCGTCTTCCGACTTAACGTTCCCACGCTCCGGCGGTCACATACCTGCTTTCATACATACCAACAACCTTCTATTCACGCTTACGCCACTTAGCCAAGACTTTACACCGATTCTCGATGAGACAGTATATGGGGTCGTTTCTGAGGTTGTGAGCCTCGGCAACAAAAGCTGGCGCGTATTGCAAGGGGTGCGACCAAGAGCCAATTCCTTTAGTCGGGACGGCATCAAAACACATATCACAGGCTTGTTTTATCAACTATTCTCTAGCCCCCAGAAATCCTTCATGGACCTCTACTTCAATTTCCTTCGATATTGTAGCCCCGAGTGCTACGTGGAGATACGACAGGGCAGGGCCGAGGCTTGGGTGCATGTGTCTATGGACCCGAATAACTGGTTGAGAGTCCAACAATCTCTCAATAGCTTTTGGTATTACGAAGTTTTCGTTTCTTCCAAAATAGTACGAAAAGCGGATGATATTGGGCCTTGGTATTGGGCAGAAACACCCGACTGCCTTTCCTATGAGGGCCTGGATATCTCAGACACAGGCGCCGAATCTGGAACTCACATGCTTTCCGATTGGACATCAATTCATGGACTACGCCGGAAACCAGACCGTTCCTGGATGAAATCGCACAGGGTTAGTATGGTGGCTACAGTGGAGGGTTTGAGAGGATGGCTCAGGAATAGCCCCTACTTTCGACTTTTTCAAAGGCTGAAAGTCTGCAGTCGGCTTGTCAACGAAGATGAAATCACACTGGCTACTAGCGCCCCGAGACGTGAGTACAGATCGATTTGCTGCTACAAGTGGCCAGAGGTCTTCTTTGGTGGAGAGTACACTCCTGGGAAAGTTGAAGACATATCTATCTTCTAATATCGACATGTGTTCCTATGACGGGGCGTATCCGATATGGACAGTGCCAATCACCATGGCTCGGGATACTTGGGTCATCCCACTTCTAGTGCTAAAGAGTTCTACCAAGCAAGCAAATCTTGCTCTGGGAAATGTTGTAAGCGTGTTGTCAAGTCGATAGCGCTAGTCTGATGGTGTCAAGTTTAGCTTCGATGGATCACCAATTAGGAAAGGCGTGGTGGCAGAGTGGTCTAATGCGATAGACTAGAAATCTATTCTCTTCGGAGGCGTCTGTTCGAATCAGGCCCACGTCGATTGGTCTTTCTTTTTGCGCATTCACCTTGTTGAGTGCGTGGTTCTATGGCAACACTTCTTTTTGTACTCACAGCCGCGGTGGTCCGGCTCACTCTTACAGACCATTGAAACCGACGAGGCTATTATTTGTCGCTATTGTTCTTGGCAACGTCCAACCATGGCTTTTTTTTCAGGTTTGGCTCAGCTGTCATTCGAGAGGGCAGAAACAACATGGTGCATTACACTGTAGCAACCCATTCTCTTCCTTTATCTTTTATATCTGTCCGTTCAACACGTTCTTACAATGATCTAGCTCATCTCCTTGCGCAACAAAGCTGTGGCCTAGATCTCTTCCTGCGATGACCCTTCACTTGCCTATTTAAATCCATGTGAGAGTGGGAATTGCACAACTGTTAAAAGATTGATAATTTTTGCCGTTTTGTCTCGTGTTCTTCATTCTCGTCTATCCTTTAGTTAAAAGAGACCTTGTTATATAGAGTGGCGACCCTGGCCCAAGAAAAGCAGTACTACAATTTGTAAACCTCCTCCTTCACAACTGAAAAGTTAAGCAACGTGGCCTCATCGGCAACAAACTCGCGCTCCCAACTCTGTGCATCCTCATCGTCTTCGTCTTCGTCAAAGTCATGTCTATCAGCGCCGCCTTTTGAAGCTGGCTGCCTGTGTCTTGTGGGCGCCGGTTCAACGGGAATCAGTGTTTCCTCTGGCTCATCGATGACCTTTGCAGGTGGCATTGGTTCGGGAGAAGGCTCGCTATAAGTAGTAACAATTAGTCAAGTACTTCATTGTAGGTTTGTCCTGCTTACCTGTTCAGTCGCCAATACGGCGACGCGTTCAATGCCTCTACATCCACTATGCCTTCAGCGTCAAGCATCTTGGGGATAATGTGGTCTCGCCCGGGAGAAACGTTCAGAATGCTTCTGACTAGGCTCACTCCAAGCTCAGTCACCTCTTCGACATCCCCAGAATCGGGGTCAGTCATCATCCATTCCAGCAGGCGACGGGGCAGCATGGTTTGTTTCAGAAGCTCCCAATTCTCATCGTCGACGTAGATGACAAGGCCGACGGTGTCTTTGATATCGAGGCCACCCAAAGTATTCTCAACAACGATTTCAGCATTGCCCGAGCGGTATATGAGTCGAGACGGGAAGCTGGACACGAGGCGCACTTGGGCATGTTCCAATACTTCCAACAACCAAGACGTTGCCTTGGGGTTGCTTGTTCGGGGGCTTCGAAAGTGAACAGCAATTCTAGGATGCAATATCAGAAATGCCGAGCAAATTGAGTGGTGGAAACAACCTACCGAAGGAGTTGACTGGCCTTGGACGAAATCTCGCCACTCAACTCGATAGATTTGAAATCATCAGAAGCCGGGCCCATCTCCTCAACCTTGCGCGATAGGTACCGCTCCTCAAGACCAGCCCAGACCAGAAGATTGTCAAGCATCCAAACAGTCTTTGGGTCAAAGTCTAGCAAGTTGAGCTTGCCAATGAATGCATCCTTGAGATACTTGCGGTCGGAGATAGAAAACTCCATGGTAGCGGCACAGAGCAGAACATCTCCATCGGGAGTAAGAACGGGAAAGACAGGGCTGCGAAGGAACTTTTCCTTGTCCAAGACGTGACCATATTCTGGAATCTTTTGGCTGACTGCAACCAAAAGCCCCCTGGCTGTGTCGTCGCGTGTATTTCCGGGGCTCAACGACGCCACATTCACCAAGCTGTCAAAGACGAGACCAGCGTCGTTCTTTTCTATGCCGAGAAATTTGGTGAAGAAGTCCTTAAGCTCCGGGTAGTGTTTGCTCAAATCGTTGACCTCTGGACTGTCCAGTTTGGGGGCCCAGGTGCAGTCGCCTGAGTTGAGCCATATCACACTCTCACCAGGGGCAACAGCAATAATCATATTCTCTGCAAAAGCCGTCCTATCATCAACGTGTTAGTCAAGGGTACTGTGTGCAGAAAGGCAACTTACCTGAGCTCAGCAGCATCTTGAGGTGAAAGCTTGCGCCTCAACTTGTCCAAGGCGCGGTAGAAGTCGTCTGTCAGCCACAGGTCTGAGGGATCAAGTGGCGCGTCGAATTCCCGCCTTTCCAATACGTTTAGGATGGTTCGGAATGAGGCACTCTGGACCTCTAGCGTGTGTGAATAGAAGTCTCTCAATGATGCAAGCTCGGATTTGCTCGCATCCCAATCTTCGGCAACTGGGAAAAGGGCGGACTTGGAAAGTGTGCTGGACATGTCACACAAGTCGTCCATCAAGCACTCGCTGGGAGGTCTCCATATGGGATGGATGTAGAGCAGCTGTTCTTTCTCGAATACCTCCCTGTGGCCATGAGTCATTCACCTGTCTAAGATGCAAGGGGGAGTGTTGTTGTTGCTGTGTGGTCCACATACCTGACTCTTTGTTGGCACTCCTCCGGGTCCCTCGAGTCTTCGCATTCTGCCTGGATACGAAGATACAACTCCAAAATTCGGCGGGGAAACTCGACAGTGGGGCTCTTCTGTCGTCGTATTCGGATCAACATCTCCAAGAAGAAGTCGAGATTGTCGCGATACCTGGCAAAGGCCCTAAGGCACCTCCAAGGCCCAAAGCCCCCATCTGGCTTGAGTGGTGGGTTCAGTCTGAGGAAGGGGAACGTCTCTCCCTCAAGCATGTAGCGGCTCTGGAGGTAGACTAGCTTGGGCAGGGGGATGTATGAGCTCCCAAGAGGTCGGTATTTCCCGTCTTGGCAGAGGACCTTCAAAGCCTTCAAATCCAACATGGAATCTGGGTTCGCCTTGGCGTAAATCTTGTCGCGCTTCCATGCCTGCTGGAGATAGTTGAGGAACTCTTCGGGGTGTTGTTTTGAGATTTCGACGCATTTGGGTGACAGGATCCGGCCCCTGTCACCAAACTCAAAGAGCCGCGGCTCTGAAGCGCCATGACCTCCATGGCTTCTGGAAGAAGTGCTGGCCGTATCTCCACGATCTCCACGCAACATTGAATCGAGATGGTGTTTTTTTATGTCTCCCCCAGGTCAGGTCAGATCAGGTCGGGCTCAGTTTGAAGACTCACCGACATGAGGCCTGACGTTGACGTGGCGCAGGTGGGGACATGACAAACAAGGATTTGACGGAAAAAGTGCACTCCGATCCACAGACAGTACTTGGATATGATTGGCTGAGCTTGCTGTAGGTTAAATCGTGGTTTTTGGGGGACGATGTTTGCTTCTTGTTTGACTCAAATAATAATAGTTAAATATTCCAATTGTTCTGCAGCTCACAAGTCCCATAGTCAGCTGCTAGAACCAACAAAGGCCAAAGTATGCCATAGGCGGTTGACCTACAAAAGGTAAACCGCAGGATGCAATTGGTTCTTTGGCCTTTCCCCACTTTGTAGAGCTCGTTTTGAATTGCCTCTCTGGGCCAAACAAACTAGATCAAGAGGGGTAATAAGATTTAAAATCCAGACTTGTCGTTTTTTTGGGGAGATCAACAGGATCCCGGTCTCGGGTCCTTCCTACTCTCATCATGGTATACCAGTGGGATAGATAGCAGTTAAACAGGTAGGTTAGTATTTTCACGAATACGGCGAAATAGAACGCGGGAGTTGGGTTGACCTATTCCTTGTACGGATAAGAAGGTGCGCTATGAGCAGCACTGGTAGATAGGGAGGCAAAACTACAGTACATGCTACCATTCCTCAAGGCTCCCAGACCATCTCAACAAAAATCTTAAGCGTAGCCCCCTCCCAGGCAATTGAGCTAGTTCCAATCGCCATGGTCATCGGTCGACTCTCTCCACAGTAAGCCTCGATTTTCTTAAGCCACTCCCCCAACCTAATCAAAGCAACTGGAATCTCAACATGAAATAAACATATGTATTAAGCTTAGATCTAGTTATTACTATGTTTCCCAAACCAAGATTTGAGAGTAACACTGTATCAACTGGTAGAACGAGTCTAGAGAAGAGAGCAAAGCATTCAGGCTCGCTCCATAGACTCTTTGAGACCTAGGTTCAGATTGAAAGGAAGTATAGCGAACAGTCTCAAAATACTTGTCTTGTCCACTTTGCCGTTCGGTTGTAAACGGGCAATTGATTTCATCCCATCAAAGTTAATAGGTGAAAGGAAGAGGAATACTGGAAACTCAGATGGGCCAAGATGTCTTGGCTACCAAAGAAGAACTGTAAAAAAAAAAAAATAAGCACAAGCTTAACAAGGAGAATCAGCAAATGTGAATCACAAACCTCCTATGTATCATATTTGCATCTAGGGAGGGTTGGTTCCAACCGCCCAACTCGCGGTGGCTCCGCAGTTCTGACTAGCAGCAATAACGTTGAAGCTAGAAGATTGCGATTAGCGCGCAACAAATCACATGGTATCTTACAAAAGCTTACCCTCCAGTGTCGAACTGCTGACCGCCCATGGCAACACCTTGGTATGTACAGGTTCTGCTGATTCGCGTGACATAGCTTGTAATGAGGCTAGTGTGTAGTGACCAGGTGATGTCGAATCGCTATTTTCACAATTAGTTCCCCGCTTCAGTTGTCCGGTCAATGTCTTACATCATTGCAAATCGCGATACCGGCGTTGTATGCGCAACCAATACGAGAGCAACGGCGTGGGGCGATATCGAGCCAGGCGTTCATCCTATCCAAGCGGAAGACCTCTTCCTGCATACGCAAAAGGTTGGCACGTCTATTGTTCCAGCAGACAGGATCTCCTTGGACAGCCCGCTTATCGAGCTCTTGGTCATCCGCTCCAAGGGTCACGTTGACGACAGGGCCATCTTTGCCATAATCAGGGTTCAGGGCCAAGACTTCCTCGTAGACTTTCTATAAAAGGTATTTAGCACGACTTCATGGAGAGAAAATGAGAATAGGATTACCTCAATAGAGCCAGAGAAGTACTTTGGCTTTTCGTCATCAGAGACTTGGACCTCCCACAGTGGCTCATCGAGCTCGAATGGAAGGTCTTTGTCGTCGGCAATAATGCGAGAACCTTCTGAAGGAGTCTCCTGCTTAGAGGGAGCACAGGCCACCTGGGCATTAAGAGTAAGTATCAAACATCTAAATATAATACACAAGACTAACCTTGGTGGCTAGGGCCAAGACTGGAAGACAGTTGGTGATTCTCATAGTTGCTTGAATGTCGTAGAGTGATGTCCGTTGTTGGTACTGATGAGATAAAGAAGCCAAGTCTCTACTCAAGAGCTGGTAAGATCACGCCTTTATACTTTAATATTTTATCCATTCTGTGCTCTCGACGTACAGATGAGGCCTCTCGGAGATAGTCAAGTCGACTGTGCAAAAATCGGATGTAAAGATCGGATGTAAAGCTGTCAGCTGACGTGAGATTTCTATAGACTAAATTGTGGACTTATCAGACTCTATCTCTCCGAGTTGTGGAGAATCCTATGTCGTCGCTTAATATAAACATTCCACATGTTATGAGCCAGCTAATCAGGTTCAGAGCCGTTAGCTATACTACTTTGTAGAAACGGAGCAGAGACCGTACTAGGCAAGTGCCGATGCAAGCTTACATCTTGAAACGAGGTATCTTCGTACGCATCCTGAAATTTAGGTTACCCTCGCTTGTCCTCTACTCCGCGATACAACAGGGGCAAAATAAGCATAATGTCAGTACCTGCCCCTTTTGATCGGTCCCGTGTAAGATGCATGGGCTGTTTATGTCTTGGCTTTAAATGTGTCGTCATGTTTACCGGGGCAAATGGGACTTTGGTGATGTGAAATACCCTTTTACCAATCTTGAGGGAGACTTGTCGAAGCGAAACCTGAGATAACAGGCTAATTGCTGGGGGCTAAATATATTATCTTATATGATTATTAAATCAAGTTGATAAGAGTGGCAGAGAGGAGTAGTCAGGTGGTGACGACTTCTCGGGGCCTGCCTGATCAGCAGGGGATGTGGACAAACAGGCATTAACACCTAGCCCGCCAAAACATATGTGGCTGTGGGCTTACTTACGTTTTAGAAAGAAGTCCCTACACATCTCTTGGTAATTAACAGCGTTCTTGTTTTCTCTAGACACGGTTTCTCGAGGATATTTGGTCAGGTTATGGCAAGATATGTATCTAATATTCCAGCTTTTCCTGGCAGTTAAAGCTTGAGCCGCCCAAGTCTCAGTGACTCAGCCTTGTGAATCGCAACAGCGGCGCAGGATCCAGACTCCAGTGCACCATCGATAAAACCCCTCCAAAGACTCGCCCAGTCAGCGTTGGCAAAGTAAACATTTCCAGCAGGGGCCTGCAGACTCTTCAAGTACTTGGTGACACAGCCAGGCTCATGAACCCCCCATCCACCCTTGGAAAACGGGTCACTGAAGTAGTCACATCCAAATTAGAGTATCGAATGTCAGCCGGTCGTATGGAATACGAAGGTTAGAATGTCACTTACAAGGCGCTCAATTTTGAGATCGGGGTGGAGATACTGAAGTGCTTCCACGAGCTTCTCTAGATCCTTCGAGGGGTTGATGTAGTTCCCAGGTGTAGAAATGAGATATGAGTTCCCGGATGGAGTGATGCCGTCACCGATAAGCACGGGAATGCCTTTTTCGGGGAATGCGTGACCGCTCCAGTTCCGCCACTCCTTTCCGCTCGCTTCGACGCAAACCTTGTAGCTGTCGTTACTCTGGCCCCGACCAATGACTTCAGCTTTGACCGGGTCGACACCAGGCTCAAAGGTAATATCCTTGAGGCAGTTCAGAGGAACAGCGGCAACGACATGACGTGCCTTGAATGTCTGGCCGTCGTGAGTGGTCGCCGTAGTTTGCTCGTCTGCCGTCTTGACTGCAGCTGCCGCGGAGCAGAACTTATAGGACAGGTTTCCTGAAGCACGCGCATCATCAAATATGGCACGTGCCAGAGCCGTCTGCCCATCCGCCAGCTTCCAACGCGCAGCATGTTGTCCGAGACCGTTAAGAGTTCCTCCACTGAGGGCGACCCAGCGCAGCACCTCTGCGAATGATGTTCTAGACGCAGGGAGCTTGCTCATGCTGCACAGGATCGTAAGAAGGCCTTCATGCTCTTCTGGAGTCAGCTCGGCCTGGATCTGGTCAAGTCTATCCCGGCAGGACATGTTGTCCCATTGGATAAACGACTCGTTGTCAAGCCACTGGCAAGAGTTCAGGTCGAACACAGATAGTCCGCTCTGTCCATCAATGCCGCAAACCTTTTCAAAAACTCGCTGTGCTGCCTTGAAACACATGTCAGCACTGCGTTTGAGGCAGATGGGTGTTGATCAACCTACCTGATCTGTCCAAGGAACTTCGTGAAGCTTGCCGTTTCGGTTGATAGTGGGTGTACGGGAGCCTTCGTAAAAGTCTTGGCTATCCTTTAGGCGATCTGAGAAGCCGTAGCGTTCAATCTCGGACCAAACCTGAGCTTGATTTCGATGCACCCATGTGCCCCCAAATTCGTAGACATAACCGTCCTTCTTGACGGTCCATGAGCGCCCGCCGATACGGTCTCGTCCTTCCAACAGAAGTGTTTTATACCCTGTAGGTTTAAGTGTGTTAGCAAAGCCGCATGGGCTGGGTTGATTTAAGAGCTTACCCTGCGTGCTCAGGTCACGGAGAGCCCGCAGGCCGGCATAACCAGCTCCAATGATGATGGCGTCGTAGCACTTGTCAGTCTAGACATTCAATTCCCTGGGAAGAATTACTGCGTCTGTCGGAACCCCAGTCTTGAAGCCCTCCTGAGGGTTCCATTAGTAGCCGTCGGTAGAAGTGTTCATGGTTGGTTGTCTGGTTCTTCAACTAGTGAATCGCTGGAATTTTGCTGATGTTGTATCGACATAACATAATTCGACGGGCGGTATCGTGAAGCACTTTTAATTCTGACTTATTTGATCAGGGACATTGTCTTATTTTGTTTATGGTATAAGGAAACGATTGCCTGCTCCATTGATACTCAGACAGGAGGGACTTCTCGTTGACGAACGGGGCTGGGTAGCTCGGCATTTCTCCACTGTCTTTGATGGGGCAATTCCTACCAACGTACACCACCATGCTCGGTAGGAGATTCTCTTTTGAGCCCCTGAGCGATAAGTCATCTATTACTCAGGTAGGCACCAGAGCAACCAAATTGCCGCTCACAGGCAGAAACCTTCGCGTCTACATCTTCAGCTTCGCCAAACGGCCCAGGTAGCGGCACAAGCTGTTGAGGCTACAGTTGAGAAATCTCATGTCCAAGTCATCGTCTACTATCGGGACCTAGCTGCTATCGCCGCCGGCAAAGGCAATTACCCCGTCACGAGCCACGGCGAAAGAGCCGTGACCAGAAGCTCATAAAAGAAAACAGTTCTAGCAATAAACTAAAAGTTATTGCTAAGGAGAGCCTTACTTGCTAATCAGACAGGCCATAAAGCATGTAAAGGAGCGCCTATATCTCATGGCCAAGAGTGTCCAGATATGTTGCACCGTCTGTGAAACGCCTTGAAAATGCCGGGGGTGGCTTTTGAGCAGCTCAAGGGGGATGACATAACCTCAAGATTAGTTCCCTTGTCAGTGACGATAAGCCCGCACCCTCATGGGATCTCCGGCTTAACCAAGGGTCAAACTTCATATCCCACACTATCAGTCTGTCTCTGGAACCCTGTCATTGTCAAGGGGGAATCTTGTTCGGGAAAGTCTCGACGAGCAGGTGCCGCAGATAAGAAACTCGGCGCTAGCTTATCCGGCCTGCAACCCTCGCTTCACAGATGGCCATCCTCTTTGGGTTAAAAAGTCCCCGTGGCTGCCAGATAAGAACAATCCGCCTTGTCTCCATTTCCCCGCAATCTACAGATCTTATGCACCTTGGCCCGCTCAATGAGACGCCAAGAGTGAATGTGCACTGGCTTACAACGTAGGTGGCGGGAAGTGTCCTAGGGAACCTGTCACAATGACACTGGATAATGCAATCCGCTCGATTGTCGACAATCGCTTCGAGGACGGCGCCTCTGTATAAGAACCGGCCTCTATGCCTAGTTTCTACGAATGTGCAACAGCACGCTTCAGAGGCAGCATTTACCAACACAAGATCACATCCTGCTGTCTCCAATATGACTTTTGTTGCCGATACTTGTCGATCCAGTCATGCTGCTGGTCCGAAGCCAGATCAAGACAAGAAAGACATGGCCAAAGACATTGATGCAAAGTCAATCATTAGCACCTGCGCCGCAGAAACCGGCCTGGCTTTCGACGCGAGAAGCAGGCACCATGTGTCTGTGCTCGAAGCTGTCAAAACATGGCCATACGCAGTTATATGGTCGGCTGTATTTTATAGCACCCTTGTGATGTGAGTATCCAGCTGTTAAAAGCTCCCCAAGACATTCATCGCGTGATTGACGCCTCCTATTCCAGGGTATCCTACACTCCTTCATGGATCACCCAGCTCTATGCCCTACCAGCGTTCACAACTCGATTCGGATACGATTACGACAGTACATATGTCATACCTACTCAATAGCAGTCAGCACTGTCTGCTTGTTCCCTTCTTAAACAATTCTTCAGCGCCCTAGCCATTGCCGTCCTCATAGTAAATCCTCTCCTAGCGTTCCCGAACTCGACGTTGACCGTGTTCATAGGACAAATACGGTCGGAAGCTCATGTTCATTGCCACCCTAGTTCTACTAGCTTCATCGGTATTTATTCAGTTTTTTAGCACCTCCTTACCTGTATTGGTTGCCGGTACTCTACTCGTTGGCCTCTCTCTCGGCAGCTACGGAGTGCTGTCCCTCACCTATGCCATGGAGGTCTCGCCTTTGCCTTTACGTGGTGTCCTTGGAGCGTTTTATAGCTTTGGCATCATTACAGGACCTTTACTCGCTGCAGCTGTCGCTCAAGGGGTGGTGAACATGACGAGTGTCTGGGCTTATAGGATTGGTTTTGTCATCACATGGGCCTGGCCACTTGTACTACTTCCCGTGTCATTCTTTGCACCAGAGAGGTAAGCCCTGTCTATTGGTTTCGGATAGAGCCTACTACTGACTCATGCATTTTTACAGTCCTGTGTGGCTTATACGTCAGGGTCGTACCGCGGATGCTGAAGCAGCTTTACAAAGACTTGCAATTTCCGACTTTGACATTAGCCCCGATCTTGCGCGCATGGCTGAAGTAGATCGCCAAGAGCAGGCCTTTGAGAATTCAACCACCTACAAGGAGATCTTCAAATGCTCTAATCTTCGGCGCACAATCATTGCAACCGGCTGCTACTCCATCATTATCAACACGGGCGCGTCGCTTACCAATGGCGGATCGTACTTTATGATATGTCAGTTCAATCCGCACACCGAATGCTCACCTGCCAGGACGAAAGCTAACTATACCATGACCAGTGGCAGGAGTAGATGCTGAGACAAGCTTTCTATGGTCTCTAGGAGCGGGCCTTGGTGCTCTACTGGGGGCTTTCGTCAGCCTCTAGGTCCTTGCCAAGTGTCTCCGACGACCGGTATATATCTAGTCTCAGCTCATCAGCACTAGTCTCCTCTTCATCATTGGCTTCATTCAGCTAGATCCCAAGTACTACGAGAGAAAAGATAGCGCCTTTGCGCAAGGTGCTCTGATGGTGCTCTGGAACATCTTTTACGGAGCAGTTTTCAGTCCTGTCTCCACCGTCATCATGGGCGAGGTACCGAGCAACGCTCTCAGATCCAAGACGGCGGCACTTGCAACAGCAGTGCAAATTGTCATGTCGGTTCTTATTCTTACAATCTATCCCTATCTGCTGAATCCAGACTCTGGTCATCTTCAGGGCTACATTGGATTCACTGCCGGAGCCAGCAGCCTAGTCTACACCATCTGGACCTTTTTCTACGTCCCAGAGACCAGCCTTGCCATTGAAACTCTCGACATGCTTTTTATATCCGAAGTCAAGGCGCGTCATTCTACTACCTTTGAAGTGAATCGGCTTGAAGGTACCACAGATCTGTCGTAGGATGCTGAGGTTTTACACATTTGGCCAAGTATTATGTGCCAAGGATCGGTGGAAACTGAGACCATCCAAGTAGGTAGATGGCTGAAACGAGAGACGGCTATAAGGAATATGACATTTGGTCAGAACTAGTACGGTTTAGTCCTATGATCCAGCAAGCAGTGAGCTATACAGAACCTCATATTTGAATTAAAGTTCTTTCGATCTGCGTAATTGTTGTGTGTACAATCAAACATTGTCGCTGTACATCCGTCCTTTTACGTAGGCCGATCGCCGAGGATCTCCAACTCACCTATTCTTCTAATCGCAAAACGCTTCCAAGGGCTCTGCCAACGCAAGACATGATGGTTATGCAGACTCCATGACACGTGTCTCCACGGAGCCTATAATAAATTTACTTTATGCTCCCGACACCCGGAAGTCTATGGTAGCTGGTCTTCCAAGAATGGACGACTGCTTTTCAGCTCCAGCCAGCCCCAAACTCAATTCTCCGCTGACTTGAAGCCATATTCTCTTTCTCCAAAAGTCCCAACGCTGTCGGACACCTCGGAACCTCGGACCATCAAGATTATGCGCCACTTAGGTCATTAACTTGCTCGAGATGAGATCAAGCAATGGCTGAATGACCAACATTCATACGAGACTCAAAAGCGAAAGAGCTAGAGTGTGGTAAATACGAGGTTGCAGCGCATGGAAAGTCACGCGGGGAAGTTATCCGCAAATCATATTTTGATGTAAGCCCGTGACAGGATTGACGGGCTCGTATTTAATCATAATGGTGGGTGGGTGTAAGGACAAATGTGTGAGCATAAAGAGAGCACCGGTCCTCAGCGAGACCGTCTATTGTTTCATCATCTCGTTGCGCATCAAACACTCGTGAGGAATACTTGAAGCTTGTGCTTTATTCTATTAAAGCTTCCATCCTTTCGACCTCCCTCAACAGCCAACCATATAAAAATGCACGTCCCCACCCTATTCAGCCTTACTGCTCTCCTCGCGGCAGCATCAGCTGTCACCGGTCCGTTTCCCTTCCCCTCCCCACGATCTCTCCTCACACCAAATAGTCTCTTATGACCCCGGCTATGATCAGTCATCCCGATCTCTCACAGCTGTGGCCTGCTCCGATGGCAAGAATGGCCTAATCACGAGGTACGGCTGGCAGACGCAGGGCAACATACCCAAGTTCCCATACATCGGCGGCGCCCAAGCCATCGCGGGATGGAACTCGGCCTCCTGCGGTACCTGCTGGAAGCTTACGTACAAGGGCAAGAGCATCAACATTCTAGCTATTGACCATACTGACGCGGGGTTCAACATTGCCCTCACCGCCATGAACGCTCTCACTAATAACCAGGCTGTCAAGCTTGGTCGTGTCGATGCCACAGCAACCCAAGTCGCGGTCAGCAACTGTGGAGTGAAATGATGTGTTGTGAAGGGCACACGTTTTTGGCCAAGAATGGATGCATAATGACTTTGAACGCAATGATGACAGGAGCTTTTTATGTCGAGCTGGAGGGGGGTACGTTTTTGGAGAATGATATAGTGGCTGAGCTAAACCACCTTGTATTTGCTAATAAGGACCTTTGCCTCTTTCATATTGACCCTTGTAAAACGACATCAGCCTTGTGCCTTCGTTCCTGGCACAGCTTCTATCCTTGGGGCTTCATGTTGTAGGCTTTGAGAATAGCAATTGTGCCTGGTAAGAAAGATGTCATTGTTAAAAGAGGCCACCAACATGTGCATCGACTCTCCTTGAGGGGGAGATAGTGTCGTATTTCCATCTGATCCAACCAGAACGACCACACGGCCTTGGTTTTACATACCATCATAGATCGCTAACTCTTCGTTCTACTCTCAAGGCATCACTGCAGATGAGACGGATTTCAAAATTATATATACACATATATACTAATGGTCCTCCGCTCCCTGGCCTACGACCCTACTAAGGGGTGGTGCTTCATTGGTGCGCACGGGGGAGGTGCCGAGAATATATGCAGTGAGACGACCCCTGATTCTAATCTAGGTACCTAAAATTTTATTTGACAGCACATCGAGACGGAGGAAACTATCAGGCCTTCCAGATATACGCACCTTGACCGTTATACGGCTTGTGGCTATGTACAGAGTGCTATATTGATCCATAGTTTTAAGGCAACTAAACATCTCATCAAAGTAGAGAAAACCAAGGATATATCAAAACACCTACCAAACTGGCACATGGGTGCATATCCCTTCCAGGCCTCTTCTGCTTTACGCTAGACTACTGATTCGCCAGACGCAGGTGATCCGGCTTGAGTGAGGGGTATAAAATCATCAGAGCTGAGCGGTATATACCACATGAGATCAGTGTTTGGTGATTTAGAATGAGAACAACCGTACTCGCTCCGTGGTTGACCCTGCCCCATTCTTCTCACTCTCACGCAAGTTTCTCAGCATCGATGGGATCATTGATGATTCCTCGTGATGCAGGATCTAAATCACGAGACCTCCTGGATCTCTATAGCTGAAAGGTACTGATAAGCTCGTTGACCCATGCGCCTTCCGGGGTTGCCGATGGGGGTTTTGTGTCCAGACTTTCAACCTATCGGCAAGGTACAAAAACAAGAGCCCTGATAGGTTTACCACTAGCGAAGGGCTGGTAGGGCTGTTTAACATCTCATCCTTGATCAACGGCTACCCAATTCTGTTGTAATCACACCGTCTTTAGGTTGCGTGGTGTTGGCAAGGTTATCAGCCTTCTGGTCATCAATGCCGGCATGACCTCGCTTCTGGAGGTATTTGATTGGACCAAGGATCTATTGCATTCATGGATACTGGAGACCCGGCTGAATTATTCGGGCCCTGGCCTTGGCGAGCTGGCTTGGCCATGTGGTCAACCCTAGGTTGCATGGTTGGTTCAGGCAAACATGAGGGCCGGTTCGACGGCACTACCCGTGGCATGTCGATCTTCATTCGATAAACTACGAGGGAGCACAGACTTCGGTAGGCCGCTCGGATGGTCCCGAATGTTGATCGTATGTCAGGGGGCTGACTGCATCGCCCTATTCATCAACCTATAGTATCCCTGTTGAAACGGGTGTGGGGTGGTTTTGATCCTTTGTCACCTCGTATTCGCTGACAATCACAACAAAAGTACCATCCGGGTAAAGCGGTCATTTGTCATTTTGGATGTTTACTACAGCGTACAGCCTATGATCACCCTCTCCAACTCCCTACCCGATCAGAGCACGTTCCGGAACTCGGCCGGTTGCATCCCATGAACCGTTTCTCATCCCACATGAGTTGAATAATGATGCAACGTTGTTTTTGGGGAATGAGGGTCTGTCAGTGTGGGAACCCTGGACACTGCAGGTTGATTGTCTAATCGGTGAAATTAATTCCCGCCGTATTGCGTACCTTTTCCAATCACAAAGCTGTTATTCAAAGAACATGATCCGTTTGTGAGTGGGTGCAGCGTCGCATAAACGCTTGGCCCTGTTAGCCCACTCCTTTCGTGGGGACGTGACCCATCTCATACGAACCTGTCCGGGCAGCTCGGTATCTAGTTGAAAGCGCGGTATGATGTAAAGAAGAAATATATAAGGTATCAGGTCTCAACTCTCTCGTACTCTTTTGTAGGTTTTCAACGCCTAGTGTTGATCAATTACACCTTAGTAGACACCGCCACAATGGTGTCTGTGTCACGCTTCCTTCGGGGCGTCGGCCTTGCGGCCCTCGCTGCAGTGAATTGCCAAGCTGCTGCCGTTGGCCAATCCCTTTCAGAGCGTGCCTCTTCCAATGACCGTTTGGTATTTGCGCACTTTATGGTATGCAACCCTTTCGAAGATACTTCAAAGTCAAGCTAATAATTTTCAGGTCGGCATCGTCGGCAACAGACAAAGCTCTGCAGACTATGACGAAGACATGAAGCTTGCCAAGGCTGCTGGAATCGACGCCTTTGCTCTCAACATTGGTACCGATACCTACAACGACGTTCAGCTTGGATATGCCTATGATTCTGCCAACCGCAATGGCATGAAGGTCTTTATCTCGTTCGACTTTCACTACTGGGACAAAAACAACGCAGCTGGCGTTGGCCAAAAGGTTAAGCAGTATGCCAGCCGGCCTGCTCAACTCATGGTCGACAACAGGGTATTCGTCTCGAGTTTCGCGGGTGATGGACTTGATGCCAACGCCGTGCGAAGTGCTGCCGGCTCCAACATCTACTTTGTCCCCAACTTCACCCCCTGGGGAGGTTCGACCAACGGCATTGATGGTGCTCTGAACTGGATGGGTTGGCCCAACGATGGAAACAACAAGGCCCCCAAGAACGGAAGGAGTGTTAGCGTCGCCGATGGTGACAACAACTACCTGAACTGGCTTGGCGGCAAGAAGTACATGGCCCGTAAGTTTTCCCTGATCTGATTCTACTCGAAATTACTAACGCGAGCTTAGCTGTTTCTCCCTGGTTCTTCACACACTTCGGACCCGAGGTTGATTGGTCCAAGGTAGCCAAGCCCCATTTCCACCCCATCAACAGATGTAGCTGACTTGATGAATAGAACTGGGTTTTCCCTAGTGGCTCCCTCATCTTCGACCGCTGGAACGAAGTCTTGCAGAAGGGTTTCCCCATGGTCGAGATCCTTACCTGGAACGACTATGGCGAGTCCCACTACATCGGCCCTCTCAAGTCCAAGCACACCGACGACGGCTCGTCCAAGTGGGCCAATGACATGCCGCACAACGGCTGGCTCGACCTCTCCAAGCCCTATATCGCCGCCTACAAGGCCAAGGATACCAATGTTGCCAAGTACATCGAGAAGGACCAGCTCATCTACTGGTACAGACGCAACCTCAAGGCTCTCAACTGCGACTCTACTGATACGACATCCAACAACCCCCCTCCCAACCCCAATGAGAACTACTTCATGGGCCGTCCTGACGGATGGGACACCATGGAAGACGTTGTCTATGTTGTCAGTCTTCTCAAGTCGGCCGGCACTGTGACTATCACATCCGGAGGCAATTCTGTCACCAAGGACGTCGGTGCCGGCGCCACTCTGATCAAGGTTAATGCTGGAGTTGGAAAGCAAACTTTCACTCTGAAGCGCGGCAGCTCCACCGTCCTGTCCGACACATCTCTCATGGACATCGCCAATGTCTGTGCTTGCGGCTTGTACAACTACAACGCTTACGTTGGCACCGTGGCAGCTGGTTTCACGGATCCTCTTGACAGCGCCGGCTTGGCGTCCCTGACTGTTGGACTGCACGTCACAACTTGCCAGGCTAAGCCATCTCTTGGTACCAACCCGGCTTCGCCCACTCAGCCCAACCCCCCAGTTGTGACGACTGCCAACCCCAACCCTGGCCAGGCTTGCATCAAGGGCACCGTCGCTGACGGACAGAGCCAAAACTACCTTGGCCTTTGCGAGTACACTTGCCACTACAACTACTGCCCTACCGCTCAATGCAAGTGTACTGAATATGGTTCAGCCGTTTCACCTCCTGCCACCAACGGCCGTGAGGGCTGTCCCGCCAGTGGCCTTGATGACAGCTACAAGGGACTTTGCAGCTACACCTGCAACCATGGATACTGCCCCCCTGGTGCTTGCACGTACTGTTGAGTTGAAGAGTGTGGTGGCAGTTGACAATTGGCTATTGGCGATTTAAGGACTCATCCTAGACAACAGTGTGAAGTTCATCCAAAAGAGAACCGTAACGCTACTTCCGGCCAATTCAAATCAAATATTCTAATCCATAACCTTAATAATCGTCCACGTGAGTATTAGAGCCATTGTCTAGAGGGAGTGAATAAACTAGAGCTGCGTACTTTCATACAATCTGTAATACCTCCCTCCGCGACCCCTGAAACACTTCAGCACCAACCCGTGCTGAAAACTCGACTAATCCTACTCGATCATATGTCTTTGGCCATTCAACCTGATGCAATACAAGTCCAAACACTGACGGTGCAGAAAATACATCATCACCCTCGCCAACAAGCGCCATTTTCACAATAACAACCTCATCCCCTGAACTGATATGATATCTTCCTCCAGAAAAGAACCCGTAGTCTGCGTGAAACACCGGCTCAAAGCCATCATCCAGAACAATCTCAGCTTTCAGTTCGTGCTTCCTTGCCTCGTACCACTCAGAATAACTAGTGTCACTGGCTGACATGTCTGAATTAGGAGTGTGATGCAAGGGGCGATGAACTACACGTCCCCTAATGCAGTTTCCTTGAATGATAATGACGCCAAGTTCGCTGTCCCCAAAGCTTCCATCCGCAAGTGGTTCACCTGAAACACTCAAAATCTTCGCATACGTATCCTCAATCCTTTCAAACGAGACAGTCTTTCCTCTCGCTCCCAGGCGCGTCCCCAAATGCTCATAGGTAATCCATGGCGCCTCCACTGAAGCCCATGACCACGTTGGATCTTTGTTTCCTTCATTCCTCGGCTTCATTTGTTCCCCTGGTGATCGAAAGCTTCTCCCAAGCATGTCTCCTATCATGGAATCCTCCCACAGTCCTGCAAAATAATTGGCATGTCGGTACCCCTGCATCTGCTTTGCAACGCCAGCGATGGCTGCGAACCTATCGCTTGAAAACGTCAGATCGAGTACGCTATATTGTTGCACGATGTCTCTCCACACATCTTTCAGCTTGTGTCTCTCTGTGTTGCCCACGGCTTGTGTATATTCACGCTTATTCGACAACTCTGCCTGCAAGGCGTCACTCATGCCACACTCACATGCTGTGCAGGTGAGACACTCCCAAACAATTTCTTTCAGACCAAAATGAAGAACTCGAGGTGACAGCATCCTCTCTTGGAAAACCCATCCCCTGTGTAGTAGCGGCCAGCGGCTACCATGATCCAACACTCGACGGACAGAGAGAGAACTAAAACTGTCAGGGATACGAAGTCGGCGTCCAATGAACTCCGGCTCAGAGAGGTTGAAACATCCTCCTAAAGGTCGGAGAGACCAGGATGCGGAAATGGTAACGTAGCCGCTGGAGTAGTATGACCCCATGCACGCGGCTTCTCGAGTCCAATCAGCCTCATCCCCCTGAATAATGCATAGCGAGTCGATCCAGATTAAGTCTAGTCCAAGACGGCGAGTGGTAATTAGGGCGTGTTGGAACGTCCGCGGTAAGGATTGTATCGGGATTGCATTCAGATGGGCCTCGTAGTTGGCAGATGTCGTACGGAGGAGGCTGGAGGAGCCTTGAGGACCCCAGCAGTGGCTGAGACAAGCATATCGACCAAAAGAGTTGTTGGTCTCAACGAGCTTGATGGTAGTCAAATGCGTGAAAGGATCACGTCTTATTCTGACTAGGCGGGTCGGAAGGCGGATGTTGGCATTGGACGCGCAGCCCTTGTGGTTGTCGACGCAGTGTTGAAGCCAATAACGAGCTTTGGCAAATGCTTCTGGGGAGGAAGTGTCCCCGGAGATGTCCGCTGCGGACTTTATGGATGGGTATAATGGACGATGGCCAGGCAAGTCAAAAGCCTCGATCATGAAAGGTATCTCAGACTCCCTCGCCATGCCGCCCTGGCAACAGATACGAAGGGTGTCGTTTTTCGTGAGAGGTGCAAATATCCGGACCTTGTTCTCTCCGTCGAGGTCAGACTTGTAGAACTCGAGGATCTGAACAACAAGCCGGCACCATGTGCATCTGTTTCGTGATTGTCGGAGCTCCTGCAAAGTAGTCTTGCCATATGCATCTTGGAGGCATGCACATGTTGGACATGTAGCGGGTTTTGTGCTGGAAATGCCTTGAGATGAGGATGGAAGAAGGAAAGAGTGTGCATCCCCTCCTCGGTTCTCGGACAGTCTGAGATTCTTCATACCAACAACGTCTCCGAGTATTGACTGCGTCAATGACAGGTGTCCAGGGCTATGACCCTGGGTTACTGTCCCGTCAGGAGCGACCGCAATAGAACCCGCTGGCAGCTCAATTCCTATTGGCTGGTTACTGCCGTCATGGGTTGCCATCTCTCCAGACCTGGATATCTCATCCTTGATCGTGCTCCTTATGATCCAGGCTTCGGAGGAAGCGCAGCTGCGATCATCACCCGGTTTCTCCAACTCTTGGAGCCTCTCGCGGAAGGCTGCATCATCGCGTAGTGGACGTAGATCTTCATCATAGAAAAGTGACTCGTCTTCTGAGTGTAAGAAGCCGGCCAGGTTAGGTGAGGTGTCAAAGCCGCCATCCATTATGGGCGGCGAGGTGGGAGTCGTTGAAACTTAAGAAACAACGCAATGTGTTTAAGTGATCCGCATTTGACTTTTTTCTCAGTAATGCTGCCAAGCTACTAGGGAATTCCACCATTTGTAGGTTTCCCGTCACTCGTGAAACGAGTGGTATGATTATTGGAAGCGAGGCACATATTCACCAACGGCTGAAAGCTGAAAACGCCACACGGGTGACCATTGAGATACTGTCAGCCCAAATTGAAACAATACTTGTCATCACCTTGACTCGTATGGATGGCTTGTGTCAGCCTGGGTGCTAGAAAGCGGCAAGGCTGATCAGGGGTGTTTTGATTGATCCGGGCAGTGTTCAGCTGTCTTCGTGGCATCACTGCATTTCCCGGAGTCTTACGACGTGGTTCCACCACGGCAAAAGGAGGCAGTCAGAGATGGCAAATGGAGGTGACTAATAGGAACAAGAGCTATGACCTGTAACTCATGGCTGCTCTCTTTCCATTCTAGGCCATCTTTGTTCTTTAGTGAAGGCGAGAGCTATGAAATAATGCCTTGTAGTTACTAACGTTTGTTTTATGCAGCATAGGTAGGAAGAGTTGCTACTTGATCAGCTAATCTAATCGCTTATCTTATCTGAGGAGCTTGTTATATCACGTGACATTTCGGGGCGCGAGATGAGCCTGCTTTGTCAGCCAATAATCGATAAAGACTCTAGGGTGGTTAAGCTTGTCTCATTCACGAGCTGAATGGGTAGGAATATACTAAGTTTGGTTATCTCTCATTGACTAAATTCTTTTCGCAATTTAATCTTTTTAGGGTAAATTTTAGTGCATATAATAATGAGACCCAATATCAACTCGTTGCTGTTTGGAAGGAATGAACAACCCGTTGTGCGCTGCCATGAATGTTGTGTGATTCACCCATTAGCACGCACTCAATGGTGGCTTCTTAAATGACGCAGCCTGACACAACCTCATTCCTCATTGCCGCAACGAGGAGCTGCCTCACGGGTACAGGTACGGACGGAATAGGAATTCATCATTATTCTCGGCTGAAAATAGCTGTTTTGTATTGATGCCATGTTGGTTCATGGTGCGAAGCCATGAAGGATGTGGCTGGGTAGTGGTGGCTGAGGCAGCACACGTGACAAACATGATCGGCTTGATCCTCAAACTCTGCCGACGCTAGTCGGAGTCGGAGGTTACAGATGCCGGTGAGACAAAGATTTGTGCCCGAGATCAACTTTGAACATTGGTCTGTGCTTATGCAAGCAGTTATGCAGTCCCTCTAGTCCACTCACATGGAAGTTGGCATATCGCGCCTTAACAGAACGGACAGACCACCATGCAGGAGAGGTTGGTCGACTTGGGCACACAACCACTATGGGGGATGTTGGCATCGCCGATGTAATTCAAACACGCTTTGCATTCTTATGGATTTGTTTTACACGTTTCTTGAGCCAAGAGACAGAGTTTTCACCACCCCCTTCTGTCCCCAAGCGCCGAAGTCCACCGCTAGGATCTCTTCCCCTGCACCTCTGTGAACAGCAAGGAGATCTCTTGAGAGAGAGGCCCACCTGTTCAATCTCCGAAGTCCTCATTCTCCACCCATAATCGGGCCTATTTGGAATGTCTCTCTTGCATCCTTTCCTCCAGCGCAGTTCCTTATAGCTCCTTCTTGTGGAAAGGACATCCAGGGGCGCTCATCTTCTTCTGGATATACTTGGAATAGGCCCGGTCAGTAGATCTGATGCTTTCCTTGCGCGACTTTGCCCCCTCCTCATCTAGAGTCTCGATAGTAGTCCAGAATGATTCTCGCGGGTCTGGAAGAAACACGTCCGAGAACCACATCAAGGTTCGAACCAGAAGAACAATCAGCCACTTCAACAACGGATTTACAGGCTGTATTCGCATGGCCTGGAGCGTTGTAGGTAGCGAGAGCGCTTTGGGGAATGATACGCCCAGCCAACGGAATCCCGGTGGAAAATAGCGGAAGGCAAACTGGTTCATAATCGCCAAGCCAACGTATTGTGCTCTCTCATCGAATTCCCGCGGTGTGTTTTCATAGTTTTCGCAAAACTCGATACAACCGTCAAAGTCATCAGGATAGCCTGACACAGCCGTCCCGTCCTCCATGAAGAAAAGAGGTGTCATGTCCCGCCAGAAATGATGGGCTGCGATCTTTTCTTTCTCCGAGAATCCAGACAAACCTAGCCGGAGGCGCAATCGATGCATCAAGACTGCGCTGAAAGTCATGACATACAGAAAGTCATCGTTGTAAGAGAAGTTGCCCGGAAATTGTCGAGCAAGAGCCGCGTGGAGGTTGTTGACCTGACGCACCGCCTCGCGACAGCGAGCATCACTCGGTCCGTAGTGCCACCACGTCATGTTGAAATTTTCCGTGTCCTCGACGCGTTGTGTCCCTCGCTTTACAACTTTGCCACCATCTGAGCGCCATACCGTCTGGGCCCCGTGAGACGTGATGACAAAGTTGGGAAATGTGAGAGAGTAAACAAGGTTATTCATAAAATCTGAGAGACGGTAGCAAGACATTAAGCGCCACATGAGCTCATAGTCTTTCTCAGGGTCGAGGCTCTCGAGGGTGTTGGAGATCCAGTGGTACCCTCCAGGGGTAATTTGGCGATGCATTGCCGCTGGAACGGTAAAGAAATGGGTGACGGATGATGATGGAATGAGGTTTTGCTTGACCCTCGAACTTCGACGGTAGGTTTATTTGGCCTTTATAGCGAGTGTCCTAGTCGCACCTTTCAATCGAGCCGCTTGTGTCTCGGGATGATACCGATAGTGCCCCGCCACGGTGTTTCTGGAGGCTTGAACGGCCGCTTAGGCATCTTATGGAGACTTGAATGGGGTAATGTGAGCCTTGACATTTGCAAAACAATGCCTCTCGTCATGTCTACAGACCCATATTTACCCCGCCAATGCCCAAAGAGGGAAGGGGTTCCCCGTATTTATTCTTGAAATGGAAAAGTTCCTACAGATTAACTCGGGCCGTTCATCTGTACCCCGCAGATCCCCAACATCCGAGGAGCAGTATCCTGGATACTGGGGTGAGAGGCTGCGTGACGGCAGTGCCATCGGTTGTATTACTCTGAAGGTTGGATCATGCGGGTTCACGCTGTCGAAACGTGCAATTTGAGAGAGAGTGGCCTCTGGGGTTGGCCCGTGTTGCTGTGGTGCAACATGGATTTCATTTGTGAGCAAAAGAGCACGTTTTATAACACGTAGGCAGGAGACAGAAGATCAACTTCTTGAAGGCAGGATCTTTATTGTCGGACTTGTGTGGCAAGACTTGCTGGTCCGTGAAGTACATTGCCAACAGCATTCCCTGCGCTGTATGAGCCATAGGGAGATCTACAAGAACTACCATGGGTACAATCTACCAATGGTTCCGTTCAAACCACCTCTGAAAGTCAGCAGCAAAGAAATGCCCTAGCTCAATATCGTCTCCCAATCCAACCGCTGAGGCATCAAATGCTGGCATGGTGGAAAACAGATCAGACTCGAGGTCAAAGTTTCCATTCTCGCTCCTGGCAATAGCTTCAGGTGCAGCAGACTGACCGAATGAGCTGAGAGTTTGGGGTGACATTGAATCTAGCAAGATGGTGAGATTGACATCGCCTGAAGCACAGTGATTTGACTTACCCCAAGCGTTGACTGCCCGTAGAAGCTGCTGCAAAAAGTCGACGCAGCGTGATATGACCATGTTTTCAGTTCCCATTCGCAACAAGGCTTCCGAAGCTTGCGTAAGAGATCGTTTGGCTCGTTCAAGTCGGTCGGTGTTGTGCACACCCTCTACATCGTTGTCTTGGAATATGACGAGGCTTCCAAATATTGCCAGTGCTGCGCTGAATGCTGTATACTGTTATCTCAACATGATCCGAGTCTAGGATATTCTCGTGGCACATACCGTAGTACAGAGTGAACCACCATGCACCAATGAGATGACGACCAAGGTCCGGTCTCGTCAGGACCGTATAAATGATCTCAATGATGTTCTCCGCCACCTGAACAAAGGTTCTGTCAAAGTTGGACTGCATATGATTGACAGGAGCTGGGCGAGTTGGGATCATGGGGTCTCTTAGCAAGGCACCCAATGATCGGATAAAGGTAGGTCGATGAAGGAGAAGTTGGACGTTGAGATATCTCAGGGTTAATATCAAGCGGACTCGCTCAGTTGTAGAGTCCTCGATCTCCCCTTCTCTTGGGAGGTCAGTCGAGCTGCGGAGAGCCAGCTGTGGAGGTAAGTTGTGTTGCCACTCCGTGAGCTCTTGTCCAAATTGGATTATTGAGGTCATTGTGACAGTTTCTGTTGGCTGCTCATCGCATCCGAGGTTGCTGCCATATAATGTCGTGATTATTCTCCCCATGATTCTGTACAGATTTCTTTCTCGGGTTAATCCGTCATTCTCATGTTTAGTGAAATGAAAGGGCTTACATCGATGCGTTGAAGAAGCCTGTGCTGAGGCTCTGTATCTCTTCGGGTACAGAGGCACACGGAGGCAATGGCTTGGGAAGATCTAGGCGTATATACTCTTCAGGAATTGCACATGGACGACCAAAAGTCATGCTCAAGCTCCTATAAGGCCAGTCAGTATCAAAGACGGGTACCTGATTCGAGTTTGTAATGGGTTCAACCGACCTGTCAAGTAAGATACATCCAAACCAAGTACGTTTTCTGATCTCTTGCTCCACTGGCATAAACTTGGATGCAATATCTCTCGAGTGAAGCCCAATAGACATGGCCGCCTTGATGGCAAGACCATGTATTGTCCATGTACGGACTGATCTCTGCGTACCTTGAAGATACTGGCTCATGAGTAACAGGTATTGAACTTTGTACGTCAGTCACTCGAGGGGTATTGATCAAGAGGGATTGTCTTACCGATTTCAAGGGTGGTCCCCCGAAACATCTGTGTTTGACAAAGTTCACGAGCACGACGGTAGTACACGTCAGATTGCTCAAACCGATAGTCGTTTCCTGATTCTTCCCAGCAAGAGGTACAAGTAGCCATGGCGAAGATCATGTTGAGAAGACCTAGCCAAGTACGACGAACATTGGTTCTGAAACCACTTGCTCGAAAACGCTCATAGGTGTCTAGGAAGGCCTCCTCGTGGATATAGGGAAACAAAAGGCCCGTGTTGGAAAAATAGGCACGAATAAGCCTTTGCATCTCTTGATCCGGGGGGAGGATGTTGGCGCTAATGTTATGAGCATAGCTCAGTGCAGCGCCTGGCGATTTTGAAGTAAATGTGTTGAAGGTATTTACGATACCTCCTTCGTACGTGCCGAATTCAGACGCTGAGGCTTGAGAGGAGAGTCTGCGGTGAGCTGACTGTCTCTTTTTTATGGCCCGTAGTATGTGACGCATGAAGGCGATGTTTGAGGATGGACCTATAGTACATGGTGTTAGTGGTCATTCTTGCGAATGAAGATTCTTGGACTCACCAAAGAAGCCACAGTCTTGCTCATCGACGAACGACACCGCCATACCATCAGTCATGCTCTGGTCTATAGAGCTGTCGTGACACCCTTCGATATTCACTATTACATCACTGGACCGATAAGCGAGTGAGTCCTCGTGAGCATCGTCGGTTCTTTGGCCATCTTCAGTCAAAAGCCGGTTAGTCCTTAGGTCAAGTGAGCCTTGGCGGGCTCCCCCAGTTCTTCTCCGGGCATCGCTCTCCACGGCTGCCAGACGGCCATTCTGTAGTTCAAGCTTTGTCTCCAAGAGCTTGACTCTGGTCTCTAATGCGGCAAAGAGACTGCAAGAATTGTGTTAGCACATGACAACCTACCAACTCATAGCACTCACTCTTTTGGAACTAGGAGATTGGCCGAGGCCTCTTGCTGCTCATATAAACATTCGAATCCTAGCCGCTCACATGCATCGCATCTGGGTCGCCCGCCATTGCACTGCAAGCTTTGTTAAAAAGGCTGTCCTTTCAAGATAGGCGGATGAGGCTGCTTACTCGTGATTTCCGAATGCGGCAAGCAGAACAGGCTAGGGCCACCCGCCGCCTCTTCGGAGCTGGTTCGGCATTGTTGGCTCCATTCTGAGAGGTGGCCGTATTGGCGAATCCGGGCGAAGGGTCGTCGCGAGGTGTCATGGTATCGGGTGCAAGAGGCTCGGAAGGTCAGGAGAGGACGCCGGGGGAACATTGGGATGAAGCCGGTTCTTATGGGCCCATGTTCTCCAAGAAGTCATCTGCCGAAAGTCCCTTGGAAACTAGGGGGCGCCAAGGTTTGTCCCTAGCTCGTGGGGTAACTAGCTTGATGCGAAATGCCAATCAGAGGCCTGGCAATATGGGGGCGTCGTCATCTCCGGGGAACCATCGGGGCTTGTTCCGGCTTTCCCGAGGATCCAACTCCACCATCAAGGCACTATATCAAAGAACAATGCATTCGAATCATGATCTTCATAGTCGATGATGTCTCAATTGTAGACATTTTTCAAGATGAAGGTTACTTGGCAGCGATTAATACGGTTCGTCTCGACGGACGGACGCATCCTCCGCGGAGAACCGATTCTCCCTGGACCCGACTTTGACGTTGGAACCACAACAGAAGATACACATCTCAAGGCTAGGGTCATTGAAGGGGATGATATCTACGATGCGACAGGTAAAACTCGAGTCACGGATGAAGTTGTTACTGTCAAAACACTCCTTGGACCACTTGCAGCAACCGAGGTACCCATCCTTCGCTGTGTTGGGCTGAATTATGCTACCCACAGTACGTCTACTCTTACCGGATGCTGAAACATGCGAGTTTGATGAAGTGTTTGAGATCTCTAACTCGACAATAGTTCGTGAAGCAGGGCGCAAAGTACCGCCCTTTCCATCAATCTTTTTCAAGCCCTCGACGACAGTGACGGATCACGGAGTAAACGTTGTGATCCCGAAGATTGCACAGGATGACCAAGCTGATTATGAAGGAGAACTGGTGAGTTACCTTGCAGTCATGAAAGGTTTCGGCGCTGACATCTCCAGGTCATTGTCATCGGAAAAGATGCCAAGGACGTCAAAGAAAGCGAAGCGCTGGACTATGTCGCCGCTTACACTGCAGGGAACGACATTTCGTCACGCAAATGGCAGCGAGACCCAAACCGCGCCGGTGGCGTGCCTCAATGGGGCTTCTCAAAGGGCTTTGACACGTTTGCCCCTCTGGGCCCTGTGCTCGTATCATCTGCCTTGATTCCAGAGCCGAAGGCACTTCATCTCAAGACGATTGTGGATGGAGAAGTACGACAGTCGGCAGGAGTTGATGACCTTGTATTTTCCATTCCTGCATTAATCGCACACCTTTCTTCTGGTACTACACTCCAGAAGGGGAGTGTGATCATGACTGGAACTCCCGGCGGTAAGTTCTTTCCCCCGTCGAACATGAGAGCAAATGCTAACGAAATGGGTTGTAAAGGAGTTGGGGCTGGACAAGATCCTCCCAAGTATCTTGTACCAGGCACTAAGATGGAAGTGAAGATTAGCGAGATCGGCACCTTGAAGAACGGCGTTGAGTTTGCTTAGAGACGACGTCTCTCGGAGATATGGATTAGTTAGAAAATACTCTATAGAATGGTCATGAATAGAAAAACTGATTGACCGCCCTGCCCGTGTTCTCGAGAACATTCATCGCTGATGTTGTCGGGTTTGAAGCCTTGGGCGTTCACATTGGTCGCGGGTTCTCATGCTCTAAACAAATCCGCTTGATGTTTACCGGAATTATGAAGGTGTGGCTATTTTCAATACCCGTTGTACTGGCAGTCCACAGCACCTGATCTTAATCACCGGCAAAATATTCATGACTTGGTGGCGAATGAGGTGAAAATACCAGCATTAGTCTTCAAGTTGCTTTGGAACCTCGGATGATATTTAGAAGATCGTGAATCGGATGAACTCTGGCGAATCGGAACGAAAACCAGTTGTCAATAACTATAACGCACTCTCTACAGACTGTTGCTTCTCAGCCTTCCGCCACTGCTCCCTCACGGCCTTCTCCGCATCATAGCCATAAGCCCAAATCTGTGTCGTTGGGTCGCTCCACTGGTTCGTACTCTCCACAAACGGTCTCCCCTCAACTTCAGCCCTCATGCCAAGATCCCTGGCCTGCTGTTGTGGACCATCTGGGAAGTGCCACAGCTTGCCGTTCACCAAACTGGCGGCTTGCATGGCGTAACTGCGGTCCATCCTTTCCTTCTCAAACAAGTGAAGAGCCTCAGGCACCTGCTGTTTAGATTTAATGTTGGAGAGTGCTTCAGCTAGAGCTGCGCCGTCTTCCACTGCCATCGCCGCCCCCTGGGACATGTAAGGCACCATGGCGTGTGCGGCATCGCCCAGGATCACGACCTTTTGGCTCCGTGAGATCCAAGTTGGTAACTGGCGGCCACTCATTAAAGGCCATTTGATCGTATGCTTAATCATCCCGATGACTTTTGATAACCTTTTGCCAAGGAGTTAGAAAGGATCGCTTGAGGCATGAGGTGACTTGCTTTGGATCCCAGTTCTCGAAGGACTTTCTCATGTCTTCGATTGCATTCTCTGCGTCCCATGTGCTGGGCGATGAATGATCAACGTGGGACAAGACCATGTTGAACGAGTTTCCCCCGGCGATGCAGTAAGTCATTACATGTCGATCCTCGCCGATCCTGCAAGGCACTTGGTTAATCAAATTTGCTCGAAAAGGCGGGCCAACTACTTACCAGATGTTGATTCCTGGCCTCTCCAAGAGCCATGATGTGTCAGGATCTCCCTTCATCTCCTCGGTATCGACAGTGGCACGATATGCAGCAAAGCCTGTTCTTTGAGGGGGCAAGTCTGGCCCACCAAGGATAACTGACCTGGCACGAGACTTGACTCCATCAGCCGCAACGATGAGATCGGCACTGTACTCGCGCCCATCTAGTGTCGACACAGAGGGTTTAGATTCATTGTAATCCACCACTTTACTATCGGTAATGATCTGCACCCCATAGTCGGCCGCAAGGCGGCACAGAGAGGAGTGGAAATCAGCTCGGTGAATAACAAAGTAGGGAGCTCCGTAAGACTCCTCAAAGTTGGATGCAAGCTTGGTATAGCCGAGAGGAGTTCCGTTCTCCCACCTGCGGAAAGTCATACTCTCTGGCTTGATGGCACGGTCTTTGAAATATGGAGCAATGCCCCAGCTGAGTAGTAGCCTGGCAGAATTTGGAGGGATTTGGATCCCAGCACCGACCTGGGGTTTGTTAGCTATTCGCGTTTCTTTGGCCTGTGAATGGGATATTTACCTCCCCAAGGACAGCTGCTTGTTCCAACACAGTTACTTCATGTCCCCGACGAGCTAAAGCAACCGCGGTAGCTAGACCTCCAAGCCCGGCTCCGACGACAAGGATGCGCAAGGCAACTTGGTTGCCATGACTGGACCCGTTCTGATACTGGTCAAGACCTTGCAGTCTCTCGAGAAGCGCGGTAGACCGAGACGGATACTCCGGAGTCTGATTCTGAGATGAGTAACATCACTAGGACGAATAGGGAGACATCTTACCTGTTTTGAAACCGTCTTTCCGTTTGTTGCTGTCATGGTGATGGATGGTTCGTCGTTGAGGATGAAGATGTAACAAGCTTACTCATCAAACGGAGTGTTTGCTACCATTCAGTTGTTGTTGTGCGCTTTTCCGTTTCTATAGCTGGTAGACAGAGACCAGCGGCGGGGAGCTCTTCCGATGCTTCCCCGCTTGATCTCCCAACTCCCGGTAAAGACGGGGACTCGTTTCCGGTTCACGAACCGAAGATCCCGCAATATGACGACACAAGGTAAAAAAATCGAGGATTTATTATGCTTGAAACGGCCTGGTTTATGACTTAGTTCAATCAGATCAGCAACAGCAGTTCAGCCTCAACACATAATCACAAAACCGCAAAGTTAACCAACAATCAACAAGATGCCATCCGCCAACACTCTTCCAGCCAATGGAAATGGCCTTCAGCTTGACAATGTCACCGCAGCAAAGGCACTTCAAACCTCCGAAGAGCTGGTGGCTGCCCTTCAAGCTACCAACACGGCGCCTCTGTGGGCCCAGATGCAACGTCTGAACCCACCAGCACCCAACCCCCAGACTGTCCCACATCTCTGGGCCTACGACAAGATCAAGCCCTATCTTCTCAGAGCTGGCCAGCTGATTACCGAGAAGCAAGCTGAAAGGCGTGTCCTTATGCTTGCTAACCCTGCTCGAGGTGAGTGGCCCTGTCTATTGCTTGAGACCTGTTCTAACCCCTGAGGTGTAGCTGCGCCCTACACCACGGATACTTTGTATGCTGGTCTTCAACTTGTTCAGCCCAAAGAAACAGCGCCTGCACATAGACACACTGCCTTTGCCTGTAGGTTCATCATTGAAGGCACTGGTGGCTTCACAGCAGTTCATGGCAAGCGAATCCCGATGCGTCCTCGCGATGTCATCGTCACCCCGACGTGGAACTGGCACGACCATGGCAAGAAGGGAGCGGATGAGGAGGGTGGAGATGATAAGCCCGTCATTTGGTTGGATGGACTCGATCTCCCCAACTTCATCCACTTCCCTCTGCATTTTGTGGAGCACTACTCTGCTGCGCGTTATCCTGCGGAGGATGTCGATGATTCTGAAATCGTTTACCCGTGGAGCAAGATGCAGGCCAGGCTCGATGCTAGCCCCGAGAAGTGGACATCTGAAGCGTACCTCAAGTCCAATGGAGCTGAAAGTGAGTCAAGAATGGTAAACTCTGTGATCGTCTACTAACCAGTCCTGTGTAGTTGGCAAGATCATCGGTGCATCAGCCGAGAGAATCGAGCCAGGTGCTTCCTCTCCCGAGATTCGCGAGACTTCTTCAGCCGTCTATCACGTCATTGAAGGCTCTGGCTCAACCAAGATTGGAGACACTGTTCTCAACTGGAAGCAGGGGGACACATTCTGCATTCCTACTTGGCATGCGTATCAGCACCATGCGGATGAGCAAAAGGTGTATCTGTACAGATTTGATGACAAGCCAATGCTTAGAGCGCTTGGCTTCTACCGTGTCGAGGGCGTAGATGTCGAGACTTACGTGTCTGACTAAGATGTGATTGGGCTTGCGAGGTCCTGTGGTCTTATCTTAGAGGGTTAGACCACGTCTGGTTCAACCATCCCACTCACTTTATTCTCATGTATTTCTTAGATGTGCTAGACTTTAAGTAGCCTGATCAATATGTTATGCTTATTTCATGAACGTATCTACTTAGTACGAATAGTGAAGAGTTTATTAACCACGCAACGTGTGCCTATCTCCCTTAAATTAGCGACATGGCGAATTTGTAAAGTGTAGTAAAGACTATCCCAGTGAACATTGAAAGAAGAGTATTTGATATCTACACCTCCCGTGTTCATCTGCTTGATGTACTAATGGATGCTAGCTCAGGATCACCAACTCATACACTCTTTTTCATTAATTTTGGTCATCTTTCACCCCCAGTCAATGGCAGAGAGATGATTTTAGAGAGAATTAGAATGTAGAATGTTGCATAAACCCCAAAAATGGTTTGCAAGCATGCCACGTCAGCAGCTTTACTATGGTATCGGAACAAGGCTCGGGACTGTCCTGTTGTCAGCTATGCTAGTTCCAACTTAGCTCACTCTAGGCCAAGGTATCGTATTCTCGTAGGTTTAACATTATTAAACTTGAAACACTTCCCCGCAGATTCAGCCAACTAGTTTAAGCTCATTACCTAGGTTAGGTTCGTGTTGTCCTCGGGTACTCGGGTGGCCGCCCGATCTTGCCCCGACGGCCGGTTTGAGACTCGGGTGGGAGCCTTCACTATTGCTTCCTATTTTCTATGCTAGAACCCTTATTAGATGCCGATGGCTTCTTATGATTCCAGCGTGTTTCGACTTCTATCATCAATCCCATCAGTGTCGCTGATTATACCTGCTTCGTCTCGATCTGCAATGACGCAACCCACTCATAACCTCGTTTCCCAAAATGGGTTCAAACCTGCCCGAATCCCACTGTTGATCAATGGGGTTTCAGTCTTTAACGAATCAAACACCGAAAAGCACTCGCCCATTTCGAACGGGCATTTCCAAGGAGCTAACCTTGCCGACTGCGCTGAGGCCTTGTCTAGTAGCAGCGAAGCCTTCCTTCAATGGTCAATAACGCCTCCGACAACCCGGCGAGCTTTGCTCCTCCGCCTAGCAGATGTATGTAAAGAACATGTATATGTTATGAACCACAGCCTTAAGTGTGTTGCAGATTTTGAAGGAGCGTCAGGATGAAGCCAAGAGCATCATCAAGGAAGAGATTCACTGTGGCGACGACTGGGCTACAGAAAATGTCAACAGCAGTATCAAGTTGATCCAAGAGAGTGCCTACCTTCTCACCTCTAGGAGTATGAATGGCACCATTCCCAACACTGAAGCTGAGGGCTCATATGGTTTCGTTTTCCCCCGTCCGTTGGGCGTCGTCCTCGGAATCGCTCCTTGGAACGCCCCTTTGATTCTCGGGTTTCGCGCGGTGGTTGCTCCCGTCGCGGCCGGTAATACTGCCATTTTGAAGGTATGGATGCTGAGCGTCTTTGAATGTGGGATGAAGACTGAACGTTTTCTATAGGGTTCTGAACTTAGTCCACGGACGCACCATTTCATCGCCGAGCTATTTGCGGCTGCCGGCTTTCCCCATGGTGTCGTCAACTTCATTCTTCATCGACCCGAAGATGCATCCGAGGTGGTCACGACACTCATAAAACACCCCACAGTGAGGAAGATCAACTTCACAGGCTCAACTGAGGTTGGACGAATCATTGCTCAAGAGGCTAGTAAGGTCCTCAAACCGGTCTTGCTAGAACTGGGCGGAAAGAACTGCTCCATCGTTCTGAACGACGGCGACGTGTCTCGAGCAGCAGAGGCAGTGCTTCTAAGTGCCACTTTGAACGTAAGTTGTACATCGCACATCAATCACTTCACGCTCTTCTATAATTATCGCGCGTCAGTGAGATGGCAAGATGCTTACAGTAATGTAGGGAGGCCAGATCTGCATGTCGACAGACCTCGCAGTGGTTGTCCAAGATGTTGCAGAGGACTTCAAAGCCAAGCTTAGGCAGCTTCTAGCCGATAGACCTGGAGAAACATTCCAGCTGGTAGGACCAAAGGGCGCAGCTAGGACGCGCGCGTTGGTGGCAGATGCGGAGGCAAAGGGGGCCAAGTCCAGGTCCTCCACTCAAACCCCGGACGTGAAGACGGTCCCCACGACTATTCTTGAAGACATCGATTCGTCTATGGACTTCTTTAGGATTGAATCCTTCGGGCCTTGTCTTGGTGTAGTAGTCGTTCCTGACGAGAACGAGGCGATCAAGGTTGCCAACAGCAGCGATTACGGACTGTCGGCCGCTATCTGGACGAAGGATCATTACAAAGCGTTGGAGATGGCGCGAAAGCTCCAAGTTGGCGCTGTTCACATCAACTCCCTGACCGTTCATGATGAGGCCACGCTCCCACACGGAGGGACCAAGTGCAGTGGGTTTGGGCGGTTCGGGGCAGAATGGGGACTTGCAGAGTTTGTTGAGACGCAGACTGTGATAATTAATCCGTAGTCTGGCTGGGATTAGAGATTTATTTCCTCACTGATGGGTTGACAAGCACCTCCCGTACAAGTGGTTGGCTGCTGGAAGACTCAAATCTGACAACCACGTCAGTCATCTCCGTGGCCGCATAGGATCCATTCCATTTACGGTAGCTAATTATCTTAGAAGCAATACGAATCACGTTGAAAGGTCAGGTGATATATTTAATCAAGTATCTATATCAAGTCTACGTCTCCTCATTCTCGTTTAGAGTATTGCCAGATCAGAATGCCCACGTGTCTGGATGGTCGCAGGCCGTAGGGCGTTGTCCCAATTGGGCATTCATCTCGCAAGCAACTGACGCTTCTGTCATGTTGAATCGAGAGATTTCAACGTCTTCTGATGTCCAAAGATAGAAAAACTGTGCCGGTGCCTTTGCCTCCAAAGAGGTATTGTGATAGACCGTATGGAAATGATCCCCAGCAGGCACCTGGAATCGAGCAATCTCCTCCTCGAGCTGATTTGTGACAACCACTTCAGCACCATCATACGACCTGGCTTCCACTTGAAGAAAGGGCTTTGTATTGGTAGAGATGAATGCCGGGTATGAGATTGTGGTGTTGGCCTTCAAAACCGCTATGTCAGGGAATGTGCTGTTCCGGAAATGCCCCTCAACCGTCTCGTTTTGTGTTGATCGTCTGCGATAAGCACCGGGACCCGAGATGACGTCAAGGAATGATGCGCCGTATCCGATATCCCAGATGAATTGCAAGTCTTCGTAGTTGCCCTTGCGCATGTACAAAAGCGAATCATAGCCCAGTGTCTGAGACTCGATATATGTCTTGAAATACCGGATACGATCTGGCACAAGCTCTTTGTAGCGGTAGTAAGCGGCAGTTGGTGCGTTCAGAGCCCCGATATCGGTAGGATGCTGGCTTGTTCGGTAGATGCGGCCACGATCAGGTGCTTTGGCAGACTGATTCCAGAACTCTGTTGACTCACGACCGATTTGAAGCGTCTTGTATGGCACGTCGTGGCCCAGGTTAAAGCGCGAGAAGTACTCAAGGCCATTCAAGAATCGATAATCATCGTACTTGAACAAATCCACATATTCAATCTGGCCTCCAAGATCCCCCTGAATCTCGGCTGTATAGGCCATGGAACTAACGATATTGAGCATTCCAGCTGGGTGCGCCTGGTCGCGGCCCATCTCAGCTACCTGGCCTTTGTAGCCCGTATCGTTGTGGATCTGCTTGCTGATGGCGTAGTCGATGCTAGGGTCAGGGTTGGTACCAACTGTCACCTGCTTGATGATTTGTTGATATAGGTCGACATCACCAAGAAACACTGCCATGGAAAAAGCGCCACCATTGGCATAGGCGCCCTGGTTAAAAAATAGGTCATTGCGTGCCATGCCGTTTGTTGAGTCCCAGTTTCGTCGAACACGCTTTGCAAAGTCGTGGTAGAGTTGCGTGTCATTTGCTGTCCACCAAGAAGTCGTGATGGACCGCATTATCTCGCATGCTGCTGTCAAGTATCGCAGCCCATTGCCTCCCCGGATGTACTCCTCAAGTAGGCTGAGCTCAGTGAGCCAACGGCGCGTAGCGTGGAGGGCCCGCTCTCGGTGGAAGGGGTGGCCTGTGATGAAGTAGGCCAGGGCATTGAGGTAGGCATACTGAGCATCGACTGTGAAGTTGGATGACCAGGCGTCCTGTCCGTACGGAAGAGCGGGCAGTGGGCCTCGGATATTGTAGGCGTTGACGCCACCAACACTGAGGCCGACGAGAGACTCATTGAACATGCGGCCGAACGCTGTGAACCATGGCTCCTCATGGTTCCAGACCTTGGTCTGAGCCCGAGTTAGGTCCTCGCAAGAGTGAAAGATGCCTGGATGAGTGAAGCCTCCGACAATGGTCTCGTTACAGACGGGCTTCGCAACCAACTGCCACTTCTGGCTTGAAACGAGGGTGTAGAAGATGGAGGTGGCCAACAGTTGGAGCCGCATGGTTGCAAATCGTGAGATATGCTACTTAATGAGATGAAGAGAATCAAGCAGGTTGTGCCGGTGAACCTACGGCTTTTGGTGAAGAACGGCTCTTTTATAACTAACATCTTCACAGACATGATTATCAATGTTTTCGACGGCTATCCTTCTACTGGAGAAATAACTCTACGAGTGACTTACTGCAGCCCCTCAGCCTCCCCGCATAGGTACCTCCCCATCTGGGGATGATCAATCCTGGGGAAGCCTAAATTGCCTAATACACAGACTTGAACGACCCCTGGTTTCTTTCACCCCGCCATCATGCGGCGTTCACTGCGGGTACAGCCTGGCTTGAGCCACTCCCCACATGAGTCCGGACATGAGTTGCGGGCCTCCGCCATCCGGATATGGGCCCGAAGGTTGTACCGAGCCTTGACATGGCTGATCTGATCGGAGGCCAATCCTTGAACATGGACGTAGCTGACACCCACGATCGATTGTAACAAGGTGCGATACTTGAGATGAATGAGGTTTGTGCTCTTATTACCCTGGTAATGCAGCAGGTAATCAGTTCAATTTCCTGACTCGATCATCCCAAGCCCCAACCATGCCACCTCAAACCTCAATTTCGTTGCAAGATCTCAGATTTGAACACCACCCTACTGGGTTGGGGGTTTCCACGCCCTCTCCCCGCCTTTCTTGGAGATTCGCATCCGGTGCAGGTGATTGCCAAGCCTCAGCCAAGCAGGGCTGGTATCAGAGTGCCTACGAGATCGAAATCGAGCGCCCTGATAGAACTGAAAGGATATGCAACTACAGAGTTCAAAGCAGCATCAATACTTTTGTGCCATGGCCTGACGTTCCTCTCAAGTCACGAGAGAGAGTTTTTGTGCGTGTCCGCGCCTTCGGAGCACCAGCTTCCGATGACCACCCCCCTGAACCCACGGAATGGACCCCCTGGAGAGTTCTTGAAGTTGCTTTGCTCTCCTCTCAAGATTGGATCGCAGCTCCCATTACCTTTCCGGAACGCAGTGACAGGACAAAAATTCGTCCGATCCGCCTCCGTAAAGTCTTTCACACCCCGCAACTCGGCAAACAACTACACGGACGACTTTACATCTCTGCTCTGGGTATCTATGAAGCCTACCTCAACGGACATCGTATTGGATACGAGCGCCTTGCCCCAGGATGGACGAGTTTCCACCACCGCCTGCAATATCAGGTGCACGATGTGACGCATTTGTTGCGAAACAACGGCCAGGAGAACACGATTGCAATCGAAGTTGCCTCAGGCCAATATGCCGGGCGTTTACTATGGAACGACGAATACAAGTTTGCATTCTACGGTGACAGAATCGCCGCTTTTGCGCAGCTGGAGATCCGCACCGGAGACCAACAAGCGCCGGATTTCGTGTTGGCAACCGACGACACCTGGGAGAGCAACTGGTCCCCCATCCTCTCCAGTAGCATCTATGATGGTGAAGAACTGTCCCTTGACTTGGAGGAAGATCGATGGGCAGACGGATGGAGCCAGTCAACCGCCTGGCGACCAGTTGAGGTGTTGCCTCTACCGGAGACAAAACTCGTTGCCGATTCGTTTGCCCCTGTCAAGATCACAGAAACAATTCGCCCAACACGCATATTCACCAGTCCTAAGGGCAAAACTTTGGTTGACTTTGGCCAAAATCTGGTCGGCACTATCCAAATTCCAAGACTCAGACGTCCCAATGGTCATGTCCTGCGAATTCGGCATGCCGAGGTCCTCGAAAGAGGCGAGCTCGGCATCCGACCACTACGAACCGCTCAAGCAACTGATACAATCATATTTGGAGGCAACCGGTCCTTGGAGAACTGGTCCCCAAACTTCACATATCATGGATTCCGATATGTGGAGATTGAAGGCTGGAGCACCGACGACGACACCCAGCCACTGACTCTGGGCGCCATCTCGGCTCTGGTGATGCATTCTGACTTGTTGCGTACCGGCCATTTTGAGTGTAGCAACGAGTCAATCAATCAGTTGCACCAGAATGTGGTATGGAGTACTCGAGGAAACATGTTCTCCATTCCCACAGATTGCCCCCAACGCGATGAACGACTTGGCTGGACGGGTGATATCCAAGTATTCTGCCCTACCGCATCCTTTATCTTTGATGTCAATGGTCTACTCAGCAACTGGATGCGAGACTTGGTCGCCGATCAGATGTCTGATGGTGGAATCGTCCCGCTCGTTGTTCCTGATGTCAAGATTCCATGGCCTTCAGTTCCGCAAGCGATCTGGGATGACGTTATCGTGATACTGCCGTGGATCATGTACACTTGGTATGGAGACAAGTCTATTCTCGAGGACAACTACGCGGGGATGCAAGAATACCTCGATAGGAGCCTCCGACGCGGGTCAGATGGGCTCTGGGACCCCAGTCTCTGGCAGCTTGGCGACTGGCTCGATCCGGGAGCACCTCCACACGATCCAGGCCTGTCGAGAACCAACGGAACATTGGTGGCAGATGAGTATCTTGTATATGTCACGAGGCTGATGTGCAAGATCTCACATATCAGCAAAAGGGCACAGGAGGCCGCTAGCTACGAGAGGCAACTTGAGATGCTGGAACGGGCTTTCCAAGCGAAATACATGGCACCATCAGGGCTTTTAGTCGGTGATACACAAACGGCACTCGCCCTTGCTCTAGCCTTTTCTCTGCACCCACAAGATGAGCCAGAGAAGCGGCAAGCGGCTGCCCGCCGCCTTGCTGAGCTTGTTCGGTATGCTCAGTTCCGGGTCTCGACAGGCTTTGCTGGCACGCCTCAAATTCTCTTTGCCTTGTCGGAGAGCGGCAACCTTCAGCTGGCATATCGAATGCTATTGGAGGAGGAATGCCCTTCTTGGCTCTATCCTGTGCGCATGGGGGCAACTAGCATCTGGGAGCGCTGGGACAGCATGCTTGAGGATGGAACCATCAACCCCGGGGAAATGACTTCCTTTAACCACTATGCCTTGGGCTCAGTAGCTGCATGGCTGCATGCCGTTGTCGGTGGTCTTTCTCCTCTTGAGCCTGGTTGGAAACGCTTCAAGGTTCATCCTCGGCCCGGAGGTGATGTCCGAAGTGCCAAGATTGACTACCTTAGTACCTGTGGACAGATCCGCTGCTCATGGGAGCTGAGTTCCCATGGAGGTGCGGAAAGGTTTTCGTTGTCGCTTGGGGTACCTGCAAACTCGACCGCGGAGGTTGTATTGACAGACGGAACTCAAATTGTTGTCGGTTCAGGGGTGTACTCGTTTGAGAGTGATTACGTCCCAGAGGGAGAATGGCCGCCAAAGCCTTTGCGGACAGCATTCCGGGATTAAAATATGCCCTGGCAATGAGGTAGAGGACAATGGTCCATCGAAGCGTTGCTGTCAGCAGTTTGGCTCCAGGTCCTGCTAAACGAAGTTCTACATAGCCGAGAACTATAAAAGACTTAAGTTTATGTCAAACCCAAACATATAATCCCAGCCCAGTGATCACCTGCCATATCATTCTGTCCACCCGTGTGCCCCAATAATGGCGATGAAGCCCATTAACACCTCAAAAGCGATGTTGGAATGAGGTAACAAAGAGTTCATGTAAAGTCTGAGATAAGTCAACATTCCTCTACTCATCCGTCTCAGTCATGAATTAGCTCGGCAAAGCAAAAGGCCACCCAATCTGAATAAAGGGGGTAGTCATGTGGTGGATGCCTTGATAAGTTTCTTTGCTGGATTTAATTATTAACTGAAGTAATGAATAGTCTTATAGAGAAACGAACGTGTGAATTTAGATGTTCTAGCGTGCCATGTATAATGCAAGTTAGTTGTTTATATTGGACCAGCAATTTTTAGAGCGGTATACAATCACTCCAACCTAATGAAATCTGCTTAAAATGAGTCAGAAAGCGACCTGCACTGCAGTCAGAGAAAGAAATTGAGTTTCAGAATGCCCAGGCCCCATCATAGAAGTCCGATGGCCTCTAGGCTTTCATCGTCACCCCACTCAAACGCATCCCAACCGAGGCCTTGCCATTTCATGTAGTCCAGGTAGTAAGGCATCTCACAAGCGTCTCCTCTGCGATGATACTCATGGTAGGCTACACCAATTGTCTCAAGCGGGTGGAGCGCGGTGTCGTTAGCATAGTTTCGACCACGAGAAATGTCGTTGAGCTTGTCATACACCTCGTCACTGGTCTCTGGGCGGATAGCTTTCGGTTCCCATGGGACATCGTCACTACCGCTGTTGTAGCGAGACCAGTATTCCCAACCAGCAAGGAGACGCGAGGAGTCTTGGGTAAAGAAGTCGACACCGGAAGTTCCTTGGATCCTTGCTGTGATGCCCATGTAGCTGACAGCACGGAGTGTACCCATGGGATGCCCTTGATCACGGCCCATCTCGGTGACTTGGCCGTAGAAATCTGGGTCTCCAGAGATCTAGTCTTATTGTTAGCAAGAAACACTTATGGGACTTGATAGCACAAAGCATACCTGAATCGGGATAGCATAGTCAATAGAAGGATCCGGGTTGGCCCCGACAGTCGCATGGTAAACCATGTCCTCGTAGAGATCGCAGTTGTCACTGAACACAGCCACATTCATGGCCCCGCTGTTGCCATATGCGCCCTGGTTCATGAACAGATCCGGGCGGACTAGGCCTCTTGTCTCATTCCAACCAGCAGAAACCCTGTCAATCATATCGAGGTATGTCTTTGTGTTCTCGGAAGACCACCCTGAAGTGCTGGCTGAAGCGCGAAGGATCTCAGCGGCGGCAGTCAAATAGGCAAGGCCTTCTCCGCCTTGGATGTGCTCATTGAGATCCTTCAGAGTTGATCCCCACGCAAGGATAGTGTCCTTCGCGCGGGACAACCAGACTTCCTTTCCTGTGGCATACCACGCCAAGGTCAAAGAGTATGCATTCTTTCCATCTTGCTGAAGAGGGATATTGTGACCATCTCCTCCAGCCCAGGAGACAGTTTCAAAAGGGCCGGCCATGGTCCAGGTGCTATCGGGCTGTAGGGCAGGAAGTCGGCTGACTGCATCATCCAAGGAATCAACATATGCCGATTTTCCCTGTTGGTAGTTGTCTTGAATTCTATCCAAGGACTTGCAGTCGTGATAGATGCCCGGATGCTTCAACGGGCCGGCTTGGGAAGTGACACATGAAGGAAGCTTTGCCTCTGCTGCAAGAGCAGTGGCGACGAGTAAGAATGAAGAAAGAATCATAATCGGAAGGAATGTGATGGTGAAAGGTAATGTGGTTTTGGAACAAGAAACGATGCCCAACAGACACAACTGTTGCTCAGGCCCATCAAGTCATTCTTAACTGGAGAGTCACAAAGAGCCAAAGGTCATTCATTCATTCATTCTCCGCCGGTTCTTCCGTCTACATTCTCTCTAGATGTGACATGTAGGCCATTCTAAGAGGCGGAAATTGTGATCTTTCACCATTCCTCCACTATCGTCAGATTAAAGGAGGGCTCATGACACCCCCTTTCTTCCGGTTTCGTAAGTTCCCCACGGGGTAGATTGCAGGAGGTCTAGCTCTGAAGGGACCCTTGGTGCATAATGGGTTGGTGTTGTAAACCTGAAGCTGTCGGATGACGAATGGCCATGATCTCCGCCGCTGGATCGGAGGAATGTCCGGAGGCTCTTCCGATATACAAAGCCGGAGGCCATGTCCGACAACTCCGAGGAATGGAAAACACAGAAGGATCGATAATATGACCGCACCAGCTGAATGGGGCAGGCGCAAGCCTTCAAAGGAGATAGCAATTCGTAATGTCGTTCAATTGTGTTGAAGCTCATCTCCTCAACCTGCTATATCTAACCCATGCAAACGAACAACAATCTTCTTCATCACCCCAACTAATTTACTCGCAATCCTAGACCGTCGAAATGACTCCCTCAGCTACAACTGTGAGCATTGCATCACTCGTCAACAAAAAGAATGTCGATGGTGCTGCTCGAAAGTCGCCGCAGGACGTTGCTGAGACTGTTCTATCCAATCTCTATGTCGAGCGAGCGTGGAAGCTAGCCAGCAAGGTCTTGACTCGTCATGATGCACCTGACCTATTTCCTCACTTCACGTTTCCCGGTCTCGGCTACTACATCTGGAATGATTCGACTTTCTGGACGTCTGGCTTCTTCCCTGGCATTGTCTGGCTACTGTATGAGCGGAGCCTGATGGCACCACTCTCGGTCGCCCCCAGCAAAGACCTTCTCCGTGCTGCACAAACATGGCAGATTGAGATGGCCAAGGAACAATTCAAGACAGACAACCACGATCTAGGATTCATGATCATGCCGTCTTTTGCTCGAGACTATGACTTGACGGGTAATCGAGCGTCACTCGATATTGTCGTTAATGCGGCACGATCACTTGCCTCAAGATTCAGTCCCACCACTGGCACCATCAGATCCTGGGCTGGGGCTCGCACAAAGACTTATAACCTACATGATGAAAATGAAGACTTTGTCGTGGTCATCGACAGCATGATGAACCTCGATCTGCTCTACTACGCCGCCCACCATACCGGGGACAAGTCCCTTGCCGATATTGCGACTACTCATGCGACTACGACGCTTGCCAACCACATCAGGCCAGACTATTCGTCATATCACCTGGTTAGCTACGATCCACACCACCAGGGAGTCGTTCGACATCGCCTTACCAACCAAGGCTACGCCAACGAGAGTACCTGGGCTCGCGGCCAATCCTGGGCGCTGTATGGCTTTGCAACAGTTTACCAATGGACACGAGATGAACGATTCCTGGATGCCGCGATTGAGATTGCGAAGTATTTCCTCTCGCGTGTTGACGAGAGCAATGGTGTGGATACCATTGTATACTGGGATTTTGATGCGCCCCGGCCTGGCGTGTGGGACGTTTCTGCAGCTGCGTGTGCCTCTTCTGGTCTCCTGCTGCTCCAGCAACTTGCTCCAGACCGGTGCAATTATCTGGAGAGCGTTTTGCGGATCCTTGATACAGTCACAACTCGAGCAACAAGCAAGGGTGATTGCCTGCTAGAGCGAAGCACTTCCAACGACCACGTCCACGCTCTGCATCGCCTGGCTGAGCACGGTGTTGTCTATGCCGACTATTATTTCCTCGAGGCAGGAAACCGTCTACTGCAGCTACAGGGGAAAGAGAAGAACTCATCTCGCGAAGAGGGTAGATCCTGAGTCATGTCTTGGTAAGCTCAGGGTGGAGACCAGAGTGAAGGTACTTGACAGGATAGACGCTATGTAGGCAATGAGAGTGAGAAATCTGTTCCAAATTACGGCTCTGGGCCCAGTAGAACGCTTGACCGGCTTCAACTTGGTTCCCTGGGTCAACATGCCGTGTTCTAGTCCCCACATCAAGCCGATTGGCTTGGCTTAGATATTCTGACTCGAACCGACAGGGGGCGACCGGAGAAGCCCCCGAGCGTTCCTCCGTATCCGCCGAAAGAGTCGACCTTGGCATGGTCTGTTGCGTTAGCGGTGCCGACTCCTTTCCTGATGCATGAACATCCCTGATCATGGTTTGCCCATTGTCTGATTTTTAGCGCCCGAGGACTTCCGAGTGACGGGGAGCTGTCCCCATCCCCTGGGCAACCCGGGGAGAACCGTAGAGATAGCGACTTGAGGCCATCCACCACGACAGAAATCGAGGCGAACCAGACATTCGGCGTTGGTAGTATTTGCTAGAAGAAAGGCCCGAGAGCCGTTATCTTCTCCTATAGCCCTTGAAAATGCTGAGGTTGCTGGTTCGTGTAAAATTGCCCTTGATCATCACTTGTGACCGTAACAGGCAATTCACTGTAGTCCCTCCAACTGAAGATGCGGTCGTCCAGTGTCTCAATTTGGCTCGAGGCCAACATGGACAAACTACCGTCAACATCCAGGGGTGTCATTAGATCCAGAGTGGATGTCGACAATGACATTGGGAGAAGGCCATCATCCGCTGTCGTGACGTCGTTCTCATTTCCCTGCTGACCTCTCCATTCCGCCACAGAGCCACGTTCTGTGGATGCATCCTTGTGTGGCTGGCCAATGCCTTCCATCTCAGCGGATAACGTCGTCCAGCTTGCCGTAAGATCGATAGCCTCAGGTTTCTGGGCGTCGATTTTGAGGCGAGAAAGCAACTGGGCTGCAAAATCCACAGCCTGAGCAGGCTCTTGATGCAGTTCTGAGTTATCATTCTGCTGAGATGAATTCCATCGCTTAGACGACTCAGCTAGAGAGGTGAGGATCGTTTCAAAATCGTCATCCACTGGCTCCATCAACCAGCTTGAGTAAGCAAGCAAGGCACGAGCTGCGATGAACTGGCAAAAGGAAAACTGCCCTGACACGAGGTACCTCCGGTGAAGGAGAAAGCGCGTGCATATCTTGCCGATCTCTTTGGCGGCCTGCTTGACCAACGCCACGTGAGCCATTAGTGTCGATTGGCCGCTGCTGTCCTGGCCGCTGCTACCAACTGGTGGCTGAGGTCTGCAGAATGCTCGAGGGGCCTGATATAACAATATGCCACTTGTGTTGTGTGTCAAGTGGGCGAGCGTCATGTTATGGTCTATGTACCCATTCTTGTCGGGTGATGCGTGCTGATATCGAGCAGGAAGTCTCGATTTCCAGTTGGCCAGAACCAAGTCGAGATTAAGAAACTCTCTCAAGAACCCTCGAGGATCCTGGAATGGCGTCTTTGCTCTAGTCGTGGTTCTAGCGAAAGAGTTGACCATGGTGAGAATCTCGGTCGCCTCAATGAGATAGGCCAAGCCGCCAATGCTTGGATCAGGGGTGATTTGGACCTGCGCGGCAACATTGGCCTGATGAACTCTCGAGTTTGAACTTGTCGATTCTCCAACCATAGTTGGCCATCACAAGGAAGTAGTCTTCGAACCATGTTGGGTCGAAGCTTGACTTGGTGCCCGACAGGCGGCGAACTGCTCCAGCAAGAATAGTACCCAGAAGAGGCGGGGGTAGACTCTCGCGACCTCCATGAGCTGTTATCGACAACAAGGCTCATCAGGCGCCTGTACTCTCGTTGTTCAGGTGAGAGGTGCTGATCCTCGAGATGCAATCCAGCGCGCAGTGCCACTTGAGGCAGCATCGTGACGAGACCCCAGTAAGTTGTCATACGTCCATCTCCTAGAAGGAGAAACTGAATAATGGTGCAAGCATGAAGAGTATTCATATCAGCAGTTGTGAGAAGCTTCTCGCAGACGCCAGCTTGCGTGCGGCGCAAATACTCTTGTCGATCAAAGTCTCGTCCTCCTCCCAGAAATGGTCCAGTGGCTGCCATAAGTGCTTCCATCTGCAGGCCACACGGATATGTCGACTGTTGGCCAACATACCCCTGAGCGTGGAAGAAGAACTGAGGCTGAAGCACAGGTATCCAGGGTTGGATCTGAGTCCGATAAACGTGACACATTTCGCCAATTGTGGCGTCCGACATGTCTATAGCAGGTGATTCGTTATTTGCCGTGTCCCTAAGCCGATCAGCTCACTGTCGTCTGTAAGGCGTGTCGGTAAACACACTGTTGAACACGTGAAAGTCGGGGACCTTGAGATAGAGTAGCATCATCAGTCGTTCCATCTCTCGATGTATGCTGACCAGCTTCTCTCAGCATTTGTCTTGTGCCATCGACAACAGAGCGAAAATCTGGCCTTGATTCAGAAGATTGGTGTTGGGGCCGCATAAGCAAAGACTGTCCAATAACCATCTGCTCCAAGACATCAATTCTCCGATAGATCTCCTCGATGTAGCCGGGCTTTGGGCCTCTGCGTTTGTCTTGCTCATACACACAGTCAAGACCTTTATCGAGGCACTTGGCACATGGATATGACCTTGAGCATTTGAGTTTGCCACGTCTACAATTCTCGCAGGAGCGCATCTCCAGAGCCGGGGCCTCATTTGAGTTTGCTGGGGATTCATGAGCGGGCAAAGGCGCTGGCCTGTTCGCTAATGGAATTTGGCCAGGGCTCTCATCTTGATCCTGGGCTGTCGAAGGTGTCGTTCTCTGTGCATGGCCGTTTGTGCTGTTGTTTCTCTGTCGCTTATTTGATCGTGTATCCATTTTGATCAAGGTCAGATCGACTTGAATCGACCTCAGTTGAGAGTGAGGGAGTACAACGAAGTGGCAGGTGGTGGATGGAGTCTCAGCCATGCAGGACCAAGCTCCCTTTGGGGCACACGACTGGTTATCAATGGATCAGAACTGTGGGGACCCCATGTTCTCAAATGTTCACGTCAGCACTCTAGACTCTCGGACGCTCGCATCGAATTCGCCCGAACTGGTGGAGACACCATTTCACTTCTTTAGCGAGTGACTAGCTCTTTGATTAGCCAATAAACAAGGACCAAGACTTGGGGCGCCGGGCCAATGTGGAGAAGCAAGCTTGACATCATCGTCGCAAAAGTCTAGGGTGGGTGGTGGAAGGTTTCAGGGGCATCAAGACTCACATTCAACAACGCTTTACCCCTGGCAAATGTGCACTTAAGTTAGAGAAGGCTTGTTAGAGAATGTTCAGATGGCATCCATATGCTAATGGATGTGTTTAATGGCTTGTGTTCTTGAGGTAAATGACAATATTGGTAGGTTGTGCATTCTTCCATTGACTTCAATGTCTCGCCTCAATGTCACACATACTAAAAGATGAATTTATGGACACCACAAGATTTGGTTTTACATGACTATGTGCTGATAATTGTTAAAACCCCTTAGGCAACAATTTGGTTGATTCCAACCACAGTCCAAGGGGCCAGCTCCTGCTCTACCAACAAATTGCCCTCCGAATCAGCCTTGATCAACTCAGTCGGAAGTGTCGTAGCGTAACTTCTCAGGAACTCAGTCGCCTCTCGAGTAAGATGCATAGGTGATCCTAGCTTCTCCCAGGCAGAAACCACATCACCTTGACCACCAGGGGCAAGCGTTTCCTTCTTGAATACCGCACCTGGCCGCACGCCTCGAATCAGAATGCTCTTTCGCACTGGCTCCCCTGTCGAGACGGTCTCGTGCGCGACGGATCTGTTCTTGTATGCTGGAGGTGGCGAGGTCTTGAGTTGAGGTGGGTAGTGGAAGAGGAGTGCTGAGACAAGACCTGACTTGCTGTTGCGGACAATGGCACCGTCGCTCTTGTTGTACTCCAAGATCTGGTCTCCGAGGGATTGAAGAATCCTGAAGGCGTGGAAGGTTGGCTTTGGAATTCCTTGCAAGTTGACCAGGCCAAAACCGCCATCTGTAGGTGGCAAAATGTCAGTTTGATTCTCCAATGCAACAGTATTCGTCTAAAACTTACGGAATGGCTCAACACCGGCACCCTCTTCTTCGAATACATCCGTGAAAGTCCAGTAGGCAATGGAATCAATCTTGCCCTGACTTTCAAGCATTGTTCGTGCAAGGTAGGTTGCCGCAGGGACATAGTCATGGTTGTGGTCTCGGGACGATGGGCTCGAGTTCCACTCCGTCACATGGATATCGGCATTGGGGTACGGGCTCTTGGAAACAATTTCTCGCAAGAGAGATAGATCCTCTGGAGTTGCGTCCAAGTGGCGGACCCTTCTGGACTGGTTCCCAGTCCTATCAAGCGCCCAATCTGTTGGGTACGGGTGAGAGGACACGAAATCCACAGGGAGATTCTTAGAATGCGCCCAGTTTAAGAAGTGCTCCGTCCAAACGGGATGCCATTTCAAGGAATCAATGTCTTTGGTCTGTAGAAGCATAGGCTCATGTTAGTGCTACTCATTCTGAAAGCTTAGGTAGAGGGCTGTATTCACGTCGGCCAGTTTCTTCTGGACCTCAAGGTCCTCGAGTTCACCGTCAAAGCGGGAGTCAGGAACAAAGTTACTCGTTGCAGGGCCTCCTACAAGCAGCTTGGACCCAGTCTCCTTAACAATTTTCACTGTAGCCTCGTAGAGCTCATAGTACTGGGAGCGGGTACCAGACCAAAATCCGTCAAGGTTCGGCTAGACACAAGGCCCTTGCATTAGCACTCTCGAGAGTTAGATAGAAAGACGTACGTACCTCGTTCCAGACTTCAAAATACCACTGCTCCAGCTCCTCTATCCCATACCTTACCTGCCAATGCTCCATGGTGGCGCGGATCATATCCTCCCACTTGGATAGATCAGTCGGAGGAGAGCCATGGCCGTTCCACCAAAATGTGGTATTCAGCTTCGTCGCAATGGCCGAGGGCATGAAAGCAAACTCGACGAAGGGCCTGACGCCGATATCAAGCATGGCATCAATGAGGGCATCGACATATTGAAAGTTAAAGATGACCCGGCCATCAACTTCATTGTAGACAAACATGTCATCGTGAAAGAGGCCGTGAAACCTGACATACTTGTAGCCTAGAGCTGTCTTGACGAATTGAAGATGCTGCTGCCAGTCGGAGCGGAGGCCTTCAGCGGCGCGGCCAGCTCCGGCAACAATTGACCAAAAAGGAGCCAACTCTTTGATGGAGGGGTCACTGGAGGAAGCTTGGAGGTTATGGGGCATGATGGTGTGGTTTTTCTTGATGGTGAAGTTTTCAATGATTTTGAAGGCGTTGAATCGAAACAGTCACTGAATGATAGACTGATGGATTCTGACAATGTTGACTGTGAGTAGTTCGATCTTGTCTGGTCAACAGCTGGATTCTTTTAACCTCGAAGACTGATCTCCAGATACTCAGTCAACATCAGAACAAACTCGTCCAAGCTGAGTTGTCTTACATCTCCGCTCTGGCATCATTGTAAGATACCGGACATACTCCGAGGTTTTCACCGAGAGTTCATTACGATGTAATAGAGCCGTGATAGCGAGCCTTAGCGTGGAGTTGGGTCTCCCGGACATAGCCCCGAGGGTTCCACCGACCCAACCACCCCCTTCTCCTCTCAAGCCGTCCCCGTCAACCACCGGTCATGTGGAGGAACTGTGGCGCCATGTGGCCGGCTTTCGCCTTCTTTGCCCCCGGATTTTCATCCCCGCATTTGACTTTGGCTTGCTGTTGACAGTTGTGCGGGGGAGGAGGCTGCTATTCCTTGCTCTATTGACTCCTTGCGGATCATTATATATTGGAGACAACGGACAACTATTGACACGAGAGAGAACCATCAACAACGCAATCCAGTCAAGAGACGGTGGCTCAATCTCTTCTTACCGGTATCCAATCTCCTCTCTCAATATGGAATCGAAAACTCCAGAAACACCTTACGTTCAACACATTGATCCTCCGGCTGATAAGCCTGGTTCAATGGAGGCTTCCAACGAAATCACTCTCCCGGCCGACATCGAGGGTCCATGGCCTTCTTACCTGGCAAAGAGATGGCGTATGATTCTTCGAATGTCCATCATCTACATTGCAGTTCTCAACGTTGGTTTCGACAACTCGGTCACCAACACTACACTGGGCATGCCTGCATTCCGCCGTTACTTTGGCCATCAGACTGAAGATGGCAGCTACGTTATCCCTGCCAGATACGTTTCTGCTTGGGCTGGCGGTACCTTTGGCGGACAAGTTCTTACCGACTTGGTCGGAGGTTATCTCGCTGATCGAATCGGCCGAAAGTGGACGCTTTCTCTGTCCGTCATTGTCATCATCGTTGCTTCGACTATTCAGATCACCGCCCACAGCATCGGTCAAATCATTGCTGGAAAGACGGTCTTTGGTATGGGTGTTGGCCTATATATCTCATTCGTCACATCCTACACGGCTGAGTTGGCACCAACCCGTGTCCGCGGTATGGCTTGTATGGCTGTCAACTTCTGTATTCAGGCCGGCAACTGGATTGGATCAGGAGCAGCCTTGGGCCTTTTCAACCGCTACCCAAACGTCAACGATACGCGTTCATTCCGAATTATCTTTTCTTTGCAATACCTCTTCGCCACGCTCTTTTTGCTCACCGTCTATTGGCTCCCCGAGTCACCATCTTATCACATCCATCGTGACGACACTGAGAATGCTGAGAAGGTTATTTCCCAGCTCTACGGCCCAGACTACGATTCAAAACGTCATGTGGCCTTTTTGACCCAAGAGCATGAGGCGGAGAAGGAGTCTCTTGGTGTTGGCAAAGCCATCGGTTGGGGTGAACTCTTCAAAGGTCGCAACCCCCTGCGGATGATGATCTCCGCCTGTATCATCTGGCCTCTACTCATGGGCACAGCCTTTTGGCCCAGTTATCAGTCATATTACTTTGAACTGGCGGGTGCAACCAACGCTCAAGCTATGAACTATGGATGTAGTTCGGTTGCTATTGGGACCAGTATCATCGCGTACATGCTGATCGAGACCGTTGGCCGTCGACGACTGTGGCTATTCGGTGCTACGGGCATGGCCTGCTCAAACCTTATCGGCGGCTTCATGTACATCCCCTTTGTTAACGGGAATGCTAAAGTGGCTGGCAAAGTGGCCACGGCCATGGTATTCCTGTGGAATGGCTTCTACGACATTGGACCCGCCAACATGGGCTACGCAATTACCTCGGAAGTGCCCTCAAGCCGAATGAGAGTCAAGAACAACGCATTTGTTCATGTTGGTAGTCATTTGATGGGATTCGCGCTGTCTTATGCTGTTCCGTACATGTACAATCCTGATGCAGGAAATCTTGGTCTTCGTATGGGTTTTATTTGGGGAGGTTTCTCTGTTATGTTCGTCATCTGGGGCTTCTTCTTCATCCCGGACGTCACTGGTCTCAACTTCTATCAGATCGATCAGTTGTTTGAGAGTCGTGCTCCTGTTCGCAAGTTTCACCAGGCAAGGTTTGACGACAACGGTCTTCTTATTCGATCATTCTCTTCCGGTAGAGCCTCTGAGGAGGCTAGTTAGAGAGTGAGGCTACTGTTGGGGTGCCACAATGAGCTAGGGAGGAAGCGTGGAGAAAACGAAGTGAAGGTAGAGAGTTAAAGAGTTGTTGTTAAATTCTGCGGAGGTATGGTTCTGTGTCGGAGTTTCCAATGGGGAAAAACTACTCATATTAGTATCATTAGAGAACAGAGGCATTTGAAACTCTCCGTTATCTTCTACTGCACCTATCTATGGACCATTCTGGGGATTCACGACCAAGTTTTGCTGTGACCACGGAAAGTTACACTGGCCAGACACTCATGTATGAGTCACACGAGAAAAGGGTATTAGGAGGCACTTTGACAAGTAGTATCATTTATGTCTAGCTAAAGGTCTTACAGATGTGATCCTGTGACATTCCTAGATGAAGCCTCAAGACGAGGAGCCCACACCCTCATCGCTCCGTCTCCACCACGGTTGGCCCGAAGAAAGAAGGGAATGGCTACCAAGTCCCGAGGAGTCTTCTCATACGTCCAAGGCCGACCACTGTACAGTCCCTTCGGTTGAACCTCAATAAGCTGCTTTCCCTGGACATGCCCTGTTACAACCTGGTCAAGACCTGACAACTGCACAGTCTTGCCATCACTGACAGGTCCATCCACAAGCCCAACATAATCAATATCGGCACCGTCATTATCGACATCCTCAAGGCAATACACAAGCGGCCCTCTCATGAGACAAATGTCATCCTTGTTAGTATTGGGATGAGCGTATGTCTTGCGGAAGGCCACTGGGAAGTTGAGGCGAATGTCGGTGTTTTCGGCCGAGACATAGAGGTAACCTTTCTTCACCTCACCCTTTACAGAGCATGTCCAGTCATTTGCCCAGCTGGGGATTCGAAGAGCAAGGTTGGCTGACCCTTGGATGGATAGCACGACCTGACCATCCCAAGGCATGTCGGTCTTTTGCTTGATGACGACGCCACTGTCTCGGATCTTTAGTTCGCTTTCGATGTACTGATGAACCGCCACCAAATTCGTAGAGGCGTCTTGAGAATAGATCAGCGAGCCGAGATTACCTAGTAGCTTTGCGACATTGGGAGGGCAGCAAGCCACTCCAAACCATTTGCTCCTCTCCTTGAACTCTCCCTTCCGAGTACGCAATACATTTTCGTAGTAAAACGCGTCTCCGTCTTGATTGACAGCACCAAGAAAGCCGTTGTAAAGTGCAACCTCCATGACATCGGCGTATTCAGCATCGAGGTCAAGACGAAGCATGCGGGCACACCAGTTGATGAGTGCAAAGGTGGCGCAAGTCTCGGCATAACATCCTTCATGCTCCAGATCGGGCAGGATATAAGCAGGTCCAAACCCTTCCCACTGACGGACTGACCCGAGTGAACCGGTGACGTACATCCTCTTGTCGACCATGTCTCTCCATAGACGGCCAAGGGCTGCCTTCAGCTTTTGAGCATCATCTGCATCTTTCGACAGGCGCACCAGGTCCGTAGCGGCGGTGTAAAAGTACATGGCGCGTACAGAGTGACCCTTGACTTGTGTAGCATCAACAAGTGGTTCGTCTGCCTGTTGGTAGGCATAATCTCGTGGATCTCTGAACCATGCTTTGTGCTCGGTTCCCATGTGGCCATAGGGATCTGCACCTCTTGCAAAGGCTTCCTTGTCGAAGTAGGTCTCATCCTTCTTATCTCGTCGGCCTCGCTCAGTGATGAAGTACGTGGCGAGTTTGAGAGGGAGAGGGTCCTGAGAGAATTCGTATAGCCTTAACAGGCCGATCTCAATCTCTTGGTGTCCTGGGTAGCCGCGCTTCTTTCCGGGCTCGGTGCCGAAGATGGAATCCAGGTGCTTGCAGACCTTCATGGCCACTTCGAGTAGTCGTCCATTTCTTGTGAGCGTCTCATAAGCAACCACGGCTTCGAGAAGGTGGCCGAAGCAGTATAGCTCGTGATTGTCTCTCAAGTTGGTCCAGCGGTCTTTGATGCCTCTCACAGTGTAGTAAGAATTGATGTAGCCGTCCTCATGCTGGGCGCCGCGGATCATTTCCACGGCGTCCTCCACAATAGCTCTCATGTTGTCGTCGGGGTGCTTGATCAGGAAATAACAAGCAGCCTCGATAATTTTATAAATATCGCTGTCCCAGAATTGATGAGGCTTCACGTCGTGTCCCTCATTCCAGGTCAGACAAGTCCAATGGTCCCATGTCTTTTGGGCTTCAACAATGGCGGGGATGGTTTTGAGCCTCGAACAGTCCTGGACGTGGGACCAGAATGAGGACGTGACGTCCACGCTGGTTAGAGGGAACTCTTGGAACGGCATTGCGGCGACAGGCTGACTGTGACAGAAGATGGGAGGACGATGGACAACGATCTTGCTGAGTGTTCATGGAGAAGCAAGAGAAACAATTTGGATCCTTATTATACCAGACAGCGGAAGATGACGATCCACAGCGAAGGGGACCCGATTAGCAAGCGGACAATGCTACAGCACGTCGCATCCATCAGCGTTACAGGCGACCTTGTCGGGTCATGGGCCAATGAAATCGCTAAAGCGCCGCCATCGTTGGCGGATCACGACCCATGTCGGCGGCGTCTGGGGTTAAAGTGCGGAGATGGTTCACATCACAATCGAGGAATCACCATCTCACGACGAATCATTTTCTTATTGGAGCGCATATCTTTAGAGTACATCAGCTGTTCAGCGTGGAGGGGTAGTTATGCTTTATGCCAGTCCTTTATTACATCCTCCACAGAGTAAAGCGGCGGCTTTGAGGTAGTCATCTGTCAACTGTCGGCTTTGTCGGCTTCAATGACCCCATCTTCTCCGGAATGATCAGCATGGGATCCCCGCATGCACAATTCAGGTGGTCAGACTCTATTGATCGACCTAATTATTGCTAAACATAATTGCCCACAGTTCATCCCCTGTAGTATTGCTCCCACCCACCCCGCCATTAACCTCGACACCAAGTTCCCGATCCTCGATGGAGATGTCGTATCTATTCAGAAAATTCACCATCCACTGATCCATATTGAAGGTCTTTGAGATGCTGCTCATCTGGCAAGCATTATGAAATGACTGAAGCCGTGAGAAAGCAAGCTCCGTCGAAGGCCAGTACTTCTGAAGCTCTTGCAAGACGACAAAGTTCTGCTCTAAGAGCTTTCTTGCCTCGGCTGCTTCTGGTCTTCCGGTCCCCAAAAGCATCGTGTGCAAGTGAATGGTTGACGCGATAACGAGAAGATGGCTGTTGACCGGCGACCACAAACAGTCTAGATCTGGGGCGGCGTTGAGTTCCCAGAAGAGCTTGCTCAATGCCGTAGCATGTGCCTTGCAGAGCTCTGCATATCCTAGTGCTTCTTCATCCACCGTGACATTATCGTCTGGCACGATGCATTTGTTGAGAAATTGGTAGAACAGAAGCTGGCCCGTGTGGTGGTAGATGATGTGCATGACTGCAAATGGTCGGCCATACCCACGGTCTGAGTAGCTACTCCGGTTCTCCAGAGTGTTTCTTAGAGTTGGTGGTAAACTCTGAACCCAATGATCAAGCTTTCTTGCAAGGTCGCGAACCAAGTTTCTGATCCTAAACTCCAATGATGGTTCGTGAACAATGTCGTAGTTCAGCTTGACAGCCTGTGCGTGCCATTGTGTCAGAGGAAGGATCAAGGTCCATAGGCTTGTTGCTCGCGAGTCGGGACCGATTTGGTCATCGGTAGGTCTGTATTCCGGCATAGCATCAAAAACCTCCTCCCGAATTGGCCTCGGAAATGTCGGGTCATTACGCAGTTGTTGTGGTAGCTGAGATCTAACAGAGGTCCAGCAGTCCATCATCCAGACCTGCCAGTATACTAGTTTGTTAGCAGCGGCGATGCATAGAGGAAGTGAACGTACAATTTGTTTCAATCTCTCTCGTTAGTCTATCAGAACTCAACACAATCGGGAGTTGAAGAGCTTGAGTCATCCGTATTGCCTGGCAGCTGAGCAGCGCATCCTGATCGACGTCACCCTCAACAAATGCCGCAAACGCAAGTATAATGCATCCTTGAAGAGCCTCAATAGATATGAGTTTCGTGCGTTCGTTGAAAGACTTGATCGCTTCTCGCAGGAACAGCTTCCCACGTGACCATGGTGTAACATGGTCGAGGGCAGGGTTTGAGGAAAAGCTTTGCATGTCAGGGCTTGTCTTTGACTGGTTGTAGCCTGTACCTACCGAGATGCCAATGCAAAGACGGCAAATAACAGATATCGTGCCACTAGACCCTGCTTTTGATCGCGTACGAAAGAGCCGTGGTGAAATAGGAGATGTTGCTTGTAATGAATGACCCTGAAATAAATCTCGATCAATTCGTCACGTAACGCGTCATCTCTGTCGACAATCTGTATTACATCTTCACGTTCGGTCACAGAAGCACTGCTTTGAGATGATGGTGCAATGCGTGCCAATGGCCGTGGGATATCCGGAGACTCCCGGGCTGCTGTTGGTGCGTTGCATTGTAGCCCCTTGGCTGTGCACAGTCTGCACGCTGACCCCACAGCACTGGGGATGCACCGCTTCTTTCTTGACCTGTTATGTATGAGCTTACAGGCCACAGCTACGAGGGAGATGTCCTACCGACAGACACTACAAGATGAGACTGTGCGCATCTTGAAGGGTGTGGCTCCGTCAGATTTTGATGTTTAGCCTCGGATCGCTTCCTGAAGTTCGAAGCGGGGTTCTCTTATCAGGTGACATCCCCGGATTTGGCATCTCGTATTGACTAGCTCTTTACCAATTCAGCCTCTTTTCTACAATGATGGCTATTGTACGCTTCTAACATGATGTGTTCTCTTTAACAGAAGTAATGATTAGCAGATGAAGAAGCAGAATATCAACATGATAAGTGCGCATATAGAAAAGCGTTGTTGTCGGATGGAGGTGCAAATCAATCTGGGGTACAGCGATCAGCCGCTTACACGGAACCCAGCCGTGTACCCGAAGACCGTGCATGAGGCGGGATAAACGACTCGTGAGTGGTCAGTCGGACAAGCCATGAAAGCCACGGCGGATTAAAACGACACTGACTCGTCAATGGAGGCGGCTTTCAAACTGTGATGGGTGTCAGAACACCCAACTCTCCAGCCTTCAGGGGCCAGCCTCTTCTCGCAGCAAACACTCGTCAAAGTCGACTGACAACTCCGAATCAACAAGACGCCACTCGTTCGCATTGGAGCGCTTCTGCTTTTCCCCCGCACGTGCCTTGGCGGCACACAACCTCGCGTCGAGCGTTCCAGGCTCTTGGGCCAGGCTAATGCCACCAACTCAATCAAGCCTTTGATCCCCATGGGGAAGATGGTTACAGTCCCGACGAGTATATATAGATGATTGACAGCTGGCCATTTTTTATCAATATCATCAAGCATCATCGACATCTCAACCTGTAACCGACTGTACTCCAGCATGGCTCAAGACAAAGTCATACCGACCGAGCAAGGACTTGCCGGCCTGGATTTGAACGATCCTCAGATCCACGAGCTTATCCAGCGTGCTCAAGATGCAGACGCTGCTGATAAGAAGCTGACGATTAAGGAAGCCCTCAAGAAGTACAAGAAAGCTGTCTTTTGGGCATGCCTTTTGTCCGTCAGCTTGATCATGGAGGGCTACGACCTGGTCATGGTACGTCTGCCATACTTTCCCCTAGACTGGGCACACTGACATCTCTAGATCGGCTCCTTTTATGGACAGACCCAATTTCAGCAACACTTTGGAAAGTACAGCGAAGCTGAAGGCAAAAAGGTCATCACTCCTGCTTGGCAATCAGGCCTCTCCAACTCAGCCCAAGTTGGCCAACTCGCCGGTCTTTTGATCAACGCATACTCTCAAGATCGATTCGGTGCTCGGTTGACTATGATGGTCTTCATGGCTTATTTGACTTGCATGATCTTCATCATCGCCTTTGCTCCGTCTCTGTCGATTCTGGCTTTGGGCGAGGCTCTATGCGGCGTTGCCTGGGGTGTTTTCCAGGTGGGTTCCCGAATAATCTTCCGTTGCTGTTGAACTCAGCTGATTTTATTAGACGCTCTCTACGACCTATGCCTGCGAAGTCGTCCCCACCGTTCTCCGACCCTATGTTACAGCTTGGGTGTGTATGTGCTGGGGATTCGGTATCCTCCTGTCATCTGGAGTCGTTCGAGCGACCTCCGATATCAAGAGCAATCTCGCTTGGAGGCTTCCTTTCTATCTCCAGTGGATTTGGCCCGTTCCATTGTTTCTGGTGGCGTACTTTGCGCCAGAGTCGCCTTGGAATGCTGTCCGTCGTGGCAAGATCGATGAAGCTCGCCATAGCTTGATGAGACTTGCTACAGCTTCGGCGGATAAGGAGGCTGCAGTGGAAGCTAGCTTGGCCTACATCAGACATACAACGGAACTCGAAAAGGCAGAGACTCAGGGTGCGTCTTTCTGGGAGTGCTTCAAGGGTACAAACCTGCGCCGGACCGAGATCGTACGTACAATAACCCCTCACCCAACCAACAAAGCTAACCATTTAGAACTGCGTCGTTTGGGCAGCCCAGATTCTATGCGGTAATGCGATTCTAGGCTTCGTTATTGTTTTCCTCCAGGCTGCTGGATGGTCCGAAGTTCAGTCATTCAACCTCAACATCTCCCTTTCGGCCTGCTACATCATTGGCGGCATGATCTGCTGGCTTCTTTTCCCGCATCTCGGAAGAGCGACCATCTATATGAGTGGGCTGGCATTCATGTTCTGCTGCCTTCTGGCCATCGGCGGTCTTGGATGGTCTGATAGCAAGGATGCTTACCTTGCGGTTGGACTTCTGTTTGTTGTCTCGACCCTTTGCAACATGATCACCATTGGTCCGGTTTGCTACCCAATTGTCGCCGAAACACCCTCAGGACGACTCCGCTACAAGACTATCGTCATTGGAAGATTTGTCTACAATCTTACCGCAATCTTCAATAACGCCGTTACCCCACGAATGATCTCGGCTTCAGGTTAGTGAATATGGACAGGTCACAAAGGATTGTACTCACGCGCCATAGGATGGGGTTGGGGTGCCAAGACCGGTCTCTTCTATGCCGGTACTAACTTGCTCTGCTTCATTTGGTGTTGGTTCCGTCTTCCGGAGACTAAGGACCGAACCTTTGGAGAGATTGATATTCTGTTCGAGAACAAGGTTCCCGCCAGGAAGTTCAAGTATACCAAAGTTGATCGTAAGTTCTATGACTGCTCTCCCAACAGAACATTACTGACTCTTCTCAGAATTCGCTCAGCACAGTGACTACGTGTTTCAGGAAAAGGTTGAGCATGGGCACATTGAGTAAATCAGGGAACACTATTGTCCTTGGTATGCGGATGCCTTTACTATCCGACATTAGTATTCAACCCTGTGCGCGACGGGAACTTGTAGCGAGCCGTCAGGCCGCAGTGCCTTTTTTCCTATGTTATCCGAGACATGGTGGTGGGTATTGACACACCAACCTTCCTAGTACACACCATATCAGATCAACTATTTTCATTCATGGGGTTCTACCTGACCTATGACCACGTAAAACTTGCTTCTGTGTATCTTGAGACGCTCTCTAATCGCCTGTTCGCGGGCCAAAAGGCGTGTCAAGAGTGGCGGCGTTTCTTTCACGCTCGGAGGGGAACTACTCAAAGTCCGGTGTTTCCAAAGAGGGACGAGGTCGTGTAGACCCCTTCGGACTTCGATATCTATATTGTAACGCTGATCTTTAGCATATCGACCAATCGCAATCCATAACTTAATCTACGGCAGTTCAGATTGCAGCGTGTTCCGGCAGGATTGCTCGGGAGCGGGGCCGAGATTCAGCGTCACGCGGAATAGACTGCACACTAGACGTAGGATCTATTGGCCAAATCGGGAAGTTAACATGAGAGTCGAGAGTTGGCCTTCAACAGGACTAATACTACTTATAAGACCATCTACAGCAAGAGCGTAGGCTGTTCATCACTACTGTCATCTGCCTCGCTATCTCAATCATACTCAGGGCTTCTTCCCCCTCATCGCCAAAATGTCCACCTCACCTGACGGAATCTATGAAAGGGGTGTCATTGATCCTGGAGTTCCTGTCGAAAACTCAACCAAGCCCTTCTGGCTGACAGAGCCAGCCAAGATCGGAACGCTCCAGTCTCCATGGGTGGACTCGGCAGACATCGTCATCATCGGTTCCGGCATGACGGCATCTAGCCTCTGCCGTGCACTGTACTCCCGAGGTGCACCAAATATTGTTCTCCTCGAAGCCCGAGACCTCTGCTCTGGGGCCACTGGCCGCAATGGAGGCCATATGAAGGCCATGAGTCCTGGTGCCTGGCACGATCGGAAGAAGATGTATGGCCTACAAGAAGCCATCAAAATCATGGAATACGAGCATAGTCACGTCGACATTATGACGGCTTGCATTCGTGAAGAGAACATCGACTGCGACCTGGACCTTTTGGAAGGGCTTGATGCCTACTACGATAAGAAGATCTTCGACCATGCTTGCAAAGCAGTAGAAGAGATGAGAAAGTATGCTCCAGCCCTCGGCAAACGATACACCATCTACAAATCCAGAGAGGATCTGAGATCCAGAAATGTCTCAGATGAGTGCGTAGGAGCGATCGGTATGCGTGCAGGGTCCATGTGGCCTTATAAGATGGTGACAGCGCTGTTAGAGAGGATGGTCAGAGACAACAAGCTCTCAGTTCAGACTAACACCGTCGTTACGTCGATCTCTGATAACGACGAAGATGACCATGCCACTGTCCACACAAGCCGAGGAAACATCAGGGCCAGCAAGGTCATCCACACAACCAATGCCTGGATTGGTCACCTTGTCCCAGAACTCCGACCATTTGTTTCCCCTGTTCGAGCCAATGTCCAGCGTCGCCTTCCCAAGAACAAGAAAATGACGCCCGGTAACTCGTGGTGGCTGCGGTACGGAGAGAAGGACTACGACTTTTTGATGCAGAGGCATGATGGTGCGTACATCATCGGACGGGCAAACTCGTCCCGTAGAGCAACAGCCGATGACAGCGCCATCGACTTTCTCCCTCACGCCCATTTACGCGGTACGAGTCCTCTGGTGTTCGACTTTGGCGGAGAGGTCGAGACCACTCATGCCTGGAGTGGCCCTGTTGGTTTCACGCTGGATGGCAATCCATTCATTGGCAAGCTCCCATTCCCCGGTCGGGGTCATCAATGGGTCTGCGCCGCTTTCCAAGGTATTGGCATGGTTCGAGCCTTCAGGGCGGCGGAAATGCTCGCGCACCTGTTGCTCGGGGAAGACCTGCCCGATGAATATCCGCGATCAATGCTGATCACTCATTCTCGAGTTCAGAGGTTGGCAGCGGTTGTTGCTCAGGCTGAATTTGCTCAGGCACAAGCCTCCAGCGCGGAGTCTTTCAGCAAGTTGTAGTGAGGAGCCCTTTTGCCAGTATGAGTGTCAATGGAATGCTGCTATTTCTTTCCCTTCCACAGTCCCTATTGCGACCTTGCTAGCTTAGGTATATCGTGTATCCAAGTTAAGTTGTCACCTGTGCCCATAGGTAGTTATGCACTGTTCCACTTGATACAACCGATGGATATGCGAAGGGAGGACCCAAGGCGTTTTCACGTCTCTGTAGGCGTATCTTCCTTCTCATTGTAGACACTGCTATGGACATGTGTGGTGTGTCATAACGCCTTTCCGTGAAGCTGCGGTGGGTTGCCCTTCTTTATGCTCAGTACCAAGCGTTAGACGACGCGTCAAGTTGCTACAGGAGTGAAACGGTAGAACATCCCCATGGAGATTATTAAATCATGGTCGCAAATTGGACGGTCATGTAAATTCAACCTCGGGGCGTGTAGCCATGTATTTTCTGTTCTAATGCTGCCAAACTCGTATCTCAAACATCAAACAAAATTACTGTGCCATGCCGTCAAATCTTTCTTCCAAGTACGGAAGCATTCAAGGAAAACAAGAAATGAAAAGAAGACAAAGAAGACGAAAACGACCAAATTAAATCCATTCTTGAAGCGTGGCCGTGTTCCCGGATCCCAATCAACCCCTCCCCTCTTCAACTTGGTGGCCCTCCTTACCCAGACTTTCTTCAGAGCCTGGTCGTTTCGATATCAAGGGGTACGAGGGTCCTTAATCGTGGTACGGTGAGCTTCGAGCAGTGTCGCTTGGCTTGTTGTGCTCGCCCATCTCCATCTGGCTACCGTGAGATGTCTTCCTGTCGCCAGGGATCGGCAGGTGGGTTCCGACGAGGGCGAGGAGATAGACAAGGGCGATGATGGGGAGCGTCCAAGGGTCTTGCATCATGTTCGTCGTTATTTTCTCGTTGGTAGAGACAATCGCAACGAGGCAGAGGGCGACGCCGGCAATGGTGAGCAGGCCAAGGCGGATAAGTTTGAAGACGGACCAGCCCTTCGGCTTCTGCATGAGATGCATGAGAGACAGGAGCAACAGGACGGCGCCGCCAGCGACGAAGACGTAAGCGAGCTAATAAGTCGAGGTCAGCTTCAGTTTTGACATCGGTGTTTGGTTCGGTCAAAGGCGGGGACTGGGGCACTGCTTACAATCATTACAAGGCGGTCCTCCACGGCGTTGATGGCGATGGCCTCGCCGCGCAGCTTATCGGTCTCGCCCGTAGCCTCGGCCTGGGCCTTGGCTTTTGACGAGGTGGTAAGCCCATAGGTGTTGAAAATGGCGTTCATCAGCGAGGTCGAGAGAGTCCCAAAAATCTTAGCGACGGCCGTGTCATTAGCGGTAGGGTTGTTCGAATACCGGTCGACGTCGAACGAGTTCCAATACGAGTCGGGAAACTCCGGAATCTTGTTAACTTCCCCAACCATAGTGAACACGGTCTTGGCGCTGAACGTGTACGTCTCATAGGTCTTGTCCAACGCGACACCCAACGCATCAACCACGCCCTGTCCACCCTTGCCGGCGCTCAGGCCTTTCGTGAGGCCATCTTCCAGGGAGATGATAGCTTCCTGTAGGGCCTCCCAGGTGCGTCGCCACGTGATCCACTGGCCGCTGCCTTCGACAGTGAGGACAATGGCAATGTGGTAGGGGAGGTGAAGGATCGTCCAAATGGCCGTCTTGATCGGAGACATATGGCTGTGGTGATCCATCCAGTCAAAGTAAAGCTGGAAGGTAAAATAGAGGATGGCAGCGCCACAGGCGATGAGGCCAAAGAGGGCAGAGGCTTTGACAAGCGTCAGCGCTGGACTAAAAGTGATTCGTGAAACAGCGAGGGAAACTTACACCAGCTCGTGGTGGGTCCTTGAGATAGGTGTACTGCACAATTTGGTGATGGTCTTGGCGAGGATGATGATGCCTAGGTTGGCGAGTTAGCTTCACTAAGATGACAAACAAATAGCTACACTCAGAACTTATAAACCATACCTTCTCCGATGACAATCAGGGTGAGGAGGTTGAGACGCTCCGTCAGGTGCGTGCCGCTGAAGCTGACCGTCTTGGAAAAAGTAGCGTGCCCCATGAGGGCAGCCAGCTCGGCCAGGGCAACGGCCCACCACAGGTAGTCGATCTCGGCTTTGCTGCCCTTTGCCATGGCAATGGTGGCTCCCATGTAGATAAAGGCGGGCACAAGGTGTAGCAGCACGGCGAGGGCGAGGTTGTTTCGGCTTCGGCGGTTGCGGCGGGCTTGATACAGGACGACGCCGTATTGGATGGCGAGGACGAAGCGCGAGCACATGAGGCAGAGGGCTACGAGGGAAAACAGGCCGGTTAGCAATCCCATCTATCTTGGCTTCCAAGTTTTATTCTGCACTCACACATGACTTTGAAGATGGGCTGGAGCTGCTTGGTCTGGCTAAAGGAGACGCCGCCAGCCGAGAAACCAATCATGACTGTCAGGTGAGCAGCGCGGGCGACGCGCTCAAACACGCCATCCTGGCCGAAGCGGACATCGAAGACGGTAGTAGCGAGCCAGGTGATCCAGAGTAGTCTAGAGTTCAATTGTCAGCGGGCTGTGAAGGGCGGTTACTAGTTAGCCGCAGAGTCTTACAGGAAGTATTTGATAAAGGAACCCAGGTTGGTCACGTCGGTAATGGGGTGCAGCGTCGTAAAGACGTTGAGGTTGGCGACGAACCAAAGATCGTAAAAGAGCTATTAACAAAGTCAGCCAAGACTGGACTCTGGCAAGTGAAGAAATATTAGTCTATACCTCGACTGGAGCCGCTGATTCGCGCTTGGGGAACTGGATGACGGGCTCCTCCTCCTCGTGGGACTGAGCCTGCTGGTAGTCGGTGTCGAGGCCTGAAACAAGCTTGAGTCCGGACCCGTCACCATGAACAGGTGCCGTGGTGGCAGAAACGATGCCAGCGCCTCCAGAATGGCCCATTGCGTCGTCGAGATGAGAAAGCTTCAAAACAAGGAAAAGGAATACACAGAATGGTATATGAAATCGAACAAGGAGAAGACAAAACCGAGTGTGTTCGAGTGAAGTGAATGGTTGGAATGAACAAGACTCGAGATGAACGGGAAGCACGAGGATATAAAATAATCTCGTCTCGTCTTCGTCGAGAGGTAACTTGAGGTTGAGTCTGGCTCATGTAATCCATCCAGCTAATCACGACCGCGATTTCCTAATTAGGCCGGATTTCGCGCTCTCCCAAGCCCAACCCCAGGTCTCTCCAATGGCTGATTTGACTCCACAGCCCAGACCCCCGGTAATGCTTATTATTACTGCTGCGTTGTGGTTTTTACCAGGCCCCCCGGTAGGGCTGAGAGGGCTGGGTCTTGTGGCGGTTGCAGGGCAAGTACAACGGCGTCTCTACTGTCGTACGAGGGTTGGTGATGCCAGAAAGTGCTGTTGTCTAGTGGCTGAGTGGCGTTGCAAATCATGCCCAAGAAGAATCAGGGGCTCATCTCGTCTGCGGGCGCCAGGACTGGGGACGATTGTTTAGTTCAAGGTCTTGTCCATGTTCTGGCTCGCCGTTTCAGCCTTAGTTCTCTCACCAACATCTTGTTTCACCTATCTGTTTGCTCAGGTATCCCATCAAGGCCTGGGCTTCAACTATAACCAATATCACAATATCAACACTTCATATCATCGTATCCTCATGCTAAATGAGTGACCTCTCTTGTTTTCGGCCTTTTTTCTATCTGCAGTAGTTTCAACGTTGGCCCTGACCAGGCATTTTCAGCTGGGAGCTGACTGCAGACAAGAGGCGTCCATACCTGCTACATGTGAAACCCACTGGCCCGGCCGCTGTCTGCATATGTGCATGATACGTGTCTGTCTTCTTGGACAACCATGTGCTGTTTATTAAACATTGATCGGCGCACGGTCACATCAGGGCGCAGTACAGCAAAATGTACTTTGGTGAGATGCATCGGCAGCATGATTGGACAACAAACAACCTGCATGATGAGGGCTGTGTCGGGCCGCCAAGGATGGCCCCTAGCTCCCAGCGTTGACTCTGTACTCGCACGTGAGAATGTCTGTAGATGCGCACGTAGATGTGGGTAATCAGTGTAGATCTGCGCCGGGTCTGCCTCTTACTCGGTAGAGACATCGACAAGAAGGAGCCGCCAAACTGTCGATCCTTGGCAGACGACGGGTAGCTTGTCTCAGCCGCATGAAACGTCGGGAAATGGAGCCCATCTCGGCAGAAAAAAAATAACCATACTTGGCGGCGGTCAATCTGACATGCAGGTAGCGGTGCCAAAGTACCAGTGCTGACAAGAGCCAACAACGCGAAACCTGAGGGCCCTGGCCAACGCAAAATGAGTCCCGATGAAGAATAGTCAAGGGAAGCGCCACGGCTGTTACCACACCATCTGTCTCTATCGGGTTCGATTCTGCTCTCGGCTCCTAAATTTAGCAGAAATACAGTCCAAGTGCCGCCTTGGCTCCCTTTGTGCACCCAACTTCACACACACTTCATAAAACCCAGGAGTCTTTGCCCCGCAATCGACATGAGTATGCTTAACGCCAAGCAACGTACGAGTCTTGGTATAAGGCTGAATTGATAGATTCCTCAATTAATGTCACCTCAGGCATACTTTTGCACTGCCCATTCGTCAAATTAACCTCGCTGCTAGCGGTAATGCGCAGTTACGGGATTGCCCGCAGCCATGTCCACCCTCCCGCCGGCCCGCCCGCTACCCACTTCAAGGCATTTCCTGAGGCCTTTGACGCATCTTTCCATCCGGAATATTCACCCTATATCACTGATAATAAGAAGCCTACGGGCTTTTTCAACCACGCTATAGGTTAAACTCATTCGACAAGCTCTGCCAGTCCCAAACTCCATCCAAGACTCCGAGATCAAGACTTCCCTCAGTACTTTCACCAAACAAGATATTTTCGTCCTGCCATTGGCTCACGGGAGCAGCAACATCTTCATTCGGTAGCACTTGGCCCCTGGGCATTGATTTCAACTCTCCGTCATCCAAATTCTGAATTCTCACCAAATTTCCCAGCGCCTCATTCTCATCCGGGCTTAGTTGGAGTCGCGACAGCAAGGCGTTGAGTATAGTCCACGTCGGCTCAGTGTCTCTATCGGCGGAATCGAAGGGTACTCGCAGCAAACAAGCCTTTGCTCTTTTTGACAATGTCCTGTTCTTATCTTTGAGTAGTAGCGAGCATAGGAACGCCGCAACATCGAACGGACAGAACGAGACCATGAAATACTTGGCCTGATGGGGAAAGCAGAGGTCAAAAAACTCTTGACACACCCGCATAGCCAATAGCCCGATATCCGCAGCTTTCTCAATGTGGTCTTGCTGCTGGGGCTCGATCGCCAATGCCGCCTTCATCAGGGCCAGCTGGGTCATGTATCCGACACAATGCAACTGCAGCCGCTGGAACCGCAGCCAGGGAGCATCTTCATCCCATCGCTTTTCAGGCGTATGCAAGCTGAACACCGGTGGAAGGGCAAGCATCCAGCTTTCGACTGTCGCAAGACTCTCTTCTAAAGAGCGATTTCCCGGTTCGGTTCCTGATAGCACCCTTCCGAGCTGATTCTCGAGAACCTTGGCGAGTGCTGCTGAAGGGGCATCCGAGCTAGCGCCCGAGAGGCTGAGAGTGGTGCTAGGATATGGCACGGGATTACTGGAGCCTATGATGCGAGGTCGGTTGAAGACAGCAGTCATGAATCTAACAAGTCAATATGACTCGGGTAGGTGTGGTCGGACAAGTGGTAGTCTTACCTATCCCAGGTGTCCAGAGCGCACCACAGCCGCCTTCGTGAATCCAGTTCGTATCCAGTCATGTCGGGGGCCGATTTATCAGTATCGACGCCTAGATACCTTATCGTTACCCCTTGCTCACTGATCAACCAGGTACGACGAAATTTAACTCACCAATCTCTTGTGCCTGTCTTACTGACCCTGCCAGCATGTGCCACGATTCAACAAAATTCGCCTCGGCCTTTAGCCAAGTTGCCCCAAGAAAAAGCTGCTGAGCATTGACGAGCCCTGCCACGCCTGGGGGGAGAAGGTCGCTCAACAAATTTGCAGCCTCGTGGTAGAGCTGGCTGAGGTCGGCTGCGGAGTCCCCAAGCTCGGACTCAAGCCTATCTTGTCCATCTTTTGGTAGAAACTGGATTGCACTTGAGCACACGCGTAGGATCAAGCTGGTAAAAGCAATTGTGGCCATGGCGCAGAGATATGAGACATCCCGGCGGCGGGACCACCAAGTTTCGTAAGAGTCTTGAAAGGAAGGCTGATAGAGGATGCAGTAATGGTGGTTGACGTTATCGAAAAAGCTCTGCACGAGCATATCGGCGTATGGACGTGGAGGAACGGCACGAGATGCTTGAAGTACTGGACCTGATAGCTCCAGTGATTTCGCCGTGTCGGATGACTGAACCGTAGTCTTGAGTCGACTATTAGTGGTTTCTCTGGCCAGGATCTAGATGGGTACGTACTGCAATCATCTTGAATACCCGGTCGTCCATGTACCCGAGGGATATAACGGCAGCGGAAGCTTCTGTAGAGCCACCAACAGAAACAGGCCCCCGAGTAGAATCATGCGTGACTTGGTCAGCAACAGGCCCGTTTGGTCCTGAAGCTACCTTGGTCTCATATTTGCACTCATGGGCTGACTGTCGTCTCCGGCAGTGATTGCATGGCCACCGACGGTCACATTTCTTCTTCCTCTTCCGGCACTCGATGCACGCCGTGACTCTCCGGCCACGCCTGTGCCCGACATCGACCTGGGATTGGTCGCTCATGGTCAGACTAAGGATAGCCGCCTCAAGAAACGAAATGCGTCATTTCCCGATACCAAACGGCAAAGGGTGAGGCTTATCGGGGATTGCTGTCAGGTTGGTAAGCGAGTGCTTACGCAGCCTTGGCGTCGGCCGAGTGAGCGCGGGAAAATGCTGGTCAGGGCGGAGTTGGTTGATTTGGGGTGTGGCTTGGCATGCAGCTCTCCAGTAACTCACCAATCATCTCCAAGAACCGGAGATATGAACAAGACATGCTCTGGGCGCCGTTTTGACGTTGCTGAAGCGGGTTTAGCAGTCCGATAGACTCTGAATGATCAAGTTGTTGTGTATAGGCCATGAATTCTATAAAGAGCGTCTGCCCAGCAGTTTCAAGGAACGATCATAACCACATCACCTCCTACAAAACCAACAGTCACAAGAATAACAACAACCATATTCACTCATCCTTGCAATGTCATCCAAGAATCTCGTATGGTTCATCACCGGAGCCAACTCAGGCTTTGGCCTCCTCCTCTCCCAACTAGCCCTCTCAAAAGGCCACACGGTCATCGCCACAGCCCGGAGTCTGTCAAAGTTTCCTCAGTCTCTGCGTGACTCTCCAAACGCAGACCTCATACAAGTCGAGGTGACAAGCTCTTTCGCTGAGATCGAGTCTATCATCAACTCAGCCGTATCCAAACATGGTCGCATCGATGTCCTTGTCAACAATGCAGGCTTCGGTCACATGGGTGCAGTCGAAGAAGTTACCGAAAAAGAGGTCCGCTATCAGTTTGACGTCAACTTTTTTGGACTCTTCAACTTCACCAAAGCTGTCATTCCTCACATGAGGGCCCAGAGTTCGGGTATCATCTTGCAAATCTCGAGTGGTGTTGGCATTCTCGCAGGCCAAGGCGCTCCCATCTACGCAGCCTCCAAATTTGCTGTAGAAGGCTTGAGCGAGAGCATGTATGAGGAATTAAAACCTCTGGGGATTAGAGTTCACATCATTGAGCCGGGCATCTTCAGAACCGACTTTCTCAAGGCCACTTCAGAGGGAAAGAATGTTAGCACGAACCGGGAAGGATACCTCGACATTGGGGGCATGCTCAAGGGTATGCACGGAAATCAGCCTGGTGATCCTCAGAAGGGAGTTGAGCGAATCTATGAAGTTGTCACTGGAACAGGAATGGCGGTTGGCTTGGAGGATCAGTTGCGAATTCCTTTGGGAACTGACTGTCATGGTATGCTCCAGGCCAAGATTCAGAAGTTGTCTGAGACTGCGGAGAAGACAAAGGCTATCTCATCTAGCGCAGACTTTTGATTTGGAGCATGACGGAAACATTGTTTCTTATTGGTACAGTCATCTAGTCCATAAACTGGTTAAGCACTATACACAGTTTCTAAAAATACAAACCAGTCACTAATATTATTGATTATCCCTCTTCTTTTCCCGTGACATAGAGAGACTTCCAGGCAGAGCAGCATAAGATGTAGTCTTAGCTAAGTAATACATACATCTTCCCACTTATAGTCCTTAACCCCCTCGCCATGCATAATTCTGTGCACATAACTGTCTCCTATCAATTGATAGGAACCATCCTTCCGAGGTCTTAGAACCAAAGGCACCGGACAGGATGAAACAACCCACACACTGTCATTCTCTGCTACTGAGAGACAGGCTATCCCCGTGTGACCCTCTCCCGTCAAAAAGAACAGCCGGTCATATCCAGGGCCGCTCACAAGCGCACCCCAAGTATCACCCTTGCGTGCAATCTCGAGTTCTTCGTCAAACGGTAAATCGTCCACCAGCTCCCCTTCTGCGTTTCTCGTAAGAGCTAGATGGTCTATCATTTCTCGTACCCAGTCGAAATCAGGCAGTATATCGCCCGCAACCTCCGTGTCCCGGTCGGAAAGAGCTTTATAGTACTTCATGTTGCGAATGGTTGCTTCACAAACAGATCCGGGCCGACCAGAGTCTCGCACGTAGTAGAAAATGGTCCCCAACATCCAACACTTAAAAGCCTTGCCGAGCTCCCGACTCGCGGGGTATGCGCCGTACCTCTCTGTGTTGAAAATTAGAGTACGCCAGAAGGCCTCGATAGCCAGCTCACCCGTAGGAGCGTAACGCTGGGCGCATTGCAACAGAAGCGCGGCGAATTGCTCAATTTGCCCGCCATATAAGAGATCATCAGAGACGCAACCCGAAACAGTCGACACCCTCCCCATTCGAACGGCTTTGACATGCAGCCGAGGACCGTCGATACGCAAGCCGAGGGATCCAAGCTCTCGGTACCAGGAAGCATCCCATCCAAAGTACTTTGAGTAACAGAGAACAGGTATGGTGGCTGCATGTTGGGCTGAAGTCGAAAAGTCAGGTACCCAGGATGGCAAATTCGGCGTGAGCTCGAGATTCCTGCCGTCTCTGCTTATAACATGACTTGCAAGGGAGATGAAGGCCAGATAATTGCATTCCTCGAGGATAAAGATCGCTGCCTTTGTGAAAACTGTCGTCGGCGTAGAGGATTCTGTATAATCAACCTCTATCGAGGTTGGCAGAGCACCCTTTACCCCGGCTGCAAACTTTGCTATACCCAATAGCGAGTACACCTTGTCTCGCTGATCAGAGGCGTAGAACCGGTTGCATCTCATCATGAGCCAAGCTAGCATTGGGGCCGCGCCTCTTGTCCATGCGCCGGGGCCAGTGATCGTCTCGACATGAGACTGTAGAAAGTAGTACTAGGGTTCGGTGAAGTCTCGAGACTTGCACAAGGAATGAGCCATGATCATCTCGAGAGGACCCCCGATCCCAGGGTACTCCCAATCTTCTCCCAGTCCCTTCTGCATCTTTGTCAAGCCGCCTGGGTAGAATCCGAGTCGGTTCATGGCGCTAGTTGCATCCATGAGGACCTTCCAGGTGAGATACCCCTTGTCACCCCAGAAAAAACGGACGTTTGTCGCCAGTGCCACTTCCTGTATAACCCAAGATCGCTTGAACCAGTTTCGAAAGTAGAATTTTGCAAATGGTACCCAATTCTTTTTGGTGAAGGGTGGAAGTCCCAGCTGTTTCACCTTGTCCTCGAGCTTGGGTTCCAGCTGTCCCTCAATGGCATACATATTGCCCATAAGCTTTGCCACTTTTCTGACCGTGTCCATTACCATAGCCGTGTTTTCGTCACTCTGTCCAATCCAGATATTGATTTGAGCAGCCGAGAAGTAGATATGAGCCATCATGGATACCTGAGCTGCTTTTTCACTTTCGTCATCTTGATTGATGCAAATTGCATCAATCCAGTGATACTCAGCGATATGGGAATCTTGAAGCTGGACGAGAGCATCGTGCAAGTTGGGGTAGACCTGAAACTTCCTGCCGTTGAGTAGAATTTGGCGCATGTCAGGAGAGGTGTAACAACCGTCCCCTTCGGGTGGCCCCCAGGTGTAGGAGAGTGCGTGATAACCAAGCTTATCAGAATCTTGGAGTTGCCAGACGCTCAACTCGAGACTCAACTCCGCTGTTCGCTGAGTCCGTCTTGGCCTGTGAAATCGCACGAGGCGAATGCTATCGCTGTCAAGCTGTGAGTCATATTTGAAATTGGTTTTGCGAAGAAAGAAGCTCATAGTGTGAAGGGTGTTCAGTGATGCTTCGTATGTTGGTTTCGAGACGAGGTCAAATTCGAGTGATGACGGTTTGAAGCCAAGCCCTTAACTCAGCCCCCTTTTAGCTGCATACGCCCTAGTTGATCTACGTGCAGCGAGCATGAGTTTATTGGCTAACAATAACCCACCACAGAGAACCTCCTGGCGAATAACAGTCCAGGAGCCATCCAGGAGCCAGCGATTATCCCCGTCACACTTGATCATTGAACCACCATCTTTCATCAGGAGATGACGTTTAAGCCGCATGACAAACTATTGCAATTCTTCTCTCTAAGGCAAGTAAACGTAGTCACATAACATACATGGGCATCGCTTTTGCTGCTCATTCAAAAGAGTGCATTGGGGGAGATCCATGTTGAGTATCACGTCGGGTCTAAATATCAAACCATAGCTGTATCAGCATCAATATTAGGCATACCAAAGAATTCCAAGTTCAGCCTAGATTTAGTTCTGAAGAGGAACCAAGAACCACTATCTCTTTCAGCAACTCCTACACCTGTTCCAGACGCCTCCTCAGCCTCGGTGAGACATCGAATTTCGCTTCACTCTGCGGTAGTGGTCCTTGAGGTATAGTATGAAACCGCACTCAGGCCAAGGTGGCCGTCGTCTCTTTTCCGAGACGCGGTCAGACCAGTGCGAACGCCCCACGAGACCCCAAAATCCACGTTAACCAAATAGTGTAATTCTTTACTTCACTCGATTGCTATGCAAAGGGTGTTTATGCAGAATTGACCCGGGGCACAGTCAGCATCAACTGCGCAGATCAGGAGGTTCGGAACGCAATTGCCGTTGCCACAATTCCACAGGCCCAAGACACAAAGCGGGTTCGTGGACAGAAGGCAGTCGTTCGCGTCACGGCATATATTACCGGTGAACGGGGCGGAGGTGGTGGTTGTGGCAGCTGAGGTGGTGGCGGAGCTGGTACTCTCAGCAGAGGTGATGGTAGTGATTGAAACGTCTGTGCTGCTCGCCTCGGCGGTTGTGGCTTCGGTCGAGGTGGCGTCAGTTGAGGTAGGACCAGTCGAGGTCGTAACAGCGCTCTCGCTCGTGGAACCAGTTTCAGTGCTAGCCGAGACGGTGGTTGACAGGGTGGAGATTGAGGAAGGGTAGCACACGCGAGCATTGACAGCGCTGGCGGCCAACAGGGCGAGAGCCCCGGTGAGAAGGTGAGAGGAAACCATTATAGCGAGTGACGGAAGTTGGATGGAGAACGAGTGACGATAACAACTTCGTAACTGGAAGAGGTTCTTAGATCAAGGAAAAGGCTATAAGACGTTAAAGACATTCGTCTCGTGCGGCCCTTTTCACATCTTTCTCGGTTCAGGCCTTGTGTTGGTGTTGTTGGCTGGGCCATTCTACATAGGACTAGTGGGAGTCACCTCACTTGGCTTTCCCGGCTACCAGGGGTTCTCGTTCCCTCAGATCTTACCCTCCCGTTATTGCAGGCGACTCTTGCCCCTGTCCGTAGGAAATTAGCCAAGCATTCAGGTAGCCAATCCCGACAGCCTCTAATTTAGCCTGCGGCTGGACAGCTTACGCGCCAAACACCCCTGGCTCACTCTCTCCTCGTTTGTGCTGCCAAACTGGGATCCCTCCATCACCTGTTTCTGCGAGAGTCTGATTCATTATAGGGTAACCACGTGCTCTTTTCTCTTCATCATTGATTGCCGCCTATCGAACAAAGCACTCCTTTGCTCTTGGGTCATCCTAGCCTCTTAAATACCCCGGGCCTTAAAAGAATAATAGACTGTTTGAATAGCCCATTTAGTGCAGAATTACACATCATTGAAGCGGGTTTCACGCTAGTGGCAACTCAATGCGTACCCCAAACATGTGCAGCATCTCAACCAATATCAAGTTTGGCAACCCTGACACGCTATGTTCAGTCTTTCATCACGTAAGGTTCGACATTCTGCTTTCCTCTGCTAATGGTGCGTAACCTGAGCTTTAAATCCTTTCCGAGCTGTCTCTTCACTCCACTTAGGGATGCTCAGCTATGAACGAATATGCAAAACTGGCAAGGTCTCTCTGGCCTTGACCCTGCCACCTGCCCATCTCCGATTGTCGGACCCTTTCTTGTAGAAATTGCGTAAACGTACCATGGGCGACGCTGTCGGCATCGTGCTGGTCCATCGCAACCCACTCGAGCTTCTCAAACCCCTCCCAGCTTCCATACTTGGAAGCAATGAGTTTGCGAGTGTGCTCCTTCAAAGCATCCGGTGTCTCTGGACTCTCCAGACACTCCTTATATGCCTCGATAGCTCTCTTAGTGTCGTGTGGTGGTATGAACAATGCCTCAAGGACATCCCAGGTTCCGAGCTCAATTGGCTTTCCGTAGGTTGGCCATTCTCTCCCACCAGGGAGGTCGAGATCCATGTTTCCGGTTGGAGTCTCATGCAACTCAATTGGAAGAATATCAGCATAAAACTCTGCCCAGTCAACGTCGCCGACTCCATGGAGAGGGGGCTCGAGGTAGTAACCGTTCCACGTGCCACCAAACCCGTTGCTGATCTTGAAAAACTCCTTGTAGTCATCTGGAAGAGCGATATCAAGCCTGCGCTCTAGAGCCGATATCTGCTCATCTGTTGCAGGAGGTAGAACAAAGAGAGTTTCTGGCACCTCCTCCCCCATCGCCTCGTACTGGCTTGTACCGTTGGCTCTTGTGTTTCGGTCCAACTCGTCAAGAAGTTCTCTGATTGACTTCTCTTCCCTAGGATGAGGACGACGCCCATTTTTCATGCGCTCAGTAAAAGTGTCGACAACTTCTTGGCCAAATGCCTCGACTTTGGCCATGTTAACCGGAATTTTTCGAGCTAAGGCACCGGTAGAGAGAAGACGCCAGTTCGTGCGGTGCTGAGTGAGACAATCGATGGCCTTGTTGCTGTACATTCTTACGGCGATGTACCCAAGAGCTTTTTGGACCTTTGGGTCGGCCTCAATCTCCTCGATGGAGGATGTATGCTTAGATGCTAACCGAATGGCTATGGCCAGAGCGATAGCAAGCGCGTTGCTCCGCTCCCTGGCCGCACCTCCTGAGGCAGCATCACTGCCTCTAGCGGTCTCTAGGAGCACACCCAACTCGGCCGGGTCATCCTCTTCGGCGTCGCTCTCATTCCCAAAATCCGAGGTTATGCTTTTGGCCAGATCGTCCAACGCTTCTTCTGTCCTTTCTTCTTGAGAGATTTGGTCGGGCCATTCACCTATTTCCGCAAAGGCAAACTTGAGGGAACCGACTTGCCGGAGCTGCCAGTTGGAGGAATATTGAGAGAGGAGGAGTGAGACCAATGACTTTGCTGTTTCTATCTGGCCTAGGACGGCGAATTCCTTGGCCAATTCCAGCATTGAATGATATAAAGCCGGAACATCTCGGCTCGTTAGGACAGTGTCAGCATCGAATTTCTTGAACTGAACCATGGTCGTTGGCAGTGGATGATTTATGATTAAGAAGATGATGAATAAGAAGATGAATATGTTCTTTTATAATTTAATCTTGGCTTTCGGTGCGATTACTGAGCCAGACGACCAGAGAAGAAGATCGTGAACTTTTGGCCCGCGAAGTCCGGGTTTTCTTCACGATACTAATGCTTAGGTGAGACGCAAGGATCAGAATCCTCTATGACGTAATGTATAGGATTACAATGCGGCGGGGTCGCTAGGCTTCCAGTGCTGCCTATCGACATGCCAAAATCACGTTGAAACTGTCGGTGCGGTGAGAGAAGTGAGTTAAGAAGCAGTCGTCAAGCTCTTTAAGCTGAATGCGTACCTATTTCATCTTCAAGCTGCATCTCATACTCTTTGTGAGCATTATGACTTTGGCCTCCCCTTAGTAGTACCCATGGCATAAACTGTAGGAATAGCATGATAGGTGCCTTGCCCATATATCCATTGCAAATTTTCACGCTCTGTCGCGAAGTTACTGTACATATTACATACACTATAAGCTCTAGGGTGCCAGATGGTTTCGATAACTTTACTAACTCGAATGATAGCGGGGAGGAAGATGATTTAGAATATGGCCTCTATTTCCTCAGGGTTGGTTCTCCTCTCTTTTGTCCTGCATTGGGAATACCGTGCTAGAAGAGACTGGTGATTTCCCGTGCTATGATTTACGTACCCACAGATTCAATAGCTAATTTTCGGTTTGTTTGGTTAATTACATAGAAACACGTCATACTTTTCGCCGCCACTAGAGTAGCTCTGAGCCACCTCCCTTGATGGCATCATTCTGTCCTCACTTATCCCCTCAGAGAGACCGCGTCCCATCCCATCCTCCTTCTCAACTCTTCAGCTCCTTCACTGCTCCCGTCTTGCTTCGATTCTTCTTCTTTTTCCGTTTCTTCTTAGCTGACTGGCGAATGGCCACCGTCGTGTCTTGCTTGCCAACCATGCTTCCCCCTCCGTGGTCATCTTCAGCATTTACCACTCCCCTCCCCGCTTTCTTTTTGCCTTTCTTGACTGGCTTTGATTCACTTTGCTTTTCGTTCGAAACCGGCGCTTTGGCTGTCGGCAAAATGCTTGGTTCACTCGACGTCAGCTATTTATCAATTAGCTATTCTTACCGGCTTTTTACCTTCTAGGCTTTGGTGATTTGCTGGACTTTTCTCCTTGGACTGCTCGCCAATGAATGACAATCTTGCGTGTTCCAAAGGTCCTGGTCCATAGGTAAGCCTCATCCTGGGGCCACATCTCATATTTGAAGTCCTCGGCTTTTCCTCCCACAATTGGATGAACGACTATTATCTTCTTGACAGGAATGTTGCCCATCTTGCCTTTGATTATTGGTTCCTCGACCGTCTGGTAGTAGGTCTTTCCAGAGGGGTGGAAACGTTGTGGTGGAGGCTGCGATAGGACTATGACCGAGTCACCTTGAGAAATGTACCAGGCAAATATGACAGAGGCTCCGTGGATGTACCTCACCCATCCGGAAGGTGGCTTTGGATGATATGGGCAATCTGGATGAGTAGGATTGAGAAGGGGTCCCAACGCGGTTGTTAACGTCTGTAGGTTCCGTTTGTCTGCCCATCTTTGAGCTTCTGCACGATACATACCGCTCCACAGGACCTGACAGTTGTTGATGCAGGATTTTTGAAACTGTTGGTAGATGTCCTTGGCTTCCTGACTCGTTAACCAGAGGCGAACCAACGCCTCAATCGCAGGCGATGGTTCAAAGCCCAAACTGCCGGTCTGCGAGTGTTGTGAGTTCGCTTTTGGACATCGTGGACGGGCCATGTGTGAGGGTCATGTTGTTTACATGGGTTGGGCGGTTCGGAATTCTTTCTTCTACTCGGCGGAATTTATGTCGGCAGTTATGTCACAAGTTCGCCATTGTAGTTGGAGACTGGCACATGCTTTGTTTCTGTCCCGAGAAGCGAAATCTCCTGACCGTGGCGATATTGTTCACTCATTAAGCCTTATTGGTCACATATTCATACTGTAGATGCGTCCTAGTTTAAGTCGGGGCTAGAAGCCTTGGTGTCTGGCTTACCGTTTGTGTGACAGGCAAATGCCCGAGAGCCACAGCATGCCATTAGGAAATCCTTCTAACGGGTCAAGCTGGCAATGATTAACTATCAATTCTCACTAGGGCCATCCACACAGCGGACCCAAATACTTGTTAGGCCCATGCAGTAATTAACGAGAGCTACGGAGTTGTGACAATGACTCGATGCCTGGACGATAACAATAACACAAACATGACGTGCTCTCAAGCTTATGGTGTCAACTGTTTTACCTAGCCAGTTTTAATTGATGGCAAGGTTAGCAAGCGAATAGAGCCTTAGATAGGTATATCAAAGTCGGCCAATGTAACTATCACTTCACAAGGACCTTCTATCATTCCCCAAGCCAGCAAAGACGTCCTGACATCTTCTTAACAGCCAATCAACTAGACTCGCTAAAAAATAAAATAAAATAAAATAAAATAAAATAAAATAAAATAAAATAAAATAAAAAGCCATGGACCTTGAGGTGCCGCAGGCGAAAGGGCTTCTATTCTATGCAGACCGAGGCCGGACGAAGTTGCTCTGAACAGTGCGGCCCCAGGATCTGTGATGCTGTGTCCGCAAATTGCTTAATCCCTGTAAATATCCGAAATTGGCTCCACTGTTTTCCTCCCTCAGCCACTCTGGTGTTTGTCTTTCTCACTTGGCAGGCTCTCAGCTGTCGCAGCGGATAGTGGCGTCGATAGTCCATGTTAACAGAGTCGATAGTGTCTGTTAGCGTTAACGGTGGCCTGATACGAGGCGACCCCTAAATTTATGCTTAGATGACTTCTGCGAGCCACTTCATCTCCTCTGTCTCTTTTCCCCAAGTTCCTCGTTTTTGCATTCAACACAACAAACATGGCGCCGCCAAAGTCAGTTAGCGCCTTCGTACTGGCGCTGGGTTTCTCCTGGGGAGCCAATGCCGGCCCGTGTATACCCCATGCATCTTCAGCATCGTCATCTCAATCATTCGAGACCACGAGCACAGTTGTAGTCAAAACCACCTTTTCCTCGACTTCTGACACCACTGATCTCGCCTGGACAACTTCATCTGAGAAGTCCTTCACTTCAATTACCGCGGAATCAGGTGTCTCGGATACAAGTACTTTTGGGTCTTGGTCCTCTTCCTCGAGCGAGAATGGAGAACAACTCACCAGCATCGTGACAACTGAAACTGGCTTTGTTTCAACATCTGATGAAGCAAATCACTCCTTGAGCACTATACCGGATCTTACCTCCACTTCTTCTACAATCGTCAGCGAAACCTCGACTACGGAAGATGCCAGGAGTTCCACCAGTACCTTCTCTGAGCCCTCCTCAGTGTCTAATTCTGAACTTTCGTCAACAACTACCGCTCAAGCAGCCGAATCTTCTACTACGACTACCAGTGAAGCCCCAACCACGACTACTTATGCAGGGCCTCGTCTTGGGTTCTTCAACGGTGGTTTCGAAGATCAAACTGTTGATGGGTTGCCCTGGATTATTGGAAGAAGTGTTGAGATCAAGACTGACCCTGCAAACGCCCATGGAGGACAGCGCTACGCGTAAGTTGTCTTGCCCCGCTGGATCCTTTATCACATTAACCAGTTATAGTCTGGCACGGTTCCCCATCACCGGCACAGGCCGTCCAATATACCCCCTGAGGCAGACCGTGACTGGCATTGACGGGACCAAGAAATACCTTCTCACTTTTTACTGGACATTTACAGACGCTGGATCCATCGCGGGTATAACTTGCGACTTTTACACATATGTCGGGGCCTTGCTGGAGGGCAAAACCTACCAGAATCCTACGAAGCAGGTGAACCACTACATCAAAAGGCAGCTAATTGCCAGTTTCCCTGCTAGTACCACCACTGCGGATATACTGTTCAATTGGAAGTGCTATTCAAACTCACCGACATGGGTTGGCACCGAGGTGCGCATCGACGACGTCAGTCTTGTCGAATACGTCCCTCCATGCACTCTACGCGATGCACCATCTGATGGGTTGATATGTGGTGTCGTTGGGCGATTCAACAACCCTGCGGCAGAGTCATATCTGATTGACTTCTCGTCAGAGTGGTTTTACTTCGACTTTTGTGCACAAGCCTGCGCAGGTACTGAAGGATGCAAGACTTTCGTCCATACTGGTACCACTATAGCTACCTGCAAGCTATACTCGGCTACACCTCAGGAACTGGGCTTCCAAGAGTCTACCAGTGGTTATCGTGTAAACCAGCCCGAGTGCTATCGGTGCCAGCCATTGGAGAGTGACTGATGGGGTCGCACCCGGCGCGGTCGGTCGGTTGGAGAGTGGTGGTTTCGCGTCGCAGCCAACATGTTCGAAGAAATAGAGCCCTGACAAAAAAGACTGGCTAAATCATTTCTCTACATTCGCATGCTTCACGCATCCATGGTATAGATAAACTGGCTATCTGATCAATTAGTTCTCTTTGCCTGTTGTTAGAGTTGGCATGTCGCGTAGTTGACCTTCTTCACTTGGCAAAAATCGCTTAGTTCTTAGCACGACGTAGCTGTTAGTGACACCATCGTGCTCTCCCCGTCGGCTTTATGGCTTTGAAGAGCCTTAAATCCCATTTGCGACTCGGACATCACACAATACGTGTCTATCACCAATGGGGTGCAAAAAAAGCCTGTCAACCATAGTACTTCGAGCAGGTTGGCCATCGGCTGGACAATGGTCTGAATTTCATGTCTATAGCTACCTTGGCTGCAAGCATGTGTTAATGACAGTGTTATGAACTATCGTGGCTAATGGCCTGCCTCTTGTAGAGCCATGGTAAATTTCACACTGTCTTGCTAAGTGTCATGTAGCTGTCTCTCATATTCATCATTAACAGCTAAGTATTCACTAACCCGGGTGTAGGAATAGTAATTATTACAAGACATGAAACGATGACTAGACCTAAAAAACAGAGCAGAAAGAAGGGTCTAGAGATCTTAGAATCCCGAGGTCCGAGATGGCATAGACTCCCTTTCCACCACAGCCTGATTTCCTAAGCGAAGTCAAATTCTCTCGGTTGCAGAAGTCTGCTTCACTATGTGTCATGTTATTTGGAGGCTGTGGCTGGTAAAGAGGACTGTGTCTAGGAAGGGAGGATTGTGGCGAGCTGAAGATGAACTGGCGTTGGCCAAGTAAAGGTAATCTTGTATAGCGTACGTGCATGTGAGAGAGATAATCATGCGGTCAGCAGTAATGGGAGGAAGAGAAGAAATCTTGCTAGTATCTGAGCCTGCTTCAATTGCCGTCGTTCGATTACGTGCGATGAAATGTAACTGGGCAGGCGGCTTTCCATTCCGAGGGCCGTCTTACCAGGTTGCTGGTCTGAGCCTAGATGCCAAGATAAACTCTATTTCCTAAGTCTGGCATGACTTTGGCTACATCAATCTGCCTTGCCTAGACCCACGTGGAGGAAATAGGTTATAACGTTGGGCAAAGTAGTGACATGGCTTGCATCAATAGCCCCTACACGGGCGTCAGCCATGCTTGTTGGTCAGTAAGATCCAGCCCACAGCTCGCCCAAGACTTCGTATGACAGCTCAGTTTTCGCTTGGATCCCGACTCTTACAGTTTCCTTCATTGTAGCTCCGGCTGAGCGGAAGTGCTTGTGCAGTCTTCCCCGTTGCCCAACGAGGGGCGACGTACATTCACCCACCCACATGTTGAAAATGCTATTCCGCTGTGTCCACTTGAGACTCCTCCATGAAGAAGCTGACATTTGACTCTTTTCACGTAGGTTTTCGTAGTATATGGGGATTGTTCGTTCGTTATTCACGTTATCAATTGCTGGCGGGCATCGTTCAAACACCGGCTACGTTTGATGCACATCACACCGATTCCAAGCAGGCTCGACTATAGCCCCTACAATGGCGGTAGGACGTAGATCATACACTGTAACCGGGCGAGTAGTCTCGGCACTTTAGAGTCTGTCAACGTGGCACCGGCAATGCAGACGGTTTGTATCTGCTTTGCCCCGTCAGTGAGCAACAATGTTCAAGCCTCGTTATTTGGTCGGCGATGGCGTTCATCGGTGGAGAATGACACCACTCTCAGCTGATCTGGTCTCTAGGTTTGAGCTGAAGCGCCACTTGACAGTTTGGAACCGTTTGGGAAGAAGACTTTGGAGTAGTGCAGCATGAGGCTCCTTTGGGACTCCAGGGCTGAGAAAAGGAACGCCACCGGTAGTAATGTCTCGGCAATCACATGAAACCCAAACACCAAGGCTTTCTTTCTCACGAATATTGTGATTCTATTGACTTGCTCTAGTAGCAAGAGCCGACAATAAGCTTAAAGGTTGGATTACAGGAAGATGCCGAGATAAGTAGTCCTTGACTATATATTCGCTCATCCTGGTCCTTGTCAAATCCCCTCATCTTCTTCAATCCAACAACATCTACACCATCATCACCTCTTAACACTCAATTCCAACAATGAAGGCCTTCTTTGCCCTCCTTCCTCTTCTCAGCTGCCTCTGGGCTTCCCCTGCTGCGGCGGATGCCCTCTCGGTCTTTGATGACGCCTCAATTCCTGTCGTTGACCGCCCCGATCTGGATTCCTTCACCATCTCGAAACGTGAAGAGGACACGGGTCTTGAGAAACGAGCACTCAACCTGGAGTACGTTCTCTTGGACGTAACCTTTGATGGTTACAACCAGGGCAACTGGCAGTCTTGGCGAGTCAGAGGCGAGCTCCTCCTCATTCGACCAATCCCATCACCAGGGTCCCGCAATGGCGCCAACCCGGTTGATGTGGTCATCGGAATTGGCAGCCCAATTGTTAGCCCAGTTGCCGGAAGCATTCGATACACCACCAACAGATACCTCAATGGTTTCATCGGTGGCAGCAGGGACATCACTCGCACCGATTTTGCACGAGTGTCTACCACGGCCAACTCAGTGACGGTTTCGGTTGATACCTCCATTGCCGCCGCAAACCACCTTTCAGTCTTTAACGCTAGAAGTGGAGCCGGTGCTAATGTTTACAACCCGGCTAATGGAGGCTTCAATCTTGCTTTCTGGAAGAATGGGAAGGTGACGGGTAAAATCGGTTTGGTTGGGCGATCACCCATTTCTGGAGGACAAGCTCCATACAAGGCCACCATCAGCGGTCTGGTGAAGCAGAAGGGAAAGATTTGGCTTTGATATAGTGTCGGCATTTGATATAGTACCAGGCTTTGAGATTGCATGGATGCTAGTGTGTTGGTCAGGGTCCAGATTGAAATGTTTGGGAGATAAGGGGTGCGTTGTGGATCTGTCTGAAATAGCTGCTACCACGGCGGTGATCCAAACGCGGTCAGTTCATAATAAGTATAGTAACTATTCTCAGAACTAAAACAAAGCATTATTTCCACATGAAAAGACGCCGCGCACAGAGCTTCCTTCACTCTGAAAGATGTCCAACAGCTCAGTGATGGCAGCCCACAAACCAGCTCCATTCATAAACAAAGAAACCAAAATAAGCAAACCATTGACAATTGCCAGGCAAATCTTCTTCCAACCCTGAAGCTTATTCCAGTTGAGATGAAGCCAAAATAGAGCACTAAAGCCGTAAGAGAACCAAGCGATTGTAGTCGCAGATGTGATAGAGAGGATGGAATCGAAAACTGGGATGACATTCGCAAGGATGAAGACAACAACCCAGAAGACGGAAACACACCCAATCCACGTTCCCCAAGACTTGAGGCTGTTATCTGTGATCTGGTGGATCGCACCCATTCTTCGCATCAAACCGACATAGACGTACTTCGGACCGGTATGGCCATAGGTGAGGCCGGTTGCAAAGACCGCCGGCAATATGAGGCCATAAGCAACCTTGGCAGGGATGACAGGGGCGGCGCCCAAGATAGGTGAGGATGTATACTGGCCAGCCAATCCATAGAGAATAGCGGCAGTAAGCGAGAAAAGGATCATGCTGCCAATTTCCAACGTAGCGAGACAGAAACCAAAGTCTTTGCTGGGATCTCGCATTTCAGCCATATATCCAGGGAAAACCACATTACCAGCATATGCGTAAGCAATCCGCAGGCAAGCATTAAAACCGTCCCTGAAGTTTGGATGGCCGACAACTGCAATCTCCTTGGTCCAATCCGGCAGAGCGATGGCGGGCCCCTTGACACCGATGGCGACAATAGCAACCATTGTAGCGGCAAATACGCTGATGGCGTTTGGGATGCCAGTATAGGAGAGGAACTTCATCGACCTCGGCATCGAAAGCAGATAGCATCCGAAACAGGCCACAAAGATGAATACAATGGTGCAAGTTGCGTGTGTGCTGATTGAGTTGAGTGCGATCGAGATGGTAACCACAGACGAGGCCGCAAAGAAGATGACTTGCACTAACATCATGATGCCGACAACGAGCTCAAGTTTTGGCCCGCCAAGAACTCGGGCCATGTCAACAATATTGACCACTTGCGGGTAGCGGCGGTAGTATTGAAGAAGCTCATACGCTGTGTACCACGTCATGCCACCGATGCCAAAGATGGCAATGATACCAGGGACCAACCCCAAGGTTCGTAAAGCTGATGGCAAAGACAAGATTCCGAGTCCAAATTGATTCGTGTATAATATGAGGATCATATCCTTGCGGCCGAGAGTTCGGTAGTCCTTGCCACCCTGGTTGAAGATGTTGGTGTTGTCGATGTCGGCCGATGGTTCGGTTTTGAAATCGAGGCCTTGAGACTCGGTGTCATCGGTTGCTTTCGTCTTATTTGGATCGGTCTCTGCCATCTTGGGCAGATTTATTTCGTCGTTGCTCATGGCCGGAGATGCTTCCTGGGCTGTATGTTCATTGACGGATCTCCAATGCAATGGAAAGTACGAGGCTGAACCAAAATGCAACTTCAAAGATGCAGACAAGAGGAAGTTGAAAGAATAAGGAGTCGGAAATTCTGGAATGGAAATAAGATAGCTAGTCTTAAATACCCACCTCCCTGTGGTCTGACCATTCCCCATGGGATCACCAGGAGGCCAAGACGGAGGCAAAGAACCCATCCACATCCAGGTCCACAAACGGATCCTTGACTATACGATCGACAGATGGCAAGAAATCTCTCACACATAAGAGGTGAATGTTAGTGTCTGATACTGAAATCTGTACCCAGATTATAGGGCTCAAGTTTTTTTGCCCTTGATACTCCCGTATTCTGACTCCTGACCCAATGTAATGTGCCAGTAGGTATGTACAAACTGGCCCGAAATCTGGAGAACATCATGGCTTGTTGGGGGAAGGGTCGTTCGCTTGGGTCCCTTGGAGATTACCTGGTTCCCCATGTTCTCTCTCCATGGGGGTTTGAGCGATGGTCCTCGGGCCCAAGTGGACGTCGGAGGCGGCTCAACCGACATTCGTTGTGGGGGAAACCGGTGAGTGGGGCCGATTCTTAACATCAGTTGAGCCTTGGGGACAAACTCAGCTCAGGGGAAAAGAATTTTATTTCAAATCATGATTACGAGTGTGTCACGAAGTTTCGGAATGTGGAGCCGTGGCTTTCTATTACTATGACACATGCCCATGCTTACCATGACTTGCATCTTGATCCCATCCGAGATATGACTGCATCGTTACGAAAGCCTCTTTGTAAATCGTTTTGAGACTACGATATCACCCCTAAGAACAGGAGAGAGCCACTCCCATGTGAAGTGTTTAGGGGCCAAACTGGTCAAATGACTATGAAACACGCGTTAAATATCATGTGATCTACCTACCTGGTTTCTTACTTGTTCCAGGACTAACTAGTTGGTCGCTTCTGTTCCTCGAACCTCGTTGTAAGAACATACGGATACTCAAGGATATGCCTGAGCTGTGTTCCGCATGGTCCTCGACCCCATCCTTTTCTGTAAAATGCAGTCTGTCCCAGATAGCAATCTTGTTCTTATTGCCGGTAGGCCGATTCTGTGGCATATATGCCTTGGACCATGGCTCCGAAGCCAGCTTGTTCGAGCTGTTGCCATCGTGAACCATTCCAGTCAGGGAACCCAAGACTTGACAAATAAGATAGGCCTACCTAACATCTACCAGCGAGCCTTACCAGGTGACATACCCCTAGGGCCTTATGGGGGCATGTCTGCAATGCGAAATTACACCCTAGCTGTGTGCCCAAGGGTCGACTTTGGTTGACTCATCGGCTCTTCTAACTTTGCCCCCCTTCAGACGGTCCTCTTCTCTTCATCTTAAAAAGCCCACACTCGCATCCCATTTCTCACTCAAAGTAATCACAGAATTATTGGGGAAGAGACCCCAAGATGAAATATTGCAATGTTGAACGTCGGTATGTGGACCCGATGTGCCTGAGCAAGCCGTACGTTTGGGGAATCGCTCCGGGCTCTGGATTAATTCTCCTTGACCCCAAGTCCCAGCCGATGAGCAACATGCACCCCATTTTCTTGTGACATAATTCGTTGTGGAGAAGTTCGCAAGGACAGCCAAATGCGGTGTGTATGAGGAGCACTGGTGGTAGGAGAGGGTTACTTTGGACGATGAGGTTGGACTTGATTAAATCTACATATTTGTTTCAAAGACGACTCTCCAATGACTCTGCAACCAGAGAAAGTGTCTCGCCCATAATATGAACAAGCTCATATACCTGAATACCCTGACAGGTTTCAGCCCAAAGCTTCACCGCGGCGATGGCCAGCCGTCGTATCCGGTTTGGGTAGCAGTCCCTTGGCCCTAGGCCATCATGTAAATGTGTCTCTTCAATAAGCCGTTCAATCATGGATAGTAAACGCCTCTCCTCATGCCTCAAACCGTCGAGGCCACTTGAAGAGACCAGGTTGAAGATATTTTCAAGCCAGTGCGTAAGCAGCAGCGCGCACGCAAAGTTGCTAATGGCATGCTGGACACTCCAATGTCCCGTTCGGCCTCGAGCCACAAACGCTATCCCAACCCTTACGGGGATCCTCAAGGCGTAAATGGCATGCAGAACAGCCTTGCCTAGGTGTGCGGAGCCCAGTAAAATGGGATTTCGATGGGGTTCAAAGGCTTGTGCAACCACTCGAGGATCCCGTGAGTTGAGAGCGCACTGACTGAACAAGTCAGCCCCGAGATGCACATGGGCCAGCCGAAGGATGGCAGTTGAGTTGAAGGCCAATGGTCCGTGGACGGATGAGGGATCCAACGCAGACTCAATGGCGGAATCCCAGCATGTTGACCAGGCAGCAAGAGCACCGTCGTAGAGCTGGATTGTAGACGGCGAAAGGCTCGATGAAGAGCTCAAGAGAACTGAGGCAGCTTGTCTTTCAAAGTAAATCTGCACCAACAGTGCTTGGACGAGCATGTAGTTTCCGAATTCGGCTGCCGAGACTTCCTTGGGGAGTGACTTTCCAGACAGCAGCTGCTTGAAGCACTTCTGAAAGTCCACATCATGGACATTGGGCTTGTGATGGAGGCGTTTCCAGGCGGCCGAATTAGGTGCTTTGAACTCTGCCTCGGAACACGGGAGTATGAGGTTGATCTCGGAGGTGGCGATCTGAGGTGGTACGTTGAAGCAGATGGTCTGGATGTTGAGCACGAAGTAAGCAGATAATAGCGTGCGTCTCTTTGCTTCTTCAAAGGACCAGTCTTTCCAAGAATTGTCCGCATCTTCCACAGGTGAGTGACTCAAACCCTCACGAGTAACCGCAGCAAGTTGGCTACTCATCGCCAACGCATCCTCAGCGAATGGTCCGTCAAGCCAAGACATGGTCATCTGGAGGATCACCAGAGCCTGCGCCAACTCGAGATCGAAAACGGGGGTAGATACGGGTTGTGGCGTCACCTTTGGCCGTGTAGACCCGTCGTGTTCTCCAGAGGAACTGTTGGGCAGCTCGGCATAGCGTGGAAAACTTCGAACCAGACGGGAAGTAGACTCGCGGCGACGTTGCTCAAGTTTCTCAGCGATGATTGACTTGGCCAAAAGGATCATTGCATACCCGTGTGTATGCTCGAAACCATAGAACGATCCAGTAGCGGCGAGGGAAAGCAACAAAACAGGCGACATAGTCTCCACACAAGATGTTGGAATATGTATGAAGGGGAGATGGGGATGAAAACCACGAATGTAGCTGGCGATATATCGCGACAAGGTCTGTCGGCATGGGATGGGAAAGGGCTCTGGTAATACATGCTCATACTTTGCAACCTCAGCAGTTAGTTTATTAAAAGCAGCCGTCGAGACTGCCCACGGATTGGTCCCTATAACGTCGTCAATGGCGTCCAATGTCCCGCCAACTTCGCCTTGGTTCCGGCTCGTCTGATCCATTGGATTTGTGCGGTTGAAAACGCCTGGCTCAGGCGTAGAGTCCTGGGCTTCCTCTCTTGCAATGGCGATTTGGATCGGGGCCGATGGTTCGCGATAATCAGAGCCCAGAACACTAGGAACTGGCGCCACCGGACCCCTGTCCGTGCCGTTGTACCCATCGGATAAATTGTCGATCATTGGTGTCCGGTAGTCTAGTGGAGAGAATACACCCATGAGGTAATCATTTATCATGCCTGTTTCATGGGAGAAGAAGTCGGAGTCAAAGCCCACCAGTTGGGTGAAGTCGGCGGCCGGCTCGACGGCCACATCCATCTGATCATCGCCAGACGTTGAGGGACCACCGTTACTTGATAGGGCATCAGGGTTGTTATTTGAGGGTTCGTAAACAGGATCGTGTATCGAGAACTTTCCCATAAACTGTTCTTGAGGTGTCTGGGGCGCAATGTTGGAGACGGTGTCTCCAGAGATATGAGGGTTATGCTCAAAGGTGAACGAATTTGTTCTCCCATGATTGGCATTTGCAACTGGGGGAGAAATTGCATTAGGCTCGACTGAAAAGGTTCGAAGTGCGGACTGAGGTGGTCGACTGGTTGTGGAGCCTCTTCTGTTGTCACACTGATTGGCAGCAGGGTCTGAACATTGAGACAGTCGGTAGTGACGACTCAGAAGGTCCCTAAGCACGAACAGAATAATCAATATCACTGTTATTGACCCGCATCATTGCGCAGGGGTATGGGGAATGACGGACTGTCTAGAGAACGTGCGACCACAAGAACATCCAAATGGCCTCTCCCGAGTGTCTATATACTCAGCATGAGATACGAAGTTGGGGAATACAGAATACTTGCGGGTTCGTATGTGACGGTCCAAGTGTTCTTGCCGTTTGAACTCCTTATTGCAGTATTTGCACGGGGCTACACGGAGTCGCGGTCGACCCTTCATGGCGTAAAGGAGCTTGTCGCGTTGAGATGGCGACGTGATTAACGCGTGGGGGCGGTGCTGTAAGCCATGCCCGTGAGAAAAAGGGCGTCAACGTGCATGAAAGCTGTCGTATGCAGGCAAAGAGAGTGAGCGGCACAGAGTAACGAATTGGTCAGGAGGTGGAGAGGCGACGAGAAACATGATCCGTTCCGGTGAACCGGGTTTGCGGGGAGAGTTGAGATAAGACCCGGCCCGGTTATCGTTGGACAGGGGTTAGGGATAAGAATTAGCAAATGATCAATGAGAAAAGGTGGGCTTGCTGATCTTTGCCCAGAGCGGTCGACACACCCTGGCGCCACGAGACGACTGGCGGGCCATCTTTTGGAATTGAGGAGGCTCTGGCACGATAAGGACTACTTCCCATCACACAAAGATACCGGCGGAACGTAAGTATTTATTAACATCCCATACCTAGTCGCCATTTATCCCGGTTGGCTTCATAACCTTCTCGACTGCCCAAGAGGTCAACCTCACCTAATGACCTTATTCTCAGAGATGTGGTTCAACTTCACTTCCCGAGGCTCTCCTGAGGTCACAGATTCCTAAATATTTAAATATTAAATCGTCACTGGTACTCTCTCGGATTTGTCCGGCTCCGACGGAATACTCCCTTTTCAATATGCGTGGTTGTAGGGTAGGCCACGTGCACGACGCGTTTCTCCTGAAAATGCAATGCTGGTTATGATGACAACCGATGAGGAAGGTCATGGATCATGAAAACAACGTTTTTGATGCTCTGAGTTAGAATAAAACACTTGAAGCTCATCGAAGATGCACAAGAAGCCGCATCTGATTATTGCCACAGCCCGCAACAGCGAACCCTTGCCTTTCACCCAGGTTACTGACTGACCTCACTGTGCAACACCAAATGATCCTTTTTTTCAAGAAGCGAGGGCAAAAGCTTGAACATTCTTTTGAATAAAACTATCTTAATCCTGTCTCCGGGCCGTAACCACTGCTGTCCCTGGACTCACAACAGTTCCAGGTCGCTGCTTGATCTTGACAACTACTGCGCCCGCCTGATCCTCACCAGCCACTAGGTTGATCTCCATCTTCATTGCTTCAAGCACCGCTACTGTCTGTCCCTTCTTCAGCACATCGCCAGGTTCCACTAGAACCTTCCAAACGTTGGCGTCTACTGGGGACTCAATCTTGACCATTTGGGGATCATCTTCATCTTCATCACCTGTGTTGTTGTTGGCTGACGCCTTTTCCGCCGTCCATTCCTCAAAGAGCTTCTGCTCAAGCTCCCCCATTTCCTTGGCTGCTTGAGACTGGCGGCTTCTCCAAGATTGATAATCCGGATCGTGATTCGCTGCGTCAAACTTGGCGATGTACTCGTCCATGTCGAGTGTTGTCTCAGTCACGTCAAAGACGTATCGACCAAACTCAAAGTCACGCTCTATTTGATCGTACTCCTCCTCGGATACTTCATAGAATTTCACCAAGTCGAGGTGATTGAACAGCCATGGTCGCGTAGCCGAGAATCCCGGGCGATTTCCAGCCGTGTCCCATGCGCCCAATGTGCGACCCATGAGTTGATACCCTCCAGGGGCTGCAACGGGGTATATGGCCAGCAGCGAGCCACCCAGACCAACGGAGCCACTTGGCGTGTAGGCACGACTGGGGTTGTACTTCTGACCCGTAAACATGTATCGAGGATCAAGAGGGAACAAAATCGGTGTTCCAACATAGAAGCCAACGGCCACTGTCAGCCATGGTGTGTTGAGCAGTGAGTCGAAGACGCTGCTGCGACTTTCGAGAGCGTTGCTCTTGCGAATGTAGTCAACATTGTCTGGCAAATAAGCGGCAGTAGGTCTGATGTTGGCCATGTACCGCTGTGCAGATTCCTCCAGTGATGAATGATCCAGACAGATAGGAAGCCGAACTTGTCGAGTAGTAAGCTTGATGCCGGTTGTTTCTCCAATGCTGCCATCAAGGTCGATGAGTTGCTGGAGGAGCTTGGATCGATCTGTTTGAGATGGATCAAAGCGGACTGTGAGGGTGGCAAAGTTGGTATCACTGCGGACACTCGGAAGGTTTGCAGCCACCAGCTGTTTGGCCAGAAGTTGGACGCACGCTGTATTTCGTAGGTCTGCAACTTGCTCGCCATATTCAACGATGATGCTTGTATCGCCTCCTTGACGATATGTGACCTGAGGATGAGATCCTGAAGGTGACACTTGATGTAGGATCGAAGAGGTAGTTTCGTCACCAAACTCAATGTCCAAAGAAGGCATCTGACTGGCATCTCCGGTCCCTTGTGCAAGGTCAAGAAGAGCCTGGAGATATGCATCCTTCCTCTGCCTTATTTCTTGTGACTTGTCATAAGTCGTCTGCCGGAATCGGATCGTGTCACCCGGTTTCAGCTGGCCAACCTTCCACATTTCGCCTGAGCAGAGAGTTGTGGGGCAGGCAAAACCTCCCAAGTCCGGACGGTCGTGGGCAAAGATGATAGGGGATTCACCAGTGAAGTTGACACCCCCGTTTGGATAGCCGTAATCGAAGACGTTTGACGGATGAGATCCACCACCCCCTCCGGATGTCCTAGCCCACTTCAGTCGTGGACCTTCTAAACGAATGCCACTACGACCGCTGTTGTGGCTGACAGTCCAATCGGTTTCGTACAATGTCTTTCGGCCTTCAGGGGTAAGGATATCGTCAGAGCCGTATGGACCATCAAGACAATAGACGCTATTGCTATTGAAGGCCGGTATGGCCCCGGGTGGCAGGGAGAAAGACGTAGCTTCAGCCGCCCAAGCACCTGACTGCTTAGGAAGAGCAAGGATGTCGTTGACTTGGAGCTTTCGCCCCTGGAGGCCACCAAATGCAAGCTCAGGGGCGGTGGCCTTTGAGCCCAAAAATTCGGGAATCTCTGGAAATCCGCCCTTGACAGCCAGATATGTCCTCAGGCCAGGTCCAGAGACTTTGCCAAGTTTGAGCTTTTGGCCCTGCTTGACGATGATTCTGGACCACGTTGCCTTAGGTTTGCCATCAAGGGTGAGAGGAAGCTCGGCACCACAGACAGAAACGATGGCTGCCTCGTGAAACAGGAGCTCTGGGCCAGACAAGGTAACCTCGAGAAGCTCAACTCCTGGATCGTTCCCAACCAGGATGTTGGCGGCTCGGGCACTGAGGTCGTCCATAGGGCCTCCAGGGGGAACTCCATGTCCAACTGCAATTCGGCCAGGGTAATCCTGGATTGTCGTAAACACACCAGGATCAATGACTTGCACTGAGCAGGTCTTGAATTTGAAGGACGCAAGAGAGTTGGTCAAGGTGCTGCCGCTGATAAACATGTCCGACTCGACGACCCGCGAGAGGTATTCCAAGTTGGACTGCGCCCCTTGAAGGGCCGTATCAGCGAGCGCCTTGAGCATCAGCTTCTGAGAACCCTTTCGTCCATCCGGGCTATGAACCATGACTTTGCCGATTAGAGGGTCGTAAAGAGGTGTGATCCGCTGGCCACTTCGGACCCACGTATCAACGCGCACGCCCTCACCCTGGGGCCACTCAACGTGTTGAAGGACGCCAGGACTAGGAGCAAAGTCGTGAAGCGGTACCTCTGCGTAAACTCGGGCTTCGATTGCTGAACCTAGCGGTTGTGGCCTTCCAAGTCCCTTCAGAACGTCGGACGGGATTCCGAGCTTGCCACCGTGTTCGTAGTCGGCTTGTTGCAGCATCAGGTGAACTAGGTCAACTCCGTAGCACAGTTCCGTAATTCCGTGCTCGACCTGAAGGCGTGTATTCATCTCGAGAAAGAAGAACTTGGCCGTTTCATCGTCCACGAGAAACTCGACGGTGCCTACACTCTTGTAGTTGAGTTGAGATGCATAGTCGATGGCCGCTTGAAGCATCCTTTCGCGTAGCCCGGGATGTCGCTCAACAAAAGGGCTGGGGCACTCCTCAATCACCTTCTGATGGCGCCGCTGGAGTGAACACTCTCGTTCTCCGAAGGCGACTACAACCTCACCGTTGCCCGCCACCTGAACTTCGACGTGTCGTGAGCGGGGGTAATACTTTTCCAGAAACACTCCACTATTCTTGAAAAGAGTACTGGCGCGGCTCTCAACCATTGCGAAGGCCTTCTCAACTTCATCCTCGGTATGGCAAATCTGCAATCCCATACCGCCTCCTCCACCAGTAGCCTTGAGCATGATTGGGAAACCCAGGCGTCGTGCAGCATCTGTGGCCTCTCTGGAGGACGCTAGGAGTGTGGTACCGGGAATGACTGGAACATTTGCCGCCTCGGCAATGGCTCTCGCCTCGTGTTTGAGGCCCATAGCTTTGATGGACTTTGAAGAGGGACCAGCGAATGTGATGCCTGCAGTGGCCACCATGTCGGCAAACTCGACATTTTCGCTCAAGAAGCCATATCCGGGTATAATTGCATCGGCACCCGTGCGTTTGCAAATCTCCAAGATGGCTTCACTATTCAGGCCTGTATTAGCAAAGAACTTTTATAAACTGGACAATGCCATGAACTTACCCGTTCGTATAAGCAGTGCTATCATCTCCTGGCAATAGTACTGCCTCATCTGCCAATGTGGCATGTAAAGACGTTGCGTCTGCGTTTGTGATGATGGCCACACTTTTCACTCCTAGCTCTCGACAAGCCTTGATGCATCTCACAGCAATCTCGCCTCGGTTGGCCACCAAGACCTTGCGAATGTTGCGCAACATGCTTGAATCGGTGGATCCCATGATGTCTGATAATGAATCATAAAGATTAAGGATGCTACCTAATGTTAGTGTGGCAAGCAAGCCGGAGATATATGATTAGACACGGCAAAGGAGAGTCGCGTCTGCATGTCATGTCTTGAAGCATGCCGCTTATCGTTACCCCAGTGAGTGCTATCAAAAATGGGGTACGTGTCTGCGCCCGCAGCTAACCCTTGCTGTACTTTCTACCCCAAGTCTTGATCGGCGCGGGGTAGACGAAAGAGGAAATTGACCCGGATCCTGGGGGTCTCTGCTGTTTCTGGCAATTCCATGGGGTAGAAAGTGTTGTAAGTGCCGTGTCTCTGGCCGTGTGTCGGCTGATGCATTCCAACGTTAGCTTGGTTATGTCATGGGCCAGAAATGTCAAGTTTATGCGAGCCGACTGAAAGTGAAGCCATTCGAGACTTGATCACGTCGTCATGTGAGCACCTGGCCGTAGATCATGTTTTTGACGCTGACTGAGAATTTAGCGATTAGCTTGTGTTCATGTGACGTCATTGTCTTCTTTCGGGATCTCACCAAGGTCACAGAGTGCTACTGAATAGCAGTATTATTTGGAACAAGAAGGACAAGGGAGCGCTGTGTCTTTCTCCTCCTCGTCATCGGTGTAGTTGGACTAATAAGGCGAAGCCAAAGGTTTTTATTATGATAGTGACTGTAGATACTCGACTAAATTCACCATAGTTCTCTCCCACTACCAACACCACAGATCGCTACAGAATAGAATAGTATCCATGTGCTTAATGAGCCGTGGCACCATATCGCTCAACAAGATTCCAGTATGACTGGGCAGTCGAGCGTCGAAGAGTCTTTCCAACATAGATCATCACAATCGCGCTGCACCACAAGGCCAAACCCAAGATGGCGATCAGCACAAAAGCGTATCGAAGGCCAAGGTTTTCAATCATCGGGACAACGGCGTAACCGAAAGCAAAGCCTATAAATGTCAGTGAACTACTCCAGAACCACAAGTTGGAGACTTACCCATCATATTGCGGATGAGGATAGCCGAGACAAGGCCCTCGCCGGCAACCTCCTTGTAACTGTCGAGGATGTAGGTAAAGGCTAGGTTGGAGCCCATGGGAAGAGTAACAGAGATGAGGCCCAGACCAAATACAATTCCGAACCAATGGATATGATACGATGCACCAACTCCGTAGAGAAGACACCCAGCAGGATGCGCCACGAGGGCAATGAGACAGGTCCAGAGACGCTGCTCAGGTTCCATGACGCCTCCATTTCGTCGCGCAAGGCGGAGGGCGAGGGCATCTGACATCCAACCTGAGATGAAACAGCCGATAGTGACGCCAACGACACAAGCGAGATAGCAAAGGCCGATGTTGTTGGCACTAAAGTTGTACGGAGGGTTGCCCAGAATCAGGGCCAGCGAGCCACCAACGACGTTGTACCAGGAGAGGATTCCACCGACGAGGAGTCCACCGAAGAACATGCCAGGAAGTATGAAGAGTAGCTGAATGGGCAAGAAGAATAGCCTGAAGGTGTTGGGTTGCCGAGAATCGCGGAAGCCCCAGAACTTGAGCTTGTCGAGGTAGGTCTTGGTGCTTTCTGATGACTCAAATGCGGATGTCTGGATAGACCGGGGAGCGGAGTCTTCGTCTCGGTTGACTGCCTGAATCTTTGCCTCCTCGTCTGCACCGGACTTGGTGTCAGCAACCACTTCAGTGACATTGCCAGTGTGATCTGGGTCAAGACCCGAGATGCCACGGAAGTCTCCAACATTGTTGTGGCGATAGAACATTGTCTCCTCAAAGAAAAAGAAGGTGACGACCGCAACGCCGGCTCCAATGAAGGTCAAGACATATTGGATCCATCGCCAACCAACTTCCTGTGCAACATAGCCAGATGCCACGGGCGCCAGAAACGCGCCGCACCACAAGGTCCAACTGTAGGCACCCATGTAGAAACCTCGGTCGTGCGTGAAAAAGATGTCTCCGATGATGACCTCAATGAGTGTCTCCTGTGGAGAGGACACAATGCCGAGGAGGATTCTGTTGGCGAAGAACTCCCCTCTGTTTTGAACGTAAGCTGTCCAAAGGGTTACACCAGTGGTGCAGATGATGGACACCATGAGGGTCAAACGCCGGCCGTAGTTCAGTGCAAGACACTGCGTGATCATCGTACCCCAGCCGAGAAAAAGAAAGAGAAGGCCATTTCCGGTGCTAAGGTCCGCAACAGAAATACCAGTATCGCGCTCGATGAGAAGGTATGCCGGCGACAGGCCCGAGATCATGGCAGCAACAAAGAAGCACCACGTCATAGCGCAGATGATGTTTCTCGTCTTCCGGGGAACGGTCCATCGTAGAGGATCATCGGGGTTGTCGGTGGGTTGGGGAACAAGGACAATGTCTCGGGCTTGTTGACCATGCTTGACGTGTAAGATGCCCTGCGCATCGACGAGTTGAACCGTGCCAGGGATGGGTACTTGGGATGCCATTGCGGTTGCTTGGCTATGACAATGAAGACGAATAGTGGATTTGCTTCGGTATGTTGCAAGCTTGACTTAGGCAATTGAGCCAAAGAGCGTCAATGCTTTAAATGGTTCAGCCTTGAAGATGATTGGCATGCATCCAAGGGCAGAGGAATGATCAACAAGAATGTCTGATGATGGAGTGCTAGGATGTTTGTGAGGTAGGCCAGGATATCCTTTTGTACTCGGCCTCGACCATTCTAGCAACGATCCCTTGTTTGAGAGCCCATGATACTAGGGTATTACTACCCCGATTCTTTGCTCCCAGATGCCCGGGTCCTTATCTCTTGGGATTAGCGGCGAGACCTGATACAGTAAGGCGATATTCCCCCGCCCTGATAAATTGGCTTGGTTGGTGTGGGCCACTACGGTAGCCATGGTTGCAATCTTGTCCAATGTAGATAAGAACCGCTACAGGGGTTCAGTTGACATGAATTGTGGCCTGTTTACGGATACTAGCGTAGATGACTTACCGAGAGGCTGTCAAGCAATGGCAAGTAAGTCATGAGGCCTCAGCCAATCGGTACCACAGTCATGTATACGGTCAATGAACAGGAAACAGTACATGCCGTGTTATTGATGTCAATTGATTTACTGAGGTAATCAGGAAAACTACTATGGCCCAACATATGTGACATCCTGTCATAGGTGAGGCGCCGCAGAAGCAAACTTGTCCATGTTCGCTTCATCAATTGCTTTTCGCACTGCCCGCGCATTTTCCAAAACCGTAGGTGCATCTGAATGAAGGCAGATGCTGAACGGCTTCTTTCCAAAGCCAAAACTGAATTGGGTTCCATTGATGTCTTTTCCCGTATCCGTCCTCGTCGCCGAAAATGCACGTTCAAAACACAGCTCTGGCGTCGCAGTTCGAGACTTTGCAAACGGCAAGAGCTTTCCTTCAGGCGAGTAGTCGATGTCGACGTATACTTCGCCCTGGAAGGGAATCCCCAACTCATTGCACATGGCTTCTTGTTCGGCATTTTGAGAGGCGTAGACTGGCACTTTGAAGGTAGCGCAAGCGTCCAGAACTGCTCTCATGATGGCCGTGTCTCTTTGCATGTAGAAGAAGAGCTCGCCGTGAGGCTTGATATGAGAGAGCTCCACGCCTTCGGCATCAAGCATGGCTTTTAGGGAGCCAACTTGGTAGAGAATCATGGCGTACATGTCTCCAGTATCAACTTCGATCTTTCTTCGACCGAAGCCAAACAAGTCTTGTAGTCCAGGATGAGCGCCTGCTCGCACGCCGTGCTTTTTACACAAACGAATAGTCTTGAGCATGATCGAGGGATCACCAGCATGAAATCCACATGCGATGTTGGCAGCATCGATCAATGGCATCAGCTCTTCATCTGGTCCCTGGAGAATGTCTGTCAGTACGAAAATATCTGTCAACTTGGAACTTTGCAAAACTCACCATCTTCCACCGACCAAAGCCTTCGCCCATATCGGCGTTGATTTCATACTTGCGAGCCAGTCCTGGAGCCATGATTGCGTTCGAGATAAGGGAAGTGCGCCGGGTGATGAAAGGTGTGATTTTTTTGGTGGCTATCGTGGCGAAAGAAGATGGCTTCATCTCTTGACCTCTCGTGGAAAGTCTTTGAAAAGTACAATGTTCCGTGATACGTGATACATGTTGCCTGGTAAACTCAGACTAGCTCTCTCCAACAAGACGGGATGACGGCGTAGCGAATGTGGGTAAGGGGTAATTGGGGTATTTCCTATTTGGGAGGCACCCTATCAGTCGGAGAAGACGTCGAAAGGGGAAATAATGGGGTAGAAAATGAATGAGTCGACAGGGGTCCGTAACCTTGACGCCCACCATCCCGGCAACAGGAATCGGAGCCGGATACGCACTCAAGGTGCGACCTCGAGTCAAGGAAATCTCGCGGGCACCAATCGCTATTCGGCGATTGTCGTCCTTGGAGCGTATCATCAGGTGGTACCAGCTCTTGATGCATTACCAAGAGATATAATCACGACATAGGTTACGTGCGGATAAGATCAGATAACAGAAGGCAGAAACCAAGCCTAAGCAGAGAGTCACATTCATGGTGAGTCATGAGTACATCCACAGACGAGTACGCTTGGTCCACAGCCCAATCACCCAGTACGGGATAAGCATGTCTGACACATCGAGTCGGAATAATGACCTTCATTCTTCATCACCGGACGTCCAATGTATGCTTGATCGAACATGTATCAATGACAGGAACATGCTAGCTCCTCTAACTACTGTCAAGGGCGCTTTCCATCAAACTGGCCAGTCGAGTAAGACCTGGTTCGACAACCAAGACACTGGACTGTTGACACAATCCAGATCCAACCAGTCGAAACTTCATGGACAGATGTTGCACGCCTGCGGTAGCATCATTATGAAGAATTATTTCTTTTCTGCTTTTTTTTTTATCCCAGCCCGACCAGTTACTCAAAGTCCAACCCTGTCTACCACCAAACCGCGACGATGTGCAACTCCGATCAAATGCTAAGCGGTCATCTTGTTCGAAGTCTGGTTCTCATGTGTCTTTGTGACATTATCCGATGCCTTTCGGTCCGTAGTAATCGTGGTGGTTGACTCGACATACTTCTTGTTCACTAATAGCCTGTCAGAGACTGAAATCATCCTCGAAACTTTGATTCCCTTTAAGAACAGCATAAAAATGCCCAGTCACTTACTTGGAGCACGATGATACTGATCAACCCAAGTGACCTCTGTCCCGGTGGAGAGCGCAACCTTCTGAACAAAGTTAGGGTCACGCAAGAACTCGCGAGCGACGTGGACGACGTCTGCTTTGTCATTGCCCAGAATCTAGTGTAGAATTGTCAGTTGGTAAGTCATCAAATGTTTGTGCGAAAACCTACATCGTGGACAGTTTCTCCGTCTCGGATCCAACCCACGGCGCCGACAAATACATTGGGCAGCTTCAGGTTCTTCACGGCTTTCGCAAAGGGAACCTGGTACTGCTGTCCCAGCTGTACTTTCTGGTGTCTATCGGTTCCTCCGCTGGAAACGTCAAACAGGTCGACACCCTCACTAGCCAGGATTGGCACGTATCGGAGAGTGTCTTCCAGCTCCCAGCCCTCCCCAGCAGGGAGCCAGTCTACAGCTGAGATCTTCCAGAAAAGTGGCATATCTTCTGGGACGTTGCGTCGAACGGCTCTGACGACCTCGATACCAAATCGAGTGCGGCCTTCGAAACTTCCACCCCATCTATCGGTCCTCTTGTTGGTCTGTAAGCTGAGTATTAGTATGCGACCTGTTCATCCCAAATCGGGCCTTCTGGAAACCTAAAACGGGCCACAGAGGGGTTACTCACAGCGGGAGAGGCAAAGGAATGGATGAGATATCCGTGGGCCCCGTGGATTGCGATGACATCGATACCTGCCTTTACAGCGCGGGCAGCAGCTTTTCCATAAGCCTCAATGGTCTCAAGGATCTCTTCCTCCGTCATCTCGCTCGGCGTAGCGTAATTCTCATTCCAAGGCTCAGCAGTCGGACCCTGCACATCATTGGCAAAACCGCCGTAGGCATCGGGGACAAGACGAAGTCCAAGCCATGGGGGACATATGCTACACTTCCGTCCCGCATGTTGCAGCTGGATAGCAACCTTTTGTGACTGAGAATGGATCAAGTCGACCACCCGCTTGAGAGGTGGGATATGGTCATCAGACCAGAGGCCTGCGTCCTGAGGGGTGTTCCGCCCCTGAAAGTGTCAGCTAGGCCCTCTGAGGTAAAGGAGTGCCACGGAAAACGGTGACAGGATGTACCCTCTGTGTTACAGCCGTTGCCTCCATTGTGATCAAGGCACTACCCCTCATGGCCCATTGCCCGTAATGCATAACATGAAAGTCGCTGAACATGCCGTCCTGGCAACTATACATGCACATAGGGGCAACCCAGATGCGATTCTGGAAAGTCTTGCTGCGGATTGTAATGGGACGGAAGGCTGGAGTGATGGTATCCTCTGTTACACCGTCATCAGGAGCCAGAATCGCCGTGCCCACGGGCACGCGTTGTTTCGGAGTGAAGAAGGGAAGCCCGGCAACAGCGATGCTCCTGAAGTCGGTGTACTGGTCAACTGGAATGGAACCCATCCTGATTCGAGTTATTGTCGTAGTAGTGATGTTCGTGAAAGTGGTCTAGATGAACACTAAGTTGCCAGTGTACACCAGAGTAGGACGGGGCGGAACACGGCTCCTTTTAGCTACCAACAGGGGTTCTTCAGTCTGACAGTATCCAGGCGGCCTTTTCCACCCCAATTTTAGTTGACTTTCTACCCCACATTACCAATCATAGCTGATTAATTTGCGGCCAGAGATGGGCACAGTTCACAGACACCCTGCATGGACTCAGGTAGAAGGATAAGCGGGTACTAACACACTACATCTCATAGCCGGATATGTTCGGTAATAGGACTTACCATGTATTGTGTCTCATCTTGATGTATGTTAACTAAAGTTTGGTGATTCGCCCAGATGCTGCATTCAAGCTCTAGGCGACATGTTCCTCCCCGTGTACGGAGGTTAGGGCAGGCAACTAAATCCCCTTTGAGAGGTTTAACCTTTCATGACGCAGATAGGTATAAGTCTTTGACTACAGGTAGCAAAAAGGATAAAACGAAAGGCCACTATAAAAGCATTGGGATGTGAGGGTAAGATATGTTGATAATGTGCTGTTTGTTATAGCTAAAGCCTGCCCCTTGATGGGTCAGCTGAGCCAGGGGATCGGATTCACACTATTTTCACCTTGGGGGGCAAAGGAAAAAGAAGAGAATGCGAGCTTTACCTATGCTTCAAGGGGAATAAGAATGTGTCTAATTACGATCTTGGATAATTATGCTAGGAGGTCAGTGAACAGTCTACTTCAGTCCCGTCCCGAGCAGCCCAAATGGTCTCCAAATCTCTTTGGAAGCGAGTCACCATGGCCGTCTTCGTACACTCCCATCGCCTCTGAAGCTCCGATCGCACCAGTTGCTTGTGTTCAGGAGATGACATAAACAACCCAAGGGAATAGATGGGCCAGTCGCCGAGATAACATTTTGTCCAGACTTGATCATCTTGGTGACTCTCGAGAACCTGAACCGCCATTTGAATCTGCCAGGTATCTTCTGGAACAATAACCGGGAGTCCCTCACTCATCCGACCTTGTAAGATCTGTTCCAACAAAAGAGAAGCAAGTGCCACATAGAGATAGCTCCCATCCCGAAAGCATGTCTCCTGAGGTGATAGTCTTGTGGTCTCATTAAAACGTGATCTGAAGTCCTCGTCGTAGAGTAATCGTTCTTCCCAACTGGCCACCTCGTTCCTCAGTTGCTCCAGGGCGGTGGGATCAAGCGAGAAACCCACCCGGTAGTATTGTCTAAGTAACAATACCAGTCGGAAGAGTGACGCAGGCACGCCAAGCACTGGGCTGTTGAGGGCTCTCTGGTTCCCTGGAAAGAGGGTCGACCGCTCCAATAGTTTCTCGGCTCCCTCCCAGAACTCAGGATTAAAATCATAACTAAGTTCACTGGTGTCAGACCAAAGACCCGTCGAAACAAGAAAGGTCTGGTAGACAACGCTCTCGATTGCGAGCCTATCAAAAAGCCGTGGTGTGCTATCGGGTCGGTTTAGGAGGCGGAGTGTGACGATGCGGGTTGCTGCACTAACATGTCGTGGTATGTCGTTGGTGGTGCCCCATCCTAGGCACTTTACTCGTTAGCATTGAAGTCTCTGAAGAACTGCAGAACTTACCCCATGCAGATATAAGAGCATCACGGACATCAAAAGGCCATTGTGATTCTCGTGACTCGAAACGGTTGCAAGAAGAGTAGAGAGTTCCTTGAGCGCCTTGGAATAGTACATCAGGGCAAGGTCCTGCCTGTACCAGGATTCGTCATTCATATAATGGGCCGCAGAGCAAGCCAGGACGGAGTAATAGAGACTCTTGTGCGTCACCATGAGGTGTTGGATGTCTATTAGCCAACCATCATGAAATCCACGATGGCAGCTAGGTAGTAGGAGAAGAGAAAAGTATCTGTCGGCAAAATGTCGAGAGAGTTGTAGCTCTAGGTCATGGGAGATGACGCCATGGACAGCGCCAGCCTCCAAGACAAGATCCAGGGGATGCATCCCTTCGGAGTCGCCATGAAAAGCGGCAGGAACAGCATCATGCTGGTCTTCTTGCACTGGGACCTCCCAGGCGTGGTCATCTTCTATCGTTATCTCTATGTGCTCGTGTTCCGGTTTGACGATGGGGTCTCGATGTCGAGAGTCGGAGTGGGAAGCATAGCGACGATCAAGGAGGTCTGAAGACGACGGCCATTGGCAATTCCTGTTGGACAAGCTGCAGGCGTCGCAGACAGGAAACTTCTCGTCGCATTTCTTACGGCGCTGTCTGCCTAGTTATCAGTTAGCGGATGTTCTGATAGCTGCTGATTAGCAAACATACAAGTCAGACAGCCAGTTTTTGTTCGGAGTTTCGGTCGAGTAGCACCACTCATAGTGCTTGTCGTTTGAGTGTCATTCTGGTATGCCACGCTCTTTGAGAAGGCTGACGAGAACGTGTCAGAGGTAATGGAGAGGATGGGAGGATTCTTGGAGAGAGCTTCAACGGGGTTCAACATGGGGTTCCGGGGGAGGTGGTGATCTTAATATGTGCAGGGTACGTATCTCATCGACACGATGGCATGAATCTAAGCGAAGAATGGCTAGTCTCTTCTGTTGTCTATCGGGGATGCGATAAGGCTTTAACACGTTCCTGCAACTTTTATGAGCATCTGAGATAGTAACCTAGTAGTGGAGACCAAGACGCGTTGATAGCCCCGGTACAGCCAAGGAGATAACGCTACCGGCTTCTAATTCCGTTATCTGGGGGCTTGGTTTATGATCGATGATTGGATGGTATCCTTGATGGAGGGTTAGTTTGCGGGGTAAGAGTCCACCTTGACAAGGATCCTGGCTTGAATCCACGGGCGCTGTCACTGTCTAGGGTGGGCATGTCGATGATAACGAAGAACGGAATCAACACCAAGAACGAGCCAAGAGAACCTAGCTTACCTGAGTTAAGTGTCCCTATGGTGAGGGTATGACTCTAGAAGATGGATCAATGCTAAAGACTAGCTAGTGTCACGATGTACCGAGTGAGCCCGTGAAACGTGGTTTTAGACAACGAACTTCGGAATGCTCGGAATGTAGTGAGCATCTTGACTACTTTTTGAACACTGAGGTGTTACCATAATTTTTTGATAGCCCGCTACTGTCACACATGGTACTTGATGCGTACTTAATATTCCATGTACGCTACCTAGAGGAGCATTTAACACCCACACAAAATACAGAAACCCCTTTATCGGTGCTCCCACTGAGCCTGATCCCGCTTGACCAGTTCCTCATACTTGTCCGCACTCTTGATCCTGAGCGACTTTCCATATATGATCATGACAACAAAGACTAGAGAAGCCGTCATTCCAACAAACGCAGCCGAGATGAAACAATTTTGGTAGCCGAGATCAGTCAACCATGGAGTAATGCTGGTAAATTTGTTAGCGTGTGTTTGCGCACCGGGAGAGAAAAGCTTACCCGTAGCTGATGGCAAATGACATTGTGTTGCGGACAAGAATGACGGTGACAATGGCATCACCACTAATGTCGTGATAGCTGTCAATCAAGTAGTTGACACTGAGAGTAACGCCAACCGCGCTGGTAAAGGCGAGACAGCCCATGGCAAAGATGAGGCCAAACCAATGAACACCATGCTGAGCTCCAACGCCCCAGAGGATCAAAGAGCCAGGAACCATGACGACACAAATGGGAAACGGCCACAGTCGGTGCTCCGCTTCCATGATTCCGTTGTTGCGACGAGCGAGCTTGATGGTCAGCCAGTCACTAAAGTTGCCCGAAACGAGAGCTCCAACGATGACGCCAATGCAACAAGATGTGTAGCTCAGACCAACCATGGAGGACTTGAAGTTGTAAGGTTCGCCAGAGAGGATGATGGAAGATGTTGCATTGAGCACGTTGAACCAGATGAGGTACGAGCCGTAAGAGAAGCCAGCGTAGAAGATAACAGGCCAGCTGAGGAACGAGAGAGATCGAATCGCGCGCTTGAGCATGTTTTGGCCTGGCGATGGCTGCCAAAGCGACATCTTCTGGATGAACGTCTTTGGCGCGGCATAGACTTCGCCTGTCTCAGCCATAGAGGTTCTTCCAGTCTCTTTCACAGGGTGGCTCTTGTCGTCAATCGCATGTTCCGAGGTAGAAGGACTGGCAGGTGAAGTGGATTCAGGGACCACGACTCGGTTGTAGTTGGTCTCTTCCATGAAGAGGAACAGAAAGACAAAGACAAAGGCGAGGAAGATGGCAGGCCAGTAAAAGACCCATCGCCAGCCCTGATACTCGGCGATGAAGCCGCAGATGATGGGCGCAAAGTAGTTGCTGCCTGCGAGAGCGAAGGAGTAAATTCCCATGTAGGTGCCGCGTTCGTGAGTAAAGTACTGGTGAGATGTTAGAAGTGTCCTCTCCCTGGCAGAGATGACTTACAATATCAGTGACGGAGATTTCGGGAAGAGCTTCTATGGGCGCAATAAAGAAGCCTTGGATGATGCACCTGGCCAGCCACTCGCCATTGCTCTTGACGTATGCACTATATGCATGTCAGCCGGATCTCGAAGTAGATATGTAAGTTTGGTTCAGGCGTAAATACCTCCAGATGCAGGTACCCTGAGTCATTGGTCAGTCTTAAATATTGTGCACGATGATAGGGAGGATTACTCACAATGGCACCAAGGATCGAAATGAGATATGTCAATCTCTTGCCATATCGCAAGGAGAAAGGCTGCCAAAACAAGAGACCCCAGCCCAAGAGTAGAAACATGTAACCGGTTCCCTCATTGAGGGTCGAGATGGACACGCCGGATGCCGTCGAAAGGGGCACAAGGACGGAATAAACGGTGGACACGGCGATTCCACAGAACCAAGTGTAACTCGTTGATGGTTAGCTTCAGTGCGACTACAATGTCTGACGACGATGACTTACAGGTTCTGGCAGATCAGGGCGAGCAGCTTGCGACGAGGAGCCCAGTTGAGAGGATCATTGGGGTCAGGGGAAGGCGTCGGGTTCAGGACAATATCGCTAGCACCGCCCAGATGGCGAGCGTGCATATCGTGGTTCAAGTCCACGAGGTGGACAGTGCCGGGTGGAGTTCGTGGCTCAGCCATGTTTGAACAAATGTGAGGAATGTGATGTTAAGCTGGATAATGCTTGACTTGAAGAATCCAGATCCTGTCGTTTATGGAAGAACGCTCACCTACTTTATAGTGATCGGCCGTTGATCCTACAATACAAGGATACAATAGTTGAGATTGAAGCGAGACACAACCTCACCTGCTGATGGCGTCGGACATTGACCTCACCGGCACACCCACCCAGTTGCTGTGGCGCACACCTTATCCAAAGCCGTGTAAGGGTGGGTCGCGCAAATACGCATGAATGGTCAGATCCACAGCATTGTAGGGATTGTCTACCCGTATCAGCGACTAAGACAAACGTGGCGAAGACGCGTTTTCGCGGGCGGACGTGAGGAACGGACTGGGGCCTGAGCTGAGCCAATAGAACGTATTTGCGCATGAGGGGAACCCTGATACGGGCGGTTTCATGGTCGGAAATCAATGGAAGAGTTGGAGGTTGTAGATAGTCGTGGCGTACCAGCGTGTATGTACTACGTCGGCAGGCTGGAGTTGATCATAAGAGTAACATGATATCTAAGCATCCAAATTCACTGATAAATGGCAGACCGTCAACCCGGTAATCTTGTTCCTCCGTACTTCAAGTTGTTGCCTTCTTATCTCCCCCTTGATAGCAGTCACCGCCATCCTTATCATGAGTGTCATTACTTCTTCACCCATCTTTCACCTGGAGGCTTCCTCCAAAGACATTTCGGTCGTCGACGCCAAACATCAGGCTGAGACTTCCGTAAGGGAGGCAACGCTTCTGCCTGTGGTCGAGCCAAAGCCCGTCCCTCGTGGAACTCCAGCTTTCGAAGCTAGAAGGGAAGCTTTGCTTCGAGACCTCAAGGTCAAAGTCCCGTTTGACTATTACCTCCCTTCAGAGCTCATCAGTAACCCTCCAAGTGATGTCTCTGGCATACCGTCAACCTGCGGGATCTTGACGGCTGAGGAGATCCACATCACTGAGGACTACGATGCCGTGAGCCTTGCTGCAGCTATAGCCAGTCGCAAGTTCACCGCGGTCGCTGTGGCCACTGCATTTTCCAAGCGTGCCATTATTGCGCACCAACTCACCTGCTGCTTGACGCAGTGGTTCATGGACGAGGCTGTCGCCCAAGCGAAACTGCTAGACCAGTATCTGGCCGAGCATGGCAAGCCTATTGGACCTCTCCATGGCCTTCCCATCAGCATCAAAGAGCACATGCCTATTGCTGGCACTCTTTCCTCGCAGGGGTGCCTCCAGAGTCTTGTCTTGGACGACAGAGATAGTGACATGGTCGCTATTCTGCGGAAGCTCGGAGCTGTGTTTTACTGCAAGACGAACCAGCCCCAGACCATCATGCATCTCGAGAGCGACTCCCTCTGGGGCCGGACTCTAAATCCCTTCAACATCCACCTCTCTGCCGGCGGATCAACCGGTGGTGAGGCAGCTTTGATCGCCATGAAGGGCTCTGTCCTCGGTGTCGGCACAGACATTGGTGGCAGTATCCGTGGACCCGCAGCCTTCTGTGGCATCTATGGGTTCAAGACCACATCGTATACCTTGCCAATGAGGGGTTTCGATGCAAGCCCATTTCCAGCTGAGCTCACAATCCTGGCATCTACGGGACCTATGTGTCGCAGCTTGACAGACATGGACTTTTTCATGAAGTCTGTCCTCTCCGCCAAACCACATCTTAAGGATCCAAGGCTCGTTCCCCTTCCATGGACAGGCCTACAGACACCGCTCGGCCGGCCACTGAAGATTGGTTTCATCAACAATGACGATTTCGTGGACCCTCAGCCACCCGTCAAAAAAGCCTTGTCCTGGGCAAAGGGCCTTCTATCAGACCCAAAGCACAAGGGCATCCTCGAGGTGAAGGACTTTAAGGTGTTCGGCTCAGAAGACGCCTGGTCAAAGGTCAAGCGGATGTATTGGCCCGAGGGTGGAAAGCTTGCCAAAGACGCCATTCTCGCCACAGGCGAACCAATCCTTCCGTTGACAGAATGGATCTGGAAGGATGCAGAAGCGCAAGGCATGAAGACAGCTGCGGACCTTAGTAAGATGCGTCGAGAGAGAGATGAGTTCCGCTGGGCATTCGCCGAGAGCTGGAATGAGCAGGACGTCGACGTGGTTCTCGGACCGGCCTTTGTTGGACCGGCTTCTGCCCATGATACGGCATTCTACTGGAACTACACTTCGCTTTACAACCTTGTTGACTACCCGGGCGTGGTGGTTCCAACTCCCATCAAGTCAGAAGCTGGGGATAAGTATGACGCGGACTATGTGCCGTTGAGTGACATTTGTCGACATGTCAAGGAGTTGTGGGAGAGCTCCAACTTTGATGGAGCGCCGATCAATCTGCAGATAGTTGCGCGCAAGTATCATGACAATGAGCTATTTGGTGCTCTTCAGGTGCTCAAGGAAGTTCTGGGATTGCCATGAGGCCGGTTCGGTAGGATTTTCTAGTCAAGATGGCTAAGTTCCAATTTTATCAGGCCGAACTGAAGTGGCCAATTTTCGTGTTTCTTGAATTTGCCCGCTTGAGAGAAGACATCATAGATCTGGGGCAGTGTGTAAGAACACTTTGTAAAGAGACTTCGAAGGAGGTGGTAGTATATTCATTGCAGGATTATTGAGCCCAGGGTTTGCAGGCCCCATTTCTAGGGCATTGGGCCTCGAAACCAACCCCCCCTGAAATTGTGGAAGTCTAATCAAAGTTGGGTAGAATGTAAGAATGTGCCCTTTCTTAGGACCCATAAGCCTTGGCGAATTTAGCCTCCAGATCCTCCTCAGTCAGCACCGGCACGCCAACCAGGTCATTGTCCACGTTCTTGTACCCGGTCTCGAACTTGCCACAAACAAGGGAGGCCTTGAGAAGGGCAAAAATGGTTGGCATGTCGGGCTGCTTCTTGGCAAGAGCTTCAAGCCTGTCGAACTCGGCCGCAGGGTTCTCCACCTTGGTGATGGTCCATTCAACCCCCGGGGAGTATTTCTTTGCGAGACCCAATAGCTGAGCCTGTGTGACGACGTGCTCATGAATGAAGAGGTTCTTGTTCTTGGTCGGCTCCGGATTCTTGAGAGCACCGACGATGGCTTGTGCCGCGCCGGATAGGCTCGTAGTGCTGAAAGGACTTTTCCCGTCTCCCCAGACCTCAGCTTTTTTGCTCTTCCAATCAAAGACGGCACCATAATTGATGAGAAAGTCGGTAAAGGCCCCTATACTGAAAATGGTGTACTCAATCTCATCCGACTTAGACTTTAGGTACTTCTGAATCTCGACCAAGTTGACGTGTTGGGGGAGATGACTCGCAGCAGGATTCGTCGTAAGGCTGCCAAAGTCGGAGGGAATGAAACGTTTGACACCGGCTTGAATTGCAGCGTCGATGATCAACTGCTGACCAAGAGTTCCCTCCATCGCGACGGTGGAAACGACGGCATCCTGACCGCTCAAGACTTTGGCCAAGCTGTTTACATCGCTGTAGTCTGCAACGACACGGTGGACGCCGTCTGGAAGGACTTCATCGTGCTTTTCTGAGCGGCTGAGGAGGGTCACGTCAAACCCGGCGCTCGCAAGTTCAGAAAGGACGACAGAACCGAAAAGGCCTTTCTGCGGATTGTTAGTCACGTTCCCTTCTTGTGCTGGGTTGGTCCCTTACGCCAATAAGTGTGATCTTCTGGAAGTTGGTCATGGTGGGTATTTGATGAAGTGATGCTTTGATGTGTGTTCTGCGATGAATGGAATGGTTATTCTTCTTGGTTACTAGCAACATCGCAATTGATATTTATAGTCGACGTTCTCCTGAATCACGACTTGTGACAATTTCGTAATGGGCATTCAGCGGCGGATGCAATTGTCTCCGACCATGACCAATCTGGCTAGCCCACATCCCACATCGCTAATGTGGGCACATCTGCGCTTTGTCAGATGAGCGGAAGTAAAATAATGCCGCCACGGCGGATGTTTTTGTACCACAACAAAGTCCGCCACGATTCTGCTTCTGCTCCCATTTTCTCACCAACTTACGTTAATCCATATCTCGCTTCGAATGTCGGCCCGTCAGTAAAGGCCGATCCCTGATATTCTGAATTGCCAATGGCCGAGCAGCCCGGAGTTCGGACAAGCCATGTAAGTGTCAGCTTACGAATGTGCTCTCGTCACAACAAAACAGAAACGCTCATGCATGGCACCAGGCTTGTAATGAATGCCACAGGCGAAAGAAACGATGCGATGGAGAGAGGCCATCGTGTCGTAATTGCGCGAGATTGGCCGTCACTTGCCACTATACCGAACGAAGATCTAGAGGCCCTGGGAAAAAGTGAGCATAGCCCTGAGAGGAATCAGCTGGCAACTAAGGCCTGAAAGCTAACCTTCACCAGGAAGAAATATGTGGAGCGCCTTGAAACGCGGCTGGCAAGACTGGAGTCTGCTCTGCGGCGAGTCCATGATCCTGTTTCGGGTTCCCTATCGAGGGAGGACTTGGTGGAAGATGACGATCTTGACTGCGATCCCTTGACTGATACCGGCGATCCTCAGAGCAGTGGCAACTCGATTTCGAATGAGAACGAACCCAGCCAAGCGTCTGTTGGGGCAAGCAGCGACGATGAGGCCGACTCCCTTGGCAGCGATGAAACGGAAGCCATGCAAGATCTCCCACCCCTGACAGAGCACAATCAAGAAGAAGAGCACCCACCACTTGCGCGAATCATCACATCGAAACTCGGAGAGTTCGTCCGGAAAGTTGGGGAAGGGCGTCAGTGGATGCGTGCGCACGAAGACCATGGGCCCTACCGCAGCATGATGTTTGCTAAATTACCTATGCGTTTGATGTTGTCCAGCCTTATAGAGCCAATTCTTGAAGAGCTCCAACTGCACGGCATCATCATCACTTGCGAATCATTCATACAGCGACTAGACCAACAATACCTGGCAGGCGCCGAAAGCTGTGCCGATGATCCATCTCGATGGACCATTTTGAACTCACTCTTCGCCACTGCGATGCTTCACAAGACGACTAACGAATCCCTCGCAAACGCATCTGGGACTGCATGGAGTTACTTCAAGAATGCATTTTCCATGTTCCCTGAGCTCATCACGCGTGGTAGAGACGTGTCGGCATGTGAAGCACTGCTTGCCATGATTGCTTTCACGCAATGCACTGCCGACACGCAGTTGACCTTGCAGCTGACGGCCGCGGCAAGTCGTCTGTTTCAAACTCTTGGTATGCATCGGAGAGGCTTTTACAGCTCTCTCGACGTTCCAACTGCTCAGAGACATCGACGGGTCTTTTGGGCCACCTACGTTCTTGAGGTCGAGATGATGGACAAGTACGGATGTGGTTCCGGCCTTGCACGTGGAGAAGCGCCTGTGGAGTTGCCCCTGAGTTGCTCATCATCCTGCGCGGCGCCACAGGGCTGCAAATGCTCGCGTCTTCTTCGGTGGAGATCCGAGCTTGCCATCATCCAGAGGCGTATTAATGATCAGTTCGATCTGCAAACATCTGTTTATCCTGGCAGCGACGAACGTATAAGCGCTTTTCTATCCATAAAAGGTCAGCTTCTAGCGTGGAAAGGAGGTTTACCAGATGACATGTTGACGGAAACCCACCACTTTGAGCCAAACTTTAACACCGCCGTGGCCCTTTTGCTATATAGCTTTCATAACTCGTTGAGTAGAGTGCACATGGCGCTCATCCATCCCAAGGCCCCCGATGACTCTATCAGGGGTTCTAGAGCACCTCAAACAGAGCCTATGGCACAGATGTGCCGGGATACGTGCACTGCCTCTGCCCGCGACATGATCAGTATTGCGTGCAACTTGGCGTCGGAGCCCTTCTACCAGATGTGGTGAGCTTTACCACAATATCCGGCAACAAGCATGACCCTTTACTAACGTTAGTCGTCACAAAGGGGAACTCTATGCTATCCTCTCTCGGCTATATTCATGCTATTGCTGGCGGTGCTTGAGGATCCTGGCTCTGAGACGGCACAGAAGGATGTTGACAGAATAGCAGACTTCATTGGCTTTTTGGAGCACCTTGGTCGCGACGGCTGTGATGTGAGCAGGCTCCTGGGCGGATGTCGCAAACTCCATGACATTGCGTCCTTTGCTTGCATCGCTATTCAGGAGACAGATCATCCGCAAGATGATGAGACAGCAATGAGAAGAAGCGTTATGTTGGCGCAGGTTGAGGTAAGTAGCTTTAACCCTGTTCACTATCAAGTCGGGCAAATTTAGCTGACACATGGATTCCATGCAGGCCACCCACCAGAAGCTCTCCGGCGTTAAAGACTGGCTTAGGCTTGCACTAGGTTTCTTAAGCAACCTTCCTATGCTCTGGGAGGAGGCCGAGGCAGTGTTTTCTGACATCTTTGGGGGCGATGTACCCGAGGGGGTGTATGGACGGTTTGTTCCTGATTTGTTCAAGTCGCATGCGAACAATTTCGCATTTAATGGTTGACAGACACAAGGACTGAGTATCTAATACGTCCTACATGGTCTTCATGCGCCATATCCGTTAATCAACAGGCCTGGCTGCTGCAGTTCGTGACTATGGGTCTATTCTACCAGTATCTATCGATGTATGCTTTCTCATACGCCTAAGTCGCTCATTCATGGAGTCCCCGTCAAAACGAGGGGTATGTCGACCACGTTTTGTTTAAACATATCTGACCTCGATGCGCTCATTCGATAGTAGCAGTAGTTCTATCGTAAACTTAAGGCAAGTAGCCGCCAGGCAATACGGAATCCCATATCGCCTTCTTAACATCTGCACCCAGGAAGCCCGGACCAGAGCCATAACAAATTGCACTTCTCGAGATGTTATGCAACAGTCCTAGCTTTGAAACCCGAATAATTACTGCAGATTCCGAGTTTGAGTATTTGATGTTCTGCCGTTGCATTGCAGGAGCGTGTGCCAGGTTGCTCGTCGCTGACATGCCATTGTGTACTATAACATCTAGGTAGTCGTCTCCCGCAAGCTCATGAGTTTTTTGCCGCAGAATTCTAGCAATTTGATCCGCATTGTAAAGCTGTCGGTCCTCTAGTTCCTCATCTGTGTTGATGACAACAGGCTGGGTAAAGGTTGCGGTAGCAAGACAGTCTAGGTGCGAGTAGCCGGGCCCAAGATGCCACTGCAAGTCGAGAAGGATATCTTGCCTCGTGTGGACTTGCAGGCGAGAGCCAAAGGCCCGATATAGTGCTTCGTTTTCCGGGCTTGTTGTGGCTGACAACATGCGACACGCATACTGGATAGTGAGATACGCAATCTGTAGGCTGAAGGGGCTGTCCAGTCGGCATTGGCCCGTGGATGCAGGTTGAATGGTGACGGAAGGCGACGGGCTAATGTTCTGGCCAATACGCTGCCTGAATTCACCACCTTGAACCCCTGAAGTCTGGCGTTCGGAAGGTTGGATGCTGGAAAGAGATGGCTGCAATTCGATATTTGAGCCCTTTTGTGACATGAAGACCCCGTCTGGTGTGGTTTCACTGTTCCTGAGACTAGCTGAATGTTGATTGCTCTGCAATGAGTTCTTGAAGGCCTTGTCAGGACTATCATTAATTAGGGCCAAGACATCCTTCACTGAACTCCGCAAGGCTTTCATCAGAGACTCGTCTCTGCTAGCCCATTCTGACTGAACGACTTGATCGGTGAAAGACAGGAACACGGAGAGAAGATGCTCGAATTTGTGGTCCAGTTCGACTTCCTCCTGCCTCTGGGACTTGTGGCGTAGACGGAATGACTTCTGAGCCTCACGATTTCTTTCTCTCAGCGCCTGGGGAAAATTTAGTTATGAGCTCTCGTTGCGTTTTGTGTAGGGAAGTTGTTAACGATGGTGACGTACGTTCATCCTGTGGTCGTCAGAAGGACGCTTCCGGGGCCGACCACGAGGCTTGCAACTATTCTTGGAGATACCCGTATCGATGTTCATAATAAGGTATAATGAGTGGGAGCAATCATGAGATTTGGTTTAATCAATCCACACCAGGAAACTATTCATTTTGCACAGCAGGGCTATGGCTTCTTAACAGGCGGGCAGATGAGTAATCGATTAATGGCACTCACGTAATACTTCTGGGTCCAGCCAAAGGTATCCTTCGAGCGTTGGTCATCTGTCCGTATTCGAACGAACAGGACATAAGCAAGCTAGTAGATCTATTCGTGCCAGTGGCTGGTATCTATTTCGCAGGGTCGGTGACGGTATTTGAGTCTAGTGCATCAGCTGATTGACATTGAACTTGATCACTCCCAAAAAGGGGACGAAAAGCAGGTTGTTGGAACCGCCAAGATGAAGAATCCTACAAACACACGGCCGCGCTGCTAGAACTGCTCAGCTCAGACTACCCCAGCTGCTGAGCGATCCGTCCTCGAGGGAATCACGCAGGACAAGAGAATCGGCTTTCCACTGCTTATGAAGATGACACACAGAAGGCTACATGAACATTGGTCGGGCGTTTGATCGATTGCCACTTCTTAACAACTCCTTGGATTGTCAAGATATACCGAAAGAAACATGTCTGTAAACGGCCAGGGTCGATTGGTGTGTGCACCCGGCTCCCCATCATGAAATGACTACAGCGATTCACTCATAGCCCCCCATTTCTTGCCTTGAGAAAACCGAAGTCGAGTCTAATCAAATATATCCTAACTTTCGCCCTTGCGCCATTTTCTCGACCAAGCTCGTCTCTCACGCCTGAACAGCCTCATACTGACTTTTTGATCGTATAATATGACCATACTTGAAGAGAACCCATGGGACTGGTAGCAGTAACAAAGAAACAAACCCCAGTAAGCTGGTTGCCCAATCGACTCCCAGCTTCTCATACACTAAATGTGTTAACGAAGGCTTTGCTTGATAGGGATAACATGCTTACTCTGGGTAGTAAATAGGGGGAAGGCCCCTGCGAAACAGTATCGAGCAAGGCCATTGGCGCTCGCAGCGCTAGCGACGACACTGCCGTGGTATGTATCGGAAATATACTGCATCGTACTCACGAAAACACATAGATTACCCCAGGCAAAAGGTATAATAGCTGCCGCAGGGCTAGCCCACGAGACGTGTGGTCGAGCTGCCCATGCAAACCAAAAGAGACCAACTGGAAGCCCAATACTTCCTATGAGTGCCGGGTAAAGGCGGTACTCTGGTGGTGCGTGACTCGGTAGACATTTGACAACCTGCTTCTGATATAGGAGAATATCACAAAGCATTATCGTGATAAGGCCAAAAACACAGCCAATTGCAATCGACAGGAAGACCAGACCAGAGTGTTCTAGGGGAAAGTCATAGACTCTGTGAAATGTGTAGGGCACTCCAGCAAAGAAACTGAATAACGTTCCAAATTCTGCAGAAACATAGAGGCAGATGAACGCAACAATGGGTTCAGTAAAAAGCATTCGAACAGGTCTTCCAGCAGAAATTAGGACGAAACTTTTGAGACGTTGCTTCAATGGTGGCTTGGGAGGAAGGGCGATACCGCGCTTGGCGGCTAGGCGGCGCTGGATAACTGGGTTGAAGGTTTCTTGGCCGAAGGCTGTAAGAAATATGCTCAGGAGTGACAGGAAAATCAGCATCCACTGAGTCCAGCGCCAATCTTTCCTGTTGACAATAAAGGAGCCGATGACAGGGCTTTACGAGATCAGCATGTCTGTGGCGAGCCAATAAAACAGTTTACGAATGCTTACCCTAATGCAGGCCCGAGAAATGGCATCAAGACAAAGAATGCTGACACCGGCCCTCGTGTCTTGGGTCGGAACGTCTCAGCCAAGGTACCTGTTGCGACAGACAAGACGGGAGCCCAACAAAGTCCAGCCATAAATCTAAGAAAACAGAGGGCACCGAAGTTATGGGTAAATCCCACACCAACCGTGAAAAGGCTTCCGAGCGGCACGCTCATGATATATATCGGATAACGCCCTATGGTTTCAGAGAGCGGCCCACCGATGAGAGGACCGAAGCCAAGAGCAAAGACGTAGAGCGCAACGGGTATCAGAGCTTCGGTGCTGCTAACATTGAAGTCTTGCATAAGTTGAAGTCTTGCTGGACTGACGATAGAAGTTCCGATGGAGCTGGCTTGTTAACAACAATGGCTAAAATAGGGTGGCCCAATACTCACGCCAAGAAGCCAGATGATGAAATCATCGCTACCTGCAGGGCCTTCTTCCACACCGGCCAGTTCAATGGATTGTGTGGATCATCTTCCCATCGTGAAATCTGTGCGTTGTCAGAGGTTTCGCTCTCCTGAGTGGTTCCTTCGCCAGCGTCGATGGATTTGTCTTGCAGCTCAGGATCCTCCATTCCGCATCCACTTATCAATACTGTAGCATCTAGGACACTGGTTCCTGTTGAGTTCGCCATCTTTGTTAGCTATGAACCAAGAAGAAAAAATGAGTGGTGAGGAGATTGGCGTCTTGCTGGCCCCCTCCAGCCCAAGTCGTCGTTCGAGATATTACTCCTTTCGAGAGCCATTAATAATTACTGATCATGCCGAATATACGAGATTAGGCTCAAGGGATCATTTGTCATGTGGCTCTCTGGTGAGTGCGAGTGCCAAGTCAACCTCCGATATGCTTCCGCAAAACACGCCCTACGGGCCGCGCAACAGGGCGCACATTATTAATGATATTATATAAAAATCCCGAGCACTTGCCCCTGGTATTCTCTGTGCGCAGTATTCTTAAAGGTATTAGGGTCTAATGATTAATAATAATGCATCACGTCAGTGTCGGAATGGTGACAAGTTGTGGGAGACTGCCTACATCTCCGCTATCGCGTCATGTTGGTAATAGAGAATCAAGAGTGACGGCGGCACGGTGGGACCCTATCCTTTTTGTCCTAAGTACTTGATTGACAATGGAAAAGGACATATACATTCTAGTATTTAATCCGGTCTTGAGGACCAAGCTGAATGATTCGACAACATCACACGGTCTCTGACTAGCCAAACGCATCCTCAAACAGCATCATTTTATCCCTTCGACATGTCACTTCCAAAGACCTACCTGATCACTGGTGCCAACCGCGGCATTGGCAGGGCACTCGTATCTAAGCTTCTTCTTCGAACCGGCGTCACAGTCGTGGCCACTGCTAGAGACGTCTCAAAGGCATCCTCTCTCAACGACCTACCCAAAGGAGAGGGCAGCAGGCTGATCTTGGCCAAACTGGACTCCCAGGTGGATACGGATGCCGCAGATCTTGTCTCACAGCTTCGGGGCAAATATGGCGTCTTATATCTGGATGTAGTCATTGCCAATGCTGGTATCGCGCACTCCGGAAGCACGGTCTTCAATACTACCCCCGAAGCAATTCGAGACCATGTCAACACAAATACCATTGGCCCCGTCACTCTTTTCCAATCCACCTATCCTTTTCTCGAGGCCAGCAGCACTGGAAACCCCATTTTCCTTGGCATAACTACCGTCTTTGGGAGCATCGGCGGTCAAGACTATCTTACTAGTGTCCCACCGATCATGAGCCCTTATGGCGCGAGCAAGGCGGCTCTCAACTGGCTAATTCATCGCATCCATCGAGAAGAACCATGGCTTACCGCCTTTGTTGTACATCCTGGCCTGGTTTTGACCGACATGGGAAGCGGGCTACTTCCTCCAGGCGCGAACCCAGCCGCCTTTGGAGCTATCGACGTCGACACGAGCGTGGCTGGGCTGTTGAAGTTGGTCGAGTCTGCGAGCCGAAATGAGCATGGAGGGACCTTCCAGAATGGGATGGGACAGTGCTACCGTGGTGAGACTGACATGTTGTCCTTGTGGCGGTAAACCAGGATGTAAAGGGGAGGAATGATCAACTTGTAGTAGACGTAGCTATGATAGAAAGGAGAATGAACTAGGGATGGTTTTTCTTGGAATTACGACGTGTTTGTGTTGTAGGACGAGAGCTCTTGCAAGCACACAGTCTAAAAAATGTGACCCGGGGGGGCTCTGTAACCCGTAGCGAGGCAGATATCTCTAGAGGATTAAAGCGAGATACATGTTCCGTGTACATTACTATGCGAGTCATTCCCATGCCAGTAATTTTCTCAAGGCTCATTCTAGGGGCGGCCGAAACACGGTGAACTGAGGCAACGTCGCTCTATGCTTGACCATGACACTAAAATAACGTGTCCAGTTTTGCTTTCAGACATCTTAATTGCCTTAAAGTTGCCAAGTCTGATTTAAATCAGTCTCTAGCACCCAGCTCGCTTTCCTGTGGCGTAGACGTGGTGATTACTCAACACTTGTGAGATAACATGCGCCAAGCTTCCTAGGAAGTAATCTGATCAAGACAGTGGAGCACGTCATGCGGCTGTTTATGTTTCCGTAGCGTGACGAAAAACTTTCAGAACGGAAATGCCAGATACAGGCCGCGTGGCTGGGCCTGATGGGTCGGAGGGTGGCCAGGTTGGGGATGGATTTATAATTATAATTATAATTAGCCCGAGGCCAATTATCATGCCTTAATGACTCAGTTTACAGTAAGGCCCCTAGACACACGACTCGAACGAAGTTAGGCTTCTTACAAATGTGGTGTTTTTGTTGAACCTTGCCGGGACTGGGGTTGGAGTATCTAAATACCTGGCAGGGAAATTTTGGCTCTTAGAGTTTGCCAATTCGCAATCCATTAGGAGTCTCACCTCCCAAGGCCAACATGTCGCAGCACCGAGATGCTGTGAGAGACAGAGACGGGGAGAAAGCAACCCACGCCAATAAATGGCGCACCTCTCTGACTTCATTCTGTATCATTCTCTGCCAATTCGTGCAGGTAAGCCCTTACTATCCAATTTAACCGGAAGGCTAATCTAATGCCGTTAGATGATACCAATGGGAGCCGGAATCAATGGCAGCCTACATATCGCAAAAGGACTTGGAGCACCCCTGGAGCAAGCCCTCTGGATCGTGGCCTCGTATCCGTGAGTGGTTGAAGCATGAGAATTGATGGGTACAACTAACATAAATCAGCTTAACTCAAGGAACATTTGTCATCATTGGAGGACGTATTGGCGCGGTTTATGGGCACAAAATCACAGCCGTGGTAGCGGGTGCTGCTTGGGTCATATTCCACCTCATTACGGGCTTCATGCGCCATATCATATCTGTATGCATTATGCGCGCTCTCAGTGGCATCGGCGCAGCATTCGTCATGCCAAACGCGATTGCTCTTATTACGATCAACTTCCCACCCGGCAGGATGCGTAATCTGACGGTTGGCTTGTTTGGGGCAATGGCGCCTATTGGGGCGGCTGGGGGTAGTGTCTTCCCGGGGCTATTTGGTCAGTTGCTGCCTTGGTGGTGGCTGTTTTTCTTCCTGTGAGTGCTCGGTTGTCCACTGATAAGATGATATGCGTACTAAAAGAGCCTCTTTAAGGGCAATTCTAGGGGCGGTTGTATATGGCCTCTTCTTCCTTGTTGTCGAGGGTGAAGAGCAGTCCATGGATCGAAACGGGAAAATAGACTACGCTGGTGCTTACTTTGGTGTCGCGGGGTTATTCCTTTTCAACTTTTCCTGGACGTAAGTAGCGTGTTGAGCCCCTTTCACATCACTGATGACTGATTATAATGGTAGACAAGCAAGCTTAGTGGGTTGGGGCCACCCCTATGTCTATGCCATCTTGCTAGTCTCCCTGCTACACCTAGTTGCCTTTGCCTTCCTCGAGGTCAAAGTTGTTGATCAGCCTATCATGCCTATGGGTATATGGTCCTCCCCATCCTTTAGTATGATGATTGTATCGGCTTTTATCTCCTTTATGAGTTTCGGCATGTTGCTCTGGTACGTTACTGTCTGGAATCTGGAGGTCAGAGGTTACAGTGTGTTGCTCAATGCGGCGGCGTTTGTTCCCCTGACAATAGGCGGCGCTGGTGCAGCTATACTCAGCGCCCACATTGTGCGGTATGTTGCAGCACAGTATATCTTCGCCATCGGATCACTTGCGACTCTAGTGTCCTTGATACTCGTGGCTACGATGCCTGAACAGCAGTCATACTGGGCCCAAGTATTTCCGGCACTGTTGTTGGCATCTCTCGGGCCAGATTTTCTGTTCACGGCCTCCCAGCTCATTGCGAGCGGTACAGTGAAGCGGTCTCAACAGGGAGTCGCCGGGTCGCTCATTGGGACCGTCTTGGCTTATGGTTTAGCTACCGGTTTGGGTTTTGCGGGGACTGTGGAGTACTACACCAACAACCAGGGGAAGGATATGGTGAAAGGATATCGGAACGGCCTTTATCTGGGGATCGGAATGGCCGGGGCGGCCATCATACTGCCTTTGCTGTCCGTCAGGATACCAAAAGACACGAGGGAGGGGTGGGACGAAGAGACAGTTACCGGCTAGCTTGACAGAATAGACCAGCTCCGGCCCTGTGGAACTTTAAAATCAAGTTGATAACCACGATGAACGCTTGTGTAGAACGAGGCTTGATGGGGGTTTGATTGGTAGGGATACACATTATTTGTTTAATCGTAGAGGACGTGGCTGTGTGATGGGCTTGCAGTCGGCGAGAAATAGCACCCAATAGCAGAGAATTCGCCATTAGGGGTGTGGGAGGCGCCCTGTTGCCTGTTTAATAACGATATGTGGCCTCGAGTGAGTCTCAGGTGCATAAACTATGTTTTGCAAAGTGTTGTCTTACTGATGTATTGTGTTCTTCTGGGTCTCAGTTTGGGAAGAAAACAATTTAGACCTCAGGTGATGCAAGCATCTGGCTAGACTAGATCAACTTGCAGCCATCTTCTTTTCAGCCCTTTCATGATGCAAACAAAGAGCTAGCTCGATCAGGAGCACTCGGATCAGCGTTCAAGGAATTATTTTGCCTCCTAAGATAGAGCGACGCATGACCTGCTTGAGAAGGGCCTCGAACAGCAGCTGTTGGGGGCACGATTATAGGGAAGTGTTCCCAGCTTAGCAAAGCGGTGGTCAAGCCAAAATAAAATTTACAATGATATACAAGAAGGAGAGATTCTGGCTACCACGAAGCTGCCGACGCCTCAAGATTGCCAAATAACGTCTGCTTGAGCTCGTAGCTTCTAATAGGGAAACCTGACTAGGATGCAAGCCTCATTTCCTTTTAACGTCTAGAAGATGAGCGTAAAAGGTTCTTAGATTGCAGCCAGTCGCTGATGATCTTGGCCATTTCCTGAGGTTTCTCAAGAGGGATGAAATGCCCTGATTCAACTTCGGCAGTGGTCAAATCTTTGATAGCAGTCCTGGCCTCCTGTGTTTCATACAATACACCTGGTCCCAGCGCATCCTTTGAACCTGAAATGTGCAATAGAGGCTTGTCGACTCTATCTGCACTTTCCGGAAGATCCTTTTCGACTTCATAGTGTGTGCCGTTGACAAAGGCTTGATACCACTTCAGCGGCGAAATAAAGCCTGTGCCGCCAAACTGTCCCTCTACATCCTCTAAGAAGCCAGATTCGGCGGCAAATCCTTCAAGCTTCATTCTTTTGTCTGCCATCAACCAGTTGCGAAGGCCGTCTTTGTAACCAAAAGTCTTCTTCATTGTGTCGTTCTCGGTGCCGCCAGCCGAGAAGAAGCTCTGCAGGTTGCCTGACAAGAGAGACGCGGCTTCAGGGGTGGAAAAGAATTCGTAGTAGTATCCAAGAGGAAATCCTATCAGATTCTCCCGTTCCTCGACAATCTCGGTAATGTTGATGGGATTCCGGATCGGGGCCTGATAGTAGGAGCTTGATACAATGATGGCTTCTACTTGTTCTGGGTAGTAGAGGTAATAACGATGGGCAAGGAACGACCCCCAGTCATGCCCGATTGGGATGACGCTGGAAATATTTTCCGCAACTAGGATCTCGGCGATATCGCTTGCCATGGCATCCGAGGCGAAATAGGAAACGTCCCAGGGCTTGGATGTGCCACCGTATCCGAGGAGATCAGGCACCAAGACCCGAAGTCCGAGAGTCAACAACCAAGGAATGACGGATGCCCATAGCTGGGCAGTGTGGGGGAAGCCATGGAGCAGTAACAGGGCTGGGTCATCGGCAGAACCGGTTACATTGCTAGCCGGACCGGCGTAGTAGGTGTACTGAAGTGACCGAGAGTTGATAAGCTGTTTTTCGATAAAAAGATCCATGATGGAGAAAGAAAGAAAAGAGCTGATGGTAGAGAATAGCCGCCTCAGTAGTCGGCGAGCTGGATTACTAGGTGGCGTGACTCCTGTGTGTCTTAAAAAGATTCAGAAATATCATTGCACTTTAACGGTCGCTTCAACGGCTTCAGCGAATAATGATTGATAATTACAGTTCAATGTCCTGACTAATCTCGGAACCTTTCTCAAGGTGGAGAAAAGAGTAGTCTAAGCAATGGATTATATATGTTATTATAATAAGGCCGACTATTTGTCAGACTCTATAACCAAATTCTACCGACAATCATAATCCAGCTACTGATTATTCAGCCTCGGAAACAAAGAGACTACGGTGCGCTAAATAGATGACCGTAATTATACACAGCAATAGAGAAGATGACCAAGTTGAGGAACTTGGGGTGCTCTCTCAAGGCCCACGGCCGAGTATGAGTGGGACTGTTCTCGGATGCGGCTACGGAATTATCGTCACATAAAGCGTAAATCACTAATCGAACACGGTGACTGCTTCTCACATATTACTAATTGATACTCAAACGGCTCCTCGCAGTCACAGAGAGTATCTATTAAAACATTAAACTTCTGCTCCTTACCTTTCCAACACACCTACCTGAGACTCAAATTCGCACTCATATCAGTCCGCAATCATATTTTTAGACAGCAATCATGTCATCTCTCAAGAAGATCTTTATCGTGGGCGGCACTGGCGCCCAGGGCATTCCCGTGGTTCGCGACTTGGCCCCTGTTTTTGCCTTGCGAATTCTCACCCGAGACCCATCTTCGGCCCGCGCGCAACAGCTCCTCACCTATTCCCCAACTCCTGGACAGATAGAGTTGTTTCAAGGAACCTTTGAATCTATGTCAGATCTGCGCCAGGGCCTGGAGGGTTGCTGGGGAGCATTCATTAACCTGGATGGTTTCACTGTTGGTGAAAAGAGCGAGACATTCTGGACTATACGCTCATACGAATTGGCAATCGAGCTGGGTCTGAAATCATTTGTCTTTGGCAATTTGGATTATTACTACAAGAAGGCTGGATACAAGGACGAGTTTCGTGTTGGACATGCAGATGGAAAGGGAAGATTGGGAGAGTGGATGATCGACCAGCACCGGCGAAACCAGAAATCCCTTGCCGGCTACGACATGAAGGTATCCCTGTTCACGACAGGTGTGTATCTCGACATGGCGATTTCTTCTGCTGGGCCAGCCGTACCAAAAGTTGAAGTCGACGAAGTCACGGGTGAGGACATCCTTACCTGGCGGGTCCCCCTCACACGGGATGGAGCAGTCGTTCATGTCGCGCTGGACGATTGTGGCTACTACGTGCGATGGTTGTTTGAAAATCCCCAAGAGGCGGATGGCCGAGACTTGGAAGTGGCTATTGAACACGTGCACTACGACGATCTCGCCAAGGCATTCGAACGAGTCACTGGACGAAAGGCACGTTTTATCGATGTGGATTTCGAGACATACTGGAGGGAAGGATCCCTGGCCGCAACTGCGAGCGGACCGGTTGGCGTCGCGGCTGATGCAAATGACGTCGCCAATATGACCATTAAGCAGAACTTTACCGGATGGTGGAACATTTGGAGGGCGTCTGGTTACAACAAAGGCGTCATCCAGAGGGACTACGATCTACTGGATAGGATCTTTCCCGGGAGAGTTCGCACTGCCGAGCAGTTTTTGAGACGGATTGACCAAGAGGAGCGGAAGAAGGGAAGTACATTGTGGGACAAGATGGTCACTAACAAACCGGTTCTGAAGGTTCAAGAAGATGGATTCACCAGTGTGAGGGACGTGTAGTTTCTATGCCAAGAAGAACCTTCCTTTGTAGAAGTGTCTGTAGTATCAGTTGTTCAATCCTTTTAATACCTACTATCAACATCATCTGGCAAAAGGGCTATTATCCCTGTCGCGGCATGCTTTAGGAGAAAAGCAAAATTCGCGTGAGTTAAATGAGGATTGCGTGGATCCTAGGAGAACAAGTCACGGACGTAGGGTAGGTTGCTGTGTACACAAAGGTAACTCTCAAACAGCCGCCGCGTGCGTAGGCTTGACAATGTCGTATTATCTTTCACGAATCCTAGCTTAGCTTCCTTGTCTAACGTCCGTTCCAAACCAGCGACGGCAAATCTCCCCGTCGTTTAATTTAACATCTGGAAATTCTCTCCGAGATGAGGTCCGTGCTTCAGCGTTAGCTTAGTCGTGATGAGATTGATCCCTGTCTGCGGACAAACCCTCGGGCATGTATCCGATAGTTGTCCACGTCATTCATGACCTTGGAAACATCAAAAGAGCTCAAGAGTTTCTCCTCACAATTAGACTCCAGATAAAAATTCAGACTGCACACAAAAGTGTAACCACTAAGTGACTCCAGGCTCTCGGTGTTGGATCAACTGGAATGGCAGTTGTGGTAACGAGAGCTTTCGTCTGTTGGAGGGTATGCGCTCAACATCTCTACAAAATCCCCACTCCCGGTTTCGTTTTGAGAATGACGAATTCACCCCTTGTAGTTGCAGTTCGCTCCGGTGGAATGGTGCCGCTTGTTTGGTGATCTTTGATACTTAATCATTTGTTGGGACGTTCCAACGTCTGTCATGGCATGATTTCTACATCATCGAGGCTCTAGTTCTGCACGATGGGAACTGAAAGAAATTACGAAGCTTCGTGAGTAGCGCTTAATCCTTGCTTATCGATGATAGCTCGGGTTGTTGGTGCTTTTGATGTCTCCACCACGCGTAGTCTTTCTCCCTGCCACCACCAGTGGGCGGTCAACTCACCCATACGTCGACATAGATAACTCCTAGCAACAAGATGTATAAAATATTTGATGCTGACAAAGAGAAGGCTTGCATTTCCCGCCCTCTTAGCAATCTTGAGCCAAATCTTCCCATGCCTAGTCAAGGGGTGGGGGATTACAGAAGATCAACTCTGCAAACAGGCATTGGATTTCCAGGATTTCAATGCCGTAAACTCTCCTTTTCTCATTATAGTACAATCAATAGTGAAAGTGCGCAATGGCGGTAGTGTACAACACTACAAGGCGCAGACGCTGAGCCTCCTCGTCTTCACTGACCTTGATACCGTACCTCACTGGCCACCACGGAGCATCAAAAGATCGGCGTCAATGTGGGTCTTGACGGAGCTGTCATCTGTCACTCAGACGCGGCTGGGTCGGCATTCTAGGAGCCTGGAATCTTTGATCACATCACTTTAGCTTTTTACCCTCGCATGTTTGATCGCTAGCTTTGTCGCAGGTTGTATTACAGGGTTAACAAGGGGTATATGCCAGGGGCCCCCCACACTGGTCGCAGATCGATGGACCACGGCGGCTAGGCGGCTCGGTCCAGGCTTTAAAGGGACGTGAAGGCCTGACGATTCTGCTACTGTTGTTTCTTTGGACAATTCGCCAGTCATTCTTTTATCCGACCTCTGAAGCCAAGTCTTCTAGCACTCATTTGAATATTATCTTTCATCATGGCGAACGCCTATGCTTTTTTGTTTCTTTGTTTCTTTTCTCTGACTTTTGCCTTTACTCACCCTGGTCTGCTCGTAACCAAATCTGACATTGACCGCGTCAAAACCAAGCTTGCTGCCAAGAAAGAGCCCTGGGCCAGCTCTTGGGACAAGTTGACCAGCATTCCTTTCTCCGCCGCTGACTACAAAGACCACGCAACTGCTGAAATCTATCGTAGCGAGAATGGTGAAGCCTTGTGGCACGATGCCGCAGCTGCTTTCAATCTCGGCTTACGCTGGAAGATCACCGGAGATGAGCAATTTGCCAAGACCGGAGCGGATGTTCTTGTTGCATGGGCAGACAAACTACGGACTTTGAAAGGCGGTGGAGATGATGCGTATCTCACTGCTGGACTGCAAGGCTACGAGCTGGCCAACGCCGCTGAGCTGCTGCGAGATTACAAACCATTCGCTGACAATGGACTCGACCGTGTCATCTCGATGATGAACGATATTTTCCTGCCAATGAACATCGACTTCTTGAACCATGTCCTGGGATCTCAACACAATGTCAAGCACTTTTTTGCCAACTGGGAGCTCTGCAACATTGCCTCTACGCTCGCCATTGGCGTTCTTACGGACAACCAGACTGCATGGGACTTTGCCATCAACTACTTCAAGCATGGCGAGGGCAACGGGGCTATCAACAATGCCATCACCAACCTGGTTAGTGAGCCGGGCACCGGCACGGTTTTGGGCCAGGGACAAGAGGCTGGTCGTGATCAAGGCCATTCAGCCATGGTCTTTCAACTTCTAGGAGCCATTTGTCAGCAGGCTTGGAACCAGGGCGAGGACCTCTTTGCCTACAACAACAGTCGAATCCTCCTTGGGTACGTATAATCTTTGTCCTTGTTTGCCTTGAATCTTGTTGGACCCAAAAGCTAACTGAATCAAAAGCGCCGAGTACTTTGCCAGGTACAACCTTGGAAACGATGTCCCCTTCGAGCCTTATACAAATGGTATTGTCTCATTCACGGAGATCAGCGAGAAGTCTCGTGGCGCTGTACGACCTACGTGGGAGTTGCTACACACCCATTACGTCCAGATCAAAGGTCTTGAGGCGCCCTGGACGACTGCCTATCTCAACAAGTCCTTGGAGTTCTTTGGCGGATACGAAGGAGGAGCTGGATCGTGGGGTGAAGGTTCGGGACATTACGATGGACTGGGATGGGGATCACTGCTTCATCACCTTGACGAGGCCGATGTCGACCCTCCAAAGTCCTCAACTGAGACTTCGATCCCCACAGCTACCGCTTCAGTGTCGACTCTTGAAAGTTCTCAGCCATTGTCCACCACCTTTTCTACCGTCAGCACTTTGCCAAGTTCTACCTTCCAGGCGACGGCTACCAAGGATACAACTACGTCTTCGCCATACGTGGTCAAGTCGACAGTCACGGCTAGTCCCCTACTGTCGACCACCACAAGCATTCCCGCCATTACCAGCCGGCCCACAAGCGGCCCTAAGAAGGGATGCATTGCGAAGAGGTACCATGTTTAAGCTGTTGAGTCTGTGACGGTAGGGGTCCACCGGCGATACATTTGTACTGGAGGGTAACCTTCTTGAGCAATCATTTTAGATGTTCTAAGCGAAGGTGTGTGTCTCGCAGCTGGCCTGGGAGAAGGATAGGAAACACCATGGATTTAGCTATGCCTTTATCTACTATAGCAATTGCAATGTCAAGCGCAGCACTTACATGCACCCAGAGGGAGCACACTGGTATTAACGAACATCTCTCGCTTCAATACACGACAAAGTGAAAAAAAGAGGGACAACGATTGCCGATCTCCCAGCACCGTCCATGCTGCCAAAAACTTCAGGTCTCGGCTGCATTAGCTTTATGTGTTGGTCTTCGGAGCGGATGACCCATAGGCGGTTAATGAATACGATATATGAAAGCATTTTCAGTGTAACCCCCGCATGAGAAGATATTTATACCAGCGAGATTCGTACTTGGGAGGCCCCGTGAGGCTGTCCCGGACTTTATACTCCGAATCCTGGTCTTTCCAAGGCATAATCAGGCTCCGAGAGGCCTTGGAGTGGGTATTTCAGAGCAACCCAATGGGGATCACACAGATGTAACCCAAGGTGATCCTTCTCATGCACGGTCGACGCCACGATTGCGGCTGAAAGTGAGGGGAAATCACGCAAAAGTTATGCCACAAAAACCGTTCCCCGTCTGCCAATTTAAGTTTATCTCGACTACCTAGTCTCAAGAGGGTTCAACCTTATTCAGACGCGGTTGCTGTGGATGCAGAATCCACCAGCCTCTTGCCATCATGCCGACCAAAACCCCCGAAGCCACATCTTTAATGGTGCAGATTGAAGCAGCAGGAGAGAGCCATTTTCAATGCGTTCCTGCAACTAGGGCATTTCGACAGTCATTCTGGCTGTCCAAAGTTGCCCTCTTCCTCTTCTTCCTCACATTCATCGGCTGCATCATTGCTCTCATCATTCTGGATCGCGTCGTCTCTTCTCGAAATGGCCTACCACTCACCATCTCTACCAGTTCATACTCGTGGACCTACGGCCCAACTGCAATCCTCATCGTTATTCTCAGTCTCTGGAGGCGTGTCGATTACCACTTCAAAGCGATCCAGCCATGGTGTGAGCTGTTTGCTAGACCCTCTCCATCCTCCAAGTCAATTCTTCTCAACTACATTACCCCATTTCAGGCCGTAAGCATCACGAAAGCTCTGAGGCACCGCCATTACTCCGTTGCCTCGACGATTGCCGTGTTTTTTCTACTCAAATTGGTTATTCTTATCTCAACCACGCTCTTTGTCATGAGGGAAACAAGTCTCCGTGCGACATTCCCTGTCACGTACCAAGACACCTTCAATACGACTGACTTATGGGATCTGTATTCCCCATCCAACAAGTCTTATCCGTACCCAGACTTCGACCCCGTGTTCTCTGGAGGGTCAGCCGCCCCCATCTGGACATACCTTGGTAGTTTGAACAACGTCACCAGCAGCCAGACTCAATGGCGACCGCCGGATGATCAAGTCACGCAAAGATTTTCTCTTCTCTCTCCCGGGGCCAATGTTATCAAGTTACATGCCCCTGTAGACGTGTTTATTCCCAACATTACTTGCGAAGACGCCGTTGTTTCGGCGCCCAAATCAACATACCGTGACGATTGGCCAGCATACCGAGAGTACAAGTTCGTTTCGGAATCATGCAACAACAGTGGAGTGGTCCTCAATGCATGCGAGGAGTCAAAGTACGGCAACTTGCCACTGCCTCCTGGCAAGGACCCTGAGCCGTGCCAGCCTGAATCTCGCGCCTTCACAGTCCATCGCGTCAACTGCTCTGGCATAAATGACACACTCAATGCCATGAATTACAATGACATCGCCCCAGAGAATTGGGCCACATACATCGAGGGGTATGACATCCGTTATGCCATCACAGCCGCCCAATTCAAGCCGACCTGGGACGACCCCTACCTCACTGCCCTTGACTTGTTAGAGTACGGATGCATCATATGCAAGATTGGGTATGGAATCGAGACCTTCCAGGCAACTCTTGACGTAACGACGGGCTCAGTCAGTCTTACTCCAATGGGAAGAAATGACGACACTTCGGAATCTTTCCAGCAATGCATTTGCCGAGGTCCTATGGAACACTCTAGAGCTACCCGCCGATTCTCTCGTGGTTGGGGATAAAGTTCCTACTCTCAAAGCAGCAGCCGACCCTGCAAGGGGCCCCGTACCTGGGGCTGAGGCTGTGCTTTTTCAGCTCATGTATACACAGCTGGGGCAACCAACCGATCTAGAGATACTTTACGAAAGATCAACTCTTAAGAATGCCAGCATCTCAGTCTTGGAGGGCGTCGCTAGAGAGTTTGCCCGGCAATCACTCCTTATCCCGAAAGCGCGAGGGGCCGACGTTGGGGGTATGAAGACTGAGAATCGCCTGCATATGAGGCGCCTGGCAGTCTGGATCATGGCAGGTTGTTTTTGTCTGCTGGCCATAATCTGCCTGCTATTGTTATGGTTGGCTCGCCCTATTGCCCGGATCCCTGTCATTACGGTCTCTATCGCTGGTCACGCAGCTATACTCGCCAACAGTCCAGACACACAAGCTGCCATGACGGGTACCGGCCATCTGTCTGAGTCCGAGTTGAAGAAAAAGCTCACAGGACTTCAGTTCTCTGCAGTCACGGATCAATCTGGACACTTGAAGCTGCACGCTGAGACGCCCTCTGCGTCTTTGAATCCTCCATCTTGCCCGCAGCAAAAGACCAAGTCGAAGAAGCATCGCTGGCTTCCCCTCGCCGTTCGTCTACCAGTCATCGGGATTACTTTTACTGTACCGTTTGTTCTGATTGGAATTATTGAGTTTCTACACCGATTCCTGAGAGACAAGGATCATCTCTTGGTAGTCGGTGCCAAGGACTCCGTCGCGTCATCGTACATCATCCGGCTCGTATCTACCTTGGTCGTCTTTGGTCTGGCCACGATGATCAATAATCTTGACTTTACTATTGTTACCTTTGCCCCCTACTCGAGTCTCCGATCGGGAAGCGTCTCAGCAGAACGAAGTATTCTATTTCATCTGCTCTCGGTCAATCCCTTCCTGGTTCTGTTCAAAGCACTTCATCGTGGCGAATTTGGAGCGGCGGCATCTAATGCTGCAACTCTCGTCGCTGGGTTTTTGACAATCATCGTGTCTGGCCTTTGGGTGCCTATGGACTCTCGTGTTGTCGATCAACCCACAACAGCCTCTGTTGGCAATTGGGATATGGCTTGGTTGGCCGCTCCAGCTGACGATGGCGGTGCAGGAATTGGGCTGAACTTGATTCGGAACGGCGGTGCTGTCACACCTGTTACGATCTGGGAAGATCTTGTAGTGCCTCGGGTCTCCCTCGCACCTAGTGGTACATACGAGGCTTATCGTGAAGTCAGTAGTACCTTTGATGTGCTCGCTCTTCAGCCGGTCCTCAACTGTACCGTGCTGCCGCAAAGAGCCATTTCTGCGCCTTCTTGGACCCATCCGGAAGAGCGCGGGAAAATGGGCCAGATGGCTCCGATTCCAGGGACAATGGTTATGGTAAATCCTCCGGGGATCGAGCCAGAATGCTCTTTCACGCCACCAAACAACAGCTTCGCAGACTTCAGGTTCAGCAACACGTATGAAACCCAAAACAGGATATGGGTCGGACAGTACATCGACCTTACCAATACGACCGCCGGTCAAGTCAGCAATGAGTGTCCGTCGATCGGCATGTTCTTCGGCCTCGTCAACAACACCCAGACTGATGGGAGGAATCTGACAGGCCTATTATGTAGCCAGGGGATCAACCAAGTTCCGGTGACGATCAGCTATCAAGGCGATCCGGCCCTCGGAAAAATCAGTAGCCTTCAGTTGCGAGGCCAGGCACAAGCTTTCAAGAACGAGACCAGCGGCTCTCATACTCTGGGCTATAAACTCCAAGAATTCATAGGATCAACGTTCCTCAAGTTCGCCAGAAATGACCTAGAGTACCAATACGACAACTTTTTCAACCAACTAGTCATGCGCCCTGATGGATACTCGCGAGAAGACCTCCTCGGGCCTAGTAATGCTAAAATGTTGATTAGAGCCGTTACGCATGACTACTGCGAGTACATGAGGCACATCATCGACCGCAATCTACGAGCAAGCAACACAACCTCTCGAAGCAACTTTTTGAGTGCTACAGATGGGGGTTCGACAACATCATCGAACACAATGACGACTGGCTCGTACTCTGCGGAGGTGACGCACCTTGTCATCGACGGTACCTCGAAACTTATCCTTCAGGTTCTCTTTGCCGCCATGACCGGGCTTAGTCTCCTAGGCTTTCTCTTAGTCAAGATACGTGGAACTCTCCCAAGAGATCCATGTAGTATTGGAAGCACAATGGCTTTACTGGCCGATTCGCAATTATGTGACAGGGAACTCGGGGTCATCCCTCAGAATGCAGAGCATATGAGTGAAGGTCAGCTGAAGCAAGCATTTGATGGATGGGTGTTTAGCCTGGGATGGTGGCATCGCGATACACAAGGTGGAAATGCAGCCTCGGCGGAGGTATATGACTCAAGTTCCTCGGGGAATGCTTTGAGCAGCGCGAGTTTGAAAACAGGTCAAAGCGAGAAGCGATTTGGTATTGACATTGGGAGAGCGAGCTCTTGAAGCTTGGGACGTATTGGTCTTGAGCGCCCTGCAGTTGAAAGTTAGGTTGGTATGTAACTGGCCGAAAAGATTCGATCCTCTGGCTCAGTTCCCATCAAGGTCCGGGCTGCAACTATAATAAAGAACAGATTATCCGAAAATATTCAATAGCTAGTATTGGTAGCAAGCCCAGTTCATAAGAGATCTGTCGTTGGTTGGAATCACGAAGCCTGGCCTTGGGATCAGGGTGTGGTTTAGATTAACGAATGCGAAAGATCTTGCCCTCAACGCCTGACTCCATCTACAAGGCGGTCATTATTTCCCCGTACAAATTCCTTCGATATAGCACTCCCCTATTAACTTATATTGATCCCCACACTCGCAGAGTCGAAGCACATGCGGAACACCCCCCCCCAGACAGCAACACAATTATATCACCTGCCTTCAAATCATCAGGTCCAATTCCGATCCATCCATCCCAGGTCGAGAACGCGGAGCGTCGATACAGAACCGTGTCCATCCGTCCATTGAATTTCGAAAACAGAGCCATCTCCTTGTCAACTGTAGTATCGGTACCTTGTGGAATCTTGTAGCGCCCGGTTTCTCCCAGAACTGCGTCTATGCATCCGTCTAAGAGTCCAGAACAGTAGTTCGGGGCTCATTGAGCGATCTGGAACATCTCATTTCCGATGACTGTTCTCCAAATTGCTTCTTTCATCGTCTTGGAAGCGCCGTATTTTGGACTGTAAGGGAGATCCCACTCTGAGTCGCTGCTCGTCCAAACATCTTTGTCGAATTGCAGCTTGGCCTTACCCTTCGAGATGGGACCTGCAGAGGGTGAAGCCCTAAAGAAGACAGGGAGGATTGCCTTCCAGTTCTTCAAAAATTCCACGCTCCCAGGCTGCATATACCAAGCCCTTTGACACTCCTTTACGACATCCACTTCCGTCCCATAGATTCCCAACTCTCCGTACTGTCGATTGGAAGTCTGAACAGGACCTGGCCCCAGCGAGGCGTCATAACCTACAGCACGAGGCAGCCAGTCTGGAAGAAACGGTGTCGCTCGGGACAAAGGCCGAACGTGACTAAAGTCCCGGATCCAGCTTGAAACCACGTTCTTCGTGTGTCGTTGCAACTTGAAGACTGGGAGTTCCGGGGGAGCAGAATTTCCGCTGCTTTGGTCCCACTGCGGTATCATATCTAGCCCCTGCCCGGATGGGATGTTGAGTTTTCCCTCTAAGATGAGATAGCGGGTAGCTTCTTCGTAAATATCCTGGACTGGCTTGTTGTAGTCTATTGTGAGACTCGATTTGCCGTCGTCGTTGGCGAGCCCTAGGAGACCGTAGACCTTGTCTCTGGGGTTCGTGGCGAGGGACTTCTGACTTGACTGAATTAGGACAGAGAGTGGTAGTCCGTTCGTCAGGACATCTTCGTCGGAGAAGATACCTCTTAATGTGCCAAGAGCTTTTAGTGAATGAAGAGGGATAACTTCGTGAAGCTGCTGCAAATCAGGGCTTCCTCGGTTTAATTCGGCATGGTTTTTTACTTTGGCATTGCATTCCTTTAGCTCATGCCACCATCGCTGGAGATGTGGCGATGGGATACGATGTTCACCACACAAGAAGATCGGGTCTTAACAAGGTAAAGCAAATTCTTGGATGACCCAGGTTCGATAGAACCACGCAAGCTCGGAAAACTCGGCCAATGCTGCAAGGGCTGGTTAGAATTCCAAGGTGGATGTGGTGGATAACTGGTCTTTACCTAAAGCAACTTCTTCTGGAGAGACCTTCAATTCATCTCCGATGTGGCTCAGGTTGTCTAGGTGGAATTCTTGGTCTTGGGATGCAATAAGCCGAACGGATGAGACGATTAAGTCTAGGCCAGTCGTTGTTTCGCCCAGCCATACAAACTCTTCCCTTGCCTCCCTGTATATATCTCGCATAAGAGATACCTGCGTATTCTTCTCCTGGTTGGAAGACTGGTTGATACAGATGGCGTCAATCCAAATTACAAGCGGGGTTATGTCAGATCTCAGGTTCAGGAGGCACTCGTGGAGGTTCTGAGGGATCATCACGGTCATGCCCTGGACGGTGATAGGAATCTGATCGCTTTCTGGTCCCCGAGAGTATGAAAGAACGCTGAAATATAGGCTATTGTCGAGGGATTCTCGAAAGAGGTCGGCCTTAACCGGGGCATCACTGTTACCTAGCAGGAGTCGTAAGAGACGAATCTCTCTCTTTTTGGGATCAAGGGCAATCAAGCTGTACAAGCTTGCGTGAGATTGATCGGTATTCATTGTTTTTTTAAACCATGCATGGGTAAGAGAGATAGTTAGAGTTTAGGAGGGATCTGGAAGACCGTGAAGAGATGGCGTTGATGAGGCTGGGCTGAATGAAACGGTAGTATTGCTACCCCTGTATCCATACAGGCACCGGCTGATTCCGTAACCACCTAGGCATCCAGTTTACCCGGCAACTAGCCAAAAGCTGAGCCGTATATGCCGCCATAATGAAAACCGACAGTCTCTAGGACCTCTCACCTTAAGTCAAGTTGAAAGGCATAGTTCAACCCTAGGGCATCAAAATCTCAATTTACGACTCGCTCGTTGATAATTCGTGGTTCATGTAGTAGCAACTAACGCCAATACATGTCTTGTCCATTCCACCAGACAGCCCTCATGAGTTGGAAGAGTGCTCGTTGTCGACTGTCATATAGAGGCGAGATCAAAGAACTCACTGACTACTCTGGTCTGCATATCCGAGCAGTGCTTCCACTCATGTTCTATCAGGGCAACTGTAGCATAGTAGAGCCCAACAATCCCAGTGGGAAGACCTGCATCAGACCCTGATGTAACCGTATTCGCCAAAGTACAGCTCATCCCTTCCATTGCCCCCAATTATGGCAAGGCATTATTCATTCAATCCTCCTGGCTCAAGCCCTCATATTGTTTCGGTCCCAGAGAATGCGTCTCATGTACCACTTTGTCTGAACCTAGACCATGCGCCGGCTCGATTTCCGTCCTCTTCGCCAGACAACTCATTTCGTAGCTCAACACAGCTCGAGTAAGTATAGCCGCGAATACAAAACTGTAGATCACTGGAAGAGAGTCGCCCAAGGGTATGAGAACGATACTGCCAATAAGAACAGTGCCGAGGATGATGTGAAGGCCGGCAATGAGTCGAGTGAGAGCTCCAAGAAGGCGCCGCAGAGTTTCTCGGGTCCCTCTTTGTTGGAGCCTGAGGTTCGGGCCTTGGCCGCATGGAGTCAGTTCAGCAATGATAAACTCAACCAAGAGGTTCCTCCTTTTATGTCCCGATTGAGGTGTAGCTCGGTGGAAGGCTAGGGCGAAGACGCCAAAACTGAGTAGGTAGAGCGGCAGGTTCAGGACGGCCCATCCAAATAGTGTAGCTGCTTCCGGAATGCCATGGACATAGACGACCAACGGGGCCAAAGATATGGAGTGGTATGTGAACCGGTAGACTTGGTAGAAGAAGTTCCCCGTTGACCCCATGGCGATGACATACTCGACAAGAGAGACGAGAACTTTGGCAATGAAATATCTCCCGTCCAGAGCCCTTATCGGCGCCAGTGGCGCAGAACCGCTGCCTGCTTTCTGCAGAATGCCTTCGAAATCGAAATCGGCTGGATTCGGTGACATCAGTCCAAAGCCCAGAAATGTCGCGAGGATTGGTCTTCGGGTGCTCAGGATGCTGATCTCGGCCATGCTGGGTCCGAACTGAACAAGTCCTGCCGGGAGAAGTGCCAGCAGGATTGCTGTCACTGCCATGTTTGCCTTGTTGAGCTCTCCCCATTCCTCCAGGATACATTCCATCAACTCGCCCGAGTACTTGTGCCCATAACCTGGGTCAGGGAGGCTCTCATTGAAGTAGTTTGCAAACTGCTCGGGACACGCCTTGTGGAAGCGCGGCTTGGCGTATTGCTCCACAGTCGGAAAGAAGTGTTTGAACTGGGAACGAGTGCGGTCGAGAGCTGCAATCGCCGGAGATATGTATAGACAGTGTGCTACCCAAAGGTAGAGTGCGTTTGAGGGACGCATTTTGGCGATGGTGATCCGATACTTGCAAAGTGTTGAGGTATCAGCCCAAGAAAATGAGAGAAAGAATGGACATCTGGAAACAGAGGAGGCTGGGGTAGAAAAGAAGAAATATATCGGAGAACTAGCCCCATGCACAATCCTGGTATGACAAAGCCACCATAACGCAGCCCAAAGTCCATTCTTAAACGTTCGCTGGAGAAAGTACGAAATGGTGGGCTGAAAACCAGCCCTGGCTATCCGGATCCAATGAGGGCTTTGGCGCCCATCCTTCACTTGTGGAGAATGCATCTCGGCGGCACGCAGGGTGGAGAAGAGTAAGCAAAGTTGCTGCTTATGGACAGCTGACGCGGACTTGTTACTCTTTTTGACGCAGCCTTGTGAGGGGATTAGACTCGTCGTTTAAAAATTCGCGCGTGCCTTGTTTTATGATGTCCAGCCACGATTGCAAGGGCCTACCGCCTGCAAGCATTACCGTTAGGCGGCCCCCAACGGTTCAGGGCTAGTTTCGTCTGTGTCACGTTGTCTGTGGTAAAACGTGCAAGGGTATGGCTTTGTGTTTGCGTCAGGCTCGCTTACAACCTCTTCGATCGAGTTAATTGCCTCGAGTGACGCCCAGCAATGAGTGACTCTATCAACGTTGCTCTCGCCCGATATGATAGCTGAGAGTGGCCATTCCATGTATGCCATGTCATTTTTAGATATTCCTGAACGCTCTAGAGGTGTCTTTCAGGTCGATGGATTCTCTAGCTCGAACTCGAGGGTAACTAGGCGACTGGGCGAAGAGGGCTTCATCCGACAGAGTTAACATCTTGACAAGGCGCGCATCTTTCCAAGTTTTCTCGGGTCACGGTCTTTTTATAGCTCTATAGAGTCTATATAGACCCTATTCTCCTATGGGCACTGGCTTCATAGAGGGACAAGTAAGCCCCTTAACTAGCGTCGGAGAGCTCTTATGAAAACGCCGGTAACTTCACTAGTAGATTACGCTTAGTTGAATGGGTTGGCTCCCTGACTCTTTGCCCTCTGAGTTGTTCAAGCCTGTTCTTGACTACCTTGACGTTTTTGATCAAGTCTTCGCACGGCAATCCCACACCCAAGATGAACCCTTACAGTGCCGCTACCTCTCCGTCAAGTACGGTTGTCTTGTAGCGACACCAAAACAGATGGCCTCAATTTCCATATCATCATGCAGGGCCAAAGTTCCGGACAACTCCAGCCATTGAGCTCGTGTCCTACCAGAAGGTGTAGGTCAACGGCACCAAGCTACTGACGCTCTCAAAGACATAACCTACTCCATGCATGTCATCAACGTCTTCATGTTCATTCTAGGATATCAATGAAGTTGGTCATGGGATTGTGATGGTCATGGGCAACCATTCCTGGTAAGAATGGCAAGAACAACGGCTTCATCTGGACCCGGAAGGTGAGTTCGCAATGTGCACATCGAGAGAGCCAAGACATCAACATGGTACAGTGAGCCGCATAAGCACACGAGACCCCACCCCATGCTGTGTGGCCTCGTTACCTCGTACCGCAGACCACCAGTAGTCGATCAACACTTGGACAGTATCATAAGTCATGAGGAGGCTCATCTTGGAAAGTATGCGGAGTAGACAAGCGTTAGAGGCTTATCTCGCCGGGTACTCTACCCGGCCGAGCCCCGCCTGAACCTCGCTTAAGGGACATGACACAACAAACCTGGTCCACCCCTGGCTCCTAGAGGGGCAGTGCAAACAACGACAAGACATCCAATGTTGGGGGCCAAGAATGCTCCCAATGGCTTGCACCTTGTCGTGTCGCATCACAAGCCACTGCCGTGGAATGAACCTCCGAGGGTCGGTTGAACTCTAAGCAGTAGCCTATTCGATCATCGCTACTATTGAGGTCCAGCAAGCAGACCGAGAGTGCAGGGTGAGCCGGTTTGAAGAACAGTCATAAAGAGCTATGATTGAGGATGACTCTAATGGAGTTGGCTCATCGAGATGGTGCACGATCTTGCCGCCCCCTGCTTCGGTTTGCAACCGTAGCTCCTTCCGACAGATCAATGCCGCATTGGCTAAGGTTCTTTTGTTGGACTGGCTGGTCGATTAATTGAATCAGGGTAGCATCAGGCTGCGGTCAGCATGGAGCATCACAGTCTCGCAAGCGTGTATACGGCCCTGCTGGTTGGACGAAAATAGCGAATGCGTCAGCTGGAAAGGCCCCTGTCATATTGTTTCAGAGGCCAGCAGAGGAGAAGGCCGTCGAACACTTTTGGCCATGGATCACGGATACCTAAATGGTTGAAGCATGGAGCCTCGTTTCCGGGCTTAAAAATACTCAAATTCTACTTAACATTAGATCTAAATGTATACATGAAGCTGGCAATGCAGCCCAATGCGTAAATGCATCAGTCTGTCCATCGCTGAACCAAGAAGCTCAACAGGCTGCATCGATAGGCGCCAGTGAGGTTTTCATAGCTTCCATCGCAAAAGGGTAAAGCTCAAACGCTCAAACTGAAATGATTCTCCCGCAGTCCACGTTGTCTCACGGATACCTATCTTCTCGTTGTCTGCAGAATTTGCATCAGAAGCCTGGCAACTCTCCCCGCCAACGGTGAAGACTTGGACCTCTGTGCCAACCTTGATGCCATCGAGCTTTGTTGATAGGGTCTTCTCCTCATCGGAGTTGACAACAGCAACATTCATCCACCCGTCCTCATCGACAGCCGCGCTTGCATCAAGCTTGGGCACTACGCAAGTGCTCTGAATCCACTCAGGCCATGTTGGCCCCTGATAGGTTCCTGACCGAACATGAACCGCAACAGACTTGCCACGCATGTATTTAGAGAACAGCAGGAGAAGGAAGTATGTTGTCTGCCTCCACACTCCCTGGGGGGTTGTCATGAGTGGCGCAATGACGTTGACACTCTGGGCAATGGTGGCCATACCAAGCTCTTTACAGTTGCGAATAAAGACATTAAGCCAGATTGCCACTGCTAAGCCATCGCTCAAATTGTACTGCTCCTCGGCTCCCTTGTTTCCAGGTGCTCGCTCAGGATCCCAAACATTCCACTCGTCGAAGCAGATAGTGGGCCTCTTCTTCCCCAGGGGCTTGCTGTTAATGCGCTCGACTTCTGGGTATGGAGACATGTCAAACTCGCATCTGGCGAGGTCGATGAGTGAGGAGCAGACTTGGATGGCTCGCTCGGCGCCGTATACCGACGAAATGTTGGTGTAGTGACCCTTGCCCATGGAATAGTAATGGATAGAGTGCATGTCTACCCACCGGACGCATTGCTGGAGGGTATATCGATCCCAGTCAGAGTATCCGTCTTTTCCACAAAGAATCAGTTGAATAGAGGGGTCGAGTAGTTTAAGAGCTAGTTGTCGTTAGTAGATAGACTCAGATAGGAACTGTGCTCATACCTCGCGCCCATTGGACAGCTTTCTTGGCATAGTCCTCCTTTGTGTGTTGCTCAACTTGCCTGCGTCATGTGAGTAAGTACTTCAAATTGCCACCTTCACATTGAAACTCACCATGGACCCCACATCTCATTACCAAGTGCCCAGTACTTGACACGGTAGGGCTCATCATGGCCGTTTTGGCGTCTCAGATTGGCGTAGTAGGTGTCCTTGTTGCTGTTGCAGTACTCAACCCACGCAAGAGCATCTTCAAGAGTCCCTGTCCCCATGTTCAAACACAGATAGGGCTCCGCTCCGACTTCCTTGCACCAAGCCATGAATTCGTCGGTGCCGAATGTGTTAGGCTCTGTTCCCTCCCAGGCAAGCTCTGGCCTCTTGGGACGCTTGTCCTTGGGACCAATGCCATCTTGCCAGCGGTAGGTGGCGCAGAAGTTGCCGCCAGGGTAGCGCACAACAGGAACTTGTAGTTCCTTGATGCAATCAATGACATCAGTCCGTAGTCCATTCGTGTCTGAAAGGCCATGATTGTTATCTGGCTCATAGATTCCACCGTAAATGCAACGGCCCATATGTCTAATGAGTCAGCTTGGAACCTCCTAGTAGTGCAAGATGCTCACTCAGTGAATCCGCCATAAATGAGGGGATTGATATCTGCTATTGTGTGTTCAGGATTGAATGAAATTGATGGCGAGGACTCATGGTCCTTAGAGAGTGATGTAAAGGTCGTCATGGTACTAGTGCTTTGGTCTGGATTGACAGGTCTCAGAATAGTTGGCTGATGATGGAAGCGAGAGAGAAGATGGAAGAGTTCATATATCCCTTTTGGATAAGCCCCAGGGATTCACAAAATGGGAATTAATGATTAATCTTGGAGGAATTCTGAGGCTCTGGCCTGATCAATTTCCTTGCCGCCAAGATCACCATTTCGTAGTGCTCGTGACCTTGGAAAATCGTCTCATCGGGGAATATCGCTGTCGGGGAGTATCGCGGCCCCCCTGTTCCCCACTACACTATCCCCTGTTCCCGATCCATCAACATTCCCGAAATGACTCAAGGTGACGAGTAGTTCGCGCGTCACGAGTCATTCAACCGATGGGTCTATACGTTAAACCAGTAAAAAAATCAGGTGCGTAATTGTAGTTCAATCCCAGCCCTGACGGCTAGTTCTCTGAAGCGCTCCAGTAAGATGCCCAAGTCTGGACTCTCGTCCTGCCAATACTCAATAAGTGTAATGACCCTCCCCACTGATGCCCTCCATCCGCTCGGGAGAAGATCTTCCAAACCACTCATCTGCTGGGCTCGAAGTGCCGTAGCAAGCAGCAGCAACGTGCTACGAGAGCATGTCCTAATCATCAGCCATGTCCCCTGATGGCGGTGCCAGAAGCCCTCCTCACAGATGGCGATACGATACGTAGCAGTCTGTAGAGCTGCCTGTGCCGTGGCCAAAACATAGGGTTCGAGCTCATTGATGTCCTTACAAACAACTGCCTGGACAGCCGGGAAGTATAGAACGTCAAGGATGTCAATGAAGTGACCTCTGAGGATCCCACGCAGCGCATCCCCGGTATTCTCCAGTGGGTCATGGGGGAAACGCATCACTGGGGGCAACATTTCTTGCCATGTATTCAGCTTGGCCCTGAACTCATCCACGTGGCCCCTGAACCCATCCACCCCGGAGGTGGCCCACCAGCTAGTGGTGTAGTACCAAGAACCGACCCTGTAGCGAGCCGACATGGCTTCGTTCATGATGCGACGCAAGGCGATCTCGGCCAGGTAGAAAAACCAGCCTTTCTCCAGATGTGCGGATTCGGGACCCATTCTGTCAGCTGGTAGCTGACTGGGGCCCGGAGGAGATGGGTAGAGGTGTGAGTATTGCATATCATTCAGAATGGATCCCGGAAGGCCAAGCTCTGTTCGCAATTCCCTGCAGATTCCCATGTTAGAACATTAATTGAAGCCGCTGTGGGAAACGTACAGTTCACTCTTGAGGCAACTCCAGTAAAGGCTCTCCTCCAATTGTTGGTCGCCGACACTCATTCCCTCTGTCTCGGGCGACCTGGCCCGCCCTTCTTCGTCGAGGCTCCCTCCAGCGACCAATAACCCCACGCACTGAGAGCCAGCTTGGGAAAAGGCTTTCCAAGCAGCCATGATTCTGAACGTTGTCATTAGATAAACAGCAGTCAAGAAGCTACACTGAGCAGCCATGAGGCAGTTGCTATGGTAAAGCATCCCAATCCGCCGTTGAGCCATTTGAAAGTACAACTCTGCACGGTTAAGGCGACTTGGGTGCTTCGAGTATCCAGGGTGAATCTCTTCGCCAATCCTTGCCGACAAGACGCTGATGGCGCAGATCAGAAGCTGCAATAGTCAGTATGAAATATCTAGAGAACTACAACGGCAATGTTGCGAATGTCACGGGTTGAGCAAAGGTGTAGTCCATACCACAAGACATGTTTCTCCATCCCATCGGAGCCCGGTCTCAGCAACATTCCTCATAGAAACCCAGAGCTCGTTAATGTTGAAGATAGGGTTCTTGACATGGTTGGTAACCAAGAAGTTCTCGACAAGATTTCGAATAACCTCTGGGTCAAGGTCAAACAGGCTATCACTGCCCACGACTCGAGGAATAGTGTCCACGCGGCCGAGACTAGAAGCAAGAGATGGGTGATTGACGGAAAAGACGGGCCATTGAAGAATCTTCTCGACTCGCATCTCAGAGCTTCTCGTCACAATGTCGCCCGAGGGAGGACGGTCATAGCTAGTCTGTTCCGCTCGGTCGGGGGTCTCCACACTGATATCCCATCCCGGGGTCGTTGTTAATGGCTCGGTGTGTTCCGCCATGCAGCTACGGGCCAGGTCCTGGTTGGGACTCGACACGTGGTGTTGGCGATCGAGCAAGGTGGCCAGTCTCTGTTCCATCTCCCCAAGTCGCTGCAAGATGGCCAGACTCCCTCTGTCAAGCTTTGATGGGTCTGAAGGGGCATCCTCCGGGTACACGCAAGCACCACCTGTGGCCTTGCAAAACCCACAAATAGGACGTTGGTTATCACACTTTGTCTTTCGGCTCCGACAGACTGTGCACGCTGTTCCCGCCCGACGACGAGCATATGATGCGGCTTCCCTCGAGACAGGCGTGTCTGCCGAGCCAGGCTGAGGGTGCTGCTGTGGGACTGGCAACATGGCCTGAACCGAGAGTGAGGCTGCTTGCGAAGGAATCCAGGTCCCTTTGGATGACGGTGGCATTCCAGTGCCAGGAAGTGTACCCGAAGAGTCGAGCGAGAGGATATTGGCAAGCAGGGGCTCCATTGCAGTTTGTCTTTTTGCCTCCAGTCTTGTATTTCGCGTCTAGTCTCGAGGAGTTGCTTGAGCTTCTCCAGCTGATCCAGTCGAACGACGGGTTTACCCGTGGTTTCTCCTCGTCCCAAGACGACCAAACAAGGTTCAACATTTCCAAGTCAGTGCCCGATCCAATGACAGCTCAACCGACGGCCGTGCAGCAAACTACTGCGGCTAGAGAACCGGCTAGAGGATTCTCCACCCCGATACTCCCCGTCCCACTTAGTCTTGACCCTGTTTCGATTATCTGATTGGTCCACGGCCGAGTCTGTTCCAGGAGCAACCATGCCACTGTTGGATGTCTCCTCTGAAGGGAACCATCGGACCGCCTCCATGGACTAATAACGGGTTCAGTTGCTGCGACGGTGGGGCGTTGACCACCTGTAATAACCCCGGATCGTCATCGGGTGACTCTCTTGTCTTTCTGGGGACCCCAGATTCAGGCTTTGTCGGGTCACGATTAACAGCAGACAGCCCATGAGACCAAAGCTCGAGACTTGGTGCAAATCTCAGGCAATACTCCCAAATTGACAGTCTCGATACATAAGTAGCCTTCGTCCGCCCCGGGAGTTTACCGAGTCGCCTTCCAATCCAGTGCCTGGCATCCAGTTCTGACAATTCTCTTTATCCATTCATACACCTCAACTGCCCGGCCATATCGTCTCGCCTACCATGGCCTCATCCAAGAACGATGAAGCCAAGGGCGCTGAGCACATCCACGATGCTTCAGAAGACCTTGCTCGAGTTGCCAACCAGGAGGCGCATGAACTCGGTCCCATTGCAGCCATGCGGAAGCATCCCCTCGACACAGCATGGGCTTTCTTCGCCGTCATCTCATGTCTGCTCGTCTCTTTCGAGAACCAAGCCTCTGGCATGGTTCTGAGCATTCCGCAATTCCGCAAGGACTTTGGTAACGAGTTTGAGGGCTCCTATGTCCTTGATGCTGATTGGCAGTCTGCTTTCTATGGCGGACCTGTTGCTAGCTCAGTCATTGGAACCTTCTCTGCTGGCTATCTTGCTGACAAGTTTGGACGAAAGCCAATCCTCGTTGTCTCTATCGCCCTGTCTTTCGTGGCGATCGCTATCGAGTTCATTGCTACCACCCCGGCTACGTTCTTCGGTGGAAAGTTCTTCAACGGGTTCCTGGCTGGTGTAATCTTATCTGTTGCGGTCACCTACGTTGGCGAGGTACGCTTCCCAATCATGCCCATAACAGGCATATCCCCCATTTCGCATGTCGTCATTTACTGATACTTGGCTATCAATCAGGTCACACCCATGGCCATTCGTGGCTTATTCACATGTCTCACGGCACTGATGATGACTATCGGACCCTTAACAGCAGCCATCATTGTCGACAACACTGGAGCTACTGAGTCACCCTGGGCATATCGAGCCATCTTCTGCTCTCAATTCGGATTCGCTGGGATCTGCATCATCCCCGCCCCTTTCATGCCCGAATCTCCTGTCTGGCTACTAAGTGTCGGCAAGGTAGACAAGGCAACGCGAGCCTTACGCCGACTCGGCTATTCTGGAACGCAACTGGACATGCAAATCTCCCAGATCCAGACAACGCTTGACAAGGCTAGAGAGGAAGCAGCCGGGGCTACCTATCTGGACTGTTTCCGCCGTTCGAACCTACGCCGTACCATCATCTCCATCATGCCCCTGGCTATTCAAGCACTGGGTGGTGTATACTTCGTCGCCTCCTATGGAACCTATTACATCCAGCTCGCGGGATACAGCACGGCAGCTAGCTTCAAGCTGCAGATAGCCCAGCATGGACTTTCCATGGCCGGAAATATCTGCTCTTGGTTCCTGGTTGACCGCGTCGGCCGTCGACCATTGACCTTCTGGGGCACGTTCTCGGTCACACTCATCCTGCTTATCGCTGCAGGACTGGCCACTGAGGGTAGTCCCGGTGCCATCAAGGGCTCTGTGGCCTTGATCGTCGCCTACAACTTCTTCTACAACATTTCAATCGGTGCGACTGCTTACACCCTTCTATGTGAAGTCGCCACCTCGCGCCTCCGTGTCAAGACCATCTCGATCGGCATTGCCCTTCAATACACCATCTACTGCGTATGGGCTTTTGTCATCCCCTACATGTTCAACCCCGATCAGGCCAACCTCGGTGCTAAGACTGCGTTTCTGTTCGGTGGTCTTGGAGTGCTCTGTCTGGTCTATCTCTGGTTCTATCAACCCGAAACTGCCAATCGCAGCTATGAAGAGCTTGATGAGCTTTTCATGAAGAAAGTCAGCGTCCGCCAGTTTGCAAGCTACAAAACGGAGGCTGAAACAAAGGAGGTCAACTAGCATAGTAGACTGAGGGGACGATACCGATTGGAGAAGGCTTGGTAACTCTTAGGGACGTCCATGACCCCGAGTGAGTAGTTCAGGACATGATATGAACCCTGCAAGTCTAGACTACTATGTAGCTCAAATCTGAGATAGAATACTGCCGCATTGTGGTCATCTCTCGTCCCGATGAAAATGATGAAAATGAAAAGGAAGTTCGGAGGTCATCGAGAGGCCGTGTCTTGATCCGTCCATCAGGTCGCGTGTCGGGGCGAAGTGGAACGTGTCGCGTTTCTGACGCGTTGTATATCATACTCCATGCCGAAGTCGACAGATCCGGTATGAGCTGCGGGTCTCCAAACATCAACCACCCTTGTTTGTATTGGCTGGCTGCAAGCGAAGCCGGCCCAGAGTGGGTAGGGGGGCTGGTCCTTGGAGCGCAGAGCCAGTCAAGAGGCGCAGAGCATGTCTTGAGGGATCCGCATCTCCCGCCGGATTTGCTCCGTTGATACGGGAACTGTCCAAGCGTCTTAGTCGCGTTCTACAGGGTAACCACAACAGGCTTTGCTTGATTAGCGAATTCGTGATGATGAAGAGGTAGAAAAACCCATTCGAGTCAAACAAAGAATCCTAAGACAGTGACCGGAAATTTTAAACCGAGAAAAAAATAAAAGAAACAAAATGTTGCTTCAAACCGTTTACAATGAAAGGTGTCTGTAGTAGTATTAGGGACTCAAAGTAAGCAACCCGTCTAAAAAGAGAAGTGTTCACAGCACCCCTCAACATCTTGTACGATCCTCGTCACACAAAAGGGGAGTGATCTCAGAAAAACGCATGATTAGTTTCCACAAACGAAATCAACAATTAATCGTTGGTATTAACAGCCAATAATTTAGAAGATCACGGCTCTTTTCAATCGGCGACTAGACGCAAAAAGATGGATTGAAGGGTGTTTGCTCGCCTGAAGTCTCTGTCATTGCAGCATCACAAAGACAGCGTTGGTTGAGAAATCACAGGCAAGGTCGCGGTTCATCTCTAGTTATATTACTATCTGACCTATCCGCACCATGCCCTTTCATCAATGCAAGTCAATCCAATTTGACGTCGCCTTCGTTAAGACGCATTACCGTTACTGCTTGGCTGGCAAACTCCAACAAACGAACCTTGTCCCTCTGCACGGATGCCTGAAGTGGAGTAAACGGAATACCGTACTCTTCCTGGACCTTCTTAGCATGGGCGGGTGTCCAGCTCAGATCCTTGATGTTCGCGAAAAGCTGGAATTTCTGGCCAAAGACGCTAGCGCCCAGCTTCTCCAACTCCTCCTCGGTACGTTTGACCACACGGACATCTCTGCCACTGACGTTTACAAGGACATCCCTTACTTCTTCGAATGTAAGGAGCTCATTGCCAAGGTCAATCTCGTGTCCCGCAAATCTGGCAGGATCTTGAAGAGCGGCCGCTGCGTATTTTCCGAGGTCATAGGCATCCGTGTAAGGAACCTTTGCACCCTGGACGAGAAGGTCATCCAACTCTCCGTGAGTCGGGAGTCGAGGAAAGTTCCCCAGAGCACCCGGCATGAAGAAGTCGTGGTGAAGAACTGCAGGTCGAAGGATGGTGTAGGCCTTGAATTTACCGGAGCGCACGATAGCTTCGACCTCGAATTTGGACGAAAAGTACCCATCCAGCTGGATTTCCTTGGTTTCGTCGTTGTCCCAGATGGCTTTGTTTCCCGTGCAAAATGTGGTTGCTGCAACAAGGTTCTCAACTCCAGCCTTTTCGCAGGCTTGGACGATGGTTTTGGCTTGGAGAGCCTCCAAGCCGGGGAAGGGGACGGTGTTGAGGAAAGCTCCCTGGCAACCTTGAGCTGCTGCCAGTATCTCGTCCAAGTTCTTACTCTCTCCTTGGAAGAGAGTAATACCTGGCTCTTTCAAGAGTGATGGAACCTTTTGAACATCGCGTACGACGGCATGGATCTTGGCGCCAGCTTCGAGGAGATGTCTGATGACCCAATGGCTTTGCTGGCCAGTTGCCTGTGTGATGAGGTAGGTAGTCATGTTGGATAAGGTTTGTGGATGAGATAATGGGTTGATTGAAGCTTTTGGGGAGAGAGATGAGTTGATATTGTAGTGTGGATTGTGCTGTGTTTGATAGATATTGTATACTGAGGTTGGCAGATAGGCAAGTTTATACACAAATTAAAGTAGCACGGAAATACCACTTGACGTAGATCAGTCATTGATTTATAATTAAATCTAAGCAAGGCCGCGTAGTTTGATAACATAATGATGCCAGAGACACGGATCTCCTGGGAAGACATGACGACGCAGACGGTGAGCGAATGAATCTCATTGCGTGAGGAGGCTCAAGTTGAGGCTTGGGCTCGGTCAAAGTTGTCTCCTGTGGGTCAAATGATGACAAGCCAATCAAGATTAGCCACTCATCGACCGTTGACTTCATATCTGTCTGTAAACGGGTTAGTGCTTACTCTAGGTTCCATGCTGCATTTATACATCCATCTCACCTCTCCCTCTCCACCGAGGGCAACTTTGACCGGTTGGACTCATTAATTGCTTCCCGGCATTCCGACGCCCCCGTTCTGGCTCCAAAATAACTACTCGGCCGTTACTATGAAACCTCGGAAGGGTTGCTGGAACTGCGCAGGTCAGTACCAACCATGTTGAGGACGCCTTTGATCTAACCAGACTGCATTAGCGCGTAAGATTAGGTGCGATGGAGGCTTACCCACCTGTGGCAAGTGCGCTCAATCACATATTCATTGTCAAGGATATGAGCCACGCCTTTCATGGCCTAGAGACAATGACAATAGACGCGCAATGGTTGCAAACCCACCGGGCATATCGACAAATGAGTTGAGCGAAAGACCAAACACTCTCTTCTTGATCAACACGACCTTCAACGATATGGAACTATATGGCCATCGGACCTCGCACATGTATCTCGATCGCTTGGTTTCTTTCTCTCCAATTCTGCCGAACCGGCCTCAAGTACAAGCAGAGCATACGTGCCTATTGCAATACTGTAAGCGGGCTTGTTTTGACTAGTTCTGTTACGCTGACTCTTGTTATAGTTCAAGACACAGCCTATCGCTCCCTCGTAACCTTTGGTACAACGGCTGAGCAGATCCGAGATGCCCTTATGACCATGATAATGGCACCCGACACTTCATCAGGCTTCGCCCTTCTTTATGCAGTGCTGGCCTACTCTTCGCTCCACAGTCAGGGGCCCAACAAGGGGGCGATGGCTCTCAAAATACAGGCCCTTCAATTTTTGTCAATCTCCCTAAGCGAGGGACTGATGACGACGGCAAGAGCTGCCCAACACGTGGCCGCCTCTATGCTTCTTGGGGCTTTCGAGGTATTTACACTCTAGGAGAAAGTCGGCGGCAACCCCTAACTTGAGCTATAGACCCTCCTCCCATCAGACAGCTCAGGTGAGTGGCTGTGGCATATATGGGGAGCCATGGACACAATCCGTGCCGCTCAACTCGAGGATGTCTCGTATGAAAACGACACCCGGCATCTGCTTGACTGGGTCTACTACCACGGAGTACTCTCCAGATTTGCTGTGCATCATTGGCGGCATCAGTCATTGATTCAGAGCAGTTCAAAGACAAGAGGTAGCCTGCATGGTGATCAGTATTTACAGCTATCGCAATACAGACCGGTATGTATACGAAAACGCGTCTATAGATCCATCACTAAAGTTTTTATGAACAGACACTTCCTTCTCCAAACCCTACTTACGCCATATTAAGCCTGCTTTCCGAGGTATGCGAGGCACTAGTTGATCCACGAGACCCTCGAAGCCGCCACGAGGACTATATCCGCCGTCTGAAGGAACTAGAGAGCAGAATAGACACTGTCTCCGTCACATCAACATCAGCGAAACTAAGTCATGACGCCACTTTTGCCATTGAGTTATACCAAGTGGCAACGAGGATATATCTCGCGAGGGCTTCACAAAGCCCTTGGGAACCACCGGCGAATCTGGATGGTCTGATAGAAGCGGGATTCTCTGGGCCCAGCAAGACATGTACTTCTGGTTGTGAGCACTTTTTCCCGCTGCTGATTATCGCCTGCGAAGCACGGAGAGAGGATCAAAGAGTGGCAATCCTCAACCTGGTGGAAAGGACTCAGAGGGATTCCCGGATCAGGACTGTCCGAGGGGTCATGGACGCGATCCAGTCTATTTGGGTGCAGCAGGACCTGCACGCTGACGGTGATGTCTTGGTCAATTATCTCGATGTTATGAGCGCTGGTATTAGCTCAACCAGTACTATCCCGTCGTTTGCATAGGATTAAATCATGTTCTTTTGTTCCATTCTTAATGAGGGGGGCTACAACAGCCTACTCGAATTCAAATGCATACTAACTGAGTGCTCACTACTCATTCAACTCTTCTCCAAGCACATTGATCAACTTGACATGCTTTCCAGTTTCATGCAAGGTTGCGTGGGTGACTTTCCCATCAGAGTCCCATTCGAAATCAACTGTAGATCCGCCTCGCAACCTCAAGTTCTTGACATTGCCACCACCCCATCTGCGAGGAATGGCAGGGCCCAAGACTACCGTACGTGTCCTATCCTCATTGACGTAGGAATTTGGGAGGTCAACCACGAGCATGCTCAACACTGCTCCACCCAAACCAAAATTCGCATCGATTTGAAAAGGCGGTTTTTGGCCCTGGTACATATCAAAGCCATTTGGTGCGAAGTTGTTGTCGATGAGTAGTCGAAGTTCGTCGTATGCTTGGCTGGTGTTGTTGAGACGGGCCCAGCACGCAACGCGCCAGGCTTTGCCCCAACCAGTATCTTGGTCCTGCACTCCATTTCCACGGGCCTTGAGTGTGGCTTCCACAGCTGCCTGAATTGTTGTGTTCCAGTAACCACCCTGGAAAGACGAGATAGAATAACCTGGGTACCAGCCGACGAGGTGCGATAGATGTCGATGGGTGTTCTTTGTGTCATAGCCAGCAGAATCCGGCAATTTCCATTCTTTGATGCCGCCCCAGGACGTATAATGAAGGCCCTTGTCGAGCTTTTTCAAGGCAGCTTTCAGATCTGACATAAAATCCTGGTCACTCTCGCCGATATATGTGATTGAGTTCAAGGTAGCTTCAAGAACTTGATGGATCAACTGCTGATAGTGGGCGCATCCGAACGTTGTCGGACCATGTTCTGCGCTGTTGCAGGGATTCACGACCAATGTGCCGTCATCGTTGAACTCATCTTCTTGAAGCTGGGAGATCCAGAACTGAGCGACTGCTTTGAGGAAAGGGTAGCCTTCCTGTCGTAGCCAAGTGAGTGATCGGCCATACTCAAAGTTGTCCCACACATGCTGCATCATCCACGCCGCAGCGACTGGATCTATAGACTTGAAGTCAGTCATCACTGTCAGATGGAAGATAATTGGTGTAACTCACAATTGGCCCATGTTGCTGAACCCTTCATACCTTTATGACCAAAGATGTTTATCTCATTGTGGACGACCCACCCAGGAGCATTGTAGAGAAGCTTGGCAGTCTCAGTTCCTCGAGGTACCCAGGTGTTCTTCATATAATTCCACAAAGCAGCTGAAGTGCTTCCAAGGCCAGTCTGGTCCGCTGCCCAGTAGTTCATCTGGATGTTGATGTTTGCATGGTAATCGGAGCTCCAGCTAGGGTTCATCTGCTCTGTCCATTTGCCCTGCAGATTCGCCGGTAGCGAGTTCTCGCGAGATGAGGCGATGAGGAGGTACCGAGAATAGTCGAAAAGGAGACTCTCCAAATAAGGATCCCCTATGCCACTGCTGGAATAGTTTGAGATCAACGCTGCTGTCTCCTGACCTACTGAGTTTTGAGCATCTGGCAGGGTCAAGGTGAAGGTTCCGAAAAGCGATTGGTAGTCTTCGATGTGCGCTTTCAGTAACTTGTCATAGCCCTGTTGTGCGCCGGAAGAGGTCGATTTCTGTGCTGCTGCAGCTGGGTCATCTCCTCTAAAGCTATAGTCATTTTCAGCATTGCCTTTGGTAGCATCATAGTTGGTCCCTGCACTGATGATCACATCTACCGTTTTGAAGCCGGGGGATCGGGTTATGGTCAAAGAGCCATTGGTTCCACACGAGACTCCGTCACCATCGCGATTGTCGACAAATCTTGCAATGGCGTCGTACTTCATTCCTTCTGGGTCTCCCAGTTGAGTGACCCCCCTGAATCGAGTGTACGGATGGCTACAGCTTGAATTGGCCAGGCTGGATGAAACGGCCAAGTTTTCGAACTGAATGTTGATGTTTGGCAGGTCCTCATCAGACGTCACACGGTAGACGCATGCATCGGCCGGATTGGAGCAAAAGAGGGTTGTCGTATAATTGACGCTATCCACAAGGTACGTGGTGGTATGAACGCCGGTGGAGAGGTCCAGAGATCGCGTGTAGTTCGTATAATCAGTAGCGTGGCCGATGATTACACTGAAGTTGCCCAAGACACGATACGAGCCGTAGTAGTTGCCGCTGCCAAGGAGTGCCGAGACATCTGGAACACCTTGGTTAGAAAGAGGTTTCTACAACATCGCGGAGTGGGTTAATTGAACAGCACTTACTCCCAGTTCCTTGATCGAAAATATACTCGCGAATTCCGGGAAGAGCAGTTGACTTGTTGGTTGCTGGGTTGCCTCCAGTGTAGGCCTAATGGCCCATCTGTCAGTACCTCAAGCATTTCGAAGCTTCCGCTCCGTTTACATACCGAGTTTTCAAACGGGCCACCAGACCACAAAGAGTCAACATTGAAAACAATCTTTTCGTGGCCAGGCTCTCCGAAGTGCATGCCTGCCCGAGGTTATGTAAGCCAGTTTTCAAAGGTTTGGATGCAATCACTTTGTCGAACGAGAGAGCATACCAGCGAGGACCCCATTACCGACCGGATAGCCGGATTTGAGGATGTAATTGTCGTCGACCCCATAAGTTCCCGGCGATGAGGACCAAACAGACTTCGCATCAACTCCTCCAAGAAGAGGGATTAAGCTCACAGCTGCCCAGAATAAGGACTGTAGATTCTTCATACCTGTGATAAAGCAATGACGAAAGAAGTTGATGTGATCAGTTGTGGGAGTCTACAGGTTGAAGGGTCTCATGGCCCAGAGCTTTATACGACAATATGTTTGTTGATCGCTTCCTAACCAAGCCAATGCCTCTTTGGACTCATTCCATCATGCTACGGGTAACTTAAGAGGAAGGTAGTGTTCGGAGTTACAAGGGAATCCTGTTGATCAATCCGATCCGTTCTCCCGTGTCGGCTTCGTAAATTTATCAATTCGCTAATACCCGACGCCTCTTTCGTTAATTTCAGTTAGATTTCGGTTCATCTAAGTTACCCGCAGCAATGAGGAAGCTTAGGACAGTGAGTATCATGTAATCTCCTGTGCTATTTGTCTTCGTAGTGACACTCTTGAAGGGAATAAAGCTGTGCAGATGAGATAATAACAAGCTGACCCAAGGCTATTAGATGCCAAACTTAAATGTTAGATATCTTGCTTCATCGGCATTATTTCTCCCCCGCGTTAACTCGTCCTCAAAGTATTCCTTCATCGCGTCACCGCGAAGTAGACAAGTTCATGTAGAGACGGGACGGTAGATTAGAATCGGCCGATTCTCCCTAGATTCCCCGCCCTCGCCCTCCGTACCTGAAGTGAGAAACGCGGGGTAAGCCAAGCTATTGTCTTCTGGGTAAGGTCATGTCGGGCAAGATCGTCATGAAAACAACCCATCCCGAGTCAGTCACTTCCCATTTGTTCCGGGCAGGGGTAAATAGCCGTCGGGTGTTTTCACAGTAGGAATCTCCAAGTGGAAAAATTACCCCGTTGGATAGAATATCCCGTTTCTCCCCATGGGGTCTGTATCCCCTCTAATGGATGTGGAGGACTATACGACAAGGTCAACTATAAGATCACCGGGTCTCGGATCCAACGTCATGCTACTCATACTTCCAAGCAGCAATCATTGCCATACAATTTACTCTAAGCACTGAAAAGTGATCCCTGGCTGAACAACATGGGTGTAAAGGCCTTTCTGAAGAGACGCTCTCTCAAGGTTTCCGATGACCGCGTTACCAAGGCGGCAGATCTCACCACGCGCCAGTCAATCTGGCCCATTGCACTTGTCACGACGCTTTTCTTTCTCTGGGGCTTTAGCTATGGCCTCTTGGATACTTTGAACAAGCATTTTCAAGTCACTCTCAATATTACTCGAGCACGATCCGCTGGTCTACAGGCCGCTTACTTTGGGTGAGTTGAGCTGCATTTCTGTACAATTTACATGTCCTTACCATAATACAAAGTGCCTACCCACTGGCGTCTCTCGGACACGCGGCGTGGATCTTGCGACACTACTCATACAAAGCCGTGTTTGTCTGGGGACTCTGCCTTTACGCCATCGGCGCTTTGATCGCGATACCTTGCATCAAGGCAAAATCTTTTGCCGGTTTTTGTATGGCAATCTTCATCATCGGTAATGGTTTGGGTTCTCTTGAAACCGCGGCTAATCCCTACATCACCGGTAAGGCCGAGTCACCAATGCGTGCGGCTCTTAATGTCCTAACTGTTCATAGTTTGCGGTCCCCCAAAGTTTGCAGAAGTGCGGATCAACTTGTCTCAGGCGTTCAACGGGATTGGCACAGTCGTCGCACCCGTCCTAGGCTCCTATGTCCTGTTCAACTTTGATGACCAGGCGGCCCTAGCCAACGTGCAGTGGGTTTACCTATCTATTGCCGCCTTTGTGCTCCTGCTTGCCATCTTATTTCTCTTTTCGAATATCCCTGAGATTACTGATGCCGGTGAGTGAGAAGTGCCCGTCTTCGACCTGGAATCAATGCTAAAACCACTTTTCATTGAAGATATGGCGCATCAAGCACAAGAGTCGCATTCGAGCGCACATGAGAAGGCATTTATAAAACAGTACAGACTGTTCCACGCCGCCTTCGCACAGTTCTGCTACTGCGGTGCTCAGGTGGCTATTGCAAGCATGTTCATCAATTACGCAACCGAGACGCGAAGCAACACAAGCGACTCTACAGGTTCAAAGTTCTTTGCAGGGGCGCAAGCGGCATTCACCGTGGGCCGTTTCCTGGGCGTTTTGCTTATGAAATATGTCAAGCCGCGAAAGGTTTTCCTTGCATTTTTAACCATGTGCATTGTGTTTCTTGCACCTACTGCTGCGGAGCATGGCAATGTGGGCATCTCATTGCTGTACTGCGTGCTCTTCTTCGAATCCATCTGTTTCCCGACGATTGTTGCCCTGGGTATGAGAGGTTTAGGTCGACACACAAAGCGCGGTAGTGGCTTTATTGTGGGAGCAGTTATTGGCGGAGCTTGCGTGCCTCCATTGACAGGCGTGGCGGCAGATCGTCTCGGCACGGGTAGGAGTATGGTCGTTCCCTTGGCTTTCCTCGTGTTTGCTTGGTCCTACCCACTCTGTGTCAACTTTGTGGATAGGTATAGAAAGGTGGCAGATTCATTCGAGGCTACATCTCGTGGGTCTCATATACAGGTCGACATTGAGAAGATCAAGGGGGGAGAACACGAAGAGACGGCTGAGAAGTCTGAGGTGTGATTAGTAGTTGTAACACTGGCCTGTCTAGGTTTTTGCTCTAGTTGTTACTCTGTTTACTAGTGGTGCTTTGATCTGGCACAGGAAAAGGAAACTTTGACTTTTTGATGAATTCACGCTTGCAAACTCCATACGATACTATGCTGTGTTGATAATCTGATCTTTATTATAGTTGTAGCCTGGTCCTTGATAGGTTAGCAGAGCCAGAAGATCTTAGGTCGGCTTATGTTAAACTAATGCAACTTATAAGCACCCCTCCACTACTGTCCTGTCACGTTAAGCTTAGAAGGATCAGTCCATAGGCGTCCGACCACGTTGCCCTGAGTGAGGCGCTTTATGCCCTCCGACAGCTTATCGAATGGGATCTCCTCCATAAGCGGCGTAAACTGCTTCTCCGCAATCATTTGAAGCGTCTCTGAAACCACCTTGGCTGAAGAACCAATCGAGCCAATGAGTCGAACGCCGAGAGCTACAAACTCGTGGGTATTGATGGTGGACTCCTTGCTTGATAGACCGACAAGTACAACTTTTCCTTCAGGCTTGACGGCCTTTACGGCTTTAGCTGTCGTGCTTCCTGTGCCTACAAAGTCGAACACAATGTCAAACTTGACGCCCGGAAGGTCATCGAAGCTTTTCTCACAGACAACTGCGCCCGACTGCAAGGCTGTGGCAAACTTGTGCCGGTCAATGTCAAACCCGTGCACCGTGGCACCAATTCGGGCTGCGATCTGAATGGCGGACATGCCCAGGCCGCCGAGGCCGACCACTGCAACCTTGGAAGACGCGGAAACCTGGCCTTCAGTAACCACAGCGTGGTAGGCCGTCGCTACTGCGTCCGTGGCCACGGCGGCCTCGGCGAACGTGACAGCGTCGGGGATAAGAAGCGTCTTCTCCTCACGGAGCGCTGCAAACTGGGCGAAGCCGCCGTCGCAGCCAAGTCCTGCGGCGTGGATCACGTCACCAACGGCGATGGGATGCTTGTTTGTGATGACGGCCACGACGCGGTCTCCGGTCTTGAACTTGGTGACCTTGGACCCTATGGAGACAACTACGCCCGCGATCTCGTGACCCAGAGTGATGGGTCGCTTCCAGAAAAAGGTCTCGTCCAAGCCGGTGATGATATTGAGGTCGGTATGGCAGAGGCCGCTGGCCTTGACCTCGACCAGGACTTGATCTGGTTCGGGAACAGGGACAGGGACTTTGGTGTACTCTAAGCCCTTGGACGGCTTGGAGAAGCGATACGCATTCATGAGTTGGGTCATCTCGCTGTGATAAAAGTGACTTGATTGTATGGTAATGGGATAACTCAATGGAAGAGTCAGAGACAATGTCAGAGACTTGAGAAAACGAGAGGTGTTACAGCCTCACATGAGAGGCAGCAAGAAAGGGCGCGATCACCATCATTTGTAGTCTATCCTGATGGCCTTCTTAACCTCAAACTACGAAGCAAACAACACCTCCACCTGTTCATAACATCTGCCTCGGCTGTTTTGGTGGAGTCCCAGGCAAGGCACAACGCCATCGGGACTTCTCCATGCCGCTTCAGGGTCGTATGTTGCGGGGTATCGGAGAAATTTCTAAAAACCCCATACTGGTCTATCTACTAATGAGGATCAGCTACCCCGTGCTCCTAGCCTGGGGTCCGGGGCAACCGGGGAAGCACCTTGTACTGAATGCCGAGAAGCCATCACGTCACGACCCCTGATCACAAATGAGCCGGCGGGGACATTATCAAGTATTCCGCTTGCTTTCCCGACAATGAATTAGACACTGGGCTGAGAATTACAATCATCTAGATAGCTGGCGTGGCCCGTGGCAGATGCTAACAGTGCGTCTAAACCAACTTGTCTATAAAGCCCAAGGACACAAACCACCAACCAGTGTTTACCTCCAAGACACTTTCTCCCACATCAACTTCGTCTTCTATCCCTCAGAACCACCATCTTTGCCTATCATCAACATGTCTACTATTCAGACTGTCAAGACCCAGTACACATCCGTCGAGGGCACCAAGGTCGCCTATCGCCACTTCGGAAAGCCAAGTGTTGTTCCGCTTTTCTTCGCGAACCACCTGCGTGGGTCCATGGACACGCTGGATCCCCTCCTTTTCAATACTATTGCCAAGAATCGAGAAGTCCTCATCTTCGATAACTTTGGTATCGGCCACAGCGATGGTGAAGTCCCCCAGACTATTGCCCGGATGGCCGAGATTGCCGCCAAGTTCCTGGCTGCTATCAAGGTCGACAAGGCCGACGTCATGGGCTTCTCAATGGGAGGTGGCGTGGCCCAGGTCCTTGCCTGGGACTATCCGCACTTGGTTCGCAAGCTGATCCTCGCCGGCACCCAGTCTGCCATCGGTGAAGGTGTCGTCCTACCACCGCGAGAGGTGCTAGAGAGTGCGGGAGCCAACAATGACCAGCCCCCTACTAAGAAGGATATGTTTTACCTGTTCTACTACCCCTCCGATACTAGTTTGGCGCTTGGTCAGAAATGGTGGGACCGGATTCACGAGCGCAATATTGAGGGAGAAGAGCGTAAAGGGTACCTTACCGGGCAGGGAGCGCAGTCGCAACTGTCGGCCATCTTTTCCCAGACTATCGACGAGAAGAACTTTGAGCGCCTCAAGGATATCAGGGCGCCAACGCTGGTAACCAATGGACACAAGGATATCATGTCTCCGACACCTAATAGCTTTGTACTTCAGCAACAGATTGCCAACGCCCAGCTGATTATATATCCCGACTCAGGCCATGGCCATCTGTTCCAGGTGCCTGAGCTGTATGCCCAGCACCTTGAGCTATTTCTCGGAGATCCCCAGGCGGCCTGAGTTACCGAGGAAGAGCGGGGTTTATAGAAAGTGGTTAGAAAGAAATATTAAAATGCGACTTATTGATAATGCATTTCAGTGGGGGCTCGAGCCAGTGCAATTTGACATAACCAACTGCCTGGGGGCATCTTTTGGCGTATTTTAGCTGAAGCTTGGCTGGGCACTCTTCGAATACCTCTCTATTGGTGACTCCACAATAGCGTGCCAAGCGCTATAGAACTCCTTCTGTTCTTCGTCCTCTACCCGGTCACTCGTGTGGCCACTTTTCAGCACAAGGTTGGGTTAACAATACTGCATCTAAATGCTGTCAATCCAATTTGACGGAATTTGACGGTTGGCTTCATCGGAACACTGCCGCGAAGAACAGCACAGTTGAACAGCGCATCCCAGCAAGATGCGTGATCCAAATCCGAGATTGTAAACAAGAGCCGATTAATTACCCAAGCCTCGTAGCCCAGTTCGGTCGCCGTGAACTTCACTCGAGCGTAGCAAACGAAATGCTATCATAAAATAGAGCAAAGTATTAATATAGGGGTTCTTAATTAAGATATGGTGCCCATTCTTCCGCCTAATGCCTCATTCCTGTATCCCATTCGGGTTTTAACAAATCATCCCTTGCAAATATTAATTTGATGGCAATGACTCAGCTCATGAAACGTGATCAGGCGCGAGAATCATCCTGGCTCGAGGACCGAGACGTTCAAAAGTAGAGATGGTGAAGTTGTGGTGTACACTCCTCAGACTACCTAGACTTGGATTTCATTTATTCCTTATACCGTAACAAATCAGCTGATCCCCCGAAAGTCTTCATCCTTCAGTTGAAATTATATAGGTAACATTAACAGCGGCTCAGCGCCGTGTATCATCAAATCACTTACTTGGGACAGGGCCAATCACAGTGGTCGAGTTCACAGCCTGCAGCCAGGGCAGACCGTTAGGCACAAACACCTCTGCATATTGTAGCAACCTGAACTTTAGGCAGCGGCCAAGGCAGACTCTTGCAACTCGCCCCCATTTCTTAAGGCTAACGGCATGTTCTCGAGCACGAGCTTCTGCCTCCCTTATCATCCAACATCATCACCCTCGAGCAGCACGCGCTATGTACACCAAGCTTCGTAACGACCGGGAGATTCGGCTCATTACTTTAAAAGCCGGACAGTTTAGTGATTCAATTAGTTGCTGTTTGCGGAGCGTGAATCTCAGCAACTCGCTCAAATTCGAAGCTCTCTCTTATGAGTGGAAACAAGCCCACGGTTCGACCAGCATCACATGTAACGGTAGTCCTCGGCCCGTCACATCTAATCTGGCATTGGCACTACGGGCCTTGCGATTCCCCTCGAGGCCTAGAGTTCTCTGGGTGGATGCGATATGCATCAATCAGGAAGATCCGGGAGAGAAGGCGAAGCAAATTCCACTTATGCGAGAGATTTATGCGTCGGCTACTTCTGTTCTAACATGGCTTGGCCCTGATTTTCCTGGGGCTAAAGAAGCGTTTGATATTCTCCCATATCTTTGCATGGTGGGGGTCAAACGCCATCCAACCGGAAAACCAGACACGGAGAAAATGGAAGACCTCATCGTGGCCAACCTCACTGAGCGCCCGAAACATGGATCTATCATTCAAAGTCAAAAAGATTTCATATTCTTCACCCACGACAGAGATTCCCCCATCCGGCGCACTATCCCACGGCATCCGGAGCTTGATGACGACGTCCTTTTCAGATTCCATGATCGAAAGGCTTGGAAAGCTATTGACCAACTATTTTACAACACTTACTTTGGGCGTTCTTGGATCATTCAGGAAGTCGCTGTCGCCGAGATGGTCTACGTTCTGTGTGGATCATACATTCTTCCTTGGGATATTTTCCGGATGGCCTACGAAGGCAGGTCAAAGTTGGTCTTTCAGCGTTTCAGAAACCCTCTCGGAGACGAATTCCCCAGCCTTGTTCCTTGCGTTAGAGATGCTCGATTGCGATACCGCAACAGCAGCAAGACAAGATGCCAGGACTTGGCTACCGTCTTGACCAGTTTCAGTTACTCAAAGCAAACGGATCCTCGGGACATCGTCTATGCCGCGCTAGGACTCATTACGCTCCGGTCGCCATGTGCAGACATCGTGCCGGACTACAGCAAGTCAACAGAGGGCGTTTTCTACGAGGCAAGCTGTCGCATCATCCAATCACGGAAGGATCTTTACTTGTGGTCATGCAAGACCTTGATGAGTCGAAGGTCTATGTCTCTTCCCTCCTGGGTACCAGAGTGGACGATGAAGCCCTGCGAAGAAGCTCTTGAATTCGCCAGCCCCCTTTTCAGCCGATCTCTACCTGGAAATCCCTCCTTGGATGATCGCAGCTTATTCGTCGACGGCCATTTGCTCGACGTGGTAGACGCCACCTTCTCCTTTGATCATGATCTTGGGGAGTTTAAGCTTCTCTGGAGACTTGATCAGTGGCTTAGAAAACACGGCAAGAACATTTTTGGAGCGTACTCTGGTGGCTTGTTGGACAACTCTATGACACCTACTCCTTCGGAGGGTACCAGCGTTGAAGCGAGTCACCTTTTGCGGGCCTATGCAGATATCCCGCTCTCTGTTGCGGAAGTTCTCCGTAACATGAAGCCTGATAGTCAATATCCTCTTCCCTACAGGATGTTGAACATCGAAGCAATGTGGTCAACCCTTACGGCTGTATTCAAAAGGCGTATTAAGCGGCCCAACCCTCATGGATATCGACTTTTCCTCGCCTTATTATACATCTACCCTCAGCTTGTACTAGCACGAGACCCAATAGGCCATCGACTGCCTCATTCTTACAATTCCTGGATCGTGGCAGCTATTCTACTACTGGCCCAAGTGGAGCAAAACAAGCTACTCCAAGAGATCTTATGCAACCACTTTCGGATGAATGACTCCTTTCATGGCATACGGGACAGCTTTTTCGTGACAAAAAAGGGATATTTTGGTCGTGCTCCTGCTGAGACTATTGAGCGCGGCCAGGTTGTGGCTGTACTTGGAGGGGCGTATGTCCCATACTTGTTACAGAAACAGAACAATCACTATCAGCTGATCAGTCATGTGTACGTGGAAGGAATTATGACGCTTAGTAGCTTACCTGTGACCTGGAAAGTGGAGAGGATTGAGATTCGCTAGTTGAGACCTCGCCATTGTTTGCACTGATGTTTAGTCAAGTAATATCTTTCTTGGACTTTTGACACCACTTGAGTGACATAATGACCTTCTGGCCTGCTTAACCCATCAAGGGCCAGGCTTCAACTATACTAAGGAACGAATTGTCAACACATCATATCATTGTATCCCAATACTAACAGAGAATAGATTCGAGGTTAGCACACTTATTTCATTCGCTCTCGCCTTGCTCTCTGCTCAGGCCTTGACAGCATTTCTTCATTTTATTCAGTCAGAACCCATGGCACTACTCTAGGTATGTGGGGAACCTTTTGGCCGTTGTTGGCGCTGGCTTTGTGGCCCAGGGCCCTGGAGTGTCTGAAAAATGTTGGAGGAGGAGTCAAGAGCTGGCACGCTTGGAGATCCTTAAGTTGGTACAGGAGGTTAGAGTTGAAACCTAGGTAGAGAGAGATTGTAGTGGATGCCTCTACAGCAATGTCACATAGGGGTCAAGCCAATGTACAGGGATGAGAATCCCTCAGGTTGGGGTAAAGTACGGAAAAGGGGCTTGATATTCTGATTTGCCTAAACTGTAGTGTAGTCGTAATAACTGTCGTGTATCATTTTCTCTTTACAAAACCAATCAAGACTTAGAACTCCGTTTACGTTCACTTCGTCGATGCTTTTTGCCGCTTGTTGCCTTGGCCTCTGCTTGGACGTCGACTGGCCCTTTGGCTTCCTTGGCTTCCTTGGCTTCCTTGGCTTCTTTGGCTTCCTTGGCCTCCTTGGCCTGATCATTCTTGGCCCTGCTCTTCTCGCTCTTGCTCTTAACCGGTTCTTCCTTGCTGCTTTCCTCTTTGGGATCTTCTTTCAGATCCTCCTGCTCACTGGCCACCGACTCCTCTTTGGCGGTCTCAACCTCTGGGACCACAGGTTCCTTGGTAACCTCAAACCCTCCAAGAACCCGAGGGATCTCTCTGCTTAGGCCTTTGTTCACCTGTGTTGTGGCAATGGTGCTGCATGCGCCAGCTGCAGACAAGGCCCCAACGAGTGCTAGGGGGGTGAGGAGAGGGAAAGCTACGCTGAGGGCGAAGGTGCCGGCCAACGAGGCTGATATACCCCCGACGGCTGTTCCGACCGTGGCAGCCGTCTTCCATTCGCTCTCTTCGCGGGTGACGTTCTCCACGTCTTTCAAAAGCAAGTTCCCTGGGTAGTCCTCAAGTGTTGGTAGGTTGAACCAGACAAAGTTGTTGGAACTGTGAGTCTCGCCGTGGATGGTGAGGGTCCCCAGATCCGGAAACTCGAGCGCATTGCCAATGAACATGGGTCGCCAGGTGGGTATCAGTAGGTGAAACATGGTTGTGTCTGAGCGTCTCCCCAAGTTTTGCCGGATAAACATCATCCAGGCGACAAGAGCATCCAGATTATCAGAGAAGCCAAGGAAGTTGTCTGGCAGAGGCTTATCCTGAGCAAAGTCGCAGAAATCTGGATGCCACTCCGAATCAGGGTGGTAGAGGAAGTAGAGATGCCTCAAATCATCTGAGAAAGCTGTTCTGCTTTGGCGGTACACAAACTTATGGACATGGGCTGCGAATTTGGCTGGGTTGCTCAAGCTTGTGCGTGCCTTTAGCTCCTCGGGAAGCTTGACACCTGCCTTTTCAATGTCTGACTCGTAGATGACATGGGCGCCGTTTGTGTCGAGCTTGAGGGCCGTTATGAATTCTTGTAGGGGTACGGACCAGTCGGCATTGCGAAAGACTCTGTTGGCGGCCCTGACAGAAGCCTGCACAGATAGAGGAGACTGAATGGGAGCCTCTGGGTTGGTGTTAGGCTCCTGCTCCTGCCCCTGCTCCGGGGAGGTGTTGCTGGCTGGGGTGTCTCCCAACTCGGCCTCGCTGGAGTTGCTGACGGCTGCTGTGTCTTCTTCGGGGTTGGCAGAGCCGAACTGGGCTTCTTTTGCCTGTAAGAATGCGTTGAGGTCGAGAGGGATCTCGATCAGCTGCCGCGATGTTTCGAGACCTCTCCTCTGTCCTTCGCCACCGCGCCTCTGGCTGCGGGGCTGCTTGCTCTCGACAGCGCCCATGGTGAGATGTGTGCGAGCGCTTGATCGACGCTCATAGACTGGTTGATTTGGCCTCAAGCAAGATGTACACCAGGGGGTGATTTGACATTGGATGCGACGAACTTGAAGCGTTATTGCCGGTAGAGGTATGATGAAAATACCTGGTCACCGTTCGAGGCTCATGACAAAGAGTCATCGTCCAAGTTGTGGGTCACCGTTTGACGCTAGTTACTGGAGCCAACGCATCCGGCGTTTTAGATGGTGCTCACCGCCTTTCCGTCTCAAGCCGTTGGGCCGGGATTTTGCCTCCTCTCTTGATGAATTGCTACCTGATCAAGACGGTTGAGTATTCTCAGAGTTGTCAGAGACTGAATAACCGTTCAAAAATTTGATACCGCTTAATTCTAGAATAGTTTGACTTCGACGAGCGATGTGGTCTTATCATAGGCTCCTTGATGACCGATCGCAAAGGTGTGAGCACAGTCCTCCAGATGTTTAGATCACAATGTTAAAATGTATCTTGCTGGGTATACTTTCAATCTAATCATATACTGTATCGATAAGCAAGCATGGAACAACTGACAGGCCGCCGAGGTTAGGGGGCATTTACACAGTGTCTGTCACATGAACGACCATTCCCACCCACCCTATAGTTTTCGACGCAAGACCTCGTATCGCGCAATTCATAGACTACTTTCCACCATTTGGGACCTCTCATCGTCTCTTTGTATAGACTCACATCACGTGACTTTGTTAAAGAAACATGACGAAGTTCAAAAAAACATTTTTTCGAGCGTAAAGGACAAGTTCTCCTCAAGTTCTGAATGGTCAATCAGCAGGCAGGTCGCTCCAAGTGGAGACCATCGGACAAAAAAGAGTGATCCTCGAGTGTCTTCATTTTTCGCGTCTTCACTCTTGGCATCAACTTCCCACACTTGCTAGTCTAGACAAGGGCAAGACGATGGGAGGACAGAGAAGCTTCATTATTAGCCTGATGTCGGGCCTTACACCATACGTCTAGGTGACGGCCAGCTATATCTAGATGAAAAAGGAGAATAGAAGCCCTGGGAGGTCAACAAGTCCGGTCCTGATACATCTGTTTTCTATAGAACATGGAGGTTAGACGTCTAGTTGGCGGCGCTGTCAGCAAAGTCGGGGTTCGCCAGAACTCGAATTCTTGGTTCCCTTTATCAACGATCTGCTCGGCGTGTTTAAAGGCTGCCTTCATGTGTCCTATCTTATCAGGTGAACAGTCCTTATCAATCTTGAATCCAGCCACAATCTCTGACGCGGGCGAGCTGTTAACTGCACGTGGATAGTGGCCCTGCCCCGCCAAGCTCGGTGAGGAGCCAGGCGAAGTGTAGTGCAAGCATGCAGTTATTAGAGCAAATAGAAATAACAGGGAATAATGCCATGATAGCAACTTGTCGGAATAAGGTGCGTTGATGCAAGATGTGAGGAAGCGTTAAAGGGCAAGAACTGCATACTTGCTGAGGATCCAAGAGCTCACATATACTTATAGTGTATTCCATGTTTATCATCGTCTTCATCTGCCGGCGAGAAGCAACCTGAGCTCAGCAGAGATGCCAGGCAGGACGAAGACAGGGAAAATGCGTCTCGTGAAAGTGACAGGAAGTTTGTAACACCCAGCCCCCTTCCATAATATCCAGGGGCTTTTCGGAGAAGCTCGCTTTATTCAAGTTGCCCGCGATCATCAAGAATTAACTTGAATCATACTGCAAACTTTCTAGTTGCTGCGTACGAAAACACGTTGTGTCCAGGTGTTGGCTTTGACGGCCCAGCCTCCCCAGCGCGCTCCACTCGAGGGGGCCGATCCTCCCTGAAAATGAGATTGAATCCTGGTTATCACCCGGCTACCTCGATGGGCCCTGTTCGTACAGTGCTTATTGTTTATTCGCTCCTTGCCCCTGGTGATATCGTTGCGAGATTCAGGCGGGCTATAATTACGGTTCTGAATCTAAGCCACCATGCAGGTGCCCGTCGATGGAACCGTTGCAAAGCGGAACCCCTGGAAGAACTGCCCCGCAGCGTAATGCTTGATAATACAATTCTTTTATTATAAATTGATACGTTACCGAGCGACCCCCGGGCCCTCCCTATAGAGTAACTTTTAGGACCTCATCAGCCAAGCCAGAACAACAAACGGTAGCCAACTGGACTAGCCATCACTTGCATCCATCCGGGGTCCTAGTAAAATGCGGGGTATGGTTAAGAGACAAATCAGACGTAAGTATCCTTGGCTCCTCGGAACTAGTTTGCTCACGGAAGCGGAACTCGACCAGCTGATACTCACTCATGCCAAGCCATTCAATGTTGCCTGGAAATTTTCCTAAAACGGATATGAGAGGCTGTCCCGGTTACAATGCTAGATAAGTACGAGGACAGATGGGGTAAGAAAATTGGCAACCCCGAATTCATTGTCCCATGTGCGCGGTTTGACATCGAGTCGACCACCTCCATGGACAAGATCGTCCAGGCCTACCGAGGTATCATGAGTCAGAAGTACTCTTGAACACATTAGAGAGGAGAACTAAGCTGGTAGACTCTCGGCACTTCCACATGGAAAATAATAAGAGCCTGCAATGAAAACGTCTTGGTTGACGACTATATATTGAGATCTACCATCATACCACCTCTCCCTCTGTACCCCACCTCCTCCAGTAACACTTCGACTCGCAATTTCACCCCTCAACGTTGAACGCATCAAAAATGTTGAAACCAGACTGGCAAGCACTCATTCAGGCGAAGCGAGCCGAGCGTGACTCGCGCATACCTGCAGAGTGGCGTTTGGACAGCAGCATCACCAGCCAGGCCCATCGTGAAAACCCAATCAGCGCCTTCGACCTCCTCGATCAGACGAACCTCGTGACCAAGAGCGAGCGCGGAACCACGGAGAATTATGATGCTACGTCTCTCCTTGCCCAGCTGGCCTCTGGCGCGTTGTCTTCCTTCGAAGTGACCTTAGCCTTCTGCAAGCGCGCTGTAATTGCCCAGCAGTTGGTAAGTTGCATATGCCTGTATTGATTACCTGGCGGGATGATTCACATTGAAACAAATCAATCCCTTGACAGAGAGGTTTTTTGACAAGGCGCTCGAGAGAGCAAAGGAGCTAGATGCCTATCTTGCCCGAGCGGGCAAGTCTAAGGGTCCGTTCCATGGGTTGCCCATCAGTCTCAAGGTTTCTTGTCCTCTTGGTTTCTTCTCAAGCAACGCGGCCGCTAACATGGCATTAAGGATATGTGGATGGCAAAGGGTGAAGCAGCTACTCTGGGCTTCGTTGCATATCTGTCCAAGCCAGTTGCAGGAAGGAGAACTCGCCCATTGTTGATATACTTCTCGACGGCGGCGCCGTCTTGTACTGCAAGACAAACGTTCCTCAGGGCTTGTTTGTTTGTCACACACCCGATCATGACATCGGGGGCCTTATTGCTGACATATATGCCAGTCCATGGAGGACGAAAACAACGTAGTTGCGTAACTCTGAACCCCCACAAGCTCACACTGGGGGCTGCTGGCAGCAGTACGGAAGAGGGCTTTGATCGGGTTCCGTGGCTCACCCCTTGGTCTAGGCACCGATATTGGAGGCTTTATCCGTTCACCGTCTCTCGTCAGCGCGCGTACGGATTCAAGCCAACTGCAAACCGGATCCCCTTCTCGGGTCAACAGTTTCACTTCCCAAGGGATGTCCTGGCATCCTTCCTTCAGCTGGACCACACGCCAAGCACTAGCAGTCCCGTGGGCAGATGTCCCGAAAAGGAAGCTCAAAATCGGATACTGGGAGGGCCTACCTCAAACTCCTGTATTCCCTCCTATCCTTCGGGCCCTCCGGAAGGCCGCTGAGGCGTTGAAGGCTGCTGGCCACGAGGTTGTTCCGCTGTCCACGCCCGCGGGAGGCGGTACACTCGACTGTGCCGGTATCTATATTCACTCTCTCGGCTTTGACACAAACGCGACCCTTATGCAGTTCCTTGACGACGCCGAAGAGGAGATCCTGCCTGGGATGAAGGATCTTAAGGAGGCGATGGCGGGTGCGCCCAAGAGCACACTTGAGGACGTCTGGCAGTTTCATGGCAATCGCGGCGATTATCGCCAGGCGTGGCATGCCAAGTGGGCGGAGACCGGCATGGATGTCCTGCTCTGCCCTGCACACCAGGGAACCGGCATGCCTCATAATGCCTACGGCCTCCCAGTTTATACCATGATCTGGAATCTTTTGGATGTATGTGCTCTACAGCTATGTTCTGAACGTGGCTAACCTTGTGTAGTGCCCCGCAAGTGTCATTCCCTTTCTCAAGGCCAGCAAGATAATTGACACAGACAAAGTTGAAGGGTGTAAGTTTCCGTCGCGGTTGCTACGAGTCTGTCAAAGTGTATGTGTGACTAACGGAAGTCTAGATGACGCGGATGTTCTTGATGGTGCGCCGGCCCATGTCCAAGTTGTTGGATGGATCCTCCGCGACGAGGAGGTACTGATGGCTACGGAGGTTATTGATGATGTCTTGAGGAATGTTCCTGAAGCGGATCTCCCTCCTTTGTACTCCTCACTATAGGTAGTAAATAACTTGAACTAGTAACTATGCATGAGACTATAAGCGGATTAGTTGTGCCTTTCGGGTTCCATCCGCGAACCATTCTTGATGGCTGAGTCCGGCTGTGCACGTTTGCCCTCCGCGCATCCGAGGCTGAGTCAGTCTCACCGACTGAGTCATTCTCCGCAATCACCTTTATTCATTCCTCAAATCCTCGATAGGTATTTTAACGCAGACTATCGCTAAAATAGCTCCTATCTCAACATCTTCACTTTTTACAGCTTGGCATTTCATGAACACACCACCCACCATGAACCTCTCTGAACCAGTACTACCAACATGTCGAACAGCAATGATCAGCGGGCATATCGACATCTCACACTCCGAGTTCGCCACAAATTATCATGATCTTATAAACGAAGCCATAGCCAGAGGTGACCGATTTATCCTTGGTGATGCGAAAGGCACGGATGAGTTCGCACTCGAGTACATATTACGACTTGATCCGACAGCTCGCATCACCGTTTATGCATCAAGGGCTGAGAGATGCAATGCCCTCAAGGATAGAAATATTGACGCCATTCTTGTAAAACCGACGAAGAAAAAGGCCCGGGGACGCCAACATCACTTAGAGAGGGATGCAGAGATGACGAATTCCAGCGACTACGACATATTATGGGTTCGAAATGAGGAGGAGTGCCGAAAGCTCTATGGGGAGAAATACCGCCCAAGAATTTCAGCTACCGAGCTCAATCGAAGAAGGAGAATGGATATTATGCAAAACGCTAATGCCAACTTGACAGCCTAGTTGCTGGCGAAGAACAAACTTGGGATTTGCAAACGAGCATCATGATTAATAGCGAATAACAACATCACCTTTATTCATTATCCTTTAATAAGGTCTTTCATCTTACAGAGGTCTAGAGCATAGCTGAGATTTCCATTTGTCAATCGAATCGGTGACTTGAGTTGTATACTAGGCGCCTGGTGAGCGGTCCTTATCTTCGCGATGCAACATTTTGTTGGAGCGTCGAGACAACTAGTTATGGAATTGGAACCCTTTATAAGAACATGGAGCAACGTGATCGCGGCGTTTCCCCATAAAAAGCCTAGTCAATGCGGAGCTAAGCTGTGATGTAAGCTTGCTACCTAGAAAAGATCACGCACATGAGTCGTCAAACCCCCTTGACGTGAGCAGATCTGCTGTATAAATTATTGGGTAGCATATTCTCTCTTTCCATAATGTTCAGTGCCTTATTCTTCACCCAACAACTTCCTGATCGCTTCCTGTCTTCATTCTACGATGCGTCGCGGGTGTCAGGGTGAATCCCCTGACTGCCCAGATACGACGGGTACAGAACGATGGATGCTCGTCGCCCCAAGCAAGCAACGGATGACACTGTCAACCAATCACTACAATTTTGGGCCGATAAAGCCCTCGTACTTCTGCACTTACTACCTCACCTTTGACGCCTTCAAATTGCTATGCAACTCGCCTAACAGCGTTCTCGTCGCATCAAATGAAACCATCAGCCAGGAACTGAGTCAGACTACTTCCCGACAGGCAATGGTTCTTTCACGACTGGAGACGCTTCCCCCGGAGCTTATCGCCGCAATTTTCCCTTTCCTTGACACCAGCGAGTTCATTTCTCTCGGCCTCTGCTCCCAGACTCTATGGACCCAAGCCATTACCTGGGTACAAAGTGGTTACATCTGGTGGAAAAGTGCATATTCATGGGCCGGCACTCCAATGATTTGCGCAGGCTCAAGGTTGGAGGTGTTCCCACACTCTATATCCGAAATATTTCCCAGAGCAAGACCAGAAGTGGTGCCGCAAGGTCATGAAGCTGGCGAGGGGCCGCGAACCTATAACCAACCGTACCTTTGGTTCGACGAGGCCACTGAGAAATTTGAGAAAAGGCCCATCCCATACGATGATGATTATAGAGAAGAGTTCTGGAAGCAGATCAGGTCATCTGGTATCCCCATAAGATTCTACGAGCCCATGGCTGCATCCTTTCCCACCTTTACAATCAGGCCCGGAACCAAGTGGTACCTCCGCAACTTGACGCAGAAAGAGTACATCTGCATGGAAGCTATCGTTACAGCCGATGGGGAGGTCACGATTTCTTTCCTAGAAACTCATTGGCTCACATTGGACATCTTACTCCTATGGCTGATTAGCTGGAGGGGAAAAGATGGCAACGACACTTGGTCCTGGGAACAGCTCAGGCAGTTCGAGGGTATCACAGATGAAGGCCTTGGGGATATAACGACAGACCCCGCCTTCGGACCTCTCGATCCTGATTTCTGGCCAATTTGGGCCGGTAATTGGGCTGGCCACAGCCTGGATGTTGTGGTTGATGAAGTCCTCGAGGGGTGGGCTGACCGAAGCGACATGACTAGATTGCTCTCGGGTAAAGTGCTACGGACTTTATATGGACTTGCCATGGCGGAGGTGGGAGGCGCAGAAAGTGCATATTGGGCTCGGATATTTGAGCAAAGTGGAGGGGTTATGGATTTTGGATCATCAGATGAAGATGACCAAGATGCATTATAAGTATATAGACCGTCTTAATGGACTAGATCATGATTAATCAAGAGAACCGAGGCCGTGATATCTGCTCAACTGCCTTTCCAATGTCTGGAACACACATTGGACCTTTTGGAGATGGACCAGGGCGATGTACTATCACGTGATATATTGGGTCAGTTGTACAGACGCTAAAATTTGTTAGTGGAAGCTCCCTACCGAATAAAAACAACCCTGAATCCCCGCCCAGGTTTGCCTTTTTCTCCCTCTCGTGACGCTCTTTGCTCCACACAAGCGTCTCAGCGATTCTTAGCATTGCAGCCGTCCCTCTCTTAGCCACCTTCAATAATGCCGGTAATACGGAATATCCCTGATAGCAAAAGACGGTCCCGTACAGGATGTCTACCATGCAGGAAACGCCGGAGAAAATGTACGCCCCAAACCTCCTGCACAAGTCGTAACACGATTTCTTGTCTTGGAACGGCCTCTAACTGAATCAAAGGTGATGAGAAGAGACCCAGATGCGGAAGTTGCCAGGAGAGAGGTGTAGCTTGCGAGTACAAGCAATGGGCGTTTGTTGCTGAAGTGGCTTCGGTGTCAGGCGACATTGCTAAGACACCAGGCCGTCATCAAGACGTTGCACAATCACCGGTCGTCAGTCGATTCTAATTCCACTCCAGGCTCTTAAGTAACAAAGGCTTTAGTTTGCGCAGGATGACTTACTCTCCTTATCAAAGGCAGCCTCACCCATCCCACCTCCTAACGATTCGCCACACAGCGCCGGTTACCCAGCAAAAGACAACGGCACTGTAAACACGCCATTCGACACATCGCCAGCAGCCAGCCTCGCTCACACCCACGAGTCAACCGGAAACCAAATACTCACACCGTCGACGTGGGATGACAAGGCTGGCCAGTGTAAGCAACGAGCGATGCATTGCTTCCGGTACCAGCTCGTGCCATGGATAGAATCCAACGCCCCAAAACCCTCATTCGGTTCCAACATGATGACTCTGGCGCAGGACAAAGCCGTCATTATGGACGCGGCTATTTACCTCGCTAGACATCGTACCAGCCGTGGTGAGACTTCTATCGAGGAGCTACAAGAGTTACATCATCGGCTTTTGTTAGAAAACACCTTTGTTGCAGACGTTGGGCGATCGTTACTCGCTCTTGGAGACTTGTTTAATGATGGGCCTTCGCAGTGGCCCAAGTTCCGATTCTATCATCCACAGTCAGATGCCCCGAGTCAATCATTGGAAGACATGGATGAGCCTCTCAAATCTCTACTACGATTCCACCTAAAGATTGGTCTGTTTTTCCCCTAGTTTCACGTTGGATTTGCTGACATTCATAGATCTTGCTACCTCCATCATGACCAACAAACCACCTTCAATGAAGCTCTCACTCTCGTCAGGCAGATCTCTGTTTAATGCCCCTCTGTCCCCCATAGAGACCTATGATTCATGCTTGCTCTGCCTCTTTGAATGTCTCCGGTTGATTCACTACGAACTCATCCCCTTATTTACCGGCCAGTCCAACATGCAATCAGCCGCCCCCGAATCTTATTCTCTCAAGTGGGCCGCTTGGTCCAGGCTGTGGGCAAGTTGTATGCAGTGGTTCCAGGATAGGCCTCCTGGCATGGAACCGGTGCTGGAAAGTTCTGATGCCGATTTAAACGGACAAAAGATGCAAGAATCTCCTTTTCCGGCTGATGTCTATACCAGCGCCCTGTCTCTGCAGGCCAACCTGACCATGCATCTATCCTCACTGCTTCTTCTCGCCTACAAGCCACGACTTGTGAAGCTATCGAGATTTCCGTACCATCTGATTTCGAGAAGTTGGCATACACAAAAGATCGCCAGGCTAGCAGTCTGGAATAGCTTTCCAGAGCAGTGGGATCCTCTCGTAGTGGCTGCCCTACTGCGGGCCGCAAGAGAGATGACCCATGCCTCGCAACAGGAAGCGCTGCTTACTTGCTTTCAACGAATCACAGATGTGACGAAATTGCCATTAGATGAGGAAATCTCAAATCTACGGCTGTATTGGCGCTCATCTAGTCACAGCACACCACCAACCATGTCCCATCGATGAGTTGAAGATTGACATGGAGAATAGAAACCGCATCGTTCTTCAAGCTGAGCTATAACTCATCCTTCCAGGGTATAGACACCTGGGCTCCCTTTTTGGAGACCGTTTTCGACGATGCCTTGATACTCTGCTTGACAGCTTCACCGATATCAAACCTCTCCGACTTCGCGATGGCATGGACCGCGTGTATGGCATACATTCCAATAAAAGTGTCGCCTGCTGCAGTCGTATCAACAACATCGACCTTGAGAGCTGGAACAAAGGCCCTATCTGTCTCGTTGGCGTAATAGGCACCTCTTCCACCCAGTGTGATGATGACGTTCTCGACACCCCGGGCGAGGAATTGGCCTGCGATTTGCTCCACGAACTTCGAGTCTTCCAGGTCCGACTCTTTGACATCTGACAGCAGGGCTGCCTCAGTCTCATTGAGGACCAAATGTGCGAGGCCTTGATACGCCTTTTCCGGGAGCTTTTGAGCCGGGGCCGGGTTGAGAAGGACAGGCGTTCCAGTCTTCTTTGCTGCCTCCAACGCTTGAAGGACAGTCTCGATTGGAATTTCCAGTTGCATAATGAGTAGAGTGGGTGACGGGTCGGGCAGGTGTGTGAACTGGGAAGGCTTGAGCGAAGCATTTGCTCCAGGCGAAAGGATGATGCGATTTTGACCTGAAGGCTCATCAACGACAATCATGGCGATGCCAGTCTTGGACTCGGCATCGACTTTGATTCCCGGCGTCTCCACACCATAAGACTTGAGACTTTCCAGGAGGACAGAGCCATATGCGTCTGCGCCCACCGCGCCAATCATGGCGACGTCGACGCTAGGTCCCTTGAGGTCCGAGGTCCGAGATAGCTTTGCGCAAGCAACAGCTTGGTTCGCGCCTTTGCCGCCGGGGAAAACATCGAATTGGCTAGCCGTTATTGTTTCTCCAGGGAGTGGGTGATGCGGGACATAGGAAACGAGATCGATGTTGAGAGATCCGAGGACGCTGATGATTGGCCTGGACGACATTGTAAGAGTATCGGATAGGAAGCAGGTCAAGAGCAGGGGCAGAGAGAGCACAAGACGTCTCTATTAGAAGGATATTAAAGCGATGAACAAGAAGTGATGAAAATGACCAGAGTCTTAGCTGTTCGGAAAAGGCCTGGGACGGGGGACCTGGGCTGACATTCCTACATAAATAGCCGTGGTGAACGTTCTTTAGGGGGACGATAAGAGGAACGCTATTCCAAAAGAAGACAGTTATTGTTGAGTGGTGGAGAGAGTGTGTGGGATGTCAACGGCGTCGCCACCCATGGGGTTCGTAGCCTACAGGTGGATCACTTCTGCGTTATTCGCTAACGTACAATGCCGCATCATGTCACGGCAAGACTCTTTAGGCTGTCTCCTCTTTGAGTATGCGAAGGCTCCAACGGTGGCTTGATTGGCTAGCTACCTTATTGTGCACATTAGGTGTCTTTGAGTGTGCTCTTGAAATATTAAGTAAATTACTTGCCTGAATCATCAAATACATGGCCAGCCTCATACCCCCATTCCGCCTCCAGATCCCTCAACCTCCATAATGCTCCCCAGCCAGTTGTTCTATCAATCGACTTAAGTAGCTGAGCTATCTGCCTCCGTTCACTCACATGCGAGAACAACCTTCCCGCAACGAACAACGGCTGGATAGAGTTGACCATGCTCCCAGGGTGAGGATTGGCACAAGATATACCGACCACGCTGCGAGCATGCCAAAGAGCCAAGCAGTGAGAATCCAAATTCTGTTCTGGCGGCTGCATCTCCAACATCAAGATGCATGCGGCATGATAGACCTGATTGCTTGAGATGGCGGCCCAATGGGGAAACATTATCAGTGGGAAGACTTGCTTCTCACTCGCTTCTACCACACGGATGGGCTTCATCGACGGAGGTCTTTCATCTAACCAGAATTGTAACTCTGACCAGAGTCTCTGCCACTGTTCTGCAAACGGTCTGCTATCCTGCCAGTCTGCTCTTCCGAGCTCCAGATATTGTGTCCTTCGGAAGCGCAGATGACAGACTTTGGTGCAGAGGTAGATAGCCCAGTTGGCATGTGTATCTGGTGATGTGCGGCTCTTCTGATGGAAAAGGCTCTGGATAAACCTCTCTGATGCCTCAGGCGTTGATGGTCCCTCTCGCATTGCTGGAACCCATTGATCGAGAGGCAACACGGTCGTCTCAGCGCCGTCAGATATTATCGCTCCACATAGTTCCATCCTCGCATAGCACCAGAATACCGCTTGCGGCAGTCCTCCAGAGAAGCCATTAACGCCAAAATACTCAAAGAGCGAGGCACAACCCTCGACGTGGCGCCTCCAATTTCTCGCACCGCCTGACATGAGCTCAAAGACAGCGAGGATACAGGCAGTGACGAGCATATTAGGGTCTTTGGCTTGCAAACCAGGTGTGAGGAGCCTAATACTCTCTTGATACAACTCCAGACTGTCACAACCTTTCTGCATCAGCCCTCTCCTCTCCATCTGCCTCGATGAAAACGCAAGCATGGCGTAGAGCAAAGCCGGCGACTTGCGCGCCATCAGAGGCACCTGGATCTGAAAATGTTGGTTCTCATCGAACTTGTCAAGATGAGGTGCACATTCCGTGATCCAATTCTGCAGGTAGCGTAATAGTCTTGCGTGTGGGACTGCGACTGTTACACGTGAAAAGTTGAGTGTCTCTGCGGTCTCGTCCTCGGGTGTAGAGGGTCTGCTTGGCGACAGACTTGAGAGGCCGGCAAAGAGCACAGACCGTAACTCCTCCTGAAGTTCGAAGAAGCGTGGGTCAAGTGATAAGTCCTCTGAGAAGAATGACATGATTGACCTTGAATGTCGTTTCGCTTGAGTGTGAAGTAGGCTCGATCCTCGACTGCTCGATCAGCTGCAGTTCCAATGTTTCATGGTCCATGCAATGTGGATCGAGTTGTTGGAGGCGAGTTGAACTATTCCAGAAACGGGGTGTGTAGCCACCTCATTATGTATTTCGTATTACCAGCTCCACTTGGTCGGGTCTGACCAAGTCTTGCCAAACTCTGTTGACCTCGTGCTGTTCCTTTGCCGACGCTTTGCCTTTTACGGGGGTCATAGGCACCCCGACCCTTGTTTTGGGGTTTCAAGGGGGATCAGGAAATCCCCGACTTTCTCCTCACCGTCCAGAATTCTCTCGTGTGGGGGATTCACCCTAGAGTCATATCAAGACAACACGAATTTGGCCGAGAAAGACTTCCCCAGCTCATACTCTGGCTCATGAGAAGACTAGCATTAAGCTTAAGTCGGTCCGGGGTAAATCTCCACGTTGATGATGCGAACTCGAGCATCCACGGTATGATATGTTTGTAGAGAACCGGGGGCGCAGAGACAAGTTAGATCATCACCTTGATCTAAGCCAATGACTACACAAATTTTGCTACTTCTCTGCAAAAAATAAAAAACAGATTTCTTTCATTAATCGCAATCAAGCTATCGTACTGGCACCAGTCACTCTATTCTTTGCTCGCATCTTTTCAAAAGGCACAACATATACTCAGATATCTGCTCACTCATGGCTTTCGCCTATGAGCAACATTTGCTGAATCAACAACAGTATCACCATTATGAGTGCATTTACCTTGGAAGGACCAACCATTTCAATGCACCACCTTTTTTCATCATGGACGCTTTTGGGCAACCATTTCAGGCCTGTTGTGGGCGGGTGCCCCGAAGATCGTTGCAACGTTACAACGTCTTAGTCAAGCGTCGCGTGGTTGCAGGGGCAACGAAGGGTCTACCGCAGGAATTGAGGACGTTTGGCAAAAGTTTTAACTTGACCATTTAGGTATCATCTTACCTTGTCGTCGCAATGTCTTAGACGGCTGAGAAAGGATGGCTAACTACGAAGTGCATTGTCGTGCTCCGGCTTTGTCTTGCGTGTAGATCATGGTATCAAAACATCATTAGGGTAACATAAACATGCGTTTTGAAATTGAATTCCGGTAAATTGTATAATTTTAAACCTTGCATTTGTGTCTCTTTACACTACCCGCCCAATATTTTCAATGCTCCAATTACAGCTCCTCCACATGCTTCTCAACCTCCTTGTCATGAGACAGCTTACGTTCATGAGCAAAACCAAGCAGACCAACCTCGGCCTGAGCCTCCCTCATAAGCACACCATCCATCTCACCCGTGCGGCTTCCAAAGACTCGATCCATGTCCTCGAGAGTAGCGTTCTTAGTCTCAGGGAGATAGATCCAGACCCAAACAATGCCAGCAGCCAAGAAAACAGCAAAGAAGATGTAGGTTCCCCATGCCCAGGCTTCCAGCATAGGAGGCACAAAGAAGGCGATGGCAAAGTTGTTGACCCAGTTGCTAGATGCACCGATGGAGGCTCCCTTGGCTCGGATGGACAGAGGGAAGATCTCAGACACAAGCGTCCACGAAACTGGGCCCCATGTAGCACCGAATCCAGCAATATAGACCCAGATTAGGGCCACGGCTGACCAACCGGCTGCAACGTGAGAAGGCCAGTCATGTCGGAACTTGGCTACAATGACGCCGACGGTGACCATGCTGGCGCCCATGACGACGGAGCCGATCTGCAGGAGAGGCTTGCGACCAACCCGATCAATGATCAACTATACAGATGTTAGTCTTGTGATAACTAAGGCTTGGTGATTTGACTGACCATGGCAGGAATTGTGCTGATGAGGAAAACGACGCCAGTGACTCCAGTTGCCAGCAAGGCAATAGTTCCGCCAGTGAGTCCGAGGCTGATAAAGACATTTGAGGCGTAGTAAATGACTGAAAACATTAGCTTTCGCATATTTCCAAGACTATAGAAGGACACTTACTGGCGTCAATTCCAGACCACTGCTGGAAAAACATGACCAGCCAAGCTGTGCAGACACGCTTCAGGTTGTCGATACTCCTGAAGCAAGTCACATACTGAGCCACCTGCTGCATGAAGCGGCTCTTGCCCTTCTCCGCAAGATGAGGAAAGTCACGGGCAAAAACCTTTTGCTCAAAGACAGCTTCGGCCTTAATCTCGAGGAATTCGACTCGGATGTCTTCGTGGTCCTCTGGCAGCTTGCGCATCCATGCCAAGGTAGATCTAGCCTCCTCATCACGACCGACCTTGACAAGCCAGCGTGGGGAGAAAGGCATGAACCAGATGCCGACAGCGAGGGCGGCGGCGGGAATTCCTTGGATGATCGAGGGGAGGCGCCAGGCGAGATCAGATTGGCCTTCTCCAGTTCCGCCAATGTAGTTGCTGCCGTAGCCCACCCAGAAAGAGAGCATGATTCCCAGGATAGTCGCCAGTTGGTAGAAGGAAACGAGGAGACCTCGCATCTCAGGAGCAGAGAGCTCAGCGTTGTAAAGAGGGCCGACGCCACTGAAGAGACCAACTCCAACACCGGTAAAGAATCGTCCAGCATAGAGAAGAGATGGGTTACCAGCAGTTGCACCGACGTAAAGGTAACTGCCAAGAATAACCCAGCAACAGGCGATAAACATGGTGTACTTTCTGGAGATGAGCTCGCCTAGAACACCAGCTGAGAGGGACCCAAGAATGCCTCCTAGCTGCAGGATAGAAGTGAGCCAGCCAGTTGCCGAGGAGGACTGGACGACAGAAGGAAAGTTCTCGGTGAACCTGGTCATGACCAGAGACTGGCCAAGAACACCCTGCTGGTAACCATACTCAAAACCTCCCAGGGATGCAAAGAAGGCAATGAACAGGACCTTGGGGTTCTCCCGAAGGGACTGCCACATATTCTTCTTGGTCGACGGCTCCATGGTATGCTCGGGTGAAGATGACATTGAATTGATGAAACGCCTGGGCTGCCGACTATCTCTCCCCGGATCCAGCGAGCCTTTAAATTCTTCCTCGTCGGTAACTCAATCTCGTGCTTCTCCACGGTGCCTGGGAGTCGGCACCGGCAAGGGGTTAACAAGTGGGGAGGCCGTAGGCTATGACCCACGAATCTGGCTTAGTACGCCCGCACGACTCAGACGACGCCACTTGACATTACGTGGGGAAAAGCTAAAATGGTCAAAGACGTCTGGGGATCGTGCTTCTTTGTGGGTTCTGGCCTGGCCTGTGGGTGCCGGTCTGCCGGTCATACCACCAAGACGTTTTAACCAGGGGACGAAAAATATCAACTTTTTCCGTGTCCCCTACAAGTCTCTCTCAGTCGAACGGTCTCGGTAGTCGCTTGCTCGGTACTTATCCGCGGTGTTCAGCTGACAATGAATTCGCAATGTACCACTCCTTGGTGATTTTAAGTCGGCATCTCAGCCCAACAATGCTGTTCCCTCGCCTAGAGCCCATCCATTAGGCAAGGCAGATTATTTAAGGTATTGAGTCTAGGGTGGGCATGCAATCGTCATGTTGGAATTGTGAATAATCATGAAAGGGGTAAGACCGTGCGAGGACCTCAACTCTCGGTGAAGTTTTGACATGTAATCTGATACACTATGAAAGTAAGTTAGTTCATCCGGAATTGTGGGCTCGTTCATTTGATTCATCACGCGGTGTACTACCTTGGGAGTATTTCTCCAATAAGTGATTGGGAGGAACCATGATGTCAGCCGGCTGTGTCTATCGGGTTGTCTATCAGTATGTGAGATAGAATGAGAGACATAATACCCTTAACTCAAGACTAAGATGATGCTTGGGCGGGCGCCAGAGCACTATAGGGCCTTTACTCACCCACAAGTACGTACAACTCCAACAGGAGGTATAGGTGCCCATTCTTCATCACCATAGTCACTACAGCCAGTATCAAAAGCTGCTATTCAAAACTCTGCATCACCTCGCTACTTGGGTTTATGGCCGACGTTTTTGAGGTGTGGCTTCTGAAGTTCCCATTAGACTATCCCTAACAGCTCGTATAAGAAATTCCGTGTTGATAATGAACCCAATGGAGGAATCCTTCATCTAGGATGACCTGGGTATAGTTTCCTCGGCTATCTTGGACTTAAAACAGGAAATAATCACCGAAACTCTCGCAGTAGTATTTGGTGGTTGACCATACATCTGTGGAGTGAGACGCATCAATAGAGTATGATTACACGCCATCAATCATGTCTCTCAAACTATCCAAATTCTCAACACCCCCAGCGATCTTGTCTGCCCATGTCAGGATGTCCCGTGCTAGAATCTCACTGTCGCAGTTCTCGATGGCAAGATCAAAGTCCCTCTGGAGTTGGTTTGCGTTGAAAACTGCTGTCCATCTCGGCTCCACCCTTTCCATTTCTTCCAAGAATAAGACCCTCAGGATAGTAAGCTCGTACTCCAACAAGTGCTCTAGGTAGAGGCTAGAGGGAACTTGGTCCAAGTCATGCGCGTATCGTGTTTTGTCAGGATTGTCGCGTCGAGGTCGGCCGTCCAGAAACGAAGGGTAAGAACAAGCCTTCCACAGAGGTAGAGCTGACACACATTCCCAATCCACAACACCAGTGAGCTTTCCGGCGTCGTCGACAAGTATATTGCTTCGAGATAGGTCAGTGTGAGAGAGTACCGTAGGATCTTGTGCCATTGTTGTTTTCGGAAAGACGATATCAATTAGCTGCTGTAGCTTTGCGATGATACTGGCAGTTCGAGTAGCATCCTCCTTATCGTCTTTGGCATCGCTGTCGATCTCTGCATCCGCTGGATATTTGCGCAACACAGCGAGACAGTCACTTTCCGCGAGCTTCAAACGAGCCGCAATCCAGTCTCGGCTATGGCGGAATGGACCACGGTCTATGTCGAGATTGATGCGGTTGCCCCAGAAGAAGGGCATCGAGACAATGTGCCCGGTTCTTGGAGTGAGTGTCGAGAGAACAGGGGGGTAAATACTACCAATGCCGAACAGCTGGTTTCGGAACAGCGAGGCTGCGAAGGAGGCAAACTGGCGGACGAGGGTAGACTTTGTTGAGAAGTCGATGTGTGTCCAGGTACTAGACAGAGAGGTCCCTTCGAGTCTAGTCATGAGGATCCATTCGAATCCAAGAGCCGTGTCGAGCGAAGAGTTGTAGGTGATCACCTGGGGGAGTGGGATGGTGGTAACAGCATGAACCCATCTGATCGTGGTGACTTCGCTTAGAGTCTTGTACCGGCGATCGACAGGCAGCGAGATTCGGAGCATAAGAGGTGGCTTGTCTTCGACGGTGACTTGATAGAGCTTATTAAAGGCGCCCTGAGCAAAGAACGTGACTTGGACAGTGCTGGAGGGCGAAAGAGACTGTATTGTTGACTTGATCTTCTCGATGTCTGGTTCAACTCTCCACCGCGGCTCAAACCCAAAAACGGTTTCCTCCCAGCGAAGACTGCTAATCTGGCCTTGCGAAGAAACCATGATAATGAGTGTGTAATGGTGAGGCTAGAGGGTTGGAGGAGTGTGAAGGAGAATGTGCGGTCATAAGTAGCTAGCACGTGAATGCAAGATGCAATATGGAAGGACTTTGCTAGTGAACTCAAGAAGAAGATTCATTTCGGCGCAAATAACTTTCCATTTCGCATCGCAGTGAACAGGCAGGTGGTTATTGACTGTCTGTGACACCGTGATACAGCAGTGCGGGCGATAAGATCCGCACGGACCACTCAGCATAATCGTCCAATCGCCTGGCTGCGATTCGCCAACTGACCCACCAAGTCGGCGACGTCACTGATCTAGTAGCCTTCTCAACGGCAGCATGGCATCTTAATAACTGTCGTTTCTATAAGCATAAAGCTATTTGGACATTAACTTATCTATTCGGAGCAAATAAGTACTTCCGCTAGTTGCTCTATTCAAAGAAAGGGCCGTCTGGGGGCTGGTTAAAATACATGTAAGTGTTAAATAATCTTTTAACAACATATAAAACGCGCCCTTTGTTACCCTCGTTCAAGCCCCAATAGAAACGCCCTGCTAATTGGATATTTTCCTATCGCCAACTCCTTAACATTGCACCATCTATCCCCACTTGCACATCATGTCTAAATCTGCCCCAGCCCCTATTTCTTGTCAATATATAAAATACACGCACCACGTAGCGTCTTGGCTTTCATGCAGACTCTCTTTATGCGGTGACTGTCGCTTTCGCATGAGCTCACGCCACAATCTCGAGATACGTACGAGTTTCGTCTTACTGTCTGCATAGGAATGCCATATTTTGATTCAACATGGCTTTGCACCCCTCGGAAGTTGCCAAGCATAACAACGCCAAGTCTTGTTGGCTTATCATTCATGTAAGTTGTAACCCCAAGTGGTGGAGCTTAAACTTATCAAATAACTGCAGAACGAAGTCTATGATCTTACCAAGTTCCTTCCACGTGAGTGACAGACTGAGATTAGTCATTAGACTCAAGAATGGCATAAGGGTATCCCTGCTAACGCCGAATGGTTGCTTCTTGGAACAGACCACCCTGGAGGTCGTAGAGTCATCATGATGCATGCGGTATGTCAGGTCGACGATGCTTTTGAGAGAGACGACAAAGGCTCACATTTTCACCACCCTAGGGCAGAGACGCTACTCAAAGATTCAACCTTGTTCATTCAAAGGATATACTCGATAAATGGCTTGACCTTTCCCAGAAGCTGGGTGCTATTGATTCCAGTGGAGCTGTGGAAACCGCCGCCCAGCAAGAGGAAGAGGAACAAGAAATCACCAACAAGAAACCGCCACTCTCACAATGCCTTACCATAAGAGATTTCGAAGCTGTGGCCCAGCAAACTATGAGAAAAGAGTCATGGGAGTACTATTCAACAGGATCAGAAGACGAGTTCGTAGGTCATATTCCATTGACTATCTGGTTAGGGCGCTTCATAACTTACATGTGCAATCAGACCCTCAAGGAAAACATAACTGCCTTCCAGAAGATTCGTTTTCGTCCGAAAGTTCTCGTCAATGTCGAACGTGTCGATATTTCAACAACTCTTCTGGGGACAAAGACGACAATTCCTATCTATGTCTCAGCTACAGCCAGTGCCAAATTGGGTCATCCGGAGGGCGAAGTGGTCCTAACAAGAGCAAGCAACAATCATGGCATTGTGCAAATGATACCATTGTACTCATCATGCCCTATCGAGGAGATTGCTGATGCCAGGGCCCCGGATGCCACTCAATGGTTTCAGATATATGTCAAAAAGGACCGCAAAACCACCCGTAATGCTGTTGAGAAGGCTGAGAGACTTGGTTGCAAGGCTCTCTGCATCACCGTTGATAACCCTCACTTGGGTAGTCGCGAAAGAGTTTTGCGGTCGCACCATGAAGGTGACACAAGTAACGACGACGAGTTTGAGGATGCGCCAGCCACCGAGCTAGATCCTTCGCTCACCACAAACGCAAGCCTTGCTTGGGAAGATATCCCTTGGTTTCAAAGTATTACAAAGATGCCTATCGTCATTAAGGGCGTACAGCGGGTCGAGGACGTCCTTACAGCAGTAAAATATGGCGTCAAAGCTGTAATTCTCTCCAACCACGGCGGCCGTCAGCTTGAATACTCCGAAGCTCCTATCGAAGTGCTCGCCGAGGTCATGCCCATCTTGCGAGAGCGTGGACTTGACCAGAAAATCGAGGTGTATATGGATGGTGGCGTTCGCCGAGGGACCGACGTTCTTAAAGCACTCTGTCTTGGTGCCCGCGGGGTTGGGATTGGTCGCCCATTCCTGTATGCGATGGCAGGGTATGGTCAGAAGGGCGTAGAGAAAGCCATACGGATCTTCAAGGATGAGTTGGAGAGGAATATGCGCCTGATAGGATGCAATTCTATCAACGAGCTGCATCCTGGATTGGTTAAATTGCTTTCCAGGGATCAAGCAAAGATCTAAACAGGCGCTGATCTTGACCGGGAACTTTATAGATTGTCCGCTAAGCTGCATGCTAATGCATCGCACGAAGGGAGCTAGGATAGATAGCAGTCTAGAGCATAGAACCCATGTTCCCAACGCCAAGCGCCTGGTTGCACGTATCCTCAAGCTTATGGAAATGGGGTAGTCCAACGGCACAAATAGACGACAACTATGCACGCAAACGGGGTGACCAAACCATGGCTCCCATATCCATATCGAAGCGTTTTAAGGCTGTGGGCGTAGTTGTGCAAGGAAATGCCGCTTGACCATTCATGGTTTGGGGGCACGCTTACCAAGAAGGACGGAATTGACACCAATGGCACTCGGCCCCTGCACAATGTCCCTGTCTTTATCCGAGACCGATGGCCTAGAAAAGATTTTGTTGTGCTTGCAGAGTGCCTTAGAATCAACCCAGCTCAAAGATGTTGCTCATCTTGATGGTGAGGAAGTCGTTCGGCTGGTTCTGCAACGACTCCAGAAGACAGGAAGGGCACAAGAAAGCCCTCGAAGAAACGATTATCGACCCAGCTTCAGGAACTGCTTGCCGTCCTGTACTTATCTTTTGTGACCCAGGTATGCTGTGATTTCTCGAGCCGAGATGAAGTGAGCAATGCACCAGCACAATGCAGCACGTGGCAAAATGTCTTGCAGGTCACCTTAGCCGCAAACCGATCAGAGAATAATGGGGTTTGAACCGATCAAACAGTGGCTTGTCATCGTTGAAAACCACGTGCGGGTATTGATTTCCCGGCCCTATAGTTAGATAAGAATGAGAATCCCAGGCTCATCTGGAACCCAAAACGTCCGACGGTTGCATCCTGCCACTACGCTCTTTAGGGTAGCGATCTTCAGGGTAGCGATTCGGAAGACAGACGATTACCTGAATCGGCCATGATCTCGTTCGAATGGTAATATAAACCAGTCACGCGCCGAGAGACCAACATCTTTATTGTATAGGTGTAAAAAGATGTATTCTTGAATCCTCTTCGATTAATGCGCGGGAGCCTTCTCATCCAACTGTCCGCCGCGCGGCCTGGAAAAGGCCTTTTCCGTGATAACCTTGAACAGTTTTCAGAAACGTTGATGAAGCAGGGTTCGTAGATGATACGTACGTAAAGAATTAAAAGCACTGACTACTCCATACCTGTCAATATAACCAGCTTGATAGGTGTGGCCGCCGGTCAGGCTCCCCCTGTGAGAAAATGTCAATCGGAACATTATTTCATTATTCAGAACGCACGGTCAAAATCCCCGCATCTTGGCAGCCAATTACATCAGTATCTGGCTAGAGAATTCGCTGCCGGGACCGAGATAGCGGGCCGGCGGCCAGTGAAGAACGGTGATCGCTTGCAGATAAGAAGATAACGCCCACCATCAGACAAATCATGGCGTTTAAAATGCGCTTATCGTGATTTGGATCAGCCTTATCTCCACCATCTTAGCCATTTTGAAAGACATCTTCGCGCGGATTGCAACCTTAATTATTACCCCACGCCGTTTGTCCAGCCATGTCGAGCTGACATTGTCCAATCAGGATGAGTCGACTTATCGCTAAGAGCATGAACATGTTCGATCACCTTGTGAAACATGCGTTCAAGACTTTGATATAAAGTGTGTACCTTGGCAGTTGGGCCAAGATCTTGGCTAAACGAGCTTGGTCGCTGCAACTGTCTTGTCTTGTCAAAGAGGTACTCGTTTGCTACACAAGAATTCGCAATCATGGCAGGTGGCGGTGGTCCATCTTCCGGCACTGTTGAGCCTCCCTTGAGCCAAGCCTACGGGTACGGCATCATTGTCGGTCTTGGCTTTCTCTTTTCATTGGGCATGATCTTGACGACGTGGATCCTGAAGAGGTATTGAGGTCTTGTCTGCACCCACACGGCCTTGGCTAATTTTATAGATACAACAATGAGCAGCAAACTTCGGAAATGTTCAACACGGCTGGCAGAACAGTCAAGTCTGGTCTGGTTGCCTCTGCTGTTGTTTCTAGCTGGACCTGGGCGGCAACACTGCTGCAATCATCTGGAGTTGCTTACAGATATGGTGTTTCCGGACCATTCTGGGTAAGTGAGAGCGTGGCCTTGAGCCGTTTCGTTAATATTGACATGTGATTTCAGTACGCTTCGGGCGCAACAGTCCAGATCATCCTGTTTGCCACCATTGCAATCGAGTTGAAGAGAAGGGCACCAAACGCCCATACCTTTTTGGAAGTCATCCGTGCTCGCTATGGTAAGTTTAGATTCCGTCATGGGCATGACCTGGACTTGACTAACCGTACTAGGTCGCCTCACGCATTGCGTCTATATCTGCTTCGGATTGTTCACCAATATTCTGGTCACTGCTATGCTTTTGACCGGAGGTTCCGCCGTCGTGACATCTCTCACTGGCATGCACACCGCTGCCGCTTGTTTTTTGCTGCCTCTGGGTGTCGTTCTGTACACAATGTTTGGAGGGTATGTGATTGAACTACCTTTGTGCCATGAAATGTTCTGACAAGTGGTGTAGTATCAAGGCGACGTTTCTGACTGATTACGTGAGTAAAGCTGCCACACACCTGAGAGCCTGTCATTCTGACTATCGTGTTCTAGGTCCATACGGTTGTCATTCTCGTCATTATCCTCATCTTCGCCCTCACGGCGTATGCTGGTGGTACCGAGCTTGGTTCCCCAGGAGAGGTCTACAAACTTCTCGTCGAAGCTGCGGCCTCCCATCCAGTAGAAGGGAATGCTGAAGGCTCCTACCTAACCATGAGATCAAGAGAGGGCATCATCTTCTTTGTCATTAACATTGTTGGCAACTTTGGAACCGTTTTTATGGACAATGGTACGTATGATTCTCGGTCAACAGGATATTTATCTCTAACTCAGCACCAGGTTACTACAACAAGGCTATTGCGGCTCATCCAGTGTCTGCACTGCCTGGATATATCATCGGCGGCTTGTCCTGGTTTGCTATTCCTTGGCTATGCGCCACTACCATGGGTCTCAGTGCCCTGGCCCTGGAGACAAACCCAGCGTTCCCAACATACCCGAACCGCATGGATCCGGCAGATGTGTCGGCAGGCTTGGTGCTCCCGTATGCTGCCGTGGGCTTGTTGGGAAAGTCGGGCGCCATCTGCACTCTCATCATGATATTCATGGCCGTCACATCAGCGACGTCGGCCCAGCTGATTGCTGTCTCTTCCATTTTCACCTATGATGTTTACCAGTAAGGCTTCTGTCATTTGCCATTCCTTTGACTCCGCTAACAGACTGTATAGAACTTATATCAATCCTCGTGCCTCTGGCAATCGTCTGATTGCTGTGTCCACTCCAGTGTCATCGCATACGGTACCATCATGGCAGGCTTCAGTGTAGGACTTCACTATGCTGGCATCAGCATGGGGGTGGCTCTATTTGTGGATGGGCGTCATGATCTCTGCAGCGTCATCCCTGCCACTTTGACCCTGCTTTGGACTCGACAGAACTGGATCGCTGCGGCGTGTTCACCTGTTCTTGGCCTTGTCTGCGCCCTCATTGCTTGGACAGTCACTTGCGCGAAAGAATTCGACGGCGTGTTGAGTGTCGACAACCTCGGTACCAACAACCTATGCTTGCGGGTAATGTCGTTGCGCTCCTCAGTCCCATCATCTTTGTTCCCTTCTTCACCTTTGTGTTTGGGCCCGACCGTTACGACTGGTCGTCCATGGCAGCCATCAAAAATTGAGGACTCCAACTCGTCTGATATGATGGAGGATTCCGAGAATGGTGCCCCACCGGCGACGTTTACTCTTGTTGCCCCGAAGAAGACAAGGCCAAGTTGAACAAGGCCTCCAAGATTGCCAAGATCATGACAGTGTGTATGACTCTGGCGCTTCTTGTGCTTTGGCCTATGCCCATGTATGGCTCCTCCTATGTTTTCTCCAAGGAGTTCTTCACCGGATGGGTTGTTGTGGGAATTATCTGGCTGTGTGGCAGTTCCATTGCGGTTGGTCTTTTCCCACTTTGGGAAGGCCGTCATAGCATGCTGCGGGTGGCCAGGGGAATGCTAGGAAAGTCCACTAAGTATGAGGTTGATCCTGCGATTGAAGGAAAGGTTGTTGATGACGAAACGATCAAAGACTTGGACCAGAAGGATTGAACGTGCTGTAGGTGCGTCTGGTTATGATTAGCGACAGAAGTTTGGGGATATCCAGGTGTGCGTAGACCAATCAAAGCACGAAATTTTGTCTTCGACTTAGGTTATAGCCTCCTCTTGTAGTTGTTTGAAGACGTGATTATTACTTGTCTGGCAACAAGGGCCAGCAGCGATGTGTTTGCGTGTAGTGCTGAAAACTTTGCTGCGTAGAGTCTGAAAACCACTTGGGGACCGTCTTTTGAGATTCTGCCATTATGTGATCCGTGTGTAACAAGACATAAGTTTATATAGAGGGAGTAGACATGCCCGCTTATATAGGCTATCGAACGGTATGTGGTCTCCTGGCGATATTGTTATTGAAATGATCGGTAGTAATGAGAAGACGCCAGCAGCCAGGATAGAGAAGATCGGGATGGAGACTGAAAAGGCAAGTATAATTGGCCAATCAGAAGATTTTCCCCGCAAGGTGTTGTTCTCTCAAACCGCTCCAACCCACGGTGATCACATTATTATACTGCCCAGTCCAACAGCAAAGGCACACGTTAACAACATACCAACTCCCGAAGAAACTCTCTCCCTAACCTCCAATGCAGCTATCATCTCCAATATGGCCTCTAGTTCAGATCAGTTCTCCATCGCCCAAGACGGGTCTATTCAGGTCACAAGTGCCTCGGGCGAGACAAACGTCGCCGTCTGGGCCCCGTCCCTCCCCACGGCCTTCCAAAACGCTCGAGATGCCACCTATTTCACCCGTCTCGAAACTCGGCACTCACACGAAAAGCTCAAAGCGGCGTTCGACCTGACTCCAGAGGTGGATCAGACGTTCTGCTTGTCAGTCAACAATGTCATCCTCGTCTTCTCTGTGGGCACTCCTGAAGAGCATCGCCAGCAAGTCTGCAAAGTTCTCGAAATGATGCAGACCCATTCAATGCGTGCAGATCCTAAAGGCTGTGTTTTTGATGCGAGAGCAAGCGCTGATGCTGGGATCGTGCTGGATCGAGTTGGACAGCACAAGGCTTTTATGGTTATCAACCAAGGGCCACCGAGGCGTTGAGCAGGAGCTCTGAACGTATCTGTACATAAGACGGTATTACACTGCATTGCTCACGAGTAAAGTAAAGCTTCGGGTCCATTGCCCAATTGAGGATCCCAGTGGTTACCCTTCTTCCAAGTCAGACTGCTATAGCACCACGATAATGGCGACTGTATGCGCCTCTGTGAAATCCCATGACACACGATGACTCTGAAAACCACTCACCAGCCCCCTTCCTGCCATTCTTCACAGTTGTGACGTATTGCCATGATTCGTTTGTGGTTCTGATATCCTCCCCCAGATGTGGTAGTCGTTCACAGATACGGACCAGACAAGACCTTGTACGTAACGCCGTTCCCTGCTCATTTAAATGTATTGAAGATTTCATCTGGCCTCCTCTCCACAGGCTTCTTTGACCTTTCTGCCTCTGATTCCCAAATACAGCACCTGCGCTTTTCTCGCTGCCTAGAAGTAAGAAACAAAGATCGTAACAAAAAGAACTAGATATAAAAACCTCATTCGTTGAAACATCGACCTCTCCAAAGCCGAGCTTTTCTCCGGGGTCTTTTCCCCTTCGGCCAACTCAAGATCTGACTCCTTATGGATGAGCGCCACTGCCGGAACCCTGGTCGCGACAACGCCACTTTCACCCTCTCCACTCTCGAGGACCCGGGAAGCGGTTATCAAGCTCATCGTTTCCCACAGAGTGACGGTTGAGTCGTGAAATGTCTGAGTGCTAGTGGGAGTTACCTCCTTATGAGCGTAATACCCGCACAATGTTGTCAAGCCATAGGAAGATATCGGACCCAGATGTGAGTAGCAATCGCCGTTGTTGTCGCCTTGGAAACCGCTACAAACGCATCAGTACGAGAAACACAAGCGGAAGAGTTACTCAAATACCTCGGGCAACATATCTTGAGAGTCTCGGAGGGCAATAGGACTTGTTTCCAAACCTCATCTGGGGGGAAAGGCTGTGCTCTGCCGGGCTCCCAGTGACCCATCCAGCGAGAGAAACTCTGTGTCAAGTATCCTGAGATCTCTGTGAAGGATCCACCTTCGTTAACGAGGGCAGCGGCAGTGGTCCAGCCTTGGGGGCAGTAGAGGCCGGGAGAATAATAATGATAGAATCCAGGGTGAATGATCTTAGCATATGTTTCAGTCATGAGCTTATCGTAAGCGTCCCCAGATGGTATGCAGTCGCCAAATGTTTGGACACCGGTACAGGTTGGGTAAGCCCAAAGTATGCCGGGTACTTGTGTCAGACCTAAGTAAAGGTGATCTGTTTCTGTGGCACATGATGTTGGTGCCGAATAGATGGTTGTTAGCGGGCCGAAGTTGGTGATGGTGGCTCTACGGCCAGTCACAAATGTTGCGGTGGGCATCTTGGGGTGAGGTTAAGAAGTCTCCCGAGGTCTTTGCTCAGGCCTTTGGAAAATGAATCGCATCATTATAGGGCTTGAGAGTGGGTGATAACCAAGCATATGTACCTATTCTTTGAACACTCCAAACAAGCTTTGAAGCTTGCTGGGACAGTAGGATAGAGTGGCGCAGTTTGTCTTGGCAGTTCAAGCACCTCAGGGAGGCCTCTCAATATCTGGCAATAGCTAATAAATGCGATTGAGGGCAGTTCGGCTACTTCTAGAATCGGTCTAGTTGGGAGAGGCACAGCAGTCGAGTAGCTCTCCTTGGCGCTGCATTTCATGCGGGGTGGGTTGCTTGAGGCTATACTCACTTACATGTGATTCCAGTGCATAGCCGAGGACATAAAGATTCTCTCCGAATTCTACCTTCTTCATATGCTCTTACAGTGGCTTTTACAACTCTGAGTTCAGTATGCAGTGGGATGCCTGCTGATCCAACGCCACTGCGAGCTGGATTGTGCCACTCACCCCACCATGTCATACCCTGCGCGTGCAAGAGCATATTGGTGCCCCCCGAATCAACTCCCTCTGTAGATGACAGGACTTAAGTAGCAGGTCTCAACTTTAAGCAAAATCGAATAATTGATAACAGTGGCGATTGCTAGCACTCAACAAGTGTGAATGGACAATGACCATATAGTCAGGCATTGAGCAAACCTCTTCTTGAGGCTCCCTTCGCCCTAGATGATTCAAGAGGCTAACGCATATTGGCGAAGCTAGATCTTTTCTCGCTAAAATATCAGTGAGCGGAATGATATGCATGCGTTGTCGCAGTGGAAGTTGGTGTTGAGACGTCCTCTAACTGTACTTGCTTGAATCTGGGCAAACGGAAGGAGGGCAAGGGGTGTTCGGAGATAATCCGGCTTTGGAATGAAGTCATACTTCAACGCTCATAGGTATCAATAACACAACACACAACCACCTGTGAGTGGCCTAGCGTGAAGGCAGAATTCACGTTCGGGAGAATAGCAAACACAAACCCTGTCTTGGTCACGGTTTCCAGGTTAGCCATTAAGATACTCGAAATGTTTGGATAACATATCCTCGATTATTTTCTGATAAATCTAGTATGTACAGAATGATATAGTAATAGTTTGGGGAGCCCTCATGGGTTCTTTTCTTCTATTACGATTAAGCCCTTCCGGCATGCTCCCTTACATCAATTACCCCCTCTCCTCCGGATGCTTTCGCCCTCGATGCGTCCATCGAAGCTAAGCGACCGTTATTGTTGTTGTATGCGCTTAGCAAGACTTGACGGTGGTGTACTTGCAAGCGGCGCTGACACCGGAGCGGAGCAGCTTGGGCTCCTTGCCGGGGACAGTACCCTCGTACTCAGAGCAGATCTTCTTGACAGAGGTAGCGCAAGTTCCAGTGATGGTGGACTTGTCACCCTTGTTGGAGTTGATGCCAGTGAGGAGCTTGCCGTTGTAGGCCTTGACGTTCTTGACGACAACGTTGCGGGTGCCCATCTTCTTGCAGTTACCGCAAGATCGGTAAAGCTTGCCGAAGTCAACGACAGTGAAGCCGTCAATGGTAACGGTACCGAGACCGTTGTGCTGGATGACCTTGTCCTCGGCACCGGTAGCACCACCTCCCTTGATGAGGGCGTTGCCGTCACCCTTGAGGGTAAGAGCATCCTCGCAGACCTTCTTCCACCAGACGTTCTCGATAGTGCAAGAGCCCTTGCAGTGAACACCCTCGATCTGATCGGTGCCGATGATGACGTTCTTGAGGGTGGCTCCGTTCTCGAGGATGAAGACAGCGTCCTTGTCGCCGCCCTCCTTCTGGCCAGTGCACTTGGCACCACGGCCGTAGGTCTTCATGCCACCGTCAAAGGTTCCCTTGACGCTCTGAGCAGACTTGTAGGTGACGGAACCCTTGGAGGCGGGGATGGGGAAGGAAGCACGCTTCTCGAGGGCTCCCATTGTGTTAGGGGTGATGTTGCCCTGAGGAGTGGCAATGGCGGCGGAGGCAAAGAGCCCGGCGATGACCATGGAGAACTTCATTTTGATGAGTTGAGGGTTGGTTGGTAGATAATTGAGTTTAGAAGTTGTGGAAGGTAAATATGAATCAGTGAATGAATGAGTGTATAACCACCAGGGTCAAAGAGTGTAAGAAGTTGAAAAGAGAGACAAAAGATGCAATGAGGAATGATAGAAAAGACTGTACAACAAACGGACGAGATTAGAGCTTTATATGGAGGAAATCATTCTCTTGTTGAGCCTTTGATATCTCAATTCATCCATCTCCTGTCTACCCTGGCTTTGCAATACGAGCTTTCTGGCCTCGGTAGCCCCAGCCAGGAGTTTCAGATCAGCCTCGTTGATACAGGCATGTCTGGCCATTGGCGGAATTTTAAAAACAAACTGAGGGTCTCTCCATCGACTCTTCTAGAGCCTGTCACCTGTCATTGTGGGGCCAATCCTTTGGGATATTGAACAAGGGGTCATCGATGCGGCCCTGGCCTTTCACCGATGATGAACACGGGTGTAACTCCATATTCCACCCCGTACTGTCATATCACCCTTCAATTTCGAAGAAGGGTATGATTGCCATGATATTCGACTAAGGCTCAAACTACAGAACACTTTATCTTGCAATAAACAAAGCCTCCTTTCCGCGTAAAATCTGAGACGACACCAGTCGGTCCGGAAACATGCCCCGTAAGGCGTAGCCCTGTTAAGTTAGTGCCCCATCTGCGGAAATGAGATGGGTTCACCCACCCACCCAAACATCCTGGGCCCCCTCGGGTCATTAGTGTTAAAAAGATGCTTCATTAAGCTTGATTTGGCGGGAAAATGTGAGCCCTCGAGTGACATGCTGGTGACATGCTGGTGACACGCTCGCGTAAAATGATAAGTGTAGGTCAAGTTCAACCCATCCCGTCACCGTTCTTTTCAAGATGCATGGAATCGATGCCAGGGGTATGGCCATGCCAAGCCGGTTCATCGGAACTCTCGGCGATCTCGCGTTCATCCTTCAGAGTGTCCCATCGCTGACCAAATCTGACCATTTCTTCGTAAATCCGGCCGTGGTTCCCGAAACCATCTCGCACTTCCCTGTAGGGTAAGCTTTTCCCCTGACCATTTTCTTACAGTGTCCCCTTCGTAGAGTTTCTTACCTAGGGAGTGAAATGGGGGTTCCTATTCAATACGTAAATAGAGAGAAAGTTTTATCTATTTCATATTAACATGTGTATGTGTAAATCACAGAATGTCTTGTCCCAGTGTTCCACGTTTCGTTGAAATGAAATCTTCGTATACAAAAGCTTCCAATGTAGGTCCCCTCTGGATTAGTGATCGACCGCCAAGGTAGACAATTCCGAACTTCCGTAACAGAGTTTTGACCCTCCTTGGCATTTCTTGCGGCCATAAATAGTTCCATGAATAGCTCGCAGTTTGTGCCAAGCAAGTATATGCGCAATGAAACGTTGGTAGGATAGGTTGAGATGGTCCATTTAGGGCCACCGTCGAATACCAAGGAGAGGATGGCGGTGTGACTTCTCTGATGCACCGGATGGAAATGATAACGGTGACGGCCTGCAAGACGGTGTGCATGCAGCTATCTAGGAAGTGTTCGCTACTGTTGTCTTCTTCGAGAAGAAGGAACCACTGATTCTCTGAGACGCTCTGGTGCTATGCTAACACCTTGATTTGTGCTTGTATTGTCAGAACATGGTTCGTCGGTTATTCTCACCTGCCAACTCTGAGATTGTTCCATTTCTGGGTTTCAGATATAAAGGTATTGTTCGGATGTCAAAATGCCAAGCTGCCACATCCCTGCCCGGCCCGTTGGACAGCTACAAGATTCTCCCGACTGTTCCACACAAATTCGATTGGAAAAGATAACTATTTTGGGTGAGCGCCTTTCCTAGCCTCCCCCACTGATTCCAAGGACCTCACTGATGGCGGGTCGTGAATATTTGCAGCAGCGGTGTAATGTGCGACATCCACTTTTTTCATTTTATTTTATTTTGAACAACACGACCTTCTCCTGGAATGTAGCCCCAGGTATGAGATGATCCACAAAGAGAGCTATCGTACCGATACAACATTGCTATCATAGCCGTCTTGTCAGTGGAGAGTATACAACGATAGTCAAAGCCGGCCATTCTCGATGTTCTTTTAAGTCTCTCCTGATCTGTTGATAAAACATTCCTTCTTATGGGGAGGCTATGGGTTCCTTTTGTTGCAGCCTTTCAAAAAAGTCAAGAGGCCTGCGCGAGGGATTAAGATGTTCTTCTATCTTGAGCCCAGCCGCCCGGAGTTGGCCGAATTGGAAAATCTAATGTGAGTACGAGGCGGATTCATGGTAAGAATCATAAGGGGAAGACATAAAATAGCCTTGTTTTCATAAAAGAAAGACATGAAGACAGCCGGTTTCCAGTCTATAGACCGTTGTTGTGAGTGAGCAATAAACCAATCAGATCTAAGTGAAGGCATTCCGTGTTTGGTGTATTATCAGGGTCACGTGGAAGGCCACGTTGCTGAGTCAACCATGAGTATTAGTCGGAGAAGCCCCAGTTCAGCTGGATAGGAGAAGATGTTTCCTTAAGGGGCTCATACTAACTTCGGACGACCAGGGAGCTGTCTCATTAAGGATTTGTCGATCATCATGACTAATACTGGTTCCTGGTATTTTGCTTGATGGTCGATGTGACGCGGGGTTCTCACACCAATGAGTCATACCGAACTCACAGACTTGACTCCAACCTGTCTGAGAGACGAAATAGCTGGCTCATCTCTTTTCAGCAAAATCCACTATCAACAGCGAAATAACATTAACTCGATATAACCACAGTTTCAAGTCATGGAAGCACCAAGCGATGTCAAGGATCGCCTTCGCGCATCTTACAATGCCATGTCCTCGCAATACAATACCTGGACCGAGCGCCATCATTACCTGCGTCGAAAGTACCTCAATGAACTTGTTGCCCATTGCCCAGAGCTTTTCTCGGACAGTGACGGCGAGAAGCACGAGGTCCTTGAGCTGGGATGTGGTTCCGGGGATCCCTTCCTCTCCACCTTACTCTCGCAAGCCCCTACTGTCCATGCACATGCCAATGACCTATCGGATGTGCAACTCGACCTCGCACGAAAGAATCTCGCAGCTTATGAAGGTCGTGCTACTTTCTATCCCGGCGACATGATGAAGCTGGAGTTTGCACCCGAGTCTCTCACCGCAGTCGTCGCCCTGTACAGCATCATCCATCTGCAGCAGGAGGAGCAGAAGGAGATTTTTCGTCGCATTGGGAACTGGCTTGCACCTGGGGGTGTTTTTCTCTCGACATTTGACAGGAACAAGGAGTCTGGCATCATAATGGATAAATGGCTCGACGATAAGGGGTGGATGTTCTGGAGTGGCCTTGGGAGTGATGAGACGGTTGCGGCTTTGCAGGCGAGCGGATTGAACGTTGAGAAAGCTGTATTGGAGGGAGATGAAGAGGAAAAGTTTCTCTGGGTTATTGCTAAAAAGGTCTAGAGTGAACGAACGGGTTATATACTTGTTTCACCTTTCAACACATCACTTCTAGTGACTCTATTTTCACATGTACCTTCTGTCCTAGTCACTCGATCTCATCTATATTGATAAAGAAGCATAGGTCCGTGACTGTACAGAAAGACGGCATATTTGTAAATATCTACACTGGCTATCGCGATGGCAGAAGAGCGATGAGGGGTTGGCAAAATCTGGCTAAAACATTTACGCGACAGCTCTACTCCGAAGCTAGGGGGCCGGGCTGGGAAAGCTGCAAGGTTAGGTGAGCAAGCTGAAGGTGGATAAAAGCTCAGTTGGGAGCGGGAAATTGGCTCTGGCGCTGGATCTAGGGAGGCCAGCCACCACCCAAACTGATTGCTTACGATCAGTGGGATGCACGTAGGTACCTTGCAAAAATGAAGCCTCGATCGAGAGTAGAACATGACATGAACATCAAAAGCTGCCTGGTGTTACTGCTACGGTTTCGCTGTGCCCACCAAGGCAATTGGCCAAAGCGAAGCCCCTAACCAACGTCACCAACTACCACTAACTAGCCCGAAGGACACCCAACTTGCACCAGTCGAGCCAACGTGAGCAAGGGGCCAAAACAACTCCCTCCTGGGCCCATGCGACATTGACAAGTTCCGAAGTACCTAGCGCCGCCACGGAAACAACAATAATCGGGGCTGGGTCAGGTGCCCATAGCATTATATCCCAATGCTAACACAGTTTAAGTAAACTTCGTGATAAGTTGTCTCCTGGAATACCATAAGACTATAGTGAGGTCACTTGCAAGGATCTAACCTAGTGAGGAGAAGCGTATCTCTGAATACTTCATAAATCACTATTCCTTGCTGGAGTAGTAAGTTTCTATAGCTACTATATATAATCCAGAGTATATCTTGGCTTACTAGCTATTGTATTAGGTTCTATGTCCACTCAGTCTTCCTGCTCAGGCCCCGGGGCGCCGAGTTACTCGTGGTAGTAGCAAGGGTAACTAATACGGCTCGTGAACTACTCATCATCGGCCCGAGAGATGGTATCGTGCAACTTGTGCTCCCCCATACAGCTTGCCGCCAACAGCCCTAACGCTGCGAATGCTAGCCCAGTTAGAAACACTCCCCGCAGTGCAGTCGAGTATGCCTGGTATACCCCTTCACTCCATCCCTCAGGGAGGTTCTTGAGCTCGTCTAATGAATTTAGGAGGCGCTTTATAACGTCCGCAGACCCCTCACGACCGTCGAAGCGCTGGTGTAGACCTTGCTGAAGCAGGTTCTGATACACTGCCGAGGCGATTGTGACACCAATCGTTGAGCCCGTAGACCGAAAGGCGTAGTTGGCCGAAGTGGCAACAGCTTGCTCATTGTGTGGTACGGCTGCGACGGTCGCGAGCAGGGCGACGCTCAACATGCCGCCATATCCTGCTCCAACCAGGAAGACATAGAGCAAGGCTGGAACAGTCGGGGTATCGCTGGTCATAGTGCTGAGGCCGACGAATCCGACAACAGAACATGCAATGACAGCTAGGCCCAGAGTCTTGTACTTTCCTGTGCGTTTCATGATATAACCGCAGGAGAGGGAACTGATGGAGGTACCCGCGCTTTGCGGCAGGAGACGCATGCCAGAAGCCGTGGTGGAAGCGCCGTCCACCTGAAAGAATACAGGAACGTAGAACGTGGCCATGAAGAGTACCATGGTAATGAGACAATTCATCAAGCACGCGGCCAGAATCGTCCGGTCGAGGAGCAGATGCATCGGGATGATGGGCTCCTTGGCCCATTTTGTCTCGACGAAAACAAATGCCCCTGTGACCACGACCGACAGTGACACAGAGACCAGAACAAGTGGGTGTGTCCATCCAACAACATTCCCGCCGGAGTTGAGGCCTAGGAGGAGCAGGACCAGGGCGATAGATAATGTGAAAGCCCCGACAAAGTCCACTCTCGACAGCCTTGGCTTGTCATGCGGCTCGGGTGGAGGGCTCTTGAGGGTCAAACAGACGAGTATGGCCGAGATGGCAATCACTGGCACACGGCTAAGAAACGCAGCCCTCCATCCCCAGAGGTCGTTGACCCAACCACCGAATAAGCCGCCAAGCCCGGCCCCGGCCCCGTAGCAGACGTGGATGAAGCCCTGAACAACACCTCTCTTTCTCAGAGGCACGAGGTCGCTGGCCACAAACGCCGTGATGGCATTCAGCCCGCCGCCACCCATGCCCGCCACTACCCTGCCAGCGAGTAGGACCCATTTGGACGTTGCAAGTCCACACATGAGGGTTCCAAGGCCGAAGAGTATGTTACACACGACGAGTCCGGAGCGGCGCGAGAAGATGTCGGTCAACCGGCCGGAGAGAGGCTGGCACGCCGCATTGGCGACCAGGTAGGATGATCCAAGCCAGGAGACGAGGCTCAGGGAACCAAAGCAGTTGGAGATGGGAACAGAGAGGGTGGTGATGATGGTGGTGTCGAGTGCGGCCAGGAAGACACCGATGAAGACGCTACCGAAGACGACGAAGAGGTATCGATTAGACGGCTCCTCGACAGCGACTACCGCCTGGGTGTTGGGCGCACCTCTAGAGATGGGAGACCTCGTTTGGTCGTGGACGAGAAGCGGAGATTCTTCATTGGCGGCCCCAGTCGTGACTCTGTCTTGGACACCTGCGGCGCCATTGCGGGCATGTTCGTCGTACATTTTTCCACGATCTCGGAGGCCAGGTAAAATGTACGGACGATGTAAAAGGTTTGACGAAGGGACGAGATGAAAGAGGAGGAAGACATGAAGAGATGAAAGGAGCAAAACATGGCACCATGAAGAGGCACGGTAGGGTTGGAGGGGACGGGGGGAGGGGACGGGGTGAACAAAGGAGTAGACAAAGTGAGACAAAGAGGGGAACCGGGGACGACGCTGGCAAATGGATACGTCTCCCCATTCCGCACCTGCTCACCCGCCTACAGCTGGCCCTGCCAATCTTTGGAGTTGATATGGTGCATAGCTCCACGGGACGGATACTTGCGTTCAGGGGCCGAAACATTTCCGCAACATGCCGTATCCCGTGCTATGTAAGATGATGATGACATGAGTGGCTCTTGTCCACTACCCCCCTTCCGTACATGGTATATTGTTTCCCCCATGGTGCGCCGTTTGTACATAGTTGAAAATGTTATAATTGGAATCTGTGTTTGACGGAGAAGACAAAGGAAAGTATCTAAAGACTGACGTTTTATGGCTAAATAGGGAGTGGTTTGATAGTGTCGAGTTATCGTCAATGCTTTGGGGAAGCTGGATTCAAGCAAACTAGGTAGTCATTGGTTTGGAGCCCAACCTGTCCCTTCCAGTCAACCCTCGAGCACTAACACATCCCGTTGGTGTCTCAACAACCTTTCTCAAATAAATACACCAAGGTCCTTGTCCATACCGCCAGTTGCAACGGAATCCAGGCGTTGCTCTTGCAGAGTTTTGTTAAAGCTGCTATACTTACTGAGAAACCACTGCTCCGCTGTCACCTCTTTCCCATCAATTCCCTTAAAGACTGCACTGTCACTGGCCCGGAGAAAGTAGGCTGCCGAGTACCTATCCTTGGACATCTTCCCACCGGGGGGTAGCACCCGGTGCATAGCTGATCTGAAGCGCTGCTTGGAGATGAAGCGAAGTGTATCGGCAACGTTGATGATTGCATGACCCGGCTTTGCAACTACATATTCCCACCTGTTGGTATTGGGTGATAGCACCTGTAAGCCTGGCTGCTCGGCGAAGAGGAGGGTAAAGGAGCCGACATCCGTGTGCGCATTGTGGCCGCGAGCTGTCTTGTCTTCGAGCGCCTCGCTGACGGGATGGTGGAGGAAGAACAGGGTACTCTTCGAAGGCAACTCGTCCGGATGATAGCTCTCAAAACGCTCATTTCCCGTGAGCCCAACGGCATCAGACAAGCTTTCCAGAAGGGTCTTGAGCACGTAATGAGCAGAGAGCTGAAAAGTTTCAAAAAGATCCATGTTCTCTTGGACCACATCTGGAATGTTGGAGCGGTTGAGAAGGCCAACACGGCTAATCTGGATTTCTGTTAGTTTCGATATGTAAGACTGCCCTTGAGGACCCTCTTTACCCTCAAGGCCTCAAATCCATCCCGCGAGTTTTCGTTGACTCCTGACTGTACACCTGGTGGTTTGAATCTTGAACAGGTTAGCTTGTCTAAGATGCCTCAGAAAGCATATGACAATGTACCCATGAGCGTCAGATATCGTCTCCGTCTTCAACTTATCCACTAGTGGTTGATCGAACCACGGCTTCATGATTCGCCAAGTTGCCTCCAGACTCTGCAGCATCCTCCCAGACTCCCAATCACGAAGATCAAGGTAGAAGAAGCCTTCATGTTCACAGGCGGACAACAAGTTCGCCAGCTCACTTTTGTCGCCATTTAGAAGACGAGAAAAGCTCAATACATGGAAATTGGCTTCCTCCGGGCCTGGTTGGGGGTCTGTATCTGCAGGCATGATAAAGAAGCACGACACCACAAACTGGTGAAATGGAGGTGGATGGTTGCGAGACAGCGGAGAAGGACTGAGGGGTGTTCCGTACGTAACCTTGATATATTATATGACTTTATCGCGAAGTAAGTGACATAATGTATGCTACTAGGTCCGAAGTCACAGCCATTTAATGACTCTCGCATGTCGGAGACAAGAGACGTCGTGATATGCGACAATATGCGGGCGGAGTAGGTAAGCTGAAAACGCGGCACCTTTCATGTCTCACGATGCAACCGGTATACATATCTCATCGTATCGGCGGCTTGCGATCGGGTCCCTTGACGTCTTGGTGACGTGTCTCCAGACGGCACGCTCCTGAGACATGCGTACATACAGCTAATGGGATACGCCTGGAAGCTCGTATAATACTAAGGCTTGATGGGGAAAGCGTCTTGACTCAACCTATAGCAGATAGACCTACTATACCCCTAGACTAGTAATGAATCTCTAATTAGTTAATAAATGATAAAGTACCCTATTAATAGTAATAAAAAGGTAGTATTTTAGATAAAAATATAAGTTTAAATAATTAAAATCTTTTAATAATATGTATTTATGTTGCCTCGCGTCCCTTGTCTAAAAACTTGATATCGACTCCACGGTAACTCACCAACACGCCTACAGCCACCACCGGCCCAGCTATCAACATGGTCGTCTTGCCAGAGCCCTTTGCCTCATTTGAGCGTACTCCTCTCCTCTTCAACCAGCCTTCTCCCCTCCACCCGTTGCCCAACCTTACGCGACATGTCAATTCTACCACTTCCACCAAGGCCCAAATCTGGGCCAAACGGGAGGACTGCTCTTCCGGTCTTGGCCTTGGTGGAAACAAGATCCGCAAGCTCGAATACGTCGTCCCCTCGGCCATGGCCATGGGCTGCGACACACTGATCTCCACCGGCGGCACGCAGAGCAACCACATGCGCCAGGTTGCCGCCGTCGGAAATTACCTCGGCCTCAAGACCGTCCTGGTCCCGCAGGTTCATGGGCCGTCCAAGTCTGAGACGTTTGACTGGGCTGGGAATGTGCAAGTCAACGCTGTACTGGGGGCTCAGTACGCAGAACATAATGCCTCACTCGAGGACGTTGCAGCTCGTATAGAGGAATCGGGTGGGAAACCGTACACCATCGCCTCGGGGGCATCTGCCCATTTGCACGGCGGTCTGGGGTTCGCCCGCTGGGCATTCGAGGTGGTTGAGCAAGAGACGGCTCTCGGCGTCTTCTTCGACACAATCGTTGTCCCTGTGGCCTCTGGGGGCACCATTGCCGGCATGATTGCAGGATTCAAACTCGCTGACCGACTCAGAGCGGTGTCGGTACTCGGATCATCCACTGAGACCCGCACTCGCTGCATCATCGGCATCGACACCTACAACAAGCCGGCCGGCGTACTCGAGGCCACGGTTCTTGAAATCGCCAAGCGGACGGCCAGGCTCATTGGGATCGGCGAAGATGCGGTCCAGTCTCATGATGTGGTCCTCGATACAAGGTACAATGCTGGGTCGCATGTGGCTTGGGACGAGCATACGGCCAGGGCGGTTAAGTTGCTCGGGTCACAGGAGGGCATCGTTACCGACCCGATCTACTCGGGCCGGACCGTGGGCGCCATTCTTCACAAGGCGGAGCAAGGTGAGCTTGATGAGACACAACATGTTTTGTTTGTACACACAGGCGGGCAGGCAGCGCTCGGCGCATTTCCTGACATGAGATAGGGCGGCATCCATTCATATCTGCCATGTTATCTCGTTTAGGCCTTGTGCCATCTGTATTTAATCTGAGTCTTTGATCTGGCAGGAAGCTTGAACAATGCCAAAAACACATTTGCTTTTACTTTTATAGCACCATACATAACACGAGGCTCATGACGCCAGCCTGATCCGGGGCCTCTTAGGTTCCTGGTCTCAATGGCCCGGGGATCCAGACACTCATAGCCATTCGTATGAGTTGTTCGAGGCTAAGATACACCCGATGGCTGAGACATCTCGCACGGTATACGGAGTATTTCGCATTCCGCCCCCCACCCCTCTCTCCTTATAATAGCCTGTGCTGCTCCGTACATTGCTTATAATGTTGTGCTACCATGCCGTATTAGTGGCCTTGGCACAATCCTGCCCCTTTTCGTTTTCCTTTCTAAAGCAATGCCACGTTCACCTTTCAGCTACTCAATATCAACCCTCACATCAGCGCACTACTGAGACATACGGCGCTTGCCAAGTTACTTCGGAGTAAAGCAATGCAATCCCATTTGTGCAAGTGGTAGGATAAGCCCCAGACAAGTCCGAGACATCTGGCTTTCCCGTGTGGGGGGCGGGCCCGGTCTCGTTTTTTATTTCGCCTGTGATGTCTACTGTCGTACAGGCATCTCGGCGAGAAGCTCCATCCTATGTACATGGCAATACGTCCTGATGTTGTGAGCTGCCTAGTTGCGGTGCGGCCTATGTAACGTATCTCAGAGTATGCAACTGCTTGCATGGCTGAAGCCAACCCACAAGATGCCGGGGGACTGATGGCTGCGCGAGCTGTAAACACCAGCGTGTGCAGATTCATTACTCCCGTTCGCGATAGGGGCAAAGTATTGATTTGTACAGAGTCAGATTCGCCCTTGTCTCTCATGATCCACAGCAAAGCATTTGAGTCAAAGAGACATGGGAATCGGCATCCGAAAATAGGATCCTACGCGTGTCGGTGGATGCGGCTTGAGGGCCGTGAGCATTTCTGGCCCAAAAAGTAGTGATATTTAAAATCCGACGCAAGGTAGTAACTGCGCGCTGCATCTTCTTACACCCACTTTCATTCGCTCCAGTCCTGTTCCCATACTCTACGTCCTTCGCCATGGCGCTCGTAACACCGTCCAGCCCGTATGACAGTGTCAACACTGCTGATCTCTATACCGTCAAGTTCGACAATCTTTTCGATGGAGACGAGCAAGAGTTGACTACTCTGTTCAAGGCCTGCGAGAGGGACGGCTTCTTCTATCTGGATCTTCAGGGCTCGGGCTCTGGGAAACTGTGGAAGGACTTGGACCGACTGGGCGAAATTGCCAAGCGCTGGTTCGCTCAGCCCACCGAAGTCAAACTGGAGACTCCAACAGTATCGTTGGCACATGGGTTTGTGTCTTCCTTCTGACCCTTCTTGACCAATGACTCAACTAATCGCTTTGAAACTAGGTTCAAGGCTACCGGTAACCAGTCCGGGGCAGTTGAGTCACTCAGAGATGGCTTCGAAGCTTTGAAAGTATGCACCATTCCAAATCATTATTTCGTCTTGGACGATGTCTAACCATCCAAGATTGGTAGAAACGAACTACTCGGCCGCTGGGCGCTTCCCTCGGTTGTCCAGGACAACTTGCCCCTATTCGACCAGTTCAACGCCTCCTGTCACTTTATCTTGAAACTCCTCCTGGACTGTCTCTCAGACGGTTTGAATCTCAAAGGAAGCGCTCGTCTAGACACCTATCACCGCGACGACGCCCGCTCCAAGAGCACTCTTTACTTTTTGCACTACCCGCCCGGCACCGAGAACCTGGAAGAAGTCGGCCAGAACATGCACACCGACATTGGTACGCTGACCCTCCTCTTTGCACCACAATGGGGCCTCCAGGTCGTGTCGCCCGCAACAGGCGCCTGGGAGTACGTCAAGCCTCGGCCGGGCCACGCAATTATCAATATCGCCGACACTCTGAGGTTCCTATCCAACAAACGCTTCCGCTCGGCGCTGCATCGCGTCCTTCCACTAGGTGGCATCCAGCAGGAAGATCGCTATGCCGTTTCGTATTTCTTGAGGGCATCGGATGCCACTGAGTTCAAGGACAGCAATGATAAAGAGTCGAATGCCAAGAACTGGTACCTGACAAAGTATGAGATGTATGAGCTACCGCACGATATTCAGGGCAAGGAAACTGTGCTGTCGGGGGGGATGGCGCAGGAGCTGCGGGTCACGTTTTGACTGAGACAGAGATGGTAGCTGGGGCTAGCTTCGTTTGTTTCACTGAGTTATTCAATTCAACATACTGGAGCTGAAACTAGTGGCAGGTAGACACCTCTGCCAATGCCCTTAAAACTGCAGTAAAGTGCCGCATTGAATAATTAATAATGCTTGACAGGCCACATGTCAGAGAGGGTTTCTGCAATTGCTCAACCGCGGGTACTGAAACAAGAGATCGATATCTCTGAAGTTGGCGACTGGGATAGCTCTAAGAAACCATGAAGTGTGGTATTAGATCATGTGCGAGTCCCCCCAAGCCATAAAATCCATAGACTGGGGCGACTGCAAAATGTCGTGCGTAGAAGGACCTGACGGTGGTACCTTAGTAAGGCCCTTGTCACAGCAGTTCACCCTCAACGCTAGGTAGGAATAGGAATTTCCGCTAAGGACATCTTGGCGCGCTCTGTTCTCTGCTCCGCACTCTCGGGTAGGGAAAAGAACTCGCTGGTTACTCGACGCTCCCCTCCATGGAACACAACGAGCTGGATATCCAGGAGACATAAGGCTATACAGGTCCAGTCAAAATGGGTGCGATTGCAAAAAGATATGGGACTTTTTAGTTGGCACCAGAAGAGTAAATCATAAAGTTCTAGTATTTACATCAAACTTCAATAACCCGGGCCAGGTTTGGTTGCATCCAAGAAGCAAACGACTATTTAAAAGCAAGGGAGATGAACAACTGAGAAAGTCAACCAAATGAACTTAGAGAATACGCCCAACACGGCACATTTCAGGCAGCGAAATCACAAGTTGCCAACAACCACTTCTCTGGCATCACTGGGGAGGTTTCCCTGATATTAGCGAATACGGTGCTATGAAGTGTTTACCCAATGCTTTTCTCCCATACCCTCATCAGCGAAGCCTCTCGTCAACATACCGTCCCCCCTTATGTTGCTGGTCCTGAGATTCCTGGTAATCCATTTTCTCACAAGCGTTGCTGGATGATCGGCCACAGGGGCATCCTGTCAAAACTTTCCACCCAGGGGTCTCGAAAGAATATTTTGACTCGGCTGAGCCGCTCAGCGTCATACTATTTATTCAGTGTGGTACTGTTCAAGGAATCATGCTGGTTCGGTATCTTGTTTCAGTCAGCTTTCACATTTCTGTAAGGCTGGACAGGTTTTCTATTTACCAAGCTTTTACTTTCAAGGCTTTCGTGCATACTGCAAGAATCTCCGTTATCCCCTCCTTAAGCTTTGGTTCGTCGCCGGTACTAGTATATAGTAGTCCGGTTGGTGGGTCCTGCAAGATATCCATAAGAGCTTGCTGGTCATCTAGCTGAGCCCTTTCCTCTGTATTGATATCCCTGACGTCGTCCACTTTATCGCCCCCTTCTTTCTTGCTGACTGAAGCTGTTTCGGGCTCGAGCCTCACCCCTTGTTGACTTGGCAACTCTGACTGGTTTTGTGTTTTCATGGCCAGTCTCATTGCTTGTTCGAGCACCCCTGTTGTCTCCTTGGACTGGGGAGAACTGGCAATCAGCATCCACAGAATCTGGGGGAGCTTCATGAAGGTCGCCCATTCGATGGCGCTCCAGATATCTGACTCAACCGGTCTGGCATTCCCCATACTGCTGTGTATCTTGATCATCATCAACTTGGCGATGTCGTGTCTGACTGGGCTCACCGCTGCCCAGCTCAGAGCGTCGCGCTGCCGCTCATCTGATCCAAAATCGGCCGTCTCCAACCTAGCAGAGCTCAAGAGTGCCCTCATGACGTCCTCGCGCCCCGGGCGGGAAGCAATAAATAATACAGTTTGGCCGTTCCCATTCTTTACTGACGCGTCGACTTGACGCTTACGTTCCAGAATAAGGCCAACGGTGGCAACGTCACCAGATGCTGTTGCGGAATGCAATACTGTACCGGAATGAACTGCCACTGCCTCCAAATCAGCCCCTCGTTCGAGCAAGAGCTTCAATATGGTTTCGTGTCTTCCAGGCTGGAACTCGGGATTAGTTCTCTCCTCCTCGCTCAGATCATCAGGACCCCATCTCTTTGAGTCCCACGTGATGCATCCATCTGGAACACAAGCGCAGTGCAGCGGTGTTCTGTCCCAGTATGTCTTAAAATTCACTGAGACTCTCCCTTTCGGTCCCAGTAGCAGCTTGACCACACTCTCACAGCCCGCGTCGATCGCTTCGAACAATGCCCGTGATATCGTATCTTGTGATAACCCTATTGCTTCTCGATGATCCAGCAGTAGTTCCACAATCTTGGTATGACCACGTGCAGTCGCCATATTCAGCGCATTCCGGCCATTGTTTGATTCACAATTGCCATCAATGGGAGTTTTTGACCTTGTAATCATGTCCAAAGCAATTTCTCGCTGGCGGAAGCCGCAGGCGAGAGCAAAAATTGGCACCGGCGGTCTACCGAGTATCCGGGCTGTACAGTCTACACCGGCGTCGATCAGGAGACGGGAAATAGCCATGAAACCCAACATACACGCAGTACCAAGTGGCGTAGTCTCGTTATTAGATCGTGTCTCCAGCTGAAGGTCTTCATCCTCTGACCGTCGGACAAGTAGCATTTTCACAATGTCCTCATGCTGGTTTTGGACTGCTGTCATTAGAGGGGTGCTTCCATCCTTGGAACGCATATCAAGCCTCGACCCTGCTTTAAGCAGCATACTGACAATCTCTCCATGACCGTTGTAGATTGCTCCGTGAAGGGGCGTCCAGATGTTGGTAGATCCAGCTTTGTCAAGGGATGACTGGTCCTTTTCGAGAATGAGTTTAACTGCGCCTATATGACCATGGAGAGCTGCTGAAAATAGAGGAGTCCTCCCAGTGTAATTAAAGACCTCTGTGCTGGATTCATGATTGAGAAGTAGTTCTACCACGTCCACACGTCCGCGTCGACAGGCTAGACCGAGTGGTGTCTCGCCGTATTCTCCTCTGGCCTCGATATCTGCGTTGTTTGCAAGAAGCTCCTTTGCAAGCTGAAGGTTGCCTAAATAGCAAGCAATGTGAAGGGGATGGTCATTTGTATTGTCTGCCACCGTGGTCTGCGCACCAGCGTTGAGTAGTTCGATGGCAACGTTTTTCAGATCTCATTCGACGGCAATGTAAAGTGCCGTCTGGCCTTTTTCATCTTTTGAGTTGATCCTCGACTTGCTCACTCCATCCAGCATAGCTCTGAGTTTCTCAATTTCTGCATCGCTGGAAGGGTGGCTGTCTTGATGCATGTTTCGAAAGAAGGCATGCCAAGAGGTTGGATTGTCGTCGCTAACATCAAGGATGTTGCCTTCGAGTTCTGTGAGGGTTTCGATCGGTTGTCCACCGATATTCTGATCAACTGTCGCCTTGCCATAGTTTGGGGAAGTTGGCACTGCCGTTGCTCCATTTACATCCTCGATAGCAGCGTGGTGATGGGTGGCTTCGTCTGACTCCATGATATGCAGGGTTAAAAGAAAATGGGAAGAAAAGGTACGGCCAAGATATAACGTGAGAGTGAGAACGAACTTGGGCAATATAAGGGTTTGGAATGTCTGTCAAGCAACAAGAAGATACAGTGACAGCAATTGTTGAAGTGATCCCATGGATTAAAAGTACTGCGGCTTGCTTCTTAGACCGGCTCACCGACTGTTACTCCAAGCTCGGTTGGGACTTTTGAGCCCCGCGTCAGCAAGAAGCGAGTGTCAGATCTGGCTTTACTTTTCATGATCGTCTCATTATGGTGCCCCGCTTTCAGGCAGCATCTGAACAGACGAGAATGATGACTGCATACTACTGTGCTTATTGGTCAGATGCTGCCCCTCAGCTAGTTATGCTTGGCATTATCCTCCCTGTGAAGCCTGGGTGTCCCTTGAAGTGTATAGGGAAGTGAGAGATCCGAGTTTCAGCTAAGGGGTACAAGGACGTATTGTCCATCCAGAATTTCCTGTTTCGTTTTCAACGGTGGCCGTATTGAACCATCTACGCAAAGATGATAGCAGAGGCGATTCTTGAGTCAGTAGCAAGTGGTAATATGGGGCTGGGAGACAGCACAATCTCCATACGGCAAGATAGAATGAATCGCGCTCTAGTAGTGTGTTTTTGATCCGGGGAGATTGAAAAGGGAATGTTTAGATGAATAAGCTGATCGACTCTGAGATATGAACGGAAGCATGCCAGTATCCATTACACTGCGTGGGCGTGTAGATGTCACGGTATTTCTTCGAGTGCAAAGGCTGGTAATAATTTCCCTTTTCCATTCCGCCCACCGGCACATTATTCGCGTCTGGCTCATCCTCGTTTTGTACTTTCCATGATATTGAGCTATGCTCAAGATGAAATACTCCGGTTATGGCCATGCCATTCAAGAAGATGATTACAATGTCGTTTTGGCACACTGAGTAGGCCAGCTACTGGCATTCATTGAGAATCATGCAGTAAGCCAAGCTCAAAACAATACAATTGCAAGACCATAGTCATCTCTCTACATTCAAGAGAATCGTTATTTGAACGAAAGTGACCGTTTTTCTCTATGCTACATACCTTTGTTGTTGTTCGCTATGATAACAAGAAGGCATCAGCCACGACAGGAAATATGCCACATAACGTCCTTGCAGCAATAATAATACAACGTCCCCAACAGGCAAAAAGAAAGTCATGATGAGACTGGGACTCGAACCCAGGAGGATTGCTCCATCAGGAATCTTAGGTTGTTAAGGTGACCTTAACCTGACGCCATAACCAACTCGGCCATCTCACCGGAGGGTCTTGGGGACCCGCTTGATGGGGTCAAGCAAAGCTCAACCGCATCATAATGGGCGAGGATGATAGCAATCGTGCCCTCGCCAACCGTTGAGGTTGCACCAATCCTCTCGAAGGGTACTGTCCGAAAAAACGAATGCTGCGTAGATCGGTTGTTGGAAGATCCGGATGTCCTGGATGCCACCCTTGGAGGAGTTGGGCAATGGGAGGCTCCACCGCTGCCGGGCATGTACTCGTGAGGCATTTCAGGGCCAAAAAGGTACTGCCACCATTAATTCAAGTCAATACAATTTTTAATTTAGCCTTATTTGATTCAACACGTAAGGGCCCGCCATTAATGATAAGTTTATAAAAACGTATTTCTCTTATCTTCTCCAGCTAGTTACAAGAGAAACAAATCCCCAGGCCTAAAGTAGGGATAACCTACGACGAAGAAAACCTCTCTTTATTTCTACCGAGGCAAACTCTCCAGGAGCTGGGCTTTAACTATATCCAAGGCTACAATAGTTTGAGAAGGGACATGAGACCATTTGTCTTGACTTAAGGTCCGCCGGGAGTGTTGGGGGAAGTATCAAGCCAACGATCGCCCATGGCGCGAACATAGTTGCGGCCGTAGACGCAATAGTAGAAGCCACGGCGGTTGTTTGCGTTGGGAGACCACACGATGATATGGCCACCAACCGACAGCCACGAGTTGGTGCACGAGTTGTAGACACCGTTTTGAACCGTGTATGCCGTCTGGCCTTGGTTCTTCCACACAGCAAAGAAGTCATTGGGGTTGCCGTTACACACGTAGCTATTTCCCGTCTCGATGGTTTGGACAACCTCAAAGCCAGCACTAATCCAGGACGTAGCCGCGTTGGCACTCCAGCCGATAGAGTACGACCTTGATGTCGTATGATATGTTGAGCAGCCAATGTGTCCAGGGCATTGCATGGGCTCCTAGGTAGATGCGTAAGCTTCTGTGATTTTTGAAAGCCCATATGGCCAATATGTAAATAAGGGGACTTACACTGAGCTGGATATTCAGCGGATTTTGGTGCGGGTTTCCATTGCCGACTCTACGAGTCTGTGAAGACCAGATGCCGCAAGGGGTCTGTCGCTTATCGAGGTGATTTTCCTTGACGAACTCGTCGACCTCAGCCTGGCTCAGCTCGGCCGGGGTCACATCTGGAGGTGACTCCGACTCGACCTTTCCCTCAAAGACGTCCATTGCCTGAGTAACCTCAAGGGGTCCATCAGGGAAGCATGTCTTGAGGCCTCGTTTGCCCAAAGGCTTCAACTCGACACTCCCAGGAACAGACACAATGCAGTTGACGACCAACTCTGTCTCACTTGCGATACGACCACATTCGAGGCCGTCGTCACCGCCGCCAATTGAGTAAGACTCATCGCCAACAGTGACATTACCACTACCGTTTTCGTCGACCTTGAAAGAAATGGGGTGCTTCTCAAAGGAACCCGAGGCAAGAGAGTCGGAGCAAGAGTTGGCAATTGCTTCCGACTGATCTTTGTTCCACACCGTGACAGCGGCCTGGGATGCTGCCTTACTGAGTTCCAAGACGATGTGGACGTCTTGAGTTTTCTCAGACCGGAGGATTGGGTTCGCGAGAGCCACCGGCGCGAGAGCCAGGAAGAGTCCGTTGGCCCTCATAACGATAAGGTAGAGGATTAGATTGTGTTGGGGAAAAGAAGGCGAAGAACTCTGCTGCAGGGCTATTTAGCTCGATGCTGGAAGCCTGAGAAGGAGAGAAAATCTATTCAAGGCGGGACAGAATCCATATATTTATAGTCATTTCGTGTAATTCTGTGGCCTCCTTTCACACACTCGGTGGTGGAGGCTATCAACCATCACGTATTGAGTAAGGGCGTTATCCTTCTATCCCAGAGCGTCAAATGGGACATACTACCTTCCTCTTCTGGAGTTCGACCTCACCAGACTGGGGTGATGATCATGAGGCCTATTGAAAAAAAAAGGTCTCTATTGGGGCCTGGAAATGCTCATGTTGATTCGCTGCGCCGTGGTCCGACGGAGTTGACAGAAAGAGTCAAGGGCACCAGCCACACCGCTCGTCAGAGTTACATTCACCGATGTTATTGAGGTGAGAATTATCTTTACAAACAGCAGGTGGGTAAGAGGATAATTACTGACGGGCCGTATGCCCCATCTATATGCTACTGCGCCGTCCACAGTACCAGAGGTAGCTGGAAATCACGTAGAGGAGTAAGAACACAAGAGGAAAGAGAAGGGTTCGATAAGACATAGATTCACTTTTGCTCTTCTGTTTTCTTGACTTCTAGATAATGTTTTACCTATTTCAAAGACCTCGTCACAGCCCACCTCCTCTCGTAACCTGTCCAATCTTCGTCCTTGGCTAAGGCTAACCTGCTGCGCCGCTTCTTGGCTACCATTTTAGCCGAAAGCAACTGAGACAATTTACCCTTGCTAATGACATGTCTAAGTTATGCTCGTGATAGAAATAAGCCACAGGCCCCGTATTCAGTGCTGCCTCTTCATGTCGCGCTTACATGTCAGCCTATATAGCTTCAATAATCGGGGACTTGGCGCTGTTCAACCACCGAGTGAGTGTTGTCGCCGCACTCCATAGTTAGGTGGCGACGCACAACCCCCACAACCTTTACAACTCTGACAATGGTTATAGCAAAGGTTCCCATCAATGAGACAAGGCCCCCACCGTCATCAACAGGAATAGTGTTCCCAGGCGGACCGTCGGACCAATTTAGCTTGGATATCACGCCGCGGGCACGATATCATCTAGGAGCGCTTGACCTTACACAGGCTTGAGCTGGGCGAGGTAAGGATCCTTTGAGCGTAGCACCAGTTATGGATTGTGCTTTGGCGTAGCATAGGGTACCATCTCTCGATAGCTGAATCTATGAGCTGAATGTGCTTGGTAACAATTTGCTCGTTGACTCTGCAGATGGACTGGGTTTTATTAACTAGGAATATCAACTCATATTATTTGGGATGACTGTTGCCTTGGAACAGTGTAAGCTGGCAGTGAGGATCGTGCAACATGAGGTGAATATATGGGCTCCTAAAACCTTAAGGCTATCAACATGGTGCTAACGATTAGTTTGGACTATGATGGTAAATGATAGGAAAAGTCAACTCATTTCTGTCATTTTGCTCCAAGACGTCGCCCAAAGGCATCGGTGTCCCCGTCATCCAGGCCGTTGGTCATATCGCCGAACCTGGCGACAAAGGCATACAGAGCCACTATTGCAGCTCCGTATTAGACGAGCCTCAAGGCCTATTACAGTTCTACAGGGCGATAGTTTTTGGTACCGACATGCGGACGATGAAGGAGGACATAGCATGGAGGTAAACAATGATCCCGCTATTCTCCCTTGTAATAACGGGGAAATGGCATCGACGTCTCGACCCAAACCCGAGACGCACTGGTTGATAAACACTTCTTTGCGTTCAACAACGTGCCCCAAGTTTAAGAGCGTCAGACTGAGTGCCAAGGCTATCAAGGTTCAGGCACGAGAGGGAGGGGCCTCGGGCTAACAAAGGCCGCATACCTTGCCATCCTCTCATCTTCCCGATTGCTGCATATTACAGTGAGCATGTCTTGGCAGCTGAATGAGATGATCAACATTGCATCTGCCGGATTTGAGGCGCATTATCTCATCGCCCAACGACAGCTCCAAGGAGGGTCGATTCGACCAATACCGCCACGAACTTTGGACCCTATTCGTGTCTGCCGTGTAACAGGCGCTGGTAATCTCGATGGCGAATGCGATTTCGATTTGTAACATGCTTTGTTAGGTAGGCAGCCGACCCCTAAGACACTTCCCCGAGAATTACTATGCATGCCGTAATCGCAAGTCATCCGCGTGCAGGTATGTACTGTTGGTCTGTATCACGACTACGCCCAAACAAGTAGTTCCAAGCCTTGGCATTGAAATCTGACAAAGCAATTTCAACTCGTACCTCTTGATCAAGCATCATTGTCTCTCCCATTTCTTAACCGTAGTACACAGCTGACATTAACTCTTTGACCCTGATGAAGATGCCACGACAGTTCCAATTCGTCGCCGTATCAAACCCAACGGGACCTGTCCCTTCAGAGTCACGAAAGCTTAGCCATGCGCACGTAACTCGCGAAGCACATGCTAAAGAAAGACGTCTGCGGGTACAAAGATACCGAAAAGAAATGATGCAGTCTCGTACCGAACGCTTGGCGGGTGCCGAAACACCAAGCCCTTTGGTCCGGATTCCTGGGCGTTGTGAGAGCCTCTTTTCAGCATCGGCACCATCTCTGTCCTCTCAGGAGCACTTCTTGCTAGATCATTGTACGTCCTTAGCTGTCTCGATGCATCTAGCCTAGAAATATTACGCGAACTTCCCCAGATACCCTCTAACCACCCCGTAGATATCCGAATTGTCGTGCCCTACTCGGCCGTGCACTGCGGCTTATTTGACTACCCCGGTGATCATGATTCCGACGACCACAAGAGGGAGATCCTAAAAGATTGGGTGGGTCTTGCCATGACAGATAAGGATCTTCTAGACACAGCTCTCCTTCTCAAAGCGTGTCGGAGTATTCTATGTAGCAAACCTGGCGATCCAGTCATGATGCAGATGGCGCTCCAGTATAGGCATAGAGGTCTACAATCGTTACGACAGGCACTTACAAAGCCTGTCAGTATTGTAACAGTCGCCATGGCCTTTGCCCTAGTGTTTGATGAGGTGAGATTTTGAATGGTACATGGGGCCAAGTAACTAATCCTTTTGTAGGAAGTGTTTGGTGAAGTCAGAATAGCCAGAGAGCATCTACGAGGCGTGTTTTACATGGCTGAATTCAGCGGAGGCCTGCAGAATCTTGGTCTCTCAGGGCTGCTGGAGCGTATATACTGGAGGTTTGTGACCAGAAGGGAACTTGGCGACGTGGATTTGTTATCGCTGTGTCATATCAAACCAATGGGCCCGAAACAATAGCGAAAGCTAGCTGAGAGCTCGGATTTGCTGATGCTGCTGGGACGTCATTCGCCAAGTGTTGGTATTTCCCACCTAGGTAAGGTAGTAGTACACACACACCATGGAGACTCTTAAGAAGCTTGCGATTGGTCCAGAGATTTCTTTTGGTTGTTCAAGAAGTTATATAAGTATTGAGTCCCTACCCGTCAATCCTTCCATCTTCATACGCTCAGCACCACGATATCATACGTTCATGATTCATCCATCACCCATTCAATTCAAGCTCTCCTCTGTCCTGTTATGCCTTCCGTTGAAGCAACTATTCCCTCCGGCTCCTTGGTCCTCGTGACCGGTGCCACAGGTTTCGTCGCCTCCCATGTCACTCGCCAGCTCCTGGAGCGTGGCTACAAAGTCCGAGGCACCGTTCGCGACCTGACCCAGGCTTCATGGGTTATTAACAACCATTTCAAGTCGTATTCAGAGACAGGCAATCTTGAACTTGTCGAGGTCCCTGATCTTGTAGCCGATGGCGCTTTCGATGAAGCAGTCAAGGGAGTATCAGCCATTGCCCACATTGCAACCATCTCCAATCTGGACCCCAACCCACATAACATCATTCCTCAAACAGTTGCTGGAGCGACAGGTGTTTTAAAGTCTGCCGCGAACGATCCCTCAGTTCGCCGAGTCGTGTTTACCAGCTCAATCATGGCCGCCGTCCTGCCAGTTGCCAGTAACGACACTAGGGTTGGCGATGACACCTGGAACGAGGCGGCCGTTGAAGCTGCTTGGGTCCCTCCACCGTATGAGCCGGCCCGTACCCTGATCACTTATGCCGCCAGCAAAGTCGCAGCTGAGAGGGAAGTTTGGAAGTTTGTCGAGCAAGAACAGCCTCGCTACACGCTCAACGTCATCTGCCCCTCGGGCATAATCGGCGAGCCCCTTCACAAGAAGCATGCTGAGGCACCCACCAACTGGATAGCCACGCACTTCAGGAAGGACAAGACATCTCTAGATGCATTCCCTGCCGGTAAGACATCGGACTCCTCAGCTTACAGTCTGTTGTCTAACCGTATGTAGCCTTCTTTGTGGATGTCAAGGACATTGCACTCCTCCATGTCGCAGCCATCCTGGACCCTCAGCTCAAGAATGCACGTTTGCACAGCTGGGGACATAGCTCCAACTGGAACGAATTTCTTGCCGTACTTCGCGAGATCCGCCCTCAGAGGAATTTCATTGCTGACTACCCCGATCCTTACTACGTTACGATCTCTACAGATCAGTCTCACTCTCTAGCCCTTTTGGAGAAGTGGGCTGGCCAAGAAGGATGGAGGCCACTGAGAGCCAGCATCATTGAGAGTATCGAGAGCCCATACTTCCAGTTGTAGTGGGAGTTATTTTATTGGAGCCTGACTTAAATCGAGAGGAGGACGGGCATCAAAAGAAGAAGGAGATACGGGGCATGAGAAACTTTGAACAAAATGTTGAGGAACTATGAAGGGACAGACGGGGTGCTGGGTAAACGACATGTATCAGACATGGGGAGTTTTCATGGGAAGCACTACCAGCGTTAGCTCAGCCTTGAACAGTAGAAGATCAGATCCAGAAATCGAAGCGCTCGTTGTTGAAATCGCATGTTACTTCTGACTATTCCTATGTTCTCTAAACACCGTGGCCTGATTTGTGTTCGGTGCTATCTGTCTCAAAGGTTCCAAGTCTCTAGCTCCTTTCCAAGCAAGCAGTGTCCATATACCCGACCCTACGATATGGTTCCAGAATTATCGGCGCAATTGAACACTTTGGCGATCAGGCCTGACGCATATGCATCTCGGATAGATACCGCCACGCTATAACTGAAAGAAGCATTAGCCGACGTCATAATCCAGGAAAAAGCATCAAACTTACGTCCCGGCAACCACCATGAAGGATCCAACAAGGGCGACGAAAACGTGAAAATAATATGCCGCCTTCTCCCGCACACTTCCTTTTCTGTAGGACGCAAAGTCTTGCATCCATAGTAGAGCAGGAAATAACAAACTGAATGGAGCAAAGCAAATAGCTCCTGCGAGGCCCAATAGGTAGTTGAGAATAGGAACCGCTTCAGCAACAATGAAGGCAAGAATGCCCAACACCAAGTTACTGCCAACCCATGTTGCCCAGTGAACGGTCGTGTTTTCCTGCAAGTGGTGAGAGTCCCTGAGAAGGCGAACAAAAATATACTTGGCCGCCACATGCTGATAAATACCGACGCCGATGATTAAACCCGGGAGGGCAATGCCATAAGAGAGTTTCTTGAACAATGGTCCTGCACTTCCAAAGGCCGGGGTTGCTAGCCACACACCGCACCATCGATAAATGACCAGTGAGAAGGACAGGTACATGGCGAAAACAAGGACTCCCGTCACCAAAACAGCCTTCCTATAGTGTTCCGGTCGTCGCATCTCCGAGATAATCGGCAAGTACATGGATGAGCCACTATTGCTGATGAAAATATTGGCACTTGCGGTAATGCCTGCAACAAATGTTGGATGCGCAATAGCTGTCCACCCAAGGTCGAAGTCGCCCGTTTGAGGAGCCATGGCAGGGCGATGCTGTTGTGTCACAGCCACAACAAAGATGAAAACAGCGACGAAAAAGGTGAAAAAGCCGATCCAAGTGAGCCATCCCAGGTGACTAAAAGTACGCACAGATGAGAAAGCAGTGATCAGTATAGCCGAAACGAGGGTGAAGATGACAGTGCATGCCCCATGCTCAGAGACTGCGTTGAAGGCTGTGGATATGGAGACAATACCAGCGGCCGAGATAAGAACCTGGGCCACCAGAATCTGCAAGCCCACGAATTCTTTGCCGGCGCGGCCCCAGAGGCGTCCGCACATGTCGGCCAATGCTAGTAGATGTCAAAACCAACTTATAGATAAGCAGCGGGATTGTTCGCTTACTATGGCATTCAGGGTGGCGGTTGCGGAATTCGCCCAGAATCACAGCAGTGTCTAGAGAGGTTCGTCAGGACTATCATTCAATCGGCGACCACAGAGACCAACAGGTGTTGAGAGCGTGCCAGCCCACAATTGACAAAGCTCCTCCGACTGCACCAAGGGTAGCGAGGGCGCCTGGCACACTGAGGATGCTCATGGCAAATTGGATCTTGAGGAAAATAATTGTGGCTCGCTGCCAGCTCACAGTGCGGAACTGGACGCCATCCTCGGTCTGCCGGAAAACCTCAAGAGTCGCCACAGGATCACCTTTGCCAGACACAGCGTCGTCATTGTCGGCGGGACTGTGAGGTCTGATTTTCTCATCGTTCGTCTGCGAGGCCACACGAGCCCCTTGGGGGGTATCTTGGGATGACATTGTGTCTTCTTGTTGTCAAGGTACTGGACGGGAGAAGCATGCTCCTTGACACGAGTCCAGGAGATGGGACCCGTAGTTATACATTCAGGCGTCAGATGACCCGATTAGTTACGCGAGCTTCAGCTGGAAGCCGAGGCTGGTCGGGTAGTCTGTAGCACACATTCATGGATCCGTGGGTCTTTAACCGCCGCTAACGGCAAAACACACCCACCTACAGATAAGACGTTAACACCGTCGACAGAAGGGGAAAGCTTATCCTCCCCTTGTATAGGACAAATGGCAAGATTCAGGATCGCTAGAGCCTACACGAGAGATAAGATCAACCAAATACTGGGCTTGATGCTTAGAGCAGAAACTTCATACGATACCATCACGACTATTGGCGCCACCAAAAAAAGCCCTCTTGACCAAAACGGTAACATCAAGATCTGACTAACCTCATCTACAGTCCACTGTTTCCGCATATTCTCTGCCCCTAAGCTTCGAACTTTGGCGCCGAGATGCTCCTTCGGCACACACCACCCAGCTATGCATTTTTCTTAGGTCAATTTTTGCTCGAACTGGGACCTAGATGAGTAGCTGAGAGCTAAAAAAAAATGTCAGACCACTTCATGCCTTGTGCGTAACAGGATGCCGTTTTAGTAAAGGGCCATCGTTGCTATCCTAAGAATCTAGCATTCTGCGAGCTAACAGTGGAACTGTTCTCGCTCCGTTGGTGGAATTGTTAACGAACTTGACAATATCAATATCAACAAGCAAAAACAGGACAATAGAGGAAGAGATGAAGTTAATGATAAGGAAATTTCGTAGGGTAGAAGACAGTTAAAAGACAGTCACCCAGCGCTCTGTACGGAGTGCAAGCCATGATTCTTCACTAAGCATAGTTGTTAGCACGCCTAATGGATGAATCAAGATTTGCAACCCGCCTCCCCACTGCTGACAAAGGTCTGTACTTCATAGAGAAACCTACTTATGGAGTTGGACAAAAGCAAGTCTTGTTTGAAGCTTCGTTCCACAGCTCACATGATTTGGGTGACAGCGCCCACAGAGGTGTCTGAAAGTTTCCATCTGTTTGACGATTATGGCTGGGACTGACACTCATCATCGGATGTCTGATACGACGCTTGGTGGCGGTGAAGGGACCGTCGGCTGCAGCTCGATTTGTGTGGCACGGCCTTATCTCGCGGAACTACTCCGTAACTCGGATCCATTGTGCGGAACAGGTTAAGAGGTGATATGCCCCTTCTTCCCCTCAAAGGAGTACGCATCTCAAAATTAAGGCCCATACTTTTACTGTGGCTTATCAAGAGCAGGCTTGCGCTCAGTCATAAAGCCACCCTGGCTGAGATGGCTCGTCTGGGGATGATCACCAACGACTTTGATGATAAATCTGCGCAGGGCCAAGATGCCTGTGGCTGGGCAGAAGAACGTTATCTCCCTGCCTAGCTCGTGGTGGTACCCGCTCCCCATTCCGGAGCGGGGTGAAGGAGGATTGAGGGGGTTGGCCGTTCACCTGAAGACTGAGATATTGCTTTGAAAACTGTGGCTTATCAAGGTCAAAGTTGTCGAGAATTGAGTCCATAGCCGCCAGCCCCATATCCGCCGGTGCCATAGCCGTCAGGGAGAGGTGAAGGCCGGGGTACGGGGGACTGTGAACACAGCAATGCAGCTAGGCCGATATAGAAATTATCGAGAACCAGCAAGCGCAGCCATACACATGATTCGGATGTCTCAAATTATCCGACGAAGCCCGGCTATCTGTAAAAATATCTTGTGTACTCAATAGGTCAAGCAAGACCTCCAGAATCAGCACCCAGCAATGCCGAGACGGAATGAAGCGTCAAAGGCTCTTTACACTTTCAAAGCTAACCAAAATCGTCTTTTCTTCTCTGTGATTGTTGCAGTAGTTGTTTCCAGTCTCAGATGACGAAGCAACGGCTTGAATTGCGGTCGCGAGGAGCCTAGGAGATGTGGGCAGGACTATTGTGGAGGTCCTCAGCCAAAATACTCAGAACCATTTCTTGACTACACTGTCGCACAAGTTATAACTCTCTTGCTCAGTCTATGGCTACATTCTCCGGCTACGTCCTACGAGTCTCGTCCATACTCAAATTAGCTTTCCAAGTATTCCGGTTGTGATTAGCGTTGACACGCTTTGACTACTTGCCAAATATTAATTTTCCAATCACGTTTTCTTATAAGCCCTCTATTGAGTGTCCTAAATTCAATGCTTAGATCTCGCCGCTATCGTAGCCCTGGCAATACCCGATTGCCTCCGGTTCACGCAAGGGCGCCATTCTCTCCACCATCAAACAAGTTCTTGGCTTCGTCAAGAGCATGAAAGCGTGTTGCGATTGTCATACCCTTTCTTCTTTGGGCTTCGACACGACGCCAGTCCCATTCCTTCTCGATCGTAAGGTCTATGTCGCTCAAGCCATCAGACATATCACCGAGCTGCTCCTCACTACCCTCGATCCAACCGCCAGGTCTCTCAGGCAGCAACTCGGAATTATCCAGAATACGTGCAGGGTGCACCGTCAGTCGCCCAATTTTGAAGACGTACTTGCTAATTGCCGTTGCCTGAACTTTTCTCTCCCAACCGCTGGTGAGGTCTAAGTCGGCCCTGACCTTAAACCGGCGGAGCCCAGGATCGAGCCATGACGTCGGTTTGGTGGTGCCCGCGGGCAAGAAGTGCGTCAAGATGTATAACCACTTTCGATCCCAGCAAAGGACCCTGCTCCAAAGCTCATATCTCTTATACAGGCCAATCTCTCTGTGGAATGAGCACTGCACGGACCCAAGTACGACGCCGAGACCCCCTTTCATAGGCTCACCTGACTTGGGATCCAGGATGAAGCGGCTTGAGGTATTGTGCGCCAGGTTTGTCATGGCTGGACGCAGTAGATAAGAGACCAGTTGTGAGCGGGAGACATCGACGTCAGCAAAGAAGCTGCTGTTTGATTTGTGCAAGTTGTAGTCGATCTCAAAGATGGAGGTGTATGTTGTAGAAATCATGGGTTTGAAGAGCGCCCTCGGTCCGAGGCTAGGTCTCTTGCGAATATATATATGGTGGATGATGGTATAAAAGACACGAAACTGATAAGTCTTAGCTGTATGATATGTGCAATGCGGTGTTGTTAACTTGCCGTCCATACGAAGGGCATGTTCTTCCAGTTGATCAGAACAAACACAGTGATCATGATGCGTTTCACGATCCCAGGGCCTATCAGGAAGTCCTGCAATGATTCTTTCCAGTTCAGGATCCATACCATCGACACAGCCACGGAGATGGTGAGCAGTGCCATAACAGGCCTAAGCACGGCATAAACATTTGGTCGAGCGGCGGCCGGTGCCATGTTCGAAGAGCTCATGATCTGATGTTCGGTCGTTGTGTGACAACACGCTATCGCAATAGGGAAGTGCTGAGGGAAAGGGCGATGACCGTCAATACTGGGATAATACAAAACGTAACGAAGAGTAGAGGGTCATACGTGTTACAGGCGGTGGTTATCATGGAAGAGGGAAAGATGGGTTGAGACAAGGGACACAAAACGGGTATTAAAGATCGAGGCAAGGGAGAAAATGTCGAGTCTGGCTCTTGAGATACCATCGGTTGCAACCAAGGCGGACTTTTGCGTATTGGAGTGGGTTTCAATGTTGCTTCGCCGGACTACAAAGCACATACGTGGCAGTGCACCCGTTTTCGTGGAAGATTCGCCTAGAGAAACCTCGGAGGACCACAGCCGTGTTGGGTCTCGCAAAGATGACGGAGAAAGTTCAGAGTGGGTTAAGATGACCAACAGTGAAACAGAGTAAGTAAACATGGCCTAGATTAGTCGCAAAAGCAACATAATTTGCGACTCAAATTCAATCTCAGCTGACTGGTTCCATCACCAACCTCATCGCGGGCCTGTGCTTGCGACGGCCCGTCCATCCTCGAGCTGCCAGGCCTATCAGATGCTGGTGTTTTCATCTTGTGCGTTGCGAGGCTGACTGCCGCAGTAGATGTTGGTACTTGATCTGCAGATACTACCCGAGAGCCCAAGCTGACGGGTTCCACTCTCCAAAGTAAGGGACAGAGAGTATCTCGATCAGGATAACGAATTGCGATCGGCTAACTCAAGTCAGCTTATTGCCCGGGCAGAGAACCACCAGCTCGGTGGGTCTGCCACGTCTGTAAGACACTACTTGCTCGATAGTCTCAATCAGGATAACAAGTTGCGATTGTTTGATTGGAGAATGTCACGATGGATTGCGAGGTCGCGACAGTGCGGGTCGAAATTGGCAATCTCATGCTGATGTACGTGTATCGTAGTGCGATACTCTCAACGAGACCCGAAGCGAGCGGAACAGACCCAAGTTGGGACAGTCCCAGCGTGGGTTCACGTCTTGCACGTACGCATCTTAACCTCATGACGATAATATGTGCCATATTTGCCCCATAGCACAAGCAGCAAAGAAAAGCACGAGCGGAATTTGCTCCGAAAGCCTTGCGTACCAGGGATGGGGAGTTCAATGCCCCCCGCGCCCATACGTACGAGATTTCATCGTGTATCTTAAGCTCGAATAAAATTAGCAACAGTGAGGAAGCCGTTCCCAGACTTTGAAGGTTGAGAGCACAAGCCCCCAATCCCATTCATTTTACACCCCTACAAGCTCGCTACGCTCGCCGCTTTGTACAGATGACGCCGCTCTCAATTTGACTTGACAACTCTTGCATTTATTATCAACCAAGTCTTACTACCCATCTTCTTTCCTTACTCTTCCTTTATGCTCACATTTCGTTCCTTTAGTTGCACAAGACTTGCGGTTTTAGTCCCTTCAGTAGGCCATGTCCGTGGCCAGCCAGGAACAGGTGTGTCCTGATGGCACAACCGACTACAAGCCACTACGTGGTCGGGCTAGAGACATCAACAAGACGCATATCCAAGACGTTCCCACTACTTGGGGCAACTGGCACAAGAAAGTTGACTGGCTCAACACCACCTTTATCATCTTCATCCCTGCCATTGGGTTCATGTCGTCGTACTGGGTGGCTCTTCATCCATATACCGCAACATTTTCCGCCATTTACTACTTTAACACCGGCCTTGGCATCACAGCAGGTATGGTCCATGCCCCTTCACCCTCAACACTCGATCTGACTTGTAGTAAGGGTATCATCGTTTGTGGTCCCACCACTCGTTCAAGGCCACCCTACCGCTGCAGATCTACCTGGCCGCAATGGGCGCTGGTGCTGTGGAAGGTTCCATCCGGTGGTGGGTAAAAGGCCATCGTGCGCATCATCGGTATACCGACACAGATCAGGATCCTTACTCTGTCAACAAAGGCTTCCTATACTCACATCTTGGCTGGATGGTGATGAAACAGAATCCCAAGCGACTTGGCCGTACGGATATCTCAGATCTCAATGAGGACCCTGTCGTCGTCTGGCAGCATTGCCATTTCTTGTCCTGTGTGGTCGTCATGGCCATTGTATTCCCGATGGTCGTCTGTGGTCTGGGCTGGGGCGACTGGAGTGGCGGATTCGTCTATGCAGGCATCCTCCGTATTTTCACGGTACAGCAAGCTACTTTCTGTGTCAATTCGTTGGCACACTGGCTTGGGGACCAACCCTTTGATGATCGCAGGTCTCCTCGGGATCATTTCGTCACGGCTCTCATCACGCTCGGTGAGGGTTATCACAACTTCCACCATGAATTTCCATCAGACTACCGCAATACTATTGAATGGTGGCAATATGATCCCACCAAGTGGGCTATTATGGTGTGGGAGTTCCTTGGCCTCGCCTACGATCTTAAACAGCTACGGTCCAACGAGATTGAAATGGGCCGTATCCAGCAGTTGCAGAAGAAGCTAGAGCACAAACGAGCTGCCATTGACTGGGGAACACCCTTGGGACAGCTCCCTGTCATTAGTTGGGACGATTTTATCAGACGGAGTGAGGAAGGCGAGGCCTTAGTAGTCATCGCCGGTATTGTTCATAACGTGGCGGATTTTATCAAGGACCACCCTGGAGGCAAGGCTTTGATCAGCTCTGGTATTGGCAAAGATGTTACTGCCATCTTCAACGGCGGCGTATATTACCATTCCAACGCGGCTCACAACTTCTTGTGCGCCATGAGAGTCGGTCTCTTGCGAGGGGGCTGCGAGGTTGAGGTTTGGAAGCATCACATTGATGACTTGGTTGGTCATGGCATTAGGCCTATAGGGGGACAGATGACCAAGACTGTCCAGCCTCTTCAAGGTGCTGAAACGGCCTGACCAATTGTAGGATCTTTCGCTTAAAACCCTGTAAAAAATTGAATAGAATTCACCCGCCCCAGTGGACCGCTGCTGCGTCGTTGTCTTGGTTCCTCAACGCGTTGTCGAACCTGCATGAACATTAGGCTAGAATGGGCATCGAATCATAGCAACATGGCACTTTATCCACGAACAGATGATAAAAACAAGGATCAAGACGCTACTTTGACAAAATATCTCTGTAGAAAAAGAGAAGTTGGACTGTAACTGTTGTCGTAAATGACAACCAACTCTCCGCCGTCTGATCATCAATTCCACTTGCTGCATGCCCCGGCCCATAGTTGATACCTTCTCGGCGCTTTTCATATGGGGCCAACTCGCCTCGCCAAGAGAGTGGGTTCGCAGATCTGCAATCTGTTCTGGCAAGTGTTTTGCGAGAGGTGTCGCCGATGCAAGATTGTGGCGCCGGCAACTAAGCCTTGCAAGATTTCGGGAAAAAGCAATCCTTCTGATCCTTCCAATCCTTTTCGGGTTAATCAGCCCATGCGATTAAAATTGCTTGGCCAGTCGGTGCCTTGTCCCGTCTGTCTCTCCAGGGAAGAGCCCTGCCACCTCCTGGTCCGACCATCATCCTCAAACACGAGTGCTTGTACTACCCTTGACACTGGGCAGTGAATGGGTGGAAGGTATCAGCTGATGGGCATGTTTGCCAACTAAATATATCACTCTTCCCCGCCATTGCCATGATTTCAGAGATGCTTGATTACCCTCCAGATTTTGATGTCCGTTATCTTCCCTCACTCAAACGCACAGAGGAAAGCCCTTCTGGTATTGGCTGGTCTTTGTTTCTCTCTATAGTCTCTCTAACATTGACTTTGAACTATACCACACATCCCAAAGTAGTCAATACTTGCCCCATCATGTCCGACCGCGCATCGGCTCAGGACGAAACACAGAAGGCCTACAGCCTAGAAGAACTCAGCACCATCGACCAAACGACACAAAAGGATACATACAGCGATGAGAGGCCTGGTGGCTTGCCAGAATGGAAGTGGAGGGCGGCCGTTCTCATCTTCATTATCACCGGCGCTTGCAGTGGTCAGTATCAGGCCGTTCAATGCTGGAACACCAGCGGAACTAAACAAACTCATTCTTTCTAGGATACGACGTCAGTAATGTTGCCAACATTCAGCCTCGCCTCTACGAGGCCTTTGGCAACATCGAGCTCCTCCCCTGGATCGGCCTCTCTTACTCGCTCGCCAACTTTGCCGTCTTGTCCTTCGCTCGCAAGATCGCCTACTGCTTTGACCTGAAATGGGTCTACCTTGTCCACTTGGCCATCTTTATGGTCGGCACGGCTATCGGTGGCGCCTCCAACGACATCCGGACCATGATTGTTGCCCGTGTTATCATGGGCTGGGGTGGTTCTGTCTGCCAACAGATGTGCGTCAACATGTCCCTGTGATCTGATAGATAGCTGAGCATATCATAGCAACTTCTCTTACGTGGCCATTCTGGCCAAACCTGCCGAGACAGCGGGCCTCTTTGGCATCCTCAGCGCCATGTGGGCGGTTGGCCTCGTCGTTGGCGGTCCCATTGGAAGTGCCTTCGCCGAGAACAGCCACGCTACTTGGCGATGGGCATTTTATATCAAGCTCCCGATCGTTGGCCTTTCCTTCACCCTCGCTATCCTTTGCCTCCCCTCGCGGTCCCTCGCCACAGCCGGCGTCCCTATATGGAAGCGTGTCGTTAGCATTGACCCTATCGGCGTCATCTTGAACATGATCGTTCCTGTCCTATTCGCCCTCGCGACGACATTCTCGGGGCCCATCTGGGACTGGGGCTCCGCGGCATCCACCGCTGTGTGGGTAGTTTTTGCCTTGGCACTTGTTGCTTGGGTTTCGCAGCAGTACTTTTGCATCTTTACGACGGCGAAGGAGCGCGCCATCCCGATGCATATGTTCTCGAAGCTTAGACTGCTCCCTATCTGGGTTGTAACAGGCTGCGCAGGCGCCGCTTATGCTGTAACGCTATACTACACGCCGCTCTTCTACGCCTTCGCCCGCGGCCATGGCGCCATTCAACAGACGGTTCGCATGCTGCCTTTCATCATCGTCTTCATCTTTGTTGTACTCTTTACCGGCGTTCTTCTCACCATCATCGGCCGTTACAAGATCATCTATCTTTGTGCTGCCATCATTACACTCGCTGCTTCTATCGCAATGGCTACTACCATGAATGACAAGGTCTCTGAGGCGCAGGTAATGGGTATTGAGGCCCTCATAGGTATAGGTCTTGGGATGCAGTTCCAGCACGGTCTGGGTATCTCCAACGTGATCAACAAAACCGAACGTGACCGCGTGGACAGCACTGTGATATGCAACATGGTTCAGATGGGATCCATAGCTATCACTCTCTCCATCGCGGGTTGTATTTTCCAAAACGTGGGCTTCAACCTGTTATCCTCCGCGGTGGGACGGAAGCAGTACTCGGAGGAGGATATTCGTGAAGCCCTGGCTGGTGTGTCGTCAGTTGTCTGGCAGACCAAAGACCAGCAGGTCGTTGCACGAGGTATCGCAGCTGTGACAGAGGTTATTTCACGAGAGTTCTATATCGTCGTCGCCAGCTCAGCGGTATCTCTAGTATGCGCCATTTGCATGAGCTCAGAGAAGCTGGACTACGGCAGGAAGAAAAGCACAAAAGCAACAGCCCCGGAGTCGTCGTAGTTACGCTCTGGGATTATATGGAAGGCCTATGAATAGATAGCTAAAGGAAACAAAGTAGTAGTAGCAGACCAATCTTGCTGAATGAGGATTCTACTCTTTACACCTTCTTACAGAAGCTTCAAGTTCCGGCTCTACACCAACAGCCTCAATAACTCCGCCATCGTTCCCCTTCCACTCTTCCATCAATCCCCTAAAGTCTGCGGGGAAGATACGGGGAAACAAGCTCCTGAAATGTGCTAGACTTTCGGTGCGTCTTGAGGCCCATATCATGCATCAGCATGTTCACATACGGCAGACCCTCAAAGACCATGTCGGGCAAGTCAGCGCCGTAGCCACAAGGGAATCGCCACTTGCCCCATTGGGTATGTAGCATGATTTCGTTGATAATCTCCTCTTCAGTTCCGACAGTATGATCCAGCTTGCCGGCCATGAAAGCAGCGATCCAGTGACCCTGGATAGTTGCGCAAACAGCAGTGCTAACTGAGGAGATCATGCCTGCGAAGGCGAGGTCTTTGGAGCTTACATAGGTAGACGGGACCATGAAGCGATAGTATCGGAGAGGGTTAGCCTCTTTGGGCTTGCCGGTGATCTTGGGTTGCTTTTTCAACCCCGGGTAAAGGGAGAGAACCTTGGTGTCTGCGGCTTGAGCCAGAGCCCGTTTCTCATCAGTCGAGTAGGGTAGACCAAGCTGTTCCTGTCCGAGATTGGCGAACTTGATGGTTGACTCTTTCTTCCAACCAGTTGAACAGATTATGGCGTCGGTCTCGATTTGCTCTCCTGAGGCCAGGATAGCTCGGTGAGATTCCAGCCGCTCAATGTCATCAAGATGCACACGGATCTTGCCCTGCTTGACAAGATCGAAGAGAGGGCTGTCGTAGTTGAGGATGCTGAGACCACTACCGATCCAGTAGGCAGAGTGCCAAGGCTTGAGCTTCTTGAGCTCGGGGTGTGAGTCGTACTCGTTTGCAGTGATGATGTCGCTGCTCAGGACCGACCAGAAGCGCTCCACCACGAACCGGCCGATAGCCGTTTCGTGGAGGAATTTCCGTATTCCTTGGTAACCGTCCGCATCTCCCCATGGGCAAGGGCTGAACCAGGTCATCCATCGAATATTGAGAAGCTGATCGATCCTCTTCTTGAAGGGAGTGACAAATGGGGGTGCGATCCAGACAGGTCCGTTACCGGTTGGTCGCACAATCAGATCGACTGTAGCACCATCTTGAACAAGGGCATAAGCGACATCGAAGGCAGACTTTGCACCACCAACCACGATTGCCTTCTTGGCATCCAAGCTGGGAGCATTCTTGCAAAAGTCCTTGGCGTGGAAGAGAGGTGCACCAAACTTGTCAGCATCCTTGTAAGCAGGCATGTTTGGGGTCGATGTCAGGCCAGTGGCCAAGACAAGCTTCGCAGTGTCGATAGTTCGGCTTCCTTCGGGAGACTTGACGGACAAACGCCAGCCTCCGCTTCCTTGCCGCTCAACTAGGTCGACAGCAGTGTTGAACTGAATTCGGTTGTAGACATCGAAGTGCTTGGAGAAGTCGGTGAGGTAGCGGTGGAGGACAGGGCCAGGGATGTGAGAATTTGGCTTGACACCATACTTCCTCTCCTCCATGGGAAAGTCGGGGAACTCGTATGTGCCTCTCATGTTGTTTGACTTTAATCCGGGGTAGAGTCGATTCTTGGACCAAGTGCCACCACATGATTCGGCCGATTCAAGGACCGCCAACTTGGCTTCGGGTGAGATTTGTCGGATCGCCTTTGCTGCTGCTAGACCGAACCATCCTATTGCCAAGGTTCAGATTACGAAAGACGCCAAGGCACAAGTCAGTGACTTACCGGCACCTACTACCACAATATCATATGATTCCTTCATGACTCTTGTTGTTGCCATTCCTCGAGTAGTGAAATTATAGTTGGGTATAATGATTGGAGGTCTCTCGATTTGTAACCTTCTTTGGAACAGAGAACGACTTGGTGAAGCAACTGAACGAAAACAGACGGAGAAAGACATCTTTAACTTTAGAGAACACGAAAAGACAACCAGGAGTATTTCTTAGCTTATCAATGGTGCTCCAATGATAATTACGTTCCTCTCAATAGGACTACTAATACTAAGGGGGTGTATCCGGAACTGTTTGGCCAAGGCCGCTCTCCCTGCCAACACACCGCAAATCACAATACACCATTCTGATACGCTACAGTCTACACTAACGTGTGGTGATTTCAGCCTACTAGTTCCGCCGGCCAGCTCGTTTCGCAACTTCCGACGTGCTTCATACCGTCTTTCCTGAATGGTGATGCGTGTGCTGCATCCTATCACCAGGAACGGAAAAGCCGCCAAAGAATCTCAGCAAACAAGGGTCCTTCCAATCTCGCTCAGTGACCCCAGCTCCCCGCAAAGTGGCTTATCGTAATCAGAAATCGTCAATCTATCATTTGGCTCAGCTGTACGTAAACAGGTCTAGAGTGGTCGTGTGATAACAAGTCGGAACGCCACTACCCGCCGTTTCGTATCTGGGCTTCAGGCGGGCCGGGGACGCGTTCTAACGTCATCCGGGGTATCATGGTATGGCGTCTGCAACTTTCGCTCCTAATCTCGAGATTCATTGCCTATCTTGACTCCCTGGGTCTCCAAAGCGTCCAGGGGCATCATAAAAGACGCTACGGAACCTCCGATCGGAACTTCCGGCCGGAACGAGACATGTATCCACCCTTATCTCTCGAGCCGTGACTGGACCGCTAATCTCGCAACTAACTGAGAAAAGAGACAGACTATCCCATAATCAGTATAAGTCTGAGTGCATTGGCCAAGCTAGTGGCCCGGGGTTGCTATTATTCACCTTCAATAAAATTACAGGGTAAGAACCAAGAGCAAGGTAGGCTGAGGCAAGGATTCCAGCTCGCAATTTCAAACCACCATGCCCGTGTACGCAGACATCACCAAACCTCCGGCTCCACTGCCTCAGCCCAAGCCCCAATCACTCGGTGAAGGCATCACTTTGCTCCCGCCACTTTCAAGGCTAGGTCGTGGTCCAGGCCTTATTATTCTCACAGAGGAGTCGGAGAAGCATCTTCAAATTATTGAGGGTGTCCCCTCTGCACTAATCAAGTGGGCTGAGGAAGGCTATGCTGTGGTTGAGATCCAGGGTAAAGCTTTCAACAGAGGGGCCAAAGAAGTTATTGCTGTTGCTCTGGAGGCGTTGAGCAATTGTGACAAACTAGAGCCGAAGGATAGTAAAGTTGGTGTTGTCGGTAAGTTGCAGCCATCTTGAAAATACACCCTTTGTCACACAGCTCTTAACAGCCATAGCATACGACCCCAAACTATGGAGCCAAGCATCCGGAGCCCTTCTTAGTTCACCAAATGTAGTAGGCGGCGTGGTATATGCAAGTGCCAGTGATGAAGATCAACTCGAGACCTCTGGAGTCCCTGTGCTTCGTCATGTAGCTGGCAGTTCAGCTATCACCAAGAAGGAGAATGGGGTGACGACATATTCATACGCCAATGGGAAATCCTTCCGCATGGCTACTCCGTTTGACAAGGACTTTGACTACTGGGCCGAGTCTCTGTCTCACACAAGAAACTTGACATTCCTGAAGCCACTAATGGGTGGTCCTTATTTCGATCTCGAACAAATCTGGGACGAACATACCTTTTACGAATTTGCGGATAGGTCCGTTGAGCACACGATGAGTACCATGGTTGATCAACCATATGTCAACCATGTACCCACTGTAAGTAAAAACATGTTAACTATTAAAAACTTGACGCTTATTCACGTCTATAGCTTACTGGTGGCATCGGCCGCGGACCACTGACCGAGTTCTATCGAGGACACTTCATATTTCAGAACTCAGTAGATACTGAGCTGGAACTCATCAGCCGAACAATGGGGATCGACCGTGTGGTCGACGAATTCATCTACAAGTTTACGCACGACGCGACAGTAGATTGGCTGTAAGTCACATCATCAACATCACCTTCTCGCAAGGTCACGACCTCTGACATGTAACTACAGGCTTCCCGGGGTCCCGCCTACCTTCAAAAAGCTGGAGATGCCGTTCACAGCAGTGGTAAATATTCGGGGTGATCGATTGTATCACGAGCATATTAGCTGGGACCAGGGTACAGTGCTTGCCCAGCTGGGATTAATGCCACAGTATCTCCCTTTTCCATATCCCGTTGAGGGCCAGAAGGAAGGGTCTCGTTACGAATTTCGGGTGCCGGTGTTGGGAATCGAGACGGCTAGCAAGATGAGGGATCGGAATTCGGTGCCTTCGAACGAGATGTTTAGCTACAAACTTCGTGAGGTATAATGGCTGAGATGGCAGTGGACAAATCGTTTATCGTAAATAAAATTTCCAACGCAAGTCTTGGATGCTCTTTGATTGTGTGAAGTGTTTGCGAGGCCTATTTCTGGTCATGGCTCGAAGAATCAGGGAGAAGTAAACGATTTAGGGATTTACCCTTGCAGATGATCGCAATCCTTCCCGTCTAGGTGTGTCGTCACCATCTCCTTGACTGGAACAAGGCCCCAATTATGATAAGCGCTGTGATCGATCATTCGCTAGTCATTGCTCAAGTAGTTCGCCACCTGCCGGTACATCAGGGCCAAGGAGATCCATGGAACATCGACTCAAAGTCTGGGGTACCTACTTGCACCTCACGGTCCGGGCTTAGCGTCTTTTTACCCCGCATTTTAACCCTGCAAAGGAGGCGAGAATTGGAGCGCTGCTGATACGGTAGATACCCGACCAGCCAGCGCATGCTTATCTCCCTGCACCAAAACCCAAACCAGCCCCTGGACCCTCCATGGGTTCTTATCCGACCTGCGATTTCCCTTCTCCAACCACCGACCGCCCATTGTTTCTTTGGACTTCAATTGATCAATTCCTCAACAATGGCTACCACAGCGACACAATCTCGAGAGACGTCTCGGGTCCTGAAGCGGTCAGGCAACCCTGGTGTAGATACAGGGAAACGCAGAGCACCCTACGTATTGCGCGCGTGCGGTGCTTGCCGACGTCGGAAGGGCAAATGCGACGGACGACAGCCATGTCGGTATTGCATGGATCGCGGCCAGAGCTGTAGCTACAGTACCAGCTTCGAGTCTGATGGATGGAATGTCGATACGGTTCAGCCAAGGCCAAGACAAGATTCTGGAAGAGCCAATTCGTCATCGTCCAGGTAAGACTGCATTTCCCCACGGCGCATCAATGACACTAAGGCAGTGGCAGCAGCAATAAAGAGTCCATGGTCGAGATACTGTCTTCACTGCAAGACCAGTTAGATAACCTGGCATCGCAAGTTCACATGGCCAACCGCGACCGATCGAACCCGCCATCCCCCATTTCCAGTGCCGGTGCTGCCAAGTTCCACGATTTCGCGACAGGGCTCAACGAGGCCAGCGCTCACGACGTTCGCAACACTACCGACAGAGGTCTTCGGGCAGCTGGCTCCCCAGGCTTCTACGGTCCGACCAGCCCAGATTACACATTGAACGTAGGGCAGTTGAAGCTGCGGCGAAACAGCTGTCCCGGCCCACCGCTACAAGAACAGCAGCTCCAGCTCGCGAGTATCGACGAGGACGCTGCGTCCGACACCAATGACGACGAGGCTGCTCAGGATGACCGCCCTTCAGTATCACCTCGGACGGTGGGCAGACAAGACGCAACGCCACTATTGACCTTTCGATCCATCATGGGCTTGCAAGAGGCTATTCAACTTGTGCACATCTATCAAGAGGTCGTCGGAGACCTTCATCCTGTCGTTGATATAGACGCACTCATCAAACAGGCTCAGTCCTGGTATGCAGACTCTGACTCTGGGGCTACATCCTGTGAGCTTCTGATGATATTCAACCTCGTTCTTGTTATTGCTCTCCGCGCCGACCCAAGGCCAAACCATAGCCACAAGGAGAACCTTCTTCGGGACAGTTTTGAAGACGCAGTCAATGCAAAACTGGCTGCCCCGGCTTACAGCATAAAACACGTTACTATCATATTTCTAAAGGTACAGTATCAAACGTCCCGCTACTGACTGACGCGACCTTGGCTAACTGAAGTACGGCAGGGATGGTATGACTTCTTTCAAGAGATGCCGCGCTCCGCCTGGCGCATGTGTGGAACTGCCGGTCGTATGTTGATGGAACTCGGGTTTCATAATGGCCAAGTGTTTAATCACACATTGACGTCGGATGCCCAGCGCAAAGAGGCTTGCATCTTGATCAGTAGCATTGTGATTCTGGATCGCCAGTGGAGCTATGCTACAGGACTGCCATTACACTTTCATGAAAACAGCTTCAGCACTATCTCGACGTCTTCTGTGAGTATACATGCTCATTTCTATCCACCTTCCTAACCTAATGCGTCATAGGTTCAACATCCGTATTTAAAGGCCATGCTCTCGTTTATACTCATTAGCGACCGGTTCGGTGAGCCCATTTCCAGGGCTGCCAAGGGGGAGCGATACACCGACGATGATGCCTTTGAACTGTTGAACTTCCAGATCGACCAGTGGAGGAAAAAGGCTGTTGGGAATTACACTCTATCTGAATACCGTACATGGCACACAAGTCCATCGGCCAGGCCACCTACGTGGGCCATCTTGCTGAACCTCCGCGCCGAATCTGTGCGCAGTCAACTACTTAAACCTTTCTTCTTCTCAGAATCCGATATCGAGATAACAAAGAATCATCTCAGAGCTGCAACGGAGCTCGTCTACGATATCTGCCACGTTCTCTACATGCTCGACAACTTCACCGACATCTACCGCAAGCAACATCCCTACTTCCAACACATATTGGCTTGTACATCGGGACTTGCCTTTCTGGTTATAGCATTCCTCAAGCAAAACAAAACCACGGTCTTGTCCAATCTAGCGCCAGATCTAGTTGATTCGCTTGGCGGAAGTTTTCTCATGGCAGAATGCGTCACGTTGAATCATGCCAAGCGATCACGTCCTGCGCGGAGACTGGCAAAGAGGCTAGTGGAGATGAGACGGATCCTTCTAAGTCTTGGCCTTCTCAAAGGCCCAGCCACGGGAGCTAGTGAAGAGGAGACACTGGCTAATACTTCAAAATCGATTCCAAGGGAGAGCTTCATCCCCCAGCCGGAGATGCTGGACCTTCAGTCCCAGTCGGGCTACACACCACCACTGTATGATGCTAATATTTCTGATGGATTTGGGTTTAATATTCCACCCACTCTTGCCGACACAGATGTAATTATGGGATGGACGGATTCGCTTCGTCTCCAGTGGCCCATTGGCGATGTAAGCCACATGTTTTCAGAGAGCAGCTTTTAGGATGTATCAATATCGAGCATATAAGCTAGACGTTGCCTATGTTACTCTATGTACCTGCTTTACAGCAATTTCTATACCATGGTATGCGAAATTTGGTATCATGAATGGACACGGCACATGGCCGAGATCCTTCTGCGACACATCTGTGTGTGTGATGAACTTTGCCTTGGAGATGCTTATCCTCCGCGCCAACCCCAATTCACATACGCCTTTCAAAGGGTCTTTCACGAAAGATAAGGGATCTTGCGGCGGTACAGCTGGTACTTGTTCCTATGACATGAAGCAGTGCCTCTATCCTTGTCATAACAGATTGAATGGCTGAGTTTAGTGTAGCCGGGTGCTCTATCCGCGTTGCGGGCCGGTTCCAACCCCTGCAATCGTCCATAGCCGGTCTCGGTCCGCAACTGATGCTAGCAGCGATACTGTAACCGCCAAGCGATCTGATCTGATATCACATAACAAGGATATCATTTCTTGGGGGAGCTGATAAGAAAGGGAGGGTGGGTTTGTTCCCGCCTTCTTCAAGGTTATCGTGCCATTCCTTATTAGTGACGTTTCCGAAAGAAGCCATCAGCCGCAATAATAAAGAAAACGGATATTGACACATGCCGGCATTAAAACTCGAAGCCAAAAAAAGACAAAAAAAAAACCATGACGCAGCGAGCTTTTTGTTGAGATGCCATGGAGAAGAACTAGTAAATACGGAGGAGAGCCTTGAGCAATGGAGGCTATTAGCATTAGGACGAGATACTTATGAGGTCCACTAGATGAACAAGATTGTTGATGATGAGCAACGTAAAAACTTTCATTCGCTTAAAGCACAGCGCCTACTGATTGTCATAGCTAATCAACCCATCTATCGTTCCCGCATGAAGACCGCCAGTGATCGGAATGTCAGCTGCGGTGGTGTGTCGAGCAGCATCGCTCAGCAAGTAAACCACCGCCCCTGTGAGATCATTCTGAGTGCTTAGTCGCTGATTAGGCGGCGCGAGCCACATCTGTTCACCCTCCCGCTTGCTCTTTAGCTCACGAACCTTTCTCGTCATCTCCGAGTCGACAAAGCCAGGTGAGATGGTGTTGACGCGAATGTTTTTCGGTGCAAGCTCAACCGCCAATGCTTTAGAGAGCATAAATACACCACCCTTGGAAGCATTGTATGCGGCCATTCGATACCCCGGAAGGCCGATGTGGGCGGATTGAGAAGCTAGCAAGACCATGCTACCGCCTGTACCTTGCTTGACCATCTGACGAGCTGCCATTTGGGCAACGAAAAACGTTCCTCGGACCTGATGTCCTGTCAGTACCCTTTCAATCGGCGAAAGATGAACACGAACGTTGATGTCTTGAATGCGTGTGAACTCGTCCCACGTCTGGTCCAAGAAGGGCTTGTCGATGGCAATTCCGGCAGCGGGCACACAACCATCGATGGTACCAAACTCTTGCAGCACCTTGTCAAAGGCCGCCTTGATGCTGTCCTCGGAAGTAACATCAGTCTGGATGTAGATGGCCTTTGTAGAGAACTTGTCGCTTAGTGTGTTGAACTCTTCCACGGGGTTCTTCTGAATGTCCAACACGGCAACATTGCCTCCCATCTCACAGATGGCGCGGGTGCACGCGAAGCCGATGCCCTGGGCTCCGCCTGTGATTACATAGTTGCGGCCGCGAAGCTCAAACATGGGCCGCACATCATGGAGAACATCGGACGACATGATGGACAAAGGTTGGCGGTTGAATGAATTGGGATAAATTAACGGGAACAGTGCCGGTCAACGGCAAAAGATAGATAAATATATCATGTATTTGTCTCTTCGTCCTTGTTGATCATGCGGAGGTGAGATAAACCGCCGGCCTCCGGAAAGTGGATCTAGATCCACCTTCCGTCGCTCGGAACGGACCCCTGCCGAACCTTTCGGAAGCGTAAATGTCGTCCACCGATTTTCGTTGGCATGAATGACACAGACCATTCTTGGCTAAGACCTACAGGTTATCTCACAAGAATTCTACGTATTAATGTCAATTCCATCCAAGCTCACTTTCACCAGCGTTTTGCAGATATTCAAGGTTGACCCTCACGAATTATGTCCTCCCATCCGCCCGCCGCATGTTGTGCCACCGGCACCCTTCACCAGTAAGGCTTTACTCATTTTGTTGAACCCAATCTTTGAAACACAATGCTCATGTATCAAGGGGTACTCCCGTGGGGACCATGGTGAAGATTGATGGCAAGATCGACGCTTATCTGGCCAAGCCTTCCACCCAGGCTCGCACAGCCATCTTGTACATCCCAGACATTGTCGGAATCTGGCAGAATAGCAAGCTCATGGCAGATGCATTCGCTGAGCATGGTTATGTCTGCCTCGTTATCGACATATTCAATGGCGACCCGGCGCTTTTGAATATGCTCGATGGTTTTGACATAATGGGCTGGCTGACTAAAGGATCTCAGGGGGATAACCCTCACACTCAGGAAGCCATCGATCCTATAGTGGTTTCGGGAATCAATTATCTCAAGAGCCTGGAGGGAATCACTAGAATTGGCGCAGTAGGGTACTGCCTAGGGGCAAAGGTCAGTTGAATCACTGAGTCAAAGTCATGTGTAGTAGTGTACTAACATCGCAATACAGTACGTCATCCGCCATTTCAGGGACGGCATTAGTTGTGGTTTCATCGCTCATCCTTCTTTCGTGGAGGAACAGGAGCTATCTGCTGTTGTTGGTCCACTGTCAATTGCTGCCGCCGAGCATGATGATATTTTCACTGTAGAGAAACGCCATGAGAGTGAAGCTATTCTGTCCAAGTCCAAGAACGAGTGGCAGATCAACCTGTTTTCCGGAGTACATCACGGCTTTGCTGTTAGGGGGGATATGAGCGATAGGAAGCAACGGTTTGCGAAAGAACAAGCTTTCAATCAAGCAGTGGCATGGTTCAAGAGTCATCTTGACCGTAGTTGAGAATTTTCTACTAGCGAGCAAAGTATCAGTAGCAAGTCCTGAACTCTTACCCTGAGGTGTCTGCCAGCATTCTAGCTGCAATGAATCTGCCCGACAGCTAAGAAGAAGAACACATACTAATGATGAATGGTTTCCGAAGAAGGGCGACTTTCTGGGAGAGTATCTGAGAAAGGAAACATGCCTGGCGATAATTGGGTACAAAAACGACAAGAGGCCAAGGCCACATCAGCAAAGACATAGGTATTAATGTATAAGGACATAAAAAGCAATGCCGGCAAACGCCATAAAATAGCGCCATCTTTCGCTCCCGTCTTTGTTTTGCATCAAACAGTTGTCGCGGAGCAAGGCGCGTGCCAAATCACTACAGGGTAAATGATGCAGATAGGCTGCCGACAGGATCTGCACAGGTGTGGGTCGTAAAAAAACACGACACAGGAAATCAAGACCCTAATTCTTATGGCAAAAGATGTTAATTGAAAGCCTAAGACTTATAAGAAAATTATCATAAGTAATTCATTAATCTTAGAGGGTAATTATGTTCGACTTTCTCTTGTCCTCCTTCATGGTTGAAGATTCAGGGCTTGGCCGTTTTGTTATAGGCCCGTTTACCGTGATTCGTGCGATAGGGAGCAATGTACCAAAGGCTGTTTTGAAATCTATGGTAGGCAAGGGATACAGACAGCCAGCAGAGATACAATGAGTGAAAGTCCCCTCTCTTAGTTGTCTTCATTTGCCTGGATGACAGGAGCGACGGCACCCATGATTGCCACATACCTAGGTATGGATTGATGTTATCTCGACAGGCACCTACAATATTGCGAGATCGTATTTAATTTGTGGCAGTTTCAAGTAGAGTTATATTGATTGATAAGTCCACTCATAAGAACGGATTTTTTTCCTTTACCATCTTATCTAATAACCTTATCCCACTCTCATATCTATGGCGGCCTACATGTCCGCCATCGTAACCGCAGGCGATCAAAATCAGGGTATAGAATTTGATCAGCTCACGTGTCGTCGCACAGGACCGATCACTGCACCATGTTATATGCTTCGTCTCTGGGTCCGTAAAGTGGCCGTAACTCTCTGGGTCAAGGTTTTCGATCCACTCTCTTGGCAATAATGTTTGTGGATCTTTGCCTTGAGATATATAGCGGGATGATTCGATGATTTCGTTCTGTAAGTCGCACTTAAAGAAGGATCCATTAATCTTTAGACATTTGCGGTTTTTTCTGTTATCTCCGATCGTGTCGTCTTTGAAGTACCCCAATCGAAGCAGGCGGCCAGGCGTGACCTGAAGTGCAGGACAGAATAGGGACGGGCAAGACCCATATAACTGTTCGGCTTTCGAGATACTGCGATCCCAAAAGGTGTTCCCAGGCAATGTATGCTGGATGGGTGCTCTCCACCTGACCCAAACATTATTCAAATTTGGATTATCAAACCATCCAGGGTCATAGGTGACGGCCACGTTAGTACACGGACATGTACTCAGCGGGCAGCTGAGTTTTATTTCTTGGTTCGCGGCTTTCCACGCCTCAATGTCTGACAGGCTGAGCTTTAAGTGACAGCAGACGGCGTAATGTCCCTGGTGGCCAATACAGAGTCTAGTTGACGGCTCAGCGTTGCGGGAAGACTGAGAAAAAAGTATCGCCGGGTGTTGGGTTTGGCAGCCAGCGCAATATAAGCGGTCAATCAGCCTTGCAACTCGTTCGTTGTACTCATTGGACAATATGGCTTGCTTGCATGCCCTGCAATAAAAGAAAGGCAGTGGGGATTCTTCCATGTCCTCTCCAAGGTGATTCGATGAGGACGGCGTCGTGGTCCCAAGCTCTTTGCCGTTGCGCTGGGTCTTTTCGGCTCGGTAAGGAGAGGAGGTGAAGTATGGTGGGCAACTGACGCTTGATTCACTTCCTGATGATGTTGTTTGCTGAAGGAGCGGTTGTTGGTCGTCATTTTGGGAATCAAGAGCCGTTAAGAAGTAGCGAAGCCAGCATAGTCGCCGGTGCAGCCATGACTGTCCTGGGGGCGCCATTTTTCTTGAAGTTGAGAGTGATTTGAATGTTAATGGAATCAAATCAAATTGACTTGGAAGGGTGGTGGCTGCTTTATAGTATATGAGTTTCTCGCCTGCAAGTGACGTGGCATGAGGAGGAAAGTATGCATAAAAGGTTCAAGACCGCATACGCCGTATTATGCCTGAAGCGCCACGAAGTCAAGTTAGATTTTAACTATTATTGTCTACAATAATAACAAAAGGCCGTCAGCCACAAAAGCCAAAAACCAAAGTCACTAATACATAACGACATAAAATCCTGAGCATGGTAGTTGGACTTCATCGGTCACTTTAACGCTTTCGAAGTAATCTGCATAGCTGCACTTGCTTAGCCTCGATAGTTACTATATTCATGCCTCTAAGTCAAGAGTATTTAGCCACGCCATTGCCTCTTTCTTCCAGTAACACTTATAGATGAGATAATGTCGCACGTACATCCTCTCGGGGGCAAAGGCATAGCGGCATCTTACACTGCGAGCCTTTTCTTACCAGTTTTTAATATTGTCGTGTGTCTCTCAATGTGTTTTTTTTAATTATGTGATTGATAAGTATATCATTGAATAATAAGGAAGAAGTCGAATGGCGTTACAACGACGAAAGGGCAAGCGACGAGTTCGAGAGATGGGTATTATACAGGCACCAACCACGATGTACCACATCTACTTTCATGACAGGCGGGTGTATCGCTATATGCCCTTCTTTTGCCGTTGACGTAGTTGTCTATTGTGCTCTGTATCTTAAATCCCTTGCAATTTATGGCATGTTTTCGATCCTATTTAGCCACAAACTCATGGTCTAACAAAGCCAACCGATCAGACTTCGATATTTCCGAAACAGGCCCTTGGCACAGATCAGGCTTTGACTGTTGAGGGACAAGGTACATGTTTCCTGACGAGCTCTTCACGTCCCCGGATGATGAGTGGACCACGACAGCGACCAACATGCATCAGCGACCCCCTTGTCACATTTCAGCCGTTCTTGAGGCGCTTCCTAATGACCAATAGCGCTTATGTTCCGAGGACTCCGAAATAAGAAAATACCTCAAAAATAAATTTATTAAGCGAGGGTTTTAAGCATGTCACAACTCAAAACTACTTAGGCCAATACCCAACATTACTAGACGCCCATCGTTTTTGCATAATCATTATATTTTCAAGAAAGCGGCTTTCATCGAGATCGCAGATGGATGACGGTTGTGTCTTCGTTACCTTTGAGGCACTTGAACGGGAACGCCGCTATGGTCCACATGTGGTTGAGCTCCCTACTCTCTTCAAACATGTCCGTACATGTGGTGACTGCTTCATTTTTCGTCGCGCCATCGAGAATTTTGCGCCGCACTTGCTCGAAGAAGGGCGATACCAAAGCTGCATCCTTCGTATTGCAGGTGGCTATGACTTTGAGAACGAATGGGATGGTGTATTGACCGTCCAGATCATCGAAAATGAGATGGAGGATGGAATCAAACAGTTTCAGCTCCTTCGCAGATCGACCGGTAGGTAGTCTGTTCTTATGTATGTTGATGTGAAGAAAGACTCTAATCATTCCGCCAGTTGAGCCACTTTTTGAAAAGAATTGCGAATACAGAGGGAGAAGGGGTAACATGTTTGCCCAGTCTCTCCATGTTGTCGAGGATTCCTCATCTCAAGCCGCTTTTGATCGGGCCGCAAAGTGGCTAGCTCATTGCGTCGAGAATGACAAGGCCTGCGAGCCTCCAGATGATGAATTCATGCCAACACACCTCATCAATGTGGGGTCGCCTTCCCAGCCACCTTTTCTATTCAAGACCTCCGGAACTCGCCAGCCTTATGCTTGTTTAAGTTATTGCTGGGGACCTGGCTCGGATGCCATCCTGAAGACGACAACGTCAAACATCGAGGACCATTACCAGAAAATCACAGAGTCGGCAATGCCCGAAGCTATTCGAGATGCGGTCAGGGTGTGTCGGGGACTCAAGATCCCGTTCCTCTGGGTTGACTCTCTTTGCTTAGTTCAGGACGACACCGAGGCTTGGCTCAAAGGCGCAGCGCAAATGTCCCAAATCTACCTTAATTCGCACCTTACGATTGCAGCTCTAGAACCAGGGACATGCCAGGCTCCTTTTCTAGGCCCGCAGAAGTTTGGTGATAGAAATTGGCAACGGCTTGTGAGGTCCCTGGCTCCTGATGAGGGGGCTAATCGAGGACCTGACCTGCTCATTCGACCCAACTCCGATGCGTCGCCAAGGGATGCACCGTACTCTCTTGATAAACGAGCATGGTGCCTACAGGAAAGCATGCTTCCAAACAGAAGACTGTGCTTTGACGGGAACGAAATGATATGGGAATGCCTATGTCGGCAGCTCTGTGAATGTGGTCACACCATTCGCAAACCGCTCACAATCCGCTATGTGGAGGATGGGGCGGCTCTTAAGGTGAATCGCCTCAAGACCGCTCCTATACTCTCTGCTCCTAGACTCATTTTGTGCTATTGGGAACACATAAGCGAATACTCTGCCACATGGGGTGATATTCACCAGATGAGGACCACGTGGAGACGTCTGGTCGGGGTGTATTCCCGCCGACAAATGACGAGAGGAGATGACAAGCTCAGGGCCATTGGTGGTCTGGCAAAGATCCTCGCAGAGAGGTTCAAACACGAGGGGGTCACAAAAAACAATGACGAGTACCTGGCTGGGCTGTGGAAGCATGAGATTCACCTTGATCTATCCTGGGTCGTCACGAGCTTACCGTCCGAGCCGGAAACTATGGCCTCGAGATCTGGCGGCGAGGGGCCCCGCTGGAATGTGCCGACTTGGTCGTGGGCGTCTACTCCAGGGCACATTAGGTACGACTCTCAACAGGCGCGTGCTGTGTGGAAGCACCAGCCTTATGAGATAGATGTCTGTCAATTTGTGGAAGCACATTGTGAGAGGGAAAACGCACACGATGAGATGAGTGCCGTGATCCAGGGTCGCCTGACCTTGCGAGGGGCTCTTGTACCAGTTGAGCTCCTCGCTGAAGTAGAGAGCACTCAGACTCTAGGTGCACACCAACGATCTGAAATGAGAAGTACTCATGACCCAGACTGTGCTGACCGTGTCGCGTGGGTACGGTCTAGCAATCAGAAGGTCAGCAGGGTTCTACTTGACCACCAGAAGCATCGAGTGGGGTTGCAGGAGGGAGCTTCTAAGAAGTTCGTGGGCGAGACGAGAAGGGAATACTACTGCTTTCGTATTTTTAGCTGGGTGGCGAAAACAGGAAAGCCTTGTCATGAAACCGGTAGAAAGGAGAGGTTTATGGGCCCAGAAACCTGGTTCTTGGTCTTGAGGAAGTGCCAGAGGGTCAAGGGCGCGATGGAGAGAATTGGCATTGGTAGCGATGAGACACGCAATCTTGAGCCGTGCCCAATTTTCGAGGAGTATAAGGAGGCAACTATCAGTATTGTATAGGAAAAACCAGTGTAGGAGGAGAACAAAGGTGTATTCTCCAGATTCTCGGTGAAAGACTTGGACCAACATAGACTCGCCCAGTCTGCACCACAACCTTGAAGGCGGCGGACTTGCCATATGACAACACTGGACGTGGTCGTTGACACATTCACACTCTACTAGGATACCAAGGCTGGTCTCAAGGCCCACCTCGGTAGAGAGTGGAATGGGCGCCATAAAGTGGCTCTATCGAGAGGATATCTAATTGATTGTATATGCTGAAAACCATATTTTAGCCACTTATATGCCGCCATATAGCCATCTAAGATTCAGTCTCTTAGAGAGCGTGTATAGTCTAAGAGAGACAGATGTGAAAACTGCCGCCCCGGTCTCGGATCACGCATCTGCTTGAGTGCTAGTCCTTGGCCTCAATACTCCTACTGGAAGCCCAATATAAAACTTTAGTATAATTGCGACACGTGTATTGATCGTTGACACGAAGACGTATTCCATGGACGACACCGTTCCAAGCATAATAAACCACGATGACATTGGCATTACAAACAAGCACTTGGAATGGTCTGTTTGTCGTATTTAGGGCTGTCTCGCTCGTACGTACAAGAGTCAAAGTTTTATAAAGTCCCACGGCCATGGCTGCACATGCGTACAAACCCGAGCTGAAGTACACTCACTACTAATTTAGTAGGCAGATAGATTATCAGTCGGTGCCCGTGAACTCCAGGCAAGCCCCCATTCCACTTCGCGCGACCCCTGTGGGCCCTTACTCTGGTCATCCTCACCGCTTGCCCCTTGATCTTTGAGACTGTACAAGACTGGACCTAAGCGAATCTAGCGGGTAAGAGCCTGTTTCTCTATCCTCGTCCTTGTTCTCCGCCACCCAAGGGAGTGACATCAGAGATAGGACTTCTAGATGCCCGCCGAGGTGCATGTAGAGTATGTATGATGGAGCTTTACCTGATGAACCTTTTTCCGGCGTGAAGCCGCAAAGCGGGCAGCTGGCGAATAAACCAAGATCAGGGGTTTTTGACAATTCTGCCATTGCATCTATTGCTGCCTGGGGGAAACCGGCACTATGAGCAGTGCCAAAGTGCGCCTTGATCTCGTCCCTGGTATCAAAAGTCTCACTGTCCATTGGGCAGCTCCATCTGACGGAGTGATCCTGCATGTAGGAGATCCATTCTTTACGGTCGTGGAAAAGCTTGTCTTGGTCGGAGCAATGTAGTGCCAAGCAGATGTACGACCTAAGATCTTTGAGCACGGCGATAATGCTTGCCGTGATGCTAAGGGGGTCCGCCATGATGCAATTCTGAGATCAAGCGGCAGGAGACAGAACGGATTCCATGGTGTGATGTTCTTCCCAGAAATGAAGTTGTCAAGGTTATCGCAGCCTGATTGCGGGATAATAATCCCGCAAAGAGATTGGTCGCTGACGTGTCCTGCTCTGTCTAGTTGAATCAGGCTGCACATCCTTGGCAGACCTGACGCTGAGCCAAAAGTGCAGTGCACACCATGCCATTCAGTTGTTTCCCGAGCTTAAGTATAGCGGTTTACATTGTTGCCTTGTCATCGCCGGAAACATAATTGCGCACATTGGCTTACCAAAATGTTAATGTTTTTGCCGGCTGTGGCGTCTATGCTCCAACTGTAACTAGTCACTAAACAGCACCCAATTCTTACCTACGAGTCTCCATTGAAACTGCTACAGGACCTAACAATGACCTGATAATACGCAACAACTAGGCAGCGCCTCGCTGAATCAAGAGCGCCGTCTGACCACTCCCCCACAATCGGATACCGAGCAAGAGTCGTCCGTGCATGTCGATCAGAAGGATTATGAAGATGTTCCTGGTGATAAATACCTCAGAAAGCTGCAAGCCAGTCGCCTATTCATTATCAATGACATATGACTGAATGGACTACATGAACCGATGAACAACTCAGTGTCGGGGGATGATGATAGGCAGAATTCTCTACTCAAGGTCCGCAACGATTATCACAGCCGGGTAGTATTTTGCCTATTTTGGATGCTTGCAATGCTTTGTTTTGAACAGTTCCCTTCTCCTGAAGGATTGAAGTATCTGGCTTTTCAACCAGTCAAGGGGGGAAGTTGTGGAAACAAAAAAACACAACTTGCAAGACCTCGGGTTGTGGTGTAATATCCAAGCCCAAGCCTGAGTCAAGCTGCCGTATTATCTCTCATTTATACTACTTATAGCTTCTGGTTGCCAGCTACATGCTCTCAAAATAGTGGTTCACCACTGGATCGTTTGTGTCGTTGCCATAGGCGCTGCCACCATATTGAAGATAACCTTGTGTGAATGGCACTGTAGGAAACTTGCTCAAGATAGCGGGAGCGTCCCCGAATACCCACACCGTGGACATACCCATGACCGCGTGCTGAGCAACGTGACAATGCATCATCCAGGCTCCAACGTTTTCTTCAGTGACACGGATCCTCCATGCCCTCCAGCCGGCTGTAGTATGCGGCACGCCTTTGGTTGCATACCTGTAGAGAATTGTGGTGTCTCGACGGACCGGCGTGAAATCTTTAAAGTGCTCTTCGTTTCTTTGAGCATCGTACGTTCCATTGCCGGACCCCAAGTCCCAGAAGTGTTGTCCATGGATATGCATCGGGTGAAAGTCCCAGCCCCCGGTTGGTCCGTTATTGTTCTCCCACACAATATCAAGAACCTCGCCGACTTTGGCTGGAAAGGCTTTTGTCTCGGGATCAAAGCCGTTGTGCTCTAAAGCGAGTGTGTAATTCGGCGTGCGGCCAGTATTAAAGACGTCGATCAGGTATGGAACCTGGTTGTCCGCAGCCTGTACACTCTCCTTCCATGGAAGCCCGTTCTGTCTGATCGCTCATATTAGCAGTGTAGGCAAGCATTTTGATTCTAGGGAATTGACTCACGCCCAAGCCACGGTGCCGTTTAACGTCCCATTTTCATAGCTCCCAGTTGTGAGGATCTGGTTAATCTGGATGGTAACTGTCCTTGTTACCTCGGACAAGCAGGGGAATCCATCATCTTTGTTATTGGTCAGGCCTTCAAGGGTATACTCAAGATAATCATTGGTCGTCTCGGGCAAGGTGATGGGTGGGGAGTTGGGTAGCGAAGAGGGCAAACTCAGTGACTGGCCACATCGGTATCTCAGTAGGGCGTAGCCAGTAATTTCTTGTGGCCTGTCGCGGCTCTCATACCGTATCCAGAATTGCGATTTGCCGCTTTTGCAAACGTCCTTGGCAGGCTTTGTCTTGAAGAGGTAGCTGAAACGTTGACCAGAGGATACCTGCGAATGGTCGACCGTAACCCTTTTGGTATACGCACCATCGGCCTCGATCACCTGGAGTTCTTCGTGATGCTCAATCCCAATTTTTACCAGGGACAACGCAGTTGCACTTATGACTCGGACGCGATAAGTCTTGCCTGGTTCCACCTCAACCACATGCGGAGCGCACGTCAGATCAGGGGCCGCATTGAAACTTCGATTGCCGCTATTGCCTTGAAGTATGATTGCTGATGGCTCTCCAGACCACTTGAATGGGTCTGCAAGGAGGCCAGCCTCAATCTTATCATCCTGTTCGACATAATGATCCCCTAGTATCAGAGTGATGTCGTCGTCATAGCGGTAGGGCGGCTTTTTGGCATCGTGAACAATCAAAGCCCCATGGGCCGTCAACTGCTGGAAACCAACATGCGAATGATAGAAATATGATCCGGCATCGCCATGTTCTGGCCTCAGCTCATAATCGAAAAAGTGCTTTGGCGGGATGGGCCACTGGCTAACTAGGGGAGTTCCATCAGCGAAAGGTGCTGTCCTTTGACTCAGGCCATGCCAATGCTATTTTTGTCAGTTGGCGGATCCAGGCACTGCTGCAGGTCTACATACCACCGTAACGTTCTTGTGTGCCATACGATTGTAGACTCGAATCCATGTTGTTTGTCCTTCCCGGAGGTTAAGAGTTGGCCCTGGGTAGGTCCCGTTGAAGACGACGGAACGTCTTGGTTTGCAGTCGATCTGGATTTCTTCCAGAGTGGCCTCCAGTACATAGTCGGGCACAAAGTTGCTGTCGTGAACCAGGTACCCAGCTAGAGCCCCAGTGAGAAATGGCAAGAGGGCCAAGATATTGGATAGCATCGTGAAGTTGTGAGTGCTATGCTTGAGCACAGATTCCACATGGACATGGAGATGCGGGCGATACTGGTGTAAATAAAGGTAGATGCTGTGGACGGTAAGAGCCAGGCCAATCATCGCAAGGGGACTGAAACAAAAGAGGCTGGAGTTTCGGATGACGTCAAGGCGTAAGCGCAAGGCGACCTGAGACTGGATGAGAGTGCGTGAGGTCGTATTTTGAGCCATTAATCAATTTCCGGTCAATCCGGCCTTGAACTTTCATCACGCCCTAAGCCAGCTTCATGGCTGTCACCTGTGCCGGCTTGCATGTTTCTGGTTATTTTCGTCGAAATGCAGTGGCTTTTCTCATCACTTAATGCCAAAGTAGCGAAACCAGCCGCCGTGGGATGTCACTTTGCCGATCCATGTCAGCACTAGTTTTTGCAGCTCCCGCCTAAAGCTCACTGCCTTGGAGAATAGTGGCTTGGATCAACGGCGGGTGGCGTGGCCGTTGGTGATCGTCAATTCGATGTTGTTAACAGCTAGGTCCACAGCAGCCCTGAACGAGTATCATAAGGAACGAAAGGAGTGTAATCGAAGGGTTCGGTTGGAATGGCGATAAAAAATGAGATAAGCAACGTCTCAGCCTGTAGTAGGTAGATCATTATGCGATAGCCCTTGCACCACTGAAGAAAACGACTGTTTTGACCCTATTCAATCCCAAAGCCGACCCAATATTTAGGGACAGCTTGGGGTATTGAGTTTAACATGGTTGAATTAGGAGACTATACCCCTCCTGTGAGCCAGTCTATTCGGCATGTTTATGCCCGGAACGGTGGTTTGGACACGCTCGGATTACATAGATGATGAGCCAGCCTTTACATAATATGCTCCTCGAGTTGGTGACCTGTGTACCTCTCAAGTAAGAGTCTCAACAAGAAGAAGTCCCGTCAAGGCCCTGTTCTCTGCCGCATCCAAGTACAGTAGTCAGCACATTTGCAACCAGCTGGGCGTCAGTAAACATAACAGGAGCCTAACTTACCGAGACTTGAGTCGGAATCAACGATGGCGTGAAAATGGTGTAACAACTATGCGCCCAAGTTTTCTCGGGGTGCTTCTCTCGTGTAGTTCCAGGTTAGACCTTGGAAACAGCCGTTCGCTGAGCAGAAAATGCAAGCAACTTGGAAGGAGAGCCGCCAGCATCGATTACCAATCAAGTAGTAAAGCGTGTCATTGCTTCTGCTCTGCTTAGAAGCATTACCGCCAACAACATTGGCCCGAAGGTCAGGACCGCCCAGCAGTGAAAGAATCTTTGAGAAGGTTGAGAGCGGAGTAGAAAAGTATAGCTAATTTTGTGTGATGAAGCAAGCAAAACATCATTTCACCAAAGCTGCTACTAGACTCATCTACGTAAACCCAAGCATACCATCCCACTTCTGTTTTCATAGCCTAGCCCTTGCCTGCCTTTAGGCTGAAGTACTGCTGAGTTGCTGCTAAGCGAGGGCTGAGATGCAGGCGCCCACTTTTGGCATCAAACCTCGTCCTATGATCTGATATCATCAAATATCATAGTTGTCCCATCAGTCTGCTCGCTGACCTGAGAGGGGCTCCCTTGTTCAATCCTAGTTAGGCTGAAGAGGCAAAAATTACTCTATCTGCAAAAGAGGAGGTTTTAAAATGGCTGCAACCCGAAATGGCGAGACAAGTAAGAGACTAACATTTCCCACTCAGTTCTTCCCATTCAGTTCAGCTTTCTTCAACAGCTTGTTCGCGAGGATCACTTCCCATTTAGGGTCAATATCAAGTAATAAATGCCATTTATCAGATTGCGATGAGTTGGCCATGCGTGAGTGGGTCATTCATTGCATAGAGGATGTCAGCTGGACACAGGAGCCCTCAAAGCTAGCGGCTTGGCTTCGTAGGTATTTCAAGGCTCTTGGGGTCCCCTCTTGTGCTCATCGTTGATTAGACTGTCTGTACTTTTGCTTCGAGCTTTATGGAATACGTCACTTGCAAGTTCCAACAGCAGAGATAGAATACAATGTTCGCTTACAGACGACAGCTCCCACGGGTCATCGGCCGAGGCCCCTGTTTTCCCCGGCCACGAATATTACCAAAGCCATACCACCTTTCACGCCAGTCATACGCATACAAGTCTACCAACCAAGGGCAGCATGAGGCTCCGCGCTCAAAGAAGATGAGCTTCACCGACAAATTCCTAGTCTACGTTTTCCTCTCTAGTACTGCTCAACTCCTCATTCTGTTCGCATATGAGCCACTCAGAGATTATGGCCTCTTTGACAATATTGCTACCTGGACCATCTTCCTCGTCGTACCACCAAAACGAGTCAAGCCTGAAAAAGCAGCCACTGAGACTCTGTACCAACCCATTACTCGAGACAAAGAGATACGACTGCTTGTCCTAGAGCCAGGAGCTCCAGGCGACGAGCTAAAATGCCACCTGGTCAACGCCGAGCTGTCCTGGAGAACCAAATACGAAGCCTTATCGTACACTTGGGGAGATCCAGCCATTACCCGTCAGTTGAGCTGCTCTGGTCGCACCATCGATGTGACCGTGAGCCTCCATGATGCATTGACGGATTTGCGGGATCCAAGACGCAGCCGACTCCTCTGGGTGGACGCTGTCTGTATCAACCAGGCCGACAACGACGAGAAGGCCAAGCAGATCCAGCTCATGGGCGACATCTACTCTCAGGCCCGACGAGTGCTCATATACCTCGGCAAGACAGACCCCTCTGTTGACGAGGCAATGGAATCGATTCGCCGGCTCGACTGGGATTTCATGCCCATCCACGTCAGACGGTATTGTTCCAGGTTGCTTGTTTTGGGTCCGGTGGGAGTACATTTGTTACATTACCTGCCTAAAATGAAGCCCATCACGGATGACAAGATCAACTGGGATCCCATTATCAACCTGCTCCGGCGTCCATGGTTCCAACGCACTTGGATCATCCAGGAGGCCATCCTGGCAAAGCGTGCCCAAGTTTTCTGTGGCGACGAGTCCATCCCTTGGGCCATGCTTGAGAGGGTTGTTATCGCCATGAACTTTTACAAGGGCGAAGTCGGAAAGATTCCCGGCTATCCCTCGATCGTTGACGCTGTGGCCAGTGTGCACCTGATGCGTTCAGCACGAAGGGATCGCTACGCCAGCATCATGCTGCCTGATGAGTGGCTGTACAGAAAGCTCATTTTCGGATCTCCGATGCATCGCCAAGAGTTCACAAAGCTCCTTGACTTGATCATGGACAGCCGCAAGTTTGCGTGCAGCAATCCTCGGGATAAGGTCTTTGGCATGCTTGGCGTGACAGGCCAGGACATAAGGAGCGAGTACCTAACGCCCAACTACTCGATCTCCCCAGGAGATGTGTTCCACAAGTTTGTTCTCTGGGAAATCTTTCATAATGGCAGCCTTCGAGTTCTTGGCAGCAGCTCAGACAAGGCCGGCAGCCAGAATTCGTCACCATCTTGGGTTCCCGACTTTAACAGGCTCGACCCTCATCAAAGCCTTACTAGGTATGAGAACCGTGCGAGATTTAGTGCCAGTGGAGACTTGCCTATTCAAGCACGCACATCCAACGACGATACTGTGTTGCATCTCAAAGGAAGGATAGTCGATACGCTCCACACAGTTGGACAGGAGATGATCAGGAACCCAGCCGACTTGGAGGACAAGGGCGACTATGCGAATGAGCGAATGACGTGGTATGATGAACTACGGGTTAACAAGAATATGATCATAGAAGCCACCCTCATCTGGCTGGAGGCCATGGTAAGGCTATCTCAGGGTGGCCGGCACCCCGTTCCCAGAGCTAATGCAATTTTGGAAACTCAACTGGTAGACGGGAAGCTTGTACTAAAGGATGGAGTTCCTTCTGACTGGGTGCCCTTTTTGCGAGCCCTAGTCTGCAACCGGACCGACCATGGCCAAGAAGCCACCAAGGAGTTTGAGCCCATGATCGCGGCCTGTGTTCGGCTAAGTTTCGCGGCAGACAAGCTCCCTAGGTCGTACGTTAGGAAGCATTATCCTCTAGCAAGGAGAGCTATCGAGGCGTCACTGACAGTGGCACAATCGCGGCGCTTTGCGGGGACGAACATGGGAACGGTAGGATACGTTCCCATGAGGGCCAAGAAAGGGGACTTGGTTGTCATTTTTTATGGGGCTGATGTGCCGTTCGTGGTAAGGAGGGAACCTGGTGGTAAGTATTCGCTGGTAGGAGAATGCTTTATAAATGGAATCATGTACGACGGGCTGGCAATGAGGATCGATGAGATTAAGGATGAAGATGTAGAGTTTGCTCTTGTTTAGCCCAAGATTAGCTTGGTTACAGTCGAAGTTCCACTCTTCCACCTAGCTGACAGGGCGGGAGGTCATCACTCAAAGGTTCATCCTTCCCTACTAGAAGCAGATGGCTGCCAAATCTCCCGTTAATCTTGCTCCGAGACGGTGGGTTTTCTTGGTAAATGCGACCGTAGAGTATTATCGCCTGCATACCTATATTGTATGGGTTATAGGAAAGCTAGCTATTGAGCTCCTATTAGTTGAGCATATGCCTCTCTCCTGACCGCATCGCCTGCCAGTAGACTCTAAGAAAAGCCATCAAGGCAACTTGTTTATTGCAGTCAATTGTGAAAAAAAGAGGTCCAAGCAAAGATATTGTTCATAGTAATGCATTGATGACTGCCCAGGCGCCTGACAGATCGGGCCAATGAAAGGAGTTCTTTGTCACCTGGCCCCCTTGTGAGTCGACCCCCTTTGACACCTTTCAGCCAATGGATAGGTTAGGATAAGGGCTATGGTTATGGTAGGGTTAGGATATGTGTTAGAATTAGTCTGTGATTGGTTCAAAGTGCCAATGGAGTCAGCCGACAAGGGGCTGCCTCAGATACCCCCAAGACATCACAAAGGCAAAAGTAAAAGAAAAATCCGAACAGGCGCCGGGGTAATGGAATAATACATGCTGTTTGACGAATATTCTTCTCTAAGCCTAGGGCAAAATTTGCAATTCAATCTGGGTTTTTTAGGCAGTTTCAAAAGCTCAGCCACGTCGTTGGAAAGTAAACGCAACCACATCTGTCCTGGCTCAGCTGCGCGTCACTTGAAGTCGAAAACAAAACCGAGATGTTTTTTTTTGACAACAGAGTATTTTGACGATAATATACTCCACATGTAGTAGAAAAAAGCCCTGTTCTCCTTGAGTGATGCTGCTGCCAATCGATACTGAGTAGAGCTCGGGCGACCACCCTACACTTGTCACATTTGAGCGGTAAGATTACACGATAAGATAAAATTGCTTGGAGATAAGATCTACCCCCAAATCATGTGATGACGCGCTTCCCTCGCATTTTCCATTTGCTTGTTTACTTCCATTCCACGCGCAGCCTGCGATTGACTTGTATCAACTCACTAATAACAATTGAGTCAACTTCTCGGTCGATTCACTTCTTTGATGCCCTGGTCATGTACGTGTCTTGAGCTAGAGCTCAAATATCAAACCGAACCTGTGCGGAACAAGCATGCCAGGTCACCCCTCTCAAACCAAGCAGAATCCTTCTCCCAAGCATGTATAATGATATCCCTTCCCACTCGAGCAACCTCTTGGACTTTTTGAGGCGGCCCCCATCCAGGAAACGTCGTGGTGGTGCACAGAAGATGTGCACCCGTCTGTATGGCCGTACGGAAGGCAAAGTCTTGGCTGGTATTTCCATACGCTTCGATGAAGCCCTCCATCATCCATAGTCCCGCCGTGATGGACTTGTACATCCATAGAGCGTACATCTCGGCAATCATTTGACCAAAGTCGACGCTGGGCAAGCCGAGTTGGGTACATTCCCAGTCAATGACCAACATGGGCACTTCGGTGCCTTGCTGGATTGGAGCATTGGGTAAAATAACACTGAGAAGTAAGTGTCAACCTTTGAGGTTTCTTTCAATGACCGGTGAGCTTACTTTCCCGTCCAAAAGTCACCATGGATGATTTGGTGCTTGCTCACCTCCCTTCTCTCAGCAGCGGCCATTTGCTCAACCTGTCCAAGGATGTCCTTTACAGGGTCGAGAATATCCGGAAAGTCTTTGATGCGTTCGTGAAGCCATGAAAAGTTGATCATGTGCTTGATGTCCTGGGCGAATTCGTTCTGAGCCACGATATCTCGATGTTTGTGCTGTTGTGCAGCCCATTCAACAAAGCCTCTGAGCCATTTACCCAATGCCTCGCCTAGATGGCGACACTGCGGTTCAAATGGCTTGGGAGTTGGAGCGGTGTAATGTTGTAGAACGTAGTCTTTCAAATTGATCCCCTCGGGTAGGAATTCTTGGATCTGGTTGGTAGCATTGTCATCAAAGTGGAAGAAGTTTGGTGTTCGAGCGATAAAGTTGTAGGTATCCGTAGAATCAGATGCTTCAAAGGAGGAACGGCCAGACAAGGTCCTCAGACTTTCCACTTCAATGCTCTATGGCGGGTTAGTGGCATGGAACAATATGATAGACTCGAGTGGACAGTACGCAGCGAAGCATGGTCAGTGGAAACTCGGGCTTGGAGGCCATCCAGGGCTCTCCATGCTTGACCAGTACTTCTGTTGTCCCATCATCGAGGGGCGTCGACAACTTTGCGAGATAGATCCAGTTGACGGAACCTCCTGAGAGCTTCATCAAGGATGAGGGTTCGAATTTGGTGCCTACGAGGGCTCTCTGAACTTTGGCGTCTACGTCGATGGAGGCTATTGATGCCATGGTGAGGGACTTGAAATAACTGGCAGTGTCAACGAGAAGAACGACAGCCTAACAAAACACCCAGTTTGAATCTGTTGCACGGTTCGTTAGATATACTCATATATGTGATCTACGGTCGGAGTACGCATTGACGTCATCTGACGATCTATCACCAGAACGCCAATAAGGAGACTGTACATAAGATATGACAATAAGATGCCAAGGTGCCAAAGAACAAAAGGGGTATCATGTAGCGCTACTCCAAAACAAAACAAGCAAATCATCTCTAAAGGCCATCATCACTCGTCACTGATTGACGGTCATGCTGCGCCCGTCTCACCACCAGCAACCTGGGCTTCCAAATCCAAGATATCCGCCTGGAAAGCCGGCCAGTACTGATCCCGCACCCACTGACACAATGTTAACAGCGCCATGGACAGCTTGTAGATGCCCAGTATCGACTCTGTGCTTCCCAGCGGTATTCGCTCAAACGTGCGAGCCTTGCCAAATCTGTCAAGATCGGTTGCCACAAAGTACCAGTCATGTTTAGTAACAATGATGCCGGGCAGAAACTCGATGGCGTCGATAGGGATATGTCGGCCCCAACATAGACTGCGCCATTGTGAAGAATGCCATGTTGCAACCTGCAACAGAGCGGTATCATAAGACTGTTCGGGTCCCTTGGTCTCGATGGAAATGGCAATGGGGTTCTTGGTCAAGTCGCCCCAGTCAGTGTGGTTGATTGACATGCCTGGTCGTTTGAGGCATCGGGATTGGATGGCTTCGTGGTGCGGCGAGTTTGTGTCTGGTTGGACGCAGATGCAGAAGTCAACCATTTTGCTCGGTGCGTGTTCCGGCCGATAGGCCTTGACGATACCAGCTGTCAGGCTGTGTCTATGTTAGTATGGTTTGAGACTTGGAGAAGGATCAGTACGCACCAGCATCTGTAGTCCAACAGCTCATCCTCGCTGCTGGGACTATCACGCATCACCCACTCCAGTATTTGCGAGTGCACGTCATTATTCCAGGATGACTCGGCGAGGTTCTCCTTGAAGCATCTCCGGGCTAGACGGTGTATCTTGCGGACTGTTCGCACATCGGGTAGGTCTGAGGCTCCAAACTGGGGTTTATCCCCAAACATCCACGGTCGTACACGTTCGCTGGCGAGCTGGACAATGATTAATATAAATAACTTGACTGGCCACCTCATACATACATCACTTTGAAGGCCTCTTGGCAAGACGGCGTAGCCTTCTTCAATGTCTCTCAGTCGTTGAGTCAACAGCTCTAACGACAACGGCTGCTCGCCGTCTTCGAATGATACCCGAACAAATCCTGTCTCCTGCAGCTCTGCATTACGCAGCTGCTTCGTAGGGGAGGAGTTGCGCGAGATCTTGGAGGCCTTGGATGATGCCCTGGACGAGAGTCGTGAAGAGGATGCGACTGAAGGCGCTTGGGGAGGAGTATCAGGATCGATAGCGTTTGGGATGATAAATGAACGAGGAGGCCGGGGTGTTAAATCATTATGGAAATGGTCGGGGTCTCTTGCTTCCTCGCTGTGGTCATTGTTCGGGCTCCTCGGGCGCTTTGAAGCCATGGAGCTGCGGTCGCGATTCGACGATGTTGAAGGTCTGGAACGAGGGGACACTGAGGTTGACGGGGTCGGAAGACGTGACCTAGATAGACTCTTCTTGGTGTATGACGGGCTAGGCCAGGGTTTGGAGAGGGAGAGAGAGAGATGGTCGTTGTTGAGTCTTGGGCGCTTGCGCGGTCGATCGGAGCTGGATGGGTCTTGTTCTTGGGGAGGAAGCGTGGCGATGGAATCGAGCCAAGCTAGTATATGGGAGTTGCCCATGGTACGCAAGGTCTCAAGGCAATGGGTACATGCTGATCTGAATGCTGGTAGATGGCGTTGAAGCTATCATCAATTGCTAGTCGCGATAATGACTTGCTTGAGTTTGGGTTGCGTCACCAGGGAAACGGCGGCGGACAATTGTGGGGCCGACACGATATGACCTTTTACGCAGCCAGGGTCCAACTGTTGAACAGAATTGAGCTACTCTCCGAGGACCCAAACCCTCGATTATTAAACGAATTGTTTTTCATACTTATATTGTATGCAACAGAATGTAGAAGGACAGCCAGCGATATTGTTTTTGTGTTGGTCAAGATGCTTCACTTTGATGCTTGGGTGTGGCTGACGTGTGGCTCAGGCGCCTCCGTCATTGGTTGGTGGCTGCATCAGATGAAGAGACAGAGGAAGGGGTTAATATAGCGATGGTACAAACAAATGTATTTATGAAAGAGCTTTTAAATGCCTTTTTAGATGCACTTCTTCCAGCTAAAGTTTCAGTGAAAAGCCAGCAATTGCTAATTATGCTTTTCTTAACAGCGCGTCATCTCAGTCCCAGGCCATCCAAAGGCTAGCACAACATGTCTCAAGATAGCTATTACAACATCCATATTATCTTAAGAACATGAGCTTAGAGGATACTTGATGTATATATTGAGCATTCTAACTATATTTAATCTCTCATCTTTAATATGTAGTGCACTCTTAATGCCACTTAGTAAACTGTGACGTCAGCATAACATGTCTTAAGATGACTACCACAAAATTAATATTGTCTTAAGAACATGAGCTCAGAGCGATATTTAATGCGTCAACTAATCCATTTCACTACATGTTATCTTTTATCCATGATGTGGAGTCCGTTCTTAATGCCATCAGGTCATCCGCGGCGCCAAGCACTGACTGGGACTCTGAGAGGCTATGGAGATTTCCATGCCTGCTTCTTTTGTCGTGGGATGTCACGACTTGCTCTCTTTTAATACAAGGCTCACCACAGACAATGCATCTTGATGTGTGGTAGTTCAATTGCCACTTGTTGTAAGTCTTGCTAAGATGGCATAAACCATTTCGACGCTGACTTCAGGGACTGTGAACTCGTAGTCGCCCTTGCCCCAGACTAATATGAAGCGTGAAATTGAGAGTTGAAATAGTTTATTAGGCCTAGAAAAGTGGATAATCGGCATCTGGAGTTAAGCCCAACTCAACAATTCAGCCTCGATGCTCTCACAAAATTCGCTGCTACCAAACCCAGGATTGACGCCTCCATTTTTCAATGCTTCCGCCACTGTCTCCTCTAGCGAGATAGCCTGAAAATCCGGATACAAGTCTTTGGCATTCAGATAGCCAAGGAAATTTGCCTGAGCAGGTTGATTGTCTCCCCTCGCCCACGCGCTAAACACATACTCAAGGATCACCTGGGGCCACAAGTCCAGCCTGCCGCCCTGGGCTGCCTTTGATACTTGCCGATAGTTTACCTTGACCAATGGAATCCCCTCGTCTGCGACCCGCTGGATGAGCTGAACAGCCTCACTCTGCGAGGTGACCTCTCCGTAGGCAAAGACCATCCGATTGAGGGTTCGCGGATCCGAGATGATGCGAGTAACATAGCGTCCCACGTCGTCGATATGGATAGTGGCGCAGGGAACAAGGCCTTTATCGACGAAGAAGTATTTGGAATACAAGGCCACATGATCCAATCGTCCAGAATCAACTCTTGGGATCATGATTTCATGCCAAAAGCCAATGTCAATGACGGTGTATGGCAAGCCGATCTTCTTCAGGTGGTTAAGGACATCCTCCTTCTACTTGCATTATCAGCGAGGAGCATTCCTGGGGGGTCGCCTATACGAGCAAAGTTGCTGCTTACCGTGTCTCGAATCTTCATGACATTTTTTGGTGGTGCTACCGTGGACCACATGTTGGGTACGAATCGCTTCACTCCAGCCTGCAATGCAGCATCCGCTAAAGGGATCTGGCCCAACGTGTAGTTGGGCGGCAGAGCACAGATAACGATATCGATTCCCGTCAACGCCCTTACCAGTTCACTCAGTTCACCCTGTAAGTCTGCCGGCACAATCTTGACATTCTGTTGGGCTAGGTAATTGGTAGTGGGCTTGTCGGCAGAGGCGGGTTGAACAAGAGCAGTGACTTTCTAGACCAATATAAGACTTTCATGAAATATAGTAAATCCATCGTTAAGTGTACTTACAAAGTGATGGTCCTTTGAATTGAGAAGGGCGGACACAATGCTCGAGCCGATTCTGCCAGTGGCACCCACGATGGCAACGTTGGTTTGACCGGACATGGCGATTGGGAGTTTTCTGAAAAGAGATTCTACAACTGTCTATGTCATCTAGGACTTGCGAAAATAGAATCCCACGCGCGACAATGAGCTATATGAATCTGCTCTAAACGAGCGAGGGGGTTGGTAGCGAGTGCGAGATCCGTGGAGTCCGCGGGTCGCGTGTTGCATCAAGGTGAATTTAGGTCTGTAGATCTGTTGCTAATACGGACTGCGTCATGTATTCCGGAGCCACGCACATGTCCGACCCCGACATTCCGGGAACCCGGAGTCTTGAACAAAATCTACAAGTCACCGTTTTCGACGTAAATTCCGTCACGAAGCCGGCGCCGTTGGCAATGACGGTTCTGTTGCATCATCCTCACCCCAAACCTGTAGATGGTGCAGGTCTTTATCATGACCAAAAGTATCAATAGCGAGGATCATGTATCCTAGCCCTCTCTGAGTGTCTCTCGGTTTGAAATGTTGTCAAAAGGATGGCGCCTTTTTTAACTTTGATATTTCACCAGTTTGAACAAAAGCTTTGGTCACCGTAATGTCTCCGCAGTTCTGGTTTGCCCTTAACAAAGGCCTCGTTGTTTCCGTCAAAGGCATCTATTATGCTCTCCATAGAAACAAGCTCCTTGAAAGTCCATGGATCAATGCTATAGCTCGTGGAGGCGGACATAGGCGTAGCTTTCAGCCTTGCAAACACCCCTTATTTCCCTTGGGTGATTTTTTTAACTTCCATCAGGAAGCATTTTAATGAATTATGTGCATCGAAAGTGTTCAAGACCTTTGTGTTGTAACCTGCCAACATTTAATGGTCTCTTTGTTTTCTAACCTAGTCAGCTTGCATTGCATATCTGCAGCACTGATATCCACCTAGCGGATTTTTTTCTTCTTGACTATAGCTCGTGTTTGTGGCCATCTGGTCACTCTGAGGCGTCAATAATCGTTTCAGCATGTAGGGGACAATAAAGGCAATACGCTAATTTAGAAGCCCTGTCGAAGGGCTTGAAGAGGTAGGGGATGCAACCCATTCACGCGTTCGCTGAAAAATATGAGATACTGAATCAATAATATCTATTATTTGTAATTAAATAAAGGTCCCTAAATATAATTAATAAAATCCTCAAAGACTTATTATATTATTACTTATTTTTATCTCTTATTTAGTATGTAATTAGGTTATGATTTAAGTACTCTTTACTGAGTGTAAACGTTCTCCTACGCACTATGGCCGATACGGCGCGGAGATCATACCATATTTAGGTATATCGCCGTACCCTTCTCCACATCCCACACAACGACAACCTTGCTAGCCGCCAGCTGAGACGTGATGTTATGCAGTTGGTTGTGAGTTGCATCGGTCAACCAACATTCATCAACCTGGGCAGTCGAGGCCAAAAGAGGGGTTAAGAACTGGGTTACCTGCTTTTCGTTTCTTCCCAATTTTTCATCTTCTCTTCCTTTCCATCACCTCTCAAACATGTCTTGGGACCGGTATGAACTTGGCCAGAAGAACATCTTCTATAATGAAGACATTCCCCCGTTAAGTATAGTCCTGCCGCCTCACGTAGCGCGCGTGCGAAGTTCCATGCTCGACTTTTCCTGCCCACTCCTTGGCCACAAAGACTTGTTCGACCCTATTTCCAGTGATGGACAATTCAAGCGCCCAAGTGACGGCTCAGAGCTGGATCCTACTTTAAAAGCCGCCAACAGCGTTATGAGTAAAGCTAAAAGCATAGTCAATGGCGGGTATCTGGAAAAGAAGTGGGAGAGCTTTTTCGAAACGCATTTCTTTGAGCCTCTCAGCGAAAGTCTTTCGGTATCCAAAGACGACCCTCGACGGTGAGAACACGTACCATCCCTCTACAGTCAAACACCCGGAGCTAACCGGAATCTCGAGGGTCTCACGTTGTAAATATTACTACGATGGTGTGAAGAGGTGCGTACGATAATCATTCCCGTCCTAAACTTGAACTGATTTGATTTCAAGAGAAACCAACGAATTATGGGACCTGTTCAAGGGAAATAGCACCCCTGGGCTTGGGGCTTTTGAGAGCCTCAAATGCCCAAAGCCAGACCAGGCATTCTATCTACCCATGTACCGTCCTCATTCTAAGGCTGGAATTCCGACGGTAGTAGATCCCGAGGCTCGGCAATGGAACCGTCATCAAGAAGCATCTATCATGAAGCCCTTTTCGTGGTCAACTTTGGCAAAGTTGCATGAGTTTGGCCTGCAGCCAACTCCCTTTCGCATTTTTCAGAAACCACCTATGGAGGCCAATCTCAAATGCTATCCTTGGCTCATTGTCGAACACAAAAAGGAGGAAGAGCCAGAAGGACGATCAGGGAGGATTGTGTGTTGCCAGGCCGCCAATGCCGCAGCGTGCGCCGTCAGACTGGTCCAGGATGCAGCACAGTACGCCGTCGAGCTTCCGGATCACGGACACATCCCCCCAATTCCAGCAGTGACGACCATTGGCCCCCGAGTTACGGTCTGGCTCATGTATTTTGCTGAGAAGTTCGATGCCCCTTGTTGCCATAGGGACAAGCAAGAGGTGACGACCAAACAACGTAAGAAGGGCTACGTAAGTACAACAATCTGTCTTGCCACTTCTGCTAACATGGTGTCTAGATCATGCGAGCCATTTGGAACGGAGACATGACGAAAGTTGCCGACGTTGTACAGTTTCAGATCATCCTGGAGAACACGCACACCTGGGCTGTGCGAGCCTTCAAGCCTTTGATGTCCTCCTACATTGAACAATGGGATTATGTACACTGCAGGTCAGATTCTGATGGTGAAGTTGCTCGAGAGGTAATGCTTCGACGTCAGAAGAACATCGAACAACGCCAAGCAGTTCTCCCTATAGTTCAGGCCTTATTAAAGGATCACGCCACCATGGAGCTTGACGACACGGCCCATCAGAAAGTGACGCCTTTGCTCTTGGGCTTGCTTATGCACCATATCTGCTCTTCAGAGAGAGAATTTCTGTCTAACGAAGTCGATCGAGTTGTCAAAAAGAAGTTGGCAGCTCTCAATCTGACACAGGAGATGCCTACCACCAGTCACTCGCAAGACAATGCAACCCAGGTATCCGTCGAGTCCGAACTTGAACAGACAAGCCCCATAACTCAGGAGCCGCTGAACGACAACGATGACCCTAATGATTCTGACTACAGGCCGCCATGGACTACCTCGACCCATGGTGAACCTGATAAAGAACCTACTGCTGCTGAGGCTTCTGACACTGAGGCATCTGTTGCTCAGTCTTCGGACCATGAGTACTCTGACCCGACGCTCTTGTGGCATGCTGAGACTTTCATGGCAACGCCACAGTCAAGATCTTCGAGGGAAGGCCGTCCTGGTTTCCATAGTCGTGACTCGGCGCCGCTCTCTGGGAGTACAGTCACTGAGTCAACTGAGACCACACCAACGCCAAACATGTTCAGGGGCCGAATCAGCTCCAGCTCGCCATGCCATAGTTCAAGTTCACCACGGATGTCACAAATCGGCGACGCACCCTCTGGGTCACCTGTGTTTTCTGGCAAGCCGGTACCGGAGCAGCGGACATGGCCACCTGGAAGACAGTTTGGCCAAGCAGAGCCTCCAGGATCTTCCAGCACCCAGCGAAATTCGACGGAGAACAGCGTATCTGATTTCAAGGCCAGGCTTAGCTACTCAGTTGTTGCGGACAGCCAAGACTCATCTGATGCATTTTAACAAACACGTCTGCAGTATTGAGATTATTGTACTTCATGTGTTTGTCTTACAATAAAACCCGTATTGATTAGGTTGTGCACGAATTGCGAATAACCTCATGTTCACACGACCTACCCATCAACTGTAGCGAATGGCCCTACAGCCAGTCCTTCAGTTTTGATTCTTGAGTAACCACTGACTTTTTTTTCTTTCCAACCTGGCACTAAGACTATGAATTTTGGACCTCTATTCGTTCTCATCTGCGACACAAATCCCTAGACCCAGAGGATAGTAATGCTTTCTTAGTAAGTAGGACTGAACTTTGCAAGCAGCGATGACTATCAGGGTCCCAAACGGTCGTTGGTGTCAATCACTTTAATTTGGCACCGGTAACAACCCTTGTGTATATAGAAACAGAGCCTATCAGTGTAGTGGCTGTAAATGCTGGGCCCGGCACGCCCGGTTACCGTTTTGTTTCAGCCCCACATTCATTTCAATCGGCCCCACCCCGATTCCGAGCCGGCCCCGTCCTCGCGTCTCACGTCCGGCCACCGTCCAGTCCGGCTTGCTCCGGCTGCCGGTCGAGGTTTCGTCACAACTAGAGATCCTCACACTTGATACCTCATCTGACAAAGGTTCAATATGGCTGGGAACATGGTGCTCAATGGGGCATTTATTTTCCCATGTCTATGAAGCTGATGGTGGTGCTCACTCCCTGATCAGCATCTGTTTGATGATCAATTACCACTCCACAGTCACCCCGTCTCGATTGATGCCGAGAAACACCGAATGGATTCAGTTCTCTAAAACACTTCATGTTTGGCGTCATCTGTCTGTTTTGCCACATTTTGAGTTGCTGTGTTCTTGATGGTGGCAAAAGAGGCTTTAGAAATTGGTATACTACAGGGTAGGGGACGACGTGAAACATTCCCTTGTGACACCACCAACACCTATCACTCGCCGTCGTCGATCGTCTTGCGATATGTCGAACCCATCTAAACGTCAGCGAACCGGCGACGACCCGTCCGATTTATACCCCGATCCCGATCGAAGACCTTGAAGACCTCGCCAGGTGCTATCGCGACATGATAACAACAGGGACGTGTTTCACGACCCAGACCCTGAGGCTATCGTCTCGCCAGGGTCACCCTCCTCCTTTACTGCCATCCTCACAACTAAAGCTGCATTTTCTTCTCCAGCCATACCCTCCCTCGCCCAAACGGAAACATCACACTCGGCGACGCAATCTCGCGGTTCCTCTCCCTCGAAACGATTCCAGAACTTGGCCAGTCTGCTCAACTTGGCTCGCCCATTCCGGTTTGTAAAAGAGGCCAACTTCGGAAGCGCTCTTCTGGATGACGCTCGAGCACTGCTGGAGGGCGTTTCCGCGGTCGAAGCGAAAGAAGAGATCCTGCCAGCTGCTTAGAGGGCATTCGGATTTCCAGGATACGCGAATTCGGTCGTTTATGTAGAAGTCTAATGCGGACTCAAGCGTGGACGATAGGGCAGCGTACGAGATTCATGATCGCCTTCGAGCCATCGTTGATGGTTCAATATCTTGTTCGAATCTGCATAGATCTGAAGCTGCCTGGAACTGTCTGGTTCATACTCCTCTTCTTCGTCAAGCGACTGGCATGTTTCCCTTTCTCGAGGTTGAGCCGATCACTTCAACCCATATCAAGCCCGCCTTTCGTCCCTTGCTAGCGATCGGCTACGAGACTCCGTCACAGCGATCCGACGCCAGCATATCCGACATGAGCAGTGTCTCTGAGCACAGCATGGGTACAACACGGATAAGTCCATCGTCAGTTCATAAGATGCTTGACTTTGCCCTGGTCCTTCGTCCGGAGAGTGAGCTCCAAAACTTGATTCGGACCTTCTTATCGAAGCAGTCAAGCAAAACGTCAACCATCAACCAAACCTCATACGAGCCTCTCCGCACACACCCAGCTCCCATCTTCATCGAGACGAAAACCGCATCCGGAAATATGGACACAGCCAACGCTCAGTTGGGCATCTGGGTGGCTGCATGGCACCAGCGACTACGGAGCATCATCAACCCTGGAGGCGGAACAGAGAGGATCATTACTGTGCCTGTGATTTAGGTGGTGGGTAGTGTCTGGACTCTCCTGTTTGTGACAGATACCGGCTCAGAGATTGTAAGTGATGCCTTGTGCTTTTGTTGACGTCAATCTCTAATTAGTAATAGCACCTCCTGGACGGCGACTTTCGAATTGGCGATACTAGCACGATTGCTGGCATCTACCAGCTGCAGGCTGCCATATCAGCACTCGCAGTTTGGGTCTGGGAGACATTTGAACCCTGGATCTCTTCCCTGTTGGCTCTTGTCAATGGGTCGTAACGACTGCAGTTCTACCAAGAAGACAACCCCTTGTGTCAGGGCTATTTAGAGTCACGGCAATGACTAAGCCTTCAAGCTTATTGCCTTACTCTCAACACAATGCCTGGTCAGGGGATGGTGATGGTGACGGACGGAGTGGATACTCTTGGTGCTGGGAGACACTCAGATGAGGGACCCGTGACGAAGATGGTATGCCCAAGGCCAACATCCTGTCTTAATCGGCCGAGACGTAGTTGCCAACATCCAAAGTTGCCATCTGGTCCACATGTTTGCTGATAAATGTGTATATGTAACATCGTCGGTGTAGGCTAACAGCAGCACCAAGAGAGCTGATAGAGTCGGCCTGGTTGCCATCTATGCCACTCCCGACCATTCCAAATACTGCCAAGGCCTCCATCAGTGGTGCCTTAGACGGCGAACCCCGTTTAATCAATAGCCCCCTAGCAGTTAGATGGAAATGTTGGTAAAGGAACTTTGCAGCAAGTTTTTAAGACAGCAGTAACAAGATCAAGTTCACTCACAGAGTGATCGCCTATACTCTATATTTACACATTGAAATTGCCAGCATGGGTCTACCATGAGCCATCCGTTGTTGATCTCTACCTCACCTCCTTCCTAGTATGCCGTTTCACGCATGATCTGAGAACAGCTGCACTCGACTGGCAGCACCATGAATCCGCCTAGCTTCCGCATCCGCCCTCGCACTGGTAACTGTGTCAGCTCATTGTTTAGAATCTTCCTTGACACGTGAAGAACTTACTGGTGATCCGCAGCCAGACCCCGATTCACAACCACCCGAGCCAGAGCCCACTGAGCCGCAGTCAGAACCAGAGCCACATCCCGATTCCGAACCTGTTCCTGTTCCTGCACCTGGCGCTACGACTGGGACTGATCCAAAGTCGAAATTGAAGCCACAGTCAGAGCCAGAGTCACATCCGGCACCTGAACCAAAATCAGGGGTTGTGACTGGGATACTCCCTGACCCTGAGCCACAGTCCGAACCAGACTCACATCCTCCTGACCCCGACTCTGCCCCAGGTACTACGACTGCACCTGATCCAAAGCCAAAGTCAAAGTCAAAACCGCATTCGCAGCCAGAGGGACACCCAGCGCCTACTCCAAAGTCTGGGATGGGAATAGTGCCTGAGCCTCCACCGGAGCCCTCTCCAGACCCTTCCCCAGACCCTTCTCCAGAACCTCCCCCAGAGCCCGAGTTACAATCAGAGCCTGAGCCGCATTCAGTGTCTGATCCTGATCCCGGAGTAGGGCTCGTGCCAGATCCTGTGTCTGGGACTGAGCCAGACCCGTCACCAGAGCCTGCCCCAGAACCTTCACCGGATCCTGTTCCGGATCCTCCCCCAGAGCCTGAGTTGCAGTCCGACCCTGATCCACACTCGGTACCTGATCCTGTGTCTGGGACTGGGACTGGGACCGAGCCCGATCCTTCACCAGAGCCTGCTCCAGACCCTTCTCCAGACCCTTCGCCAGACCCTTCGCCAGAACCCTCCCCGGAGCCTGAGCCAGAACTAGGTGCTTCACCCGACCCTGAGTCACAATCAGATCCCGAACCGCACTCAGTGTCTGATCCCGATCCCGGGGTAGAGCCTGAGCCTGGGGTAGGACTTTCACCAGAACCTTCACCAGAGCCTGCTCCAGAGCCTTCCCCAGAACCGGGTGCTTCACCTGAGCCTGAGTTACAATCGGATCCCGAGCCACATTCAGTGTCTGATCCCGAACCTGGGGTAGGGCTCGAGCCAGAATCAGGTACAGAGCCCTCGCCAGACCCTGACCCCTCACCAGAGCCCTCACCAGAGTCAGAGCCTGTGTCTGGAACTGGAACTGGGACAGATCCTGAATCACAATCTGAGCCCGACCCGCATTCAGTATCTGATCCCGAGCCGGGGGTAGGACCTGAGCCCGATCCTTCACCTGAGCCCGAGCCTTCGCCAGAGCCTGCGCCAGAACCGTCGCCGGAGCCCTCGCCAGAGTCTGGGACTGGGACTGGAGAGGAGCCTGAGCCACAGTCTGAGCCTGAGCCGCATTCTGTACCTGGTCCTGGCCCTGGGGTAGGGCTTGAGCCAGAACCTTCACCGGAACCTTCACCGGAACCATCGCCGGAGCCTTTGCCAGAGTCTGGGACTGGGACTGGACCGGATTCCGACTCACAGTCAGAGCCTGAGCCACACTCGGTGCCTGACCCTTCACCAGATCCTTCACCAGATCCTTCACCTGAGCCGGAGCCGGAGCCGGAGCCCGAACCTTGACCAGAACCGGAGCCCGAACCGGAGCCCGAACCGGAGCCCTGACCTGAGCCAGAGCCAGAGCCAGATCCTGAACCCGAACCCGAACCTTGACCGGAGCCGGAACCAGTTCCGGAACCTGAACCTGAACCTGAACCTGAGCCCTCACCATACCCAGACCCAGACCCAGAGCCCGATCCTGATCCTTGACCAGAGCCCGAGCCTTGGCCAGAACCTGAGCCGGATCCTACTCCAGAACCTGAACCTTCACCAGAGCCGGAACCACAATCAGAGCCTGCACCGCATTCAGCATCTGAACCTGAGCCACAATCTGGCCAAAAGCCAGAGCCACATCGGGTGTATAATTCATCTCTCTTGCTGACTGTCTCGTCACTATCAGAAGACGAAGATTCATCAACTCCGACAGTAATCGACGCAAAGCCGCTGCTGAGATGTCCCTCGATGGCCATAATCATGTACTCAAACGAGCCAAGCTCCAGGCCGGCACGAGCCCAAGCATCGAAATGGTTTCCTGTGGTGATTGTTCCATTGATGTGCTTGTCACGTCGGATGGACCAGTACTGCTTGACGGTCTGCTCCGAAGACGACACATTCTTCCGGCTGCTGACATAGATATCGTATATGCCGTTATCGCTGGTAACTTCGCCCTTCTTTTCCTTGTCGGTAGAAGGATCATTGTTGCCAAAAGATTCCACCACGTAGTACTCAACGAGGGGAGAGGTGGTCCATCCATATAGGGCAAGATAACTATTGCCGTTGGGGCTGTAAGTGCCCGAGTATCTCACATTCCTACTCCTGTTAGTTACAGTTGAACGAAAAAAAAAGGGAAAGAGAGTCATGACTTACTTGCGACCGCCAGGGTTCCATCCCTTGCCACCAATAAAGTTGGCGCCCTTTGACCACTCAATCGAGTATGAGCCTCCGTCAAAGCTAGTAAAGTTGACATCCCGTCCGCTATCAGTCCACCAATAGTGGTAAGATCTATAGACCCGTTAGAAAACTTTCTACATTATATCTTCACCGGAGTGACCTACTTCTCTTGAGTGGCGGTGCTGCTTGGAGTTGCGGATCTCGGGGATTTCAGCACTCCAACCGGAGCTGACAGAGCTCCGGCCACAAGGTTCAACCCTGTGAAGAGAGAAAAGAAAGAAACCATGATAAAAAGAAAGGAGCGACAACTGAAGAAGCGAATGATGATACTGAAAAAGAAGGGAATGAATGATTGCTATCAAACGTTTGCAACGGGACAATGATCCCTATACATACTAACCAAACAACATGACTTCGTATACCAAAAAGGCCAGCCTTGCTGAGATAACTCTATTGAGTAAGCATTGGATCCATCGGCAGCAGCGATGAGACTAGGGGAGGGGAAACAGGCCTGAAACAACAACCACATGTTTATGCCCGTGGCTTCAGATCGGGCCACTGCCAAGAAAGGGACGATTCGACTGATTTTCCGCCCGTAAACCGACGTCCTTTTCGTTCTCAAGAATCCAATATTGTTCACATGTTGAATTAACAATTGAATTAAAGGTTGGTAATTGCGGTGGCTCAGCCAAGTAATGGGTCGATGAGCTGGTGAGGCTGAGTCGGAAGATAACAGTCTCGCATGGATAAAGGCCATGGAGAAGCATGCGATTCAGGAAAAAAACTTATGATTGATATACGAGAAATTGGTAGAATGTGCTCGCCATCAAACAACCCAAGCGCGAGGCGATAGAGATTGGCCGACAGCTCTCCCTTCTTGTTTCAGCTCCAGCAAACTCTCAGACCTCTGCATTCACCGGGTCAAGTTTGAGATTTGATTATCAGTCACAAAAAATGGGAGACTGAAGCCATAACGCACCCGACCTGGAAACAGTGGTGGCATGGTCACCAGATGACCATTTTCAGGCAGTTCAACTGAGGCTGTGAAGAGGGAGAGTCATGACCCATTGCGTGACAATTACTCCAAATCCATGCAGAGAACTGAATAAACGGTGTTGCCCAATCGCCATATCGAGGTCCTTTAATCCAAGACCGCTCATAGCGGAATGAGCGGCTCATCTAGTTGCTGGGGAGTTGGGAGGGTATCTAGGCTAAGAAAGCGAGCACTAAGGCGATCAATGAGTCACTTTTTACTCTTACTCTTACCAAAGATAGAAAAGTCTGCTGTCAGTGCCCCAGGCTCGTCGTTGTAACCGCCTATCTCGGGCATATGTAACCCTTCGTCATATTTTCTCTCTTCTAACTGTGCTTACACCAAACGGCAAGCAGAATGAATAAAGTGAATCGAGTCCAGTCCAGGTTAGTGACATGTAATTGTTCAAAGCATATTGCTCAAAACACTTCCTCGAGCCAGTATCGAGCCATATATCGAGCCTGAAATCTTAACTTGACTGATTTTTCTTGGGCTGTGCAACTTCTCGAGACGTTTCACTCTGCTGGAGTTCACGGTGGCAGCCTTGAAACAGTTCACAGGTTGACAACGTTCCGTGCAGGTGAATCGGCGGGTTTCCATTTACCCTGGTCTCTTTCTTGAGAATCGTTCCACCCAGAAGAGTATTTCGGGCTTCGGAGGAGATATTCCGCCCAACACGACTTGCTGGATTGTTCGACACCCATTGAAGCCAGCCAATAGCTCGTGAACCTCATGCAAAGCTGGCATGTATCCTGCCCAAAACAGGTAGGCTTCCGAGCAAAGGGGGTATAGCTGTTGAGGAACGCCGAGGCATCTTCGGTGGTGCAATACTATGAAAGACAAGATAGATCTCCAATCTTTCAGCCGGGTCCTAGTGAAATGTGCACAGCCAAACATGGACAAGGCCTGGGTGAGTGACCACTTGTTGGCCGGACCCAAATGACAGTCGTGCCTCCCCCTTGGCGCTCCGGATGCACTTGGTCCCATTTTGCAACACAACGCCGACAACATTAAAGAGTTCTCAAAGTAGTATTGGAGCCGATCACACAGGGATTGTAGGACCACTTCGTCTTGGAGATCTCTTTTCTTACTCAGACTTGTGCATCCTTCTCGGATAAGGGTCATATACAGATGTCAGAGGCCTAGATCATTGGACCTTACTGCATGATCTATGCCTATAAGATCGCTGTACAAGGCGATGCAGCTGGCTCAGAGGGGACTATAAGGGTTAAAGTCATTGCCAGATCCAAGCAAAACAGAGAGGCAAAATCCTGATTAGCAGAGGGCAGATGACGATACCTGCGGCCTTGATCCGATTTCCAGATATCAATGAGACAAACTGGTGCATGATGAAGACATTCAGGTATAAATCTCTTCCTATCGTTAAGTGTCTAAACATCTTCTTTGAACTTGTACTGATATCCGGGGTGCGTCTTACGCACATGCGAATCTCCTGGACTCCCATACAAGTTCTCCCTCGCTGTGCCTTGAGGGACGGGGTAGTCTTTGCCAAGCCACCCACGCTTTTCCAACTCTGGAACTAGATACTCGATGACATCCTCCCAGGCACCAGGCACGACGATATGTCCGATATTGAAGCCATCAACGTCGGCCTCGGTGATCCATCGCTCCATCTCATCCGCAACGGTGGCACCACTCCCGATCTTGTAGGGGCCACTGCCACCTAAGGATTGATATTCTGCTAGGATGCGTGGGGTCCAGCGTTCAAAGCCAGCTGGACGCACTAGCAGTCTATTGCGTTGCTTCACCGTCAACTCTTTCATGAGTGGATGCTCGGGGTCGGTAGGGAACTCTTCATCCCAGGGGAACTTGGAGACATCGATGCCCGAGGTGCTACCAAGTAGAGCGAGACCACCTTCGCCTAGAGCATACTGGCGGTACCGTTCGTACTTCTCCTGGGCCTCTTGGTCGGTGGCACCCAGAATAGGAGTAAACTGCACAAAGAACTTCAGATCGTATGGGTCTCGGTTGTTCTCTCGAGCCTTTTCGCGGGTTTGCTCGATATTCTTGGCAACCAAGGCCGGACTTGCGCCACCACAAAAGATGCATTCGGCGTGCTTCGCGGCGAAGGAAGAGCCAGCAGGTGACATACCGGCCTGAAAGAGCACAGGTGTGCGCTGAGGGCTAGGGTCCACCTGGTGCGCACTTGAAGACTTGTAGAATTTGCCTTGATGTTCGATCTTGCGTACTTTGGTTGGGTCAGTGTAGGTGTGCGTGGATGGATCCTTGACCACAGCGCCGTCCGCCCAAGAACCCTCCCAGAGTCTGGAACTATTAGAATGTGCCACTTCAAGGAGGAAAAAAACGTACTTGTAGACCAAGCTGAGATATTCCTCGGCCATCTCATACCGAGTGTCGTGCTCAGGTAGTTGGTCTAGACCATGTGCGCGAGCCGCGGTGTCACTCCATGAGGTGACAATGTTCTAGAACGAAAATGTTAGCACGTACATAAAGTCGAAATCCTGTAATCAAAAATTGTCGGCATACCCAAGCAATTCTTCCGTTGGTCAAGTGGTCCAGCGTCGAGAATCGTTTCGCCAAGCTGAAAGGGGGCTCAAATGTAGTAGAAGCAGTTACTCCAAAGGCCAGGGTATCTGTCACTGCAGCCATGGCAGAGATGACCTGGAGAATGTCAGCCACTAACAATGGCCTATATTGACCGGTAGATTACACTAAATGGATCGTATAGCGGCCATTGTGATGCCGCCCTAATAGCTGGTGCATGGCTTCTCTTGTAAATGTCGTGCGAGCCGTAGTTGTCGGCTGGAGTATTGTCAGCCCTGTAAATCTAGATGAGGTTTCCAGGGCTTATGTATGACTGAATGCTGGGCTAGAGGAGGACGTGTTCCGGTGTTATGGGGCGTTCACACTTACCAAGAAAGAGAGCGTTGAACTTTCCTCTTTCCAAGACCTTGGCTAATTCAATCCAGTATGGGAGGCGGTTCTTCTGAGAGCTCTTATCCTCGGGATTCTGCCACTGTCCAATACTACGCTCGGCAGAGTGATGAGCAACGTGACCCGAGCTGGAGTTAAGGGTGGGAGATGAACCTAATGTGGCCGACGCCATTCATATCGAAAGCGTTGAGCAAGATACGCTTCTGCTTTCCTTCGAACGTATACCCATACTTTCGCTCCAGTTGTACTTTACCCTCTAACAAGTCTTTCGAGAGAGGCTCCGCGGGCCCTCCTTGGATGAAGTTGTGAGGGAGCTTGCTGGCCATAGTGAATGGCAAAAAAGGCGAGTAAAGGGTGTGGCGGTGCTCCAAGTCTCTTTGTCTCCTCAATGCCTCCCTATACGTGGAAAGCATGCTTTTATCACGTTTGACCATACGGATACCAGTATAAAGACCGAAAAAAGCCGATATCGCTCGACTTACACCCGGAAACATCTGCCGCACCATCTAGTGATGATGTCGTGATCCGGCCTGTGATGGCATATGCTTGATCTCCATCCCCTGCTGCTTTAGCGACCCCGCTCTTATCTATTCATGCCACGCGAGAGCTATCTTTACACCCTTTTGATTAAAGAAAAGCTGGCAACGCTACTGGATGTCTTGTGCGAGTTGTCACATTTCGCGTCACGCCATCATGGATTTAATGGACTTAAACGGGTTTTGTTCGGAAATGTCAGGTCTTGGCCTCCTTCAAGGGTCCAACAGTAGCAGGTTAGGTGGACTAGCTACCATATTCAAGGCTCAGCCCTGAGGCTCCTTGGCAGTTGCGCAAAGGCGCCAACGAGCGAGAGAGCAGCCTGTCTAGAGCATCGCAGCTTTGCCGGGTACCCTTTCCCGATGCTCTTGGCTTGGAGTGAGCTGGCTAGGCAGCTGGGAAAAAAAAAGAATGCATGGCTGTCCAGGCTGAGAAAGCTAAACTGGATAATACGGTGGACAACACGCCGTATTCTGCATGCCAATGGCTACACAAATACTGTCATTTCGATCTTGATCTGGTTATTGTAACACGTATGTAATTCTATCCTTCTATGAGCTTAAATGTGAATGTGTAGATGGATGATTGCCTCTTCTCATAGGTCCAGAGTCCATGATTCCTGAAATGTGGCGAGATCAATCTTCCCAACCTCAGTGAGATAGCTAGTCAACCTCAGCGGATCTCTATCTGGCCCTGATTCTTTCTCCACTGTCCCGTCGCCAAAATACTCGAACCTGTTCCTAGTCGCCCCCGGTCTGGCTTCAAACGTAAAGTCCTCCCATCGAGGATCTCGTAGTATGCCAGCGCGATGGTGATACGACCCAGGCCAAGCGATGAGAAGCCTTGATGGTCCAGTCTCACTTTTGAACCAACTCTTGCATGAGTCACCTGTCACAGAGTTCTCGAAGAACCCCCCAACCACGTCATTGAACTCCTGGGCCGCCTCCTCTTTCGCATCCAGTGCTGCGTAAGACTGTGACTGGATCTTTCGAACTGCCTTGGCGATGAACACAGCCGAGGTCTCGATGTGTAGAGGCACGGAGCCTCCGCGTGCGTTTCCTTGGGCTTGCAGCACAAAGAAATAGTTCGGAAACCCAGGAGCCATGATGCCAAGGTAGGTTTCAGGGTAGCCGATTTCACCATCAGGAGACCACTTCTCTCGGAGGTCGATTCCAGCCTTTCCGATGACAGGAAACAGTGTCGTAAAGCTCGGCTCAAAACCTGTTGCCAAGATGACGACATCAACCTCGTGGTGAGCTCCATCAGCTGTCTGGACGCCTGTAGGCGTGAGCTGTGTGATCCTTTCAGTAATGTAGTCCACTTTCGGACTTTGGAGCGTTTCGAGATATCCTGGGGCTGGCGTGAGTCGCTTACAGCCAGGTGCATAATCCGGCAGTAGACGTTGAAGCCATTCCTCATCGCCGCCAAGACGCTCCCGCATGGTTTCGATGATATTCTCTCGGAGGGCTGCATTCTCCTTGCTCCCAAGCTTGTCAGCGCCCTTGATGGTGCGCGTCTGGAACCTCATCTCGAACTCTCTGCGGTGTTCGACATATGCAGCTGGATCCTCTTGGAACGTAGTCCGCTGTTCAGGGGAATAGATAGGGCCGCCTGGCGCGTCACCCGTCGCTTCGTGAATACCTTTGATGAAAGTAGGCGACACCCAAGTCTTACTCCGGACAAAGTTGACAATCTTTTTGACCTTGGGGCCAATGTTTGGGATGAGCTGAGCAGCTGACGCACCTGCACCGACAACAGCAACCGTCTTGTCAGTCAGGTCCAAATCAGCAGGCCAGCGGGCAGTATGGATCAAAGGGCCCTTGAAGGCTTCGAGATGCGGAATGTTAGGAACCTTGGGTTTGCTGATGCGGCCCTGGCAGTTCACCAGGAACTCGGCTGTATCCACCGAAACGTCGCCAGTCCGGAGGTTGCGAACCTCGACTGCCCACTGGGAAGCACTCGTAAGCCGCGTCGCTCGCACAACTTCATGCTGGAGCTTGAAGTTCTCTTCGAGTCCGTGGTTCCTAACTACGCCTTCGTAGTACTGCTGAATTTCACTGCCTTTTGGGTAATACTCGGACCATTGCGTGTTTGGCTCGAGTGTAAGTTCTGCAACTCACATCAGCTTGGGATAATATTGTGTGAGAAGAGAGTCTACTTACGATACGCATGAGATGGCACATCGCAGCGAACCCCTGGATACACGTTCGCAGCCCAAGTTCCCCCCTATAGTTCCAAGTCAGCATCAGTAAGTGGCAGATACCTCGGGCTCACAAACAATCTTTTCCAGGCGATCATACACCACGATGGTCGCGTTGGGAACTTTGTGTGAGAGGAGGACAGCCTGCGCCACTCCACCAATACCGGCACCAACGATGATGATCTTGTAAAGAAGTCAGTCATGGATTGTGTTGGCATTTGCTTATAGAGGGAAGAACAACAAACCTTGACCGCCCTATGCGGATTCCATGGCTCGTCTTTTGGATAGTATCGCGAGTCGGCGCGTTTTCTCTCACCAGTCTCAACCGAGCTGTTGAGAATCGGAAACCCGTTTACGATTAAGCCCATGGTTGCCACTGAAGTGCATATCTTCATCTGTCCAACAATGGCACAAGCGCTCCATATTAGACCGGGTAACTTAAGGACTGCATCTAGTAGGGAGCATTCTCGAGATCAGAGCCGATGTCGTGATCTGGACGAATCTCCCGTCATGCAATTTGTCAGAACCGATATCGCTATGAGGGGCAGGGTCGGGTGCATGTTCGCGACGCCAAGTGATGATCCCATGATCCCTGAAGGCACGCACAAGATAAGGAGCATGGCTGTGGGTATGGGAATGCTCGCTTCGAAGATTCTCCGCGGGGTTGTTGTTGACTACCACTAGTGACCTAGCTAACTACCCATGGATAATTGGTTGATATCATAACGTTACAGAGCGCGCTTGGGTTAGCCAAATCAGGTATTTAAACCGTGACTGAAAGAATCTTGCTCTTCACAAATCACTACATCACCTAACATGACCGCTTAATCACGCACAGGAAATGTGTGTGGGACCTGTGGTCAACTTTAGGTCGTTGCCGTTCAACAATTCAGTCCAACAGATGATTCAAAGACGTGATAGCAGGAACAGTGCTGTTATTTGCATCAAGGTATGTAACCGAAGTAAGTCTAAGCTATCTCAGGATAGAATTAGTAGGGGAGGAGTTGGCCAGCAGGTAAGAGGTGAGCCATGGCTATTCTACAACGAAATTAAGGAACATATACAGGGCACGCAGTTAGGAAAAATACGAGTATAGATTACAGCTTCGCCGGATATTAGATGGACACAATCTAACCGAACTTCTCCACCTTTAGTCTTCCCCGTTGAGTGATGTGATGGAATCGCGCTGTGGTCCTTACCCAGTCGCCGATGCCCTATTCCAGTTTTCCTCAGCGATCCGACCTCCTGGTTCCTTAGCTCGCCCCCCCCTCGTGAAAGACGTAGACGCTATCTGAGTTTGGTGGCTCGGCAAAAACTGACGCCATATCCCCCAGTGAGTTGCATGTTTTCGCCAAGACGAATAAGCGACCACTGACACGATCCAACGGAGCTTAGTCTGACATACCCGGCGCATTACACCGCCCATGGGGAGAACCAGGAGGCAAGGGCACAGGCGTCGGACTGAGGATAGCAGAGGAGACGATGGTCGCCATTAAACGCACTTGGTCTCCAAATAGTATATAAACATTCCTCGTAAGTCTGATGTGTAGAGGTCAAGGAAAGCCACCATCTCCTACCTCTGGGCCCTCTGAACTGCCTCTTCCATTCTGGATAACATTGAAAAGATGGCGACGGAAAAGCAGGTCATCGTGACCGAGGATATTCCCGAGTCCGGTAGCCCGTCCGTTCAGGACTCCTCGCCTGAGAGCTATCAATATGGCGCCAACAGGGATCTATCATCCAACAAGTCCTTTTTCTCGTGGTTTGACCCCAATGACGGCCCGGCGGAGCGCCGTCTAGTACAGAAGCTCGACTTCTTCATCCTAACGTATGCTTTTGTTGGCTTTTGGGTATGTTGGGCTCGAGTCCATATCCCGAAAGACCCGCCTTTAACAAGATACAGGTTCTATACATTGACCGCGGCGTTCTTGCCAACGCCTATGTTAGCGGTATGAGAGAAGAGCTCGAGCTTTTTGGAAACCAGTATATTCAGCTCAATGCTGTGTACAGTGCTGGCTACTGCATGTAAGTCACTTCGTCTGTGAAAATAATTTCGAGCTGACCTCCAAAAGCTCCATGATACCCGCCACACTCCTCATCACGAAATACAAAGCACAGCTGGTTATTCCCGCTTGCATGTTCATGTGGGGTATATGGAGTATCTGCTGCTTTCAGGCTAAGAGTTTCCGAGAGCTGATTGCCTACCGCTTCTTGATGGCCTTGTCACAAGGTGAGTTGGGCCTACCATACGAACGTTGGCTGGCGAGAATGAACTCGTCAACACACCGTTTCTCTACACCTAAAGCGCCACGCTAATGTTGAATCAAGGCCCTTACTTCTGTTCAATTCATTATATTCTCGGCAGTTGGTACCGCACCGATGAAATCATTCGCCGAGCTGGTATTTTCTATGTGTCCTCCGGTGTGGGCACCATGACCACTGGTCGCCGCTCGCATCTACCAACCGACGGGCACCTTGGATGGCGATGGATGTATCTCGTTGCCTCTTTCCTGACCTTCCCGGTCGCCATCTGGGGACTGACTTCTCTCCCCGGTACTCCCAGGGATGGCAAGCGTTGGTTCATGACTGAACACGAGTTCGGCTTGGCCAAAGAGCGCATGGCCTTGCAGGGCCGTCTGGACCCTAAGGGACTGACCCTTTCCAGGGAATCCCTGAAACGGTTCCTCGGTCGGTGGCACTTCTGGGTGCTGGTTCCATGGAACGTCCAGTGGACTCTTGGTTTCTTGGGCATGAGTTCCGGCGCTCTATGGTTGAGGGCGCAGACACAGTATACCACAGCGCAAGTGAACAACTTTACTGTAGGTTTATTCCCCCTAGAACCGTATCAAAACTTTGTCCTCCTTGTTCCAAGAAGCTAATCAGCTCTTAGGCAATCTCTCCCAGTCTCGGCATAGTTTGGATCATGTCGTTCGCTTGGGTGGTGGATAAATTCGGCCGTAAGGCTATCATTCCAACCATTGCCTTTGCCTGTGGCATTCACTTCATCTCTAAATTTGCCTGGCTCCTGTTTGATCAGACAAGCTTCGGATATAAATGGTAAGGAGCCCGAAAGCTCCTCATTTCGAAAATTCATGTTACTAATATTGCCCTTTGAAGGTTTGCTATTGTCGTCAATTACATCGAGGTGTCGCTCTCGCCTATCAATTACAGCTTAGCCAACATCGTTTGTGCAGCAGATGCAGAAGAGCGTGCCTTTGTCATTAGCTCTATGCTTGCAATTTCGACTGCTTTTGGAGCGTGGGTTAGTATCCTATCGTTCCCAACTGTAGAGGCCCCCAGATTCTTCAAGGGATACGTTATGGAGGCAGTGTTGCAAGTTACCTACGTGACTTGGACTGTCATGGTTGTGTGGTTTTCTAGCCGCGAAGAAAAGCAGAATAAGAAGCAACAAGAGCTTAAGGGTAGCCCATGAGGGGAACAAGAGACCTATTGAAAGTCATTTCAAGAGTTCAGGCTATATTTGCAGCAGTATTTAACTAGGGGCCTCTTGAATAAGAAACAACATAGTCGGCACATGTTGAAGCATGAAAAACGGTAGATTAGAGCGCTTTATAGCTCAACACTTTGTTGTCTGCAATGACGACAAGAAGTCACCAGCCCCAGCAGCACATACATAACATCATCAAAACAAGTGCCGTAAGCCACCGTGACTTGATTATTTTAACCCCTCTTGACAGAACGACCGTAGCTAGTGGTGCAAGGAATGAATGGCATACTTCGCAGTACTCCGCCCTTTAATCCGCAGAATGGCAGCATAAAACGCTTATGATTATAAATCTGAGAATATATATCCACTTTAGAGTGTAGTTTATTTGTTTCTCATTTTTATATGTTATTTTTTAGTCCAAGTCGCCGGACCAACGCGTCTAACTGGAGAAGGGACTCCACGGGCTCAGCCCTTGCCCATGTAGCCTCTTAATTACGGCCCTTTTGATGTTGTTTCATGCATGACTTAGTTAATGTAGCGTATTGATTGAAATGTGAATTCTCGAAAACCCTCATTTGAACTTATCTATTACCAGTCTTTGACTGAAAAGCCAATCGGGTTATCCATGTAAGCATTTAGTCTCTTCCCTTGCATTGCTTTCCATTATAGCTTAATAATTACCAACTTAAATAGGGAATGTCATGCGGGAATAACCGGGCCGAGCTCGCCGGCCCTTCCTCAAAATACCAGCTCATCCCTTATTCTCTTTCAATGTTCACCCTCTATTCTGTCTCTCCTCTTTCATCCATGCTTCAGAATGACATCTCCCTTGATCCCACGAGCTGTCTTTTTCCTGTCGCTACGCGAATCTAGCTATTCGTTGCCAATCCGGCCCGAGTTTCTTGCTTCATCATCTGCCAAGTTAGTCAATCCCCGAGGCCATATCCTCAACACCGATGCTGTCACTCAGACCTTTTCAGCGTCAGTGGTCGCAGGACTAAGCGATGAAAGAGTGCTTTCACTCTTTACTAGCGGCTTCTTTGGCGGGTTTGTCTTTGGCTTTGAGCGCTTCATCTTGCGGATTGGGGGCTACAGACTTCTCCCAGCTAGATACACAGGTATGTTGTACTCAACCCAGACCGGACGACAATGTTCACCCTCAGCAGGTTTTGAAGTCCCCCCGGACGCAGCCACCGTCTGGAATAAGGCCGACGTGCCCAACGCCTATCTGCTTCCTGTCGGTAGCTGCCTGTTTGGCTCGTTCCGCTTGCTAAACAAGCAAATTGCCGTCATTCCCTCTGTAGAAGAGCCCAGCTACGTCGACTACGGCTTTGGCTCGGACGAGTTCATCTTTGGCGGCTGCCACCGTTTCCAGATTACCCGCTTGCCCGTCACAGAAAAGGAAGAAGCTCAAATACAGATAGAGCTGCAGCATCTCCGCTGCAATCCACAGAAGAACCAACCATCCCCGGCTGAGTATATCGAGCGCTTTCACTATATCTACGCCAAGATGTTATTTGCCAACGGGATCCAGGCATTATTATCAAGATAGACGGTGATACATATCATCATTATTAGACATCTACAATCACCTCTCTATTACTTCTAAAGCTCTTTTAGGCCTTGAAAATCGCTCTTTCAATAGGCTTGTGATACTCCCATGCCCCTTGGAAGTGTCACCAAGACCACTTGCCAAAGGCAAAAGTGAAAGAAACCTGTTCAGTGCCCAGGATTCTCGGTATTGACGACTCTGTTGATGACTATGAGTTGCGATGGACTTCAATTGCTGCACAATATCTCAAATCTGTCTAACTCTCAAGGTCTCTTTTCTGAACCTGCTCTCGGGGGGCCTGTCCTCATCAATGTGGGCGGGATGGTGGGGCTGTGGCTGAACTGAGGCTTAAAAGACATGATGGCGGCTGTCGGCGTTTCTTGGGCAGTGACAACCAGCTGTCTGGCGAATCATAACGCGGAACTCGCGTCAAAGTACCTTGATACTTTGCGTTACGTACCGATTCGAGCCCAGTCAAGCGCTGTCATCCAGAGGCATGGCCTACCCTACACCATCCGCAATCTGAGACTATGTTGGTGACAGACGACGAGGCAATTTGGTCGCTATTTATTTAAGAGTCCCTAGAGCGAGAAGAATCTCTTTAAATTATATTATTTATTATATAAATAATATTTAAATCCTCTAACATAATCAGACCTATCTTTAGTACTTCAACAGGACACGAGCATTTCTAAATCTTAAATTCCCAACGTCGTTTTCTTTAGGGTCTTTACCACATGGCCACTGTATGAGCGTTGGGATACCTATGATATTAGGATGTGTTGGCAATGTTCTCTTTATTATAGTTGAAGCCCGGGATAACTGAGCTAGAAGATCGTGTATTATGCTAATAGAATGAAAATAGTAGTTGCATCCAAATAAATAGTCTGCCTCAGCTTGTTTTCACACCATCCGACGCGTTGTGAACAACTCAAATGTGGTTGTCTCAAATCCTCAGTGACGACAGCCGTGCCCACTACCTGAAGCTTCCAGAGATAAGGTTTGTCGCCTTGTTTGTCTGGACGCACGACCACGGCTCTTCGCGGCCACCCAAGCCAGCAAATGAAATCTCCAGGGCGGATGTCGCTCGATGCTAGGCCCATTTTCCAAGGCGTCTCTCCTTGATATAGATCTGACATCTGGAACAGACGAGAGTCCTCAGAGGAGGACTGCTCTGCAGATGTGTTCTTGTTTTGCGGCTAGCCACTAGACCCGCTTTGCAATTCCTTTATCCAAGGCGAATTGTTGCACAGAGCTTCATTGTGGTCTCTGTAGTCGTCACTACGTACCGACCACTGTACAACACTTCTGCAGTCAAAGCATTTCTTCGATAAGATGCTATCATCCAGGTCCAAATAGTCCGAAAATTACAATAAGGTAGGGGTTTTATATAGTTGACTGACCTGTTCTGTCCGGACCTCGGTCAGATTTCCAACGATTTCATGCGGACGCGGGCCCAAACAAGTGACGCATCCTAGCACCGCTGCCTGTAACTCAAATGCTTTGAAATGCTTCGGGTCTGTGAGAATCATGCTATCTCCTTTGCCAGGTGCATACTGTCGCAGAATTTGCTGGAGGGGCAGGCAGTTAGTACCCATCAGCAGAGATTTAACAAGACCCCCAACGTAGACAATGTCCTTGTCTGCGAATAAACCGCGTCGGTTCATAAACTCCATAACGTCGGTCCAGATCTCAAAGGTTGACTTTTGATAATCGATAACAAAGCCGCCAGCGTCTGATGCCAAGACAATCAAGCCGTACACTTTGTCTTTGTTGTCTTGGCATAGAGCTTCTCTGTGGTCTTGCAGCAGTTGGAGCAAGGAGCTTGACCCTGTGTATCTCCCCTGTCGCTGTCGATTCAGTCTCACAGGGCCGTGGCTTCCAATGTTGTGCATGGTGATAAAATGAATAAACGGTTCCCATTCTACCGCATAGTTTCCGAAGCACACTTTGATGTTATGGGCACGCCCAATCTCCTGGATGATCCACAATCTATTCCAGTAGCCGTTGTTGTACAAGTCTTCTGCCAGCTTGCGCTGAGTTGGCTCCTGCGCCGCGGAAAGGTCGCTCTGAGGCTCATCTCCTGGTTGTTGTCCGTTGGATGGTTTGAAATGCCGAAGTCCCTGCAAGTCTGGTAGGCTCGGCTCGTATTCCGCATATCTCTTCCCCAGCCACACGACGACAGTCTCGGCCCTAAAATAGATGTGGTGCATCATGCGAACCTGTCTATTTCGCTCCGGGACGTCTTCTTGGTTGATACATATCGCGTCGATCCAATAAGAGGTGTCGGCAGCATGTGTTCGCAAATACCGCAAGGCATCCCCGAGATTCTGCCTAACGCTGAAGGTCACGCCGTTTAGGATAATATTGCACTGGGCTGGGCCATCTCCCCACATGTATGAGAGCGCATCTAACCTGGGCTTCTCACGGAACTCGACTTGGGAAAAACTGCAGATGATGGGATCATCGTCCGTCTTTGCTGGCTCGATCCTTACTGGCCGCGTGCAGTCTGTATGCTGGCTGAGCGGCTCATAAGGAGATGGGGATCCTGATGGTAGCACGCCAAGAGATTGTCTGGGGTCGCTTTCCGTCTTCTGATTTTGGTTTGTCTCATGCTGAGGTTGGCGTGTCACCATGATGTCGTGAATAACCCGAAGTATGAATGTGTGAGAACAGTCGTGCGACATGACATGTTGGGCGGCGCTGACGGCCACTTTAACTGTCCCAGCCTCTTTGCCCCGCCCTCGCAATGAATCCACAACTGTGGCGGCAAGGCAGACGTGACGTAGATGTGAAATTTGTGAAAGGTGATTGACGCGTCTTGGTCTTGGCTGTGGCTTTCACCTGCTTAGGTGGTGCTCCCTCCCCTTTGGCACCCGGAAGCAGCGACGCTTGGAGGGCTCGTGGAACAGTGGCGGACGAGGTAATTTCTGAGACACATGACCGTCTCGTCGACAGACAAGGAGTGATTCTGCCTGCAAGCGCAGTGAGATGAAAGATTGGAGCCTGGGATCCGTGCCGGGCGCTGTCGGGGCTTCCGTCCTCCGGACCCCACCCGGAGGCATGCTAACGTCCAACGAGCCACAGCTAGAGATGAAGAACTTTTATCTATAAAAAGCTTTACAAGGTCGTGGTTAATTCTTAGTACCCATCTACGGCTCCTCGGTAGGGGAGAGGTCGTTTTATCATGGCCCAAGTGCTGCTCGCGACATTGAGTGCCTTACTCAGGCGTTGCCTTGAACATACATAGTAGGCAACGCACTCGCACTTGACAACGTGTGAGACACACCCGACCCCTCTGCCAAATGCAAAAGAAGAATGAGGCTAGAAATTGCGGGTAGAAACATGAGGATGTTGCTCCGACAATTCAAAAACATCATCTTTGTTCTTCTTGCAAACTGAGCTTGTCTTCACGTTCTCTCCTCCATTTTTCGCCCCATTTCCATTCCACCCAGACAAGAGGCGTACACGCAAGAACTATTCCCGTGACGATAAAGAAAGCTTTCATTATCTTGACAGCATCAATCATCGGCTGGATGACGCTGACACCAGCAGCACCGAGGAGGCAGCGACACAAGTTGTTGAGTGCTGTCGCACTGGCCGGTCGGTCTGGGAAGCAGTCGACGAGCAGTGTGGAGTTGATGTTGAAGATGGCAGTGGCGGTAAAGGCAATGAGAAACTGTAAACCAAGCGGCGCTGCTAGGTTGGCGCTGAACTGGTGTCGCAAGTCGTTGAACTCAAAGCTGGGTCCATATAGAGCCAGGGAGAACAGGAGAGCCAGGCTAAAGTAAGGCATCAGACGTAGGCGCGCGCGTACAAGAGGAAATCCGGGCTTCTTTGAAACGTCTTGCTCGGCGTAGATACCCTGCTCAGTTCGATATCGTGCCTCGGCACTCTTGAAGCTCTTGTCCAACAGCCAACCGGTACAGAGTGAACCGGCCACGCACCCAAAGCCATTGGGCAAAAAGCAGAGGCCTATCTGCCACTCATTGAGGTATGGGTATCCTTTGAGCAATGCCGTCGTAGTCGATGATGTGACCATGCTCCATGCTGTGTAGGCTACAGCGCCCCAGGCCAAGAGCATAGCTATATCCTTCTCGAAGATATAGGCCAGTGGGCTAAACGCTTCCTTCAAAGATATTAATTCTCGACGTTTCGGTAGCGGCTTCTCGATGTTTTCTCTCCAAGCTTTGGGAGGATTGACCACGTAGATCAAGGGCTTGTGGAAACCTGACAGAGGAACACTGCCATTGCCCGCGACCTTGCGTTGCGTCTCTGGTAGGAAGATCAACAATGCCATGAGGACAAGCATTCCAAAGACAAACAACAGCCAGAAGATGCTTCTAAATCCCCATGCGCTATTAAGAAGACCTCCAATGACGGGCCCAATTGCTTGACCAGTCATTCTACAGAAGGTTAGCTACCTATGCAAACGCAATATAAATGCCCTACTCACCGAATACCAGCGTTGGTCCCCATAAATCCTCCACGCTCTCGAGGATCGGCAATATCCGCAATGACACCGGCACTAATACTGATAGTCGCTGCAGATCCAGCTGCTTGGACGCCTCGCAGGACCAAGAGCATGGGGAAGCTCGACGTGAAAGCGAGTGCCAAGTTTGCAGCTCCATATATGGTCAGGCTGATGGTGAAGGTGAGGCGTCGACCATACGTGTCCGAGAAGGCGCCGAATAAAGAAGGCGCGATACCCTGAGCGATCATGTATACAGTGATCGTGAGGGCAACTAGGGACAGGCTCACGCCAAGACTCGACGATATGCTGTCAATGGCTGGAAAGTAGATGTTTGATGAAAGAGGTGAGAAACAGCCCGCCAAGGAGGCCAAAATGACAAGCCCCCATTTCTGGCGTCTGGATAGGATGTGGTAAGGTGGCTCAGACTCGATCGAGGTCGCCGGCTGAGTGGACGAACTCTTTAAGTCCGTATCAGACATGCCAGTTGACTTCTGCAAATTGTTCAGTAGATTATAGGGATGTATAGAGATGTTTGATAGGATAAAGGGACTTTTAACGAGTCCTGGTCGTCAAGTTGCTCTCGGCTTGGCTCTACATATGGAAATTGGAGTGCCACAGCCCTGATATCTTGTGTATAGCTTCATTGTTTGCGATGGCTACATGCTAAAAATACCCGAAACATGAAGCGGATACCTACTAGAACAACCTATTCTCTCAGATTACAAGATAGCAGCCGGTAGATCGTTATCCGGCAGTTGAATGGTTACAGGCCCTAAGCGTCATGTTTCATTTTGCGTGGGGACGCGTAATGCTGGCCCATAACGCGGACGATAGAACCACTTCGTATATGCCCCTTGCTTATCATGGCCACTGCATATCCAATGGACTAAGACACGTTCCTAACCTCCTAGAAATCGATTCGCTCCTTTGTAAGGGGAGATATAGTATGCAGGAACATTCTCAAACGGTTCTACAGATTTCGTGTCGCGCGACGTGTCGGAGCGGCTTAGCATTGTGTCCACATGAAAGGTCCGAGGGTTAAAGTACCCATTCTTAAGGTTGAGTTATGTCTAGTGAGATTCGTTATTCGTAGTGGCTGCATGCTCGAAATCTCAAAGACGCCATCTCGTGAGCTAAATTTCAAGGTTATTGTCAAGCATTCGGTACCCTGCCCGCTGCTTCGGAAAGGCGGATCGAACCCGCAATGCCTTTCTTTCGTTTCTATAGACCCTAAGCCCATGTATCTCCTAAGCTACATCTACCAGAAAGCAAACGTTCTTTTGTTGGTAGCTTCATATTCTTCCTGAGCTCAGATCACAGCTTTTGCTCTCCTGAGTTAGTCCTTCTTGTGTGGGAGGGTCAAGCACGAGCGTGTAACCAAATGAGACGAAGCTGGTTCTAGAATCAATGATCGACACCGGAGGCACTTAGATCTGCTCCACATGTGGCCAAGGCCGATGCCAAGGCGCCTTTTCGGATGGCATCCGGCGACCAGGCTGGCACTTGCTCTGTCTCAGCTCTTATCTAGATCTTCATGAAGCCTCATGGATACGGCTTAGTCTGAGTTGGACCTGAGCAAATGTCCCGTCTCGCCGAGAGGCTTGTAGGCTAACGTTTTTGATCTTTTGGTAGAGCAACATCGGAGTAAAATTAGGTGGTACAGAGCCACGCGGCCTGCTTCTAAGCCACATTGCTGATCTTGGTTTCTCGGATATCATCACAGCCCCAGGCTCAAGACAGAATATGATTCAGATCTTCACAAATGCGAACGCATCTTCTCTTTCAGGACTCCTTGGTTACGATTCGTGATACTCAAGCTCTGTGATTGGCGCCGCTGCAATAGCCCGGATCATTGACTCGACCATGAGAGACCGCGTCATCAGCTGACGCTTCTTTGGCGGTACAACGATGCTGTGGGAATAAGCCGGGGTTTGCTGGCCGCAAGTTGGTCTGCTTAGAGGAAATTGTCCTGGCGATCGAATGTCCCCCAACACGCACTGCTTGCATAGCCCACAACTATTCCCGTCGGACCATCTGATGTCGATACGCCAGCAGCAGCATCGTCTACACTTGGTGGCCAGACTCAGGCCTTCAGACTCTGTCATGACGGCCTGTTGCCCAAGGCCTCGGGGTTGGTGTTGACTTTAGCCAAATCTACCAATGCGGCCGGGATCGGTAGTCCTCTCAAGATCTCTCACACTCGCAGCTTCTGGATTCATGCCCATAAAGCGTGCCCAACTTCAAGTGGCAATGCTCAGCCACTGAGCGTACCCAGCACAGCAAGGCTACTCGCTGTTCATTCCTCCAGAGCCCTCAACTCTCAGCGAGCTGTCGCTATATCCAACCCGGAGCTTGAAGTTCAGTCCTCAGGATATTTCTCTTAAGTCCCCAATTCAACGCATACTTTCTCAAGCTAGTGGTATTTGATTACGGCTAATTTGCGATGGTTGGAGGCTCAGAAGCGCAATCGCCAACAAAATATGGACAAAAACAAACTCATTCGTGGAGGAAGTGTTGGAGTCAGAAAATCTGGTCAAGACAGGTTGTCAAGGTGATAGTACCTGAACTTAATAAAAATATCTTGAAACGCCCTCCCCGCTTCACCTGGACTTTCTTCCTTTTTTGGTGTTTGTTCTTGAACTTCCGTGATGTCAACCGTTTCCGCACCCATTAATTTCCTCACGGGTTTTCATTTTGTAGCTTGACGCGTCCCTCATGTTTTAGCTCCGATCAGTTGCTACTATGGATCACCTCTATCCCTACAAGACTCATGGGACATTTCTTATGCCGTAGCTTTGATAAGTAACGGAATGGCGAAGCCTCCTTACCATATCGCAATGCCGGTCTCGTGGAGACTGGTGGTGGCCGGGTCCGGTCGAGCCGGAGCCGAGCCGGATTTGTGGGTCATCGGCGTATCGCCGTGCCGTCATCAGGACACGAGCGCCTAACTTATCTCCAGTCAACTCCGATGGCATGCGCTCTACGGATAGTATTATATTCGGCGAACGCGAATGCATTTTTCTATACTTGAGACTCATGGTACTGTTTCCTTGTTCACGGGCTTTGTTATAGGGTATAGGCAAGTTAAATGGCTCGGTGCTGTGGCCTTGATCATCCCGGGTTGTGTTTTGGTACAACGTCCAGCAAGCCGGGCTCGTTCTGGACCACTCGTAAGCGAGGTAAAGAGAGTAAAGAAGACATGGGTCTGGTGTTTGCTCTGATGAAGGAGTCATACAGCTTATAAAGACTTTCTACTCTCTGAGCCGGCGCATCAAACTTGGCTTTTGAACAGCAACCATTGACCAGCACGTTCTTTGACCTTCTAATCTGTGTTTTTGTGTGTTTATGAGCGATAACTACTAGGAATTTTGATCAAAGATATAGTAACTAACTAAGAAAATACCACGCCCCCCAAGTATACTTTGTCTTCGTCTATCTGCTTTCACTGTTCAAATCACTTTTCCGTGATCCTGTGATTCAGGCACCGAGACCGTGTCGCCTGTGGCTTGCTCACACGTCACTTTCTCCTAAAATCGGAAGGCGGTGAGTGTCTGGGATATGGCATTAAACCAAAGGCAGCTACACACTGGTGACGATCACATCAGCGTCCTGTGCGGCTTTCCTCACAGCTGACAAGAAAACATCAACGCAATTCAGCGGCGCCTCGGCCATTTCTTGCAGCGTTTCGCACTCTTGATTCCTACTCAAGTCCTTTCTCTCAATTCCTTTTCTCAGATCTATCTTGTCCATTCTCTTCACACATCTCGGTCATGTCGACCGTCACAAGCGACCCCCGTTCGCCACGGAGCTCTACGCCGGAGTCCATGCTGAGCGACACCGACCGAGGCGAGACCAAGAATTGCAGACATTACATTACCATCAACTGGGCCGACCATCCTCCGGCAACCGCAGAAGGTGTATATCTCAGTGGTCCAGAAGATGACGTCGAATCACTCGAAGGATACCATGAAGGTGGCTTCCACCCAGTCAAGATTGGCGATTGCTTCGGCGAGTCGGCACAGCATCGTGTACTTCACAAGCTCGGCTATGGTGGCTATGCGACAGTCTGGCTTTGCCGCGATACGCATCATTCTCGATATGTTGCTCTCAAGATATTGATGGCTACAGTCAATCCCGACACGATCCCAGAGTTGGAGATCCTGTCTCAGCTTGACCGCACCCTGCCTGGCGCCGAATTTATCGCAATTCCCCTCGAACATTTCACCTTCCAAGGGCCCAATGGAACTCACCAGGCTCTTGTTCTCCCAGTCCTGGGTCCGCGTGTGTCGCCTGACATCTGGCGCCACATGAAGACGAATCCCAACATCACTCTCCGGCGCCTGGCCCGTCAGGTAACCAAAGCCTTGGACTTTCTGCACAAGAACCAGATCTGTCACGGAGGTAAGACCAAGAACATTTAGGTTGGTAAATTATTCTTTATCTTACATTGTTAGACTTCCGCCCAGGAAACATCCTGATGAACCTTGCCAACATCGACCACCTCCCCGAGACCGAGCTCATCACTCTCATCGGACAGCCTACAACCTTCCGAGTCCGGCATGAGTCCGGTGGAGAAATTCCCAGTTCCTGCCCGCCATGCCCCATCGAGCGATGCAACTTGGGTCGCCTCAGCGACTACTTCGTCGACAAGATCACACTCATCGACTTTGGCGAGTCCTTCTACTTCTCGTCTCCCCCAAAGGCGCTCAGTATCCCTGACAGCTACCAACCACCCGAGTCACTTCTTGGAGAGCCTCCTATTCCTGGCCTATCTACTGATCTCTGGGCCCTTGGCTGCACCTTGTTCGAGATCAGACAACAGATCAAGCTATTCTACATGCTCCCCAACCCAGACGAGATAATTGCAGAGATTGTCATGCTATTTGGGTAGCTTCCCGACTCCTTGTGGGACAAGTGGGACTCCCGTCAGAAATTCTTTGATGACAACGGACACGGCCTTAGATTTCAGAGCGCCACGCTGGAGATGTTCCTCACGCAGGAACTCGAGCCGTGGGAGCCCGAGCCAGGAGCCACCTGGTCCAGTTTGTTTACACCCGAGGCGGAGCAGAAACAGTTAGCAGATCTCATCTATAAGCTGCTGAAGTACGACGGAACGGAGCGATTAACGGCCGAGGAGGCGCTGGAGCATGAGTGGCTCAAGGGGGCGGAGGAGTGTACACAGCTTCATTACCAAGGGTCAAAGCATGCCTCAGGCACGATCCAGTGATCGAGGACCCCGCCACTGCTATGTCGGGCTGAAAAGTTTTTGGTCTTTGACCCGTGATGGGTTGGTGGCGTGTATGGTAATGTGCGGTATGGGCAGTCGAAACAGAGTGTGTCAGAGGCGAAATCGTGGAGCGAGAGGGCCAGGGTCCCGTCACGGTTCAAAGGCTGCTAGTCAGCAGCTCAGACTCGCAGCTCGGCCTGTATCAGGGTATTTACTTTCTCCCGGAGGACCTGGTAAATGTCCATCATGAACATTCCCGTGGGTGTCTCCGTAGCGAACCGGGGCAGCCCATTCCTGCCTTGCGAGTACGACAGTTCTGCTACCAGAGCGGGCCGATGTAGTCCAGCGCGAGTTACTCTCGAAATGGGTAAATACTCATGCAGTATCGTGTCGGCCATTCTTGGCGACAACAAGGATAGTGATAATAATAGCGAGGCCAACGGCGAAGGCCCGGAAGATGGCTGCAGTCTTCCAAATTAGGTAGTTGAATCAATCCCAAGATATCCCAAGCCTGCTTACATAAAGCCAAGGAAGCCAACTGCTGCCTAATGCTAAAACGGCGTTGCGAATGATTTGGGTGCGTCTTCTCAAAGTTTCCTTGGCTTGTTCAAGCTTAACCACATTTCATTGAGATTGGCCTTATCACTATCCTTTAGCGTAGCTATTTCATCGGCGGCCATAGCGAGTGTCTAAATGGACACATGTGCGAATCTATACTAAGCAACTGGAGTCAACTTTATCTGTGCCACTTCTGGGGAATTCCTGCATCCTCAACTCGTAGTCTCTAATCCCAGACGTCTGCCGCCCAGAGCTTTCAACATTTCACAATCTTCTTCTCATCTTATGTCCATCGATTCAGATGAAGGCTGGCATCGCGATCGTGGTCGGTCATTGGTGATGCCAAATGGTGCCGGATGATGCGTCCCTCAAGCCCCTGAACTCACCCTTCTTCATCCTCAAGTGATGATGTGTCGTGTCATGACCTTAATGAATCATCAAGCATGTGAGATATGCCAGTATCGCTGTTGAAATGCTCGATCTATTGGTCCCCTCGACGCCATAGCCCGAGAATCATGCAAGAGGGAACCTTATCGTGTCGAAAAACAGCAAAAAGAGAACATCCTGCCGTCAGCAAGACTCGAACTTGCGTTTTCAGTGCTTCAAGAGACCACAAACTGATGTACTAACCCCTATACGATGACGGCTTTTGTTTGTTGAAGGGTCAAGTCTTATCCTCTTCTATACACTCCTCGCCGCTCACCCAGCCAACGTAAGCCAACTCATTGCTTTCTATCTCGGAATAACTTAGCGCATGTGTCCCTCCCACACCAGTTCTTTCCGAAGCTGGGTAATTCAGCGAAAGGATTCTATTCTGACTTCAGAACACCTCAGGCATATGACTTTGGACTCTGTGGGACCAAGTTTACCAAAGCTCTCATCCCACAAGGTGACCTTGAAAGAGCTAAAGCCACATCCCACGTGAGCAAACCTCGATAATACATCCCGCAAACTCTTCTAACACCTGATTTAACAACTTTGTCACGCCATCTAGGACGTTTAGTGCCACTATGGCAACACGACTGTCCACCATCGGCTTCTCATCCAGAACTCATCACCTTTCGTTTATTTTGATGTCCCTAATTGTTTGACACTCGAGCATGCCCAGATGAGCATCGACCTGCTCCATTCCTGTGCACAACATCTACATCGGTAACGTCAAGCTTGTCTCGTTGCCGGCTCTACAGCTAGAACAATACCCCGAGTTGGACTTATTCGAGGCTCTTGCCGTATCTGTTAAAGACATTCGACAGAGACGAGCAACCGACAAATGGTGGCTTTAGAAGTCTCTATCCAGCAGCGTTTTAGGGCCTAGCAGAGGGAGCTTGAGGTACAAGAGCCACTTATGCAAGAGTAAATACTGAACTTACATCGGTATGGCATGGCCCTCATTGTTAGCTTGTAGAAGATGGAGGCAAAGTATGACTTGATAAAAATGATCTTGTTCAGTGATTCTGTTCCCCCTGGTTCCTTGCTTATTACTACCGGTACTGGTAATAATACTATTTCTTACTACCTCTTCTCCTTTCTTGTTTCTATTTACCCTTAGTCTAACGGGCCATATCGAAAGGGTGGTACAAATTCCGCATGGACTCTGTCCTTCACGTGGCTCGGGACTTTGCCCATTGACTCTACGCCCTCCAGTAACACAACCTGCTGTCCTGCCTGCTTTCCGTCAGTCTTTGATCCGTAGACAACTATAAATCTTCGGAAGAAACCTACTCCAAAGTGATGGATCATGTGACAGTGTAGCATGCTGACGGCAGGGAAAGCAATCTTGTAGCGAATGACTGTCCAGTCGCCAGTCCCGTTTCCAAGCCTACAACCGTCTCGGATCGGCGGGTTTTTGAAGTTGAAGTTCTTTGCGGCACCTCCTTCAATGGCATCCGCAACTGTCTCCCAGAGGAAGCCGCCGTCGCCTGTGCCGATAATCCAAGCCTTGTTATTGTGCTGGTGGAATGGATGCTGCGACGTCACATTTGCTCCGTTTTCGTAAATTATGTCAACAACGGAGCCATTCCGCAGTTGATTCTCACCATAAGTTGTCTGGCCGCGAGATGATTCATCCCAAAGTAGTGGGGGTAGTTCCTGGCGGAATGCCTGATGGGAGCCAACACCTAAAGCCCAAGCACCAGACCCCGTCATGTTGACTAAGAACTTGATGATGTTGTCCGACTTGGCGGGGGGTGGTCGATGAGGGTAAGGGGCAAGCTTGGTTTCATCCATAGCCGTGAGGGTGGGTGAGACAAGTGAACCGTTGAGGTGCACCCATGGCTTTGTGGTAGGGACATTGTAATCATTACCCTTTGGCTGTGATGGGTATCGAAGAATGCCGAGGCCTTGGATGATCTGTTCTGTCTTCAATAAGGTGACTCGAATGGCGTAGTCCCCAGGCTTCTTGTTCAGGTGAACAAGAATACTACAGGTCCAGTTAGTCATGACAGATGACAGCGCCGGGGTTCAGATGCTAGACTCAAGAGTAGATGATGAACATACCTGATACGCTCTCCCAAGTTGCAGTTTGCAGCATGGACTTTTTGCGGATACACAAACGCCCCATCCGCTGCAACCACATACACCTCGTGCTCGTCAACACTTATCTGCAGCTCGTGATGTGCTCCGGAGTGAATGAAGTTGATCCAGATCCAGTCCTCGCCATCTTCAGCGGTGATGACTTCGAGCGGACCTTCCGTTGGCTCGCACACCTGTTCGTTGGTGTACATGGTCTGCCTGTGCTGGAGCAAACACCCAAGGTCGTTTCTTCCTGAGCCACCTACCTTCTCCAAGAGCTCCTTGGAGTGACAATATGTCCTCCCTCGTCCATTCAACACAATGGAGTTGCTGCACCATGGTACAATACCCGTGTCACGATACATGATCAGCAGGATATCCATAGGCTCGGCGTTCCAATCGCTGATGACGACATGTCTTGGATTCTTCTCGGCTCGCTCCATACTCTTGATGTCTTCCGGCGAGGATGACACAAGCGAGTACGGTCTTGGTCTCCATGATGCTGGAGAGATCCATACAGGACCCCTCTGTCCATCAGCACAGGCTGGACCAAAGTGGCCGTGGTAGAAGTAGCTCCCGTACTGCTGTTGCACGGTAAAGCGGTATGTGTAGTTGTCTCGAGGTTGGATTGAATACTGCGTGACGCCCGGGACACCGTCATTCCACGGTCTATCGACTTGATAAACACCGTGCCTAGTCATTGTCAGTAGAGTGCCACTAGCTTCGACATCAATTGGACGTACCAGTGCATAGTCGTCTCTGTAGCAAGTTGGTTGTCGACAAAAACCTCGATCTCTTCCCCCTCTTCTGCCTCAATTAGGGGCCCAGGACTTTGGCCATTCATGAGAAAGACGGGACGGCCATGCCCATCTGGAGAGCGCTATGGGTTGCTGATGGTCAAGTTGTACTTTCTAACCGCCACTGCCACATCCCCAAGTAGCAATATGAAGCCAAAATTCAGGAGAATTAGACGCATAGTGGTGGATTAGGTCCTCGAGATGACTGCCGAGGAATCAGTTTGGGGTTAGGGGGAATAACAGGCTCTTTCCATGTCTTATAATTCCATGTGCCGCTTGATCAACAAAGTGATAAACCTGCTCACTCTCTCCGGGGTTTCATAATGGGTCTTATTCCACCATTCGCAAGTTGTCGTTGACTGCTGTGGATACTAGGTGAACTCTAGCTAGTCACATCGTGGGTTCGGCTTGGCCGAGTTGAGCACGGATTATCGTGGCCCCCTACTAGCAGCATGGACCCAGCGTCTGGGCTAAGAACTGCCGATGTATTTATCTTCTCGTCCTGACGACTCTGGGGATAGATAACACATCCTCAACCTTCCCCTTTCATCTCAGCTTATTCTTCCAAGACTTTCGTGTTGTCGAGAATGGAGAAAATTGAGTCTACGTCGAAGGGCAGCGTTGGCTTGCTCTCAATGGCAAGGCTTCATTATCACTACTCCAAGAAAAACTGTATGTCATTTATCGCTGCTTTTTGCGTCTTCGTAACGCTTTGTCTTGGCTTTATACGATTTCCATCTCAATTCCCTCCTTGGATTGTGAAAGACGACGACCCAGCAGGGCAGGGACGTTTAACCCGGTCTTACGAGCTCGAGTCAGGAGTCAGGTGGATGAACCCCGGTAAGCAACCCCAGACCATATCTATCTATAATACGCTGATATATAGACAAGATGGTGGCCGGTGGCGAGTCATGTTCGCCTGCAATGGCCAGAGCCCCTGCCCCACATTGTACGTTGAAGAAGGAGATATGCTTGAGATATCTGTCCGGAGTGACATTTATACGCAATCTTCCATTCACTTGTAAGTAATATGCTCTTTTATTATTCCTTTTAGTATGCTAAGATATCATACTTAGGTCCGGATTTGGGCACCCCAAGTGAGTTACAAAAAGTTTTCGACAGCGGGTCTGCTTCTGTCGTCCTTCATCGTCTTGATTACTGATAAGGCTTCATTAGGACTGGTCCCTGGAATGATGGCACTGCTGGTCTATCGCAGGTAAGTTTTCCAGCCCGTCTTTGATCAAAAAGAGGCTTCATGAGCTGCATCTAACACCAATGGACCCAGTTTCCCACCCTGCCGAGAAGTAACTGGTCGACTGTGTACGACGCCATAGGCAACTGGGGCCTCAATTGGTACATCGACCATACTTCATCAGCTTCAGTAGACGTATGTGCTCGGTGTCCCTTCTTGTGTACTTTTGATGACATTTGTAGGGACTTTACGGACTTGTCTACGTAGCGCCAAGCCCAAAACGGCCGCGCCCCTATCATCTGATCACAAATGATACCCTCGAACTCCGTCAGATCGAAGAGGCGGAGCGCGCCATACAACATGCTGCAATCCAGAATCATCAGCACCGTGATACCGTGTGGAAACTACTTCGCATGAAGGCCGAAGGGTCCGAGTACTACTGCTATGACCCCATTCTGGTCAACGGTACGCATATCTCACCTCAGGCGCATGTCCTAGTATGCACTGACGAAATATCCCGGGAATATAGGCAAGGGTCGTGTACACTGCCGTCAGCCCGACTTTGCGCACCTGAATGGTAACGCCCTTGATGGCAAAGGCTGCATACAACCAGCAGACCTTCCTAAGGAGGATTGCTCGCCGACTAGTGCCGACTATGAGGTGAGCTCAACACCCTTTGGCCGGCGAGTTGGATATTAACCTCCTTAGGTCTTTGAGACAGGCAGCCAGAGATACGTCATGATGAACCTCATGAACAATGGCTTCGAACACTCAGTCAAAGTCTCAATTGACGGCCATAAGATGATTGTCGTTGCGAACAACGGTGGCTTTGTTGTTCCTGAACAAACCGATGTACGAACAGCCCTATACTTGTTGAAACAGGACGCTAATCACTTGGATAGTTCGTCTATATCCCGAGTGCTGCCCGGATTACAATCTTGGTGAAGCTCGATGCCGAGCCAGGTGACTATGCCATCCGAATTTCGTCAACAAGCCAGTTGCAAAACCTTCAGGGTTACTCGATTCTGAGATATCCGGTTCGTCCATCTCCATACTACACCCAAGATGGCAAGTCTGACTCAATCAATATCAAGGCCAAGCGCTCACCTAGATATGGGGAGCCAATGGTACTTCCTGTACCCACATCACCCAAGGATGTCTGTCTCCTTGCTGATGCTTCCACGAAACCTCACTGCAAGACAAACGATGGACAATTCGTTCCTCCTTTCCCCTCAAAGCCTCCTCCAGCCTCGGACAAGAAGCACCCGGAACGTGCTGATTTTACGTTCCGACTGTCCGCCGGTTCCCAGCCCTCACTGACGGAGCCGACGGTCTCCGAGTTCTACCTGAACGAAAAGCCCTGGCAACTATTCCACGGATCCATGACCCCTCTTCTCTTTCATAGACTTGATCATAAGGAGGCTTTGGACAAGCCTATCATTAGTGGACTGCCAGTTGGGTCCGTGGTTGATCTCATTATAGAGAATCAGATCAACGATACTATTCCGCTGTATAAGCACGGAGACCCAGCCTGGCTTCTTGGTTCCAGTTCTGGACAGTCTTTCTCGGAAGAATCGGTAGCGGATGCAATTGTTGTTACCGGCAGCTCTCACAGGTCTCTCAATCTGCATAATCCAGCCCTTGTCACTGTACACGATCTGCCTCCTCTTGGATGGAGTGTTCTTCGCTTTCAGGTCACTTCCAAGGCCGCGAATATGCTTCACTCAGCTAAACTGAGATACTTTCTAGTATGCAACATCATTCATTCACCATTCTGAATGTGCTAACACCTTTAGCTCGGCATGACAGTTCCTATCCTGGAGGGAATCACGGCCGAAAATCCTATTGAGATCCCTGAGGAAGTCCTTAGCCGACCTCATGTTGAGTTTGAGCCAAAGAACGACGGTATTTTTGGATGATAAGCGATGGAAGATACTTGATAACGGCATCAATCATTATGAGGTGGAGGATCAGCAGACGGCAAACTATATTGAGTACCTAGTGTATGTCTATTTGAGATCGTTACACCAAGAAGCTGCCAAGACAGCCGGAGCCAGACAGATTTTCAAAGTAGGCAGCCACTCTCCTGGTCATGACTTTGACTCGTTTATTTCCATGGGATTGTGGCTCCCTTCTCATGGGACTCTCGAGCCAGCTCAATAACCCTGATAGCATCCCGAGACTGGGTTGCTTTGACGGCAAGCTCGTCCTTTCCATTGATAGCGTTGGCGACGTTCTCATAAATGCCAATCCATCGACCGGTGATGGTAGGATACCTCCCAGTATACTTGTTTGTCTCAGGGTCAAGCTTCTGGTAGCGTTCGTCAAACACCTTGTACGTTGTCAATGTGCCTTGTAACGCCTCGGGCTCCTTTCCAAAGTCTGGATCTAGAGGCTTGACGCCCTTCTGGATCTGTTCTTCTTGTGGACATGTGCTACGTTGTTGCCACTGTGGTTGTAAAATCAGCACTGAACAGCCTCACGAAAGTTGTTAGCACGACTGACCTTGATGTATGACCCCTCTGTTCCCCTCACAAGAAGCTTCAGTTGCTGTGCTAGTGGTGTTGTCACACTCGTTTTCACGGTGACCAATAAATCCTTCTGTTCACCCTCATACTGTAGAATGATGGTAAAGGAATCTTCAACCTCACTGTCGATTCCACGCTGAGCACGGAGAAAGCCCGTCACCGATTTGGGGCGTCCAAAGAGCACAACGGCTTGATCGATGCTGTGGGTTCCTAAACTATAGTCAGTCAAAAGCTTTGTAATCGAGTCAAGATATGCATCGCTAACCTAGACCAAACGCCATTCCCGATCCCGGAGTATACTTCTTCTCAGTCATGTGTGACAACCAAGGTGGCGATTCGAAATCATAATGGATTTCAGCCTCCATGACTTTCCCCAGAGCGTTCTTCGACAAAAGGCTACGCAGGGTCTGGAAGTCACCATCCTTGAAACTATCATCAGCTTGCTGAATTGTCGTTAAGGATGAAGCTGGACAAACTTACCCATCGTCTGTTTTGAAAGCAGGTCAAGATCAACCCCTTCTCGTCTGCGAGTTTGATGACGTGGTCTGCCTCTTCGGCTGATCGAGCAAATGGCTTATCGACAATGACTGTAATATAAACAGGTTAGTCAATGGCCATCTCCTGTCATTGAATACGTACCGTGTTTTCCCGATTGCAAAGCCTTCTCCGCAAAGGAAGCATGGGTGTCTGTGTGAGTTGCCACGACAACAAATGCAATCTCGGAATCAGCAAAGAAATCCTCCGCCGTGCGATGGTGCCTGATGCTTGGGAAGTCAACTGTGCAGTGGGATCCCGGTGTTGCTGATGAGGGACCAGCCGGAGCCTCTGCTCTCTGAAGAATTGCAACGATCTGATAATCTGGGTTCGCTGAGATGAATGGAATGTGGAAGTTCTTTGCGGCGAAGCCGTACCCGACGATTCCCACTTTGATAGGAGCCATTTTGTCTTTTCGAGTAGGAGGACGTGTAAACAAAGAACTTCTACGTCAGAACCAAGGATTTGCTGTAATGACTCTTCTATGAGGCCTTGACCCGACGTCTGTAAATAGAAGCTTTAGTTCAGTCGAATGCTTGTGTACAAGACAAAAGCGCAGGAGAAAAAGGGCGTTGAGAGATGGTTGGAATGTTATATGTTTCGGCTTGACTAATCTGATCTGTCCCACGTCTTGACCCCTCATTCAAAGCATACGACGTTGACCAATTTAGCCTGCTGAAGGCATCGGGGAGTGTCGGTCATTTACCGCGGAGTGTCGGGGTTGGTCAACAACTAGAATGGCGCGAGGAGCTGCCAAGACACTGAGAGTTGTTGATTGGTCCCTCAACCATGGAGTGTCATGGGACGAGGTAGGGATCTTCCATGTAAGATAAGATAAGATATCCTATCCCGAGGAATGGAGCTGCAACACGCTTCTAGGGACAATGACAGTATATAAAGGGGCAAATCTCTATCATAGAAATACTGCTCGATTAACAAAATGCATGGTATGATAAAGGGCAGTCACAACGTACCGTGTTTGCTTACCAGGAGAAACGGTGGAGTGTCACCACTGAGCCTGGTCAGGTAGACTTGTGTTGGGCAAGGATCAGTCACACACGGCAGAATTCCGCCAAGACCTCGGTGAAACTTTGGCAAAGTTCTGGCAAAACTTCGGCTAGAGTAAGCCCCTTTTTGCGATTGAGGCAATGCAGAGTCAACTAGAGAATCAACAAGATCTTTGGCTTAACCCTTCTCTCCCACATGGCCGCTGCCAAGTTTCTAGCGAGCGGCAAAAGATTCCTATTATGGATTCCACAGCTGCATAGGCACAAGATCCTTTCCGCTACCCATTATGACGTCGTCTTCACGTTTCCAGCAGCATGAACACCAGCCCGTCTCCCTGAGAATACACCATCACCAAGAGAGAGGCCACTCACATACGTGCTCGAACAAATACCCACAGCATTCCTCCCCGCGGCATACAAACCTTTGATTGTCTTACCAGCCTCATTAAGAACTAACCCTGACTCCTCTTCGACTCGAAGACCACCAAGCGACAATCCAATGACTTGCTGAAGACCCTTTGTCAATTTGATAGATATATCGATACCGTAAAATGGTGGTTTCAGGATGGGAGACCGTGTGTCGGGCATCTTGTTCGCCGGGTCAGGTTTGTCGTTTTTGATGGCGTCGTTGTAGGCATCAACAGTCTGCCTCAAGCCCTGGGGTGAAATCCCGAATTTCTTAGCTAGTTTCTCAAGAGACCTGGCCTTCTTGTGGTCCCAGTATAGCCAATGGTACCTCTGCATCTTCAATACAGGGGGTACTTGCGAGGGCAGTTGCTTCTTCGCCTTAGCCCACTGCGTCGAGTCATAGATGGCAAAGCCCTGGGACTGATGATTTCGCATCATCTTCTCTGTCAACAAGGCACCATACACATCCTCGGCGCCAACACGCTCTCCTTGGTTGGCCACGACAATACCCTCGAGAAGAGCGCTCGGGGGATATAGGAACCTCCACGTCGACATACAGCCCATGTGGGATGTGGAGCCTCCAACGGATACTCCTAGCATGATACCCGAGCCATCGTCAGCTGGTGTTCCAAGGGGAGTGACGCCCTGGAAGTCGGGAAGATGTTTCCTTCGCATTTCAGGACTGTAGGAGAAACCTCCAGCTGCAAGGATGACAGCCGGTGCCTCAGCGGCGGCAAATTGGGCGTTGCGCTCAAATATTTTGCTGGCACGATTATGAAGCCATCCTGCGATTGGAGGCAACGTGATTTGGTAGTTGAGAGCCCGTCTAGTCAACTTCTCATGCTTAGCAAGCTTTGAGGCCGAGTTGGCTAGTGTGAGGTACTCGACTCCTCGGACGGAGCCGTCTTTGGCCAAAAGAATCTTTTCAACTTTGCTGGCTGGCACAATCTGAACACCAAGTCGTCTCGCCCCATCAAGTAAGGCTTTGGCGATTCCGGCTCCGGAGAATCCATCATACACCATTCGATGCCCTCGCGGTGCAGGCTTCGCGACTGATGAGTACGGATAGGCCTTTTCAGAACCCGAAAAGTAGAGGTAGTGTTGAGTATTGGGATAACTCGTCTTGTATGGACTCAGAGCCCCCTTGAAGCGAGCGCCGTGCTTCTCCAGCCATTTGATCATTCCTGGACTCTCGTCACAGAATCGCTTCAGCGTCTTCTCCTTCACCACGTCTCCAATCTCCTGCCGTAGGTATGCAAACATGTTTTCCGGGGTATCATCGTATCCGGCTTCCTTTTGTTGCTCTGTCCCCCCACCAGCGTAGACAATACCGCCTGAGAGGGCCGTGGTGCCTCCGCCGTGGAAGCGTTCAAGTAGAAGAACCGAAGCGCCTTTTTCCGCCGCTGCAATACTTGCGGAAAGCCCAGCGATACCGCTACCAACAACGATGACATCTGGCTTCTGCTTGATCTGAAGGGAAGCCATGGACCGGTGTTGGGGTAATGTGGTGTCGGCAAGAGTCTGCCATCGTCGTTGAGTTGGCCTGGCAAGACCCAACGAGGGCGCTCTAAGGCAGCAAAGAGACATGCTGTGAGAACAACAAGCCCCGATGAATGACTTAATCAATTGAGATGGTTGAATTGTGATTAATCATGAACAAGAGGTTGAGAACTTGGACAGGTAGATCTAGCAACAGACTCAGATCTCTGACTTATACATCGATGAGACTCCGAATTTTGCGGGGTAACAGAACTGTTACCCAATTGGTTCACATGATCCAATCGTGCAGGCTCCTCGAAATGCATTCTTTGGTTGCCAGACAGGGTGGCCGAGGCCCGAGGTGTCTGTCCTAAGAGACGACCATACGCCGGTCAGTCCCTGGCAATAGAAATGAGGTCCCCTAGTTTTAGAATAATATGAATCCTCGGAGGGTAAATGTCTCGGCAATCAGGAGTTCGCTCGCCTCGCCACTACTCACCGCGGGCTGTAGCGGGCACAGATTGGAACCGGCCGAGTTTCCCACTGTGAATTGAAATAAGTAGATGCCTGAATACGGTAGGTCATTTAGCAAATTGGGAAACATATCTTATCTAGTTTCGACTCAAGTAACTCTCGTAAGTAATGAGCTACAGCATCGACTCCACTGAATGGCCTACGGGCATCGAGGTTTCCCAAGCGGTCAAGAACCTCATTGAGCGTTTCTACCTCCTTCTCGACGACAGTAGTCCCAGTTCCGGTGACACCCTTGCCGATGAGATATTTTCCAGTGATGGCGTGGCTCACTTTGGCCCCGTCCCATCTCGTGGATCAGAGGGTGAGTTCCTAACATGAACCTGCCAAACGCAGCGCATCTCACCGAATATAGAGATTCGACTATCACGGAGGCATGCCTGGGATAAGATCAGTTCGAGGAAACATAGAGTTCTGAAAGTATATGTCTGCGGGCCAGACGCGGACGATCTTCTGTTCACCGGTCGGGCCGAGATGGAGTTCAAGAATGGTCAACGTATTGCCTCAGAGTATGCAGGTCGTGTTCGTATCGCTCGCTCTCAGGATTTCAGTCCAAGAATCAGCCTTTATCAGGTCTGGGCGGTATGTATTACTGTCTTGGCTGTTTCCCAATCGTCTAATCATCTCTTTCAGGACGTGTCGGCATTCGTCAAAGCCCTTTCTCAATGATGAGCTGCTGCGGAGCCGTGACTAAGTTATGGGATAGCAACTATGATGTCTGTTGAACCGATCATTTAGCAGTGGTGTTGGTTTCTTCATCTTGAAAGAAAGTCTGATTCGTCTGCAGCATGCTCTAAGGGGCGTAGATCGTGAAGGTTGGGGATAGTTCATGGCTCTAGGCCGAACGGCGATGAATGAGTGCTACATCAAACCTTTTTAATGTATGAAATACAGTCTGCATTTCAGTCATGACGAACTCCAGCCTTCTCAATCTCTCTCCTTCCCATGAGCCTTTCCCAGACGAGACGGATTGCCAGTCACTCGTCCATCTCGATCCAGGCAACCTGGCCTTCGCCGACTAAGAAAGCCATTTCTAGGATCAGCATCCTCTGTCTACTCAATCTAGGAAGGCTCGACGATGAGCCATGACCTCCGGCACAGGTAGGGGGTCATTGGCCAAAGAGAAGGATGCAAACGAGACGCTGCGAATGAATTGTCTCTATACTGTTGGCGAGCACCCGAGCGCCAACTATCATGTGACTTGACTACTATTCTACAAGCCAGACTTGGGGCGAAGTTCATCACCCAGAGCAAAGTCGTTGCGGTTCTTCCTGCTACTGACTCTATTAGCATCCCTATCCGAGATCCCCCTCGCTTCTACAGCAGGGTTATACCCCAGCCAGCTCGTCTTGGCAATGTCCTCGTCGCTGACCTTGAAGTTGGTCTTGCTCCCGTCGGCACGCTTATAGACGTTGACCACAACAGCACCTCCCAGGCCCAGGTTGTGCTGCAACGCGACCGAAGTGCCCTCCACGAGTCTGTTATTAGCCCATCCGCGCAGCTGCCAAGTCAGCTCAGCGCATTGGGCTAGACCCGTCGCGCCAATAGGGTGGCCCTTTGAGATCAAGCCTCCAGATGGGTTGATGACCATCTTGCCGCCGTAAGTGATGTCTCCGCTGCGGACCATCTCATGCGCCTTTCCTGGTGCAGAAAACTCCAGCGCATCCAGAAGGACCAACTCATTGGTGGAGAAGCAGTCATGGAGTTCGCACACTCGGACATCGCCTGGCTTTACCCCAGCTTCGCTCATGGCAGCTCGAGCTGCCCGCTGAGTCATGTCGTATCCTACCAGTTCAATCGAGCTGGTCTTGAAGGTCTCTGTGGAATCCGTCTTGAAGGCCTGTCCCGCTATCAGGATTGCCTGGCCCCTGAGATGAGGGCGGGCATCGAGAAACTTTTGTGACACGATAACGGCCGCCGCTGCACCGTCGCTGGTTGGACTGCATTGGAGCTTGGTGAGGGGTTCAAAGATCGTGGGTGAGTCCTTGATCTCCTGGAGCGTATAGCTCTGTCGGAACTGTGCGTAGGGGTTGCGCTGGGAGTGTTCGTGCGAGATTCGACCAATCTCAGCAAAGTCCTCTGCCTTTGCACCATATCTGATTGTCTGTTAGCTAAGGAATTTGATGTAAAGAAATTATAAAAGTCATACTTTTGCATGTATTCCCGACCTGCATTTGCAAAGTATTGCGCCGTCAGAGGTGCATTCTTCTCGATGCCAACCAACTGCTTCATCTTGGCAGCGAAACGTCCACTGGAGCTAGCTCTGTCATCCCAAGCACTCTTGAGACTTCCCGGCTTCATCTTCTCAACACCCACGACCAGGACACAGTCGGCATTGCCACTCCTCACAAGGGTCCGGGCCAAATACAAGCCGACGGAGCCGGTGGCGCAGGCGTTGGCTGTATTGACGATAGGGATGCTCGTCATGCCAAACTGGTAAAAGATTCGCTGACCGGACGTGGAGTCACCATAGGCAAAACAGGCAACTCCATGCTCCACGTCGTCGTAGTTGATCTGGGCGTCCAGCATCGCTTTGACGCCGGCTTCGTATCCCATATCTGGGTAATCACGTAGGCCGCGGGGTTTGATGAACTTGGGTTGCCCACCCCAAGCACGTACGCTTGATTTTCTGATGAGTGGTTTGCCATTATAGGAGTTGGTGAGATATGACACGATAAGTTGACCGTCAAGTAGAAGAGTAAGTGTCACTTATGCTTCTCGTCGTAGTTGCCGCTCGTTCTTTGCTCAATTAAAACCTATGAAAGAAAATTGTAAAAAGGACCACCAGCGGTTTCTAGATTTAAACTGTTGCCCAACATGTGCTGGCGTCATGGTACCGCTGTCAAGTAATCAATCACTTCGCTAACAGTCGGCTTCTCCTAGACGCCCGAGGCAAGGCGACGGAAAGCCGGGGATCACAGCCTCGGCGTCGGAAATTCTCCATATAGGTATTTTCTCTTGGTTTCCGGCCCGCGGCTTGACAGTACCAGCCACAGACATCACGAGAGCGTGGCTGTAAACATCGCCATGATGATATAGGCCCTTTTCACGGCCCCGAATACGATCAGACGCCAGCAATCAATTTATACCCTTTCTATTGTCCATGTATAATCTCAATTCATCTAGCTTTGACCCAGTTTAGGCGCTCGGTCATGTTTAATTGGAAAATGATCTATTGTGACAATTACAACTAACTTCAAAGGTTCGCAGACACAGCCTCCTGCTCCTTGAGCTTCTTCACCCGCTGCCAAGCCGTGTCCAGAAACTTCTTACGCTTGGAGAAGAAGAGGTGACTAAATTCACTGCTCGCCTGGCCACTTATTGTTCTTGCCTGAATTCCATGCGCTATCGTACCTCCCCTGATGTTGTGAAAGATGGTCGCAATCTTCCAGTCCTTACCACCTCCATCTTTGCAAATATCATATCCAACAATCTCGGTATAGTGGTCCAATAGCTCTTGCGGCTCGGGAAAACCATACGCCTTCCGATTCTCAGGCTTATAGGGCGACTCTGATGATGAGGACGGCTTTCCGATCTTAGTAGTGTGGTCGAAAAAGGGGCTTGTGCAGAAAACGAGGTCCACTAGAGGGTGTCCGATGGTAGATAGCTCCCAATCAAGGATAGCAATAACTCTCGGCTCGGTAGGATGAAGGATCTAACAGGAAACCGTGGTTAGTAAGGCTTCGCTGAGACAAAGCGGGAATGCTGGCGACGTACCAAGTTGTCAAACTTGAAATCTCCATGTACGACGCAACATCGATCATTGGGCAAGTGTTTCCCAACATAGCTGATAATCTCGTCGTACTTTTCGTGAGCACGGCCAAGAGGTTTTCCCGTAGTGGCATCTTTGATGGCAGCCTGCTGTGCTTCGATACGACTCCATGTATTGCACTGGCGGGCATAGAAGCCACTTTTCTTACCGTAGCCATCCAGGCCAATAGTGTCAGGGTCAAGGGAGTGAAGCCAGGCAAGTGTTTCTATTGCGGAAAACCAACTACACCGCAATGTTACTCATCAGCGCCTCTGTTGGGTCATGTCACCACGTACGCTTTTCGCCTATCGGCCGGGAATAGGTCTGGCAGGTCCATGTCAGTCATGATTCTGCCTTGGACAAACTCCATAATCTAGTCCACTTTGGTCAGCAGTACAAGGCAAACCGTTTTCATGCACTGACATAAAATGGAGTGCCAATCACGGACGTATCCATGCACAGGTCAAAGACTTTGGGTACCGGAAACCCTTTCACAGAGCCCAGTGCTCGGAGCACCTTGTATTCTCGATCGACCTGATGTGCCACAGGGCTGATGGCTTGCCCAGGAGGTTTCTTTCTCAGAATGAATCTGGTCCCTCTACCGCCGCCAAGTCAGTTTGCTGATTACGCATCCTGATCGAAGCCGCCACTTACTCTGCATCATCAAGAAAATAAGTTGGATTACTCTGGCCGTATCCGATCTTGGTAGTTGCCACTGGTAATCGCAGCCCAGGAATTTTTCCCGATTGGCCCAGGTATTTTCCCAAGGCTTGGTCGTCAAGATTGTGTGGCAAGGTTGCCTCAGCATTGATTTCTGGACTCATTGTCAAACCTCAAGGATGTGCCTGGTGACGAACCTTCCCAACTGGCTTGGGGATATGATTCTTGAGAGATTTGGTAAAGACAAGCGTAGGGTTGGACGATCAGCGTGGTGACAATGGCGAAGCTCAAAAACAAACGCGCGGATGGCTGAGCAAGGTTCGCTGTCTACCGAACTGGAAGACAAAGTTTATCAAGCGCAGGAGGGGACATCTGAGCGAATTGAAAACACGTAGAGTATCAAGGCTAGAGCAAACGACAAAGGAAGTGCACCTTCGTAGAGCTCTGTTCAGTTGCCGAATGGCCCTCGGCCCTCGGGGTCAACTCGCCCTATAGCCACACAGTCCAAACACTTTGACAAACTGGCGCTACATGATACTTAAAAAGTTCATGCTAGCAGGCCTAGTTCTCATCCACGGTGTGAGGTTTAGCAGATACGATTCCGTTGCATTACAGAAGCCATGAACTTTGAGCTCCCCGCCGAAGTCCAAGACTACCTCACTCGTCTGGACAAATTCATCAAAGACACGATTTTACCCCTGCAGCACAGGGACGACAACAATCGCTTCTTTGATCATCGCCGCGAGGCCTCGAGGACGCAATGGGATAACCAAGGTCTTCCCACCCCGGACTGGGAGAGCCTACTCCAAAAGGCCAAGGATCTTGCCGACCAGGCGGGCTTCTACCGGTTCCCTGTCCCCAAAGAGTACGGGGGCTCAGGAAACTCCTCGCTCAATCTGTACATGTGCGCCATACGATACCATCTCGCCGCTCATCCCGTTTACGGTGGGGGGTTGAGTCTCGCCAACGACCTGCAGAATGAGCATAGCGTTGTCGGCAACAATCCCTTTGTCATCTTGATCTCACACTATGGCACGCCTGAGCAACGAGACAAGTTCATCCCAGCCAGCATCCGTGGCGAGCTCAGAGCCACATTTGGGTTGACCGAGATCGAGCATGGCTCTGATGCCACGCACATGAGCACAACAGCGCGACCCATCACTCTACCCTCGGGTGAGCCTGGTTACGAGATCAATGGGAACAAGAAGTGGCAGACAGGCATGCATGCTGCCAATTACTGCATCATCTTTGCTCGGACTTCTGGCAAAGACGGCGATGCAAAGGGCATCACGGCATTTCTCGTGCCTCGAGACACCCCTGGTTTGACTGTCACTTCGTACGAATGGACGCTCAACATGCCTACCGACCATGCGACCATCAAGCTTGAAAAGGTCTGCGTTCCCGCTTCAGCAATCCTGGGACCACCTATAAATGGACTCGCCATCGCCCAAACGTTTACCCACGAAAATCGAATTCGCCAAGCTGCTTCTAGTTGTGGTGCTGCACGATTCTGCATCGACCGGAGTATCGAGTATGCCAACAAGCGAAAGCCATTCGGAAAACCTCTGTCCATTAACCAAGCCATTCAGTGGCCTCTCGTCGAGCTGTCTACCCAAGCAGAGATGCTGAGGCTGCTGATACTACGCACAGCCGTGGAGATGGACCAGGTGACAGCCCAAGCCAAGGCATCGGGTAAAGCTCCTTGGATTGCCATCGAGAAGGAACTTGGACACAAGATCGGCATGTGCAACTATTACGCAAACCGGCTTGCGTGTGAGGCGGCCGACCGAGCTATTCAGGTCCATGGTGGAGATGGATACTCGCGGAATTATCCTTTTGAGCATATCTGGCGACACTTTAGACGATACCGGATTACCGAGGGTAGCGAAGAGGTGCAGATTCGCAAAGTTGCCGCTTATTTGTTTGGCTACAAGACAACAGAAGAGGTAAAAGCGGGCAAGGAAACAACGAAGCTGTAGAAATGTGATTATCAGACCTAGTCTTGCATGTTTAAAACCCCATTATCAAGTCGGCAACGCCAATTTTAACACTGCGTCGGCCCAAATTCTCCTGTAATACTATGAGTGACGCTCCTTCCCCTCAACGCCACCTTTGAGTCACCCCTCAAGTTCGTAGAGACACTTATTAACGGCTGGTCAATATAGGAGTTCAAAGATACTTGTAAGAGTGGAAGTAAAATATGTGGATATGTTGAATAAGCAAACCGAGGGCTCTCATGTCTGCAACATCCTACCTCGGCTGTCGTTGCGTTGGGGAACAACGCTACCGGCATGACACATAAAGAACATATAAAAAGAGTAGAATAGTGTAGCGTGTCGGCTCGAAAAATAGTCTCAAATCTAAACCAGACTTCCTCCTCTATTGGACTTCAAAAACACAATCAACTATGCCGTTGGAATACGACCCTGAGTGGCTCTCCCTGGCAGGCCCAAAACTAAAACTCCAGGGAGAGGTTCTACCAGTTGGCGACGTGGAAACTAGGAGGTCCAGATACGCGCAGCTCTTCGTTGGTCATTCCTTTCCACTGCCTGAAGACGTAGAGCTTCAAGTTCACAAAGTCGCGGCTTCGGATGGTTACCAGGTCTCAATCTATCATCTATCGAAAAAGGGGGCGGTGTCATCCTCAAAAGCAACACCGGCTGTCCTACACATCCACGGTGGCGGATTCATATCCGTTCATGCGAGCGATGTTCTACCGACCTTGGTCCCTTTCGTATCTCACTCGGGCATTCCGATATTCTCTATCGACTACCGCTGGGCGCCTGAAAACCCTTTCCCGACGCCGGTTGAGGATTGTTGGTCGGGGCTGAAGTTCATTCACTCCCGAGCAGATGTTTTTGGAGTCGACACAAGCCGCATCGCCGTCATGGGGGAGAGTGCCGGAGGAGGTCTCGCTGCTTCGCTAGCGCTGCTTGCCCGAGACAGGCAGTTATCGCCCCCCCTGGCCAAGCAGATCTTGCTGTACCCGATGCTGGATGACCGTACAGAGACAGATCACACAGATGGCCTTGCCATCTTCCACGTCAACGATATCGTGACGGGCTGGTCGGCCTACCTTGGCGAGTCTTACAGAGCTGGTCAGGTCTCTCCGTTCGCCTCAGCCGCTCGTGCTGAGAGCGTGACGGGGCTTCCCCCACTGTACATGGACGTTGGTCAACTTGATGTATTCCTCCCTGAGGATGTGGCTTATGCGCAGAGGTTTCTGGCTGCCGGTATTCAGACGGAATTACATGTGTATTCAGGAGTGATTCATGCCTTTCAGCGGTGGAGCCCTGACTCGCATGTCGTCAAGCAAGCCTGGGTCAATAGGATGAGAGCCATCTCAACGCTCTAAGAACAGCAGACAGACACAAACCATGCATGTTACCCTAAAATTATATTGAATAGATGACTTGAACACTGTTCTTCACTCGTTATCTCAAGACGAAGGGTCCTTCACGCCGAATTTGGTCTGACAGACGAGCAAGCTACAACACCCCGCCAAACTTGTGGTGGGGAACAAGGTACTCCAACTTGCCCGCCGGCTCTCTCGGACAGAGCGCCTATATTGTTGGAAACATCTTATCACAGCGTTGACAGAGACCATAGGCTTGACAGCCCGACTCCACGTCTAAATTTACAGTCATCATTCACCTCAAGATCGATGAGACCTGCTAGCCTCAATCCGCTCCTTTTAGAGGATGCCTGTAGAAAATGGCTGGTCCACACCTCGGCAATCCCCATGAGTGCCTCGGGCAAGCAGCCGTCGACCCAGACAACGGCGGCTTTGTCAGTAGAAAGGACGAAAGATAACTGAACCGGAGAGGGTTGAAGGGCCAATCAATTTCCAACCCTCATTCAGTAGCCAAGATGCCTTTACAATTTGACCCCGAATACTTGCAGGCCCTAAAGCCTTTCATCCCTCTCATGTCGAATCGACCAAAGCTCGTCCTACAGGAGATACCATCCAGCCGCAAAAGCCGCGAAGCTGCTATATCATTTCTTTTGAGCAAGCTACCTGTGCAAGAGGATGTGACATGCACAGTTCACCATGCCGTGGTCCCTGATGGTCATCAAGTTCCCATACACAGCTTTACCAAAAAAGAGTCTCGGCCGGAACCAGGGCCAGCCGTTCTTTTTTTCCATGGCGGTGGCATGATAACTGGGTCTGCCCATCTCTATTCGAGACCAGTGGCTCGTCTGGTGAGCGAGACATCGATCCCCTTCTTTAGCGTGGACTATCGTCTGGCACCTGAGCACAACGGCCTTACTCTCGTGCAAGACTGCTATGCAGCTCTCATCTGGCTTAACCGGCACGCCGGCGAACACAACATCGACCCGGCAAGAATCGCAGTTTACGGAGAGAGTGCAGGCGGCGGATTAGCTGCTGGTGTTGCATTGATGGCTCGAGATAAGAATTTGCAACCGCCCCTCGCCAAGCAAATTCTCATCTACCCGATGCTCGATGATAGAAACTCGTCTGGAAACGACGCAATTGAACCTTTTGCAGCCTGGAAAACAGAGGATAATGTCACGGCTTGGTCCGCAGTCCTCGGAGACAAGGCGGGAAGCCCCAACGCGGATGTCTCGCCATACTCGGCTCCTGCGCGAGCAAACAGTCTGAAAGGCTTGCCACCTACGTACCTTGATGTTGGTGAATTGGATATCTTCCGTGACGAGACGGTTTCTTATGCAACGAGGCTGATGGCAGAGAATGTCCCAACCGAGCTTCACGTTTATTCCGGGCTACCACATGGGTTTGAACTGATTGGCAAGGATATTTCAGCGACTAATAGGGCGCACGAAAACAGGACCCAGGCGCTGTTGAAGTTGTGAGTGAGGGGTACTTTGATTTCAGCATCAAGGGAGGTAGAACGTGTTGGGGCTTATGCCAACCACCCACGATGTGCATTATTGAAGATGTAACGCGCCTAAAAATTGTTCAAGGCCTTCCATAGTGTTCTTACTCAACAATAAGCGACATGATGGTAACTCTAGCGACTATTGAATGTGCAAATCCTGCCTCCTGACCTACAGCTTCTCCTTCTTGATAGCCCTCGTCTTAGCCTGGTAACTCTTGACCATCTGTCGCACAGCAAGGTCAAACATGACATCTTCACTACCCCCAGGAATTCGTGCAGCAGGAATCTCGCGGTAAATCTTCTCCACCAGTTCGCCTTGCCCCGTTCTCGTATACCCATTCCCGCCGAAGAGTAGCACAGCACAGCGAGAACACTCGTCAAGCACATTGCCAGCCGTGGCCTTTACAAGTGCCATGAGGCCTCCAAGTTCTCTGTCGGCTTCAGACTTGCTCATCTGTGACATCTGATAGATCAACTGATCTACCCAGGCCGAGAGGGCTTCCAGTTCGCCTCCGCATCGAGCAAGGCGGTTTCGGACTACTGCTTGGCCCATGAGTGTCTGCCCAAAGGCTTCACGCTTCAAGACGTAAGCAAATGCCGCTGATAAAGCCACGCGAGCTGTTCTAGTGACTCCAATGACGATTCCAAGTCTCTCATGGTTAAAGTTTCTTGTGATCATCTTCATGCCCTCGCCCTCCTACATTGAAATGTTAGCGTGAGGAGGAGTCATGGTTAATAATTCAAGGAGCACATACTTTTCCAATGAGGTTCTCAACAGGTACCTTGACGTCTTCGAGGTCAATGAATGTTGTGCCACTTGCCGTCCCTCCGGTTGTCTTCATTCGACGCATAGTCACGCCTTGCTGCCCCAACAGGGGAACAACCAGCAGGGACAGTCCCTTTGCTCCTGGACCTCCAGTGCGAACAGCCATGGTTGCATAGTGTGACCAGATTCCATTGGTTATCCTGTTGTATTGTTAGCCTCAACTATGCCTCTCGCTTCGAAGATCACGAACCATTTCTTCTCGCCATTGACAACGTAAAATCTCCCGCAGTCGCTTTTGACGGCAGTCGTGTTGAGATTTGCAACATCACTACCAGCATCTGGTTCCGTAATGGCGATGCATATTCTCTTCTGTCCTCGAATCAACTCAGGGAGGAGTCTTTCTTGGAGCTCCTTACTCCCGTAGCTGATGATGGGCGGCGTTCCGTACGCCATGCCCGTGGATAACGAGGATGTAGGCCCACCAACCCCTACCCTCCGCATCTCATTGATATAGATTGCAAAGTGGAAATAGTCAAAGTCCTCGACTTTGAGTCCTCCGATGAGCTCATGGATTCCCAAGCTCCGCAGCATCTCGACTGGCAAAGGGGCAGGCAAGTTCGGGATCAGCATGTTGTACTTGGAAAAGGTGGTAAACACGTGTGTAGGGACATCGCCCGCAGTCTCCCATTCCAGTGCAAATGGTGCCAGGTGCTCGTCGACAAAAGCGCGACATGCCTTTTGCCAACGAATATGGGACTCATTGTAATACGGTGATGGGAGGCCCATCAGCCATGGGGGCTCGCAGAATGGAACCGGGACGCTGGGTGACATGTTGCTGTTGGAATATCGAATGTCCTGAACCGACAAACTGCCTTAGACTCACAGCAAATCAGGAATCAACGGAAGGCCAGGCAAGCGGTTTGATAGAGATTGTTAAAACATCTCTTCTGGAGTACTTCATTGAAACCACGACTATTGACGCGTCCGAGAGGCCTTAATCGGTGCTAGTAGTTCTATCTACAGTTGCCGAGGGCCGACGGGGTGGAAGCCGAAGTCATCACCAAGCCACCTAATCAACCCCCTGGTCTTGCCCCATTGGAGTAACCCATCTGTAGCAATTGCCGGCAGGCCAGTAGTACCTCGGGGAATATTCTTGATCAGTGTGTCATCACCCCCAGGCGTCCTCCAATACGAAGAGGGTTTCGACATGCAAATAGCTTCGTTACCCGGTTGCAAGCTCATAAGCTCGGATAGTCGCTAGCTGTCATCCCATTGGAACTCAATGCTTCATCTATCTCATCCCTACCAAGACAAAAGTTTCTTCACAACTGACTCGATTTTAGAAACACACTCAAGACATCTACAGCAACAATCATGGACTTGCGGTTCGACGACCAGGTCGCTGTGGTCACGGGCGCAGGATCCGGGCTAGGAAAAGCGTACGCCAAGCTCCTCGCATCAAGAGGAGCCGGCGTTGTAGTGAATGATCTTGGAGTATCTCTCGGAGGCGATGGAAGTACTTCCAAGGTTTGTTATATCCGAGCTGCAATTACGAAGGATGGATGACTGACGATGCTCCAGGCTGCCGATACTGTGGTTGCAGAGCTCATCGCTGCTGGTGGAAAGGCTGTCGCCGACTACAGCAGCGTCGAGGATGGAGCAAAAATCGTTCAAACGGCAATTCGTGCATTTGGTCGCATCGATATCCTCATCAACAATGCCGGGATTCTCAGAGATGTCAGCTTCAAGAACATGACAGACCAGGACTGGGACTTGGTTAACGCCGTGCATGTGCGGGGAGCGTATAAAACTACTCATGCAGCATGGCCCTATTTTAAGAAGCAGAAGTATGGCCGCGTTATTGTAACCTCATCGGCAGCAGGATTGTACGGCAATTTCGGGCAGTGTAACTACTCGGCCGCCAAGTCAGCCATGATTGGCTTTGGCGAGACGCTGGCTAAGGAGGGCGCCAAGTACAACATCTTGACCAACATCGTCGCTCCAGTCGCAGCGAGTCGCATGACGGCCACGGTGATGCCACCCGATGTACTACGCTACCTCTCCCCTGAGTGGGTGGCGCCGGTTGTCGCTGTGCTGATCCATCCCAGCAACGCCACTGAGAACGGCTCCATTTTTGAGATTGGGGCAGGCCATGTGGCTAAACTACGATGGGAGCGCGCATCTGGGGCGTTACTGAGGTGCGATGAGAGCTTGACTCCTGGGGCTGTCCTGGCCAAGTGGGATCAGGTTCAAGACTTCAGCAGCCCTGCCCACCCAACAACAACAGCAGACATGGTCAAGAATCTACAACTCTCTCAGGGGCTTCCGAGCAACTTTTCTGGAGAGGAAGTTCGATTTGACGGCAGAGTGGCTGTAGTAACAGGTGGAGGTGCTGGGTGAGTCACAACTCCTATTCTCCTTTCAAGTGCCATGACCTGATCAAATACATCAGGCTCGGTCGGGCATACTCCGTCCTTCTAGCGAAGCTGGGCGCTTCAGTTGTTGTTAACGATCTGGCCAATCCAGACACTGTTGTGAACGAAATCCGAGCCAACGGAGGTGTTGCAGTTCCAAACAAGACCTCAGTCGAGGACGGCGATGCAGTGATCCAAGCCGCCATCGATGCCTTTGGGAGAATTGATATCCTTATCAACAACGCTGGAATCCTAAGGGACAAATCGTTCCAGAACATGACGGACAAGATGTGGGACGACATCATGAACGTTCACCTTCGGGGCACCTACAAGTGCACCAAAGCTGCGTACCCGTACATGCTGAAGCAGAAGTACGGCAGAATTGTGAACACGACCAGCACCAGCGGTATCTATGGCAACTACGGTCAGGCAAACTATGCGGCGGCAGTAAGTCAATCAGCCAATCATGGAATTAACACCCATCGAGCTAACCTGGTCGCAGAAAACAGCAGTCATTGGGTTTTCCAGGGCACTTGCTGTTGAAGGCAAGAAGAATAACATCATGGTGAATGTCATTTCACCTTCGGCTGGCACTCAGCTCACTCAGGGTGTTTTGCCTGAGGAGGTCGTCCGATCCCGCAAGCCCGAGTACGTGGCACCTCTCGTTGTGCTTCTCTGCTCCGACAAAGCTCCAAGGACGGCAACCGGGCAGATGTTCGAGTCTGGATGCGGTTGGCAGGGCAGGATTCGGTGGCAGCGAACAGGAGGCCACGACTTTCCCCTCGACGCCTCGCTGACCCCTGAAGGAGTGGCCCAGCACTGGAAGTCCATTGTTGATTTCGAGGATGGGAGAGCAGACCACCCCGAGTCTACTGCGGACTCTCGCAAAATCATCATGGCCAAGGTCGAGCGGGCAGTTGAAGCTCGACAAGGAACAAACCCGTCATCAGGCTTTATCACCGCTATTTCCAAAGCCAAGAGTCTCCAGTCAAAAGGTTCCAAAATGTCATTCACAGACCGAGAGTCCATCTTGTACAACATCTCTCTGGGAGCCACCCAAGATCAGCTTTCGCTAGTGTTCGAACGACATCCCGACTTTCAACTCTTACCAACCTTTGGCGTCATCCCGGGAACAACCGCCTCGATGCCATTCAGCTGGAATGAACTTGTCCCAAACTTCTCGTCCAACATGGTTTTGCATGGCGAGCACTTCCTGGAGATTCGCAAGCACCCTCTTCCAACGGCTGGCAATCTGGTTTCCTATCCCCGCCTCATTGAGATCGTAGACAAGGGCAAGGCGAGCATCGCCGTCATAGGCACCACAACCAAAGACGCCGACACGGGAGAAGATGTCTTCTACAACGAGTTCTCCCTCTTCATGCGCGGCTCTGGCGGATTTGGGGGGCCAAGCACCAGGCCCGAGGCCGGAGCGGCGACAGCATCGTACTCTCCTCCCTCACGACAGCCTGACGCGGTTGCGGAAGAAGCCACTACACCAGGTCAAGCCATGATCTACAGATTGAATGGCGACAGAAACCCACTTCACATTGACCCCGCCGCCAGCACAGCGGGAGGCTTCAAGGTTCCAATCCTCCATGGCCTGTGTAGCTTCGGCATCAGCGGCAAACACATTCTCCTCAGGTTTGGCAACATCAGGAGCATCAAGACTAGATTTGTGGGAACTGTAACTCCCGGTGAGATATTGGTCACTGAAATGTGGAAGGAAGGGTCGCTCGTCTTGTTCCAGACGAGAGTGAAGGAGACGGGAAAGCTCTGCATGGCTGGCGGGGGGGCTCAGTTGATGGATGACTCCAAGGCTCATCTTTAGATAGTCACAATCATGTTACTAAATCTATATGTTTCTGTTGGTCTCTCTCAATCACAAACCCCGGCGAAATTAGACTTGACATGTTTCAGATGATATTGTCTTGTGGCAGACGGCTTGATTCTACCATGGCTAGCTAGTGGCCTCTTTTGGAGGCATCATTATGGCAAGAAGACAACTCAAGACCAATGCGCCTTTGTTCCGCCATGCTCGCTCCCGCCAAGAATTCGAGTCAAATTCTTCACTTCAAATTTTATTATGGCCCTCTAAGACCGAGAAACGACAGCTGACAGGCTGCTCAACCGTCCTGCCCAGTATCCTCAATGGCCCTGCCTACAGCCCAAGCACAGTTTCCAACAGAACTTGTTCAAGATTTGCCACCTCAAGGCGGCCCTCGGTCCTCGGGGGTGGACAAGACCCCGAGGCCGTGAAAAAGACCGGAAAAGCGGGGAAACTGTCATTCAAGAGTGTTTCATAACGTTATGCGGCTCATATACCTGGACATCTCAGGCATCATCAAATGTTCGCTTAAAGAGCTCACCTCTTCTTACCGTAGAACTATCACCTCTAGGATATTATCACTCCCTGAACCACGAGAAGAACTAGTCTCCAAATTCTAAGATCAAACCAACATCATGGCGACTCTCAAGGTGGCCATTCTCGGTGCGACCGGCGAGACAGGCTCGTCGATTGTCAACGGTCTTCTCAACTCGACCGAGCCACGATTTGTGAGATCATCCCTATCTAAAACACAGTTTGACTTCTAATGGTTGATACCAAGGAAATAACGGCCTTAACCCGGCCTTCATCCCTCCAGAAACCCGCGGTCCAGGAGCTCCAGCAGCAGGGCGTTACTGTCGTCGCCATTGACCTCGGCAGCCCAGAGGCTGAGCTTGCCGAGCAATTGCGAGGATTGAATGTTGTCATATCGGCTATTAACGCAGCTCATCTCCGGGATCAGATTCCCTTGGCAAACGCTTGCAAGATCGCAGGGGTTGGGCGATTCGTCCCTTGTTGCTTTGCCACTGTGGCACCGCCGAAGGGGGTTCTGGTTCTCAGAGATATCGTGAGTTTGGGCAATTGACGATGCAATCGAGCCATTTACTAACAAGGTCAGAAAGAAGATGTCCTCAACCACATCAAGAAGATTCGCCTCCCATATACGGCCGTCGATGTCGGCTGGTGGTATCAGACCACACTGCCTCGTCTTCCATCAGGCCGTATCGACTATGCCATGCCTCCCAACGAGCAGTTTATCGCAGGAGACGGCAATACTCCATATGCTTTGACTGACATTGGAGATATCGGACTGTACACGGCTCGCGTCATCGCGGACCCGCGGACCTTGAACCGGATGGTGTTTGCCTATAACGAGATCAAAACACAGAACGAAGTGTATGATCTCATCGAGAAGCTCAGTGGCGAGAAGGTGGAACGCAACCATGTATGACCCAAACTTCCCATCAGCCCTTTGGATATCTAGCCTTGCTAACACTGGACCAAGATTCCTGTTGAAAAGATCCAGGAAGGAGTAGCAGAAGCCGAGGCCAAAGACATTGAGCCAGGGCGCCCAGACTTCTTCAGGTTGGCCATTTTCCAATACTGGAACACATGGGGCATTCGTGGGGACAATACTCCCGAGTATGCCCGTTATCTTGGCTACCTTATTGCGAAGGACCTGTATCCGGGCTTGGAGGGTAAGCCTTACGAGAAGTACTGTGAGGAGACACTGGAGGGCAAGTCGCATGCTGTCTATAAAGGAATGAGCTTTACCGATTAGAACTGAGTCATGTTATTTGCACAGCCCATTCTGGCTACAGGCATATCACATCTTGTCAAAGTGGCATGCGCGCCTTTGTGGTACTACCAAGATTTCTTCCGGGCTTTTCCTCTTCCTTTTCCATCACGCCTTTGTTGGTCTTATTTCGATACTGACTCCGGTACCATGTGAGGGCTCATTGCAGCACCAATTGCAGCGTAAAAGTCACCTCCACAGGGCGCAAACATGAGCTACGTTTTCAGAACACCGATGCTGCTTATTAGGGCTTAGTTGGGGTGGGCGTGAGTGGAATGAAACTGAGGCTATCACAAGCTGGTTTTTAGGGAATTCTATCTTATCATCACGTGATGCAGCCTAGAAATTGAGCACAGCGGGCTAACTTGAGATTACCCTGTACCATCACAGATCTCTCACAGTCATCAAGCATTATTGAAGATTCAGGCAGATAATACGGCATATAGAGCCCTAAGAAATTTACCTGCCTCAATGCCTTTCGACTTTGGCGTTGCAATGAATACATATGGTTATTTCCAAGAGATCTGTAGTACATATCATCATTTACTTAGACTCTTGTCTCTTGATTTGATAACATTTCCATCTACAGGTTTCTCTTGTTGAGGTTGTGGGGTAGAGGAAAGATTTAATTGGCCAAATTTCGCGGGCCGGCCCCCCCTCTTAGATTCCGATTGGCGACTCGAAAAATGGCTAACGGAATGGGGTTAGACTGGGAGGTTAGTACTGAAAAGCACAGGGCACCCAACTTCCGCTGCGGTCAATAATGGTTCTGAAAGAGCTTTGCTCTGTTTGTTGAGGCACAAACAAGGTTCCATTTCTGATATTAATGTGGTTCTTAGGAACAGTCGTTTGGGCGCTTTCAGCCAGGTGTGGCCCATGGCTGGTGTCATCGCGCTGTACAACAACAAAGCCACTACACAACCAGAGCGCGCTACGCGTTACATACGCGTTACGCGTCAACAAAGGAAGATCCACAAAGGCCTGAGATCAAATCGGATTCGTCTGGAGGAGTCAATCCGCCGTACCCGGACCCCACACGTTCCGACCTCCCCAGAAATCTCTCCAGCTGAACTCTTTCACCTTGTTCTGGAAATTCCGAATCCCATGCTCCCCCTCCGACCCTGGGGCCATCATTTCCCCAAACGTCTTCTTAACCAAGATGACTTGCGCCTTGCTCTCCGGGGCGCACCAACCGACCCTGACCAGCTCTTTATTAGTAGCTGCTGATCGCGGAGCGCACTTCTCAAGTTGGCGTAGGTATTCATCGAGCTTGGCATTCAGTGTCTCGCCGTTGCTCGTGATGCCATGAATTGCTCCCGAGCGCAATAGTTCATCGGGCGCTATCTCTCTTCCGGAAAGCATGGCTTCCCGTGCCATCGAGACACCCCATTCCCTAACGAGATACTTGGAGATGATGGCAGGGCTGACGCCGATCTTGACCTCGGTTAAGCTCCAACGAGCCCGTGGTGATACCAGGCGGACATCACATACAAAGGCGAGCCCGACACCACCCCCGAAGCATGGCCCATTGACAAGAGCTATCGTAGTCTGCGGAGCGTGGTCGATGGCGTCGTATAAAGCCGTGACTTTGGAATAGTAGTCGGATTCTCCCGACACGTCGGACGTGTTGGTGTCGCCGCTGAGATCCATCCCCGTACAGAAGAACTTGCCCTCGGACTCTATCACAACGTGGTAGACAGAAGAATCGTTGGCAAGACTCTTGAATAGTTGCGTGAGCCCCTCCAGCATCGCATCTGTCAGAGCATTTCCGTTCCTTGACCGGGTGAGGGTAACTCTCATCGCAGTACCAGAACGGGAGACGCGGTACTCGCCAGTATCCTCCAACACCTCCCAACATCTGCTTAGAGTTGAGACAGCTGGCTTCTCTTTTTCGGAGGCTTTGGACCCTTTTGAAGCCAGTGCCGTACCCGCTCTGCTTCCGTATGGTATGCCAATCTGGTCAGAGATCCATTTCCCCGTGGCGGCCAGCTTTTCGAGGTCCACGCCGGTGTTGATACCAGACTTCTCCAAGGTGTAGACAACGTCTTCAGTAGCTACGTTGCCTCTGGCCCCGGGAGCATAGGGACATCCACCGAGGCCAGCAACGCTGCTGTCAAACTTGCGTATTCCCATGTCGTATGCGCGAACGATATTGGCTATGCCTTGACCGTACGTATCGTGGAAATGGCCGGCGAGTTTGTGAGCGGGAATATCGTGCAACAGGAAGTCCAGGAGCATTTGAGTATCTCTGGGTGTTCCAACCCCCAAAGTGTCTCCGAGGCCGACCTCGTAGCATCCCATGTCAAGAAATCTCCGAACGAGGTGTAAAACTTGCTTTGGGGATGTTGGTTCGGATGAGAAGGGGTCCGAGAAGATGCAAGAAGTCACTCTGAAAGGATCCATTCAGCCATTGCCACTCGGTTCGGATAGATGATAGGTAGGTGCTTACCCACGAACTTTCATACCAAGCTCAAGCGCCTTCTTGGTCACCTTTTCGGCTTGTAAAATGGCTTCATCGACTGTACAGTTCTGGTTGGCTTTACTGAACGGTTCCGTCGCGGATGCGAAAACCACAACTTCTGTTGCACCTGCTGCTCTAGCGTTCTCTAGTCCCTTGAGGTTCGGTGCCAGGGCCGGGAGTTCGACATGACCTCGATGCTGAGACGTGCAAAGAATCTCCTTCAGCACCTGCGCACCGTCTGCTAGCTGCGGTACCCACTTCGGTGAGACGAAAGACGTTGCTTCAACAGAGCGTAGGCCTGCGTCTAGTAGGCGCTCGACTAATTCGATTTTGACCGCTGTAGGTACTGCCTGTTTAATGTTTTGCAAGCCATCCCTTGGGCCTACTTCGAGGATCCGGACATCGTTGCCTCGACTGGGCGTTGAGAACTGGCGTACAAATGGTCTTGGGCTAATAGACAGCCGACTGTGAATTTGTCGGCTAGGGACTGACGGGCCAATTGAAAGTCTAGATGAATGTCGTGATAGAAGCAGAAAGGTGGACATGGCGAATTGATCGTGGACCTGCATTGACGAGCTTTCAAATTGGAGCTTAGCGGCCTCATGATGAAGGGCAGGACTGAAGTTAAATGCATGGAGATGATGTAGTAGCCGCGGAGTAGGTGGAGACCTCGGGTACATAGGTATCTGCTCGGTCAAAGCATGCAGTCATTACCTTATAGACACTGGTGTGCATCATGTGGAACATTTGTTCCACGAGTAGGTGCATAGCCAAGGGGATCTTGGTGGGGGATAACCCCCCTCCCCCCGCATTTCATCTCGATGCCATGGATTTCCTCAGCATGTGGACGTCCTTGCCCAAGTGAACTTCAGGCTTCTAGTGGGCGGCAACAGCCAGCATCAAGTCGATGGAGATAGCAACATAGACCCTCCCTTGGAAAACTCTGATGTTAATCGCCACTCGCATGTGGACTGATGACGATATCTAGACAAGACAACACAGATTGCCGCTTAACCTTCGACGAAGTCTCATCGTATCACAAGTAAACAAGAAAGAATAGGATCTCAAAGAGCCGATAGATGAATCGAAAGCCAAGTAAAATCTCAAACCATTCATAACAAAGTCATACTATCAAGGTCCTCCTTGGCTGCCCACCCTCCTATTTCCCACTGTCAACAAGCCGAATGTACAGGTCTGGCTTCTCCCAAAGTAGATAAATCTCATTCCTATCAATCCAACCCTCGCTACGAGGGTCAAGCTCCAGATCAAAGTTCCAGATTATTCTCGCCAGGATAAGTCGCATCTCGGCGTACGCAAGGCTGTATGCAGGGTTAGCAGGATGCTGTACAGTCAAAGATTCATACACTGACTTTTTGCCAATACAATTCCGAGGACCAGTAGAGAAAGGCTCGAATGCTGCTTTCTGGTCGCCAGAGAAACTGGGGTCATCAAGCCATCTTTCGGGAATAAAGGACTCCGGGTCCTTGAAGAAGTTTGGGTTATGGAACATTGGCCACTGCCAAACTCCAAGGATTGTCTAATGAAAAGTAGTCAGGACAGGTGTTTAACACTGGAACCATGTTGGACTCACGTTGGGTGGTATCATTCGACCATCACGAAGGGGGTAGCCCTCAGGTGGTGCCTTGCGAGGCATTGCAGCTGGAACAGGCGGATAGACTCGCATACTCTCCTTGATGACAGCCATCATGTACTCCAACTTCTGGACACTGAGAAGATCGATCTCGTCCTCGCTTTTGAACCTAGTGCGCACTTCCTCCGCCAGCTTTGCGAACACTTCCTTGTGAGTGGCCAACAGGTATGTGGCACCTGACAAGCCAGTTGCAGTGGTTTCTGAGCCGCCGACGATCATGGTGTCGACGTTATCCATGATCTCTGCCTGAGATAGTTGCTGACCCAAGGTATTAGTCTCAAATATGAGTGATTGCCTTTGAGAAACTTACCCCTTTTTCGTGGGCCCGTGCAATCGACTCCAAGAAGTCGAGCCTGGGCACCTTGAGGGCCAGCCGTTTGGAGACGCTTGCCTTACTCATTTCCAAGTGCGCGTGGTATTTCTCCTTGTCCTCCTTTGTCATCATCATCTTCACGATCATGTCATTGAATGGAAACTTTCGTATAGCTGCAAGAAGAGCCGTGCCTTTGATGTGGTCAAAAATGAGCGCGACCCAGGGGTGATAGTAGGTCTTTTCGAGACAGCCAAAGGGCTCTCCAAAAGACAAGTCGCCAATGATGTCAAACGTCGTCCAGTTGTACCAAGCCGTCATCTCCTGGGCTTCGCCTGTCTTGCTGGCCTTTTTGAGCTTCTCTATCAACAACGTAACGTAGTTTTGGATGAGTGGCTGCTGTGCCAGCATGGCCTGTGCAGAGAAACCATGGGAGAGCACCTTGCGCATGCGGCCGTGGTCTTCGCGATTGGATGCAATCATGGCATGGGAGTGATCTTTCCAGAAGTCAGGGTCCTTACCATTTTCTGATTGACCACGACTCCGGTGCCCCATTAAGTCGTTCCAGGCGTCGGGATAGCTGAATACAAGAGCATCGGGGGCAACTCGAACAATGTCTCCGTATCGTAGGTGAAGATCCAGGATCTTCTTGTGTCCTTGACCGGATAGCCATGCCAAAGCATAGGGAATCCGTGAAATGGACCAAAGTGTCGGGCCCGGGTACTTGCGTAGTGGGTGTAGGAAAAGATTGTAGAGTATGCTGCCGATGATGTAGAGTACCACCTGGAAGACAGGGTGAACGGTTAGCCCTTGGCGATTTGATTCAAATACACAGTGGGCGCTTACAAAGACAGATAACGCCGCAAGATACACGCCCCATTGGGGAAGGCGGGATAAACCATTGACAAGCAGCAACATCGCCATAGTGGGTTGAGCACTGCCGTCCTGTCGTTGGCGAGAGATTTCTTTCCGCCGTGGACTCTTGACATGAGGAGCGAGAAACCTTGCTCCTTCAAGCTGCTACTGGTGTGTTTAATACTTAGTGCCATGAAAGACATGACCCAATGCCAGACACCTTGCTTGGCATCACAGTCAACACGGTCTTTAGTTGTGATGGCTTTGGAGGCCGAGGGCTTGTCGTGGTAGCCTCGGGTACATGTTCATCTTGATCAGATTGCCGATGATGGAGGGGCATTGTAGCAGCTTCACATCACTGATCATGCATGACGGTTCCTTTACCTTACCCGACAAGCCCTGCTGCTTGATAGCCCTTCTTGCCATCTAGTGCACTGACACATTGGAATCTGGGGAACCCGGGAAATGTGGGGGAATCCGGGGAACCATGACAATGGGTGGAGACTAGGCCAAGACGGATGTGAGAGATAGGAACCAACATCCCTTCAGTTGACTATCTTGCTACGGATAAACTCGGCAGCTTCGGACAAAGTCTTGTCTGCCTCGGGTGCTTTACCTGCCATGTAGACCCAAACATGTTGCATGCCCTCGGACGATTCCAGCCGCACGTCAACGCCAGCTGCCCTCGCCCTCTTTGCCAGTTCAATTGCATCATCTTGAAACACCTCAGCGGTCCCAGAAGTCAAGTACATTGGAGGAAAGCCTTTGAGCTCGGCATGAGGTAAGTCTAGAAGCGGGTTGTCCAAGGATGCACCACCAATATACACAGCAACCGCATTGTTCATGGCTCCCTCGTAGACTAGGGCATCTGTATCCAAGTTGGCAGAAAAGCTCCTCCCAGTAAGCTTCATATCAATCCAGGGCGAAAAGCCGACGATGGCTCCTGGGACAGCGAGCTCGAGGTTCCTGGCTGCAAGTGTAGCCGACACAGTCAGGTTACCCCCGGCAGAGTCCCCCACAAAGGCAATGTTCTTGCTGGAGAATCCCCGCTCGTTGATAAGCCACTTGTACGTAGCAACAACGTCTTCAATCTGTGCCGGGAACTGGTGCTCTGGTGCCAGTCTGTAGTCGATGATGATGGCGTGGCAGCCAGCCCTTTTGGCTAGATGGGCAACTAACTTGCGGTGACTGGATGGAGAGCATGCGATAAAGCCTCCCCCATGAGTGTAGAGTATCACGGACTTTGGCGAACTTGAGAGCGGAGTGCACCATATGGCTGGCCGGACTGATCCGGGACATCTGACCTCCTCATATGTGACGTCTGTCGGTTCCGAGGCCACGCTTGCAAATTGCTCAACGATGATTCGGTGCAAGTCGAGGTCTACCCCTGGGGCCTGTAGAACCTTGCCCACTCTGTGATACAAATCTCTCAGAGCACAAGATTCTTCAGAAGGCATCTTTGTGGCTGTTTGGATTGGGTAACTGTGTTTGGGTGGTGTGGTAGCTCGAGCTAGACACCTTTAGACAAGAATCCAAGCATTCGCTTTATAACCCACCGGAACCGAGGGATTATTTTCCATGCAAGGTTCAAGATTCGGTTTGGATGCCAGGCCGAGCGGGCGGGTCTTGGTTCGTTGGGGCGATCCCGAGGAATCATAGCCGAGGATTTCTCCAACCCAGATACATGAGGCTTGAGTCACTTAACCATGTAGAACATGACCGCGGCAACGATTTGAAGCCTTGAGTGAGTTCAAATCCATGTGAGGGGAAATTCAAAGGAGGTACAGTATTGGCTGTATATCAGAGACTCAGCCCCTTTGTTCCTCTCTGGTTGCAACCTGTAATCCCGAAAATAAGCCTCCCGTCTACTTAGTTGAATGACTGTCACAATGTCTTTCACTGAAACTCAAGTTATGCAACCTTCGTTGCCATCGGCGCCGGAAACAACAAACAGGATCGATGACATAGAAGCAAAATACGCTGAAGAGCGAGACAAGAGACTTCGACCCGATGGCCTTTCCCAATTCGTGGATCTCCATGCTCTCGACAAGTTCCGCCATTTCAAGTCAGATCCTTGGGTGGAGTACGACTCTCATCCAAAAGGACCCTCTCAACCCCAGGATGGCTCCTCTTGCGAGATACTGATCCTCGGTGGTGGATGGAGTGGTATGGTTTATGCGGTGCGACTTCTTCAGGCTGGATTCAAGCTTGAGGATATTCGTATTGTGGACAATGCTGGCGGGTTTGGCGGCACATGGTGTGAGTAATCCGTTTCTTTGAACTCAAGCAATGCCTATTGCCTAGTATCCATTGATTAGAATGGCATGACTGACTGTTATAGACTGGAATCGCTATCCTGGGTTGACGTGCGATGTCGAGAGCTACATTTACATGCCGCTCTTGGAGGAAACTGGGTACATTCCGACCATGAAGTACACCAGCGGTAAAGAACTGCGCGAACACGCCGAGAGGATCGCAGCTAAATGGGACCTCAATCGGAGCGCCTGGTTTCGACATCGCGTCACTAATCTAGAGTGGAACAATGATACCAAGGACTGGGGAACCCGCCTAGTGCCCCAGTTGGACCAGGGCAGAGAAGGCGATCCCATCACAGTTCGGTCCCGATTTGTTGTCCTGACCACGGGTCTTGTGGTAATTCCACATATACCACAGCTCCCTGGACTCGAGAAGTTCAAGGGCGACAGCTTTCACACTGCACGATGGGACTACCATGCTACTGGCGGAACACCGGACAAGCCAGACTTGGTGAAGCTCAAGGACAAGAGGGTTGGCATCATTGGCACTGGTGCTACGGCAGTTCAGGTCGTCCCCAGCCTTGTGCCCTGGGCCAAGGAGATTCTCGTCTTCCAGCGTACACCCTCAGCCATCGACCGGAGAGACAACAAGCCTAATGATCCAGAATGGGCTCGTGCCGTTTGTTCCCAGCCCGGATGGCAGAAGAAGCGCTCGGAAAACTTTCATCGCTTCCTGACAAATGATCCAGTCAAGCCAAACATCGACATGGTCAGCGACGGATGGTCCAGAATGCCTTCTTATAGTGCGTTGACTGGTGGACCTGGTGTGACCTGTCGGACACCTGAAGAAGTCAAGAAGCATCTCGAGCAGCTTCATGCCATTGATCTTCCCAGGCAGGAGGGCATTCGCAAGCGAGTTGATGAGCTCGTCGAGGACCCCAAATTGGCGGAGAAACTGAAGGCCTGGTATCCAGGCTGGTGCAAGCGGCCCTGCTTCCACGACGAATACCTTCAATGCTTCAACAAGCCGCACGTGAAGCTCATCGACACCAACGGCCAAGGCGTCAGCGAGGCCACCGAAGGCGGGCTCAAAGTAGGCAACGAAGAGTACAAGATTGATACACTCGTCCTCAGCACCGGCTACAGGAGCATCTTCCTGAATAGCCCTGCTGGTCGCGTCAACATCGACATCAAAGGCCGCAATGGGGTCTCGTTCGAGAAGAAGTGGAAGGAGGGTGTTGCCACTCTACACGGAGTCATGAGCAATGGGTTCCCTAATCTCTTCTGGCCTGGTTTCCTGCAAGCTACTGCTAGTCCGAACTGGACGTCGAGTTTGGAACTCTACGCAAGCCACATGGCATCCGTCATGTCGCACGCGATGTCAAAGTGCCCGGTCGACAGTGATGGCGGGGATGTTTCTGACAAGTACCGACTTCGATTTACCATCGAGCCCACGGTTGAGGCTGAAGAGGAATGGGCTGACGTCGTGGCCACACAGGCTGGTGCCTTCGCTGGGCTGGGTGGCTGCACTCCAAATGTCTACAATGGTGAGGGAGAGTTGGCTCATGCGGCCGGGTCACCTGAGGAGCAGAAGAGGAGAGCCCGAATGACGCTCTGGGCCAAGGGTCCTAAGGATTACGCCGAGGTGCTTGAGGACTGGAGGGTTTCCAAGAATCACAAGGGTCTTGAGATTCTATCTACTAGCTAGATATCTTGACGATTCTGGTGTAGTAGGAGCTAATTGGATTAGTTCATTTGTACTTGTCGACGCTGAACTAGGTGCCCTGAAATTCTTATCACATCTGAGATTACTCCAGGCTCTATTGCCTCTCTAAACATCTCCATTACATAGCAAGCTTTCCCGAACCTATGTTTTGTACCAAAGAGATGGCGCCTTGAAAAGACACGGAGGCTTTCTCTCATTTGATCCTATTTTCATATGGGCACGGCATTTCTGTTCAGGAGAGTGCGTATGCTGGCCCAAACCTTGCTATGAATTACCATAAAGCAACTAAAGCGAGTCTCAACGATACATTCAATTCAACTTGGAACATCTCGTTGTCATATTCAGCATACAAGAGTTAGTGACATGTTTCTTTGAGCCTGCCGACAGCGTTAACCTGTTGCTGAAGGCTGTGAGCGACACTAACTATGCTTAAAAGTAGTCTGTGATTCAAAATATGCGGCCCGAGGGTTAACACCGAGGGGAGACGCGAACGTCCGGAGCTGGCTACTCGGAACCATCGACCAACAAAGGAGTCTGACGATATCGCCCCCTCCATATTTGAAAGCCGAGGGATTCTTCCTCGGGGAGAGTCTTTTGATATAAGGATCTCACGAAGTCTATACTAAGGCCCCGAGGAAAAGTATTGACAAGCTCTGGACCTTACAACCAACGAGTTCTATAGCCTCTTCATTGACACCGAGAAAGAATGTCGCTCACAGGCAAGGTCTTTGCCATCACGGGTGCTGGTCAGGGCATTGGATTGGCCACTGCAATGGTGTTGGCTAGCAGAGGTGCAACAGTGTCACTGGCTGATAACAATGAAAAAACTCTTGCAAATGTGGAAAAGGAGTTCCAGGAGAACAGTTGGCCAGTACTGGTGACGGCCCTGGATGTTCGGCATCGCAAGGAGGTGGATGAATGGATCAATGCCACAGTACAACAGTTTGGACGACTGGACGGCGCTGCCAATATTGCTGGAGTGATTGGGAAACAGCTGGGACGAGCTCCAGTTGCAGACATTGACGACGACGATTGGAACTTTGTAATGGCAGTCAACGTTACCGGTACGCATCCTGAATATCCCGTCGTGATTTACACAATCAAGGCTGAACACCAGACTAGGCACTATGAACTCGATGCGAGCCGAGCTACGACACCTGGAAGACGGGGGAAGCATTGTCAACATCTCTTCCATCCACGGCACTCGTGGCGAAGCCGGTTGCACCGCCTATTCAACCTCCAAGCACGCGGTTGTTGGCTTGACCCGTTGTGCTGCCAGAGATTATGGTAGTCGTGGGATCAGGGTCAACACGGTGGCTCCAGGATCAACACTGACACCACTCCTTGATGCTGTTGTCCAGGGAAATCCTCCACCTCCAACTTCAGTGCTCGGCCGGTTTGGACAACCCGAGGAGATTGCCAATCTCATTGTCTGGCTTCTGGGCCCCGAAAGCACCTTTGTGACAGGTGAGCTTTATCGGGTAGATGGCGGCGAGTTCTGTTAGACGGTCGGCACCAGTTGTTGCTGAAGGATTATCTTTGCAGTCAGGCAATTTACATGCGTAGCTGCATCTTTATCACCATGTCCATGAATGCAATCTGTTTGTTTGCTTAACACACTCATCCTGTGCAATAACACTCAGAACCACAGGCGTGGTTAATCCCTCTCCAAGTTTCACTGAGTGACAGATAATTCTAAACCTCGCGTTTGTGAACTTTCTAACCGCAATGAACAAGCTGTATTACGACTTATTTTGGACCAGTCATTGTAGATAGCCATGGAGGTGTATTATGACCAGCTGCTTCAGTGATAGAGCGAGCCTCGCCTTGTTATTATTTTCTGCAATGATGACAAGAAGCCATCAGACACAATAGCAAAAACTACAGTCATTAATACATGACGGTATCAAAACCCAATACCGAAGCCTCGCCTTGTCTTTACTGCAACCGGATATCTCTGTCCCTGTCTCGTACGAAACGTCAACACTTTCATGGACTAATACTCCTGCAGTGAATGCCGACCAGCGTTGTAGTTCTGAGGCTTTGCGTCGTTCAGTTCAGTTGCTCTTCGATTCGAAACTGAGACGAGCAGCTTCGTGGCGAGGGCCGAGGCCTTCTCCGCTTCTTTGTCATCACCATTGCCATTCAACCGCCACTCGGCCCGAGGCTTCCAGACAACATCCTTTTACGAAACCTGATGAGTGTAACTAGTCACAAGGAGTTACTGACATGGTCAGTGTGACTTATAAGAATGTCGTGAAGATTTGACGTTGTGAGACCATCACCCTATCTATTGTAGTAGCCAACTCTCAGTAGACATGACGCAAAGCCCTATTTCCGACTGGAGTGATGAAGCGATCCGTCCGCCTGACGCCGACACCACTATTGGCTGGGCTGGTGTTCCTTTGTCTCAAACTCTAGGCTACTACGGACATATTAAACGGGCCGTTCTTCCTACCAACGATCAGCTTGGCTTTGATCCCGACTACCGTTCTGTCCCTGTCGACGACATTGCCCGGGCTTTCGTGGCTCACTTTAAGAGAGTCATTGAAGCTCAGGATGTTGATTCCATTGTCGATTGCATCTACAAGAGTGGCTACTGGAAGGATGTCGAGCTGCTTACATGGGATATTCGGACTCTCCATGGGCCTGAAATTAGACCTATGCTTAAAGAGCGACTTCCGAAGACCAATGTCACCAACTTACGACTCAACCCTGATGCTCCCCCGACCTTGGAAATTCTGGGAGATGATCTCGCTTTCATCTTGCTTCACTTGGACTTGGACTTTGCTCACGGCACTGGCGTAGCCGTCATACGTCTCAGTCCCCTTTCCGCAAAGATAGGTTCCGTCACTGAGTTGGCAGATGCCCAATCTTGGAAGATTTATACCATTGGAACTGCCATCGATACGGTTGAGGGGTGGGATGCAGAGTATGGCGACAAGCTTCGCCATCAGGGTGCCAAACTTCAGGACCCCTTGGGAAAGGCTCGTGATTACGAGCAGCTTCGGCAAGACGAGATCGACCTCAAAGATGGAGCCGATCCTACGGTGGTGATAGTTGGTGCTGGACAAACCGGGCTGGCTATGGCAGCTCGACTCAAGGTCCTCGGCATACTGCATCTCATCATCGAGAGGGAGGACCGCCCCGGATACAGTTGGGCAAGTCGATATGCCTCACTCTCTCTGCATGGTCCAACATTTACCAATCATCTGCCATGCATTCCGTTCCCCCACTGGTTCCCGGTCTTCTTGCCTGCACAGCAACTAGCCAAGTTTTTACGTCACTATGCAGATATTATGGACCTTAATATCTGGACTAACTCTCACCTCGATGGCCACAATGCCGTGTATGATGAAGAACAGGGGAAGTGGACTATCTCAGTCACACGAGGTGATGGCAGCGAACATATCCTTCATCCTCGCCATTTGATGATTGCTACGGGCATCTCCGGAACTTTACCAAACATCCCCGAGGTGCCAGGTATGGATGAGTTCAAAAGTAATGGAGGCTTGGTTACCCACTCGTCGCGTCACCGGACAGATCCAGACTGGAAGGGGAAGCGATGCATCATTGTGGGGGCCGCGACATCCGCCCATGATATCGCCTACGAGCTGCATGCGCACGGCTGTCAAGTAACAATGATTCAGCGGAGTGCAACACATGTCATGTCGGTGGAAAAGAGTGTCCGTCATTTATTCCGGAGTCGAGAATTGACGAATAGAAAGGGTGGCCGGCCAGTTGACCTCATGGATCAGACAAACTTTCTCAGGCACCCTCTTCCTGTCGAGTACGAGCTCTTGCGGCGTGGACAGAAGCAAGCCCGAGAGCTGGACCATGATCTCCTACGGTCTCTTCGGGACGTAGGGCACCGTCTGCACGATGGCTATCATGGTGGCGGCGCCTACTCCATGTTCCTTTTCGACCAAGGAGGCTTCTACTGGGACACGGGTTGCTGCAAGCTTGTTGCCGAGAAAAAGGTCAGGCTGATTCATTCCGAAATCGAAAGCTTCACAAAGGACGGCGTCATCTACAAGGATGGCACTACCGAGCCAGCCGATATTGTCGTATTTGCCACTGGCTACATGAACTCGAAGAGTGCAATTCAAGCCGTCATGGGAGATGACATGGCCAAGAAGTGTCATGAGCGATGGGAAAAGGGCAATGCATTCTTTGTCGGGCCCGAGGGTGAGTCGCTCATCAACTACTGCCCTCTTCCCCAAAGAGGCTTGTACGCAATGTTCCACCAGTTCGCCTTTAGCAGGTTTCATTCGGCTCGGCTGGCGCTTCGCATCAAAGCCGAGGAGTTGGGCATAGATGTGACCCCCTACGGGAACAAACCCCTCGGCCCTCCAAGCACTGCTTCTGGTCGTCGACCCCGCCCCGAGGGAGTTCCACTGTGATGTCTGAGGTGATATTCCCCCCCTCTGTGCTCGTCCGGTCGGGGTGGGTTGTCGAAGTGGAATGAGGCCGTCCCGACACCATCGTTGTTGAGCTAGTAACTGAAAGAACCGATTCTATTGCATGAATTTGCTTCCTTATTGTGATCCTCGCTGTGTTAGACAAAGCCTTTTGTGTACTCTCTAGTCACAGTGGTATTCTCCACCATCCCTTCCCTTCCCAAGCGTTGAATATGTGAAAGGTTATGGGTTCACTGACATAACATCACATGCAGCCAATTATTCTCTTCGAAGAGACAAGAGTAGGTGGGGATTATTTCACTAGAATCATAAAATAGATGTCTGTTGTCACATTGGAGGGAGTTTTGCAACAAGAAACATACTCTCCAAAACAACATTCTCATCAAGCCCACTATCGTAGATCTAGGTAAAGATGAACCCAAGATATTCTCCCAGTTATCAAACGACGAATGAGCTCAGAGCTTTGCTCGAGACGGGTCGTCCTTCACGATATGTCCGCTGTATTGCCCAAACTCCTGACTACGCAAAGACCTCCTCAAAATCTTACCACTTGGGCTCTTCGGGATCGCAGTGACAAACTCAACCTCCTTCACCCACTTGTATCTCACCCGCCTCTGCTTGACATACTCGATAAGCTCCCACCCGATGGCATCGCTAGGTTTGATGTTGGGCTTCAATACGATGAAGGCCTTTGGGCGCTCCGAGCTGTAATCATCCGGTACTCCCAGTACGGCACAATCATCTACATGAGGGTGGCCCAGTAAGAGATGCTCTAGCTCGGCTGGGGCTACTTGTTGGCCCTTGACTTTGATCATCTCCTTGATCCGGTCGACGATGTGGATGAAGCCTTGGTCGTCGATGCTGCCAATGTCACCTGTATGTAGGAAACCATCTGCACCAAATGCCTCGGTCGTCTCTTTGGGGTTATCGAGATAGCCCATCGCGATCTGGGGGCCTTTGGCGAGGATCTCGCCCGTCTCGTTCGGACCCAGCTCCTTGCCCGTGTCCACGTCTAGGATTTTGACCACCGACGATCCCAACAACTTTCCACCGCTGTTTGCATACTTGTAGCTGTAAAACTCAGGAGGGTGGGTGGTAAGACAGCAGCACGACTCCGTCATGCCGTAGCTCTGCCTGAATCCTGTCCACGGCATCTTCTTCTCGAGCAACTCGAGAATCTCTTGTCCCAAGGGAGCTGCACCACAAGCGATGCGTTTGACGCACGTGATGTCGTATTTCTCTACTAATGGGTCTCTCACCAGCCGAATGGCAATGGAGGGGACGATGGTGAGGTCCGTGATTTCGTACTTGACCACCGCGTCAAGGAAATTCTTCATCGTGAAATGTGGAAGCATGACGCACTCCTCGTTGCTCGCAATGGGCCAATGGAGAAATCGTACAAGTCCACTAACTACCAATCTCATCAGTCTCATAGAAATTTGGTCTGTAGTGGTACAGACAAGGGAATGGGGATGCTTACTGTGGAATAGGGGTAAGCTGGCCAAATACCGTTTCTCCCACGGACCTGCCACAGCTTTCAGCTGAAGACATTGGGTAATCACGTTCCTGTGAGATAGCATGACCTAAGACATGATGAGCCACTCCCGCTTCCCAAGGCAAACAATACCAAGGACTCACTGCTTTTGGAAGGCCAGTTGTTCCGCTGCTGAAGTTTAGATAACCGCAGATATCGTTGGATGGGGTGCGCCAATAAGGTGTTTGTCTTTGCTCCCCAAAGCTCTCCCCAATCTCCAACAGTTCCTTCATCGAGGTGTAACCATCAAGTTCTCCTTCGAGCAAGAAGATGTTTTCTTTAGGGATGCCGGCATTCTTTGCGGACGAAAGAGCAACTGGGATGGAACTGGGCACCGTCATGATGTACTTTGTTCTCGCCGTTTTGAGAGCTGCTGTCATCTCATCCACCGTGTACGAGGGAGAGGCACCGTTGATTTGTCCACCTTGTTTGATCAGTCTCAGTGGAAAGATTATTTATAGGCCCGGGGTTTTTGAGTCAGAGAGAGGGGGGGAGATTGATTTGCAAACATACCTGCCCTCAAGACAGCAAACATGGCTACCGGATACCATATCACATTGTGGCTAAATAAAGACACAGTATCGGTCTCTTTCAAGCCACGTGTTTCAATAAGAGCCGTGCATAGGTGAGTGGCATGCTCTTTGACCTGCGAAAAGTCCAACCGCTCTCCAGTGGCAGCGTTGGTGTAGCCCCCGAGCTTGTTGCGAGGGTAGTTGAGTAATGGCGAATATCTCGCGTCTTCAAACGCCCATTCCCATACCGTCAGATCTGTGGGATCTTTTCTCTCATAGGTTAGATACAGAGGATGCAATGCCATAGGGATAGAGGTACCTACATGTGATATTGGGTTGTTGAGATGTGAACAACATCTTGACTTCCGAGCCGAGTAGGTATCACAAAGCGGGTGCCTCAATTGAAACGTGTATTCCTTCTTTCCACATGAAGCCCTAGATCTCCAAAAGATATAAGTACGAACCTGCCTCGGCGACAACTGCAGGGGACGAGGACCGGTGCTCCCTCGATCTTATGGCATCCGAGGCACGGCACCCTCGGGCCGAACCTTGTACAATTTCATGAGTAGCAACACTCAATAGCAACTCATCGTGGATTGCTGCTTGCGAGATACCCCACGTCATGTCAAGCACTGGGATGGTGTTTCTGGCTCCGGTCTTCCTCTGATAGGACAGACTGTTGTCCTGGAACCAACAGGTACAAGAACAAGCCAAGTTCTCATAGCTCAACCTCCGAATTCATGACATGTGTACAAACAACTTTCAACCATTGGCCTGCTAGTTTCATTCGAGAACGCACCAGGCATTTCCACCTCTTTTAAGCAACCGAACATGGCTCCAGATGCTAGTCTGCCCGCCAATGGCACCAACGGCACCAAGCCAAATGGCGACAAGTCATTGGGCGATGATTTCATTAGAGAAGCCATCGACAAGTCCAATCTCAACGCTCTACGTCTTGCACTGTTACAAGTGACTGGCGACCCTGACCTGGCAAAGATGCGGACACGCCGTCACGCTATCCGGGGTGGTGCCATGTTTGCTCACGTCTTATCTGAGGAAGACGCCCCGGCACTAAAGGAAAAAGCGTTTGCCTATATTTCTAAGCGGACGCTAGAAGACCCTATTCCGCCGCCTCCGTCCAAGGCTGGGGCTAGAAAGTTGGCCGACGTTTTTGGAGATGAGCCGGTCGAGGACCGAGAGTTCAACTATCACTACGAAGAGCTCGCTTATGAAGAGTTCCCACGACTTGCCCATTGGACCGAGAAGAAACCCTCGGCCGAAACTATTGCCAAGTTCAAGGTAGTAGTCATTGGCGCCGGCATCAGCGGAGTTGCTGCCGCCGTGCAGTTCAAACAACTCGGCATCAACTTTCAGGTGCTTGAACGGCAAGAGGGCATCGGAGGAACTTGGCTGCTCAACACTTACCCAGATGCCCGTGTTGACGTGTCGAGCTACCTCTTCCAGTTCAAGTTCCTCAAGAACTACCCGTGGTCCGAGTTTTTCGCCACGGCTGGGGAGACCCGGAAATACCTTGAGGATGTGGCCGAGCATTACCAAGTCAAGGACCACTTCCACTTCAACCGGGAGATCATCAGCGCTATCTGGGACGAGGATACGAGCGAGTGGGTGCTTACTGTTCAACACTCCAGTGGTCAGCCAGAGACACTGAGATGCAACGCAGTTGTCAGCGGGACCGGTCTTTTCGCCACACCTGATCTCCCTGATATCGATGGTATCAAAAACTACAAAGGCCATCTGTTCCATACGGCGAAATGGGATCACAGCGTTGACTATCGCAACAAACGCGTCGCACTCCTTGGGACTGGGTCAACGGGTACCCAGCTCGCCCCTTCAGTCGCCTCCGAGGCCACGTCTCTCACTGTCTTTCAGCGCACGCCAAATTGGATCATGAAGATGGATGGCTACCGCAACCGCATCGACGACAAAGTGCGCTACATGTTTGACAATATGCCTTATTATTGGAACTGGTACTGCTATGCTGTCCACGTGGCATCTCAACAACTGCAGCTTCTCCAAACCTTTGACAGAGAATGGCAGGCCAAGGGCGGCTTCATCAACGAGCGCAATGATCTTGTGCGCAAGAATCTCACAAGCTACATCGAGTCGAAAACCGAGGGAAGGCCAGACCTGCGGAAGAAGCTTCTGCCAACTCACGCCCCCTTGGTCCGTCGACTGGTCGTCGACAACGGCTTCTACGACATGCTGCGGCGTGACAACGTGGAGCTCGTGACGGACAAGATAGACACGTTTACCGAGAAAGGTATCAGGACTACCGACGGAGTAGAGCGTGAGTTCGACGTTGTCATCCTCGGGACAGGCTTCAAGGTGTCGCAGTACTTCTGGCCATGCCAATATGTTGGTCGTCAAAAGGCCACCTTGGAGGACTTATGGAAGAAAGATGGACCCCGCTCATATCTCGGTCTCACGATACCCGGCTTTCCCAACTTCTTTGTCTTCTATGGTCCGAACCACCAACCCCGTGCCGGTGGATTCTATTCCTGGGCTGAGATTTGGTCCCGGTACACGGCGGCCAGCATCATTCATTTGATCGAGAACGGCAAAAAGTCTATGGAATGCCGCAAGGATACCTTTGATGAGTACAATAAGAAGCTCGACGACGCGTCAAAAAGCCTCATCTGGGAGGAGGCGGGCTACGGATACTATGTCAATGAGTTCGGACGCCAAAGTGTCAACGCGCCGTGGCATACCGCCGACTACCATCGCATGGTAACCACGCCGAGTTGGGAGGACTTTGAGTTTCAATGAGGAGTTCAATGTGAAGGAGTATGAGTTGCGGGTGAATCATGACATGTCTCCAATATGTCCTCGGCCGGCTATTGTTCATTAGCCGTGGGGTCCTGTTCCTTGCCTCGGGTATGGCGAACCCCATTTAGGGCTCGCTTTGATAGCAACGTGATTAAATTGACAGCGTGAATTGAATATATGAAGATGTTCTGTTGGCCATATGTTATCATTTGGGCAGTAACTTTGAGCCCGTGTAACCATCCATCTCATCACTCTGGTATCATCGGTTGTGCACCAGTGTGAGCTTCTCGGTACCTCGGCTACTAATTCACTTTGGGGGTTTCGGGCCGAAGACACATCTACGGAAGCCCCTCAATATTGACACAACACCTTGCACGCTTCTGTCTTGACCACGTACATACCTATAGCAAAAATAATCCTTATTATCAATTCCAGTAACCTAATAGACCAAGGCAAATCGTAGTTGAGATCCCAGAGGCAGGATTACAGAGAATTGATCAAACTTCAATTGTAACAATGTCATAGTTTACGGTTGCTCACAATGGATAACGAATCAAGTCGCTGGTAATATTTTGGCCGTCTATGAGGTCTGATGCAGACCAGGAAAATACATCAATAGAGTGTCGCCCTTGATGACTGGTCACAATACCTGGCGTCTTTGTAAGTCGTAAGATGCCCCCTGTGTGTTAACCGTAACGAACATGAGTAGGGCTCGGTGAAGCCACTGGGGGTGCCTGTTCCAAGCCAGTCGGTGCATAAAAGCCCGGGTCGGTATCAAAACGAATCAGAGATTGGAGTAGGTTCTCGGCAAGATCCATTCCACCCCACGATTCAATTTGGGGATCGACAATGATGGTGGATTCCATCTCTGCGTGCGGAATAGGGTCATGTGAAGGGGCAGTAGTGTTGATACTCGCGCTGGACTGGTCCCATTTTTGAGCAACAACCACCATATCTTCCCCAGCAAGGTCCATCACTGCTTGGGGACCAGAACTCGTGGGAGTGGTGAGCGTGTTTGCCCCCACAGCCGGCTGGCCTGAAGGCCCCTCCTTTTCTGCAGCCGCCCGAACACTCGTCGATATTGACGGAGTACGTCGGCTCCCAGATCTTTGGGCTTGTTGCCGCGTGGTGGATAATGGAAGTAGGTTCAGCATGGGAATCTGAACGTTTGTTTTGCGAATAGCCGCCTCCAGAAACCACACGGCGTGGTCTGCTGACGCATACATGCCTCGAAGGTGGTGGAGAGCCTGCCAGCATTGGTAGAACCTACCGATGGAGGCGTAACGAACCTCGGAACCTGAGGATCGCACATCGATCAGGTGAATCAGCGTGGCTGATAGGAGAGCTGATATCGCCGAAGTCGGGGCGAAGCGCAGCTGGTTATCGCAGTATAGGTCATAAACGACCTCTGTGATACCCGCCGCGGCATTTGTGACCTTGTTTCTTGACTGTCGCACACTCGCTCGATCCTCAGCAGACCCTGAGCTGGGTTGTAGAGCTCGCGGCCGATGCAAAACGACCGTTGCCGCGAGATGGATCATCTGTAGCTGGGCTTGGTGTAGATGTAGGATTCGGTGGCTTTTGTCTTGGTCTCGCTGGCCAACTTTGTACTGGCAGGCAGGATTGAGGTTTTGTGCCCAGCTCTCGAGCTTCTTGTCGCACTTTTCCAGCTCCTGTAGCTGCTCTGCTGACTTCTTTGGAAGGACCATCATGGTGACATGCTCCTTAGACTCGCTAGTTGGGTTACTCAGCGTTGAGTATTGAGTGGAGAGAGTGTCACCGATGTGGACGCAGAGGTGTGTCAGCTCTATGAAGCAGTGGCAGATGCTTGCCTTTGTTGGGGTGTCGTCTGCCAATGGAAGAGGCCCAATATACCGCAAAAGATCATCTTCAAGTGTCTCAATGTTGAAGTCATCAAACGTCAGCGGTGGAACGTCAAAGTCACCGGTCCGAATCCGAGCTGGCCGGCGTAGGCCCAGAGCTAGCAGACGATCTCGAACAAAGCACGACCACCAGATCCTTTTCCTCAAGCATTTCATCTCCGGACTGACGTCTAGATGCTCCGGGTTACGATGCAAACCCAGGACCTGCGCCAAAGACAAGGCGATGCCGGTCCAGTACCACGTTTCCTTCTCGTCCTCGGGTCTTTCATACCAGAACGTCATGAGAAGTAGGGCCTGGAGGAGTGCCATACGGTCTGACTCGCAGTCTTGGTCGTAAAGGAGTCGGGCTCTCTCGAAATACATCTTTCGCACCGACTTGCGGTCTGTCTGGCCACGGGCGATGTAGTAGTCCATGTCGATGAACGCAGCACTGGTAAACATTACGGCCTGGAATACAAGCAGGCTTGTGTGACCGCTTCCTTCACCGCGAGCGATCGGAGCAAGAAGTGAAGGCAGGTCCAGTATCGGCATGAATGGATGGACATACTGGATGTACTTCTGGAACAGCTCACGCTGAAGTTCGTCATCCGGTACAGTGAGGGCTCCCTTATTCCTAAGGTATTCGATGTCTATGGGCTTCAAGTGCGACGGCAATGGGCTGAAATACGAAGGCAGCCCTTGCAGTTGCTGGCTTGACCAAGGAGGGGAGAAGCCCGAGGACGTGGGCCCTGGGCCTGTCAGACTTGGAGGTGAGGGCATTGAATTTTCGGCTTGGGTATGGGACCGTCGAGTATTCTCAAATCCTCGCGAGCCTACAATTTCGTGGTCAGCGAGAACGACTATCCTCATCGCATTACAAGGCCAGGTCAGAAAAGATACCTTCAAATGTGAGCGAGACAGGAAAGTCATCAGGCACGGGCGGGCTCAGTGTCTGAGCCTGCGGTTCTTCGGGCATATCTCCAGGGCTCATGGGCTGCTGGGACTGGGGCCGATGCTGGACGTCTTCTCCAGCCTCAACCGACGTGCGAACCCTACCGCGATTCGATTCGGTGAGGCGGCAATTGACGTCGTCTAGGCGACAATTGGTGCAGGGTGCGCCTCGACTGGTCACATCGCAACGGACCTTGCGACCACGACAGGACAGACAGGCTCTTGAGGCCCGGCGCTTGGCCACACTGTCAGATTGCGCATCATCCCGTCTCCTCTTGTTAGCACCAGTGTTGGTCGGTTGATTCCCGAGGTCCCAGTCCTCGCTGGGGGACGGCATTGTTTTGTGTTGTGTGGTGAGGGTTAGAAAGAATGGACACTGCGGGTGTAGTAAGGTTAGAGCTTTAGGACCGGTCAGAGAAAAATTGGCTGCTAGCAGAGCAAAAACAACAGCGGCTGAGCATGAGTATCTGGGGCCCCGCTGAACCCCGCTCGGGCTCACGGGATTGCCATCTCTCCGCCGAGGATCTTCGACCCCGGATCTCTTCCCCGGATCAGGGTCTCTTTCTGGGAATTGGGTTCCCCGTTCATCTGATGATGATGACGGAGGAGGCAATACGCTCTGCCTTGGGACGTGACCTCTGATCCGGTTTTCCAAGGAAAAGAGAGCAAGGAGTTGAAGCGGCAATTGGAGAATGGGGTGTTTGTCAATGTCTTGGAAGCTTGCAAAGAAATCCTGAGAACAGACATCAAGCTGAAGCAAGAAACATTGGCGAAGCATGAAGCCAGTCTTGATGAAGGGCGGTACCCAATACACGAAGGCACATTACAGCTGACCGTGCTATGCCAGGGCCTGGGCGTCGGCTAAGAAGCCTCGGGAATCAAGACGGAAATCAGATCAGAGCCAAGTCCGGAGAATGGAAGCAGCTTGAACGCCGAGAGGGTGGTCTCCACTTTGATGCGCATTACCCCATGGGGAAGTGGAGTCGTGATTGATCTTGTGACTTGACCATAAAGGTTTGCATCGGGGAGATGAACTTGGTGAAGTCATGGAATCTGCTGTTTCTTAGGTGCTGAATAATAGTAGGAAGGAGGACTTTTATGATGCCGAGTGTAAGGTATAATAATCACAGAGAAACTCTGGAGAAAGTAGCGCTGGACTTCGAAGAGGAGAGGCTGTGAGTGCTATAAAATTACACAAGTTATAAATAGTTGATAAAAAAAAAGGGGTTTATTTTATATTTAGATTTTATTAACCATTACATTATCTCTCCTTCTGTATTTAGATATAAATACTTCTATTCATCTTGAATCGTTTTATCTTCTCCCATCTTCTTTCCTTCGGCCTAGGGTAGCTCTCTACCAACGCACTCACAGAAGCAGGGGTGCCAAACAACCCAAAGGAAATAACACGAATAGAGTAAGTAAGGCTTGCAACCGTAACAGCTGACGCCTAGCATAGGGTAGCTTTACCAAACCACGTTTTTCTACTGTCTACCTTGTTTTCCAGCACTCACCCAGTCTGAAAGATCTGGAAAACAAGGTAGACAGTACCCAGTCTGAAAGATGCAGGCAGCGGTAGCCCCTGTCCTTGGGTGGGGACGAATCAAGAAGAACCAAGGGCGATCTGATAAAAAGTATCTTTAAAGGCACCTTGGCTAGGCTCTAATACAAGTATCCCTTAGGCCCTGATCATAAACGGGGTTTAAAATAAATTATATTTCGGAAAGGGATATTCTTATTGCAAAAATTAGCGTAGCTACCGTCTTATACCTAAAACCCTATTATATTTATAGCTATCCTTAATAGGTAATAGCCTTAATTGCTTTCCTTATTTATTAAAAGGTTATAGTAAAGTTATTATAGCTATAATATTAAGTAAGTAAATATATTAATTTTAAAGCTAAATTTAAATACCTTTAGATATAATTTTCGAGAAGAAAAGAGTTATTCTTATATCTCTTATAAATATATTTAATTTAAAGAGATATCGCTTTATATAAGCCTATTAGAAGTCTAAGAAGTAGTCTTAGTTACTAGCTAGGAAATATTATAGCTATCGCCTATATACCCTAATAATCCTAGTAGTTAATTAGTTATATTAAGGTCTTAAGTTAGCTATATAATAGTAATAGATTAATAATAGACTTTATATTTCCTTAGAAAACTCTTTAAAGCTTATTAAAATAATAATTTAAATATTAATAAGAAAGGAGTATATTAGGATATATTAATAAGCTTTATTTAAGCTTTAAGATAAATAAAGGGACTAGATTAATCCTATAAGATAATAAAGAATAAGCTATAGAATTTAAAGGATTTCTAATTATTTTTCTATAAGCTTATAATCTATTAGGAGGAGGGTATTATAATTAGATTAGATATATTAATCTTAGCCGGGATAATAAAAAAAAGATAAGAGAGATACCTTAATATAGTTATAATACTATAATAAAGGGATTTTTTATTAATCTATATATTATAATAGATTTATAAGAGGAGTATTTATAGATATCTATTAATAAGCCGGCTTATTACTATAGCGGATAATAATATAATCTAGGTAGGCTAGACTTAAGAGGTAAGGCAAAGGTAAAGATAAGGATATTATATAACTAATAATATAATAAAAGAGTTAAGAAGAGGAGGAGGGCAAGGAAAGTAATAATAAGGTAAATAATCTACTATAAAGTAGCTTCTAGATTCTCTTTAGCTTCTTAACTCTCTTTAGCTTCCTAACTCTCTAATTTTAATACTTTATATAAGTTATTATTATTAGCTTTAAGACCTTTAACGCTAGGGAGAGGGTTAATTTCTTTTATAGCTATAGCGATAATAATATAATATAATAGCTAAGTATTAGACTTTTTCCTTAGTAATAGTAAAGAAGAAGAAAAAAAGAAGTAAGGGATTAAATTATAGCAGTGGAGTTAAAAGAGTTATTTTATAATAATTCTTAGAGGAGCTTATTTATTATATTATAAGTAGCTAGGTTAGAGGACCTAGAGAGGTAGTTATTAATTACTTAGAAGTTATTAGAGAGTTAAAAGGTATGCCCTATGCCGTGAGGGTAATCTTATTATTTAAGGAAGTAAGGAATAATAATATAAAATATACTAGGTTTAAAGGAGGTAAAGGAAGCTTAGATTAAGAGCTAACTTAGTCTAATAAAATAAGGCTCTATAGTTATTATGCTTAGAAGATAAGGCTTAGTAGTATTTAATTTATTAAGGTAGTTTTTTCTTAGTAAATTAACCTTAATTAAATACCTTATTATTAATTATAGTTAAGCTATTATAAATCTACTTTTATAGCTTTTAAATTACCCTTATCGCCTTTAGTTATATTACTAGCCTCTCTTTATTTACTTTTTTAACCTTATTACTTTTATTACTCTTATTACCTTTTATATTTATTACCTTCCTCGCCTTAGCTACTCTTATAGTACTATTAATTTCTAGCCTTATATTACTTTTCTTTTTTTTCTTCTTTTTATATAGCGCTATATTATTACTAAGTCGCTTTAATAATAAATTATATAGCTTAAATAAAATCTATATTAATATAAAGTTATTTATATACCTCTTAGTTATTTTATTACTTCCTAAGTAAGAGAGAAATTATTTAGGTATATTAAAAGATTAAGATTATACTCGCTAGGCTCTAAGCTATCTCCTAAGAGGAAATTTTATAGACCTATAACTATAAGTATAATCTAATATTAGTCTCTAATAAAGTATTTAGCGGCGCTATATCTTATAATTTTAAATTTCTTTTTAACCTAGCTAAAGATTTACTTAATAATTACGCGAAGCTAAGTATAATAAAGGTTATATATCTCTTCTAGGTATTTTAGCTATTAAATAGCTACTTCTTAGTCTTATAGATAATATTTTATTTTTAGGAATAAAATTAGGATACCTTTTCTAGAGCTAAAGCCTATATTAGTAATATAGAATTATATTAATAAGATTTATAGGTTTATAGTCTTTGCTATATATATAAGTAAGGAGTTATTAATAGATTCCTTAGCGCCTATAAGTATATATATAAAAACCCTTTAAAGTTAATTATTATAAGGATATTCTATAAGATATTATTCTTCTTTAATTAATATCTTTTTTATTATTAATAAGGAATAAAGGTAGTATATAATATCTATTTATAGCCTTAATAATATTATTAAATACCTTTATTTTTAGGGAAAGCTCTATAAAAATTAATAAATTAAGGAGATAACTTATTAGCTATATAATAAAGTAGATATATAATCGCTAGAGAGGTTTAATAAGTTTATAGAATATATTTAAGATTATTCCTTAGCTAATATAAAAGCAAAAAGTAGTATTTCTTTATAGCTTTTTATATATAAATATCTATAATATAATTATTAATTTCTACTTAAGAGATATATACCTATTATTATAATAATAATATTAATCTATAATTATTAATAAAAGGCTTAAAATAGGGTATATAATATATAAAATAAGTACTTAAATATATTATTATCCCCTTTAAGTAACTATAATAATATTTTCTTATAAGGTATATATTAATATATAGATAGCAGCGGCAGCGGCCTCGCTAAGTTAGTCTCTTATCGCTAATAATACTAAGGAAGTATAATATAATAAAAACCTTATAGTAATTAATAATAATTTTATCTTTTATTATTAATTAATAAAGAAGCTCCTTATTATCGAGGAGGCTATTATTATTAATTAAGTAAATAATTTTTTTATTTTTTTATCTTTAGATATTATTTCTAATTAGAATTAAGATTATAAATAGCTTTTTACCTTTTCTTATATAATTTATTTTAAATTATAAAAATCGGTATAATTAATATCCCTCTTGCCTTTATAGGCAAGCTAAAGGCCGCGGTAGCCCCTAGTTAACGTGATATATATAGATAATAATCCTTAGGGTTAGAGATATAATTAGGATAGTTAATTCTTATATCCCTTACTTAGAGTGGTGCCGGATCGAGGAAAGCATATCCCTTTATTTATTTAATAGGAAAATTTGAATTATGATTTATTTTGAACCCTGTTTATGATCAGGGCCTTAACTGACTTTCTAGACTGCGCAGCCGAAGAAACGCCCCCCCCCCCCCCCCCCTCTTTTTCTCCCTCCATCTTCTACTCGAGACCAAGGTGGCAATGGGAGTGCTCATATCATACAAATATGTAGGGGTACAACGAAGTAGCTCTGTATGCAAAGGCTAGAGTCTACTTTTTTGTGCACGTACGCGAAACACGCCTGCGTTAATCTCGTAATGAATTCCCTTCTCCCAGCCAACCCAATCTCTCAAGACATCCTCACCCCCCTTGCCTGACTCCAAAACTTTTCCCACCCACGTGGCATCGATTGGCTTGGCTGGAGATGCGCCGAGATGCACCATCGGTCTGTGTTGGTACCCTGCCTGTTCCATCTCCTGATGCTCCAGCACAGGGGCAACACATGCGTCATGTTTCTCAAAGATAATCTCCCACTCAGCTCTTGTCTTCTCCCTGAATCTCTGCTCAAAAGCCGCCCGCATAGACGGCCAGGACCGACGGTCTTCTCTGTCGAACCCGTCCAGAGAGATTTGCTCCCAGCTGAGGCCCAGACCGGCAAGCAAGTTGGAAAAGAACCGTGGTTCTATTGCACCCACTGACATGTACTTGTCATCGTCTGCACACTCGTAGCACTGGTAATATGGACATCCGCCATCCAAGAGATTTGTCCCCCTCTTCCCACCCCATACAGGTTCTTTTGTTCTGAGTCGCGGAAGCGTACCGATGTAGTTGACGCCGTCGACCATATTCGCCTCTACTATTTGCCCGGTTCCAGACACGCTGCGTTGAATGATGGCCAAGAGCACCCCGGCGAACGCAACCAAACCACCACCAGCAAAGTCAGCAAGCATGTTGCCCGGCGGAGAAGGAGGCTGGTCTCGGTGGCCCAACATGCCGAGGACGCCTGAAACAGCTAGGTAGTTGATGTCATGCCCAGCCATATCTTTGTATTTCCCATCGCGGCGGAACCCGGTTAGCCGAAGCACGATCAATCGTGGGTTAGTCGCAGTGAGGCTGTGAGGGTCGAGTCCAAGCTTTTCGAGCACGCCCGGACGGAAGGGGTCGATGAGAACGTCGGCATTAGAGAGAAGGGTAGTTAGAAGAGTCATACATTGTTGAGACTTCAAGTCGAGAATAATAGATGACTTGTATGAGGCCAGTATATCAGAGTTGGTGGCAGCAGGGCGATCGACTCGTAGGACGGAGGCACCATAGGAAGAGAGAAGCTGTCCACAAAAGGGTCCTAGGGAAGTCAGTGATCGCCCGGAGGCCTGAGGATCGGAGAGAGGAGAAATGAACCTGGGGCTAGTCCTGCAAGCTCGATGACGCGTAAGCCGGTCAGTGGAGGTGAGGCAGCCATCACGAGGAGGGCCAAGGGGGTGGCGGATTGTCCTTTTCAGATTCTCAACAAAAAGCTCAAAGGCAAACACGGCCTAACTATATATAAAACACGTCTGTGAATGTGGCTCGGGGAAGCGTCGAGAGTTGAGTATGCACAGACTACTTAGACCTCGGCTACTCGACCTGGTCATATTCTGAAGCCACTTGCGTTACCATGCGGGCTGAAACCAGGTGGATAATTCTGTTCTATACATGAATTATAGAGGGCACAGCATGCTTCAGGTAATTTCCGTCTATTTTGTTAATGCGTATGGTCATCATTGTGCCATCCGGGACCCAGGTCCGGACTCTGTTCTATCTTTGCTGTTACCAGGGCCACCTCATGTTCTCGTGTCACCTCCATTTCGCGATACGATAGTTCATCCAATCTGCAAGAAAAAGAGCGATGGTTCTGTATTGAACGCCACTGTTAGATGAGGCAAACGTGACCGGGACTGCCGGGGTTTACTTACGAATGAGGTGCAACTCTCATGAAGTAAGGCCAAAAGTCTCGATAAAATCTCAATACGCCTTCCCTCTGGACCACCTTGACGAGACAGTCCATAGTCCCAGAATACGCAGGCAAGCTACTGGAGCTCGTAGAAGTCATAGATTGATTCTGTAACCGCGTCTTGACAAAATCGAACGGTAGACTGATAAGGGCACCCGCGAAGCCGGCAATGAAGGCGGCCAGCCCTGTCCGTGTCTCTCGGGTCAAGGAAGAGTGCTTCTGCAGCTGATTTTTTGATTCAGAGAAGAAGGCCAGCTGGCCAAAGTTGGTCGACATTGCTCGAATGATGGTCGGTGCTGCCCCTTTCCAGAGACCCAGCGTCCCTTCGTGCTTTGCGATGGACCATAACGCCTCGAAAGCAGAAGAGTAGTTTCTTCGCTGCTGGGCAGGCTTCATGGCATCGGCTTGCATGCGGATTAGGGCAACCTCCGTGGGATTCCCCGCAAAAGCAGCCAGCGCGCCAGCACTGAGACCGGCGAGGGCCCTTCCACCGAAGCCAAGAGTTGTGCCCTGATCATGGGCTCTGCACTCGAGACGTTGCTCGAATGTGGAGAAGAGACCCAGCCGTAATGTCCCGTAGACAAGCTGCCTGAGCAAACCAGCCGAGAGTCCTTGGTAAAGGTTACCGAACCCGTCTTGCGCGATGGTGTTTCTAGCAAGAGACCATAGCGACGTCTTGCCCTTACTTTGATCCGTTAGCTGCATTCGAACCTTGACCGTGTCGATGGGTTGTACGCAAACGGTAGCGACCATGCCCGAGCCGCAGCCTACAACGAAGGGGATGCATGCGTTCGCTGCGACATCCATTTTGGGTTGAGCGGCCTTGGGATACCATACGTAGTAGCTTTTGCCAATGTCGATAAAAATGAGACCGAGGAGATGATCTTTCGGCTTCCCCGAGATCTAGTCTTATTGAAACCACACAACGTGCCCTACAAAGTATATACGACCCTGCGCGTGATTGATTCAGCATATCGATCATTCCAAACAACAACCATGGCGGAGCAGCTTGATGGATTAACTCAAGCGGGTCGCCTCGGGCTTGGGGGTAACCTCGGCTCTGGCTACTAGGAACAGCTTCTTCACGTGTGACTGTCCTTATTGTGACGTATGGAGAGAATGAAAACTCTTGTAAATAGAAAGGAATTTGATGAACTCTGGGTAACAGGCCGCTGATCCATTGATGCGGGCGAACATCCAAGACTCGGAAGAACAGAACTCAAGACTTTGCCTTTTTACCACCACGATGCGAAGCCAACTACTTGGCAAAACTCTGCCACAATTCATGTTCCAAGGGTCAATGAAGCGACCGAATTTCTTACCTGGACTCAAGAACGCCATACCAAAGCTTAGTATCCGACACATACATGCCCGTGCGACCGACCATCTGCCTAGCCAACTACCCGAGTGGACTGAATCACAACGTCAAGTCCGAGAAGCCATTGCAAAGATATGCTCCCAATATAGCGACGAATATTGGCTAGAGCGCGATACAAAGCACAAGTTCCCTTCGGAGCTGTATGATGATCTGGCCACGAATGGTTGGCTGGGAATCTGTCTTCCCGAGCAGTATGGAGGCTCCGAACTTGGTATATCAGAGGCTGCAGTGATGCTGCAGACTATATCTGAATCAGGAGCCGGCATGAACGGAGCTTCCTCGGTGCACATGAACATCTTTGGGCTGGAGCCTGTCGCCAAGTTTGGATCTGCGGAGCAAAAGGAGCGCTGGCTTGTGCCACTTATCCAGGGCAAAGAACGCGCTTGCTTTGGAGTGACGGAGCCAAACACTGGACTGGACACTCTTAGACTACAGTCCTCTGCTCGCCGAAACGGTGACCACTATGTGCTCAAGGGCTCCAAGGTATTCATCTCTACAGCTCAAGTCGCGGACAAGATATTGATCCTTGCGAGAACGACGCCCTTGGAGGAGGTCAAAAAGCCGAGCCACGGGCTCTCGCTGTTCTACACTGAACTCGATCGGTCCGCCGTCCAAATCACCGAGATCCCCAAGATGGGTCGATCCGCGGTAGACACTAACTCTCTTTTATTTGAAGACTGGAAGGTTCCCGCCGAAGACCTCGTAGGAAATGAGGGGGATGGGTTCAAGATGATCATGCATGGCATGAATGCCGAGAGGATTCTGGTCGGTGCCGAGGCTTTGGGACTCGGGTATGCCGCTTTGCGCAGGGCCTGCAACTACGCAAACGAGCGGGTCGTATTTGACAACCTAATTGGTAAGTACCAGGGTATCCAGCATCCTCTGGCCGAATGCTGGATGAACCTCGAGAGTGCGCGGCTCATGATCTACCTGGCGGCACGTCTGTACGACCAAGGCTATCAGGATGGAGAGTACGCGAATGCGGCAAAGTATCTAGCGTCCGAGGCAGCGTTCAAGGCTGCAGAGAGAGCCATCATGTCTCATGGGGGCATGGGCTACGCTCAAGAATATCATGTCGAGCGATATATGAGGGAGGCAATCCTGACGAGACTTGCCCCAGTCAGTGGAGAGATGATCAAAAACTACATTGGTCAACGAGTTTTGGGATTGCCAAAGAGCTACTAGGAGTGACTCCATGGGCTTTTCGGGGCCTCGAGTTTCTCTGTCTAACTACAGGCGACCCAACGCTTGATTTGACAAGTTTCATAGGAGGGAACAGCTTGGGTATCGCATTGCTCTGGGCCGCCAGGGACAGAACGAGGTCTATACACAGTTTTGTTTCTTTAACAACTTTATGTGTTTAGTCATCTAAGATGGACGTGTGCCAGGTCGTTCTTACCGAGGTATCGTATGTGAACTACTTGTTATGTTGTGGGCCTGGTACTCCTTTTGCGTGTGGCAAGGAGTGCCCAAAGTCAGGCTGCCCTCGGCAACTGGGCTCTCTAGATCTCCGCGTATCCCTAGGCACAGCAGTGAGCGAAGGGTGACGTGGATGTCATCTCCACAATGGGGGAAGTAGCAGCAGGGGGCGAAAGAGAGTGAATTAAATTACATTACGCATATTCATCGGGCAGTGATCTAGACGTCTGCATTCTCAGCACCCCAACAAGCCTGAACCACCAAACTAGCCCCAATGAATCAATTCATGGCCCAGGTCAAATACAGACCGGCTTTGTACAGAACTCGAGTTGTCATTCCTATCCTCGGGCGACCGAGGGAACCCGCTCAATGGCTGGCTGCACGCGCCTCCTCGACTACCAGAGAGAACAATCATCGACCACCACTGGAAGGGCTGAAAGTCCTTGATTTGTCTCGAGTGTTAGCTGCAAGTCCTTACTACTCGCCTTTTGAGATACGATTACCTTGAACTAACAACGAATCGTAAGCAGGCCCCTTTTTGCACACAGATCTTGGGGGACTATGGCGCAGATATCATCAAGATTGAAGCTATCGGTAAGGGAGTAAGTGTAACGCTGTTGCCAATATGCCAGGAATCTCTGGTTTAAAAACACATGTCGTACTAGTGGTGTGATTGCTGAACATCACTAGGACGATACCAGGCACTGGAGGCTTCAGCAAGAGGACATGACATGGAAGCAAGAATCGGGTCCGATGTCCAACTATTTTGCCGCCGTCAACCGCAACAAGAGGTCCATCACTCTGGATATCAAGAGCCAACGAGGAAAGGAAGTCCTTATGAAACTCGCCGAGCAAGCAGATGTCTTGTACGTCTAGATATCTTTATAAAATGACAAGCTAACTAAGCAATGATGACTCTAGGGTCGAGAACTTCAAGCCCGGGACGATGGATCGTCTCGGACTAGGCTATCAGCAGCTCAGGAAGCTCAATCCTCGCCTGATTTATGCAAGCATCTCAGGTATGTGTTCACTCTTCTTGCATGCCGATTTGAACAGGGCTGATATTGAGTCAGGCTATGGGACTACTGGGCCTTATGCTTGCCGGGGAGGATATGATCCAATAGCTGGCGCAGAAGCTGGTCTCCTCCACGTGACAGGAGAACATAACGGACCCCCGGTGCGGCCTGGCCTCGGGATAGTAGACATGTCAACCGGCCTGTATCTGCACGGCGCCATACTGGCTGCACTTCATGCCCGTGACCGAGATGGAGAAGGCCAGAGGGTGGACGCATCGCTATTTGAGACACAGATCAGTCTGCTCACCAACGTTGGCCTGTCGTGGCTGAACGTAGGCGTCGAGGCTCAACGCTGGGGATGCCAGCACCCGAGCATCGCGCCATACGACGCCTTCAAGACCAAGGACACTTATCTCGTGTGCGGTGCCACCAACGATGCCCAGTTCGCAGCTCTGTGCCAGCTTGTGGGCCGGAAAGCCTTGGTTCAAGACGAGCGCTTCTCTACAAACCCGAAGCGAGTCCAGAATCGCGAGTTGCTTGCACCCATCTTCAATGCTGTCTTCAAAACAAAGACAACTGCCGAATGGATTGACGTTTTTGACGGGACAGGTTTACCGTTTGCACCAATCAACAACATGCAAGACACGTTCGCACACCCACAAGCAGAGGCACGGGACATGGTTGCAAGCATGAAAATGGGAGCTGCTGAGTCGGGGGAGATCCGCGTCATTGGTCCAGCCGTCAAGTTCAGCGAGACGGGCGCCACCTTGAGGATACCACCTCCGAGCCTCGGGCAGCACACTGACGAGGTGCTCATGGAGGCCGGGATGGATGGCTCTGAGGTCGAAAAGCTGAGACGAGAGAAAATTGTGTGACTACCTGGGCGTTGATGTGATGAGTGCTGGTTTGATGGCAACAAGAGGTTGAAGGGGATGTTCGCTGCCACTATCGTTAACTCCTATTACGGCACTTTACTGCATTCAAGATTCATACTACAAATTGTTGATAACCCTTCTCCTTTCCATTGATACCGATTGCCGCTCTTGAAGATGTCATGAGTCCTATCAACCAAGATTAATCAAGTGACTGAATAGCCATGCGTCTTACCGATGCACCGTTGGGTGGAGCCAGTCCCCATTGGATTGAGACAGAGGCCTCGGTAACAAGTGAAATACCCAAGACCACTGTGACCTGCAGAATTATCAACGATTAGTATAGAACCGTGGCCGCATTCGGACTGTTTCCCGAGGTGGTGCAGCAGTTCTTTGTGGCCGCGGCATTTGGCCAAACAGAACTTCCGTTGCTCATCCGCTCCGAGCCGAGACACCTCGGTGCACTCACCTGGCAACAAAACAGGGAAAGAGGAAAGTAAGATGATAAGAGAAAATGACAAAGGGATTGCGGACTGTGCCTCTGAAGACAACAAGCTTGTACCCTTGACCTCATACGCTCACCTCGTCAACCCATCAACTTGAACAGATCCAGCCATGAGCGTCCACCAAAAGGCAGCAGTCTGGAGGCCAACCCAGCCTCAAGAAACAAATGTGCAGAAATTCATCCACCACGTTAATCAAAAGCACGGCTTGGAACTGCAAACGTACCATGACTTGCATCGCTGGTCGGTGGACGAAACGACTTTCCATGACTTTTGGACGGACGCGTATGCCTGGCTACAACTCGGCCCGCAAGGCTTGTCTGAGGTCGGGCCTATGCTTGCGGATAAGGTTGGTTGCGGCAATTGTCGACCAGGCGATGAGGCCCCCTTGGGTGAGGTAGATTGGGAGCTAACTTGGGACTATAGGTGACATCGTCTGTTCCTCTCCTGTTCCCTCCTCCCACATTTTTTCCGTCTGCTTCTCTCAACATCGCAGAGATCATACTGCGGAATCGCAAAGATGGAGACACGGCAATCTACTTTGCGAGAGAAAGTGTAGAAGGCCTTGAACGAATGAATTGGGGAAGCCTTAGGGAGCAGGTTCGCCAGCTACGCAGCGCCATGATACAATCTGGAGTCAGACGTGGTGACGTCATCGCAGCAGTCATGAGTAACTCTGTCAATGCCATCATTGCCGCTCTGGCGACGCTTTCGATTGGTGCTGTTTGGACCTCTGCTTCCTGCGATCTAGGACCTACCAGCATCGTCAATCGATACTCTCAGGTCTCGCCCAAGATCGTGTTTGCGGATGATGGCTATGTCTACGCGGGTAAGCTTACTAACCTGTCACATCGCATCAGCCAGTGGTCTAGTGAGCTCAGGAAGAAGAATGGTGATGGACTTGTCAATGTTGTTGTGGTGCCCTATTGCGGTACAGACATAGACTTAGCAAGCATTCCGAGTGGATGCACTTTGGCCGGCTTCCTTGCACGAGACCAAGGAGACGAGTTGGACTTTGAAATGGTTCCATTTTCTCAACCGGCATTTCTCTGAGAACCCAGGGGGGGACAATTAGGTGGGGTATGGCGTCGCATCTAGCTCACATGCCATGGTGTGGCATTAAAGGTCAAGGTGGATATGACGCTGCAGCACGATGTCCGCTCAAGTGACGTGGTGTTTCAATACACGACGGTAAGTGAAGTGATGCATAGATCCCGTCTTTGGTTAGTGCCTAGCTAAATCTAAAATCTCAGACGTCGTGGGTAATGTGGGTGTTAAACTTTGTGAATCTCTCTTGTGGTGCTGGCATGCTCCTCTATGACGGCTCGCCCTTTCACCCTCGCCCGACAATCCTACTAGAGCTCGCCGAACAAGTTGGGTATGCCTTTCCTATAAATACATATTGTTGACCTAGAGAATGCTTAACTATTATGCTAGGGTTGGTGTATTTGGAACTTCTCCTCGATATCTTTCAACACTCAAGAGTCTTGATATAGTACCACGTGAGTGATTCCGAAGCTGCTTGCGTGTCTTTTCTTACCCATCAAACATTTTCTAACCATCGAAATAGGGAAAAGATTCGATTTTAGTAAGCTGCGTGTCGTGACTTCAACTGGCTCTGCTTTACCCGCAAGCATGTACCGCTGGTTCTACTCTACTGCTTTCCCACCCTCGGTCCATCTAGTGTCAATGAGTGGCGGCACTGATATTGCTGGCTGTTGTACGTATCGGTGGAAAACATTCCATCTTTCAATTCACTGACACTTCTAGTCGTGGGGGGCACACCATTGCTTCCTGTGTATCCCGGGGAGATCCAGTGCAAAGCGCTTGGCATGTCTGTGGACGTCTTTGATTCAGCGGCTGCTCATCCCACTTCAGTCGGAGACTCCGGTGATGCGGGAGAGTTGGTTTGCGTGAAACCGTTCCCAAGTCAACCGCTTGGGTTTGGTGGCGAGCGAGGGCTAGAGAAGTATGAGTCATCATACTTCAGTCGCTTTGGGCCTCGTGTATGGTGTCAAGGTGACTTCGTGCAGATTCTACAAGATACCGGCGGAATAATGATGCTTGGGAGATCGTAAGTCCTGCCACAACTTGCGATGCCATCGTGCTAATATGCAAAGTGATGGTGTACTCAATCCGTCAGGGGTCCGATTTGGATCTGCCGAAATCTACGCTATTACAGAAACCTTGCCCGAGATCTCCGATAGCATCTGTGTTGGACAGAGACGGGATATTGACGAAGATGAGAGAGTCCTCTTGTTTGTCAAGATGAGCCCTGGACAGTCGCTGACTACCAAGCTAAAGATCAAGATCGCCTCGGCTATCCGGGAGGGCTGTTCTCCGCGTCATGTTCCGCGAGCAATCTTTGAGGTCTCTGACATCCCCTACACCCTCAATGGAAAGAAGTGTGAGATCAATGTGAAGCATGTGATCAATGGTCGCAAGGTCACTGTCAGCGGGGCAGCCGCCAACCCAGAAGCACTGAAGCTGTTTGAAAAGTACCGGGAGTTGCCTGCCGAGACGACACGGAATTCAAACCGTGAAAAGCTATGATCTTAGCGTTGCATAGAGTTTGACGCACTTCAATCCTTCTCTTGTTGTCATGTTCGCTTAGATAGAGCTGAATCAATGTTAGCCTGTATTTGGGCCTTCACTTGAGTTGCCTGACATGCAGTGAAGTAATTGCTCGGTTCCAACTGCTATAAGCTTGACTGGAATACCCACAAAGCCCTATAGTACCGTCTATGAAAGTGCAGAAACCCACTGCATGTGTGGAATTACTGACATATGCAAAGGAAAGGCCCTTCAATATCCAGAGTACCAGACCAGGTGCAATTGGATAACTTTCGCACAGGATGAAGGTGTTCGTGGACTTCTCAGGGCTCAAGTTTACACAAAACTCCATGCATTCAACATGGGAATGTTTCTGAATTTATGTTCCGTACCATATGAAGGATACGAGATCAGGCCTCGTTTGTATAGAAAAAATCCTGAGTAAAGAACTATTGTGAGGCCTTGCTTGACTGCCTGTGCTGCAACGGAATAACATTCTATCTAACCATCGCTGATCCTATTGCCACTTTACCTATGAGCATCCTGTGGTTGCTATGTATCTTCTATGCCCATACACTGCAGGGCACTATCTGTTACTTCGTACAGTTTCCCAAACATTAAGAAGACATTGCGATAAACTCCAAAATCGCCTTGGATGCTCCCAACACTTTGGCTTTGGCGATCCTTTGCTTCCGATACATGCCACAGGAATGGCAGTAGAGACAAGGGAACGCTGGCGAGTGACGTCAGTCAAGATAAATACAACATGAGGATGGAATGTCTTACAAGGTGTTGGGCAAGTATCTCACCAAGTTTCTTTCTTCCAGATCGGCAAAGCTTTCAGTGATGGACTTCAGAGACTCGCCAAGCTCCTCAGATGCACACCAGACTGTGTAGGGACTCTTATTTTGCTCCCCGCTTTTGCCAATGAGGTATAGGATATGATTGTTCAAGCAGGCCTTTGCAGTGCTTTTCATCCAGTTAGCAATCTCATCCCGACTTACGGCAAGGAAGGAGTAGTACAAGTAGTAGATGTATATAGCGTTCGTAAAAAGGGTGAGGGATTCGTGCCCGCCGGGAACCTCTGTTGGGACCTGGAGTTTGGGGACAACCATGTCATGCCACTCATTCAGCCGCGAGACGGAATCTTTCAGTCGAGTCAAAGTCCGAGTAGGATCGTTCGTGTCTGGGGTAGGAGTGTAACAGATCATGAGAATGTCGTTCAAGACAACGCTGAGCTCGCAGAGACAGCCGACTAGCTCTGCCAACATGCGCTTCGTGATTGGATCATACACCGCGGAGCCTCTGATCTCTTGTCTCACATCATCCTCCAGAAGACCCAGACTATCAAAGTCAAGGTCAGTCAGAGAAATTTGGACAGGACGCCATAGGCTAAGAGCCATAATTCTATCGCGGAGGATACAGCACCACCATAGCCGTTTCAGTGCCGCCTGGCCTTTCCGGCTGTCTCCGGTTGCACCGCATCTGTCAGCACCAGCCTGCCGAGCAAAGTGAATGGCAGTACTGAGCCAGTAACTGTTGGTCTTGTCGAAGATGGTGGGCGAATGGTAAGTCAGCATGAGGGCACTTTGGGCGCTACTAACGTCGTCTCTGCACCTGTCGATGTGGAATAACGCCTTGTCATTAATTAGCTTTTTATCTGGGTAAGAGCTAGAAGCATATAGCTCCCACCTTAGTGACAGAGTAGAGCTCGGCTCGTGCTTGATGCATCGAGGTAAGGGATAGGGTGTCAAGAATTGATTGTGGCACGAACTTATAGGGCGAGCATTAGCAACATCTCATTTCGTGGGCTTTTGGAAGGATTCGTACCGGGCAGGCGAGAAACATCATGGCCTGGACAACAACCAAAGACAGGCGTCCAGTGGACATTGCCTCGGCAGGCTGGGCATTATACATTGCCCAGAAGTCTTGTTCGTTGATCAAGGGAAGGGTAGGGTGAACATGCAAGAAGTACTGTTGGACAAACTCATCCATTGCAGCTCGTGCTGGCAAATAGAGACACCTTCGCTGCTCTAGAAACGCCATGTCCTCTTTGTCTAGATTCCATAGCGTGTCTGCGGAGATAAACGAGTAGGAGGAAAATATGACAAACTTGGATGGCTCAGGTTGCGGGTAGTTGTTTGGGGTTGTATCTGAAGCCGCGCTTAAACCCTTCAGAAATATCCATTGTTGGAAGTCTGCTAGAGAGAGTGGCAAGTTGTGGTCGTTGATTGTGCTATGCTCGCTCGTCATTGATGAGTCTACCTTGAGGCCCTTAGGGGTTGCGCTGCTTCGAGCTTGGTCCGAGTCCGAGTCGAGATTGCCATTTATATCGTCACATATATTTTCTCTCTCCTCGCCAAACTCGAGGAGGAACCCTTCAAGTCCTGGTAGATCCTCTGCAGTTGTGACGGGCGGAGCCTGGCTAAGATCCATCGGTTCGTCTGCCAGAGTGTTCTGTTTCTCGGGCGGAGCCTGGTGCTGTCTCTCGGCACCCGTTGATTCTGGTGGTACTTCATTTTGCCGTTGATACGTAGCATTAGCCATGTGCCTGCCGCTATTAGTATTCATCATGAGGCTACTCAAATGGTTGAGGCAGAATACCACTTGTGCTGCTTGAATGGAATAATACATTCTCCGTCATCAAGAGTGCAATTTGTGCATGGATGGCCATGGAAAACAAGGTCACAACGAACCTTTCGGGTATGGCAGTAGAGACAAGCTCGTGCGGCTCGACGCCTGGGCTTCCGCAGGCTGCGTTTCTCGTGGCATCTTCCCAGGCTAATCAGAAACGGTGGAATGAAATGAATCCTTCGGGTAGTCCGCGAAAACGCATGTAGTACGGAAGATGGAGACATATGCTTCTATTATCGATCTCAACTCGATCGACAGAGCTCTGGTTCACCAATGCGCTTGTACTCCCATAAGCATATATTGAGCTTAGGGCATAATGTTAAGGAATGCTATTTGCATACTCGCAGAGTGGTAGAGCCTGCCGAGGGTGCGGCCAGCGTTCAGACAAGTGTCCGGATGACAGGGTATATGCCAAGGTGCTGCTCATTTGCCGAGGGCACTGTGCTGGCGGTGCATTCCACATGGACCGGCCCATGTCACGATCCGGGAGTGTATGAATAGCAAAGCCATGGCAAATGCTGGGATTCAATCTGCGGTCATCAACATAAACAGATGCTGCTCGCTGTGCCAAGTCACTGCAGCAAGGGTTCGAGAGGCATTGTCTCGGAATGCAAATGTGCTTCAATTCTAGTCCGATGCAGCACTACCAAGTGCCAAGGCTAGAACAATTCCTAGGCTCATCGGCATTACCAGAACGTAATAGGTATTTAGATCTTGCTACTGGCCTGGTTTCTTTCCAGGCGTACAAGGCCCTCCTGGAAACAAGTAGCAACGAGGGTGCCGTCGCTTGTCCAAATTCGCTGGACAACGAGGCCCCTCTCCTGGCCCGCCCATGGTGTCTCAACCTCGGCCAACATCCACTCGTCTGCTCGAACCACTGTCTGATTGTGGAAGAAGATGGTGTGGTCCAGCGTGACCATCATTCCAACGTGATGGCCAAGAGCTGTTGGCGTTCTGTATCTCGCCTTTTCTTCCGACTCCTCAGCGGACAGCTCTTGGTAGGAAAGCACTGTTTGCCGGCTTGAAGGATCATCGTTGTCGAGTGAACGAACCAAGGATCTGATGGCTGATGAATTGCTGAATCGATCAGTGCCATGGACGCGAGGCACAGTGCCGATAAAATAGTGGTCGCTGATGTAGGCGAGGGCCGTGAGATGAGCCCTGTGATCAGTCTTTCTCCTCTGATCTTCGTTGACACGAAATCCATCGCTGACTTGACTATGAACTCGAATCCAGTTCCTTAGTCGCTTGGAGTCTGGGCGGCCCTGTTCTCCTCCAGAGTCAATTCTCACGCATTCATACAGGCTTCCTCTATTTGCCTGGCAGGTCTTTGTCAAGGTTGTCTGATCAACACCCTCCCCAGATTCCGATGGCGGCCCTTGCCCTCTTGGATACTCAGGCATCGGTGGTTGGTGCGCCAATTCCATTCTCTCTTTCCGTCCGGCTTCGTGGAAGAAACTGATGAGTGTCGTAAATATGCATTTCCCGGACTGGTATGCCTGAACACGTCTGGTTGCAATGGTTTTGCCATCACGGATTCGCTCGGTTCGATAGAAAATGGGTGCTGTAGCATGAGCTGGTAGTAGGAAGTGGCAATGCATACTATGTACCAAGTAGCTAGGAGAGATGCTCTGCTGGGCTACAGCAAGTGACTGGGCAAGCAAGGCGCCACCAAACACACCGCGCGCCCATAGTGGATGCCATAAGGGTTCTGAGTTTGTGTATACGTCCTCGCCTTGCTCATGTGCGGCAGAGATGGACAGCATATGCTGGGTCGGCAGATACCGGTATGGAGAGTTGCTAGAAAGGTCGTGGCCGGTCATCAAGACAGGTTCCGGTTCAGTTCACGATATGTTGTTACATGGCACACAAGATCAATCTCTTGTCAGGATTAGTACATATACTCATCGTCTGGATTGTTGTCTCAAGTTGAGAGTGTAAGCGACATACCACTCGGACGTTACCTCGGCTAGCCTCAATTTTGCAGGAAGCTACCCGAACTCGGCTATTAACATCGCACTCTAGTTGATGAAGCTCGGTTAGTGATTTGAACCTATAGCTATCGTCTCTAACTTGAGATTCCCCAGGTCTCCCTTTTCTAACAGTCCGGCCAAACGGAGTGTTATCCCGATCAACATTCTGGAGGCGGGTCAATAGTAAAGTATATTCTCGGTAAACTCTTCCAAGAAATGCAAGAACCGTGTAAGGCACTAGAAAATCCGAACATCACTGGTGGTGTTAACAGAATCACCAATATTAAATTTCCGCAAAGAAATGTGAAGTTCTAATCCAGATGTTTTAAGTACAAACCCCTCAATAGCATTTCCGTTTACAATGACTCGTGTGTGTTTCCCCCCTAATTACTCATTTCTCTTTCTGTTGTTACTGATCTCAAGGACAGCTCTCCTAGAGACCTGCTCTTTAGTCTCAATTCTCACTCGTGCTCCTGGATTTCGATGGGCCTCTCGAGTTACCAAATAGGGGATGGATCCGTCTTTGAGGGTTTCTTGGCTGGGTAACTGTAGACAATGTAGAATAGCCAGAGCGAGTACAGGAGCATGAAACAGCCAGCGCAGTAGTACATTGGCTGGGCAAAGATCTCGGGAAGGGTAAGAGCCCACATGCTAAATGGTGTGAAGGTCCAGATAGCACAGATGATGTTGACGAGGCAGAATCCCAGGGCGAGGCCGTCTCGCGAGCCACGTCGGAGGTACTCGTGTGTTGGACCGACGATGATGAGGACGTTTGTTAAGCAGAACCACTGCATGACGCAACCTTCGCCCATCAGGATGATTCCGAACCAAACAACGCAGTACATGGCCATCTGGAGAAAGGCGGCATAGGGAAGAACAGCGGCCAGGGAAGGGTTCGGTCCAAAGACGGAAGCGAAGCACGCATTGCGGGTCTTTGTGATGGAACGATGGATGCAGAAAATCTCGAGGGTTGTCCATACAAACAAAGCCGTTGATGTTCCTCGCAGAAACCAATGCTCGTCATATCTTGATGCAGCTTTTCCGAGGATGTAAGACCATGTAGAGTCATGGGCGAGGTAGAAGGAATGCATCCAGAAAGGAATGGGCCCATTGCCTTCACGCAGTAAAACTCTAATGGCGTAGACGTATTGCATGTATCCCACAGCGAAGCTGACTCCTGAAGCGACAAGGAGAGGTGTGTTGTTGAGGTTGTACTCCTCAGTCAGTCGCTGGTAGTAGTCGATGGTTGCCATGATTGTCGTGATAAGTTGATCAGTCCTTTTGGAAAATGTTCATTCATTGTACATGTCGTTTTCTAAGAAGCAGAGGGTTCTATAATAATAAAGGGGTTTTAAAACTGTGCTCCGGCTCCGGAAGCATCGGTATGAAAGCCCGGACTTAGTGATACCCGGGAACGCTAGCCATGCTCTCTCGGCACCGAGATTCTCCAAGCGGCTTAGATCCCGCAAGATCATATCACGGGATTCAGTAGCCGCGGAGCCGAACTACCTACTTCAAACCATAGCTCCAGTATTCTTATATCTTATGATCCGACACTTGGGAGAGATGGTGCGATGTACGGGTCACCGAGGCAATTGTTGACCCGATGGCCACAACGGGTCATGGTGACACTTGTAGCTAGGAAACTAGTGGCAGTCACGGGATTCGGTACAAAATTTGTTAGAGTGTCGACCATCGTGGCGATGACCCGAGCAAGAATGTGCCAACGGTGGCTGGGTCATCTCGTGGAATTGCTTCTCTCTACGTCAAGTCATACGCGCAACCACTCTGCGAGAATTTAGGATATTGAATGGTCGTGTCGTGCAGCCTTTGCAGCCCAATTAATTGCCTGGGTACCTGCAGGAGGGCATTCCTCATCATCACTGGTAGCGTGGTGGTTTGTTGTGTTCCTTTTGCCATGTATGTCATTGGTTTGGTTGAGGGGGAGGCGGGTCGCCCATTACGTACAACCATGAACCATGCCGTAAATAAAAGCATCAATTAAGCATCATTAATCATTTCGACATTAAACCTGGACTTCGTAGCTATTAGACTGCTTTCCCTATTTCCGTAGCCATATGAGCGGTCGCTTTAATCGTAGCGACCTGTTCTCCCAGTGCGTGTACATCATCAGTAGAGGCCCCAATTGCCAGGTTAACTACAATTTTCAAGACACCATGAAGTAGAAGGGAGAATGCCGCTCCAAAACGCACCCTTTTGGCAGTCGTTGTCTCAATTATATCGTTGGCTGTTTTTTTTTACGTCTCCTCCCAAGACTGCAGGCAGCCGAGGATCTGCGTCCTCGTTGCCTTCAACTCGGCCACCTGGTACTGGCTCCGTAAGCCTGTCACCCGATTCAAAAACTCCAGTACTTCGACTGAAAGGACCCTCAGATCGCTGCGCGCCTGATCGCACAAAATCGGGTTGATGTTGCTTGTCGCGGAGCTACTGTACCCTCTTTCGCAGGAAGATAGGTGTTTGGGTCCAGGATAGCCTGAGGCGAAGAGCTTGATGGCAAACTCATCCAGATGAGGAAAACCAAGATTGCGACAAGGAACTACCCGGCCGCTGTCGCTCACATTTGGGCGGTTCCGGTATTGGTGCATGATACGAAGTCCTAGAAGGAAGTGTTGGAAGGCAGTAGTGTAGTCGCCCATCATGACCTCTATGCTCACGAACATCTGGCAACACACGAGAGCAACCTGAGCAGACGTTCGGTTAGGTTCCTCTCTGAGCCGAGATGCAAGGCTGGAAACTGCCACGTTGTACGCATCCAAGCTGTGTTGATTGATGAATGGGCCGTGGGAGCCGATAATTGCAGTGTGTCTTGTTGTCTCGAACCCGTCATGAAGAGCGATCAGAGAATCGAGTGCATGGCGGATAGTGGGATCAGAGAAATTTGCCAGTATAGCCCGGGCCTCGTTCCGGTAGCATACGTTAGCTCGGCGCTTGCGGTGGAAGTAAAGGGCTAGCTTGTCGACTTGATCAGTCGTAACTGTAGAAGACTTTGGCTGATATAGAGAGAGTGTTGGTTGAGAACCGGGGGTGGGTGTTGAAGTTGATGATTGAGGGTCCCCAACGGTCAAGACTCGGAATACGGACGGATACCCATCACCACACCGATTAGTGGACATGCAACGACGACACGATGGCCTTGTCTCATCACATTTGACTCTTCGGATTCTGCTCAGGAGCCAAGTCAGCTTAGTATCAACCTAACAGCAAGCGGGTTCATAGTCTTCCGTCGCCTCACCTGCAAGTGTGACAGCCTGTCTTGGCCTTTGGCTTGAACTTCCGCCTAAACGGTGGCTTAAAGGGCCCCAGTAACTGTTGGTCTTCGTGGCGATCTAAGAATGACATGTTTGCAGTGTTCCGACCCCGCACATGGGCCGATCTGATTGTCGTGTTCCTCGAACAGCCCTCTTGGAGCAACGCCCGACGCTGTTGCCCTTAAATAGGAAATGGGAACGAAAACCCCACTTGGTTTTATGGATGGGCCGTACCTCTGTATGGGGTAAAGATAAGCCAGCCACTTAGGCGATTTGTTGGAGGAAGACTGTCATCGGCGAGCTTTGAACGAATCATTTATGCAGCTGTTGGAGGAAAGGTGTCATTGACGTGATCTGGACGGTTAGGTTAACTGCCGTGCTCAGAAAAATGCTACATCCCTGGCCAGACGAAACAGCCCTATATGCCTCAATGTAACTCAGTGCTGGGGCCATTGCCTAACCCGCTCACAACTAGACCGAGTTTGGAAAACTGAACGACACAGCCAATCGCTACAAGTTTTACAGTCTCCATAACACCAGGGCACCTTATCCTTATACGTAAGGGTCCTGAGAACCCTTCGAGCCTCTGCCTTGGATGCGAACTCTGTAGCTGGCATGTCTTTCTATTGTTGGTCACGCAACTATTTAAGTAGAGCCATCCCCATGCTTCTCATTATGACTCCCACCTTATCAAACTTGACGCACTCGCAATCTATTGTCGTCACTATGCACTTCCCGTTTGGATTGTTTCCTCTACTCATTTGGCTGCACTTGCTGGTGCACGTAGCCTCGGCTCTGTCAGAATCGAGACTCGTTACTCAGTTCCCACCCTCAGTTCGCATTGAGAATCTCACTATTCTTCCAAAAGGCACTATTGTGGTGTGCAACGCCTACACCGGAGACCTCTACAGCATCAACCCTCTCGGTCGCTTGTCAAAGAGGGCCCCATACCTGTTCACTTCCCTCGCGCCATATCCCTCAGCCATCTTCGGGCTCGCATCCCCGTTGCCAAACACAATCGTTGCTACTGCCAGTAACTTCTCGTGGGAAGAAGGATTGGCAGAGCCCGGTTCCAACGTTGTCCACTATGTCACGCTCACTAAGAATGGGGCTAAAATCAAGGCATTCCCCATTCCGTCGGCAGTATGGCTCAACGGCCTGACACCTGTACCTCACTCGCCGCATTACCTCCTTATTGCGGATTGCGCTGCTGGCTCTCTACTCCGGCTCGACACACGAACAAGATGCGTTGAAACCGTCAGCTCGGATGCCCTCTTTGCCCCTATACCTGAACCTGAGTCAAACCTCTTACTCGGCATCAACGGAGTTCACGCTCGGGACGGATGGCTATACTTTACCAACACGAACCAGGGCCTGTACGGCCGCCTCGCCATCACTTCCGAGGGTCTGGCAGTCGGAACACCAGCAGAGGTCGTCGCACGGGGACTCAATGGGTCAACATTTGATGATTTTGCCCTGGGACGAGACGATGTTGCATTTCTCGCCACAGGACTGGGGAACCTCAACGGTATCGAGAGGATTACCAATGAAGGTGAGGGTCAAATGTTGGCTTCATGGGAGTACGGCTCCCCAGCCATCAGCCAACCAGTTTTGGCCGCATTTGGTCAAACAGTCAAGGACCGGGATACCTTGTACTTTGCAACCGCAGGGTCGTACTTGGGTAGCAACGCAACATCAACTGGGGGTCAGCTCTTTTCCATCAAGGTCAAGTGTTAGTGGAGATGAGCCTAGTGCCCTGCGAGTTGTTGTGGCCTTCGAGACGCAACCTCTTCAATCAGGGGGTCGAGAGTGCTATTTCCGTTCGTGATATCGGTAAACTGAGATACATCCGCAAATGTCACTGTTTCTGGAGACGGGATATACAGTTCAATGAACATTCAAGTCCGGATCATTTTGAATAATTGCAGTAGAGGTTCTTCCATATACGGTATCATCATATAGTAGCCGTAGGTAAAGCCCTACGTCTTGAGTATAAACTTGCATGTCAAATCTAAAATTGATTGAAGTACACCCCTCTCATTGAGAACGAAACGCGCTTAGAGCTTTGAAAACCTATCCTTTTATATGCTTCTACAACAGAACTTAAAATTATAAACAATATGCTATCTTCTGACTTAGTTAACCGATCAGGGGCCGGGCTACAACCATGATAAAAGACACATTCTCAACATACTATAGTATTATAGCCCGATGCTAAATAAACACTAGACGAGATATGATTTCCTTTATTTCTAATACGGAGGTTGGAGAAGTTAAATTACCCCTAAGAGGTTTATTACTATATAAGAATATAGCTAGACAGATATAAGTTATTTCTTACTAATATTAAGGTATAATACTATGTGGTATTCTTTCTATATGCTTTCTATACCTTAAGCCTAGCTCTCCATGCGTTATTAAGTCAGAAGATCGTGCTAGGCGGGACGACAAGGCCCTCGTCGAGATGTTGTCAAGGTTGTCATTGTTGAGTCGATGGTTGAGATGGTGGTGAACTGTGACAGTGTTGTGATAGAAGAGTCGGTAGTAGTCGTGGTTGTAGAAACTGAGGGGTCCGTGGTTGGTACCGTTGAACTATCACTAGCTGTAGTTGTCGTAGCGAGCGACTCGGTTGACGATTCACTGGATGTAGTAGAAGCATTGGTGGATGTGGTAGAGTCCTCAGCCGATGTTGATGAGAACTCGGTAGAAGTGGTTGTCGAAGCATCCGTGGATGTGCCTGTTGTGAAAAGCTCGCTGGAAGTCGTCGTCGCTGGCTCGCCAGAGGTGACTGTTGTCGTCGGGTCCGTCGTCACACCGATCAAGACGGTGCCGGCAGCCGAGCTGACTGGCTCGATGGTCGAAGTAAAAGTCGACGCGGCTGTGGTCGTTTGCGTGAGATAGTGTATCTTTACGTCTGCCACACAGTCCTTGCAGCCTTTCGCCCTCACAAAGAGCGCTGAGTCATGTTGTCCGTCGACGGCGTCGCAAATGGCAAAGACCATGGTGTGTGCCCCAGGTGCTGCGGCAATGCCCACGATCAGCGGCTTCGAAGTTGCTGCGTAAGTGGACCAAGAGGGATAGTTGAGAAATTGGTACGGGTTCGCGATGGCTCGTTCGGGGGACAGGTAGTACGATTTGGCCGTTATTCTGCTCCCGTCTGGGTTCAGGGCGAACTGCTCGCCGTCCAGATATATGCCGATTGGGTCCGCGTGTTGGCTTGACCGATTAGTAAAAGCAGCATAGAGAATAGAAGACATGTAGCAGCTTACTATGAATATTCCTCCGACGCGAAAACGAATTCGACTTCCACCCCATTGAAGCCCTGCTCAACCTCAATATCGACTGACAAGACAGCGGCATCGAGGGAATCCCCTCCACAGTAGGTCTGGGATGCGCCCGCTCCATTCTCTATGTTGAGGGAATACGCTTGGTATGCTGCCGCGTCCTTCGAACCGCCTGTTGTCAGGATGCCGCCAGAGGCGACACCCAACGGGCCATTGGTGAAGGTGCCCACGGCGTTTTCGCTGAATCCGGTGTTCCAAGATGCGCTTGTGACACCCACACCGCTCGTGAAAATGGCATTCGCGACTGTTTCGGGGTTACTGACGACCGAGATAGAGGCTCCCATGGTGATGTCTGATGGAAGGTCTTTGGTTGGAGGAGGAAATAAAGGAATGTAGGTCCTGGAGAATCCAAGCGTTGAAGCACGGAACCAGAAGTATTAGTAGGTCTTGTTGACACGGGAAACGGGGCAAATGCCTGCAGGTCGCTCTTGAGCTAATGAGTGGCGTCTTTGGCACAAACGTTGCTTTCCAATCAAGGAGGTAGACCTGAGATTAGCATCCACTGGAGCGTAGGTTGGTTCCTGATTCTCTTTAACCCAAAGGCTACTAGTGCCCGCTCAGGAGGAGCGCTATTGAGTACGCTATTGATGTCGAAAACACACTCTATTGACAAACTCAGGCTTCGGTTACCCTCTCTGGGCATCTAAGCCACGTTCTCAAGGGTATCCTTGTCGAATCATTGACATAAACAACAGTTGACTCGGCGCCCAAGTTAAGCATCACTCATCGGATTAACCGAGCCGAAGAGACCGATGCCTTCAAGAGATCCACCTCATGTAGTGCACTTCACATGCTCGTTCTCCTCATCCCAGGCATTTGGGGGGCGTGAAAATTAGCTATAGATGCTTGTTTCAAGCGCACACATGCGAGAATCGGCCTCTAGGCGTGTTTATCGCCTCCAAGGATTTGGTAATATTCAAGGGTTCTTCGAGGTCAGTCGAGGCTGTTTAACCACGGATGACTTGGCCCCCTTCCCAGCCAATCAAGCAGTCTCCTTGTTTGAGCCGGATGCCGAGCAGCGTCACGTGATTGACCAATGATTGGCCTCGAGTGTCGTTGATGGCTGCAGATTTCCACACCTCCTTGTTAACCCAGCCTCAGTTCACCACGTTTTGACATTTCGCAGGGGCTACGTATTAGCCCATACCATCCTTCATCAACTCCCGAGTAGCTCTTTGTCTCCCACATACTCATTGGCAGAGGCAATGGACGAGTTCCGGCCTTTGCGAGACCGTGCAAACGTGGTTTGTGTTGAGTGCCATGCCGAAAAAGTACGACAACTCGGGCGGTGCCTGGTCCATCGACTCTTCAGACACATTGGTTAATAACCATCCAGGTGAAATGCGATCTGCAGGATAGACCAGATCAGGTGTGCAGGAATTGTCGACGTCTCAATCATCAATGCATGTGAGAGCCCTGGGAGCTTCAACTGATGATTCATGAATTGCTTAGCCGTTGGCTGACATGTGCTCTTTAGTCGCCGAGATGGTGTCCGCAAACGCCGAAAGGGAGCGGGGGCTCGGCGGTCTCAACGAGTACCGGAGAGCGATGAGCCCCTGGACACAGCTATTTCTCCCGCCGGAACTTCTCTGATCGGCCCCTCGGCTAGATTGCCATCGCCAACTCTATCGAGACCCGACAGTCATGGGGATAGAGGCCTAGAAGCGCATCCCCCGATGGCCTTTGTCTCTCCATCAACCGTCATGTCGTACGATGCCTCGCGTCAACAGTCGGAGATTGTTGGCGGTCATCCACAGTCGCGGGGTATCAAGGCTGCAATTCTTGACCTCACCAAGGCACACGTCCTTCTCCGGCCTATCCTGCTTGAAGCATTGACTGATGCCTATTTCAAACACGTCTACCCATTCTATCCAGTCGTCGAGAAGGATGATCTCCTCGGCCCTAAACCGTCTGTATTACTTCAGCAATCTGTGTGTCTAGCCGGGTCCCTAGTACTACATGACCCTGAGAGTGTCAAGCTCTGCCATGCGCAGTATGAAAAGGCCAAAACATTGATATACCTGAACTATGAAGACGACACTCTGGCTTTGCTGAAGACACTTTGTCTGATGACGTGCTATAGTGTTCTTTCTACTGACCAGGTGACGTTTGACGGACCCTGGCATTGGCTCGGCATGGCCATCCGCCTCGCATTACAGATGGGCCTCCACCATAGCTCTACCTACGACCGGCACGCCAACCCAGGGTGCCTCCGTCGAATCTTCTGGCAGCTAGTTGTTCGTACTCATCGTCCGACAAAGCTTACAACATCTTACGGTGCTGATTGTTTATTTAGTACTCGGATAGGCTAGCCGCTTGTTGCTGGGGTCGCCCTTTGGCTCTCAGGCCCCAAGACTACGACATAGCTCCCCTAGATGCAAAGGACTTTGCCGTCATATCAACCGAGCCACATGTTCTGCCTGAGGCCCTGAAGTTGTCAGACACTATGGCCATGATTGTAGAGATCAACAGCGGACAATCTCCCCTCAATCAAGAGACTGCTGCGGCCATAGTCGCACGGTTGTGTGACTGGATTCAGAACCTACCTGAGGAGCTGCTACTCTACGACTCGTTAGGTAGAAGGCGGCCGTTCTATCGCCCTGCGTGTGATTTGCACATCACATACTTTGTTGTTATCATTCTCATCCAACTCGCTGGTAAACAGGCCAAGCGGTCTTGTATCGCGGCCTCCTCCTTGACCGCGTCCCATTGTATCGCTCGTCTATATGAAGAAATCCACTGCAGGGAAGAGACGGCTCGCCTCATTCAGATTCATGGATTCTTTTGCATGGTCGCGGCAGTCCCTTTGATATGTTGCCCTCGCCAACCACAAGAAGACGGCCTAGCAAGAGACGAAGCACTCGGCGTGATCCGCCAGGTCTTGGGAATGATGAAAACTCGATATGGAGGGTCTGACCTTGTCCTGCGCAAGATTAGCCGGCTTGAGAACGATATGAACAAGGAAACTGAACATGGCATTCAAGATCAGGCGAGTGCCGGGGAGGGAGCTTCAATGTGGGCAACTTTTAGCATCCGAAGCCGCCTAGACGAGCTATTTCCCTTTCCATCCTCTTTTTGTCGTCATGTAGATTTCTCGGACGTCGAGGAGACGAACTATGCTGGACAACCGCGAACTGACACCGAAAGTACCCCCGAAATCTCTCCTGGAAATGACCTGAACCTTGCTGATATCTTGACTCTGGACTACAATCTATTCGAGATGCCAGATGACGAGGCATTTGGCTTTGCCACGGGGAATCTCCCTTGTACCTAGAGTTTGAGATTCGTTAGCGATGTCTTGAGCCGCTTTATAGGACCCCTATAGCTAAGCGAATGAGCTATTGTGTTCTTTGATAGTGTGCCCGATGCTATTTCTTAGAGACTTATTGATACCAATAAGTGAGAACAATGGAGATTTAGTTGATCGCCGGTGTAGATCGCAATACTTGTTGCTGTGGTAGGAACAGTGCATTTGCTATAATTCCCAACGTGGACCTCGAGTGTGTTTGGGGTGACGGATCTCTAAAGAAGGTTGCGCTTTCTGGACTACAAGTCTGCTACGCTGTAGGCGGAAGCCGATCTCGGCTCGATAATGTATGGGTCATCATTGCACTCGCAGTCCAGTTCTGCAGCCGGTGGTCGGTACAGATACGCTCGTTACTCGGTATAACAGGGCCCGTACCGGGAGCCGGTTTCCCTGCTGAGCCCGCAAACTAACGCACCTGAGCCATATGGAATGATCTAGATCTAGGTTCTCTCTTGCTTTGCTTCATCATGTCTACACAGAAAAGCCAGTCTCCTAATGACATCCATCCCCAAGTCACGAAGAATATGACCGAAAAACAGCTCTCAGGAGTCAATATGAGGGTGCTAGACTCAGCTAAGGTGATGGATCACCGAGTATCTTCGACTTTGAGCCAAGTATCTACATTGAAACACAATCTACAGTTGACATGGATACCCTCTTAGTTACCCTGGAGGTCGTCAGTATCCTTTTGTGACTTCGGGGGCTGAGATTTGTGTTCATAAACTCGATGAAGGTCTCATCAACCCAGCCTTAGGCAAAAGGCTCGTTCACAGGATTGGCTTTCATGTTCTGCCCTGAGTTTGCATCATTTACGTCCGTTCGCCAATCGACCGCACAAACATCGCACCCGCGAAGAAAATCGGCATTGAGGGTGATCTTGACTCGGCATCAGTTCAACGTGGGTCTTCTGGCCCTTTACATAAATCTCGTGACTGAGATCCCTTTCAGCATTGCCATCAAGTTAATCGGGAAACGGGGTTGCCTCGCGGTTCTCATCGCGTCTTAGGTGCCATTGCTGTGTATCTACTTGAGGTCAAACAGAAGAGCTGCTTTACACATACGACCATACCCACTGGAGAACTCGGGATCCCGTCCGCTCTCCCATAGATAAGCCAGTGAGGGGCGGATTAGTAGTTGGGTCGGTGACGACCAGCGAATCCCCGCTGTTGTATGTGGCATTTAACTTTTGCGATGTAGTTTTTTTGCCATCTCTAATTAATGAAGATTGTAACCATTCCTTCAATACTTATGCTCTGTGTTTTTTTCCTTTTATATTCATGTGGTTTTTTTAGTCTACGCTAACATTGAAGCGTACTATCTAGACCCTTTTCGTAAAAACACATCTCCCAAAAACAGGCACGTTTCCGCGTTCAAACGGAAAGCCTTGCCACTTCGGCAACAGCAGCCGGGGCAGCCGCTCTCTCAGCTTCGGTTGAGGATCCGACGGTAGTAGTAATATCCCCCGCATGACCCCAATCTTGTCGTCAACTGGGAAAGTTACCGCGCTGATAAGCGCGAATGCTCAAGATAAGTTTGGTTCCCGAGATGCCATGTGGGTCACACCCGATCAAAAGAGGCACACTTCGGCTCAGTATAGGCCATCCTGGAACAGACCTACCAGGCTGGTCTTGTAAGTCGTCAGCTGGCTTACCTAGTCCTTCTCTAATGAGCATACAATTGCGGTGTGGCTAATCGTCGGTTGTGACTTGTCATCACCCACCCAGTGAATAGCCAATATTTAAGTCTGTCTGGTTCCTTACAGTAGGAGGTCGACTAGCAGACTTAGATGCGCATACCGCTTTCAGGTTTCTTCTTTGTTCGAACGTCCAAAATGACCAATACCGTCGTCGTTGTGGGGTAAATATTTTGATCTCTTGGAACTAGAAATAAGTCGGCCCAGCTAACATTATCAGTGCCGGTGTTATTGGCCTCACATCAGCTTTGCTGCTGGCCAAAGAAGAAGGAAATGATGTTACCGTGGTCGCCAAACATATGCCCGGTGACTATGACGCTGAATATGCCTCCCCTTGGGCAGGAGCCAACGTCATTCCGTGAGTACCGCAGGTCATGGTAGTCAGCCTGTGTCTGCTCTGACAACTCTACAGATTGGCCCCTAAGGAGGGAAGCCGCTGGGAACGAAGAACTTGGGTCGCTCTTAAGAAGTTGACTGAAGAAACCCCTGAAGCAGGGATCCATTTCCAGAGTGCGTCATTGACCTCTGTACCCCCACCCTAGTTATCATGATTAACACTCCATCTGTAGCGACTCATGTAATTCGTCGAAACAAGGATATGGAGGCCGACGCATCTGGTTTCTCATCTCACTTCTACCAAGATAACCCATGGTTCAAAGAGATCTTTAACAATTTCCGCGAAAACCACCCGTCAGAGATAGCCCCTGGGTATGACTCGGGATTTCAGTATCAGGGCATCTGCATGAACACAGCAATCTTTCTTCCGTGGATTCTAGGCCAGTGTCTCAAGCACGGCGTTACGGTAAAACGCGGAATCCTCGCTCACATCGAAGAAGCCAAGTACCTCAGTCACACAGGTCGAACGGCGAATATCATTGTTAATGCTACTGGTCTCGGCTCTTTGAAGCTTGGCGGCGTTGAGGATGCAACCGTTGCTCCCTCTCGTGGTCAGATTGTGGTTGTACGAAACGAGACTCCCAAGAACTTTCCTCTCTTCATGTGCTCAAGCACACTCGATGGGAGCGGTGAGGAGATTTACGCCATGCAGAGAGCGGCCGGAGGTGGTACGGTCATTGGAGGCACATATCAGATCGGCAACTGGGACTCTCAGCCCGACCCTAACACCGCGAACCGGATCATGGAACGAATTGTGACTCTTTGCCCGGAGATTGCTGGCGGCAAGGGTGTTTCAGGGTTGAGTGTCGTCCGGCATGGTGTTGGCTTCCGCCCATGGAGGAAGGATGGCCTCAGGCTCGAGGAGGAGAAACTGGATGATGAAACGTGGATTATCCACAACTACGGACACTCGGGTTGGGGCTATATGGGGTCATTTGGCTGTGCCGAAGGAGTTCTTGAGTTGGTTAAAAAGGTCACCAAGACTAGAGCAAAGTTGTAAGATGCTAGTGTAATAGTTTTGGTATTTCATTTCTACCTAATCCCATCAAATTCTTATCCTCGAGTCTCGGTGTTGGTGAGGAGGGCAATACTGTGTTCAGATATGTTAGATACTTGCTCAGGGAAGCGCTTGTTTTGTTCCAATAAATCTCGTGACAGGGCTAAAATGAAGCAATTGCATGGCCGAATAGTTAAATATTACTATATAATGCTTCTGCTACGGCTACACTCACGAGAACCAAATATTGTCTTGGTTCAAATTTCTTACAGCACTGGTTTTTAGTCCTGGCAAATTTTATCATTGTGTTTTTTGGTACTGTGCCTCACGGAGACGGAATTTCGTATCGAGAAAATCGTCATGACCCTTTCTTATATTCTTTTGCATCTTCCACTTAAAGCAAAAACCCTGTCGGGAATGGATCTTCTGGATCAAGATGCACATTCTTCTCACCGGTGATCCAAGCCCTTCCCTTGATTGTCGGCAGCACTGCATCTAATTCCCCAGCTTTTGCCGTGCCCCTAATGTGACCGATGAACTGAGTGTTGATAATGCTCCTAAACCTGACCGGCTCACCAACCTTAACAAGTCCCCTGGCATGGAAAATGGCGAGGCGAGAGGAGCTGCCAGTACCGCATGGGCTTCTATCCAGCCTCCCTGGCGTGACAATGACCGTATGTTTGACCGTTTTGCCCTCAGGCCCGTCGACCAGCGGCTCTGTGATGATGACGTTGTTGATGCCACAGATTGCCGGGTTCTCGGGATGCGTGGGCATGCATTCAGCCAGAACAGCGCTCTTCAGCCGTTTGCCGAGGTCGATGAGACGATCCGCGTTGACAGTTTCCACCATAACGCCCAGTGCGTCTGCCTGGACGAGGACATACCATTGACCCCCGTATGCAATGTCCACGACAACCTTTCCAAGCCCAGGAACACTGATCTCTTTATCAAGGGCATAAACAAAGGCAGGGACGTTGTCAAAAGACACAGACTTGCATTTGCCACCCTGACACTCCGCTGTCGCCACAACCAAGCCCGCCGCGGTGTCAAGTCTGACTTCCGTGACAGGCTCCTTCATCGGCACGATGCCAGTCTCGAGAAGAACCGTCGTCGTACACACAGTGTTGGAGCCAGACATGGGTACCCAGTCGCCAGGGGCCATGATCAGAAAGCCGGCATCAGCGTCGGGGCGGCAAGGCGGCACCACAAGATTTACGCTCATTTCCAGACGTCCTCGCGGCTCTTGGAGAAGCAACTGGCGCAGGTCGTCCTTCTCGGCCATGTATCGGACGAGCTTGTCGTGCATCGTCTTTGCGGGGACGTCAATCACACCTCCTATGACCACATCGCCTACTTCACCTTCAGCGTGACAGCAGACGATAGATATGACCCGTTTTGACCTCATGGTGAGTGATGTGAGAAGAGGGTAAGAGAAGGGAGTGGCTTGTTTTGGTTACAAGGATCATCTAACACCAGCGCTGGGAGAAGGGAGAAAGGTGTACAAGGCTCGTCGAATGCTCGTCCGTGTGCTCGTCAAAGGGCACACCTTACAGCCCTCTTATCATTGAACGGGTTATCGGGATCGCATGCCCTTCGCGGAAACTTGCCTCATTGTGAATCAGCTAATGGCTTGGACCCCATCCCGCCGTTCCCCGCAAGTAATAGCGACCTCGAGATATGTATGAGATGTTGATAGCGTCTAAGAAAGTTTTCGGTGCAGCCCCATGGGGTAGTCAAGGCCTTCGGCGTCCGGGGCAGCAGACAAGCCAAAAGCGATGCCTTATCTTTATCTCGTCGTTGCTGAGACGGCTTCCTAATTAGGTCTAGTCTATCAAATGAGCCAGAGTTCTCCTTACGAGCAATTCAGGGCACGTGACCATAGTTGGAGCTCTTGAATATGGCTTAATTTAATAAAATATGCATGTTAACCTGAGCTCAAAGCGGGCCACTAATAATGCACATACACTCACATCAGATCCACCATCTCGCTATCAGATATCAGTGACCTCGGAGTACGGAGTACGCCGTAAGCCTTACTTAAGTGTTCTACCAAAGCAACCCCGCCTGCTCCTCTATCTCGTTTCGCCTTGACATCTTACTGAGATCACAGCAACTACCTGTTAATATTCGCTTAACCCCTCGTTAAGAAACTGACGTTCCATATTAACATGGACGTATACCATCTTTGGATCGGTGGCCAGACGGTGGCTGGCAATGGCCAAGAGTGAGTGACAGAAACCACCCTCTCTAGACCTACTACCGCACATTTCTTGTTCTGACTCTTCTGGACAGACTGACTATCAAGAGCCCTGCCACCGGAGAGCTGGTTGCGAAGTGAGTCCGGACTCTCGTTTCACGGCCGCATGCCTTTCGCTGATCCTTTAGATGCCATACTGCGTCGGAGCAAGACATCGATATCGCAGTCCAGACGGCGCAGAGTGTGTTTGAGTCTGGAGTCTGGTCAAAATGCCCACGCCAGACGCGAGCAGAGGTACTAGAAAAGGCCGCCACCTTGCTCACCGAAAATCTCGAGGAACTCATCTTGCTCGAGGTTGCGCAGACCGGGCGAGCCATTCGAGAGATGCGCGCCCAAGTGCCTTCTCTCGTCCGGTGGTTTCGGTACTATGCAGCCTTGCTCCGCACTGAAGAAAGGGCTGTGCTTCCCACTTCTGGCAAACTTCACAACTGGGTTGACCGCGTGCCCCTCGGTGTTGTGGCGCAGATCACTTCCTTCAACCACCCACTTCTGATTGCCGTTAAGAAGCTCGCCCCTGCGCTAGCAGCGGGAAACAGCATTCTCCTGAAGCCGAGTGAGCTGACACCGCTTTCAAGCCTGAGGCTAGGGCCAATCTTGAAAGCGGCAGGCTTACCCGACGGCGTGTTCAACGTCGTCCCTGGTTTTGGGGCCATCACTGGAAAAGCACTCATCACCCACCGTCTGATCAGAAAGGTTGATGTGACTGGCGGCACCGCAGCAGGGCGCCTCATTGGGGCCGCGGCTGGGCAGAACCTGGCTCACCTGACTGCCGAGCTCGGGGGCAAGGCACCAGTCGTGGTCCTCAAGGACGCTGATATTGACGCTGCTGTGAATGGTGTCGCCTTCGGGGCCTTCATCGCCAGTGGCCAGACATGCGTTGCAGCAACGCGCATACTCATCGACAAGAGCATCTCATCAGCCTTTCTACCCAAGCTGATCAGAAAAGCAGAAATGATCTGCGATAACATGGGGCTTCCCACCAATCCAGCTTCGTCTATGGGTCCTCTGGTTTCTGAAAGGCAACTGAGCAACCTGCAAAGCCTCATCGACGATGCTGTAGCTGCTGGAGATGCCAAAGTTCTCATCGGAGGAGCACGATTGGAGGGCTCCTCCAAGCTCGATGGTGCAGACTTTAGTCGCGGTTTCTTCTTCCCGCCAACCATCCTATCTTCCACTCTTGCCAACAATATCACAAATAGCAGGATTTGGCGCGAAGAAGCTTTCGGGCCCGCGATAGTAGTTGCTGAGTTCGAAACAGTGACTGAGGCCATTGGGCTGGCCAATGATACGCAGTTCGGCTTGGGCGCGGCAGTTTGGACCAGGGACATCAGTCAGGCCTTTGAGGTCTCGGAGAGCATTCAGGCCGGCATCGTCTGGGTTAATACGCACCATCGCAACGATCCCAGCAGCCCTTGGGGAGGGGCCACCAACGCCAGCGGCGTGGGTAGTGAGAACGGGATTAGCTCGTACCACGCCTACACTACCATGAAGAGTACCATTATCAACTACGCACCCAGCGAGGAAGCACGAGAGCTGGAAGACTGGTTCGGTGGGGAAGATAAGCAGGTTCGGTACGGATGATGGATTCACATAAGTGGTCTAGCTGTCGTATCCTATATTCAATTGCTTCCTCGCTCCCTGGTGGCAGTTAGGTCATTATCCACCTCGCAAGACATTTTAGGTCTAGCGTACCCTGATTCAAAGCGTTGAGATGACTTTCATAGAGCGATTGAACGTATTCAGTAACATGAGGTGTCCATAGTGTTGTTAATTTAGGGAGCCAGTTTTGAACGAATGTTAACCAGTGAAGAACGTCGTCGTTCGTTGCTACCAGAAAAACAGGGCCGGGCATTCATGCCATCGACTTTGGCATAAATAAAATCGTTAAACTATTGCCGACCGCTAACCGCACTATGTTAAAGGAGTATAAAAAGTGCTAACCCTCACTATATCTTCGTAAGTTCTTGCTCAGATCGGCAAAGATATGCCGAGGAGATGCACTAGGAACAAAACTCACCTGGCTAGGGCTTGTGGCGGGGTCCCGAACGCTCCATTGAGGAGAACGAAGTTAGACTATTCATCAACTATTGATAACTAATCTCGCTCTGTACAGTAGCAGACCATGGCGCAGACTTGGAAGTAGCCTCTTTGACAGCAGTGAACATAGGAGGCGTTAAGGAGGCGCTGACGTGGCGTAACTTAAATGCTAAGAAATGTCACACCTCCGTGTGAATGCGGCGTCTGCCGTCACCAACCAAGCTTAATCCGTTGCGACGATACGTGCAATAAATACGTAGCTCTGTTCATAGCAGTAACAACGCCAGCTGTTTCCCAAACCCAAACAGCCTCCATCCAACCTGTGGTTGAACGAGTCAAGGAACCCTTGGCATATCTGAGTATAATTCTTCCAAGATGCGCTTCTATTTACTCAACCTTCTTCTCTTCTTCCTTTCCTCAGCACAGGCGCAATGGAGTAGATGTGATAAGTATTGGAATCTGAAGCCCGGAGATGTCGGTCGCAAGTGGACAGTCAAGACTGACTGCCACCCTCTCGCCGGCTATCCCAAGCAGTTTGGGGACACAAAGATTATCGTGACCTACACTCGGAAGTGGAGCCAGCTATCTGCCAAGACCAAGAATGCCGTCAAGCCAGTTCTTGAAAAGTCCCTCGCAGAGAGTTTTGAAACATACAACAAGTTCGCAAAGCTTCCTGCGGTAATCGTCATCATTCTCACCACCGCGGTCGATGGCCCAACTACAGCAGCGACGAGCAATCCGTACGAGAAAAAGTCACCCTTCCAAATCCAGATGTATCAGCGGTGGACGACAGAGGCGACTACTAACGTTCCTCGAGCCTTATTTGCAGTGGCACACGAGTTGTACCATTGCGTGCAAGACATGAAGATGGGAAATGCTCGCGATCCTGAGTATATTCGGGACGGAACCGCAAATTATTTCGCCAACGTCGTCTTTCCAACTTCCAACACTGAATGGCCTGGGAAGAAGTTTAGTGGCGCTGAATACGACCCTGCTGTCCCTCTTTACGCGCATGATGGACTAGCTGCTTATGCAGCGAGTGTATTTTTCCAGTCAATGGGGAATCACCGAAGCCCACAATCTATGAATGAGTGGGTTTTGGGGACGCCCGTAGGATTCTCTGGCGCCGCGGAAAGGCAACGCCTCTCAGAACTGGGTAGCTTCGTCGATACATTCTTTACTTTCGCTCAGGAGTTCGCTCTCCAAGCTATTGAAGATACCAGCGGAGTCATGATTCCTACCATACCGAAGATCCCTCCTAAGCCCGTTTCTATCAAGATGAGCACTGGGGCCGCGAGCACTACCGGCACTGCAACACTCACAACTATCCCATTTACCATTTCTGTCTTCAAGATCACCGTCAAGACCGGCCAGACCGTCAGCATCTACTCATCTGCCAATAGCTATCAGCGGGTAGCATATCGGAAATCCGGCGTCAAAGACTGGGTCGACATGCCAACTGATGCGACGTCAGGGAAACCTCATGACCTCCCATGCAAGAAAGGGAACACTCCAGTTACCTTCATCGTTTTGTTCACATCCTCTAAAAATGTCAAGACTGACCAGGTGAAGTTCACCGTCAAGTATAGCCGACCCAAGCAGTGTGGCGGGAGGACTGGATTTGTCCATTACCCGCTCTTCAATCCGAAGACAAGTGGTGGATACTGTCCCGAAGGCACACACATTTCAAGAACGGCAATTTGGTGCTGTCCCGATGGATTAGAACTGGATGAGGAGGTTGCTAATCAAGTGAGCATCTGCTGCCCTCCAGGTAAATCGCGACTCTTCAATGTCTTGGGCATGGGGCTAATTGCAGTAGGGGTTAATTGTCACGACGAAATTGTTCCTGGCAACGTCAGGTGCGCGGATTCGGATTGGATTCTTTGGACGAAAGAATGGAGAGAGATCGGATGTTGTCAGAAGGGTTATTACCCAAACAGACTACGGTACTGTGTTAAAAGCTTTGCTGATAAAGATCCCCGTATGGTGGAGGTAGGTGTACCCGGAACCTTCACGTTGACTTGCATGTTCGCTGACAGGAGATCTCCAGGTTCCCCAAGATAGCTAATTGGGCATCTTGGGCAACTTGAATAGTTCTACAAGCCGGGCTGATCAAGAGGCTTAAGCCCACTCTGGGGTACGCAATTCAACTTGAAGGTCGCTGCCTATCATCATTGAGCTTCGCAAAAGGGTGCGACCTAACCTAAAAAACTGGTCATTGGGGTTGATATCTCGCTGCTGGTCATAATCCGCTATGTTTACCTTTGTGATCTAAATCCTGGACCAATGTCATCACTTGCCTCCCCAGAAAGGCACGCTAGGTGTGAATCCTTTTCTTCTTCTTTCGTGGGCTACACTGCCTTTCGAGTTGGATATGAAGTAGCAATCCACAAATTATCGCCGTTAACTAGCTTATACGAGCATTTGGGGCGGTGCCAAATTCCCCCTAGCTCATCATTCATCAGTGACACGTAGCAGAGAAACCGGTCAAAACCTCGTTGCAAGTAGCTGGCGCTTTCACCAAGTGGTCCTTGTCTATCATCAACGATCCAGGCTTCTTGTTAGTGGATGATGACCTGCTTAGCCGATCGACCCTAGTGAAGGCATGCTCTCATATGGTACAGACGAGCTAGACGGTACATGCTAAGGAATTGGTGATATATCGTCGATTTATAGGCATCTAGATCGTTTGGTTAGTGCTCACTCGTCATGTTCCCCTGTCTTGTTGTTAGGCTGTAAAATAAAGTCCCCTACGAGTAAAATCTCAGCCATCAAGTTGTTACTGATTAGCCGGATCCAACTCCAGAGATTCCTCCAGAGCATGCCAAGTATAGGGATTGGTCACTATTACGTTTCTTTCACGAATAATTGCTAATGCTTTCAAAGATAATCTCTCCCTCGAACTGGGGCTATAAAATCTGCGCCCTTGTAAAGTCTCCGTGTAGTCGAATCCATGTCCATAATGATGAAGCTAACAAAATTGTGAGTGGTGATTGACTCGCAGGTTTATTCTACATAGTTAATGCAGAGCAGATCAGTACTTTTATTTAGTCAGACGCACCTGTTTCTGTCCGGTAATCTCTTCCCCATTTACAGTCAGCATTTCAATATGGTTTCTACCCCAGGCTAGTTCACACGGTCAGCGACAGAAGGGTAACGGAGTAGATGCATGGGAGGATGCCCACTCGCCATCGACCATGATAGATAGATTAGTGGAAATATTGAGAGCTTAGAAGCAGGGATAGTCATACCCGGTGCCGGTAATTGTAATGCCAGCACAGAAGACAAGCTGCTTCGTTATCATACTAGACACCCGAGCAATGGGCGATTTCGCGTCATCGGCCTACGAGCTTTCTAGCGCACAGCTTGCTCACTGCATCTAAGACCATCTTGGTAGCACCCACAGCTGCGCAATGCAGTGTATCTCGCGAGGCATGCCTTTGCAGTCTCATCTCTCAACAAGCTGTTCGATATCAGGCTGTAGGATTCTGCTCGGGTCAGGCATATGAAGGAGCCGACGAAACAGGCGTGCCATCCATTATGCCATGAATTTGATGACCCACCAACCAGATAGTTGAGATATCATAAGCGATGTATCGCAGTAAGGAACACATATCTGCTAATTCGGGCGCGTTGTTGTACATAGTGACTAAACGCAAAGCAGTAGAATTGGCGGCGATCACTGTGGCAGCTTTCCAACTAAGCGCGAGGAGCTCATTGCTGCCATGAACCTTTCACCGGACGGTATTTACTAATTCAGAACGCTTAGCTATCGTCAAAAATATAGCTCTCCCCTAATATTACGTCTTGATAACTACTTATTCGTCATTCTTTAGTTCAGAGCTCAATCTATGCGTACCTAAGATTAGCAACACTAACTACGGTTTTGGTTGATGGATATCTTGTCAAAACTCATATAATTCATCCCCAAATGGTGTTGCAAAGTTCCTGGAAACACCAGCGCTTTCGAGAGTTGGTATATTTGTATTCGGTCCACCATTAGAACAACCGTTTCTGAGACACAGTACTCTACAAGCATGATGTCGCTGTTCACGCACTTCTCCCTCGTCCCAATGTAGCTTGGGCAGCTCAGCATCGCAGCAGAGAGTGTAATATCTTGGATGCAGTAATGATTGCTTTCATCATGCCCGGTCTTACCTCCTTCATTCCCCCGGGATCCCCCGAAAATGGTGGAACAGGACCACAAAGCGTTCAGACAGGTCGCAATCAATAGTGAGACCAGAAAATACCAGAATAAATTTTCGCCTGAGACTATCAAGCCTGTCATGCATGCTGCTTACGCGCAGAACAACTGGCCAGTAACTGCCTCGATCTCTTTGCTTACAACGCATGCCCATGCCATGGGAAGCACAGCTTCGAGAGAACTACGAGGTCCTGATTAGCTCATCTATGATCAGTCAGCCTCGCCCCCGCCAGCTGCTATCATCAGGAAAAAGATCCCGGCTTAATCCTAGTGCTCACTGCCATGGTCGGTAAATTGGTCACTGTTTTGATCATGTGCACCCCCAAGTCCAGCCCATGGACACTGGTGTGTGTGGTAGAGCCGTTGTTGAAAACTTTGGCGTTCGTTAGCGTTGTCTTGGGATGTCTGCTCTGCCTTAGCTCGTCGCCTAGCTTTTGATGTCGTCAAGGCGCCTTGGCGTGTGAGAACATGTCTCGTATTAGGTGACGGACTCCTGCCTTTGGTTGCCATCTTGGTTCTGTTACTACTTTGCCCAATATTCTCACTAGGTAGGAAGTGAAAGTGTAGCAGGATGAAACGAACAGTGACGACCTTCCAGGTCCCAGCTTTGCATAGCGTCTTGCGCTTCTCTTTGCGAGCTGTCTGTTAAGATGCCCTCGCAATCCCCACCCTATGTCTTGAGGATCCAGTGGCTCTGCAATAGGCATAGCAGCTGCATTATCTCCGCCAAGCTAATAACGTACGTTTTTCTATTTTCGGCAGGATGCAAGAGTCCGGTTCCGCCGCCTGCATCCATGAGCCCGACTGACGGTGTGTGCTAATGCACGCATGTGTTGTCGACCCATTCACCCAAGACGGGCGTTTACGATCAGGCGAGCAACCCCTCTTGTTACAATCCAATGTTTTTGTTTAAAGGCATATGGACTCATGACAACACACTCACAGATATTACAGCTAAGCCATACTCTTTTAAACACTTGTATTTCTCCCCCAAGAGAGAACCAAGATCAAAGCTCAAACATTGGCCATTTGACCCAAGTCTATTGTTCTCCAACGCACTTGTCCTCTCAATTCAACATGACAGTCGCAACACCGGCTCACAATGCCGGATCGATACGGTTTACTCCCATTGTCTTGGTTATATATGACATTTATGTCATACGTGTCTCAGCGCCGCTCATCTGGCGCTGCTCAGTGCAGAAACACCTACGCCCCTTGTTCTCAAAGAACTTCTCTCCAAGACACGTGGATATTGGTGTTGGCAATGGTTACTTCCCAATCAGAGCCCTCAAAGACCTAGGTCGAAAGGCCAAAGACCAGCATCTGACTCTAGTCGACTTGAGTCAAGCCTCTCTCAGTGCGGCGAAACAGGGGATTCTATCTCGTCATCCAGACATTGACATTCGCACCGTTCATGCTGACGCGGGAGCACCGCTTCCCGCTTCGTTGAAAAACGAGAAGTTTGGCTCTGCTTCCCTGTCCCTCATCATGCACCACATGCCCGGGCCTACTTTGTCCAAGGCCAAAGCAATTAGGAATGCCAAGAGCATTCTGGCGGACGATGGGGTGCTTAATGGATCTACAATCCTAGGCAAGGTTTGGGAGAAGACAGAAAAGGGGTATCAGGTCAAGGCTGAGCAGAAGGTGGGCCGCGTTGCCACCTTTGCTTTGGGTTTCTACAACAAGAGAGGTATATTTGATAACTACGAGGAAGACCCTAATGTATTTGAGCAAGTGTTGAAGGAGGAATTTGAGGAGGTCGAGACGCGAATTGTGGGTATGATATTCATATTCAGGGCTGCAAAGCCCCGACGACAGTGACGCGATTTAAATTAGGAACTGCGAACGGAGCGAACTCTTGAGAATTATTTCCTTTGGTCTATGGCCATGAATAGACACGTCTGTGAGGTTAGGTTGTTAGTTCCCGCCGTGTCTACTTTATCTCGACTCGTCTTGCTTTTGATAACCATGTTCTGGCCTGCAGATCTTGCCTCCCGCTCCGATTTGACATTGATTAATCAACCAAGTCTTTGGCTTAACTAGGCAACCATCAGAAGGAATCATGGAGGAAAATCCGATCCCGTTAGCACTCATTACCGCCCGCTCATCAGGTCACCCGATTCCGACCTGGCCGCATACCAATTGGCCTTAGTATTATACGCTAAAGTCAATAGTTCAGAATGGAGAGAACATCGACGTGGCACGAACCACGAACTAGAAGGCCCGGGCCGCAGATGACGGACCGCGCTTGCGGCACCGTTGTACTGTACATTGAAGGTCCGTTGCAGTCGGTCATGAGTCCACTCCACAACTGCATGCACGTGCGAAAGTCAAAGCGCGAAATGTCGGGAGGGGGAAGAGGAATCGTTCCAAGTAGAAACTGTCTTGATCATGATGTTTAGCGAGTAGTCGTTCGCGTACCATCCGTCTCATTGATAAATGCCTTTGCTTATGCATGCGTAGTTCTAGAGGCGGTGAGCTGAGACCAATGAGCAGGTGACACGACATGCGTTCACCACTGCACAACGGCTGCATAAACCATTGCGGCTTAAGAGTGACAGGTTCCTCGCAGCTGGTCCGGGGGTTCCGAGGGGAAAGACCTTGTGCGTTCCGTTCATCCCCACCAACGAGGAGCGGCATGCGGACAACCACTGGCTGTTATCTCCCGGTTATGCGTATACGGGACATGTCTTCTCCCAGTGACCACGTCAGCCCCATGCAATGTCACCCAGTTCACTGCAAGATTTAACCTCGGAGGTGGTGCGGGACACATAGACACCATATCAGGTGTTGACCGGGGGTTGCCTTGGCTCTGGTACCATCATCTCTGGTCTTGGGTCGAACTGGTCGCACAGACTCCCGCCACATTATCTGCAACAACCCACCGGACCCAGTGCACCGGGTCGTATCTTTCAATCGGGGTTGTCAAGGAAGAGGTTGTTTACTCAGTCTCCACTGACAGCATCTGCGAGATTGAGGGAATTTGGTGCCACCAGCTTGCATCATCCGACCATGGCCAGCCAACAACAGGTTACTTGCAGCTTGCTAGCTCGAGCGAGCGGCCAAGGCGGCATTGTGGTGGAGTCCAGGATGATATGTTCTCGGAGATGGCGTGAGGGTCATTCTTAATACCAGACAGTGTGCAGTTGGTTTGTTGTTAGATAATAGCGTAGTGCTCATCTTCGACGTCCCCAAGGCCCATTCATTCAAGTTTTGGTCTTTCATCTGTCATCTCCCTTTTCTCACGTCTCATCATCATGAGTAACGATTCCATTGATATCTCCCCGTCGGGGAAAGTCCAAAGACCAGGCACAGCTGACTCTGGTGTGTCTATGTCTAATGGACACTTTCTCAATGAGTATCAGCAAAATGGACACACACAACAGCCGGGATCGTCCGATATAGCCATTTGCGGTATTGGGCTGCGTCTCCCTGGAGGCATTCGCAATTGTGACGACTACTGGGACCTCCTTTACCATGGGGTAGATGCTCGTATCCCCGTTCCGAACAGCCGTTACAACCTTGAGGGCTTTGACGACAGTCTCGGCGGCAAGGACTCGGTCAAGGTTAAGCACGGATATTTCCTTGACGAGGATCTATCATGTCTAGATACATCGTTTTTCACATTCACCAAGGCTGAGCTTGAGAAGGCTGATCCACAACAACGATTACTGCTTGAGGTGACTCGAGAGTGCCTTGAAGATGCAGGAGAGGTAAACTATCGTGGGCAGCAACTGGGCTGCTACATAGGAACATTTGGGGATGATTGGTTGATGATGAGCACGAAGGCGCCCCAACAAGGCGGTGTCCATGCTGTTACTGGACATGGCGACCTTATGATGGCCAACCGTGTTTCATTTGAGTATGACTTTCGAGGCCCCAGGTGAGATGACCCAATCTGACACTGATTCTCTCTCAATACTGATGTTCAACCGCCTAGTATGGTGATCAAAACTGGATGCTCAGCCTCAACGATCGCTCTTCATGAAGCATGTCGAGCGATACAGAGAGGCGATGCATCAGGTGCTGTTGTTGGAGGTGCCAGCATGATTACTACTCCCGCCCTCACGGCTACCATGTCCGCAGGCGAGCTGCTCGCCCCAGATGGCTCCTGCAAGACATTCGATGCTTCGGCAGACGGATACGCCAGAGCTGAAGCAATCACAGCCATTTACATCAAGCCTCTCGCCGACGCCCTTCGTGATGGTAATCCAGTGAGGGCTGTCATCAAAGCCACTTCTACAAACTGCGACGGCAAGAGTGTCAGCCTTGTCACTCCCAATGGAGTTGCACAAGAGGCTCTGATGAGGAAGGCTTATCGGGATGCTGGCTTGGACCCTCGAGAGACAGCATTCGTTGAGGTCAGTAATCGAACAACCAACAGAAATGATACATGCTAACAACCACAGTGTCACGGTACTGGGACGCCCACGGGCGATCCCATTGAAACCACTGCTGTGGGCAAAGTTTTTGGTGAGAATGGGATCTACATCACCTCAGTCAAGCCCAACCTGGGACATTCTGAAGGCTCCGCAGGGCTGTCTTCTGTGATCAAATGTGTTCTCGCCCTTGAGCACAACATCATTCCACCCAACATCAAGTTTATCAATCCCAATCCCAAGAGTAAGTATCGGACTCGTCAAAACTCAAACGTTATCAAGCTAACTCGTCATCAAGTTCCATTTGCAGAGTACAACTTGACTGTTCCTGTCAACCCAACTCCATTTCCCTCGGACCGTAAACAGAGGGTCAGCATTGATTCATTTGGCATTGGCGGTAGCAACGCACATGTATGACCTTTTTCTCTGCCCTTACTAGGCTCGTATGCTTACATTGTCTTCAGGTCATCCTCGAGGCTTACGCCCCTTATTCGAATGGCATAGTTCAACAGAACGGTACTGCTCTTCACAATGGGCAACACTTGCTCCAAGACCCTGGTCCACCCGTGGATCAACCTCGAAAGTTGGACCTGCTTCTCTTGTCAGCCAACACAGACGTCTCCCTCCTGAAACAGATCAAAAATCACCAAGAGTGGGTTTTGCAGCACCCAGAGTCCATATCGGATCTCACCTACACTCGCGCCATGCACAGAGAACACTTGCCTCACAGAGCATATGCCATTTTGGACGGAGCCAACGTCACTGAAACTTCTGGGCCCATGAAGGCATTGTCGGACCCGCTGCCATTGGTAATGGTTTTCAGTGGCCAAGGCGCACAATGGCCCGGAATGGCCAAGGAGTTGATCGAGAGCGATCGGGTATTTCGTACAGACTTGCTCGATATGGATGGAGTGTTGAAACGTCTAAGCTTCCCGCCGACGTGGAACATCATAGGTGAGTAAAGCGAATCCTTTGGGATCGAATGTGCAGTCTGCTAACCCGAGTCAAGATGAACTTTTAAAGTCTGCCGAGACTACTCAAGTCCACAAGGCAGAACTCTCTCAGCCTTTGTGTACAGCCGTTCAGGTGGCCTTGTTTAACAAATTTGCCGTCCTAGGGCTCACACCTGCTGTTGCTGTTGGCCATTCAAGCGGCGAAATCGCTGCTGCGTACGCGGCTGGTTTCATTTCGATGGAAGAAGCAATAACTATTGCCTACTATCGCGGCTATGTCACAACAAAGCAAAACCTGATTGGAGGCATGGCAGCCATTGGAATGGGCGCCGTGGAAGTGTCCGAACACTTGCGTGATGGAGTCGTCCTGGCTTGCGAGAATAGCCCCAGCAGCTCCACCATCTCAGGTGATGCCGAGAAGGTCGACCAAGTTGTTGAGGCTATCAAGCAGAAGATGCCTGACATGTTTGCCCGCAAGCTCAAGGTTAACATGGCCTATCACTCCCGTACGTATCACCCCCTTTAGTTCTCTATCATGTCCTCGGCTAATTTATCAGACCACATGGTTCCCCTTAGCACCGAGTATCACGATCTCCTCAAGTCTGACTTGCCGAGATTGACGCAACATTTACCTATTACAAAAGCCGAAATGTTCTCTTCGGTGACGACTAAGCTGGTGGATGGTTCCATTCGCGACCCCTCATACTGGGTAAAAAACCTCACGTCTCCAGTCAGATTCTCCCCAGCGGTCTTGAACTTGCTGGCTCTCAAAGGTGACTCCATTTTCATCGAGATCGGCCCTCATTCTACTCTCGCCGGCCCCTTACGCCAGATCTGTTCTCAAGTGACTCGGCCGTGTCATTATGTGACAACTCAATCTCGCGGCAAGGACTCTTTTGCCGCGTTTCTTTCCGCAGTAGGGAAGCTTTACCAAGGAGGGCTCGAAATGGACCTGACCCCCATGTTCTCCTTTGGGAAAGCAATTTCAGGGTTGCCTACGTACCCATGGGATCACAAGGAATCTTACTGGTTTGAGAGCCGCATATCCAAGGCATGGAGGAGTCGCCAGTATCCTGACCATTGTCTCTTGGGATCTCGTATCCTCGAATGCACCGACGCTGAACCACAATGGCGGAACATTCTCCATGTTGAAGATGAGCCCTGGTTGGTTGATCACAAGCTGCATAATGATATCGTTTTTCCATTTGCTGGATACATCGCTGTCGCTGGTGAAGCTGTCAGGCAGCTTACTCACGCGCCTCGTGGTACTGGGTACCGTCTTCGACATGTCGTGGCACAGACAGCACTATTGTTGTCTGACTCGGCTCCAACCGAGCTGATGACTAGCCTACACAGACAGAGGCTGAACGACACCGACTCCTCGGAATGGTTTGAGTTTTCTGTTTCGTCGTACGGTGGGTCAACCTGGGTGAAGCATTGCACTGGTCAAGTGAGCATCCTCGACAACGTCAGGACCCGTGACTGGGTGCCAGAAGTCCTTCCTCGCAAGGTTGATGCCTCCCGCATCTACAGTCGCTTGGCCAATTTAGGTTTCATTTATGGGCCCTCATTCCGCGGACTGTCAAATGTCACATCCGCTGTCTCTGAAGAGCTTGCCTTTGCGCAAATCACCAGCCGAGACCAGCAGAGTCACTCCCCATTTACTCTTCATCCCGCAACAATTGATGCCGGCCTTCAGCTACTCTTGGTCGCGCAGGCGAAGGGACTTGGACGAAACCTAGCCGAACTGTGCGTGCCCACTGCAATCGAGGAGCTCGAGATTGGCTCAGGTGCAGATGTCATGGACGCCAAAGCGTGGAACATGTATGGGGTCGAGCCATGTGTCGAGTTCGCTTCAGGTGAAAAGGTGTCATTCCGGGCTTCGGGAATCCAGTTCCATGCCCTTGGAGATGATGAGACACCTGAGGGACTCGATGTTCATGCCGCGGCAAGATTGAGGTGGCTCCCACACATTGACTTTGTCGATGTATCGAGTCTTTTCACCCCGCCGGCATCTTCCAAGTCTGATTCTCAACTACATGAAGAGCTAGGCTTACTCTGCATTCTCGAAACGGCAGAAAGAGTCAGATACCTTCAGCCTTGCCAGCCTCACTTCGCCAGGCTCCGAGACTGGATCAATCAACAGATTGGATTCGCGGCAGCTGGAAACTACAAGCTGGTCGAGAACCCCGAGAAGCATGTTGCTCTTCCAAGGGCCGAAAGGTTAGCCAAGATTGAAGAACTTACTACGCTTCTTTTGGAACGACCACAGAAAGCCCTCATCGCCGGAATCAGGTGTCTCTTCGATAACATTGACAAACTCTTTACGGGCGAAGCCGATACCCTCGACATCCTTCTCCAAGACAATGTCCTTGCCCAGATTTACGACGTCATGACATTTGACTACTCCAAGTTCCTACGCCTTTTGGTTCATACCAGGCCGACTCTACGAGTCCTTGAGCTCGGAGCAGGTACTGGTGGTACTACTGAGACCATTCTGCGAAACATTGTCGATGTGCATGGAGTACCGGCGTATTCTACCTATACCTTCACGGATATATCTGCAGGGTTCTTCCCGGCTGCCAAAGAGCGTTTTGCGCATGCTTCCAACCTCGAGTTCAAAGTATTGGATGTCTCTCAGGACCCCCTCCAGCAAGGCTTCCAAGAGGGGAGTTATGATCTCATCATCGCAGCAAACGTTCTGCATGCAACACCTTGTCTACAACAGACGTTGAGCAATGTACGGCCTTTGCTCAAGTCGGATGGAATGCTTGTGATGACAGAGTTGTGCAGCGTCACTCGATCTCTCAATTACATCTTCGGCAACTTTTCAGGGTGGTGGCTAGGAGAAAAGGACAATCGTTTGGACCAACCCTATGTCTCGGTGTCACGCTGGGATCAGGAGCTAAGAGCCGCCGGGTTCAGCGGCGCTGACGCTGTTACATACGACGCCGAAGAACCACATCGACGTTTCGCCGTCATAGTGGCCAAGAAACAGCCTACACAGATCCCCAATCCATCCTGCATCACACTCCTATCTGAGAACCCCGAGGGAGCAATCGTTGGCAAATTGGCTACTGCGCTGGAAGAACGAGGTTGGACCATCGCAAAGCGCCGTATCGGAGACGATATCCCCCAGGGCCAGGACGTGATTTCGTGTCTTGATCTTGAGGCCAATTTCTTCCAAGATATCCCCGAGGAAGCGTTTGCTACATTTAAGCAGTTCGTTAGAACAGTTGGCCCAAGGAGAATTCTTTGGTTGACAAACCCAATCCAGGTGGAGTGTTCGAATCCACGGTCTGCACAGACGCTGGGCATAGCTCGTACTCTGCGCTCAGAACTTGGGCTCAACTTCTACACGGTCGAAGTTGACAACAAGGAGAACCAATTCGGCACTCTAGTCTCCCATCTCCTTGACAAGATTGTCCAGGACGAGGACAACGAGAACCTTGAGCCTGACAGGGAATTCGTCATCAGCCACGGGGTCATATGTGTTGGACGTTATCAGCCCTTCCCACTGCTAGAGGAAGTCTCTCCCAAAACCAACCAAGATCAAGGGGAGGTGATGAAAAAGGTGGACATTGACAAACCAGGAATGTTGGAAACGATGGACTGGAGAATTCTCCCGATCCCAGAGACCATTCCGGAGCATCATGTGGAGATCGACGTTAGCGCTGCTGGTCTCAACTTTCGCGATGTTGTCTACGCCATGGGCCTCATATCATCCCAGTCATCCAACCTTTCACTGGGGATGGAAGTATCTGGCATAATCAGGAGGCTTGGAAGTGCTGTGACAGGCCTCAACATCGGCGATCGAGTCATGTCCTTCACCTATGAGGGTGGCTTCTCCACGCAAGTGATTGTCGCGGACCACTTCGTGCACAAAATTCCAGATACCATGAGCTTTGAGGAAGCGGCGACCATTCAAGGCTGTTTTGCGACTGTGGTCTACGCACTGATTGGTATAGGAAGGCTGCGCAAGGGAATGAGTGTGCTGATACACTCGGCTTGTGGTGGTGTCGGACTGTCTGCTATCCAAGTTTCGCAAATGATGGGTGCAGAGATTTACGCAACCGTTGGAAGTGAGAAAAAGAAGGACTATCTGGTCAAGACCTACAACATCCCACGAGAACGCATCTTTAACTCGCGAGACGCCTCATTCCTTGATGGAGTGATGCAGCAGACAGCAGGCAAAGGAGTTGATCTTGTTCTGAATTCGCTACCTGGAGAGCTTTTGCATGCTTCTTGGAGGTGTGTTGCAAAGAACGGATCATTGCTCGAGCTCGGAAAGCGCGATCTCGCTGGATTCGGTCAGCTTGACATGAGTCGTTTCCTGGACAACCGATCATACTGTGGCATCGATGTCATGTACATGATGAAGGAGCAAGGCGGGGTTCTCCGAGAGTAAGTGGATCATTTTCCCTGGCGTATTTTCATGAATACTAATATCTTGCTACAGTGTCTTGCAAAGAACTCTGGCTTTCTTTGAGCAAGGAAAGCTCAAGCCACTAGAACCTATCACGTCATTCGAAGCAGGCGACATCAAGCAAGCCTTCCGCTATCTTCAGGGTGGCAACCACATGGGTAAAGTGATTTTGAAACTCCCTAGGGATCCATCGACGCTGGAAGCGAGAGAGATGGCCCAAAACATTAAGTTCGCTCCTGATGCCGCCTACTTGCTGGTGGGTGGCTCAGGGGGTCTAGGAAGGGCTCTAGCTATCTGGATGGCTGAACACGGCGCGAAACAACTTATCTTTCTATCAAGAAGTGCTACGGCAGACAGCACAGTCTCAACGGAACTTGAATCCATGGGATGTGCCGTGACCATGATCAGAGGGAGCGTCAACAACCTTGAGGATGTCAAGGAAGCGATTGAAAAGTCGCCAACTCAGATCAAAGGCGTTTTCCATCTTGCAATGGTTCAGAGAGTAAGCTGCCTCTCATGCAAGGAAGACATAGCATTTGGCTAACGTATGATAGGACTCTCCGTTTCTTGATATGAAGTGGACAGATTGGACAGACGCCAATGAGCCAAAAGTCCACGGTACATGGAATCTTCATCAAGCATTCCTCGGGCAGCCTCTGGACTACTTCTGGTTAGCCAGCTCTACCGTTACGGTTGTTGATCAACCTGGACAGGGGAATTACAAAGCTGGGTGTACTTTTATCGAGTCATTCTGTCAGTATCGGCACTCCCTTGGCCTCCCTGCTTCGGTCCTCTCCATTTGCCCCATTGAAGACGTCGGCTTCGTGGCCGAGAACCCAGCGGCGCTTCGGAGCATCAAGCTGCAGGGCCTCTACACACTAGGGGAGAAGGAGTTCTTGGACAGTGTCGAAGCTTCGCTTGCCAATTCGATGCCACAGGCAAGTCAGGACGCCGACAACTTTGCAAATCTCTCTTCAGATTTCTCATCTACATGGCAAAACAAAGGCCACATCATTATGGGTCTAAGATCAGAGCTTCACCTTGACAATCCCAAAAACCCAACCAACTGGCGTCGAGATCGAAGAATGGGAATTTACCACAACCTAGCTGTTGGAGATGCATCTGACGCGCGAGGCGAAAGCCACAGTCTCAAGGAATTCCTTCAGACTTTGACAGATGGCGATGGTGCGGGTATCCTCGCACAAGAATCAACCATCGACTTCCTGGCCGTGGAGATTGGAAGAAAGATCAATGATTTCTTACTGAAGCCAGACACTACGATCGATACAAGCCTTCGACTTTCTGAAATGGGTCTGGATTCACTTACCGCAATCGAGTTGCGACGATGGTTCCGCCAAGCGTCCGGGCTTCAGGTTAGCGTGCTGGAAATGATGGGTGCTGCATCGTTGAGACAGCTGGGAGAAACGGTGGCGGCGAGGCTTGGGGAGAAGGTGGTAGGAGGCTTGGCATGAGAGAAGGATCCAGAATGTCATTATCTAGAATGGAATATGCCGATTTCGAAAGTATCTTTCCTTCTTGATTCTGGAATGTTTCGAGAATAGGGTAGCTACCATGGTGATTATTCGGTCAAGGCTCTGGTGTGGTGTGTGGAGTCTGACGACTTGAAATGAGTCTAGACCTAAACCAATTGCAGATCCTGGGCCTAGAACACGCCACGCGTGGACTCATCACTGTGTTTATCATCAGGAGCGACAGGGATGCGCGTAGGAAGAGGAGCAACAGCTCCGACGCAAGAGGTAAGAAGAGAAGTTTGGTCTCTGGTATGGTAAAACTACTCTAGTAATAGCCTTGTCCCAGTAGAATGCAGTGGCCAGCGGACCATATCTCGATTGACGAATAGCGAAAGCCTACCTACAAAGTCACTGCTGATAATCAAGATAGTGTCTGAACGGTGCCCCTGCTCTATAAAGACACACTGTGCCCCGCCCAGCCGCCGGATCTGGCACGGACGGCTTGCCCTAAAACATCACAAGAAATTGCCCAATAAAAACTGGCTCCCGTGTCTTGGATCACGCACTCTCTCCATCCCCGTCCCGATCCTCCGGGTCACCATTTTCCCGACTACCAGCCCCTCGGGTCGACTTTGAGTCTTATTCAGCCAGGAGGACCCAGTCTGTCGGTGTCTGTCTCGCTGAAACCCCTCTTCCCCTCCTCTCTTCACAAACAGAAACACCCGCCCACCCACCACAGTACCACTACTTGGCGCTACAGTCCTCCCTCCTCTCCCCAGCACAGATCGTCGCCTGCCTATGCCCCCTCTCCACTCTTGAAATCCCGGTTGGGCCTCCACGTCCGCCCGACTCTCAGGTTTTCACGCCAGCGATCAACAACTCGGCTGGCTCGGAGGCTCCAAATGTCGAGCACTATCGGGCCGAGAGACAGTCTTTCCGACTATGAATTCAGCTTTGAGGCGTACCTTGACTATACCACTGGAATTGAAGTCGACGTGAGTCTCATCCGGCTGCTCAGCATGGGCCCTCTTTCCACCAATGCTCACATTCAATAGTCAAATCCTTGGAGCCGTCCCACACTGTCCGCCTTCAACCCTTGATTGCCGGCGTATTTTCGCGCTAATTCATCATAGAGATACCGCATCCGTGGCGGAGAGTATCTACGAGTTCCACAAGGAGAACGGAAGGACATACCACGCTTATCGCGCTGGCTGTACGTTCTGCCCTGAGATCCCAAGGCCAATGGAAGCTAACTGTACAGCCTACTACTATCCCAATGACTTGATTGAGATCGAACGGTTGAACACTCAACATGAGACTCTCAAAATCCTCTTAGACGGCAGGAGTTGCCTTGCCCCCTTTGATGACGAAACCCCTCCGCGCAAGGTCCTTGATATAGCCACAGGCTCCGGCCACTGGGCTATCGATCTGGGAGATGAGTTCCCAGAAGCTCGAATCATCGGCACAGACTTATCTCCTATCCAGAGCGAGCTGGTCCCTCCTAATGTTGAATTCATAATTGACGATGCGTGCGTCCAATGCCTCCAGCCATTGCGCGCTCACCTTAGCTATATGAACTGACCGTCCTAGAACCGATGAGTGGCCTCAAGGCAGGGACTGGTGTAACTTTGACCTGATACACACCAGAGTAACTCTGGGCTGCTGGGCTGACATGACTACACAAATCATTCAGCCGGCCTTTGAGCGCCTAAGGCCTGGTGGGTGGATAGAATGTCAAGAACTGGAGGGTCTTATGGAGTGCGACGACGACTCGGTTACGGAAAACAACCCCTTCAAAAAGTGGTGCGATGCCATTGTCGACGCCAGCATAGCCGCCGATCGGCCCTTGCCCGGTGCCGCCAGCATAAAGCAAGCCCTCAAGGAGACTGGATTTGTCGACATCCATGAAAAGATCTACAAGATTCCTATCAACGGCTGGCCCAAAAACCGCAGGCTTAAGAGGTTTGGGGAGCTATGGCATGCGAATGTGGCGGAAGGATTACAGGCGCTCAGCTATGGCTTGTTGCATCGCGTTAAGGGTATGACCAAGGAGGAGATTGAGGTGAGTTTCGACCAATTCATCCTGCGCCCAACTAACACGTGCCAGGTCAACCTCATCGACGTGAGGAGAGCTTTAGCAGATCACAGAATGCACGGTTATCAGAAATTCTATGTCGTATGGGGCCGCAAGCCGGACGATGTTGACATGCCCTAGAGTGCATTTTCCCTCGATTAATCCCTATTGACCTTTGCGCACTAGAGCATGTATCTTGATATTCAGGCCTTGGATAATTGCTGCCATTATTACACCGTTCCGTAGTGGCAACGAGCTACACACCTGACGATAATATGGCCCCTCTTGTGTACCTTAGATCGAGGATATGTTTCCAAAACATGTTGAAGGAATTTGTTACATGTCTTGATGCTGCCATAACCTTCGATGCTGTGGCCACCTAGCGTGCGTACGATCGCCATTTCCAAAGCTAGAGGTTTTTGGGTGTATCTGGAAAAGCGTCGACTCTGCCCATGAATTGAATTGGACATTTAAATATCTAGACGCGCCGAGTGCACTCATACCCGAGGCGAGGGAGGACACCGAGTTTGATGAGGACGAGAAGGCAGAGATTCGCATCAACAAGAACAGCGTGTGCGAGATACCAAGTTATAAGGATTCAGTGATGAACCAAAGGTTGTGTTCCAACCGAGGACCTGGTCAGTCAATGGGAATATCGCAAATAGTGAGATCAAGCCAAGACTTTGAACTCAACCGACCAAATATACCGGCGTCACCTGGTCCTGTCACTGGCACAACATATAGCTAGCCCGCTAGATATTCGTGCAAGAAGACGAACCCTCCACAATTGCGGCCGTAATTCAGCCTGAAGCGGCGGGAGCCACTTTGTATCTGAGGGCATTTGCTATTATAAACAATGTCAAGTCCATAAAAGACCATCAGCCACAACGGTAAAAGGCACAGTTAGCAGAAAAATCCAGCAGAGTAAAATACCCTATCTAGGGCATTTATCATCGCCTCATGAAACGGTTTGAGCCTGGCGATCGAACTCAAGTGTCTAGCCTTAACCCCCTGAGAGGTTTAACCTTTCATGATACCACTGGGTATGAGGCTTCTACTGCAAGCAACAGAAGGTTTAAACAAAAGGTCCAATATGTGAGCATTAGGATATAATGCTATGACATGCCAGTTATGTGTTCTTTCTTATAGTTAAAAATTAACCCTTACTGGTCAACTGAGCTAGAAGATTATATCTATCCTGGCTTGCATAATGTTCAACTGATTCATCAACCTCGTCAACTGAGGCGGTTTCATCGCCTCGATGTACATGTGTGTCGATTAACATCGTTTTGGAGAGGCCACATTCTCCCAGGAAATTATCGATAGCATGCCTTGCCGATGTACCATTCAACCTTATACCTCCTACACTACTTCTTCACATTCACCCTTTAACATCCTTATCAGGCTCACCAACCTTTACCAAACCGGCTATTTGAAGATTCGTCATTCAGTCACGTACTGGAGAGCAAGTAACTTGACCCTACGATCCGGGTCATGTGCGTCAAATACCCCTTTTGTGTCTTTAGAGCTATATCTAGCCAGGTAAGAGACAAGAGAAAATGATATTTACGTAGAATCACGCCTACAGTAGTACTCAATGGTCACATACCCCGAGCGGGTGCGCTCGTGTGGCAGTACTATAATTTGCTTACCTTCCAACTTCGATTAATGATGGCAATAGGGTGAGTCTGCCTTTGACTTGTGTTTTTAAATAGCCTTTAAGTAAGCCCTTACAACCGGCTTTGCTTTGCTGGGAGAGGACCAGATAGTAATTCAAGTTTTTCGACCTCAATCTTCTGGCTTAATTGACCCATGAAGAGCTAGACTTTAACTATAAGAAAAAACACCACGTAAATATATCATAGCATCGTGATCTAATAGTAGTCTTTTCTTTTTCCAAAAAGAAAAAAAAAAGATTCTGCTGCCTACAGTCGAAGACTCATACCTAGCTGCATAATCATGAAAGCTTGACCCTCCATGGAGTATTTTTCTTTTCAACCTCTGAATCTCGAGGGTGGATCCAGACAATCCAGCAAGAGAAAGACAGTTGGTAATGCAATCAAGCCATCATGCCCAATGCCTTTCAACCGAAAATTCAACCTTAGATAAGCTTTGCACATGCTTCCACGCTCAACATGGTCCGTTGTGGACCTTGACCCATCAAAAACACTACGTTCTAGAGGGGTTGCCATTGACCAAAGACATTGACCAAAGAGTCATGATGCTCCGAATTCCCGCTAACACTCGTATGGGGACCTCAATAACCTGAGGTGGGAGTTCTACCACTGCTCATTCTGTATGTTTGACATCGTTGAGATTGCTAGGCATAAGAGCTGAAACTCGACTCCTACTACTAATAGTGTAGTAAGACAGAATGCACAGCGAATCTCGTTCAACAGCAAAACAGCCATTTATTCAATGTCTAGTGTTCGGAAACTACGCCTTTTCATCCACACCTGTACCGCACGCTGCATCTGCTCGGTGAAGCCATAAGTCAGGGCGTTAACCATTCCAACAAATTGAGTACAGGCCTGCAACGACGTGAGCCATTGCGGCGAGCTGCCCACCGACTCGGCTAAGCGGTTCGCCATGCCGGGAATCCAGAGGATAATGTACGCAATCGGGTATCCATTCAAAAGAAGCATTCTCTTTAGGTTAGGTGATGCTCGCATATTCCTAGATGGCTCCACATTGATCGATGATTGCTGGGTTGTATTTGTGTGGAGGATCTCTGTTGGAAAAGGTTGGTCTCTTGAAGAAGCGGGCCACTGTGATTTCCCGATGTTGGAATCCTGTGTATGTTGGTTTTCCTTGGATATTGGCCGGGATTGCAGCTCATACGAGGAGGCTTCAACAGTTGTTGTGATCCAGATCCGACGACTATCAGATGGCTCTGTAGTATCCAGTTCACTCCGAGACCGGTTACCAGCTGTATCTTGGCCAGCGGCAGACGAGCTGAGGTCAACCTTGAGGCGACTGAACAGGCGTCGGAGCTTTATGTAGATAAAAGTGTAGATTGATATCGTGGCCAGGAAAATAGCGATACGCCAAGCGTGCGTGAGGCCGTACCGAAGGCCAAGATACTGCGATTGTATCCAACACCAGTTGCCGCTTACGGGCCCATATGCACCGACACCAAGGCCAACAAAACCTACTTATTCAGCAAGTCCTCACTCACCAAGGCATCGGCAATGCTTACTGGTTATTGTACCGGGAATCCATGGCAAGATGCACACAATTGTGGTCATAGCTCTTGATGAATCGCTGAGAAACTGTTGCCTTTGAACCACCATAAATACCGATATCGAGATGACGAGAATATTGAAGTCGATGGCTTGTACAGAAAACTGGCCGATCCACGCGTTGGCAAGGCATCCAGTGCTTGGGGAGGCCTCTGGGTCTGCATAGCCATTTTTGAGTACAAGGATACCGGAGACAGTATTGTTTAGACTGTTGATGAAGTCTTGAAATTTTTACGTCAGCAAGACTTTGCTTAACTGTTGTTGGGCGACCTACCTGCAACGAGCAGGTTTACTATTAGTGCATGTCGAAAATGCCGCCGTTGCGGGGGAACAATTGTGTGAAGGCAGAGAGCCAGGAAGCTAGTTGTGCAAGAGAGTAACGACCCAACTAAAGTAGGCACTGAAATGGATAAATTTACCGGGAGGTGGGTCATTGTAATGGAAGGTGAGGATCGAGACACCTGGCGACAGGCCAAGCGTCGAATATGTGCTATTTGAGATATTAGAGGGCGTTGAGGAAGATTATTAAGTCGCGCGGTACGCTGGACACCCCCGAAGGTGATAATACAAGTAGGTAATATTCAATACAGTGCTGTCCGACGAGGGATTAATTTTAGCAGGCCAGGTGCTTGAAAGAAGGCATGGGGGTCGAGGGATCCGGCGTTACACGTCACTTTGAGCGGGTCTAAACCACAATATAAGGTTTGTCTTCACTTTTGGTTAAACGTGCAAGGTTTCATGCCTACCATAACACAGACGGTATAACTATTGGCCTGGTAGATCTTGCTACGCTGCTTTACCACCTACCCTTTAGAGAGAGTAGACGCCGAAACCTAGTTAGTTGCCCACTCACAAAGAAATGCATCATGACCAATCAACATTGAGGCTCCTCCCATGTTTTCCATCAGAGAGGAGGAATAAAACTTGGTAGCCCTTGCGAAACTGAAACCTACCTGACGTGGAGTTTATTTTAGTGGAAAACCCCCCTGGTACGGTGAGATAGGCTCAAGCAAGATCTGATTCCCGGCCTTTCGGGACTCCCCGTTTACGAAGCCTCTGGCACATGCAGCACGCCGTCACAGATGCCGAGGTTGACACACAGCAGTAGGGTAAGCTAGAGACCATAAAAATACAGATTTAAAAAGAGGACATTTTTATGGTTAGGGCGATGGTCGTAACCAAACCTCGCTGACATGTAGTAGAACCTAGCAACCGTCACTAGGTGCGTAAAATTTACATAAATGGAGCTTTTATATAAAACTCTTGCATCCTAAAACCTCGGCTTAAACTAGCAGTACTAGTCAAAGTTCACCAATTAAGATCTCTTCAAGTGGCTGATCTTGGTCGAGTGGCGGTTCCATAGCAAGAAACATGTCTAACGAACTACTAGTTGCTGCCGCACCTTCATGCATGTGTTCAAGCCAATCCACTGTCAACTGCAACATAGCTTGAGGTTGGTCTAATGGCACCTAAAGGCGATCTTGTTAGCACGATCAGTTCTCCTAATGCATGTATTAACCTTACCATATGACCAGCATCATTAAACTCAGCCATCCAAAGATTAGGTACACGTTTGACTCTTCCAAAGGACCCGCGGCCCCTTGAAGGTAGTTCTTGCCAGGGAATGCCATTGAACTCTCAGCGGCCGCCCCAGCGGAGGTTTTTGAGAGTAGAAAGTAATCCTTCTGCGTTGCACGCAATGTCGGCGACACCGGCGTATATTAGTATATCGAGAGGTCTTACACGGTCGGAAGACTTGTTGGTGCGAGCATAATTGAGAAGACGTTCCAGCTGGGGTGTAGAGGGAACAAAGTAGTCCCCAGACTCAAGATAACGCCTTTCGATGATTTCGTTTATCATGTCCCATGTAGCCTTGCTACCGTTGCTTTGGATGTCGACCTGAAGATGATCAAGCAAAACTGACTTCGATTGCAAAAAGTCGATGGTCTTCAACATGCCGTCGTAGCAGCTTCCAGCATCAGGGCATCCTGTCAGCCGTCGGTCATATATACTGCTGGTAGCACTCATGAACGTCCCATAATACTGGTCGTAACATAAACCAGCGGAACTGGAGCAGAGAAAGGAGTCTTCGCTACGTTTGCTAGCAAGAGCACAGGCATCCAAGAGCGACTCGCATAGAGATTCATTCATGAACGGCGGGTATGTTCCCCGATATGAGAAACAGGAAACGTCGTAAAGCGATGGCATCTGGATGGCCGGATTGAGCCAAGGATTGCCTATCATCAAAGATCGGAGAGGAATTGCCATGGTGAGGTTGCTACCCGCCACGAAGAACTCGTTGTAGTTGAGAATGGCGTCAGCAATGGTTGGGATATAGCGACCCGCATATGATTCGCCAGAGAGGTGTAAGTCGAGTATTGCAGGATGCGGGAACGCCTCGTAAAGAAGACGGATGAAGGTGACGACGTCCAGTGCAGACATCTCGGATCTCTGGTGGTACGAGTCCTCATCACTTGAGTGATCAAGGTATGAGAAGCCCACACCGGCTGGCTAATCGAGGTAGACGACATTGAACTGTTCCGTCCAGGAATAAGGATTGGGGGTGGCCGAGGTGGAAGTGTCGACCAAGCATGACCCATTTTCTACAAACGAGCCATGCAAAGAGCTCCCTCCTCCCTGGAAGTCTTGTATCTAACTGTATTGTCGCTGAACCGCGATTGAACAGTCACATACGGAAGAGCGGATACAGCTCCCCATAATGCAACAAGCCACACAAGCGTAATAAATAGATAAGATGCCATGATGCGATGCCGGGTTGGCGCATTTGATCAGGTATGGAAGCCAGATGAATTATGTCGAGTTGGAAAGAGTTAATGAACTGGATTTTGACGCATTAATAAGCAGGATCCATAGGTGGTAAAATGTACCTATTTTGGTAAAAATATGCGCTACACTGCTAGCAAAGACTATCTCAAAGATGATGAGAATTTGGTCAGCAGGTATGTAAATTTCTCCCCGTGATCATAGCATTCATAAGGAGAGTTAAGCTTTCCCCATTCTGTCTTTACAGCATCAGGAATGGGGATCCGCGTATCTTCATTTGGATCTACACAATTTCAACTACAGCGACCTAATACCTAAACCAAATAGTTAAGTAGAGCGGGATCGGTAAGGTAAAAGACTTCACCGTCGTCGGGTCTAGTGGTCTAACTAGCTAGCCAAACATCTGATTACATATATAGATATGGGACTATTGAAGCATACCCTCATAGTGATGGACGTCATCCAAAACTCTTCAAAGCCCTTGGCACTTCTAAAGATAACGTATGATAGAAAGTAAGAGCATTCACTGATTCCAAGTGAATATTGTTTATATTGGTATAAAACTACATATCATGCAAATGAACTAAGGTCATATTTGACCACCCTAAACAAGGACCTCACTCTCTTTGCACTAGTGATGAATTGAAGATAGAAGGTCATAGTTCCCTCACAGTATTCTGACGCGAAGCAGACGAACAGGGAGATCATCAGAGAAGAAGATCGTGGGTTTGCAACCACTCGCACTTGTTGTCCGCACTGCCATCCTTTTCAACGACGGGGCCAACACCACCAAGGTTCAAGATTTGAAATGTCTTGCCTTCCATTGGCCAGTTGGTCAGGTTACGCTCGTTAGCATTTCCCCTCTTGATAAAGTTGGGAACATAGGATTGAAGCGTCGGAGTGTAAGTGGTGTTGACGATGCCACCAAGAGTGTTCCCATTGAAGAAGAGGCTCAAAAAGTCATAGCCATGATAAGCCGGGAACACGCTCCACTTGGAATTGTATGTCTTGTTGCGGTAAGCTTTGGTGAGTGCGTTGCTTGGACACTTGAGGCCGTAGTCGCCGATAAAGGCGCTGGCACGTTCGTACCAAAGACCCTGGTACTCCGAGAGGGGGTACAGCTCCTTGACAATTTAGTCAATGATAGCCTTGTCTGTTTGAGAAAACATCCCTTTTAGGTAAGTAGCGAATGCCTCATCGGTATCCACGTTGGTAGGAAGGAAGGTGAACCCCTCATTCTCGGTGTGGGTTATCATGAGGTCAATCCCATCGGGAACATTGCGGTCCCTCAGTTGAGCGGCAGCCGTTCTTGGCACGTAGCTCCCATCATCAACGGGGGCGTAGAGTAAATGGCCGAGGGGTGCTTCAGAGATAACGTCGGCGTTCGCTCGGATGATGCGCTCAGAAGGAAGCTTTTTGGCCTCGTCGAAGCTGCGGACCCCAAGCTTTTCAAGGAGCTTGAGCACGTTTGACTCTTTAGTGGCATTCGAGGCAGGGAGGAGGCCGATAGATTGAGGCAGTACCCGCTGGAAGAGGACATCCTTGTTGCCAGAAAGGAGATGATAAACAACGGATCCGGCACCGGCCGAACCTATCACCATATTAGGAACGAAACCAGACAACGGGATGTGTCTCGGGCGAAAGCTTACCTCCGGAAATGGTCACTTGGCTGCGATCGCCTCCAAACAAGTGAATCTACTTCTGGACCCATTCGAGGGCCAGTCTCTGGTCAAGAAGGCCTACATTGGGAGTTCCGCCATTCTTCTGAAAGGTTTCTCCAGATATAAAGCCAAGACCGCCTAGACGGTAATTGAGGGAAACATAGATGATTCCGTCGCTACCACCGTTCCGGCTGGCAGTAATCAATCCAGTAGGGTCGCCCGCGCTGCTGTCCACCTTGTTGCCGATGACATAGGCGCCGCCAGATCCTATAGATAGATCTACATTGTAAGCCGACATTGAGTGTACAAAACAAGCGGTGTTTAAGGATGTGGCTGCACATACCAAACCATGACAGGGGCTTTTGCATTGCTACCCTTTCTGAAGACTGCCTCGGGAACATGGATGTCCAGGCAAAGACAATCGTCAGACGTACCGGGCAAAGTACTCTGCTCCTCGCCAGTGCCGTTCGGGTACAGGGTCTTGATCTGGGCAACAGTCGCATCGTGGTTGAATTTGTCCACAGTCCGAGCAGCATAGTGACCCTGAAAGATTATGGTCCCAGACATCCACTCCATCATGCCCTGCGGGCATATGACATTCACGAAGCCATTTTGGACCTGCTTGTTCACCCCATCTGGAGCCACTGGGGGAGCCCAGCGAAGTTCACCAACAGGCGACTGGGCATACCGAATGTTACTGAATTTGTAACTCTGACTCGTCTCCTAGAGGAATGTAAGCGAAGCAACTATGAACTTGATGGGATCTCTTACGTTGAACGAGAGGGCCTGATGAACTTGATAGCCCAAGTTCACCGTGGGCAAAGCACCGGCGGAACATGTGCCAGCTAGAGCTACCGCCACGACGGTCGTAGCCGGGTTGAGATGCATCGTGTTGGTCTGGCAAATGTCTGGTTCTCGGTAGAGTGTCGTCAAAAAGAAGCTACAGTTAAGATTGGGATTGAGCTCTGTGATTCATCGCTCGCACAGCGGGTTTATATATCCTCTGTTTGTTCTCCCAACTGGACGAGAAATCACTAAGGAGGCTTGACACGAGATTTAACAGGCCAATGCGGAGGCTTAGCATCAGGTACGAGTGGCCCCCTCTGAGAGAACCCATACTTGTTTTGGAAGCTACCCACGATGATCCCTCACAGCCTTTACTCCGGCCGAGAACTACTGCACCCCGTAGATATTGTGACCTTCTCGGCGAGAGTCTATCGCCCAGAGCACCGATAGCCCATCTGCGAGCGGTTAATTACCAAGATAGGAAATCAGCGAGTACTGATAGCGCCGTCGGGTCTTGGTCTAAAATCATGTGGGCGGCCAAGACTCGGCACACAGGGCCCCTTTGCGAGACGTCGCCAAGATTAATCAACAAAACGTCAATATCAGGTGGTCGGCAGCTCTCCTAGGTTTCACCGCCCCCTTTTCTAGAACTTTGCAGCTCACAAGTACCGGGGTATTCTTCATGAATCATGCTCATTCTAAGCTCTTGCTACGGGGTCGGTCATTTTCAGGAGAACTTGGCCATTTTCTAGTACGAAATACCTATATAGGCCCAACCAATGCAGTACACTCAACCTCTATATCAGTGTTGAAAGGGAGAGACTTGACACACACACAACTATATCATCTTCAGTTACTCTGCTGCCTAATCAAGGTTCTGGCCCGGAAACTCCTGCTCTGAGCATGGCTTCGGACACATAGGATGACACTCACGTCCGCGAAGGTAGGTTAGGTGCCTTGAAATACTGGCAGTATACCTCGTTCACCTTGTCAAAGTCCCCAAAGTCGGCAAGATAGATGATTATCTTGACTATCTTATCCAGGCTTGAGCCAGCAGCTTTGAGGACTTCGGACAAGTTCTTAATGATTTGATGCTATGGGGGTTTTAGCAACTCTGTCTTGTGCAAAGGTCCGAGAGTATCATCATTTGATGACTTACTGTATGTGCTTCAACATCACCCTCAGTCAAATTGTTTGCCTCGCCCATGGCCATGTTCCCAGAACAAAAGACCAGTCCATTTGCAACGATAGCCTGGGGAAAGACCGTGGGCATCGGATCAGGGGCTGTGGAGGTGCGGACGGTGCGCTTCGACATTTTCAAGTTATGGGCTATGGGTGACTCAGGGGTAATAATATGGAGGGAATGACGACTAGGTAAAGTGAGTAGTAATATTCTCAACAGTGCTCCTCTCACTTCCGAGATGTATCTTAAGGGGGCTGGCTGGGATCGATCGTGAATAAATGCCTGTTTAGGAAAGTGGGGGCGATCGTTAGCCGGCGTTGGTGCCGGGTCTGGACTAGAAGGAACAAATGCCATGGCTTTGAACACATGAATGGCTTTGGCATATTGCTCCTGCAGCTTAGATTTTAATCTTCTAGTTTTACAATTTTTGACATGGTCTCCGAACAGTGGTTTGGTGCCTCGCAAAGGGCCCTCGCGGCCTCCCATGGCGGCCCCGCATGGGCCATGATGAGCAAGGTCAAAACACTTCCCCAATACGACGCCGAAAAGAAACCTGATGGAGTTATTGACCTCTCAGGTGCTGAAAGTGGATTGATGGAAGAATGGATGGAAGATTTTGCTAAATCACATGACGGCTATGTACCTCCCGAAGACAGTAAGCATGATGTGAGCGTTGGAGGATCTTGTTTGACATCTACACAAGCGCTCTCGTATGCTGCCATATCTGATAGTGACGGGCTTTTGGCCGCCATGGCCATCTTCTTCAACCGATTTTTCATGCCACATGGGCTGATTCAACCAAGCAACGTCTTGGTTGCCAACGACGTAACCTCTCTCATCGATCTTATCGCATGGACCCTCTGTGACGCCGGCGACGGAGTTGTCTATCCCACACCAAACTTCTATATGCTCGACATCGACCTCACTATCCGCTCCAGCGTTGTAACGATACCCGTCTTCTGCTCGAAAGTTTCCGATCCATTCCAGCCTTCTGGTGCTGATGCCCTGGATGCCTGTCTGGAGGAAGGGATCGACGCGGCAACGAAACGCGGCATCAATTGTCGTGTTCTATTCATATGCAACCCGGCCAACCCACAAGGTCGCTGTTACTGCAAGAGCACACTTATAACTTTAAAGGATCTATGTAATCGACGCCGGATGCATCTGGTCTCGGATGAGATATATACCATGTCGCAATTCCAACGTGGAACTGCCCAAGCAGCGGCGCTTGACGGCTTTCCTCAGTGCTGAGCTTGCCGCAAGAAGATTGGGAGGCCAAGACACCGTCCAGTATTCATTGTCTGTACGGGCTAAGCAAAGACTTTGGCATGGGAGGGCTTCGCATGTCGTTCCTCGTCACGCAAAACGAGCAGGTGCTTGATGCAATGAAGCGTGTCACGTATGCTTCTGATGACCGCGTCATAGGCCAGATTAGCTAACTATTTTTCATAGCTGGTTTACCTGGGTCTCCAATTTCTCTGACGCCTTTGTCAAAAACTTCATGTCTCAGCCCGAAAAGATCCAAGAATACATGATAACATACCGCAGCCGACTTACGCAGGCGTATCGCATCACAAGCTCTACCTTAACCGAGAACCATATACCATTCCTGGAGGCTAACTGTGGCCTTTTTGTCGCTGTAAACCTGAGCGATTGGCTCAAGTACTTTGCAGGCTCGGATTCCCCAACTAGGGGCACAAGTCGCGAAGTCCAACTGTGCGAGTACCTTGTACATCAGGGGGTATTCTTGAATCCTGGTGAAGTGAGCGGTATGTTTCCATCCCGAAGGACCGAGACTGACATTAAAATAGTTTGCCGGTGACGATAAGCCTGGACGGTTCCGATTAGTTTTTACTAGAGGGGATATTAATATTATTATTATTATTAATAAAATAATTATTTAAAATATCTTATATAATAATATTAAAAATAAAATCAAGTACTAATAATCTAATAATACCTAATAATATATAGCGAAATTATTAAACAAACCCTTTTAATATCTAAGAATATTTATAATAAAATAAGTTTTAAAAAATATATTATAACTTATTATTAAATAGTACTTATCTATAATTTATATATAATTTTATTTTTTCTTAATAAGGAGATATAAGCCTTTAAAGTTAGGTTTTTAAGAGATATAATATAAAACCCCTTATAAAAAGGTACTTAGTATTATATTCCTCTTTATAACCTATTATAGCACTAATTATAATAACTGCTATAGTTATATATACCCTACTAAACCTATTAATTACACCCCGGCTTACCTCTTAGAGGATATATACTATAAGCCCTAAATTAAAATAAGGCTTATAATTAAGATTATAACTCGATATAAGCCTTAACTTATATACTATAAGTTAAGCTTAATATATAATATATACCTATATATACTTTCTTATATATTAATTACCTTAGCTATTAATATAACTTAATTATACTTAATACCTTTAAGTATATTATTAGATATAATTTATAATACCCTTTAAGGCTATATAATATTTTCTTCTATTAATAAAACCTAGTATAACTAGGTTATCCCTTAGGAACCTTATAATTATTATATAACCCCTTAACCTTATTTTTCTTTTTTTACTTATATCTTTAAAATTTTATTTAGCCTTTATATAGTTATTTAAAATTCTATAAAAAATAAAAGAATAATATCTTAGGAGTTATATTATATTATATATACTCTATAAGTCTCTAGCTATTTTATATATACTTAGTATTTTTTTAAAAATAATAGTAATTTTATAATTTAACCCCTTATATTAAATATTATTTAACTTTTAATATAAGATTTTATAACTAATATTATAAGTATTATAATTAAATTTCTTTTTTTAACTTATTTTATAAAATAACTTTAAATATATTTAAAAAGTAATTTATCATAGCCTAGTATAACCTAACTAGCGGTTACGTTATGTAACTAAAAAGGAAGGAAGAAAAGCTAATTAAGAGGGGATTACCTAGCTTACCTAGTAATCCTAATAATCCTAGGATTACTAAGATTATAAAATAATCCTTATAATCTAAGGAGCTATAAAGTATATAAGATATAGTTATTTATATTTTCTTATATATTAATTACCTTAGCTATTAATATAACTTAGTTATATTTAATACCTTTAAGTATATTACTAGATATAATTTATATTACCCTTTAAGGTAATATAATATTCTCTTTTATTAATATAAACTAATATAACTAATTTATCTCTTAGGAATCCTATAATTATTATATATTAATAGCTCTTATTTAGAGGATTACTTATATTACCTTAAATAATATTAAATATAATAGCTACTTAAGCTACTCTTAGTAATAACTACTAATAGGTTCTACTTATTAATTACTTACCTATACCTATTATACTAGCTTAAGCTAATCCTAATAGCAACGAGGAAATAAATAATAATAATAAAGAAATTAAATAACTCTATAATTAAGTTATTATTATAATTACTAAGATAAAGAGCTTAAAGGACTTATTAATTATATAGCTATTACTTAATAAGCTTAAAACTAGTAATATTATAAGAATATCTAGATTATTAATAATATAATAATTATTATTATAAAAGAAAAAAATATAAGAGAAATCCTAAAATTAAAATAATTAAAGAAATTTAATAATATATATATAAGCTATTAATATTTCTTATATAGTTATATATATTTATACTTTATTACCTAACCTAATTTACTATAGGCTCTAATAAGGTCTAATACGCCGCTAAATATCTTACTAAGTATACTATAATATAGTTTAAACTTATTATAAAGAAATACCTTATTAAACTACTTAATAAATACTCGCTATAACTATAAGTCTCTATATGAATTTTAAAACCTTTAAAGCTATACTCTAATAAGCCTTTAGAATAATATATAAAAAATCCTAAGTAAAAAGAGAAAATTAAAATACTTTAATAAACTTACTTTATATTGGAATATAATATTAAGTACCTCTAGCTCGCCTTAAAACTTAATTAAAATTAAAAGCCCTTAATATCCCTATTTTTTAATAGGCTTAAAAGGGAGGTATAAATTAAACTTTTTAAGGAAAACTAATTAAATAACCTTATTAATTATATTAATTAAGTAATCTAAATTAATAACTAATAATTCTCTTAAAAGAAACTCTAAAACCCTAGGTTTAATAATAATAAGGCTAATACCCCCCGCTTTAATACTAATTAAGGGAAAAAATAAGGCATATTAACTAATATTTACCCTAGACCTATAGAACTTAAAGTAATTTAATAAAAAACCCTAATTATTAAATATTATTATTACTATAAGAGGGGCTATAAGGCTAATAAATATAAAAAAAAATAATAAGATATCTAAGAAAGATATTATTAATAAAAACCTTAATAGCTATTACCTAAGGGTAATAAATAAATAAGATTTATATAAGCTAATAGAAAAACATAAATAGCCTTTTAAATAGCTAAAACTTTCGGCATAGCCTAAGTAAAATATAATAAAAAGTAGACCTATACCTAGGGAAGTAATTTATTATATAACTAAGTATACCTTATAACTAAATAATTTTATTATAACTATAAACTATAAAAGGGGGAATAATATATTACTATAAAACTACCTTAAGTAAAATATCTTTACCTTATTAATAAAATAAAATAATAATTCTTATTAAAACTTATTATTAATTCCATAAAGGACTTAGATATATAAAACTATTATAGTCCTTAAAAAAGGATAATAATTAGAAATACTTATAAGAAATAATTAAATAAAAGATATAAATATTAAGACTATTAATATATTATAATAAATTAAACCTAGAATATAAAAGAGGTATATATAAATTAACTCTACCTATTATATATATACTCTCTACCTATAATATTAACTTAAATTAGTAAAATATATAAGAAAATAATCTAATAATAAGACTAATAAGATTATAATATAAACTAATTAATAATTACTCCCTAGGAAATAATAAGATAACTAAGATAATAAGGCTAGCTACCGAGGAATATATATATAAAATAATTATACTAAGGAATACTAAAAAAAAAATAATAACTTATAGAAGAAAGAAAATTATTTATAACTCTTTAATTATAAAGGCAAAATAATATAAAATTCACGAAGGGAATAATATATTTATACTATATAAGAGCATATAAATACTAAAGAAATACTAGATATCTATATCTATATACTCTATTATATATTAATATAAGACCTTAGATACCTTAAAAAACCTTTTAAAAATAAAGATAATATATAAACCTATTTAATATATAGGAAATACCTTAGTATTTCTTAGATATTATATTATTACTATAAATATAAAAAATACTAAGAAGAAAAAGAAAAAAATAATTATTTCCTAATTCTATTATTATATTAGCTAAATAATAACTTATATTTATAATATAAAATAGAAAAATATAAGGTTAATTATTAATATAAATTAATTAATATAGCTAAGGTAAGTTATAATAAAATACTATACTATGCTATATAAGAATATAAATAGCGCGACTATAAGGTTTAGAAGTAATAAGAATAGCTTAAAGTAATATAAAAAAGCCCTAAAACCTTAATAATTAAGTAAATTAATATAAATAACTTAGATATAAAGGTATCCCTATTAGGGTATATTATAAAGAAATAGCTATAAATATACTATAAATACTATACTATAATACTTAGGATAATAAGTAAACCTAATTAATATACCCTAGATATAAAGAAATCTTATAGGTCTCTTATAAGGATTATTATTATAATATATATATCTAGAGTAAATAAGAGAATAATTACTTCCCTATATAACTATAAGGACTTAATAATAAACCTTATCTTACTTATAAAATATATTAATATTATATCTATAATTAAAATAAAGGCCTTAATATAGATAATATTTACTATTAACTAAATAAAGATAGATCTATTATACTTAAATAATAATTTATTATTATTACCTAGAAGATAATAATAAAGTAAGTATAAGACCTTAATAAAAACTACCTAAGTATAAAAATAATACTTTATTTTAAAGATATATACCTATAATATAAGAAATATATCCTCGCTATATATAATAGATTTAAATATATAATAAAAGAAAGATTTAATTTCCTTATATAAATAAAAAGAAAAAAAATAAGAAATAATATTAAAATATCTAATTATATCTTAGAAAAGACTAAGGACCTATTAATAAGTTCTTATAAAACTATGCCGATTATATTAAATATAATAAACTAAATAAGATTTACCTTATAAAAAAGAAAAACTATAATAACTTTAATAAAGCTAATTAATAAATAAATAATAGTTTTTAAGAATAATAAAATAATATAAGAGATAATTATAACTATAAGGTATATAATAAAAATAAATATAAATATAATTACCTTAGCTATACCCTCTATAAGTTAAAAAACTAAATACCTTATTTAGAATAAGGCAATAAGTAAATAAATATAGGAATAAATTACCCTAGAAGCCCCTTTACTTTATAAATAAAAGATATAAGTAATAATACCTAGAATTAAAAATATAAGTTAAGGGATAATAATTAAATATTATAATAAATAGTAAAGCTAAGTAGAATTACTTTAACCTAATAAGAATAAATAGGCTTAGGCTATTATAGAGGCATAAATAAAAGCCTTATATAATATATAACCTTAAAGGAATATTTTTTAATTATAATAATAGAGTTATTAACTATAAGATTAATTACCTTAAGGTTTTTATTAAAGGAAAAAACTAAGAAATCTTATTTAATATTATATTAACTTAGAGCTATAATTTTATGCTTAGGTACTTATAGTTATAATATTTTAATTTATATTTTAATTAAAAAAATTAGCTAGATATTCTCTTGCGATATTAAGATATCCTTTATATTAAATAATAACTTAGATTAAAGATTTTAAGCTTTATTAATAAAAAGAAATTAAATAAAGATAAATATAAGATACCTCTCTACCTATAGGGATAAAATATAAATATTATAATAAATAGAAATAATAATAATAATAAATAATTATATATAATATTATAATAATTCTATATATTTTAAAAAAATCTTAAGAAACTAAAAAAAGAATAACCTAAAAGAAGATAACTTAGGAATATACCTTAGTAATATAAAATCTATAAAAAACTCTTCGCGGAAGAACTTAAAATAGGCCTACTAAAATATATATCCTTAACCTAGAGATTAAGTTTATTAATAAGAAATAGCCTAGCTTTAATAAACTCTACCTACTTAATAAAATATAACTTTTAGTATTAAAAGAATACCTTAAAGAAATAATATAGAAAAGATATATTAAGGAAAATAAGTTATTTATTAGATACCTTATTATATTTATTTTAAAGAAAAATAATAAACTCTAACTTTATATTAACTTCTAAATACTTAATATTATTATAATTAAGGATTATATATTGCTACCTCTTATTAATAAGTTAAAAGATTAATTTTTTAAAATAAAGTATTTTATTATATTTAACCTTAAAGAAGCCTATAACCTTATTTAAATTAAGGAAAAATATAAATAAAAAATTAGTTTTATACTAAATATAAATTATTTAAGTACCTTATTATACCTTTTAGACTTATTAATATACTTATTATATTTTAATAAATGATTAATAATATATTATAAAATACCTAGATATATTTATTATATATTACTTAGATAATATCCTTATCTTCTTTAAAATAAAGGAAAAATATATAAAATATATCTATAAGGTATTATAAATTATAAAAATACTAATTTATTAATAAAACCTAAGAAAATAAATTCTATACCTTAGAAATAGAATTCCTTAGATATATTATCTCTTATAATAAGATATATATAAACCTTAAGAAGGTCTTAGTAATTAAAGACTAAAAGGAATTAATTAATATTAAGGAAATATAAGCTTTCCTTAGATTTATTAATTATTATTATAAGTTTCTTAAAGTATTTAAAAGATAGCTATATTATTAATAAAACTTATAAAGAAAATAAGATTTTTATATTTAAGGATAAATCTAAAAATATCTTTAATAAAATTAAGGAACTTATCTTAAATAAATTAATATTTAAGATATTTAATTTATCTTAATTAATTAAACTTAAAATTAATACCTTAGACTTTACTCTAAGCGCTTAGATTAAATAATAAAATAAAGAAAGGTAATTATATTTAATTATATTTTACTTTTATAAATTATATAAATAAAACTTAATTACCTTATCTATAATAAAGAATTTCTTATAATTATTAATACTTTTAAGGAATTTTAATATTACCTCTTAGGAAGCTAATATTAAATTAAGGTTTATATTAATTATAAGAATATCTCTTATTTTATAATAATTTAAGAACTTAATAAATAATAATTATAATATATTAAATATCTTTTAGAATTTAATTATATTATTATCTATATTAAAAGATTAGAGAATAGCTAAGTAAATACTATTAATTATAGACCTAATTTAGATATAAGAAAAATCTAAATTAAAAATAGCTTTTATACTTTATTATTAATAAATATCTTTAATAATAAATTATTATATATACTTAGGCAAAACCTATTATCTATAAATAAAGTAAGGTTATAGATATATTATACCCTATTATTATAATAACCTATATAATAGAATAAGGTAATTTATTATTTATTAAGATTTTAGAGTATAATAAATAACTCTTAAAAGATAAAAAACTAATAAATAATAAATACTAAAAGAACTATAATATAACCTTATATATAAAATATATAATTATTAACTCTATAAATGCTAAGGAATTAATAAAACCTTAGAATAAATTAAAATAATATATATTTTTCTTAATATAAGGAAGATTATTATAATAATTATTAATTAATATAATCTTTATATAAAGACTAAGGTATAATACTATAAGCTATATAATAAATTATAACCCTTATTAGTACCTTAGCTATTATAAGAAGTAATTATAATAGACTTTATTATTAAATTACCCTTATTAAAAGAATTAGCTATTAGAAACTTCTATAATAATATTTTTATTATTATAGATAGACTTATAAAATTTTTTTATTTTATACCTTATAGAGAATTAATAATAGCTAAAGAATTTACCTATCTTTTCTATTTTTATATTACTAAAATATATAATATATTACTTAAGATTATTACTAATCGAGAATTATTATTTATATCTAAGTTTTAATAAAGCCTTATAAGATACTTAGGAATTAATTATAAGCTCTCTATAATATTATAAAGAGATAAATAAATAAATAAAATATATAAATTAGATATTAGAATAATACCTTTAATATATATTAATTATAAATAAATTAATTAGGCTAAAAAGCTATTAGTTACTTAGTTAGCCTATAATATAGCTATATAATAAAAATATAAAGATTATATTAGCTTATATTAATTTTAGATTTATACTAAATACTTATTAATAATTATAAATATTATTATTAATCCTAAAGTAATTCTTATTAATAACTAACTATATAATTTATATAAAGAATATATAGAATTAAAATTTATTAAGAATAAATAATAAATTATATTAATAAGAAATAAATTAAGGGATTAACCTTTTTAAAGAGAGATATAATTTACTTTATAATAAAAATATTAAAATAAAATAAAAATAAAAAACTTAACTATAAATATATTAAACCTTATAAAATTAAGAAGAAAATCTTAAAGTATAATTATAAATTAGATTTATTACCTAAGGTTAAGCTCTATTTAATCTTTTATATTTTATTACTTAAATTAATATAAGATATTATCTAAGTAAAAACTAATAATAAATTAGAAATAGAAGTTAATAAATTAGAAGAATATATTATAAAAGCTATCCTCGATATAAAAAAAATTAATATAAATAATATATTTTATTAAATAAAAGACTATCTTAACTTAGAAAATATATAAAAACCCCTAGAATACCTTACTAATATATAATACCTTTTAAAAAATTTCTATTAATAATAATAAAATTAAGGTTATCTAGACCTAAGGCAAACTAATTAATAACCCTAAAAGCACTATCTACCTATAACTCGCCTACCGCTTATTACTTAGTTATAAGTACCTCCTCTTAGGAGTAAACCCTATCCTCCTCGTCTAGCTCCTATATCCCTCTCGAGAAAAGCTATAAACCCCGCTCACAAAATAAGCGACATTACTAGCGAAGATAAGCTAAATAAGCTAAGGTCTCTTATAATTTATCCTCGGCTTTCTTAATATCTATATCTACCTTATACTAGGTATCTAGGTTTTTAGAGACTAAAAGAATATTAACAAAAGGACCTAGGGAGCTATAAGGGGACCTACGAAAAGATAATATATTAGTACTATTATAAGAATAACCCTAATAAATATACTCTTAATAGCGAGAAAAACCCGCTATTATATAATAAACCTTCTTTACTTAAAAATAAATAAAATAAAGCATAGCATTAAATCCCTTAGTATTAAAATAAAAAGCTAAGAGGGAATATTATATAGATTTTTTTAACTTCGAAATAACTTAATATTATATTAGCTAAGAATTTTTAAAGAATTAAGTTAATTACTTACTAAGGATAAGCTATAAAGGTAGCCTTAAGGATAAAACTAATAGAGGGAGACCTTATATCACGGCCTAATATAACTTAACTAATAGTTATATTATATAACTAAAAAGAAAAGAAAAAAAGCTAATTAAGAGGGGATTACTTAGCTTACCTAGTAATCCTAATAATCCTAGGATTACTAGAATTATAAAGTAATCCTTATAATCTAAAGAGCTATAAAGTATATAGGATATACTTATTTATATTTTCTTATATATTAGCTATCTTAGCTATTAATATAACTTAGTTATACTTAATACCTTTAAGTATATTACTAGATATAATTTATATTACCCTTTAAGGCAATATAATATTCTCCTCTACTAATATAAACCAGTATAACTAGTTTATCCCTTAGGAATCCTATAATTGTTATATAATTATTAATTATTATATTATTTTAAGTAATATTAATAAAATAAATATTAATTAATTCCTTTTATATTAATTAATTTTAAATTATTTTATTAAAGAAATAAAATATATTAAACTATATAGCTAAAGAAGGGATTTACTATATAGCTTTCTTTTAAGGTCTTTTTAAAAGAGAGATCTTATATACTTTTTTATAAACTAAATTTAATATAAAATAATAAGAGTAATTAATTAATTAATAGTAATAAAGATATAACCCTTAAGGGAGCTTAAAAGTCTTTTATTTAAGGCCTATTAAAGTAATAATAAAAGTAAGGCTTTATAATCTTTACCTCCTTTTTTATATATAAGAAATTACTTAATAACCTAAAATAGCTTAATATACTTTTCTCCTAACTTATAGCTCTCTACAAGGCTTTAATACCTATTCTTATAGCTCTTAAGAAGCCTTATTAAACCTTACTTACTAGATTCTTTTTTAATAATTATTAATTTCTCTTAATATATTAAATTATCCCCTAAATAAATAAATTATTTAATTAATTATCTTAGCTCTTTAATATTTCTTTATTTCTTTATTTCTTTATTTTTTTATTTTTATTTTCTCTTAATATTATTATAGGTATTTATAGCTAAGTTATTATAACTAAGATCTTATTTTATTATAAAGGTCTTATAATTCTATTAAGGATATTTATTATATAGTTTTTAATTAATAAATTATTATATAAATTAATTTTTTACCTTCTTAAGCTAACCTTTTTCTCTAAAATATATAAATATAGTTATTATATTTAACTTAATAGCTTATCTCTTTAAGGCTAGGTATTTATTACTTTTATAATTTAAATAATTAAAATTCTTAATACTTTAAATCTTTAATCTTTTTTCAATAATATATAGATATTTATTTTAAGTTTTATTTTAATTATTTATATTTATTATTTAATTAAATAATTTAATTAAAGCCTTTTTTTATTTTATTTTTATTATTTTTAAAAAAATAAAAAGCTTAAAAAAATTAAAACTTTAAATTGTTATTTAATAAGGACTAATTATACTTTAAGGTATTTAAATAATAAAGTAGCTAAGGGCTTTAATAAGGTCTAAGGCTAATTTTTTTTCTAAGAAAATACTAAGGTTATAAATTTATTTTTATTATTTTTTAAAATAAATATAATTAATTTTATAATTAAATTTTTTTTCTTAGAATTATTAAAGTTTAAAATTATTTATTTATTTATATAAATTAATATATTATCCTTAACTTTAGTCCTATTATTAATATATTATTTAATTATATTTAACTAAAGGGTTAAAAGGGTAATCTAAGTTTATAAGGATATAAAAAGCTTAACTTCTATAAAGACCTTAGCCTCTTTATTATCCTCAATTATAAAAGGTATAATTAAATAATTAAGTTATTAATTATTAATATAATTAATATTCTTAATATCTATAATTATATATCCTCTTAAATTAATAAAAAATTAATACTTTAAGACTTAATAAATAAATTTAATAGAGATATAATTAATTAAATTAATATAAAAACGCTTAATTTAACCTAAGTATATAAGATTTATTTTTTAAAATACTTATTTTTAATCCTATCCTTATTAATAATAATAATTTAATATATCCCTTTTAGGCTATTTAGATTATTATTAAGGGGTATCTCTAAATATTTAATTTATAATTTAATTATTAAGTAATTAATCTTAGATTAATAAGTTAAATAAAACTAAAAATATATCTTTTTTTATTAATCTTTAAGGTCATAAGAGAGTAAATTATCTTTAGCTTAATATATATTAATCTTATTAAACCTTAAAGGGTTTAAAAGAGAGAAAATATATTAATAAGCCTATATTTTTAACCTCTTTTTTATAATATTAAAGGAATTATAAAAATTAAATCTATAGGGCTATTTCATTTTTTAAGATATTCTTACTAAGTAAGGCTTATATTTTTATTTTAACTATTTAATTATTTATAAAGAAATTAAAATAAAAATTAGATTCTTTTTAATCTTAAATAAAAGATTTAAGGTATTTATTATATATATAAAAAATAAAATTAAAATAAAATCTTTATTTATAATAAGCCTTATATTATCTTTAAAGGCTATTAAATCTTTATTAATATTATATTTAATTACTTTTTTATAGTTATTTAGAAGGAAAGATATAAGTTTAAAGTACTAAGAGTTTAACTTTAGATATTTCCCTTAGATTATAATCTTAAAATAAGTAATTATAATAAACTTTTTTAGCTTATTTTTAGATATTTATAATATAATTAAAAAAGGCTTATTAAATAATATTCTTTTATAATTAGCCTCTAGGTCTTAATATAAGTTTTAAAGGTATTTTATTTTTACTTAGGTTATATTATAGAATTTATTTTATTAAGCTTTGATTTAATTAATTAATTATTATTATTATTATAAGGGTATTAAAAGGTCTTAGAGTCTTAATAGGTTTATTAATGTCGCGGCTAAAAAGAAATTTTTACTTAGAGTTATATATATTTTAAATTATATTATTAAGTTTTTTATTTTCCTTAAGGAAATCTCTTATTTTTTAATTTAATTAATCTTAATAACTTAATAAGTAATTTTCTTTTTCTTTTATAAATTAAAAAAGGTTATTTAATATCTTAAAAATAATTAATAATATCTTAAATTTTAGTTATTTTTATAGATATTTAGTTATATAATATTTAATAATATAATATATAAGTATTAATATAATATATATTAATTAATTAAATATATAAGAATTAGCTAATTATTTATATTTATTAGCTTAAAGTAAATAAAGATTAAATTAAAAATAATTATAAATTTATATTAAATTTAATTATTTATAAGGCGATTATAAATAAAGAGGGAATATTACCTTATATATAAAATATAAAAGAAAAAAGTTATTATTTTTTTATAAAAGTTATTTAATTTCTTTTATATATATGAATAATAATTATAAATTATATTTTATTATAAATAGGCTACTTAAATACTTTATTTTTTTATTTTTTATATATAATAACTTCTAAGTATTTCTTATTTTTTTTTCTTTCTTTTTATATTCTTTTTTTATATTTTTATATTTTTTAAGTAATTAATATATAATATCTATATAAATTCCCCTTAAGATTCTTATTAATAAGTAATAAAATATTTTTCTTAATATTAAGGAAATCTCTTAGCCTTAGTTTTTTTATAGTAATCTTTTAATAAGGTATCTTATCTTAATAAAATAGCTATACTAACTTTAAGGCATTTCTTATAAATATATAGATTCTTAATCTTCTTAAGGCTAATTCTAATATTTTTTTATTATTAATATTATTTCTAATTAAACAATTAAATAAGTCGATAAGTACCTTAAGGTCTAGATCTATTTTTATTTTATCTTAAATTAAGATAATTATTCATTATATATAGAGCTTACCTTTAATAATATTCTGGGTTATGATTTAGTTAGTTTTAGTCTAATTAATAACTAATTTTTTAGTCTTAGTCGTAATTAAGGCTTTAAAAAATTAGTTACTAACTAAAATAACTAATTCTTTAGTTACTTAATTGATTTTTGACTAATTCTTTAGTTAGGCTATTTAAAATAATAAAATATTATATATAAATCTTAATTATATAAATAATAAGTATGATATAATAAAAATAATTATAATAAGAGGATAATATAAGATTCTATATAATAATAATTTTATCTTATTTTTAAGAAGCTTATATAAGCTATTATAGCTTAATTAACAATAAATTTCTCTAAGACTTATATTAAGGCCTTAAGTAACTTTGATCTTTAAAATTTACTTATTTTATTTATATCTATATAAATATTAGTAATTATATAATAAAGTAAATACTTTTATAGGCCTTAGATAGTAAGCTACCCTATATATAATTTTTCTTACTTTTAAAGAGCTTATATAAGCTATCATAGTTTAATTAAAAATAAATATCTCTAAGACTTATAATAAGGCCTAAAGTAACTTTTATCTTCAAAATTTAATTATTTTACTTATAGCTATATAAATATTAATAATTACGTAATATAGAAAATATTTATATAAGTATAAATAAATATCTTACCTTATATATATTTTTTCTCATTTTTAATATACTTATATAAGCTATTATAATTTATATAAAATTCTTATTTTTTAAAAGCTCTAATTTAATTACTTTAATATTTTTAAAAAAAAAAAGGCTATTATTAAGTAATAAAATAGGTAAAATAATAAAGAAAAGAGAATATATTAAGGACTAAATAAGAAATATATAATAATATTAAGTATAAATTAGCTATTTTTTTTAATCTTTAATAACTACTTAAAATTAAAATTTTCCTCTAAGTTATTTTCTATCTAAATAAGCTCTTCCTTAATTAAGTTAACCCTTTCCTTCCCTTTTAGCTCTAACTAAAAACCTTTTTCTTTATTTTCTTCCTTATTAATTTCCTCTATAAAGCTATCTAAATCCTAAATTTCTTTGCTTTCTAATAAAAATAAGCTACTTAGCTACCTTAAATAATATTTAATTCTTATTTTTAGTAATAATATTACTAAAAATAAAAAAAACCCTCTTAATAATAATAGAAGTTATAAGAATAATAATATAATACCTAGCTAAAATACTTAAAAGAAGAAACCTTATAGAATTTATTTTTTATTAATAAATAATATCTTCCTACATAATAAATTAATTAATAAGTACATTAATAAAGGCTATATAAGGGTTAGGGTTATATATACTATTTTTTAACCTTATTTTTAATTAAATAAATCTTATATTCCTTAATCTTGTTAATCTTATTAATATAAAGCCTATTATCTAAATCCTCTTCTAATAGCCCTATAAAAGAGGGACTTTAATATATAAAGCTAGGGTTTAATTTATTAAAGGACTAATTGAGCTCTAAATAGCCTTTTTTAGCCTTAACCCTATTTTATATATTTTAATTAATATATATAAAATAAGAAAGTAAAAAAGTATAAGAGAAATATATAATTTTACTTACTTTTTATATTTAAGCTTAAAAATACTCTTAATATCCCTCCTTAATATTAATATAATAATATAATCTCCCTCTAGGTCTAAAATAGGCTAACTTAAACCTTAGATTAAGAATAAGACTAATTATATAAGCCCTATTAATTATTATTAGTTATAAAATATATTAAATTAGGTAAAAAACTTACTTATAGGTCAGACTAATAAGAAAGATTAGTTTTCTAGGAAAATATTTCCTTAGTTTTTTATACCTTTAGAAATTATATTAATATAGCTAATATAATATTCCTATTAAATAGTTATAATTAATTAATAAATAAATCTAAAAAAGCTATAAAATTAATATATTAACCTTATTAGGCATAGTAGCCTTATTTTTAAAGTCCTTTTTAAGGCTTTTAAGGTTATTATAGATTTTATAGATATATAATAATCCCTTAGTAATTAAGAAATAAAATTAGGCTTAAGGCTTTATAGAGGCTTTTAAAAAAAAACTTTAAAAATAGCTTCTAAGTTATATAAAGTAGCCTAATTAAGGTTATTAAAAGCTATAGCTTTTAATCCCCTACTAGAATCTACTTTATTAATATAATTAATAGGCTCCTTTAAAATAATAATAATATTAGTTATATTATAAGTAAAATTCTAATAGGTTATATTATTTATATAACATAATTAATAATAAAAAAAGGCTGATTAAGAATTTATTTAGGCATTAAAATCTAAGGCTAAGTTTTTTTTAATCTTTTTATATTTAATACCTTCTAAAAATCTTATATATTATTATTATATTTTATAATAATATTATATAATGTAATTAGCTTATAAGGGCTTAAAAATAATAATTAATATTTATAGCTATAAAAATAAGAAATAACTAAATTTACTCTTATAGCTATAAGGTAAAAAAAATTTATTTAATTTATCTCCTATTATAGATGAATTATTTATTTAGAAGATAAACTTGAAAAATTATATTTAAATACTCCTTAAGAACATCTTATATAATAATATTTAAAATATAATTAATATAATAAATATTATTATAAAATACCTTTTTATAGCTCTTCTTAGAAATAGCTTTAAAGGTAATTAAAAAATAATTATTATTTATTATATTATCCGGGTTATATTAAATACGTTATAGGTATTAGTTTATTTCTTAACCCTTAAGTAGATTTTCTAGTATTAATTTAAATAGCTTATTATTAAGTAATAATAAAAAATCTATTAAAAATAATATTTAAGAAACTATATTTACCTAAAAATATTATATATTTAAATAGCTAGAAAATCCTTTAACGTAAGAAGAAATTAATTATAAATATAAACCTAGTATAAGCTTTATAAAGCTTATTAAACCCTATTTAATATTAAATATTTAATAAATTAATTATAAAAAGGGTTATATAGGGTATTTATTAATAATCTTATATTCTAATTTAAAATTAGAAGAAATATAAGATAAGATAATTCCTAAATAGGAATTTTACCTATTAGAAGACTAAATATTAAAGGTTAAGGAAAAAGTCTTTAGGCTTTATATATTTACTTTTAATTCTATATTAAGGTATTATAAAGAGATATTAAAAGCCTTATCTAAGAAGCTTCTAAAATTCTATTTATTAATTATAAGTAACTTATTATATTTAATTAATTATTTATTTATTTAATTAAATCTAAAAAACGGCTTAATAAGAAAGTTATTTACTTATATAATAATATAGTAGTTATTAAAAGGATTTATTATTAATAACTCGAAAAAAGAGGTTATTTTTAATAATAAAGTAAAGGACCTTTTCTTAATAGGCTTATTAAGAAAATATAGGTTTTTGATATTTTTCCCTTAAGGTAGGGCTAAAAAAATCCTACCTTAATATAGGGTAAAGAGGGGTATATTCTATATTAATTAATTAATTAATTAAAAATACTTTAAGGTAAAGAATTTATTTATTTTTCTTCTAAGTTTCTTATATTTCTTATTAAAGGTAATTTTAAGGTATCTTTACTTATAATAATAAGTAAAATTAAATCTTTAAAAACCTATTATCTTAAGAATCTTCCTTTTATTATATCTAAAAATATTAATAAAAACCTTAACCCTTAATTAATAATATACTTACTTAATATAAGTTAAGATTATTTACTATAGTTTATTATTCTTAATAGGTGAAAGTAATTAAGTAAAAAGCTTATTTTTTATAGTATATATATTTAGAATTAATAAGTAAAGGGAAAATAAAAGAAAGGTGAAATTCCCTCTTAATATATTAAGGAAAAAAGAAAAAATTAAAAGATTAAATAATATTAGAATTATATAATTAAGACTAGTTTTAATCTTCAGATCTAAGATAGCTTAAGTAAGCTATAATAAATAAGGGTAATAATTAAATATAGGGTAGGAGGTTATTATTAATATATTAGATAAGTTAATATTTAAGTAATAGAGAAAGTAAATTATTATAGGCTTATTCTCTATTATTATTATTAAAAAATAAATTAGAAATTAAAGAAATAAAATAGAAATTAAAAAGAGGGTATTACAAATTAATAAGAATACTTTAATTAATTAAAAATATAATTAACCTTAAAATTAATATAATAACCCTTTATAATTATATAATAATTAATTAGAAATTAATTTCTAATAAAGGGCAAAATATAAGCTATTTCTCTATAGGGTAAGTAGACTTATTATCTACTTATATAGCCTTCTTTTGATTTTCTAGGTATATATTTTAGTTATATTTAGTTTATTTAGTCTTAGGCTAGCTTTTTTTTGCCGGAAGGGCTAGAAGCTATAAAGAGGGATAAAAGGGGTTAGAAATATTAATCTAAATTTCTTATTTTTAATTTTTATAAATAAATAGGTCTCTTAATAATTATTTTATTAATTAATACTTATTAAATATTAAAAATATTATATTATGCTTTTTTTAATTAATAAAATATTTTTTTAGGTTAAATAAAGTCTTATAATAATAATTATACTTAAAATAGCTTAATTAAAGCTTTTTAGACCTATTAATTTTAAATAAATTATATTACCTTATATAGGATAAGTAAAATAAGTAAAGATATTTATTATATAGGGTAATAGTTTTAATAATAATTAATATTTTTTATATTATATTAAATATTAATTCTAGCGTAATTAGAGCTATAATAAGTTATTTTTAGATTAAAAGTACTTAAAAGAGCTTAATTAGAGCTTTCTAGGATTATAGCCCTTAAATAAATCTTAGTGCCTTATATAGGGTAGCTAAAAATAAGTAAAAATATATATATATAGGGTAATATATTTAATAATAATTATTTTTTTATTATTATAAATTTTTAATTTTAGATATAGTATAGCTTCATAAGTAATTTCTTAAAGTATTATAAAGAACTTAATTATATTATTTTAAGATAAATCCTTTAAAATTACTATTAGTTTTATGTATAGGGTAGCAAAAAATATATCTTATATTATATATTATATAGGTATTTATTTATATTTCTTTTGCTATATAAATATAAGGCATAGCTATATTATACCTTAATTTAGCCTTAACTAAAAGTTAACTAAATAATTAATTAATAGTTAATTAAAAGTTAGAAAAATTAATTATTAATTATACTTATAAATTAATCTTAATTAAACTTTTAAAAAATTAATTAAATTTTAGTTAGCTAACTAAAAATTAATTACTTTTTAATTACTAATTAGAAATTAATTTACTTCTTAGTTTAACTAAGATTGATTTTTTAGTTAGTAATTAAATTACTAACTAAATTACTACCTTAATAATACTAATTAAGAGAACCTAAAGATTATTATAAAATATTTCTTTAAGTATTATAATATACTAAATACTATTATCAAAGAACTTATTATATTAATATAAAGTTATATTTTTTAGCTTATTTATATCTTTATAGACTTTATTTATTCTTATAGGTAATTCTTTAAGGAATTAATTAATTACTCTAAGTATTAAAAAGCTCTTAGAATTATTTTTTCTTAGCTATTATAATTTTATCTTTTTTATTATTATTATTTTATTAGTTTTATTTGATTAATATTAAGTAAAATAAAAAAAATATATTCTTTATGTTTTATTAACTTATACCTTAATTAAAGGCTTTATAGATAAGAAATATATTAATTATATATAATATTAAGAGCCTTATAAATAGGAATTCTTACCTAGGTATTAGCTAAAATTTATTAAAGAGGGACTTTTAGATTAGCCCTTATAGGGAAAATATATATCTAAGGAGTAATTAAATAAGATTAGATTTAATTGATTAGATTTAATAATTACCTTTATATTTATTATGTATACCTTTTCTAAAATAATTTAAAAATATAAGACTTTTAATTTCTTTAAGAAATATAAAAGCTTATTTTTATAGAATAGTCTAATAAAGCAAAATTCTAAGAATTATTAATATTTAAGTAATATCTCTTTTTTAAGGTAAAATAAGTTTCTTATAAGTAATTTAATAAGGTATATTTATTACTTTTTTTAACCCCTAAGATACTTAAGTATTTATTTATAATTATTTTTAATTAATTAATTTATTTTTCCTTAATTATTAATCTTTTTATTATTTTATTAATTTTATTTTTATATTTTAAGTATTTAATTAAATAATTTATATATTTTCTATAAAATAAAACCTTAAATATATTAAAGATTTTAATAATTATAATATTATATAGAAAATTTCTTTTATTATTTCCTTTTTATTATAAACCTAAGGATTCTTATAGGTTTTTAATATTAGCTCTTTTTTTCTTTTCTTAATAATTTATATATTAAATAACTTACTTAATAATTAAGCCTAAGAGTTATATTTTTATATATTAGAATTTATTATCTTAGGCATAATAACTTATATTTTTACTTAAGATTTTCTTTATTATTTTTATCTTTATTTTATTATTATTTTCTTACTTAATTATTTAATTAAATATTATTTTTATATTCCTTATAATTTTTATATTTTATTCTTTTTTCTTTTTTAATATTATTTTCTTTTTTAAAATTCCTTAAATAATTTCTTTTATTTATTTCTTTTTTTATAAGCTATAATTTCTTTTTTAAATTTCCCTATTTAATCCCTATAGATTAATATTATAATCGCATAATTATTTAATATTTGAAGCTTATAATAATTTATATTATTAAAATATTTAAAAATATAAAAGAGGCTATATTATTTCCTTGTTTTCTTTATTTTATAGATATATTATTTAATTATAATATATTAAACCTTAGGATTAAGTCTTTTATTTAGAGGTATTTTCCATTGTCTATAGATATTTTATTTATTTTATTTTTTTCTTATTTATTTAAAATATTATAATCTTTTTATATATTATTATTATATCTATATTTTTCTTTTTAAGGATCTTAACCCTTAAAAGGATTAGGTTTTTAATTATTAATATTTTATCTTAATTAATTAAATATTATATAAAAGCCTTAACCTTAAGGGGATAGATATATTAGCTCTTACCTATATCTTAATTAAAAAAGAAAATATTTTATAATATTTTAATATTAAGGCTAAGATTTTATTTAAGTAAATAACCTTTATTTATCTTATTAAATTATATTTAGCTTTTATATAATATCTAAATCCTTATTTTATTAATATATATTAATAAATAAAATAGACCTTAATTATTAAATTAAATAATTAGGTATATTAAAAAATATTTTATTAGTCTTTAAAAGACATAAGCTTAATAAATAAAGTAATAATAAGGTATTATCTTTAAATAATAAAAGAATTATTTTAAAACTATTATACCTATAAGTAAATAAATCTTTTAAGCTATTTAAATATATATAAATACTTAATATCTTTATTAACTTAGAGTATATTACGATAGAGGTTAATAAACTTCTTAATATCTCCTTTTACTTATATATCTATTTAATTAGATAGTCTTATATATTTTTATAATAAGTTATTAGCTATATAATTCTTTTTCTTAGGTATATACCTAATTATAAAATTAAAAAGAAATAAGTAATTAATTTATCTTAAAATTAAAGATCTAGATATATTATTTGCTTTTTTTATTAACTTAATAAATTAATATTTATAAATTAGTCTCTAAGGTAAAAGAGATATTACAAAATATATTTCTAAATCGCTAAAAAGATAAAAGATTACTTTATATTCTCTTTCTATTATATTAGATTTATTTTAGCTAAGTTTTATAATTTTAATTTAAATTTAATTAAATTTAATTTCTTATTAATTAATTATATTAAGATATATTCTTAGCCTAAAAGGCTTATATTTATTATTAAAATCATTTCTTTAATTTCTTCTTAGTAATTAAAAGTAATTAAAATTAAAAGAAAAATATTTTTTCTTTAAGGTCTTTATAGTTTTTTTTAATTTAATCCCTAGATAAATTTATCTTTCTTTAATAAGTTTATTAAGGATTTTATAATTAAAGTAAATTTTTAATTTATTAATAATAATATCTTATAATATTAAGAAAAAATCTTATCTCTTTAATATTAAAATAAACTTTATGTTCTAAGCTTTTTATTATTTTATTCTCGTTTAAGCAATTTTATATATATTATAGGTGTATTTAATTATTATAGCTATTTTTTTTATCAAACTAAGACTTTTACCTAATAATAATATAATTAGATAATTTAATATTAATAAATATATTATTTAAATTAATTAAATATTCTAAGATAAAATAATATATTATTAGAGTTATTTTCGCTCTTTTATACTCTATTTTAAAACCCTTAATATAAATATAATTTAAGAATAATTAATATATATCTAAGATTAAGTCCCTTACGATTTAAAAAATATCTTAAATAAATTTAATAAATAAATTAAATAAATCTTTATAATAATATATATACTCTTAATAGCTAGTTAATTTTATAAAAGCTTATTAAATCTCTATTAACTTTAATAAGCTTTATTTAATTAAATCTAGAAAAGAAGTCTAATAATAATAATATTTTATATATTATAAAGTCTACTAAGAACTTATTATAACTAAGAGAGCTAAGATTATCTCTTATAATATATTTATTTCTTAAAATAATCTAATAAATTAATTAAAATTAATTATCTTTCTTTTAAATAAAAAAGAATAAATTCTTATGAGGGTTATAGCTTTCTTCAAGGATTTTCTTTTTAGCTAGGTTCTTAAGAGTTAATAATTTTTTCCTTATATTCTTTAGGAATAAATATATTTCTTATTTAACTAGGCCCTATATTTAATAACCTTAATAATCTATATAGGCGCTATAAATAAATTAAGCTTCTTATACTCTAAAAATTCTTATATAAGTATTACGTTTTTATTATATATAATCTTAAGAGAAATATTTAATTCTTTTAATATAAAAGTATTTTTTATTTTAATTAATTAATTCTTAAAGCTTTTCTTATTTAATATAAGTCTTTTTCTTAATATTAAAAATTTTACTATAATTTATTCTTAATACTTTAATTTTTTTATATTTTTCTTTTTATTTTTTATTAACTTTTTTATATTTTAGGTTTTTATTTTAGATTTATGTAATAAAATATTAGTATATAAATAAATCTTAATCTTTTTTTTATAAAGGGTATTAATTAAGATTTCTTTTAGTTTTTCTTTTTATTATTAGGCCTTAATCCTTTTAAATTTTCTTTTTATTTATCTTTTAATTTTAATTTTATTTCTTATAAGGCTATTTTATATTATCTAGCTATTATTAATTTAATAATAATTATTATTATTTTCTTAATTCTTTGATTATTTATTATAATAAAGATAAAAAATTATTTAGCTTTAATTATTTTATTAATTAACCTTAGGTTTAAAAAAAAAGGTTAATATTTATTTTAATAATATATTTTTATTTATTTTATAAATAAAGGCTCTTTATCAAATCTAATAGCTAAAATAAAACCTTTATATTATCTAATTAATATTAAAGAAAATTAATATTATCCTTAATTAAATAATTAAATAATATCTTTATAGAATAAATAAAGGATATATTAAGGATAAATAAAATTAAGTTCTTAGTGAATAAGGTAAGACATATTCTCTATTAAATCTATATATCACCTAAGTATAATTAAATAATTATTTATCTTAATATTATAATATAATCTTAAGAGAAAGATATAATTAAGGTATAAACTAAAATAATTTAGAAGCTATGAGCTTTTATAAGCTCTTAAGAAATAATATTACCTTTAGATCTTATATTTATTAATTCTTTTCTTATCTTACTCTCTAGGTTATTAAGTCTTATAAGGACATTTAATAATTCTTATAATTAAGGTATTACCTATTATTATTTTTAATTATAAGTTTAATAATATTAACTTTTTAAATATATAATTCCTTATTTCTCTTATTAGAGGTAATAATCTCTTTTAGCCTAGGCTTATCTTTATAAATCTTTATTATTTTTATCTCTTTTATAATATACTTAATAAGCAAGCGATATACTTTTCCCTTTTATACCTAACTTTTTATTTAATTAATTCCTAACTATAAAATATATTATAATTAAATATTGAGGCTAAATCCCTTCTTACCTTTTAGGCCCTTTAAAATAATCTAAATCTAAGTATATAAAAGACTATAAAGACTTACTAAGTATTTAAGCTAAGGCAATATTAGCGACGAAATAGCATTAAAGCTTAACTTAATATTATCCCTAAATTATATAAATTATTAAATCTAGAGAAATAAATCTTTATTTATTTTATCCTTAACCTAGATTTATAAGGATTTTCTTTATAGCTATATATTATAAAAGAATAAATTAATTAATTACTTACTAAATATAATAGATTATTAACTAATATATATAAGGCTTATAACTTAATAAAGTAATACTTAGACCTTAAGATATATTTCATTTATAAGTTTAATTACTAAAGAGCTAAATATAAAGACTTATAATTATTTATAAATTAATTCTAGCTAATAGTAAATATAATTATAAAATATAATATCTAATTAAAGAATATCTATAGTTTTAATAAAATTAGCTTTGTTATAGGTATAATTATAAATAAAATAATTATTATAGGTATAAAAAGGTATTTAAAATTAAAATTAATATAATATAAAAACTAAAAATAAATTATAATTATTTAAGTAATTAATATAAAAAGGCTAAGTAATCTACCTATTTATTATTAATATAGGCTAATCTTATCTTATTTATTAATATTAAGAAAATAACCTCTTAGGCGATTAAGTTATTATAATAACTTAAAGTAATTAAATTAATAATAATATTAATCTTAAATAACTTAAATATTTTAATTAATATATAATTAATTAATTTTTATTTTTTTTAAATCTTTAATAATTAAAAAATTATTATTTTATTAAATTTAAGAGATATTATAAGAAAAAAAGATTATTTAGTCTTATATATTATTATATTTCCTTTATTTTTTTTAGCGTCTTAATATTAGATACTTTAATATATTAAAATAAGCTTATAATTAAGAAATAATATAATTAATTAAATATTTTATAACTTATATTTTAAAAATTAAATTCTTTTTAGCTTTTTATATATATATAAAGCTATTATAATAAAAAAATAAAAATAGCTTTTATAAGATCTAATTTTATTCCCTTTAAGTTAGAAATTATAATCTTAAAGCTTAATATTTAGCTATAAATATTAATATTAATTAAGGAGATAATTAAATTATTAACCCTTTAGGCTTTAAGACCTTAAAGATTATATTTAAAGCCTAATTTTAATCTAAATACCTTAAAAAATAAATTAAAAGGTATTAAATAACTTTCTAGAATTAATTCTTAAAGTATTAAAGTCTTTTATAAAGTAAATAAAAGTAATTATATATAAGATAATTTTTATAAGGTCAAAGATTTAAGACTTATAATAAATAAATAAGATATTAAGCTAATACTAGAGGGTAAAAAGAATTATATTATAGATAAAAGGGGTATTAATAATAGAAAAAGAAAATAAATAATTAATTAAATACATATTAATATATAGGTAATAGCTAAATTATTAAGGAGTTATAATTAAGGGAGGTTAATTAGATTAAATATTTAGCGCTTTAATATTTATAATAAGCCTAAATAATAATAAGGACTTATTAAGTAATAATTAAGATATCTAAAGAAAAATATAATAAATAATTTTAATTAATTAGATAGTCTATAGTATTTTTATATAATTCTTATAGAAGGTTTTTAAAAAAAATATATTACTTACTTAATTATTTTACTCGCTTATTAAGTATATTAATTCTTATATTAATAGTAATAATATAATTACTAAGATAAACCTTATTTATATAATTATTAAATTACTTAATTTAAGTCTTTTTATTAATAAGGATTATATTTATATTTAGTCTCTCGCTAATTATTATTTAATAGGCTTTTCTTTTGTTTTATTTATTAACTTAGATTATATTTATATTATTAGCTTTTTAATTAAATAATCTTCACTATTTCTTAATTATATAAGGCGCTAACTTAATATAAATAATTTATTTAATATTATTAATAATATCTTAGTAGTTTTTATTTATCTCTTTACTTAGCTAAGGTAATAATATAAATAATTTATTAGCTAGAATAAATATCTTTTTTATTTTATATTTATGTCTTAATTCTTATAACATAAACGCTTATTTTTCCTTAAATATCTAAAACCTTAAGTTCTTCTCTTTATTAATAATTATAAGCTTTTTAATCAAGGTTACCTTTTAAATAGGCTATATAGCTTCTTAAGCTTCTATAGTATCTTTAATATAAACTCTCTTTTTTAAATTAATATTAATATTAATAATTCTTATATAAAGACTTAAAAAATATTTATTAATTAAATAATATTAATTCTTTATTAATTAAGATAATATTAATAAAGATTCTTTATAATAAGTTTTAGCTATTAAGGATATCTTAATTACCTCTAATGATAGTTATGAATAATTAATTAAATCTATTAAGGGCCTTTGATTTTAATTAATAGAGCTTTATAGCCCCTAGGTTTTTCTAAAAGAAATTATTAATAATATTATTCTTAGGTTAAATTAGTTTAAGCCTAAGACCTATTTTATTATATTTTATTAAATTAACTAGCTAATAGAGTTTACTCTAACTCTAAGAAATTTATTTAGCTAATTATAAATAAGCGTCTTAGTTTTAAATTATTTAAAAATATCTATAAATATAAATAATAATATTATATTTCCCTTATAAATAGGGCTATTTCTCTAGAAGAACTATAGCTCATAATCCTATTATCTTTATTATATATTAGATCTATATAAATATCTAGAAAGTAATATCTATATATATAATATTAATATATTATATTTTTAAGAATTTATTTATTTAAATTTATATATAGTATTTATGTAAAAACTTTTATATTTCCTTGGTTAATTAAATAATATAATATTAATATAAAGATATTATAAGTTTATTAAGGCGATATATTTATTATCTTTCTCTTAGATAATTTATATAAGCTAAAACTAGGTCTTTTATTTTTTTTATAAAGTTAATTAATAGGTAGGTTAATTTTATAACTAAGTTACTAATTTTAATATTTATTATTTTCTTAGGTTCTTTTTTAAGGATTTAAAGAGTATTAATAGCTTTTTAAGTAAAACTAAAGTTCTTTAGAGAGATTACAGCCTAGGTAATATTATAATTATTAAACGTATTAAGCTATTAATTTAAATATATTAATTTTTATTTTAAATAAAATAAAATTTAACTAATATCTTACTAATATAAAAGTAATAATATAAGATAAAATTAATTATTTAGAAAAGAAGTAATTATAATTATAAGACATAGCCTTAAGAGTAAGATTAATAATAGGAGAGATATTACCTAATAGCTTAATTAGGTCTAAGTTATATACCTTATAAAACGCTATTAAACTCTATTAATTAATAAAAACTATAAGTAATTTATTTTTATATAAATAAGTTAATACTTACAACTTATTAAAAAGGAAATAAATAATAATAATATATTTATTACCCCCTTAATAAGTTATTAAGTATATGAAATATATTTATTAGTATTTTCTTATATATTAGCTATCTTAATTCTTAAAATAACTTAGTTAAATTTAATATCTTTAAGTATATTATTAGATATAATTTAAATTATCGTTTAATGCTATATAATATTTTCCTCTATTAATATAAACCTAGTATAATTAGTTTATTCCTTAGGAATCTTATATTATTATAATTAATATAAAGGTAAGGTATTTTTAATTTTAGTTTTTTATTTTTATAAAATTATTATAAAATATAATAAGTTCAACAGGTAATAACTAATTAGGTGAAAAGCATATTAAGCTATTTTAGGCTATTAAGTAATTTCTTAAATATAGAAAAGGAGGCAGAGGCTATAGGGCCTTACGTTTATTAGTACTTTTATAGGCCTAAAGTAAAAGACTCTTAGCCTTATTTAAGGATTATATCTTTATTACTATTAATTAATTAATTACTCTTATTATTTTATATTAAATTTACCTTATAAGAAAATGTAAAAAATCTCTTTTTTAAAAAGACCTTAAAAGAAAGCTATATAATAAATCCTTCTTTTAGCTATATACTTTAATATATTTTATTTCTTTAATAAGTCTAATACCCTTATATAGGAATTATAAAACTTTTATCCCTTTAAATCGCTAATATATATTAAAGAAAGATATATATTATTTAAGTAACTAAAAAATATATTTCTATATTATTTATTAATAAACTATAAGTATAATTACTATTACAATACTAAGGAATATAGGATATTAGAAGTTATAAAGAGAATTAAATAAAGTAGGTATTTAAGAAAACCTTAAAAAAATACCTAATTCTTTCTAAAATTACCTATAGCTTAATTACGCTAATTCTCTTAATTACTAAAAGTATAAGAATTATTTAATTAAATTACAATAGATAATCGAGATTAATATAAACCCCTATTATGCACTATATATAGTAAATATTAATAATAAAAAAACCTACATATTATAAATATAGAAAAAAAGATATTATAAACCTATAGCTAATATAAAAAGACCCTTTTTTAATAAAAGCTAATAAGCTTTTTATACCTAAGCTATTTAGTAATACCTTAATAAAATAATAATAAAGAGTCCTTATTATTAGAATCCTCGCTTAATAGCTTATAAGAAATAAATTCCTTATTACTTTAATCCTTATTTTTATATTACTTTAGGATATCCTTATAATAAAGCTCTTATAGATATTCTTGAATATTAATTAAACTAAGAATGCTATAATAACTCTAAATTATTTAATTAAATAATAATTACTATAGATATTATAATAATAACTTAAATAATAAAAGCCTTAACCTAATAATAAAAAATAATACTAAATAATCTATAGAGATTAATAATAAAACTTAGTCCTTTATTAATTAGGCTCTCCTTAATTTATTTTAAGATATTATAACTAAGGGATTAATTAGTTTAATATTTATTAGATTATTATACCTTTTTTTAGCCTTTTAGGGGAAAAATATAATAAAATACCTATAAAACTTTAATTAATAAGTAAAACTTATAAATATTAGCTAAAGGAAAAAGCTAAGGCATTTTAAATCTTATATAGACCTTAATTATAAGAGAGAAGTCTAATAAGCTATAAAAGGATTTAATTAAGAGAAAGCCTAAGAAAAGCTAAAAGAAACCTTTATTAATAAAAACTTTAATTAGATAAAGATTATTAAAAAAAAAAACTTAAAAATCTTTAATAAAACCTACTTAAAGATTAATTTTTATATAGTTATTAAATAGCTAAATAAATACTAATGCCTCTTTAAGTAATTTAATAAGAAATAAATAGACTCTTATATTTAATCTTAGATTATCTATAAGGCCTTTCCTAAGGATTATTAATTTTATCTATAAGAGATATAATATAACTATTAGAAACCTTATTAAGATAAATTAGAATAATCTTTTATAAATAATTAAATAATAATATGAGAATAAAATTAAGATTAAAAAGATTTATTAATCTAAGACTAAAATAAATAATAAAGGCTTTAAATTAAAAGCCTAAATTCTTAATAAGCTTAAATTAATATAATTTATTTATATAATTTTTAATGCTTTTATTATTAATTTTATATATAATAATTAAATTATATCTTAATTAATGAAAAATATTAAAGTTTTTCTTATTACTAATTTTTTATTTATTTTTATAATTCTTAATTATTAAAAAAATATAAATTATGTTTATTATTATCATAAAAAATATTTTATTATAATTAGTAGTAATAAGAGTATTTAGGTTATACTAGCTCTTACTAATAGGTTAGGAAATCCTTAGATTATTATATAGTACTTAGGCTATATAGAACTATTAAATTTATATATATTATTATTCTCCTTAAGGCTATGTCCTTCTTCCCTTTTAAGCTATAATATAGCTTTTTAGATTAAGACTAGCCTAATTATTTAGTAAAGATTAGCTAGCCCTTAATCTTATATAATTATCCTTAGAGCTATTTTATAAGATATTACTTAAAATCCCCCTTTAGGGAGGAAATACCTCTCCCTCGCTATTTATATTATCTATAAATAGCTTCTTTTATTTAATATCCTTTATTTTATTTTATTAAGTCTTTAGCTAATCATTATATGTTTTTTATATCTTCTGGGATATAATTCTTAGTATTTTTATCTCTTTTATTATATCGTTATTTATAATACTTTATAATAGCCTTAGTCTTTATTATTTACTTAGATTATTAGAGGTTTATTAATTAGAGGTTTATTAAACCTTTTTTTATATTAAATTCCTTTGTATTTTTTTTTATTTTAAATATTTTCTTTATTATATCTTTTTTCTTTATTTAGATTTCTAGATTAGCTTATTTTCCTTATAACCTTAAGTATATTTTTAATAATTATTTTATTAATATAGATTCTTACTTATATTATATTATATAAATATATTATAAACTTAATCTCATTTATATTATTAATACTAAGCTAAAAACTTATGTTTTTTATAACTAAGATTATAAGAGATATAATATATTAAATCTATATTCTCTTATCTTTTATATTTCTTAATTAATCCTTATAGATTACTCTAGAGCTCTTAGGTATTACTTAGGCATACTAAATAGCCCCTAAGGACTTTTATAAGTAATATATTATTAAGAATTATATTAAATATTAAATTAGTTAGGCTATTACCTTATTAATTAAATATAATTTAGCTTAAAATATTATATTTAAGTAATTAAATAAGCTTACTCACTAAGCTTTAGCGTAAGAGACTTTAAAAAATAAGATAATATTTTAAGAGTTAATTTCCTCTAGGTAAATTTTAAATTTTCTTATTTTAAAATTAATTTATAACCTTTTCTATCTTATTTTAATTCTTTATTTAATTTTAGCTTTTAAATAAATATTAAATTATCCCTAAGTAAGGTTTAATCTTAAATAATAATTATTATTTTATATATTTTTAATAGCTCTTTAACTTATAGGCTTAAAAAAGCTATTTTAAGACTTAATAAATATAAGAATATAAATATTCTTAGGGAGTTTAATATTAATATTATTATTCTAAGTATTAATATTAAATTTACTAAGCTCTTTAATAATTATTATAATAATTATACTCTTAATTATTTAGTCTTATATATTAGGAAGCCTTATTTATATTACTTATAAATAGCTTACCTTAGGTCTAGCTCCTAGGAATTAATTAGCCTAATAATAATAAAACTAATAGATATAGGCCCCTTAGTAATTTTAATACTACTAGGGGATTTAACTAAGGTAATAATAATAATAAAATAATAATTCTTTAAGTAGCTCTTTAAGTAGCTTCTTATTAAATTCCTCGGGGAATAACTTTTCCTTTAATAGCTTCTCCTAAGGAAAAAAAGCCTTAATATTCTATTTTACCTCTTAATAATAAGGCTTCTTAAAGGTTTAAGTCTTTAGCTTACCTAAAAAGAAATTCTTTTATGATTATTCTATATTAATTTTAACATTAAAGTTTCTAATATTAATAAAATAAATAAATTCTATATTTCTATTATAATAGATTTATACTATATCTTATATCCCTTTTATTAATTTATCTACTTTTAATTAACCTTTTGCCTTACCTATACTAAGATAGCTTATAGGCCTAGTTATATATATATTATCTAAATATATCTAATAAAAGAACCTTTGTTATGCTATTAATAATAAACTTACCTAAGGAGGTATATTTTTTTTTTAAATTTTTTTTTATTTCTTACTTTAGATTATAATTATAGATATATATATAATATAACTTTATTTATATTTATAATAAAATTTACCTTTATTAGGTATATAATTTATTAATTATTATATTAAATAATAGCCTTAATTAAGGTTATAGCTAATTTATACTAGGTAATTAGATTTATATAGTTTATTTTAAGAGAGGTTAATAATTTATTTATAAAGATACTCCTTTTAGCTACTTATAAAAAAGCTAAGAGCTTTATTTTAAGAATTAAGGTTATAATTATATAAATACTAGGTATTATATAATAAAGGAAATACTATATAAAAGTAATATAACATATAATCTAATAATAAATTCTTTTTATATTTAAAAACCTTATATAAAGTAATATAACTTAATAAAATTATATTTTTTAAGCTATTATAAAACTTATTATTAAAATTATTATTATTTATATATTATATAAGCTAATATTTATATATTACATATTTAATTAAATAGGTTTAATTAATTAAACCTATAGACTTCTATTTATTATTAAGTCTATTATTAAGCCTCGGTGCTAATACTTTTTAGGTTTAACCTCTACTAATAACTCTAAGAACTAATCCCTGTGAGTAAACCTATAATACTAATAACCTTTATTCCCTAATATAGTTATGCCTATAGCTATATAGCTAGATCCTAGCTAGCTATAATAAGACTTCTTTAATCTTTTTATTTAGTATTATAAAAGGTATTAATAATAAGAATTATAAGCTATATTAAGTATAGATATATAATTTTAATAACTTTTAATCCTATAAGCAATATATATTCCTTTTAGTTTAGCTATTCCCTTTTCTTTACCTTTTATTTAAATATATATAATAAAAAAGCTTTTACTTAATAAAATTAAATTAATTATTTATATTATAACTAAGTAAAAAAAAGCTGAATAAGAAAAAAAACGTTATAGCTAAAGATTATAAGTTTAATTTATTCTTTTAATTTAATAAGCTATATATCTATTATAATACTTTAAATAGCTTTATTTAATTTTACCTATTAAAGCCTATTATAAGTATTTTTTATATTCTTATAAAGCTTATAGACCTCTTTAATAAGGTTATATTAATTATATAAAGAGCCTATTAATAAGTATTAGCCGCGCTAATTTAATTACTTAGTTAAAGGTCTCTATAAAAGGCTATTATAATCTTTTCTTATATTATTAATTATAGTTATTAGTTTTAATTAAGTCTTATCTTATAAGAAATAATAATAGCAATTTATAATTCTTTAAGTAATTAGGAATTCTAAAGATAATTAAGAGGTTAATAATAAAAGGGAGAATTATTATAGAAGACAATATTAATTTTATTAGCTAATTAAAATATAATCTATTTATTGCAAATAAAGCTATTATTAAAGGTATTTATAATTATATTAATAATCCTTATTAATTTAAGCCTATTAAGATCTTAGGCTTTAAGTATAAAGCTTTTATTATTAACTTTATTAAATTTTAATAAAGATATTTTAATTCCCTTTTGAAATAAAAAAAGTTTAATATTAATAATAATTATAAAAGAAATATTTCATTTATTATATAATTACTAATAAGTATAAATATATAATTTAAGTATATTATTCTATTATTATAAATAATATAAATAAAAAATAAATTAAAAATTAATTAAATAATTAAGAAATTACTTATTATTAAATAATAAATAATTCTTAATTAATAAATTATAGATAAATTAAGATTAAGATTAAAAAATTAATTATTAATTAAACTAAAAGTATTAAAATTAGAACCCTATTAATTAAATTACTTAAAAAATAACTATTTTAAAAAGTCTATATATTCCTTAAAAAAAATAGGTAAAGCTATATTAAAAGGTATATTATATAAGTAGCTCTTTAAGGATAATATATTAGCCTTAAATAACTAATGTATCTTATGTATTTTAAATAACTTACTTTTAAAACTATAACTAAGATTATTATTATTACTTATTAATATTAGTAAAGATATATATATACCTTATATTAAATTAAATTAAATTAATATAATATATCTAAAAATTCTTTTATTAAGTTTAATATTATTAATTAGCGCTAAATATTTAGATTTAAACTCTAATATTTACCCCTTAGCTCTATAGTATTAATTACTCCTTTAACCTTATATTTTTTTTTCTAACTTTTAAGCTAATTTATAGCTATATATAATATCTCTTTAATTTATTTTACAAATATTTATTAATAAGATATAAATAATATTTCAAATAAGAGTTAATATTATAAGTTATATATATTTATTAGCTTAATACTATATTATTCAAAGTATAAAGAAATAACTCTTTAGGCTAATTAAATCTTCTTTCTTATTTAATTTTATATTAAAAGCGTTTTAATTTAAAAAGCCTTATTTTAATTAAGTTAAATTAATTATTATAATTATTATAATTTAAAAAAAGGCTAAATAAGATAAAAACTTTAGAATTAAATATTATTAATAAAATGTTTTAATTATTATTTTATTATTACTTGTTTTATATAATATCCCAAAAGGGTTTTATTTAAAGTTTTCTTTTTAATCTTTTTATAAAGCTAACTATATAAGCTTATAATTATTTAATTAAGGAGAAAACTATTATAAATAAGTCTCTTTTTATATATTTTATTATATTGCTTGAATCCCTAAGCTAAAGATTTTAATAAAAAGGTATTTTAATATTAATTAGTTAAGTTATATTTATTATAAATAATATTATAATTATTAAATATATTATAATATTAATAAATAATTTTAACTTTTACTTAATTAAGAATTACAAAGATTATTAAAAGGTTATATTTAGAGGGGAGAGTTAATATTTAAAATAACTTAAAGCTTTTTAATTAATTAAGAGGTAATTTATTTATTATAAATAAGGCTATTTTTAATTTATTATTAAAGCTATTAATAATTAAGTATAAAAATATCTTAATTTAAGTATATTAAGCCCCTTAGCTTTAAATATAAGGCCTTTATTATTATAACTATTAAGAATTTAATAGTAATATTTAATCTAGCTCTTACTTAATAAAGTTAAATTAATTAATTATATTATAACTAGGTGGAATAAGGCTAGGTAAAAGAAGCAGCATATAGCTAAATATCGCGAGTTTTACCTACTCTTTTTATTTAGTTATATATACCTACCGCAATACTTGAAATAGCTTTATATAGTATTACCTCTTAAAGCTTATTATAAGTATTATTTGCTCTAATAAAGGTTATAGATCTTTTTAATAAGATTATTTTAATTATAAAAAAAACTATACTAATAGTTATTAATATTACTTTAATTAATAGATAAATATATAAGTAAGAAATAGCTATTTTAATCTTTTCTTATATTATTAATTAGCTAATTATTACTTAATTAATTTATAATTAAAATTATTAATTATAGTTATTAGTTTTAATTAAACCTTTTCTTTTAAGAATAGTAAAAGTAATTTATATCTCTTTAAGTAATTAAGAATTAAAATAAAAATTAGAAGATTAATTATAAAGAGCAGAGCTATTATAAGAAAAAGATATTAACCTCTTTAGCTAATTAAGATATAATTTCCTTATAATGAATAGAGCTATTATTAAAGGTATTAATAATTATATATATAAATCTTATTAATTTAGGCCTATTAAGAGCTTAGGCTTTAAGTATAAAGCCTTTATTATTAAATTTATTAATATATTAATTAAAATATTTTAATACCTTTTTTAAATAAAATAAAATTAAATAATAATAATTATAAATTTAAAAAAAGGAATTAAATAAAAATAATAAATTTAGTATATATTATAAATAAAATATTATAATTATTTATTTAAAAGACTTTTTATAATTTTCTATAAAGTATTAAATAAAATTAAATATATTAATAAATATTTATTCTTATATTTTAATTTTAATTTATATTAAATAAAAATAAAAATATATTAATTTTTATTTTAATAAGCTTAATAATAAAGGCTTTAGATTCAAAGCCTAAGTTCTTTTTAAGCTTAAATTAATAATATTTATCTATATAATTATTAATATACCTAATAATAGCTATATTTATTATAAATATATTATAGCTTTATTAATTAAAGATATAAATATCTTTTTTTAAAAATAATTCTCTCTTATATTATTAACCCTTTATTTATTCTTATAAATCTTAATCCCTTAGAGAGATATAAATCCTTAAGAATTATATTTTAATTATTTTTATAAGTAAAGGTTTAATCCTAATTAATAAGTCTAATAAATAATTATTATTAATTATAATTAATAATATATTTAAGAGTATAAAAAGAATTATAATATTAACCTATTATATAATTCTTTAGTTAAACAATTAAATAAATATAGTTAAGATTTATTAAAGTAAACTCTTTTATAATAAATATAACCCTATTAACTAGGTTTTAAGCTTTATAAAAATATAAAAATTACTTAAAATAAATTATAAAAGGTAAAGTAATATAAAATAATTAAGGATATTATAAGAAGTATATAATTAATTAAATTAGAGAATAATAAAAATTATAATCCTTAATTAAAAAGGTCTTTCTTTTAATTATCTTTTTTTATATTTAATTAAAATATAAATAATAAATTTGATTTTATTAATTAAAACCTTATTTTATTAAATAACTTTAAATAATAGCTAAGAAGAAAGTTTATAATTATATAAAAAGGGAAAATATTCTTTTAAAACTTTAAAACTATTAAAGATATATATTTATATATAATATAACTTATAATAATTAAAATATATATAAGATATTTTAAAATATAAGATAGTTATATATTCTAATCTAATCATATCTAGCTAAGATCTAGCTATATAGCTATAAGTATAATTATATTAACTATTATTAAAACTATTATTAAGATTATTGCTATTATTTATTTATAAAGGTAAAGATATATATATCTTATATTTTAATTAACTAAACTTAATATATTAATCCTATAGACTCTCTTTTACCGCTAAGTCTAATACTATTAATTAGTATTAAATCTTTAGGTTTATAAAGCTCTAATATTAAGCTCTAAGATTTATAAAACTAATTACCCCTATAACTTAATATTTCTCTTTTAGCTTTATAACTAATTTATAGCTATAATAATATTTTTTCCTTAACTTATTATTATACTTACTATAAGCTATAAATTATATTCTTAGTAAAAGTTAATATTACAAGCTATTCATTATATTATAAGTCTAGTATTATAATATTAAAAGCTTAAAAAATAGCTCTTTAAGCTAATAAAGCCGCTTATTTTATTAAACCTTATATAAAAAGCTCTTTAGCCTAAAGAATATTACCTTAAGTTACTTTATTTATTATTATTATTATTCTTTAACATAAAGCTAAAAATAAAGCCTTATAGCTAAAGATTATTAATATAATGAGTCAATTATTATTTTATAATTATTTCCTTTATAAAATATCTTAATAAGCTTTATTAAAAGCCTTTTCTTTTAGCTTTATATAAAGCTAACTACTTATGCTTATAGTTATCTAAGTAAAGAAAAGCTTATTATAAATAAGTCTACTCTTATATATACTTATAATATTACTTTAATTACTATATTAAAAGTCTTAATAAAAGAAATACTATAAAAAATTAAATAACTTAATTTACATATAGCTAAGTAATTAAAAAAGTATTACTTTTATTTAATTCTTAATAATTATAAAATTATTATTTTATTAAATTTAAGAAATAATATAAAAAAAAAATTTATCTAGCTTTATATAAGCTAATATTTATATATTATATATTTAATTAGATAAATATAATTAATTTAATTTATAAATCCTTATTTACTATTAACTTTTAATTTAATATTAAGTCTTAATATTAATACTTTTTAAGTTTATAAAACTTTATTACTAATTTTAAGAATTAATCCCTCTAAGTAAACTTATATTATTAATAACTTATATTTCTTAATATTATGCCTATAGCTATATAGCTAGATATTAGCTAATTAATTTCTTTAATTCTTTTATTTAATATTATTAAATATATTAATATTAATTATAACAATTATATGTTATGCATTATATTAGTATATATTATTATTCTTTAAGTTATTATTTTTTAAATCTATTTAGGAATATAATTTCTTCTTAAGCTAAAAGCTTATTTTATTTTAGCTTTTTTAAAGATTTTTTATTAAAAAAATTTTGTTTTAATAAAATTAAAATTAATTTTTTATATTATAAAAAAGTAAAAAAAGCTTAATAAAAAAAGAAGTTATAGCTAAAGCTTATAAGCTTAATTAATATTAAATTACTAATTTATATACTTAACTTAATACTTTAAAAAATATTATCTAAGATTATCTCTATAGCTCCTTATAAATACCTTTTATATTTTTTAAAGATTATAAACCCCTTTAATTAAGTTATCTTAGTTATGTGAAAAGGTATATTAATAAATCTTAGCTATTTTATTTAAATTATATAAGGATATAAGGCGGCTATTAAAGCTACTAATTAATTAGGAAAACCTTAGCTTAATATTATATATTATGATATATAATAGAGGCTTTTAAAATCTCTATAGCTAAGCTATTATAAAAGACTTAGTAAATTAAAGTCTTATAGAAAATAGACTTATTTTTTTATTTATAATTTTATCTTAATCTAGCTATTAAGGCTTATTATCTTATAATTCTTTAATTTCTTCCTTATAGATAATTAATATAGAATTAAGATAAATAAAATAAGAGAACTTTATTACCTTAAGGAATTATTAATAGCTTTATATTTAATTATTAATAATAATCTAAGATATACCTTATTTAATTATCCTAATTCTAAGGATCTTAAAGAGTTAATCTAAGAAACTAAGAGATAATATAATATACCTCTATCTATAGGCCTATTATATAATAGCCTATCCCTAATAATAGGGAATAACCTTATAGACCTCCTTAGGTTATATAACTTAAGAACCCCCTTAATAATACTATTAAGGAAAATACCTCCTTGAAAAGATTTCTCGCTAAGGCTAAGATAATAATTAAGCTTAATAAGCTTATTTTTATTTTTATCCTTTACTTTATTTAAGAAATTAAAAAAAAGCTATAAATAAAAAAGAATAAAAATAAAAGAGCTAAATTAAAAAATAAACCTAAGAAATATTTCTTATAAAGATTTTAAATTACTTTATAAATTAATTAATTAATATTTAAACTAATAATTAGAAAAGGCTACTTAGATCTAATTATAAATTATTAATTAGAGATCTTATAGTTATTAATATAAATAATTAGCTTATAATAATTAATATAAAAAATTAATTTATATAAAGATTATAGTAAAGTAATAAATTAAATAGGTAATAAATTAGTTATTATATTTATTATAAATTAATTAGGATTATTATATTATTAATTTAATAAATAAACTTATAGAAAAAGAGTTTAAGGTATTTATATAGAAATAATATATTAACTTAGAGCTCTAAGAGAGGTAAATAAGAGATTAATTTATAATTATAGGCTAGAAATAAAATAAGGCTTTAATATAATATTTTATATATTAATATACCCTTTATAAGGCTTTATTAAAAGAATAAAAAGATAATAAGGCTATAGTTTATTATTTCTTTTATTACTTATATATTAGGTTAAAAAAAAAGCTTAAAAAATAAAAAATATTCTCTATAAAAGGCCTATTATATAGCTTAAAAAGCTAAATCTTTCTTGTTTTAGCTTTTAAGAGAAAATAATTTATCTAAGAGAAAATACTTCCTAGAGAATAATAAGTAGCTAACTAAGAAGCCATATTCCCCTAGGGATATAAGCTATAAAAGAAGCTTTAAAGGAAGTCTTAGAGGAAGCTTTTTTAAATAATATAGGTTATATATATTATTTAAATAAGAATATTATAATATTAATAAATAAAATACCCCTTTTTAATATTATATTAAAGATAAAATAAAGGTTATTTATTATTAAGGTATAAAAAATATAGATATTAAAGATATAAGACTTAAGTATATTATATAAAAACTTATCTTAATAATTAAGAAATTATTAATTAAATTTTATTTAGAAATAAAGTTAAATTAATAAGGAAAATATATAAAATTAAATTTAAAAAACTTAATTCTTTAAAAAATTTAAAAAATATAAAAAATATTAGCTAAATTAAAATATAAAGATCATTTATATAATATTATTTTTTATTAATTATTAAAAGTTAAGAAAATATAATTATAAATTATATTATAAATAAATAAATAATATTATATTATAATTATTAAAATTAATTTAATATTTTTCACCTAAGAGCTTATTAAGAATAAAGAAAAAAATATATATATAATATATTATAGCTTTTTTTACCCTTAGAGAGATAATATAATAAGCTATTAATAAAGCTATAGACTTAAATATAAAAATAATTAAAGAGTTATTATTAGAACTTAAAGGATTTAAGGCTTTTTTAATAAATAAGTAATTTAAAAAATATTAATCCTCGCTAAAATGAGCTATAAAACTAACTTAATTAAAGGGAAAAACCCTTTATATAGATTACTTTACCTCATATATAAGGCCCAATATAGGCCCTTATAGAGTATATTATATAGAACTTAGTAAATAAGTAAATATAATACTTTATAAATAAAATAAAAATATTAATCCTTTTTATTCTTTAAGAAAAATTAAGGGTTAAGATTTTATATAGATTATAATAGCTTAAATAAAAATAATACTTAATTATTATATATTTCTTATTTATTAGCGATTTATTAAATAAATTATAAAGCTAAGTATATCCCTAAGATTAATATTTATAATAATATTATTAAATTAAAATTAATAAAAAAAAACTATTAAAAATTATTTTTTATATAAGATCTAATTACTTTAAATATATAATTATACCTTTTAGCTTTATTATTATTTTAATTACCTTTTAAATATATATTTATTATTTACTTATTAATTTATTTAATATTAATTAGATCTTATATATAAATAATATATTTATATATTCTTAGATAAAAGTAAAATATATTAAGTATTTATAAAAGGTTTAATAATATCTCGCTAAAATATAGCTTTATAAAAAGCTCTCTAAGTATAATTTTTATTAATAAAATATAAAATTTCTTAGTTATATTATTATATTAAAAAATATCTAAATAAAACCTTTATATATTTAGTTTATTAAGAAATAATTAATAATTACCTTTCTTAAAGATATATAAGTTTTCTTAGGGTTTTATAATTTTTATTAGAAATTTATTATATATTACTTAGTAATAATAAGCCCTCTAATAAAATAACTAAATAGTAATCTTAATAAAAAAAGAATTAAAGAATTTTCCTAAATAATAGAGGTAAATTAAGCTTTTAAAAGCCTAAAATAAGCTTTATATTTTAGAATTATTTTTTAATATTAAGACTAATTAAGATTAATTAAGATTAAAATAAATATTTCTATTAAAATAATCTTACCTATTTTAATATAATTAATTAATTCTTAATAATAATTTATTACTTATTAATTATAGAAACTCTAAGATATAAAATAATATTAAGCTATAAGATAATAAAAGCTTTTAATTATTATTAATAGCCTAGAATATTAGAGTTATTACCTTTAAGGCTTTTTAAAGAAATTCTTAATCTATACTAATTATTAAGTCTTTATAGGTATTATAAAGGTATTATTAAAAAAACTAAGAAGTAAATTAATAAATTCAATATATAAGCTTTCTATTTTTAATTTTAATATATAATATAGACCTAAGAATAAAAACCTAGTTAATAGCTTATTAAGGCGGCCTAATTATATAATAAAAGAAATATTATTTAAAGATATATTCCTTACCTTAATTAAGAAGCTAGCTATTATATATAAGCTTTTATTAATATTTTAAAAGATTATTATTAGGCTTAAAAGTAAAACCTTAGTAATTAAGGTATATATATAAGTAATTAAGGCTATATTAAGGGTCTTTATCCCTTAAATAAATAAATAATAAAGAATAATACTTATTATATTATATCTATAATTATTACTAGCGCTAAAAGGCTAAATAAAAAGGTTTATTATATAATAGATTACTTAGGGGTTAAAGAGCTTTAATTAAGCCTCTAAAGAATTACTTATAGCTAGGGTTATTATTTTAAAGTAATATATCTTATATTTTATTATAAAATAACTTATAGAGGGTAAAATAATATTTCTCTTAATCCCTTTAAAAAAGCTTAAAGTATTAATTAAAAAATTATAAAGCTAAGTTTTATAATATAAAAAGCTAAAAGAAAAGGTCTTAAGAGCTATTAATAAATATAAGGGTTATATTATTAATAAATCCAAGTTATTATAATTTAAGAATTAATTAATTATCTTATAATAAATAATTAAAATAAAAATCCTAATTTTCTTATTAGAGATTATAACAAAAATGCTATAAATTATTTAATTAATTAAAATTATTTATTATATTTTTCCCTAGATATCTTAATTACTACTTAATAAATCCTTATATTATAGCTAGGCTTATTATAAATACTATAGCGCTAAATACTTAATCTAATTAACCTCCTTTAATTATTACTTTTAATAATTTAGCTATTACTTATATATTATATCTATTTAATTAATTATTTATTTTCTTTTTTTTTATAATTTAGTCCTTTTTGCCCTCTAATATTAGCTTAATATCTTATTTATTTATTAAAGGTCTTAGATTTTTTGCCCTTATAAGAGCTATTTTATATATAATTACTTTTATTCTTTTTATAAGAGATTTTAATGCTTTAAGAATTAACTTTAGAGAGCTATTTTAATACCTTTTAATCTATCTTTTAAGGTATTTAGACTAAGATTAAGCCTTAAAGATAATCTTTAAGGTCTTTAAAGCCTAAAAAAGTAATAATTTAATTACTTTTTTAATTAATATTAATATCTATAGCTATATATTAAGCTTTAAGACTATAATTTCTAAGTTAAGAGGAATAAAGCTAGCTCCTTTAAATACCCCTTTAATATTTCTTTTATTATATAGCTTTATATATAATATAATATAAAAGGCTAAAAAGAACTTAATCTTTAATATATAAAATATAAAATATCTAATTTAATATTTTATTTCTTAATTATAAGTTTTTTTAAATAGCTTAAAATACTAAATACTAAGGGGCTAAAATAAATAAGAGAAATAAAGTAATATATAAAGCTAGATATTTTTTTTTTTATAATATTTCTTAAATTTAATAAAAAATAATTTTTATAGCTTTTAAGAATAAAAAAATAATAATAATTATTTTATTTAGCTATATATTAATTAAAGTATTTTATTTATTTTAAATTAATTTTATTATATATTTAGCCATTTTAAGTTATTATAATAATTTAATTACCTAAGAGGTTATTATTTTAATATTAATTAATAAAGTAATATTAGCTTATATTAATAATAATAGCTAGATTATTTAGCCTTTTATATTAATTATTTAAATAAATATAATTTATTTTTAATTTCTAAGTTATATTAATTTAAATTTAAATACTTTTTTAAACCTATAATAATTATTTTATTTATAATTATATTTATAAAAAGCTAGTCTTATTAAAATTAAAATTATTTAATTAGATATTATATTTTATAATTATATTCTTTATAAGCTAAAACTAATTATAAATAATAATTAAATCTTTATACTTAGCTCTCTAGTAATTATATTTATAAAAGAAATATATATCCTAAGGTCTAATTATTACTTAATAAAGTTATAAGCCTAATAATATTAATTAATAATATATTATAATTAATAAGTAATTAGTTAGTTATTTCTTTTATATTATAGCTGTAAGGGAAATCCTCCCGAATTTAAATTAAGAGAAAAATAAATAAGGATTTATTCCTTTAAATTAAATAATTTATATAATTTTATAATTATATCTCGCCTAGAAAGAATACTTTATTACTAATATTAAAGTATTATTAAATTAGTTATATAAATTATTATAATATATTAGATATTTAATTTTTAGGTTATTTTAAAGGGCTTTAAGGGAAGAAGTATTCTAGCCTTATAATTAAATTATAATATATTAAGTAATTAAGAATTAATTAATTAAATAAATAATATATAGGTTAAGGGATATTTATTTTATTTACTTATCTATTTTACTTACTTATTAAATTATTATATATAATAGCTTTTATTTCTTTTATAACATATTATAAAGCCCTTAAAATACATTCTAAGGAGTTATTTAAATACCTTTTAATTTATTATTTAAGATATTTAAATTAAAACCTAATCTTAAATATAATCTTTAAGGTCTTTAAAGCCTAAAAGATTAATAATATGATTATTTTCTTAATTAATATTATTATCTATAGCTATATATTAAGCTTTAAAATAATAATTTTAAGCTAAAAAGAATAAAATTAAGTCTTTTAAAAGCCCCTTTAATATTTCTTTTATATAATAGCCTTATATATAATATAAAAGGCTTAAAAGAATTTAGTCTTTAAAATATAAGTTATAAAGTATTTAATTAAATATTTTATTTTTTGATTATAAGTATTTTTTAATTATTATTTAACTCTATTTTATTTAAAGAAGGGATTAAAATATCTTAAGTAAAATCTTAATAAGTTTAATAATAAAGGCTTTAATTAAAGCCTAAGGTCTTAATAGGCTTAAATTAATAAGATTTATTTATATAATTATTAATACCTTTAATAATAGCTTTATTTATAATAATAAATTATATTTTAATTAATTAAAAAGATTAAAATACTCTTCTTATAATAGCTCTCCCTTTTATTATTAATCTTATAATTATTATTATAATTCTTTATTACTCTAAGAGATTTAAATCTTAAAGAATTATATTTTTATTATCTTTATAAAAAGATGTTTAATTTTAATTAATAATAATTATTAAAGAATAACTTTTACCTTATAATATATATATAGAGGGTAAATTAAGGGAACTTAATTAAATAAAGAGATTTATGTTTAATTAAGCTATTATAGTAAATACTTATTAGTATAAGAATTAATATTAAGTAAGCTTTATAAATACTCTTATACTTAGTACTCTACCTTAATAAACCTTTATCTTATTAAGAATAATAAAAATAGCTAGTTTATTTTATAATGTTTTAGTAATATTTAAGTTATGTATATTTATAATATAATATAAGATAATAACTCTTATATAAATTATTAGGTATATTTTTTTATTAAATAACTTAAGGCTTAAAGTAAATTAAAATAAGACTATAATAATATATCCTCTTAATAGGTTAATTTTATTAGGTCTAAAGCTTAAGGCTATCTTATATTACCTTAAGAAGATTAGCCTAATAAGACTATTAGAGCTAAAGAAGCTCCTTATAGTCTTATAGCCTATATTAAACTATTAGAAAATTTATTTAGTCTTTTTTATTTATTATTTTCTTAGTTTAATAAAGCTTTTATACCTTAAGAGTAATCTTTTATACTTATTAAAAGAAATACCTAAATAATATTATTAAATATATTAAAATTAATTATGTATTAAATAATAAAGAATTAATATTTCTTATTACCTTATAATAAGATAAAATAGAACTATAAGAGCTTTTTTACTTTATAAAGTAAGTAGAGCTAAAATATTAATATATTAAAACTTAATTTATAACTTTCTTAATAAATAAAAAGAGATTTTAAATAAAGGTTTAATAAAAAATCTATTAAGCCTAAAAAATTTCTAAGTCTAAAAATAATAAATATTAAAAAAATTACTAAAGCTAATATTTGTTAAATTAATTAATTAATTAATTAATATTATTAAAAAAGATTATAATAACTATATTTTTCTATAAAGACCTTTAATTAAATAATTTATGAGATAATAGGCCTTAATAGCTAGATTAAGATAAAATTCTAGATAAAAGGTAAATCTCTCTTTTATATAAGACTTTAATTTACCGAGCCTTCCTATAATAGCTTAGCTATAGAGATTTTAGGACCCTCTACTATATATAATAAATATATAAATCTAGCTAGGGTTTTCCTAATTAATTAACGGCTTTAATAGCTATCTTATATCCTTATAATTATCTCCTCTCTAGAGATCTTAGTCCCTAAGATCTTTTAGTATATAAAATAGCTTTAAAGAATTTCCTTAAAGCCTTTAACCTATAATAAAGCTATAATAAAAGCCTTTTAATATATTACCTCCTAAATAGACTAAAACTAAGACTCCTTTAAATAGTCTTATATTATAAAGATCTTAATAAAAAGGGTCTATAAGCTAGGTTAATTAGATAACCTAAAGCTAATTTAATACCTACTATATTAGATATTAATAAGACCTAAAATAATTAATTACCTTATAAGAATAAGACCTAAGATTAGATTAGGGACTATAAGGCTTAAAAGAGGTAAATATACTATAGTTATAATTAGCGAATTATACCTTAAAGACTAGAAGTTATATTAAATAGAGATAGCTCTATATTAATAAGATTAATGCGATTATAATAATAAATAAATAGGATTAATAATATACTTAATTAAATAATTAAGAAGAATTAATTTATATTATATTAAGATATATTCCCTTATTATTAATAATTAGATAAATATAATAATATATTAAGGTCTTATTTAAATCTTAAAGCTATATATAATATAGATAATACCTTAAGAAAGAAATAAGCTTAGAAATAATATTTTAAAGTATTAAAGGTAGCTTTAAATTATTAGCTAAGAATAAATAATATAAATCGCGAAGCTTAGAAGAGTAGCTAAAATAATATACCTAAATATATAATTTAATAACCTAAGAGAAGCCCTTAATAATTACTTTAAAGTATTTATAAAAATTAAAAAAAATTAAAATAAAAGGAAAATTAAAAATAAGACTTATAGATTATTAGACTTCTCTATATAATTCTAATAAGAGATTTAGATTAATTAAGAGAGAGATAAAATAAAAGATAATATTTCTTCTATAAAAGAGAACCTTAATAAGAAATTAAAGCTTAAATAATAAATATAATAAATAAAGCCTATTATTATTTAATAAAGAGGTAAAAAGGCTTATTAAGGCTTATTATTACTCTTAAGGACTATAAGAGGAGTATATACTCTGCGAGAGATAATATAAATACCTAAATATAAGGTTATACTAGGTAATTTTCTTAGAAGGGGTATTAAATAAAATTAGTTATCTAAGAGATAAATAAATTAATAAAAAAAAATCTAAAAAAAAATAAAAAAATTTAAGAATTCTATAAGAGACTTTAATAAAATAAAAAGACTTAAAAGAGAGGTTAGCTTATTTATATCTCTCTAGGATAATTAAATTAAAAGAAAGCCCTTAAATCTAAGCTTATAAGCTATTAATAAACTAAATAGACCTTATTAATATTAAAAATATAAAATAGCCCTAAAAGGTAAAAAAAAAGACTTATAGCTTAAAGATTATTAAAAGATTTATTTAATATTAAGTTTAAAAGAAAGATTTACTTAGTATTAGGTTTAAATAGTCTTAAGAGTAATAAAAAAGAGGTAATATACCTATTAAAGCTTAAACCTAGAGTATAAGGTATAAAAGATTTAAATAATACTTATTACTAATAGATAAGAAGCTATTAAAGGATCTACTTAATATTAAGTTTAAAGAAAGGATTTACTTAGCTCTAGGTTTAGCTAATAATCTAGTTAGATAATAAGTCTAAGGTAAAGATTAATACGCTAAGACTACTTAGAAAGAGGCTAGAGTAATAAGGTATCTTAAATATAAGATTAATCGAGGAAGCCTAAGAAAGAGATATAGATATACTATATAAGACTTATCTTAAAGTTTTAAACCTTATAACTATATAATAATAAGACTAATAAATAAGCGCATAGTATATAGTATAATAGCATAAGAAGATATAAATATAGCTAGAAAAATAGTAATATTAATTCTCGAGATATAAAGATATTCTAGGATAAGGCTAAGGATAGTTAGATTATTAAGGGATTTCTAATCTAAGGGGGTATATTAAACTAGAGCTATTATATATATATACTTTAGATATAGGTTATAAGCCTCGGAAAGGAAAAAGGGAAGTTATATAACTAAGGCTATGTAAAGGTGTGGGCCCGATGGGCACGATCAGGATGATATTAGAGATGGAAAGGTAGGTTCCGTATATTGATTTTACTTCAACTTGCCGAAGTCTCCGCGAGCCTCCGGCGAGAAGAGTTTGATGAGGCCTGGGGCCCTCTGCTGAGCCGAGGTTCCCCCGGCTTGCCGGCGATAGCCGGCACAACCCGAATGCTCTTACAGGCTAGTCTTAAATAAGAATAGCGCAAGGCATTAAATAAAAAGAGGGGAAAGTTAGATAATACTATATCAGGAAAGCTCAATCAATCAAGCAATTAAGGCCACAGCCGGTTTAACACTAACTTTCTGCCCAATATCATCGCTATTAACCAGAGAAGCACCAGCAAATATGTCTGCCCGAGATCCATCGGGTCCAGCAGCATCCAGAACGGCCACTCTAGCTCCTAGGCCTGTTTCTTCAAACTCGGGCGGATCCTCCGCTGTAGTCAAGCGAGCAGACTCCTTCGTATGAACGATCTCTGGCCGCCATGGGGCAGGATCGGTCAGCCACTTGGGATCAATCGCATCTACCTTGAAATACGGCACTGGGTCACTTTCCGGATCTCGCTCGCGTCGAGTGAATCCGCGCCCAAGGAACTGCCACATATTATGCTATGCGAAAGAGATCTGTCAGCTACCTAACTCAATAGCTTCCCATGATTGAATTCAGACAACTTACTCGGCTGCGATAGGTAATGTTGTAATCCTCCCAGCGAGGCTCCGACACGACTTCCTGGAAATGCAGTCCACTTCCGGGCCAAATAGCTGTTATCCGTCCGTTCTTATCTTTGTCTATTCAAGACGCTAGTTTGAGAGACGGCTTTCATGTTAAGGAGTAGAAGCGGGGCCTTACACCAACTACTGCAGTCGTCCTCCCAAACCGTTCCGTGCAACATGGTCTGTTGATGGACGTTGAACGCATCTGTGACATCTTGCCGCGGGGCGATGGACCTGATATCATCCGTCTGGATCTTGCGGATTAGCTTCATTGCAAAAGTAGCCACCGCAGTGAGTGATGCCGTAACGGATCCAGCAAACACTGGCCAAGCCGGGCCGAAAAAGAGCACCATGTTGGGGAATTTGGGACATCCGATGCCCAGATACCCCTCTGGCACGTCTTTCCACTTCTCAGCCAGGGATACGCCATCCTGGCCAACCAGCCGGTAGTGTGGACGGAACGCTGCTTCAGCATTAGTTACCAACATCTTAATATCGGGGTTGGAAAAACAACTTGTGTCAAATCCTGTTGCAAAGACGATGACGTCGCATTTAACCTCAGTCCCGTCGGCACCAATGACGGAATTCGAGGTTACACGCGCAGCTGGCGTGAAGTGGCAAAGGACGTTGGGTTTCGTCACTGCTTTCATAAACTTGATACCCTGTAGGAGGTTTGATAAATTAGATGTAAGAATTCCACTGCCGCCTTGCCATACGTACAGGCGAGACTCGTCTACAACCGTATGGAAACTTTGGGATAAGGCCGTCCGTGAGGTCCTTGCGCCCGAGGTACTCTCGCATCTTACGAGTAGCTTCCTAACAGTTTTCAGTGTCGCATCTCCAATAAATGAGGCCAAACCCAACAAACCTTTACTGCTTCCTCCTGGAGTGGGCTAGTTTTGAACATTGAAGCCCACATCAGGTTTACTGGACCTTCGTGGACCCTGGCTTCTTCAACTAGCTTCTCTGGGTGTAAACGAAACTCTTCTCTTTTCTCAACAGACCCTGTTGAGATCAGTTCCCACAATCCTAGCTATAGGTATAGAGTAGGTTGTGCCTTACAATTTTCCTATAAATAACCAATTAATCTCCTGACTCTGTACAGCCAAAGTCGATTGTGTGTGGTTCTTTACTTACAACGTGAGACTCTGGGCCTGCTGATGCCAGCCACGTCTTACTCCGTATAAAGACGTGTAATTCGTCGACATGTGGTTGCATACCCGGAACAGTCTGGACGGCACTAGCCCCAGCGCCAATCACAACCACCTTTTGACCTTTCCACTGCTGCTCGCCGAAATCTGACGGCCATTGAGCGGTGTGAATTATTCGGCCATTGAAGCTCGAGTAGCCCTCAATTTTGGGTAGAATTGGATTGTTCAAGAGCCCACTGGCCTGGAGGAGGACATCCTGTGCGATATCCATTAGAACTGGTCTATTACACAATCAAGCCAGTCTGTCTCGGGCTGTCACTCACGCAGGTTGTATCGAATCGCTCAATGGCGCCGTCTTTGTAAATCTTGTCGACCTTGAGGCGCCAGATTCCAACGTCCTCATCCCATATGGCTTCGGAGACACGATGATTGAAGTTCATATACCTGCGAAGATCAAACACACGGCATATTCTGTCCAGATATGACCAGATAGATTCACTCTTGGAGTAGAATTCCGGCCATTCCGGCTGTGGCGGGCAAAGAATTAATATCGAGGTTTCAGGTATTTGTCGAATGATATTAGGGGAAGACTCACATTCGGGGCAAATGGATAAACGTAGCTGTGAGATGGGACGTCGCAAGCACAATTTGGATATCTGTTTTCAAGCTACTGAGCGTTAGTCTTGCATGACGCCCGTGGAAAATGAGGAGATGGATGAACGAACCCACGCTCCACCGATCTCTCCATTCTTTTCGTATATGATATGCTACACCCGTCAAATTGTTAGCAGGTTCGGGAGGTCTAAGCGCAGTCGAAGGATTTTAAGAGATGCTGGGTGTTGCTATTTACCTCGACATTTTCCAACTCATTCCGAATCCTGTACGCAAGCAAAATACCACTAAACCCTGCGCCGATGGTGACAACGCGGATTCGGCGATTCTTGGGATCTTTGTAAGTTGTATCCGGAACAGTATAACCATCAGTGTTGGTATGATAAGGAAGGTCTACACCGTCCGTGTTGGGCCCATGAGGAAGATTGGGATCGAACGAGTAGCCAGCGACTGTGGCTTGGCCAGACTTGAAGGTGCCATTCTCCTTTTCTTGGTGGGTGATCATTTTGAATGCTGGGCTGCTGGATCAACAACGGCGGTTTCGATTGTGGTTCTTGGAGAGGGTGTTCGAATCTTTTACGGAACCCACACGTCGTACCCATATTCTTATACTTGCATCTTTCATGTTGATACTTTCTTCAGTTATTTCAAAGCTGAAGACCTCGTTCTCTGTCGGATGTCGCCCCAAATCGGTAGTTCGGGTTCGGGTTCGGGCGCTTATGAATTCCGGATTACGACTCGTACATCCTTGGCATTGAAGTACGACTCGAACATCTTCTACCTTCCCCGCTTGGCCATTCTACCTCGGCATAAGGACCGGAAGTCAATCGAGGGAGTTTGCTGGACTGGACTGGGCTTTTGGCTTCGCCGACGTAATTGCTCTGTTATGGCCGTCATTTATCTCGCAGGGTACCTCTGAAAGTGCCACTTTGGTGATGTGCTGGAAGTGCAATCCTCAATTACTGCAGAACAATTCCACACAAATCACCATGCCAGTCCATCTAGCAGACGAGTGGCTTGAGTTTGAGGCGTCTATTGGCTATCGCCCTCGAATGACCGGCCAATCCGTTCTGGAAATCCGAGATGCAGTCACTCTAATGACCAAGAAGCCCAACCAAGATACACCAGGGCTAAATATTTGTATGCATAATTATATGAAACCCTACTCCGATTGACGCGGGAAGCCACTGCGACTTCGGCCGCCAATTTGATTAAACACTAATCAACCACAAATAGACGAGACTATGATTAATGGCAGTCCTCACGGCATCAAGATCAGGACGTATGAGCCGTTAGGACGCGTGAATACCTCCTCACTGGATGTTGCTTTATTGTAAGCATATGTGAAGCCCCAATCAATCGCTCCTAGTGGCTAATACAACTGAAGCTTCCGTAGGGAAAGCCCCAGATCAACTGCTTGAATCGGCCTGAGGAGTGCTGTCTGACTCTGTGCATACATATAGACGGAGGCGGTTGGTGCATTGGTGACCTCAACATGGAGGATGGTGAGACCCTTGCCTTAACAACTGACCCATCCACTAATGACATTATTTCCGCCCTATAAGACCTCGTACGCCTGATGGCTATTGAATCCAACATGCTGTTCATTTCCGTCGACTACCGACTCGGTCCAGAACATCCATGGCCGGCTCAGCTGGAAGATTGCCTTGCTGCCGTGCGGTGGGTTAGAAAAGTCCATGCCAAGACTGCCCGAGTGTTTCTTGTTGGGACTTCAGCTGGTGCACAACTGGCTCTGTCGGCTGCAGCAAGCCTTTCAGAGACTAATCGCAGGGTTGCTGGTGTTGTTGCCCTGGCTCCATTTACTATCCGAAGAGAAGATGCTGTGGAGTACTTTGGGGAAGAGCCGGTTTCTCACCTAGAGAACAAAGATGCACCGATCCTTACAATGGATGTTCTAGACATGTTCTTAGGTACGCTCGGCATATCCTGTGGTATGCGCTAATGTTGATTGCCGTTATAACCTTGTTTTAGATGCAGCTCGTACACCCATCGGAGACCCCATGTTCTCCGTCTTACTTTCTCCTTATTTATCAAGCCTACCGCCTACGTATCTGATCATTTGCGGTGCCGATATTTTACGCGATCATGGTATACTGCTTGCGGAGGAGCTCAGAAAGCACGGGTGAGACCTTCAAGTTACTCAAGGATTTATTCATCTGAGCTGATAATGTTTTTCTGCTCTAGCATCCCTCTCAAGGTTGATGAGTACCAGGGCTACCCTCATACGTTCTGGGCAACTCCCAATCTGAAAATTGTTGATGGATTTCGATCCAAATTGTTGCGCGGGATAGATTTCATTCGTGATAGCACTTCTCTAGGTTGAGCGACGTGCAGCTAAGATATCTCAGAATGTTACAAGATTTTGCAAACCGATTGTTCTCCAAGGTACTGCAACTATGTGTATGCTACGCCGTGGTTCATAAATGATCAAGTATTTCTATTTGTTCTCTGGCTCAAAACTATACGTTCTATAACAGTGAATGTTTATCTTGGGGTCTAGTAGCATGCAATGCCTTGTGGCAACATTTTTTTTGAAGCAACCGGGTGAGATAGCACTCTCTCACGGCGGGGGCTTAATAATTATGGGCGGCAAGATCGTCATCATCATGCGCGACTCTCAGGGAACATGGAAGTCGGTTGCGTGAGAACCAGGTGTTGAGAGTCTTGTAACAACAGTCTTTCATGGAGCTCACAGTTGAGTGTATACAGCGGCAGCAAAAAGACTAAATGCAAAGGCCGATGTTTTAAGATTGGGGTATGATGCTGTGGTGTGTTGAGAATGGGTTCTTTGTTATAGCCAAAGCCCGCCCTTGATGGGTTATCTGGGCCAGAAGAGTATCTACACATAGGAATTTGAGAAGGCTAATCCCTCTCGCCCCAGTATCTACAGGGAAACCATTGTTCCTGGGTGATAATATTGCCGTCCGGGTCACCAGTGAAGCACCATTGGGTATCTCCCCATTCCAAACAGCCTTCAAATGACCTCGTCAGTGGGAGAGTGCTTGACTCTTGATAGTGGCCACTTACCTCGTTGATCCTCGACATAAATTTTCGACCCTCGAGCCTTCTGATGTTGCAAACATGCTTCGTAATCCTTTACTCGGAAGCAGTAGCGCGCAATGCCTTTCTGTGGCCAGGTTGGTTCATCGTCAGGATGCTTCAGTGACTCTGTGGACGGGTTAGTATCGGATGGCCTCCCAATACATGATGGAAGAGGAGAATAAGGGATACCAGGAACATGACCCACTAGCTCCAAATGCATGCCGCTAATGTGATCCTCCTTTGGCCGCAGGAAAGCTACATTCAGGCTGTTATGCATGTCAAAGGAAAACGCAGCCTTCATCTGCTCGTTGAACCCGTCAAAAGTGAGAGGATGAAAACCCACACCCGGCCTGAAGTCCACGCCAGCGTCGTGCTCCATACCAAATGACTTGTAAAAGGTCTCTGTGTTCTTGAAATTCGAACAATTCAACATGAAATGCAACCATTGCTTGGCCTCGAATGTAGGCTTTACCACCTTGTCGGTAACGAAGCGGTGGCCCATGTCATTTTCAATGCTGATCAACTCAAGAAAAACGGATTCGGGATCCAAGAGCAATACTGAAGTGGTCACTCCCCAGCCACGGCGAATCTTGAGAGGCTCTTGTAGAACGCGCGTGTTGGGAAAGACAGTTCGTACACGAGCCAGCTCTGAGACAGCGTCACCCACGAGGAATGTGAAGCCACGTGAGCCAAGTTGATTGTACGGCGCTGGCCAAGCGGGCCCATACGCAAGGTCGGCCCAGGAGTTCAGAACCAGGTGCATATATGGGTCATCAGGCAAGCGTAGAGCCACACTTTTCTTCAGGTTGTTTTTCTCAACCCCTCGAGCGGCGAAGTATTCGTCCGGAAGATCTCGAGTGACTTCTTAGCAGGTTGCGTGAAGAAGGTATTCAGACTCACATACCACCTATGGCCTCGTAGCCTGTGTCTTCAATGAAACCAAGGTCCTTATAGAACTCGATTGACTGTTCTATATCTCTTGGGTTTTGAGTCACGGCAAACAATGAGATGAGGGTCGAGTCTTTCGACGACATGGCAGCTCAAGGTAATGGGGAAGTGTTTTTACTCTTCTTTCCAGATGACGTATTGATCGATGTTTGCAATAATAAACATTCTAGGAGGGCCCTTGGTAGAGGTGGCCTCGTGTAGACACTCCCCTTTATCTCAGATGCGGAGTCTTAAGCTAGCCCGAAGCTACACCATTGCCGACGCCCGTCCTAGTGCCGGGGTTAAACCCGCGCTAGGTCCACACTTGTACGACTCGTACATCGTTTCAGTCTCGGCGACAAGAGTTCGTTCGGGCCGGCTGTAAATGCCGAGGCCGATGGGTCAACTGTACCGACCGTTGCTTTTAGATGTGGAAAATAGTCTGTCTTTATTGAGAAAAAACTCGAGAAGGGTTTATAAAACTCCGGCCAAACTGACATCACGACAAGCCAACAGATTCCTCACCACCAATACTATACGGCCCTGGCAACAATGGGAATCCCTACGCGCTCTTACCTTGATCCAAGCAGGTCGTCATCTCTTGAGCTCGTAGCTCTTGTGGGGTTGTCCTGCTTGGTTACGACAATTTATCTTTTCTTCAACCGTCAACGCTATCCAGATGCTCCCATCCTGAGAGTTTCAACCAAGCCTGGGCCGCTTGGCACCTTGGAAGACACTGCGGCCTCGGTCACAGACATGATGAAACTTCTAGAAGTCGGCTGGCAACGTTATTCCAAGCATGGGGTTAACTACTTGTTGAACGTACCCAAAGAGAAGCTGTACATTGTAGCACCAAAGTATTTCGAGGAGATTCGTCGAGCACCCGACAGCCACGTCAGCAATCTCGCAGCCAACAACGAAGTAAGTTCACACTGATGCTTGATACTCTATGGCAGATGTTTCAGATAACCTAAAACCCCCCAGCTGATGCAACTCGGGCACACCCTTCACAAAAGGCTAATGTGGGATCAATATCATTTTGAATTGCCAATCCGAAAGTCGTTGACCCAGAGTTTGGGGCCAAAACTCCCAGACATTATCGAAGAAGCCAAGTTGAGTTTGGTAGAGTACATTGGAGATTGTACAGGCAAGTCAGCCTCAGCGCCCTCACATTCGAGAGCACCTTGTTGCCTTCTCGGCCCAGTGACCTCAATCAATCTAATAACGCGATCCTGTGCAGAATGGAAGCCCCTGTTGATGAGCCGTTTGTCATTCGATGTCGTCACGCGAACAGCCAATCGACTCCTTTTTGGCACTCACCTTGCACGGGATCCCGAGTTCCAGAACCTTTCCATTGATTACACGGAAATCATGTTTGGTGGCGCCAATACGATCCGAAACTATCCTGAGATACTAAAGCCTATCGCCATGTGGTGGAAGACGGACATTTATAAGGCCCAGGCCATTGCCAAAAAACATCTTATCCCCATTCTCAAAGAGCGCATCTCTGAAGAAGATCGCTACATTTCCAATGGACGAAATGACGAGTGGCAAAAGCTCAAGCCAGATGATACCATTCAATGGGTTTTGGACGTGACGCCTCGTGAGGAGCGTCGCCCAGATCGTTTGGTATATCGCATGTTACATATCAACATCGCTGCCGTCCACACGAGCAGCACCACGTTCCTGAGCTCATTTCTTTGCCTGGCAATGATGCCTGATGTACAGAGCGAGCTTCGAGAGGAGATTTCAGAGGTCTTCCGAAGAGAAGGAGGCTGGTCAAAGCAGACGCTAACACACCTGGCCAAGCTAGACAGCTTCATCAGCGAATCTCTTCGGCTCTGTGTCATGTCAGCGCGTAGGTTGATACACGAGATATAACGTAACGAGAATATGTTACTGACAAAGCCTTTGCAGTAAAAATGGGCAGAATTACGGTTAACGATTGGGAATTCAGCGATGGGACGAAGGTGCCAAAGGGAGTCAAGATCTTCTGCAACCACTTGCCTCTTGTTCTTGACAACGACTACATCAAGCATCCCAATGATTTCGACCCGTGGCGAATGTACAGGAAGCGCCAAGAAGAAGGACAAGCAAACCAGCATCAATTCGTCATGACGTCGCAGACAAACCTTACTTTTGGTCATGGCAAGCACGCATGTCCAGGGAGATTCTTTGCAGCAAACGAGCTCAAAGTTCTGATGGCTTTGATGTTGATGGTGTATGACTTTCGTGTCATAAACATAGATGGGGGCTTGCAGGAAGTGATTCGTGGGTACTGGTACAACATGGACAGGATAACACCTCAGCATGCAAAGGTGGAATTCAAGGACCGATCCAAAGAGATCGATGATGACCTCAAGATTCACTTTGCTCTCTTTTAGCAAATGACCGCTGAAGGAGGCTCGAGAAGTTAAAATACCCATGAGAGACTTGACATTTCATGACGATATGGCTGGGTATAACTTCTGCTCTTGTAGAAGATTTCAAAAAGAAAAGAAACACGAAAAAAGGCCAACAGTGTTAATATTGGGTCATGATGTTATGATGTGTTGATAAATCTGTTCTTTACTATAGTTGCAGCCCTACCCCTGATAGGAACTGCGCCAGAAGGTCGCTGAAGAAAACTCTTGTGCTGATTAGCTAGATTGCTAGCGCCCATAGAGAGCCTTGAACAGATGATGGTGATTGCCGGTTGAGCTGTTGCCAATGCCTCTAAATGCATTGTAATGTAAGTTATCAAGATGGATGAGCAAGCTGCATTACCACTTGGTTATTTTGGAACCTAGCTCTGTTAAGTACCGAATTCTATGACTACCACTCAAAGCAAATCCTCATAGTTCACGGAGGTGAAAGGAGAGAAAGGTGCAAAAGCATCACAGAACTCGTCATATGCTCTTCCAATGGCCGCCGGCGTCGCCTCCTTCGGTATAGAAGAACACTCGGCAGGTGATTCATGCATACCGGAAACATCCTTTGGGCTGCTAACGTCAGAAGCCGGAGCCTCATAGGCGTAATCTCTGAAGGGCGAATTTTCGACCGGATCCAAAACCCCAGAGCACACAGCAGGTTCAGTGGTTGAATGGTCTCTGAGACATTCTAAGCCCTGAGTCTCTTGTACTGAGGAAATGTATGCTGCAGTGTGGCTCTGAGGCGACTCCAGGTCAAGCGAGGTAAAGACTTGACTAGACCGGCCTGACTCTGGCTGTAGCGGCAAAACAGCAGCTCCTGATGGGGAGACGTAGGGCATTAGCTCAGGAAATTTGACTCCAAATTCTGGGTTTGTGCTGAAACCGTCCATTTTCTCAAAGATGGTGCTGAACTGCGGCTTGAGTTGAAGCTTCTGATCTTCTGGGCCTAGGCGAAGTGGGAAGCCATTTTCGATGTCTGTGCGGGCCTCAAACAGAATTTCAAAATTCATAATGAGCTGAGGGACTAGCCCTTCCTCGTCGTACTGACCCCATGTCAAAGTAAGTCGTTCCCTCAGATGTGGCCTTGGCAATGTCAGTCAGGGGTAAGAGACATACTGACTAGGCGATTCTGTTTATGTCGGTGGATTCTCACCAGATTAAGAAGTCGATATAGCCAGGATGCTCTCGCAACATTTGCGATGGCGTGGGCAAAATCCAACCGGGAGTTGCTTTTAAGTTTCTTCTGTTGGAAATGTCAAGAACTAGAATCTCATCAGTTCATTATACTGCAACAGAACTACATGGCATTATGAAACCACATACCGTAAAATATCTATAAATCGCCCAAAACACAAACGCAAACTCGACTACAGATTTGAAGTACTTGCGCCAAGGCTAAGAAGTTTGAAAGAGCATAAAAGAATGGCACGGCGCTGTTCCTCGTTCGTGTCCACGAAACATTGGGTTTGTGCAATATGAGAGGGGATTTCGGTCTGAGAGAGGCCGTTGCCTCTGACAAGACATTTGAGAATTTGAAAATCAAAGCTTGACATCGCAATGGTATTTTGTGTGTCCTCTAGATGAATCATTAGTTAGTTGGCAAATCATCATGATAGTATTTGGACAAGCTTACCGATTGCTAGAGACGTTGGCCCTGTTTCCAGGTTAAAGTGAGAATGAAGGAAATAGCAATTTGAAGCATGCGAGTTGATCATTTTCCACATCAAGATACACTGAATCCACTGCCTTTGCGTCAAGGGGAGCGCTTTCTGGCCGAAACAGGACGGCAATACAAGGCTCGCCGCTTGGAATACGATGGACGTGGTCAATTTCGACGAGCCATGTAATGCTTGATCGACTGATAGCAACCCGAGACAAGGTGAAGGGCTCATGAAGTCGAACCCTGTAGCTTCATCCACTTCACCCACGCTCTGACCGAGCTGACCTAGTGTTTGGTCGAAACAAGAGTGACCATGCTGGGCACTCTGAGATGGGAAGAGTTCATCGCTAGGACGCGATTCCCCTCCTTCCAAACATTCCCTTGCGCGCAAAATGACTGCTTCCGTATTGGCCTGATGTCTGCTGAGGGATGCTCTAAGGTCATTATTTTCCTTGATGAGCTGGTCGATAAGCGTCGCGTGTTTGCCACGTGTCAAGATTTGAATCCGCTTTTCTAGCTCGGCGACGTATTCTTTTGTTTGCTTCCTGGTTCGACGCTGATTGAGCCTATCCGACAGACGCTTTCTCTCCAGCTGCGATGGGTTGAACCGGCGCTTCCAACTGCTCATCGAGGATGGCTTATTTTGGTTCATATGTAGTGTGAATGAGAAAATGACAGGAACAGAGGCCGAAGTAGAAAGTGAACAGTGTGTTCTTTGTTGTTCTAGTCTTTCCCGGTTCTCGAGCCAGAAGAGAGTAGAAAGTGACCCAGTAGTACAAGATTGCTTTAACATCCAAAGAGGACCAAACGGAGACATGAACTAGAAAATGCTATGAGGATTCAGCCGAGTCCTAAATATGAATGGCGGAGCGGCAGGCCCATCCCCGCCCATTTGCATGCGGGGAATGCATGATGCCAATCTTGATTACCTTCACATTTACGACGATCACCGCGCGTTCCGAGGACTCCGCGTGACCTTCACACAAGATGAAACCTTGAGGCTATTACTCACAAGCGCCTGGTGAAAGCTGGGTATTCTTGGACTATGGGGGAGCGCGAAGGTGCTTTATAAGAGAGCGTCCATCGTTTTCGCTACCTACTTCGAGCCAAAATGAGCAGTCTAGGATGGCGGCATGTGTGTCGCAACTACACGAGAGATGGCACAAATCCCACTTAGCTTGGACGCTATTGTTGACGGGCAACAATGAAACATGATAATGATAGTACGAGTATGCAAGGTTCACTTGCTTAAGCACGGCGCGAAGCGGGCGCATTCTATATCAGATTGCCTTCTAGCCACGACCCTAGAATCGGCTGCAAACAGAACGTTTCTTTACGGTAAGGTAGCCCCAATAGCTAGGTTTGTTCCGTTGATATGAAGAGAGGCCTCGCTCAGCAACCACACGATGCTCCTTGCCACGTCATGAGGATCTACAAAAGTCAACCCTGCTTCAACGCCTCGTTTGGCCATAAGATCGGGATCCGCATCAGCGGGCGCAAACTGTCGTGTCATTGGCGTCAGAATATTGCCTAAAGGTAAGTCAGGCTCCATCTCTTTGAGTGAAAGCATGCCACACTTGGTGAGAGGGTTGAACTTACCCGGCGAAATCGCATTAACGCGGATGCCCTTGTCCTGAACGTCTTTTGCAACACACTGAGAGAAATGCGCGCAGGCAGCCTTGCTTGCGCTGTATGTATAACCCCCAGGGATGTGCATCAGGCAAGAGAGGCTGGAAATGTTGACGATACTTGGGTGACTGCCTTTGGGCATGTTGAGCATGGCTCTAGTCTGTTCGCGCGTGCAATAAACAACGCCTTTGTAGTTGACATTCATGACTCTTTCAATGTCCTCGTCCTTTTCTCGAATAATCATCGGTTCGGTAGACGAAGGGTCGCTCATAACCTGGGCAATGCCTGCCGCGTTGAGGCAACCGTGAATGGCTCCTGACTTATTCATAACCCCTTTAATCCAGCTCCTCACCGATGAAGGATTAGATACATCAACCTGCTCTGTGAAGATTCTTGTCTGGGGGTTGATGGTCTCGAGTTCATTCGTGATCTCCTGGAACCTGGTGATATCCCAGTCACCTATATGGATCGCGGCAGCCCCCTGTTTCGCAAGGAGTCTGGCTGTCGCCGCACCCATGCCAGACGCACCGCCCGTAATCGTGAAGACACGCAAAGCAACGGACAGAGTGATTGACTCGATGGCAGGGGACATGGTCAAAGAGTACCGTAGGGAAGATAAGACAGGATCTAGTTCTTGGTGGGATTGTAGAGGTGTGGTGTGTTGTTCAATGAAGACAACTTATGAGGAGCACAAAACATTCACAAATACTAAAAAGCTTATATACAGAGTCGCATTTACCTCACTCATAGCTTATACCATATAGGCTTATTCCTACGCCACCTCCGGCAGTCCTCGGGAGTAGCGTCTTGGCAGTACGACTCGTACGGGCCAGGATGCCCCGCAAGCTTCTGCTTCTAGGTCCTATGCCGCGGGCTCGCGTCATTGTTTCCCAACAGCTCCAGCTTTCAAGGTCCGCGGGAATCTCGTGCGGCCATAAGGCATCGTCCATCGTCTATTCGGACAGCGGGCTCCGCGCCCGGCGAACATCGCCAGCCCGAGGGCCGAGGACCCCGGATTGATAGCTACACCCGACCCCGATGAAGGCTTTTATTATATAGTGATGATGTGATCTAACTGCTACACTTGCACGATTTCGCAGTCACCATCTATCCGCGACTCGATCTTATCCATGGTTCGCTTGACCGGTCAGTGGACACAGAGTTGGAACTCACGGTTACATCGGGCGTCGTTGGCACCAGTCCCATCATGGCTTCTTTTGACTTGACCAAATACCCAATCCCCCTTCAGCCGTACATTGATGGCGCGTTCCGCGACAGTATAGACGGAGAAAAGCATACCCTTATATCTGCGGTTAACGATCAGGTCATCACAAAAGGTATTCCTTCTTCTTTGAATGGATGACCAGTTTGCTAACAGTTGCCACGTATACAGAACTACAATGGGCCAGCGCTCATGATGTGGATCGATGCGTGGCCGCAGCCGAAAGGGGTCTTGAGGCATGGTCCTCAATGAAAATGGTAATTGTTGACCCTCACGCCCAACAATATGCACTGCCTTCATCTCACCCCTGTAAGGGAAGATTCGCTAACCAAATGCAAATATGTAGGAACAACGACGCCAGGCCCTGTTAAGCTATGCTGATGTCCTGGATGAGAATGCCCTCCAGTTGCACTGGCTCGAGGGTATTCTGACTGGTAAAGAGGCACGCGTTGGCCTCTATGAGGTTTCCAGTGTAGCCGACATGTTCAGATGCGAGTTGTCTATCTTACGACACTGGAAGAAGCCCTAACAATGGCCGTGGCAGATTACGCACACTCCATGACTACGTCGAGAACTGATGTTGTCAAACGAGAGGACAATGAACTTGTGGTTCGTATCATTATTCAATTGCTATTTTGATTCGAATCAGGGGCTAAAGGGTCCTAGATATCTGTCCGCGAGCCTTATGGTGTCACAGCGGGCATCTGCGCGTATAACGCACCGCTTGGCATCTACGCTATGAAGGCCGGGCCCGCCCTTGCCGCCGGAAACGTCATCATAATCAAGGCGAGCGAGACGAATCCCTTGAGCACCCTTTTTGCGGTTTCTCTGGCATCACAGGCCCATATTCCCAATGGAGTCATTCAGTGCGTTACGGGTGGACTCGAACCAGGTAAGGCACTGGCGGAACATGCCAAGATTCGCAAGTTGAGCTTCACAGGCTCCATCCCGGCCGGAAAATTAATCCAAGTGGCAGCGGCCAGGAGCAATTTGAAGTCAGTGACCCTCGAGTTAGGTGGCAAGTCGCCAGTCGTCGTTTTCCCAGATGCCGATCTGGATATGGCAGCACACAATATTGCAGGTCAGCTTTTCATGTTGAATGCACAAGTGTGTGCTACTGGAAGCCGCATTTACGCCCACAAGTCCATCATCGATGACCTGATCGCCAAGATGAAGGCCATCGTCAATGCCGGCGAGGCCGCTCGCGTACCTGGACGGGATCCACTCGATATGAACACAACTTGGTCGCCCATCTACAATCACAAGCAGTATGAGGTCGTCAAAGGGTTTCTCAGCCATATTGACCACCAAGCCACTGTTGTCACTGGTGGTGTCGCGGTGGAAGGCCCTGGATGCTACGTACAGCCAACCATTGTACGCGATCCAATTGAAGGGGCCCGGGTGGTGAAGGAGGAAGTATTTGGGCCTATCCTTGTTGTCGACGAGTTCACTACTGAAGAAGAGGCCTTGGCTAAGGCCAACGATACTGAGACCGGTTTGACAGCTACTCTATGGACTACTGACTTTGGGCGGATCTTGCGATTCTCCAAGGGCATGGAAGCTGGGATGATCCAAGTCAATCGCGGCCTGTCGGTGGGGGTCCAGATGCCCTTTGGGGGATGGAAACGTGAGTTATTCCTAGCTTGGCCTCTCCCGAGTCAAAATCTCGCCCGGCTGGCTGAATGAGATCTAACAGTGTAAGCAGAGAGCGGACAGGGAGTCGAGTGTGGTATAGAGGCTTTGAATGACTGGACCCAAGCAAAGACGATCTCGATAGGAGTATAAGGAGAATAGCTAGGTAAAAATTAGTAATGCAGTGCTTTTTTGTTCCAACAGGCCATCAGCTCAGGCTCGGCGGCAACGTAAGGAAACGGAGGTGCTGGAGTGGTCCGGAAGCGAACCATACCAACCTGGTCAGCAGGGATGGTTTCGAGAGGACAGGACCGGGAGCAGGGTGAGAGATGGAATAACAAATGAAGCGGCGGACGAAGTACCGGACGGAAGTAAGAATGAGCTGGTCTGTGCCCTTCGTACTGTGCGTGTCATTTGACACTGTCGTATCGCGTTGCGTCGCGTTGTGTCGCGTCGCGTGACAAACTAGGGTGGCACGGTCGGTTTGGTTTGTTATCGCTCCTCGGTTTTCCGTGCTAATTTGACACTGTAGAGCCTGCCGTCCTTGGCGGGGTTCTGGCTGTGGGGGTGAGAGCCACTAACAGGACAGGCACCTTGAGCCAGGATGAAGCTATTCGCGACTCGCTTCATTGCACCACACTTACACTCCATGCAATAGCCTTTCTTTTATCAACCCGATGCCATTACTATCGCCAGTTTTAAGCAATGCGATCCCGAGGTATCTATTCGTTTGTTTCTAACCCTCGTCACCATTGTGACAACTTATCTCTTTTTTATCACAAGTTTGTACACTGGGTCTATGTAGGGGGCCGTGTGTCATCTTTCGGGCGTAGAAAGGTTAAATACGTGAGTAGAAGATACAAATGAACGATTGTGACTTAAGGTGACCGAATTTGTGCCCGTCAGTTGATATCAGACACGCTCTCTAGTTTAGTGGTAGAACACTCACCAGAAACAATCTCGCGTCCTTGAGCACTTAATTCTCATCATAGTCTATCTCAACAAACAGCTAATGTTCTAAGTCTTCTTGTCTTGGCCATTGAGTCACGATATTGTCTTATCTACGTCAGATATTGGTATCATTCATTTGTTTAAAACCGACATGGTCAACTCAAGGGTAGGCTGAGATGAGGCTGTTGAGGCTTGGCCACACGCGTGTGCCGCAGCAACCTCGTAAAATGGCTAACCGCCAGATAAGGTCACGTGGTGATAACATACTGGGGCCAATGCTTCAGGGGTAAAGGAATGCCACTATTCAGAGAAGACCTTGTCTCGAAGCCAAAGGAAGGACCAGATAGAACAGACAGTGCATTAACCTGGTAGGAGAATGTATGAGAATTGAGCGCGATCCAAGAGACCTAAACCGTTGACTATCCAAGATAGCGTTGTAACGCGCCCCCTCACCTCAACTTTGTTCCCTAGATACCACTACCCGAGCGAAATGTTGATCATGTGAGTGAGTGAGTGATAGCGCGGCAAAGAAACGAAATAAGAGCAAATAAAGAGAAGAACACGCTACTGTACCTCACCCATTCTCCCCTTTTCAAGTACCTCACTTATCTTCCCCCCAAGCTCATATTGGTCTGACGCGCCTTCATCTGCCTGCGTCGTCGTCATGTCATCTTCAAGCCCGCCGAGCTCGTTGTCTACTCCGGATCGTCCACAAACTCTCCACCAGACTCTTCGTCACTATTTCTGGAGTTTCTGAACAAATTGCGACTGGTTAATCGCGTTGGTCGCTCAATCTGTGTTACCACATTAACCTTGGGTGTCCCAGAGGCTTTGGATATTGTTGTTCACCCTGGACCGTGCATCCTATTCCTCTGGAGAATAGTAGGGATAACTGAAGGCATCCTGTTTAGACAAGAGGTATGAAATTTAAGCATACCCAGAGGTAACAGAGTCGAACGCACCGGGTTCGCAGTTCTGGCGCTTTACCACCAGAGTTGCGGGATACTTAGGGAGAAAAGGGAGTTAATAATATGGCTAATGACGGTTTAGAAGGATACCTACTAGTCCTGGTGCCTGCTGCTGCTTGTCCGACTGTGGACGAACGTTCGCTAATTACGTCGCAACGAAATAGTCAGAGCAACAAATTCACAGCGGGAGCCTTTGACATTGTGCTCGCGCTCTAGATTAGCCTCACTAAATTCTACGTATCGGCGAATGTCATTTATATGAACCAACAGGATCAAGTTCAGCGCCGCCGTCAGGTCTAGCTCATGGCACGCATCCACACCTCTCAGCCCCGAGGATGGCTCGCTCGCCTTCCAGGCTATCCAAGCTCTTACTTATACGGTGAAGCGCAGCAACCATAAAAGTACCCCTACAAACTAGACTGGATTTTGTCCTGAGTGGCTGCGATATGTTTCTTAGCTCTGTTGATAGGGTCCTGATAAAGCCGGAACTTCTTGCTACGCAGCTTATGAGGCTATTTCTGACCTCTTAAGCGATTAGTACTCTCTGTGATCGTGTGTGGATATTCCTGGAAATCGCTCTGGCTTGCTTGTAATCCTTGACGAGCTGGATACAGAGGAATGATTTAATTTATCTCGACATGTCCACTTTGAGTGGACTTACCGAGCCTCTGTTCCGGGATACTGATCTTTGTAATCTTGGTTTTGAAGATGACCTACAATTGACTTTTATGAAACAGGGTAGCAAGATAGCGCGACGCTTGGCAGACAACGAGCCTTCTCAGGGGCTGATGGACGCTGAAGCTTCCCTTTAGACCTCCCTCTAAGGTCTATGGAGGAGGTTCTGTCTGCGACTCGCTAGGGACTCATATCTTGTAGGTGTATGTATCATGGCAGCTAGACCTTCAATAAGTAGTCACAAGAGGCCGAAAGCGGCTATTAATCCTACACTATCTCGTGACGATAAACTCTTGCTCCACCCGAATCTGCCCTTGGTGGACAGTCGACGTTCTGTCTCCTCGTTGTGCCTGTATCGTCACCAGCTCAATATCGCTCCTGTTACTCTTCTTTCCATCTGACCATGCGTCATCCTCCGAGTCATTTCCCCGTCGAGTATTTCTATGTATACCACCATCAAACACTGGGACTGGGTCGTCAATAACCTCGAATCCCGACGTAGCTTGTGTTTTGCGAGTACTGGTGATATGTCCTGTTGAAGGGTTGCCGTAACCGTAGGATGCTTCGGCCGAGGAGCTTTTGAAACCGTGACGGAGGTACGGACGCAAGGAAGGGAGGCAGGCGATGATCAATGCCATGTTCTCGTCGAGGATTGACCAAATTTCTGTCCAAACTCTGTTAGTAACAATGCAAGTTTAGGGAGGCTGGCACTCACGGATCAAGGTCAGAGGCTTGAACCCGTCGGATCCAAGATGAATGGTAAGAAATCTCGTCAGACTGAATGCTATATCGATAATCCCGAGACTAAAGATTGCGCATATTCCCACCATTGTCTTTTTCTTCACCTGGAGGTTCTTGAGGATGAAAAAGGGTAGAATTATGACTGTTCAAGGGGTGAGTAGTTGGACTCGGGGAGGTATCTGCGCATCGTACTGGAAAGATTCGCTGTAAAGTGAAGTGACCATGCAATATAGAAAATGGTCCCAATGATCTTGGGTTTACAGACAACAGCTGGATTCGATGCGAAAGACCTGGCAAGTCAGTTAAAGCGCAGAATGGAATTGAGCAGTACCCATACCAATTACCCTCAATTGGCCAGCAGAGGAACAGCTGCACAGACATGGAGACAAGATAACCAGAGACACAGTAGGCGATGGCAACATAGAGAGCTAGGCGCAACTTCTTCATGAATCTCGGGAACAGCTGCAAATATGTTGCCAGGAGCGCGAACTTGCAAAAGTACAAGGACGTGAAGAACGGAAACACGCTCGACCAGATCATCTACATTGGCAAGTGTCAGTGAAGGCACTCCAAACGACGTTCTGGATGTTACCCTCGTAATGAATTCCACCTCGGTGACGTCGACCTTCCAATTGATCAAAGTATAATCGATATCCGGATGTAGCGCGCCTTTGACGGCGAAAATGATGACGAAAACGGCATGAGTGAAGGAGCTGCACCATGCAATGAGGAGTAGGGCATCGCTGAGGAGGAGGGCTTGATGCTGGATCTTGAGGCGGAGACAGAGACGGGCGGCGATGAGGATGGCGGAGACGCAGAGGAGGATCCAGAAGCAGGCCTAAAGTCGGTCAATGTCAGTCAGTGATCGTCCATGGAATAAGGGTTGATCGGCGCACGAGGACTCCAGCTGTTGATGGAGCTGCCATGGTTTCCTGATGATCAGTGGGCTTCGACGATCTCGCGTATCAGTGACAGCGCTGATCACCAAGTTACTGAAAGACAAGAACGGAACGCAGATGAACTGAATTTTGTTTACTCTCCGGCAGAGAAATTCTACGAACCAAGCTGTACTGTTATCTACATAGTAATGCACGCGAAACCGGCTCGCTGGCCTCCTGAAAGATCCTTCGAGACGACCTCTGAAAAATTCTCGCTCATCAATTACTTGAACCCAAGGTTCGTTGTTGGCCCTGGGATGGAACTAATGCATGGATCATGTCCGGGAATCCTGAATCTCATCCGGTCAAGGGTATCCCATGCCAGACTGTCGATCTTGACCGTAAAGAAACCTTCGCTTGAACGATGGATTCTTCGGGGTCTTGGATCTGTCCGGGGCTATGCAGAGGGTGGCAGTAGATGGTCTTAGCGACAAACCGTTGATCTTTGTGTATCCGGAGACTGGGGAAGATACGATGTAACGAGGATTTGGATCCATGACAATTTGCGGCTTTTAAAGGTATAGCTTCAGGGCAACTGCATCATTTCAACGGTGAGGCTGGGGAGCAATCTGTGCCCGAGGTCCATCATTAAGCTTACCGACTCGATGCGACTGATCACAAATTATTACTTGCTACAAACTTTATTTTATCCCAGGATGTTGGATAAGCTAAATAGGAACCAAAGCCGGGCATGGAGGGAGGGGGGGTTGTAACAATTACAAGGCAGCCTTTTTGTGGAAAAATGTCATGATAATCAGCAACGAAACGCTAAGTCTAGGTTAATTACGTCGTATAGAGTTGGGCGTGTCATAAAGCCGCACACAATTTCTATAATGAATGCAAAAGACAGTCCTGATCAGGCGTTCATGCGGATGATGCGGGAGTTGGGCCTTGAGAGGCAAGGATTGGGCTCTAGACGACATCCCGAGAACCCCGTACATGCTGTGTCCTGGTAATGATGTTGGTTCTATCTACTCTATTTAGGCTATTAAATCCTCGTTGCCAAGGTACTCCTGCATCTCGGCCTGCATCTCGGCTCCATCACACAACCCCCTATCATTAAACACTGCACAATCGACCATTCTGCGTAGGGAGTCCCTTGATCTGCCCCTCCACGTTCCAATCCTCGCTACCGACGCCAACCTGAGCGTAGAACAGGCCCCGGGGATCATACTTGTGCTTAATTTGGTACAGACGGGCATACTTGTTACCGTAGAAAGACTTCTGGAAGTCTGGCTCCGTGACATCGCCTTCACTCGCGTACGCACCCGAGTCTGGTGCTGCGTCGCGCCAAGGCTGCATCCACACCTCGGTCAGCTCCCTGCTCAGCTCTGCGATGCGCTGCAGTGGGGTGTCGGCGGCCCACGTCACCCACGAGATAACAAACATGGCTGCGTCGCGCCAGGCTGGGTTCACAGCATTGTCAGGGTGAGGGCCGGGGCCGCCTGTGATACCGAAACCAATGAGTGTGCTGCCACGATCCGAGAGCCCCTTAAGAGCTTCAAACGTGGCATTGAATTTGGCAGGGTCTTGAAGGTTCTCATCTGGGAAGAGGCGGGAAGCCATCTTGTTACCGTAGGACCCGACGGGCTCGACAGGAAAGCCAGTAGACCACGCAGAGAGGAAACTTGAGTGTTGAGACCAGTTTGGCTCGACCTTGATGCCCAGGGAAGCCCATTTCTTGAATAGCGGTGCGGTGAGCTCCTCAGCCTCCGAGATGGTCATGTTGGGTGCGAACCAAGGCGACATGACAAAGGTAGCTTTACGAGGTCCCGCTGGCCAGACGAACCAGTACTGGTAGTTACCGCGAGCATTGAAGGCAGGGATCATCTCCCAGTACGCACGCAGAGCCTCCCAGAAGGCCTCATACGTGATCGTCTCACCGTCGATGCCGATCGAGGCAAAGTACGCGAAGGATGTACGGCAGAGTTGGGTCAGTGTTTGACGGTCCACGAAGTTACGAACGCCAACGGCTAATGCCCACCGCCACGTCAGAGCCAGAAATAGTCGGAATTCTGGTTTAGGTCTCTGTGGACTGAATCGCCGATCACGGTGACCACTTCGGCACAGCAGGATTGGGGTCGCGGCGAGACCGTAAGGTGTGACGATAGCGGGTGACCACCGCCCGAAATCGTAGCCCTGGGCCAGACACCGTTCTTGCTTTCGCCCCGGGGAAACGTCAACGCATATTGTCGGGCTGCTTCGTAGCACTCCATGGCAACGACGCCGGCGCCTTACCCATGTGGCGGCCCAAGAGTGGAGCGCTGTGTAGATTAAGGTTAATTTGACGCTCTCGAGATCTTCGTTGCAGAAATGGAGAGTAAGCCCGGGCGATATCGGTCACAATAAGTCCTGGCGGGTGTTTTTTCACCAGAGGGATTGTTTCAAGGTACGAGCAAAGTTGACGGCGAGCTGGGATCTGGCTAACGTGGTGGCCTGACATCGTTATTCTGGGTACGGACTCTGGAGTCAGTCGCGGTTATAGTATAACCGGGGGAGGACAATCAAGTCTACTGGGAAAGGCTGCATGGCTGACGTGGGGTCGGCGATGCTATCTACCAAGGGCAATTTATCTTGGTCACGGATAGGACAGGACCGTATGCAGTCATGAGTCAGTCCATTTTGAGTTGATGGCTCGTGCACTGGTGCGATCATGATATGCCAAGTCGTCATAGCATGGAGAAGCCGAGTCGGGCGTCTTGAATCAGGCTCCTCCGAACAAGAAAGGTCCAGCACTGCAGGCGATCTGTTGTCGGCCAGAAGGGTCCGCCAGCGATAGTCTTGCCAGCGCCAACAGGGCGCGCTCGGAAGAAGCATGAGCTCTCGTAGTAAAGGATTACGATGTTTGGTCAAGCCTCACGAGTGATTTTGAGGCGTTTGCCGTCGGTCAATTGTGCTTCGGCGGCATCTGGGAAATCAGCCCTTGGACTTTGCGACGCGTAGGACACATTATTTCGTTGGCATCTCGCGGACGCTAGCGGGTCCATGAGGTAGTTACACTGAGGCTTTACGTACCGACTTGCAGCCCCTCTACAATTATGGTCTTGGCTGTGAACGGTGGAATCCAAGGCAGAGAGGCGAGAAGACAGAGAATGCGACCTTGTTATCTCTTCCAGCTAGACGCGGGCTGGATGTGAAAGAGGAATTCAAGTGCCCAACAACAAACCAAAAAGGTAAAGATTCTCGTTACTTATAGTCTTCCTAGTACAGCAGCAATGGCAGAGAACCAAGCTTGCGTACATGCAGATATGGGAGCTCTCGCGTAGAATTGCGCCCTGAAGGCCCCAGCCCGGCAAGGCACCCATGCACGAGAAATAAGCCCTCAGGGGAGGCGGCTGTATTGCCTGTTTTGGGTCTTCAATCTTCCCAAAGGAACAAAAAATTCACTCGCCGTGTTTAATGACATTGGGCTTTAGTGCCAGCTTGCCTTGATCACCTTCATTCCGGCTGTTGTGGCCGATTGTCGTTTTAGGGGATTCCCTTGGCAAGGACGGCCGGTGCATGGAATTGGTTCACTAAAGCCATGAACCATTCTCGTTATGTTTGAGTACCCAGTCTGCCAGCAAACATTTGTAACCCAAAGCTGTCTGTTAATACTGGCCTCTCTCCAAGCCGCTGATTATCCCCTTCATCGCCATGTTCTAACACTGCCACATCAGATCATCCCTTGGTGAGACTTTCTGAAAGATGGCCAAGTGGCACTCAATCGAGGCACAACTGGGTTGAGAACATATAGCTCCGAGTGGTGAACAGGACTTGAAAAGGCAAACCGAACGATCTACTTGATTCGCAAAACGAACCTCAAGACTATGGGGCTAAGGGAGAAGTCTCTCACTGCATGTATTGTACCTTTACACGCCATCGCAATTGAGACACGCTCTCTGCATCAAACAACGAGTGAAGTCTACGCACATAGTGAAGTTAGTTTGAGTATATACTGTCCCTACAGCCTCAGATAGTTCTTTATGAAAGTTGTGAAGTTGAAAGGTGCCCCCAGGCCTTTCTTGACAGTGTGACGGTCTCTGTCTTGAAGACGTTCGAGGGAGTTAGAGGCTTGCTTCACTTCATCCTCCGTGGCGTTGTGCCAGTTTGCGGCATCAGAGCAACGACCAACCATCTCCCTGATGGATATTTGCGGAGTGAAAGGGAGTCTATTGGCTTGCTCTGAAACCTATAGAGGGCATTACTCAAATGGCTAAGTGCTAACGTGTCTGAGTCTCTTCATGGACTGTGGCATCGGCGACGACCTCTTGAGGCAATTAATCTCTACGCTCTCCTCCCTCAATCATTGCAAAAATCGGACAATTTTCCGGCCAGGTGTTTGTTGGGCGGCAAGCTGGCCGTCATCACTCAAGACCCATCCGTTGGGCCAAAGGATTGTTAAGATCTTCAATGACGAGTCCGCAAGAGATCGCCAGCTACAACAGAAGAAAAAGCGGATTATTAATACTGCAGCAAATTCCAGTTCTTTTCAAGCCAGTTTCTTGATTGCTAGTCACTGCCACCTGGTAAGCCCTGACCCCGCGTTCAGGTGGCTGAGGAGCGAACCATCTAGCTTGCGTAATGCGCCGTCGCGAACAATATCCTTCAGCGTAAAACCACTCAGCGAATCAATTACGGCGTCTATATATATGCACATAAACCCCGCTCGCTTGGCCTTGTTTCCCCTCCCTGGCATTGAATCAACTGTCCCATGGAGCACTCAGCTTCACCTGCCCAGGAGGGCAGCGAGACCAACAACACCACTCTCCTACCAACTTTCAATCTATCATCCCCAATCGTCCAAATAGCCCCCTGCAACTTGATGCCTCCTATCTCGAGTCTGCGGGCTTGCTCGACAAGTCTTGTACCCAGGAGCAGAGTCACTGGCTTTAACTGGCAGCCCGATTCCAGTTTCCAGGACCACGAGCCTCCCCTTGCTACCTCTCAACCTATCTGGTGGCAAGATTCCTCACCAGTGCTACAAAGAACCGAGTCTTTAGAGGAGCAGCTGACCGGCGCCCTGTGCCAGCACGCACACAAAGAGTCCAAGGGATTTCTCCCCCTAGATAAATTGCACGAGCTCGTTGTCGAAGACTCGGTGGCTGAAGCCCTCACCACCTACATTCCTGGCCTCTCTCTCGATGATGCGAGAAGCCATGCCCAGGAAATCTGCCCAGATCCATGCGTGATCCCTGCAGCCATCCTTCCGTCGGATGTTTGCAATCCTAGTCATGATCCAGCAGCCGCAGGAGATCCTCACCTTCGTCAGACGCAACATTGCAGACCACGACTTGCCTCTCGTCAAAGCTCGCAGTTGCACGAAGGGGGCGCACGAGCTTCGGCGAAAGACACAGCCGCATAAGTCGTTGGAGTGCCTATGGGGATGGTCGCCGTTTCTGGTCAATTCTTTCGAGGAGGATCAGTGGACGTTGCTTTCGCCTTTCTTTTCTAGGGGAAGCAAGGGGACGGTGAGGTTCTATCCTCTTGATGACCAAACTATACTGCCTTTTGTAGAAGACTCATCCAAAGATGCGAGTATCGAGGATGATGAGGACTTTCAGGGAGGCCATGGGTCCATCTCTAGGGTCAAGATTCACCCTTCACATTATGACTTTCACGATATTTCGGTATGTGGATATTGTCCGTGGTGTAACCAAGCTTGTCAACTGACGCTATCAGGAAACCTATGAGGCTGAGTCCACCTTCGCAGTGCAAGGGCATGGCAGAGGGGCTGAGCATCATCCATGAGTCCCCCGCTGACCAGGGAGACGACTACGCCTACGAGAGTGTCTTGCAGCCGAACCACAGCCACCTACAGCGTGGCAGCAAGCCTGCGTACGGTCGTCACGGGGGCATCAAACCGGAAAATATCCTCTGGTTTCGGAACGGGCCCAATACGGACATTGGCGTGCTGGAGATTGCGGACTTTGGTCTGACAAGGTTCCATCACAGGCAGTCAAGGAGCAACATATCGCCTGTGGGGATGGGCAACTCGCCGACGTATCGGGCGCCCGAGTTTGACATGCCAGATGGGTTGCTGTCGCGGTTATATGATATATGGGCACTGGGGTGCCTGTATCTCGAATTTATTACGTGGTATTTCCTGGGATGGAATGGCGTGACACAGTTTTCGGCGAGTAGGGAGACCAAGAGAAATGACCTGTCGGCAGATGACTGCTACTTTGAGTTGAGTAGCTCCAGAGACACGGGCAATATTTGCAGCCAAGTCAAGCCGGCTGTCATGAGGATGAGTTCGTGAGCTGTAAACAAGACCTTGCTCTAACATTTATCCCCAGTGGATGGCATTTCTGCGCCAGCACTGGGCCTGCTCGCCATTCTTCCACGACTTTCTTGGTCTCATCGAGAGCGGCATGCTTGCGGTTGAGACGAACGGGCAAATCCCCGTCCGCAGAATCACCGCGGCGGACGTCAAACAGAGGATGGTCAGCTTCTACAACCGCTCGGGCTCAAACGAGGCGTACTTGTCTGACGTGAACCCGCTGAATGACATGCCGGTTTCGACGATACATCACGTGAGGTGTTGCCATTCTGAAGAAGCTCAGAGGTGATCCGTTCAAGCCAAGGCAAATACAACAGACACGCCTGCCACTTGGGAATTCGCAAGAAGCTGGCCTAACTCAAAGACATAGCGGAAGCATTTAAGAAGAAACACTGGGGACGGAGAAGATGTCATTTCCTCGCCAATTATGAGACGACATACTAATCCGGTCTATCTGAGTGATGCAGTCATAAGTGAAACGTCAGAGTCCACTAGCGACTTGAGTAATCAGAATATCAGCACGACACAGACGACTCAGGAGACAGGGCTGGAACAGATCCGTCGGTTTGCTTGCCCCTTCTTTAAGATGAATCTTCACAAGCACGGCAAGACTTGCTCGCGAGGATGGGAGACATTCATAGCTTGAAGAAAACTCAAAGCTGGGTTCATTTTGAACCCCGTTCATGATCAGGGCCTTAATTCATCTTCCACGGCGTGTACCGTCCGACTTGCGCCCCAAGGCCTCCAGCAGGACCCGGATCAAGTTTAAAAAATTGCGATATCATCTTTTACTATCATTGACTTGTTCCAAATGGTGCTGGTCGTGTCAATCATTGCCAGGACATCTTGAGTCATCGGGCAAAGACGTAGGCGCCAGAAAAAAGTGATACCAACTGATGAGTGCAAGCTGCGTTATGGATCTGGGTTATAGTGGCCAGCCAGTTAGTAATGGGAGAAAAATAAGCGAGGCTGGGCTGGACGTTTGATATGCATAGCAACGTGGACTAGGTGTAATCATTGGCCACAACAGTCACGGTTGGGGGTATAAGACACGCCAATCAGCATGCTACCTAGAGCATAAGAGGCATTGATAAGCAACCATATTGGATATTCTACAGAATAAGCTAATTCCAATTGCCTCCTTTTACAGCCCCTCAACCACGCTGGGCAGCAAAAGGTCGTTAAACCACCAAAGATGAGTTTGGAAGTTGGCAACCCAGGCTCCGCCTGTCCACCAGGTTGACCGTCGTCCCTGCAGGGCATACAGATCCTGGATGAAGCCCTTTCTCATTTCTTTGACCGAGGTGTGCATGTGCATAGGACCATGCTGCGCGAAAGCAACAAACTTGACCTTGGCTGAGCCAGACGCTTCAACTGCGCCGCTTTCAACAAGGGTGTCAAAACTTGTCTGAACCAGCTTCTTCGCATCCTTGCCATCAAAGTTTCGGTCACCAATGACCATGATCCGGAAAAGTTCCTCGGATGCGCCTGTTCCAATCCACTCGAAGCGCGCGAGGAAAGGAAGGTCGGGAAAGGCGAGGAAGTTACTGGGAGCGGCAGCCTCGGGCAAGTTGGTGAGAGTGTAGTTCTTGGGCAGAGATGGATTGGAGACGATGCCGGCGTAAAGGCGTGTGTAGTCCAACTTGGAGAAGACAGTATTTTCCGCCTTGTCAAGGTCGAATGGAGCGAGGTTGCTCTTAGTAGGCTCAATGGACAGAAGCAAGCGCTTGGCCTTGATCTTGATGAGCCTGCCGGACGATGTCTTGACGGTGAGGTGAACACCGCTTTTAGTCCTCTTAGAATTGACAACCGTGGAAGAGTACAACACGTCTTTTCCCAGCTTCTTCGCAAATGCATCGTAGATATCCTGGTTGCGTTCAGAGGCCGGAGCAAAGGAAGCCATTTGGCCAAGAAACGATCGTGCCATCGGCCCGCCAAACGCTTGCATCACGACCAGTGTCGTCCGACGACTCACGTTGCCAACGCCAAGCCCAGTGGTCTGGAACAGCATGGGAACAATGGCTTCAACACCGTGCTTCTTGGCAAAGTCGCCAAAGGGAATGAGTAGATCCTTGGGGATATCGTTGGGGGCTGGGAAATCCCGGAAGCTTGGTAGAATCATGTCCTCATACAAGGCGCAGAGTTCAGCGTACTTGACCAGGGCTGCCGATAAAGCAGCCGGGGCAGGACCAGCATAGTTGACTTCGTTACCGGTTTCAAAGTCCACATAACGGGTCAATCGCGACTCCCGACCGGGGACCTTGATCTCAACTCCAAGGCGCTTCGTTACAAAGTCGGAAGCGCCGTTGACATCAATGAAGGACTGGACGCCGTAGTCGTAGGCCTTGCCTGAGCTGGAATCAACGTATGAGTCGACATGGCCTCCCTGGGGTTGTTAGACAATGATGCATGGATGTCTATCAATGAATGTCTCACCAGGATGGCTTCCTTCTCAACCACGATGATGCTTTTCCCAAAGTCTTCTCGGAGACGGAAGGCAGCGTGAGCACCAGAACCGCCACCGCCGATGATGACGACATCCTTTTCAATGACCGAGTTGTACGCGCCGGCGGTAGCCACAGAGGCCGTTACGAGAAGGCTTACGAGCGATCGAGCAAGAGAGGCCATGGCTATAAGCACGGAAGAATGGACAAAAGTATAGAGAAACTACCGGAAAAAAGGCTCTGGGTCGCCGTTTTATAAATTCTTAGCCCCTTGCATACGACACAAATCAGCCCATATCTGCATATCGACGAGGGAAAAAAAAATTCAGTCAGAGATGCATCAAGACGGGGATTGAAGATGCAGTCAGCTTGAACAAGGACCAGGGTGCTCGTGAACCCCGGAGCACATCCCCAAACTGGACCCATAACTACTTAGGTACCGTACTAAGCAGCGAATAGATGTTTTACTGCCATGAGATTGCCCTCGGGGAGCTACTATTTATCTTGAACAATGTAATAGTTAATCATTTGACTCCTACTCTTTGGAACTCCCTATTTGACTAGTTGAAAACTTGTTCAAGTGCCGCCGCTAAGATCCGATACCGTCTCCGCGGGAAGCCGGTGCCGATTTGATCTGCCGTCGGAGCCCGGGATCTAACCCCGCTTTCGGATCTTGGGATGGGTTGTACAGGGCGCCTAGATATAGAACGGTGGGTATTGCGCAACAGGATACGTGATCTAACATACCAGGCCTCATTGATCTTTAGTTCGCAACACTCGCCTTTCTTGTATTGCCCAGCCATGGAACCCGAAACTGTCCAAGTTGTCATCTGCGGCGGCGGTTCTGCCGGCCTCACGGCTGCCATCTGGTTGGCCCGTTTCGGCATCGACTTCAAGATCCTTGAACGGCGCCCAGGACCTCTTGAGATCGGCCAAGCCGACGGTGTGCAGTGCCGCACCGTCGAGATCTTTGAGAACCTCGGTCTCTCTGATGCTCTTCTGAAAGAGGCCTATCACGTCATGGAAGTGACATTCTGGTCCCCGGATGAACAGGGTCAACTAAAGAGGAAACATGTTGCGCCTGATACCAAAGTGGGCCTAAGTCATCAACCCCATGTCATTCTCAACCAGGCACGAATCAACGAGATGATGCTTCAGGAGATGATTCGTCTACGAGGGAATGGATCAAGCGGCGTTGTGTACAACTCACAGGTCGAGAGCGTCCGCATCCTGGACAATGCTTGCGACTACCCTGTCGAGGTGGTAGCTTTGCAAAATGGGGTACCATTTCGATACCGGGCGAAATACGCTATCGTAAGACTGTCACCGCCTCAATATCCAGCTTACTGCTTGCTAATTGGTCTATCTCTAGGGCTGCGATGGTGCCCATAGCACAGTCCGCAAATCACTTGGTTTCAACATGGTCGGCGACTCGAGTGATTCCGTCTGGGGCGTTATGGATGTCTTTCCAGACACAAACTTCCCGGATATTCGCAAGAAGGCTATGCTCAACAGTAACGCTGGAAATCTCATGATCATCCCCAGAGAAGGCGACGAACTCGTCCGCTTTTACATTGAGCTCCCGGGCAAAACAGCTCGAGAAGTGACCGAACAAGACCTCATTGACAAGGTTAAGCGCATTTTCTACCCCTACACGCTAGATGCCTCCTCTGTCGTGTGGTGGTCAGCATACGTCATTGGCCAGCGTATCGCAGACCGCTTCACAAAGGACTTCCGCATCTTCCTCACAGGTGACGCCTGCCACACACACTCCCCCAAGGCTGGTCAGGGCATGAACGTCAGTCTCCAAGATGGCTTTAATATCGGATGGAAGATGGCCCATGTCCTGACGGGCCGAGCCCCGCCTTCAGTGCTGGAGACATATGTGCTCGAGCGTCAACAGACAGCACAACAGCTCATCGACTTTGATCGTTCGTTCAGCAAGCTGTTCTCCACCGAACATCAGAAGAAGAATGGGATTACGGCCGCCCATTTCCGCGACAAGTTCGTGGAGGCCGGACAGTATACTGCCGGCATGGCTACCAAGTACAGCTCCTCACTCTTAACTTGTCCGAGTAGTGATGACGGCAGCATCGCGTCAGGGCTCAGTGTTGGAATGAGGTTTCCCAGCTCTCCGGTCGTGAGGCTATCTGATGCAAAGCCTGTGCATTTGAACAAGGCCCTGCCGGCGGACGGACGATGGCACCTCTTGGTCTTCTGCAGTGGAGATGAGGCAGCTAACAAGTTGACACAGGTACTTATGTGAGGATTGAGTGGCATAACACCATTTGCTAACTCTTCTAGGTCGCTTCGCAGCTGGAAGAAATGGTCCAGAAGTTTACACCATTCGGGGCGCCGGCAGATGAAATCATCAATCCAACCCTCATAATTAGGGGTGAGCGGAAGAACCTCGAGATTGAAAAACTCCCAAGATTCTTCTTTCCCAAGACTGGAAGGTATATGTTGAGAAGTAAGTCATCCCTGTATTCCAACCATTTGCACCGTGCTTACTCTGCCATGCCTAGATCTCCACAGAGTGTTTGTCGACGAACAGAATCCATATATGCTGGACTGCGGGCGGGTGTTTTCAACATTTGGTATCGATGCAGGTCGCGGTGCAATCATCATTGTTCGACCTGATTTATGTAAGCTCCTCCCTATCTGCTTTCTCAGCCGTCGCTGACTGAGTATGACAGATGTTGCCAAGATAAGTGGCCTAGAGGAGGTTTCTTCGATCTTTTCCTTCTTTAAAGGCTGCTTGAACTGCACTGGGTAACTATGTCATGTGTGTCGTCCCTTGAGGTCTCATCAACTAGAGCTTTGATACTAGGTCAGGACCCTAAAACATGAAGATGCCGGTTGTTTCAGCCAGGCGATGCTCTCGTTCTCACCTCAATCTCATTGTATCAGTTGTACATATTTTATCGGGTCCACAGATAGTTTTCTTAATTATCGGAATTTTCCACTTCTAGTGCGTGTATTTGTTTTCCATCGGCAATCCTGATATAACACGACTTCCAAAATCCATTTCAAACAAACTCATGCCCAACCTTCACATAAACCGGGCCAGGTGTGTCATCCAAGTCTGGCACGTACGGGCACCAGTGCTTCCACAAATGTTTCCGATTCTCTACGTCTTCCGCCACTGCTAGGGCCATGTCGGAGAGGGATATTCCATGCATCCGACCGTCAAAAAGGGCAATGCCGCTCTCATTACCTTTGGCTGGTTTAAGAGGCATGAAATCGAAACAGACTTCATATAACCCCGTACGCTTTCCAGGCCGATACAATGCTGGGGTGGACATGAAAGTCCAGTTGAAAGATGTGTTTCCGTGGAAGAACATGGCCGTCAGTCGCCCGCCTCTATGGAACTCGACAATAGGGCCGTTTAAGTCGAAAATCCCATGCACCGCTTCAGTAATCATTCGTGTTTCAGCAGTACCTCTGCCCTCTTTCTCGGCTATCCAAGCTTGACGAGCAACCAAGAGTTTTTCGGCGTCCTCGCCGGCCCATTCTTGAGCATGCTTCACATAAGCCTCACTATCAAGTATTCCCCGGATGAAGGCGTAATAGAATCTCTCATCGTCACACGCTGTGACTAATGGCCTGTCTGGAACTCTCATAATGGCGGAGCCGCCGATCATGACGAAGTATGGTACTTTGGCTGCTTTAGAAGCGACAAGGATCTTTCGGGTGACTTCTGTGAATGTTTCTAAAAAGGATGTTAATATTGCGTTTCATGCTTGGGTATTGACTGAACAGGTGGACTTACTATACGTCAAAGCGTCGCCAAGTTGAGTGTGTGGACCGTACGCGTTTACCACAACATCCAAATATCCAAGAGCCTTTGCGACTTCTTCGATAGGCGTGGCCTCTAGGTCAACTGCTCTCGGCTCGTACCGCTCGTGATGGCCAAGTTTAGCTGGATTTCGCGAAATGCCGACAACATGATGGCCTCTATTCAGCAGCTCAACAGCCACATGTGATCCAGTCATCCCAGTCACCCCAATCACACCTACTTTGATGGGAGTCATTGTGTCTTGGAATTTGGTGGATGTCAAAGATGAAACGCAGAAACGTAGAAAGGGGAATTGATGAAAGGATGGCAAAGAGCCACTCGCCAGTGAACGAACGAGTTGGTGAATATATAGTCACCCCGAATATGACCCTCTTTTTTGGTTCATGCATCAGCAACCACGAATACTAGCATCTCGGACTACTCATTTTCTCCGACACGAACTGATTCATTTACGGACTAGAAAGCCCCGAGAACCCGCTTAGTCAGGGAGACCACTGCGTGAAGACGACCAAGCACAACGTATGACCAAACGCCCAAGCGTTTCCATCTTCCACCGCCCTTATCTGGCAGGGTCAGTAGGGTCGGTTGTAAACGAAGTGGCTTGAAAAGCACCGCACGAGTTTTCAGTCCCCAGTCACCGTCAAAGATCTTATCAGAGTGTACTTAACGCGTCGCTCCCAGAACAATTGAGTCGAGAGCTATGCTGTTCATGCAACGTATCGCTCCCATAATTGTCAGGTCGAGAGGAAAAGGGATAAGGATAGCTCTAATCATGTACATGCTCTCAAGATTCACGCCCCTTCCTTTCTAGAGGTGGCCAATGCGCCGTATTTCTGTAGTTCTGAAGGGACGTGATAACATGTTACAACCACTCAGGAACGCTCGCTAGGTCCAACTCCCCAACCACGTGTCAGTCACCAAGACTGGATGCTGCAATAAAGATGGCACCTTTCGACCTGCCACTAGAAATGGCAACATCCACCGTGTTCGCTGAAGGCATTCAGGGGGTAGGTGGAGGCCTTCGGAGCGTTGTTCTTCACCGGCCGGCTTATATAAGCGGCCGGGTGTGCAGAATGGGGACGCGTGGGAAGCCAGTATCGCCGAATTGCTATGGAACCCAGTGTTTACACATTTCCTGTCTGTGAGACAATCAGGGTTTGCCGTCGATATAAGGGAGGCTACCTTAGACTTGGAGAAAGAGACCTTGGCTGTTACTTTATGTCACCCTTATATAGATAGGTGTTACGTAACACCCTTTGCCCTGATTGGACGCGCACAGGCCGCCCGGTCGCTCAGTCAGATAAATAGCCGGCTTTGTGCCACTTCCCTTTATAGAAATCAAGGCTCTTTATTATCCTCTTTCGTATGCTCAAGACGGTGCAAAATAGCTGTTTGTAACAATAGGGAACATCATTACTATCCACAATGCAAGTGGAAATACCGGTGGGTCTAGGTAATACTCTTATTTCCTCCTGGGTTTAGTGACGGATCTGGTTGAAATTAGTACGTCCTAGCCCTGGGCAATAGGAGGGCCTGCCTGTCCATTTCACCCGAGCGCTGCTCTCTAAATTTACCTAAACTATAGATCGCATTCGCAAATGCACTCGTATCGGGGGGTGACATTGACATGTAGATCTAAGCGGTCTAACTTAGCCGAGGTGGTCCTGGAAGCGAGACCGCGTCGAGGTCGTTGACGGCTCCAAGCGCACCATATGAGATCGTGATGATCCTGTAATTTCAGTCAGCAATGGGAGAGTTTGAAGGTTGGGGAAGTGGGGAGACTGCCCCAGTCTAACTGCCACTGTGCTCGACGCAATGGGCGGTCATTTTGGCATGGAACCAAGCTACGATCAAATTCACTCCATCTGCTACCCGGTTTAAAAGCTTATATAAAGCATCTAACCTATTATCAAATAACTAACCACAAATTTCGTGTTGATTTCTCAATGCAAAGCAGCCTCGAGATCCTGCAAGACTTCCAGGCTGTTCTGTGTCCCGCAACCCCGCCCCTTCCTGGAGTACGGCATCATCTCTCGGATTCATTGTTTCTGGCCATCTTCGCCTTGATGGAAATTAAGCCAACGTCACCTTAATCCACTCAGGCTTCGCTCTTACCCAAGCAGCTTCATCTACGGACCCTGCTCCAATACGGTGCGCAACCCGCTGTTCCGTATCATCCCACTCGATGACAAGGACATGTAATTTAGGTAGCACCCTTTCCACTCGCATTTCCTCATGAACGCGAGAGACAACAATTAGGCAATGGTCCCCTTCGATGGTGCTGCTTGGGAGTGCATACTCCGACATCCCTCCTAATTTTCTTCCATGTTGATCAGTCATCTCCCACTCATAACCTAGATCGCGTCCTTGTGACACTTTGCTCAGTCGAAGGGTCGTTGAGCTTGTCCAGAAAAGCAACCGTCCAGAATCATGAAAGTCCACGGAACTAAAATCGTCCTCGTTGATTGATGTGGAGTGTTTCCAGCCTCTGGCCAACTCCTCATCGAGCGCACTCAGGTCGAGTGGCTTGACGTACGGAGCGAATAAATTTTGAGGCATTTGAGCACGAATTCTTCCGTGAATGTCGAGTTTGTAAAACTCCAGCTCAGGCATGACCATACCTGTGGCAGTTGGAAGGTCGAAAAGCTTCCCCAGACCGGCATGCTCAAAGTCCCAGCCCAACCAAGACCAGCTTGGAAATCTCACATGATGAGATGATCCGTCACGGTTATATATGCATTCTTCTGCTACGCGACGAGCACAATCGCCGCCCGTCCAAGCCAGCGACTCCTCGAAACGAAGGAAAAGAAGATGACCCCAGTCGCTTTGAGCAAGTGTGTGCTTCATGTAGAGTCGGTGAAGATAGCCCTGGATGGCTTTTAGAGAGTCGGATTGATTCGTTATGCTGCGCTTTGCGTACTGAGATATTACCCTGTAAGCGTACTCAATCTTGAAGGCTTGGCTTGGTCCTATCTCCATCAAGTCATAGCACCCGAACGACTGGTAAGAGGTGATTCTGGGCTCCATTCCCCGCGCCGAGCCAGGTTCGAGCGCCAGGCTCTCGCACCAGGTCGCCTTTTGGCATCGCCAAAAAACCTCGTCATCGGTGAACATTATCAGCCGGCGGGAAAGAAGTGATTCTTGCATGGTCCAGGCACGGCGTTTTCCATGACGACTTTCTCATATGCTGTGCCAGTGTTAAAGTGTGTGCTGCGAATCAGATGCAGAGACGACGAAACCGGGACCATCGCTTGTCGAGGATGCCGCATCAGAGATTCTCGCACGCCAGCGATACCCATGTCGCGCATGCAAGGCGCTGACAGCAGCAATCGTGCAGTATGCATTGGCATACACACAATCCATGTAAGAAAGCTGGCGTCGTTTATCATCGTCGTCGTCCTGGACAATGCATAGAGAGTCGATCCAGAGATATTTAAATCCAATGGATCGAGCCACTTTCATGGCATCGAAGATGGTCTTCGGGACAACATCTTGTACCAACAGACAGCCAGGGTTGCGTAGCCATTGCTCTGTCCGTCGTGTGTTCGTCAAGCGGTTGTGGGCTGTTGATCCCCATACGTAGCTCAGTGCAGCATACTGACAATCTTCTGGACCATCCACGATACAATATTGCTCGGTATCGACGAACCTGAGCTGTGGGGGCTTGTCGTCCTCTGTCGATCGCCATGCCGGCATGTGGCACGCATTCCCATGGCGCTCATGGCAACAGGACATCCATTGACGGAGCAGATGTGGCTGATAGTACGGGGTTATCAGCCGGCCAGAAGGCTGCATCGGATATCTAGGTTCCGGGGCGAAGTCTTGAGTGTTGGATGCATGAGGGACTGGATCACTGCAAGGCTGGAGTACCAGCACGGTCCTCGGGAAATAAGTGCTCTGATTCACCACGCACACACTGAGCTTGTTGAAGTGGATAAACTCTCCTAGATGGCCGGGAAGTTGCGCATAGCAATCCGTGTCAAGGTAGCATTGCAGTCCCTGTAGATCGCGCCCTTCACACCGTCGCATGATAGCTCTGGCGATGAGGGTACAAAGGAAGCATTGGCGAGACTCGAATCTTGCTAGTACATCTTGGACCGTGCCCAAGGAAGGGCGATACTGCTCCAGCCTGGCTTGCCTACAGAGCCGTGGAAAGTCGATCCTTTTGCAGGTGATACAAAGAGGCTTGAGGAGGAAAAAATCCAGAGTCCCCTGCGTCATGGTTGGCAAAAGGTGCGTACAGGGAGAGGTGATGCGATTGGGATGTTTGGCTGGGGATTGGGTTGAAAAAGGAGGGGTAGGATGGCCAGATAAGAATCCTCAGGCCAGCAAACGCCACAATCTCAGCCTGATAACCTGCCGTAAGATTGTGAAGAATTTCCGGATTAATGTCCCCCCAAGGTCTTCGTTGGTAAGGCAATTGTCATCCTTCGTATCTTATAGTTAGGTAATCTAGTTGACACAAATGTTTGTCGCAGTCAGAGATCTGTATGTCTGGGCTGTCTCCAAATGAGTAACCTGAATAAGTTAAGTCGGGGGGTTGTGAACCCCCTTAGTTGTTGATCCCCCTGGTTTTTGGAGCAGGGTAAGGTCCACCGATTGGATTCGATCAGAAGAATAAAATATCGAAGTTCAATAGCCAACCGAATTAATCCACTGACCAGGGGCGGTCAAGAAACAAGGGGGGTTCACAACCCCCCGACTTAACTTAGAGCTTACTCTGTATGGAATGATTGCCATGGTTCGCCACCAAGTCGACAGAAGCTGGATGATGCTCAAATAGACCTTTGACAGAGTCCCATGTCCTGGAACTTGGCCCAGTTTCCAGAACTCAGTATTATACTGAGACGCTGATTACCACGTTGCGTCAAGCAGGAGCTCGTCCAAGCTTTTAGATAAAGGCTGTATTGGGGCAGAGCCTCAGCGCGCTGCGGAGGTCACAAGAGATTGTGTTTCAAAAGCCGGCTTTTGTGTTTGAGGATAACCCTACTACGAGATTTTGATATGTATGTTTACTAAACAAATTAACATAGTGAGGAACCTTTGTGATTTATACCAAGGGCTCAAAATGTCAAGCTATATTGGGAAAAAATCCTAACATTCCAACTTCAAGATGTTGATACTCTTTTCCCATAACCTGCCCGGTCCCTCTTCATCGTAAGCCCAATCGGCATAGCCTGCGCGGCCGGTACCTGGCAGCTTAGCTACCTGGGTATCCTCCAAATACAAGCCGCCCTTGCCCTCAAGTTCAGGTGAAACAGCCGCGAGGACGGTTGTTGCAGCTCCCTGTTCAATATTCTTCCAAGTCTTGGCCAGTTCTGCATCAGCCGCCCAAACCTGCTTGAGCTCCTCGGAAACATGGCGTTGCAGCTCAGTGCGGATGCTGCCAGGGTGGACAGCCCACGCGTGCAGGCCATGGGCCCCAAATCGTTTCTCGATTTCCCGCGCCGTCCACAAGTTGGCTGTCTTGCTCTGACCATACGCCTTCCATGGCTCGTATTCACCCTCGAGATTGAGATTGTCGAAATGAACCGAACCAGCCTGGTGGGCACAGGATGAAAGAATGATGACCCGGGAGTTGAAATTGGGTGTCGATGAGCGAAGCAAGGTATCCTTGAGCAGGTAGAATAGGAGGAAATGCCCTAGATGATTGGTGCCAAATTGTGTCTCGAATCCATCCACGGTGCGGCCCTCGGGACTCGCCATGACGCCAGCATTTTCGATGAGAACATCCAACTGGGTGCTCTTGGACTTGAACGTCTCTGCACAAGTACGCACCGAGTCCAGAGAGCTCAAGTCAAGCTGCAGGAATTGAAGACGGGGGCTGTCCACCAAATCATGTAGTGCCCCCTTGGCTTTGTCGACGTCACGAGCAGTCGCATAGATAGTTGCACCTGTATGATAGATCGCACGTGCCGTCTCAACCCCTACCCCTGACGAGCAGCCAGTGATGAGGACAACCTTTCCGGCCAATTTCCCTTCTAAATCATAGTCGATAATGATTTGAGAAGCAGTAGGGCGTGCATCGCCGGGCCCGTTGGGATTCTCGTGCGTGGTAAGGTACTTTGAAGTCATACTGCCTGTGGAAGAAAGATGAAGAGTTGGCATCAAGACCGCAAGAAATGTCGAGGGAATAGACAAAATGCCGCTGGATCTACTGCGGGCCTGAGCAATGTTGGCTTTGCCTCTAAAGAATCTCTTTGGTGGGATTTTTCTGACACTGAGACGCATTTTTGAAGCAAGTTTCTATCCATCAGCAGGTTGCATTAACCCTGGCAATCATTGCGTGATAGATGCCAGTGTTTGGGATCCCGGTACGGCTGGCGTATTTGCGGATTCCCGCCTCACCAAACCGGCAGCTGTGCTTCCGGGTGTGCTCTCTATTTGAGCCATACCACCCCTCTATACACTGGAAATATTGAGGGCGCACAGTCACGCGCAGTCTAAGAGCCGTGGACCCTCATTATTATCAGCCATTTGCATGGAGTGGGAACCAAGACTCTAATTCGATGGAGCGAGCATGGTTTCAAGATGGCGTCATCCCGCGAATGCAGCATGCTACCCTATTTTGGTGTGATGCTGGGATTATTATTTGCTTTTGTGAAATCAATGTGAAGCGTCAGAATGTTATCGTGCGTTCTCCTCCTCCTTATATCTAATGATCATGCCAGTAGAGGCGTTTTTCTCCTCTACACTCTCGCCATTTGTTTGTCGCTTCCAATACCTCCGGGCAGCCTCGAAGTAACCACCCCCACTTGTGAAGAAATGAAACGGATGCCTCCCAGCCGTTGGGATCACCAGGCTCCCCCCAGACGATCAGACTCGGCCTCGCCGTGCCCTCGTAATTCATCTCGGCTATGTCAGCGCACAGTTCATCGTCGTCCATGAGACCCGCGGCGACTGCTTGTATGACATTGTCTCTGAACCTTGGAAATGGAAACACATCGAGCCAAGGATGGTGCATGACCTGGTGCTGTACAGAGGTAGGCCCCAGATTCTGGGGGTAGGTGGGCGCATACTGTGAGGGCCCGAGCTGATTAAATGGCGATATACTCTCCTCGAGGCACAGGATTTCAGGCCTGAAACCCATTCGAACAGCGTTCTTAGCCATGGCGATGTTAATGTTCAATGTGATGAGGAATGGGAGTTGAGAGAGACGGGGCGTGTTCATTATGTGGTGCAAGTAGGCATCATGCGCGAGTGCAAAGATCCTCTGTCTGATGTCAGAGCTCTCAAATATCTCACACACATGGAGAAGGGCGTCCAAAACAACAACATCTGTCGAGGTCTGGGGCGTCATTTTGGTTGACAATGTTAATACACTTGAATCTGGCAACCCAGCCTGCATCACAGTTCTGGATGCAGCCCGATTCTGCTGGGCTTGAAGCCGGGCCTTTTGATCTTTCTCAAATCTTAGAAGGTAAGCCATATGATGTAGGAGAGGAACTGACATTGTGATCTTTTGTTAAGTCTGTTTTGCCGCTTCCTCCGCTCAGCCGTGCTCGTGACGCCGGTCCAATCTTCTGCAGGGGTTTGAGCCAGTAATTGCTGGGGCATGCGCTGGAGGACGATGCTGAGTGGAGTGTCCATAACTGGAGCTTGTGTCGCCGTGGACAAATTGATTGATGTGACTGGGAGAGCGACTGTGTGCATATGCAAAGGGGTGAGATTGACCGGTTGGAGGCGGACGTTCTTGTGTTGACATCACCACATGCCACGTGAGACCTTGGCTGATGAAGGTTAAGCTTTGGGAGCCGTCGGATAGTGGATACATATCAGCAGGCTGCATTAGCGTCAGAACTATGTGGAGCTTTGATGCGAAGGAGAAGAGCCAATCATATAGGGAGTCACGTCAAAGCCTCATCCAGACCAAACCGTCTTGACTTGAAGTGCTTGCTATCAGCAGCTTGCATAACACTGCCACACGACGCGGAGGGATCTCGGCCCGATTCGAGTCAATAACTGGAAGCTCCTCTAATAACACTTCATTAACCTTAATAACCTTGAATGGGACTGGAACGCTCTTATGTCCGAACTGAGATCCCTTGCTGTAATCTTGCCGCTCATGCCTTGGTGATCACGGAGGGACCCAGCTGCGGTTCAACTGTTCATGATCACGATTCTTGGCATGACGACGACTTCATGTCTAAAAACACTGAGTGACGCGCGGCTTCGGGCCTATACATCATACCTCCTATTCGCAATGACATGGAGAAGCGAAACTCCGACATCTATTAAAGCATCTACATGTCGCCCAAACAGTAGCATCTCACCAGGCTCATATTATCAGGTCTAACAACTCAATCGCCTCGTTGTGTTCAACCACCGGCAACATAGCACCACCAAGATGTTCGGAGGCCGACCTGTCGCAGTTGGCGTCATGGCGCTCGTCAATGCCATGGCCGCCACGGCTCAGAACCTATCGTTTGGAGCCGACAACTTCTACCGCAGCCCAGACGTTCAAATCCAACCCATCACGTTCCCGACCCAGTTCCATACCACCATCTCGGCCAACCTTTTCTACCCACGCAACCTAAGCCGCAACGACGAGACCCCCGCCATCGTCGTCGGCCATCCCATGGGCGCCGTCAAGGAGCAGAGCGCCAACCTCTATGCCACCAAGCTCGCTGAACAGGGTTTCATCACCGTCTCCATCGACCTCCCCCATTGGGGCGGCAGCGACGGCGAGCCTCGTAACGCCGTCTCGGTCGAATACTATGCAGAGGCATTCAGCGCCGCCGTCGACTACCTCGGCCTCCAGGACTTTGTCGACCGTGAGCGCATCGGTGGTGTTGGTATCTGCGGCAGTGGTTCTTTCATCATCAGCGCCGCAAAGATCGACTCCCGTTTCAAAGCCATCGCCACTGTTAGCATGTACGACATGGGCGCTGCCGCTCGCAATGGCATCCGAAAGTCACTGACCCTAGCCCAACGCAAAGCGATGATCGTCGAGGCCGCAGCCCAGCGCTGGAACGAGTCCGAGGGCGCAGAGACCGAGTTGACTGGAGGCACTGCAGACAGGCGCGAGGACGCTGTCGACCCTATTCAGCAGGAGTTCTACGACTTCTACCGCACCACTCGCGGCGAGGTTACACCCCCCGGTGCTCTGCCCAACACCACGACTCACCCAACCCTCTCGAGCCAAGTCAAGTTCTTTAACTTCTACCCTTTCAACGACATCGAAACTATCTCGCCCCGCCCTCTGCTCTTTATCAGCGGCGACCAGGCTCACTCGCGCGAGTTTAGCGAAAATGCCTACGGACGTGCTGCCGAGCCCAAGGAGCTGATCTGGGTCCCCGGAGCTGGCCATGTTGATCTGTATGATCGAGTGGAGCTTATTCCCTTCGATAGACTTACCCGCTTCTTTGAGGATAACTTGTAAAAGAGCAGTGCAAGGTGCGCTTGGTAAGAGATGGCTGTTTCTTGTAGATAAGCCTTTTTTCTCCCCAGGCTATTAGTTACTATAGAATATTCTTCTTTTCATCCGTGGCCTATCTTAGAGAGGCCATTACCGCAATCTTAAAAATATTTTTATTACTTGATTACGGAGTAAAAGCTTAATACTGTGACGCGGGTGAATTTTGAACTATTAATTAAACCCTCAGTAAGTACTTTTATTGAGGCAACCATCTTGAATCCTGAAAGGCTGTTTCAAAAACGCAGCTACGTGAAATAACACGAAAACACACAGGATACTCTTTATGTGGTTCAGGATGGAGACCAGCCTCAAGTTTGGACTCGAGCACGTTCTATTAGTGGCCCGGCGTTAAGCTAGATGGGATCTTAAGCTTCGAGTCCAACTAAGAGGCTTCACAGGACTTTCTCCCATCCCCTTCCTGTCCAAAGGCTGTGAACTTCAGCCTCCTGATTAGCTACAGCGGAAGCGGAAGCACGACGGAAGCGGAAGCGGAGGGCGAGGCGGAAACGGAAGCGGAAAGAGAGACGTAGTGAAAACCAGGAGCCAATTACCCCAGAGCTAAAATTAAGCTTACCGAGTACTCGGAAATCAGCTGGCGCAGATACCGTGGAGAACGCGGGGTGCAGAGGTGCCGGGAGGTGCCATGACGTTGGGTAACCGAGCTCAGAGATGCGTGATACGGCCGTAGCAATCCTTTACTTAATGGACAGTTGTGCTCTTTCTTGTCCGACTTGAATTGTCAACAGTTCTTTCTTGAACCATCATTCAGGCACAAATCATAGCTATCATGACTACGTCGGTGAATGAGAAATCGGCCAGCCCCGGTTTCCAGCAGATGGCCTCAGATACCGAACACAAAGAACACATTTCGGAAACCACACATGAAGCTGCTGAGCGTGGGCGGGCTGCGACTGACGAGCAAGTATCCTGATTCAGACCTCATTCCATGCTCGCGGTTCTAATGCAGATGCAAGGCATGGCAATCCGTTGGTTCTCCTCGACCCCAAAGTTGAAGCCCGTCTTCGACGCAAGATAGATCTTTACATTGTACCAACAGTTGCCATCATCTATCTCTTCTGCTTCATAGACAGAGCCAACATAGGTAGTTACCTTGATCTCCCATCAGTATTCGCTTTCTAAACATGATTCCAGGCAATGCAAGGCTTGCGGGGTTTGAGGCCGACCTGAACCTCAGCGGCTATGACTACAACCAGATCCTTTCCGTTTTTTACATCTCCTACATCGTTTTTGAGATCCCATCCAACATCGCTTGCAAGTGGGTCGGCCCGGGCTGGTTTCTTCCCGCTCTCACCCTCGCCTTCGGTCTCATGACGGTCGCTTTTGCCTTTGTATCGTCACTCGAGTCTGCCTGCGGCGTCCGATTCCTGCTTGGTGTCTTCGAGGCTGGAATGCTACCCGGCATTGCTTATTACCTGTCACGCTGGTATAGGCGCAACGAACTAGCATTTCGACTATCCATGTATATCGTCATGTCGTCACTTGCTGGCGCGTTCGGTGGCCTCCTCGCTTCTGCTATTCTAACCTTGGATAGCTTCGGTAGCACCAAACGTTGGCAAATGATTTTTGCCATCGAAGGCATCATCACAATCGGCCTCGCTATCATCGCATTCTTTACCCTTACCGACCGACCCGAGACTGCCCGCTGGTTAACTCAAGAAGAAAAGGAGCTAGCTATCGCCCGCGTCAAGTCTGAGCGCATAGGCGCAACCGAGGTCCTCGATCGACTCAATACGAAGAAGATCATGGCTGGAATATCAAGTCCTGTCACTCTTGCGTCTGCATTCGTCTTTCTCCTTGGCAACATCACGGTTCAGTGCCTAGCGTTCTTTGCCCCGACCATCGTACGCACAATCTATCCAGACAAGGCTATTGTCACGGTTCAGCTCTACACAGTCCCGCCATACATCGTCGGTGGACTTTTCATCCTTGTCGTCAACTATCTGAGTTACAAGACTGGTCGACGGAACATATTCTTGCTCATCAGCGCACTGCCAATAATAACAGGCTACATCATCTTCCTTGCAACCACAAACCCTCACGCGAGGTACGCAGCAACTTTCATCATCGTGACGGGCGCGTTCAACTCTGGTGCGCTCTGCAACGCGCAGGTCTCGGCAAATGTCGTCTCGGACACAGCACGTTCATCTGCAATTGGAACAAATGTCATGTTCGGTAACATTGGCGGTTTGATAGCCAGTTGGGCATTTCTTCCCACTGATGCTCCCAACTATCCCATCGGCAACGGCCTCAACTTAGCGACCTCTTCGATTATGCTATTTACAACTATACTTCTTCAGCTCTGGGCGACGTCAGACAACCGCAAGAGAGACCGTCGGGACGAGACTGCACAGCTTGATGGGCTGGACTCTACCCAGATTGCGAACCTCGACTGGAAGCATCCTGGTTTTAGATGGAACTTGTAGTTGGCTATTTCTTGCTAGGTGCAACCATCAACAGATGTCTAGCTGTATTGTTCTTAGGAAAAATCAAAGGTAGATTTTTGGTAACCAGCTTCCATCCTAGTATATCTCTTAGACATTGCAATTTATAGTTATCATTGCTTCAGCATCCTTCGAGAGAACACCAGAGGCTAAAGTAGTATCGGCTACGCTGATAGCTAACCCAAACGACCAGGTAGCCTCCATACTGAATGCAATCCAACCCATCAAGTGACGGACAAACTCAGAGCTTAAGCTTCTGGCTTTCTTCCCCAGATAAAGTAAAGCTGCTGGTATAAGTGGATTGTCGGATCCTTCAAGTCACGCTTGACCTTTGCAGTAAAGACCTGGATCTCCTCCTCACTCCAACCCAGCACCCGACCAAAGAGCCCGGGAGTGTACGAGTCAATGACCTGTGCTTCCTGAACCGCCTGGAACTTGCCGATTTCCTTGAGTTTCGGGTCCTTTGGCCACGGACCCATGGGGACCTAATGTCATCAGTCCATTTCTTTACATCAGGCTCAAGAACGCCTAACCTTGCGAATCTCTTGATGAACGTCAACGAATCCGGCCTCTTCTAGCTTCGCCTTCCACTCCGGTGCACAGGTCAAGGGTTTTCCAAATTTAGCAGAGGCTTCGCAGATGGTATTTACCCACTTGTGAAAATCGGTAGCCTTGTCTCCTGTGTCGTCGTCAGATTTGAGTGGTGGGTACGCAGCTTGTAGCTCGATGTATCCTCCAGGGCTCAGGTGTTTGAATGCTTGCTGAAAGAGCTTCGTATCGTTGGAAAAACATCCCTCGAGCTCGCGCCCATGAATGAAATCGAATGAATGGCGGTAAAGCCAATCTGCTTCGAAGTCATCAACTTCAAAAGAGCAATTTGGAGGAGTCCTATGCTTGGCGTTAGTATGGGTCTGTCTCCAGGTTGGTTTCTCCGACCACTTGGGTTGAATAGGGCTCAGATCCGTCCCTCGGACATCTGCCGATGGATATTCACTGGAAATGTCAGATTTAAGGCAAGTTCTTTAGTAGCCAGACCAGTCCCACTCACTCTGCAAAGTCCATGGCCCAAATGCCTGTCCCAGTACCAAGATCCAAAACCCGCTGAGGGCTATCGCCGATTGGTGCAAGATGAAGCTTTCCACCGATGAGAAGTCGATAAATGTGATGTGCAAGGTCCATGCGATCTTGCTCTTCGTCATCGTTAGGCTTACAATGTCAGCTCTGGGGAGATCCTGAAGTTTGATGCCACTACCACTAGGTACGCTCCCTCGCGGAATGCGTGATAACGGCGTCCATTCTACAGGTTTGTTAACGCCAAGGCCTAGACAGGATCCTGCGACCTGACTTGCTTCATATCTAGATCGCGTCAGTGAGACTGAAATGGAGATAGAAGCAGATGGCAAAGCATTGGCTCACTTGTAGTTGAAAACGCTAGACTTCAATGATGATAGGTAGCTACTAGTGGCCTCGCTGGAATCAATAAGCAATGGTTCTCCAGGCTGCTATCCTGTACTCACGAGTCGCCGTAGCTCGAGTCTTCTTCGTGAGGATTATCCTTCAGTAAGTATCAGTAAATGCACACCGCTTGGCCTCTAGTCGTCCTCACGTCAACTTCGAGAGGATGATCGGGAGTTTCAGTCTCGGCCTGTGTAGCACGAGGCTGTGCTTCCTCGACGGGTTCTTGGGACTGGTGATCACCCATTATTGCTGATGATGGTGAGAGAATCGCAGCTTGGACGGGTTGCTTGAGCTTTTTATCAATTGCGCGCGGCCGAACCCCTCACTTCATCATCCCATCACACCACGCGGTTCCCGAAAGAGATCTTCGCATTGGAAACCTTGCCCGCCGACAAGGTATATGATAGAACAACCAACCACCTATGACCCGTGAGTTGAGCACGAGCCGTTGATTGCACCCTTGTCAGTGCAACGCAACGGAAGACCAACCAGCCCACCTGATCTGCATTTGGCAGCTCGAAATTCTACCACTTGTTGGTCGAGGTCCAGTCTGCCGACCGGCACCCTCGGAAACCTACATATGCGCCCGGGTAGCTTAATTGAGCGATAGGTAATCTACTGCTTGGGGGCGAGAATCGAGGAAACTAATATCATTGCCATTTCTCGAGCTGAGTTTGCCCGAGTCCCACGCTCGGGAGTCTGCGCATGGTCACTAATCTAAAAGCCAACGTATCGACTCAACCCATTGGGAACTTGGCACTTGAGGGTGGGTTTTGATGCCCTTGCTTGCCTCCCTTCTTCAATGCCCGTTTAGCTATGCCGCTACTGTTATCCATTAAACGCATCAGACTATTTGATAACGCGGCTTTAACCAGGGTATCGGTCCCCATACATTAAGTCGATGGTACTGACCACGGTTGTCCGCCAACTGACGCGGCTCAGGGGCCGGCAATTTCTCAACCACCGTGCTTTGCCGGCCCGGGTCCGCCTCACCTCTAGTTGGCGCGCTATCCTCTACAAGAAAGTTGGCGAGTCAAAAAAGACGGCCTTCCTCTGTCCTTCTTCACTGTCCACAACAAACACTACTTTTCCCTTCTATGCACACCCAATACCCTGAACCGGCAAACCATTCTTTACTCGCTTTACCGACATAAACGCCATGGCTGGAAATCTGAAGAAAATACCGGAGAGCGTCCTAGTATTCGGCGCTACTGGTAGAGTCGGCCACCAAGTGACCAGATTCCTCCAAAAGCAGAACCCCAATACTCACTTACGGCTTGTGTCGTCCAATGAATTCAAGAGAGACCAACTCGAAAGGGCCTGGCCGTCGTCGGAAGTGGTCATAGCCGACTTTTTTGACGAGCCGTCGCTCCACAAGGCTGTAACGGATATAGAGGCTGTCTTTGTGGTCACTCCCGGATCCATTGACGAGCGGACGGCCATGTCTAACTTGGTCAAGGCTCTGAAAGAGAGTGGAAAGAAAGTTATTCACATCCTTCGTATGGTCGGGGTGTTCCCTGAATTTGATACTCGACGTATTCCCCAGTGGCTTATGGATCACCACCCTACCAACTTGCCCACCCAGTCGCCCATCGCCAGAAAGATCCTCCAAGACAGTCTTCTTCCGGTTACCTTTCTCAATACGGGTACTACCTTCATGGAGAACTTTTTCTGGATGCAGAGATCACTCAGGGAAGAGCATAAGTTGATCTGGCCGAGCAGGGCGGTGCCCTACATGTCCATTGTGGACATCGGAGAGATTGCCGCACGGCTATTGCTATCGTCAGATGAGAGACACATTGGGCTCTTCCACACTATCAACAATGGGAAGGATCTCCTCCGGGTTGAAGATGCCGCTGAGATTATGACTCGTGTGTGGAAAACGCCCATTTCCTTTGACACAACCAAGGAGGGGTTCTTCAAGGAGTACTCTGCCATGCCAGAAGGGAGAAGGGAGTACCTGTGGAAGTTTTTCCAGTTTGAAAAGGATAATGAGCTCTGCTGGGCATTGAATGATTGTGCTGAAAGACTGCTCGGGAGGAAACCGGTTACCTTGGAACAATGGTTGGTCGAGAATCAGTCTGCCATCCTTGGCAAGGGACCAGTCGATAAGCTGGAGACTTGAGATTAGACACATCCGATGTGTACGCTAGTGTTGAACACGTTTTTCAAAGTGTAGTAATGAACCGAACGATAACACTTGATCGCAGCCCCGACATTGTGTGATGTTCAGGACAGCGGAATCGGGTAGATCCAAGGGCCGGCCAAAGACAAAGAAGCGACCAACGCCGTCGCCTCAACAACCGAGGGAGCGGTCCAGATTCAATTCAGATGTGCAGCAGTCGGTCAGTGTCTTCCCCAGATCCAAGATCTACGGCTATTCAGAGTTGCGGGGTAAACGTGGCTTGAAGCCACCGGAAAGCCGGCCTCGGTCGGGTTTTCCGGGTTACGCCTTGATTTCACGCTGAGCCTAGAGACCCTATCTTGGCAACGGGGGACCTACTTTGGGTATGAAAAGGTCAAAGTACAAGAACGTTCGCCGAAAGTCATGGCCAGACCTCAAGTCTACAGCGCAGCTCGAATAGACAACTGACGCCCCACGCAACAACTGCTTTTCACGCTTTCTGTCTCATAATGTCTCCAAAAGAAGCCCTTGATGGTGCACACACCACTCATCATGTAGAGGAGGCGCGAGCCTCGGCTCTTCAGGAGGAACCGAAAGCTAAGGTCGACGATATTCGCAATGACGCTGCCGTCAACATCTTGGAGCAGTACACTGGTAATCTAGAGTGGAGTGATGTTGAGGAGAAACATCTTGTGCGAAAGATTGACAGGAAGCTGATGCCCTTGATGTTCCTCACTTATGGGCTACAGTACTACGACAAGTCCATGTTGTCTCAAGCAGTACGTCTGAAAATAGCTCGGTCTGCATGCATGACTGACTGACAGGGGGCAGGCCGTCTTTGGGTTGCGTCAAGACCTACATCTCGAAACCGGGAACAGATTCAGCTTCTCATCATCCATCTTCTACCTCGGCTTCATTGCTGGGGCCATGCCGGCAATCTTGATGGCCCAGCGCTATCGTATCGAACGTGTTGCTGCCACAGTCGTCGGCATCTGGGGCGTTTGTCTGCTAGGAACCATGGGATGCCATGACTACCGTGGCCTCTACGCACAGAGATTCTTTCTAGGATTTCTTGAATCTGGAATCTCCCCCATGTTTATGCTAATTGTCGCGGGGTTCTACAAGAAGGATGAACAAGCCATGAGAATTGGGTTTTGGTTCAGCGCAAGTGAGTGATTCTGGCTTCTCCCTTCCCTTCCCTTATCTTTTTCCTAGTCGATGAAATCGTACTGATCCTTGTTAGACGGTTTCATCTCCATCGTCAGCCCTTTGGTGAACTGGGGCGTGGGGCACATCTCCAGCGGCCCTCTCAGCCCCTGGCAATACATGTATCTCGTCGCCGGCTGCTTGACCGTTGTTTGGGCATTCGTCATCCTCTTCTTCATGCCACCCGACCCGATCCGTGCAAAGAACTTGTCCGACAGGGAGCGATACATTGCTGTATCCAGACTGCGAGTCAACAATGCCGGAGTGCGCAATACGCACTTCAAATACAAGCAAGCACTCGAGATTCTGGTTGATCCCCGTTTCTGGCTCTCCTTCGCCATGGCGGTGCTGATCATGATTGCCAACGGGCCCATCTCAACCTTTATCGCCATCGTGATTGGTGGATTTGGGTTCACTCCTTTCCAGAGCTTGCTGCTTGTCATGCCCGCTGGGTTCGTAGCGGGTATTGAAGGCCTCGTTGTATGCTACTGTGCCTACAAGTTTCCGAGGTGGAGGACTTGGTTGATCGTCGTGACTCTGCTTCCCACCATCACAGCTTCAGCCCTACTCTGGCAGCTGCCGAGATCCTCGAAAGGTGGGCTTTTGGTTGGGGTTTATCTGCTGGGCGGGTTTGCCGCCCCATACTCGGTGCTCATGGGCCTTCAAACCGCGAACACAGCTGGCTACACAAAGAAGTCGCTCACTGCTTCCGGCTTGTTTCTCGGTTACTGTATCGGTATGTGGTCGGCGCCTCCTTCTTTATCTCCTCGTCTACTCAGTTCCTGGCGGTTCCGTTGGGAACGACACGGCTGACCACTTCAAGGAAACATCATTGGGCCCCTTGTCTTTAAATCGTCCGACGCCCCTGCTTATGGCCCAGGTTTCACTGTTGTCCTAATCACATCGATCATTGCAGGGGTTCTGGCCATTTGCTACCGATACTTGTGTATCTGGGAAAACGCTCGGCGCGACCGAGTTGGTGAGCCTGAAGGGTATGAGCATGCTTACGACGACGATATCACAGACATGAAGGTGTGTTGCACCAATTGCGCCCCTGGCACATCGACTGGACTAACTCTCCATAGAACCCCCAATTCAGGTATTCTATCTAAATGATGGACGTGGACACGTCTGGGGGCATGATAGACCTTTTTGCAGACGTAGGTGGCTGGACATCACTGGAGAGAGGACTTGTGGTATGAAGCTTTCGTTTAGGTCAATCGACGAACCCATGTCACGTCAAATTTGAACGATCACATTGTCCCATGCCGTAGCCTAAATCGCCTGAAATATCTAATCAGCTACGTCCTCATAGTAGAGTTGTCTGTCATGGCACTTGCATTATCTTGCACCATCGTTACTGCGCGTGATCATTGAGTTCCTTGAGGCCGGCCCTTGCTATGAAACTAAACAGGTATATCCGCATGTCAATCACACAATGCATTTGACGACAACGTAGCTAATTTACAGTGTTATCATTTTCACGACACGGTTATTTTATCAGAGGCAAACTAAATTAGACTATAACGCCTTGAACAGCGGGCAAGTGACGATATTCTGTCAAGTCTTACTACCTGTCTATACTTGGAACTCGGCCAGTTGCTTGACATGAGCCTGAGAGACATTTCCTAATGTTCCAGTGAACCCATCCTTCGTGACGGACTCAAGTACAGTGTTTAAAGTCTCGTTGTCGTCAGTGTTCGACAAAGTCCAGCCTGTCACCACCTTCAGGATATGATCAAAATCCGCCTGGTCGACACTGCTAACCGAAGTTCGCCATGCAACATGATCATCGGGGCGTACCAGGACGGCTTCACTCCCCCAAACCTCCCTCGCATGATACTCTTGTGGTAGATGCACGGGTGTGAGTGGAACGCCAAGTCGCAATGCGACTGTTTCCAACTCGGTGGCCCACCTTCTATCCGGTGTGAAATCGACGATTGTAAATCCTGGGCCAAATAGGTCAAAAATACTCGTTTTCCCGTCACTCAGGAAAACATGTGGTGCCCGCGTACCAGGCCAGGTTGAAGGGATGTAGCGGCGGTATTCCCACTCTGGCTCCTTTCTGGCCTGGTCTTGGTCCTTGAGAATGATAGGAGAGCCGCTGTATCTGTAACCCATCTCAATACCATGGTCCACATTCTCACCATCATGCGCAAGCACGTGGGTCTTGATTCGTTCTCGAAGGGCCAAGCCATTCTTGGTGCTGGCCGACAACGTCTCAGGACCAGCCTCCAAGACCCAGCTAACGTAGTCCTGATGGACTTTGTGGTGCACACCGGAGCGTTCGATGTTTCGGACAGCCACTGGCTTACGTTCCGCCTCGTAAGACTGTAGCAGGCCACTCCCGCCCCACCCCTTGATCACGGCCGCCAGCTTCCATCCTAGATCAAAGCTATCACCCACAGCCGTGTTCATGCCGTATCCTCCAGTTGGGATATTCTGGTGTGCGGCGTCGCCCACAAGAAAGACACGTAGGCTATCCGAGACGAAGCGTTTGGCGATAGCAATACTTGGTCTCCAAGCACTGCACACGAGGACCTCGTCAATCGTGACGGGGAACGGGCCCTGTGAGCCGCCGAGCACCTTGTAGACGGACTCTTTTGGGTCCAGTGACTTCCAGTCTGTGTCGAGAGAAATAGGCAAGTGGGCGGTCCACGTGTCGACCTCGTCTTGAGATATGAGAACGCCTCCGCTAGTGAAGAAGATGTGCCAGAACTGCCCTTGCTTTTGAAGCTTGGCGAGGTCGCGGGACTTGAAGTGAACGAGAAACATGGCCATCGGTCTAGATGTGGGGGGAGCATGTCCGTCAGCTATCGCCAACAGGCCGCTAAGGATGGAGGTATCAACTTACGCTGGACCACCGACCAACTCACTCTTAAGGGTCTTTCGTACCCGGCTTCCAGCGCCATCACAGCCTGCGAGATATTTGCTCTGCACGACCCTGGTCTCGCCGTTCTCGGTGTTGACAATGGACGATTGGACACCGTCATCAGTCTCGATAAAGGTTTCAAGTTTCCAGCCAAAACGGGAATCGATGTGCGGCTCAGCCTGGATCTTGGTCTTGAGCCAAGCTTCGAAGACGGCCTGGCTACAACGTTGATAAGGGACTCGGGGCATAGATCCGTCATTTCGTGAGGCGATTTTGTTTCTCCATTCGTTTGGTGAAGAAAGATCCTGGGAACCCGCGCGTCAGTCAGTACAGATTATCTCACCTAAAACCCACAGAGTGATGCTAGTACTAACCCACTTCGAGATAATCTGTCCATTCTCGGAGAGCCCAGAGCTAAAGATGACATCGAACGAGTAGTCTTGGCCGACGCCTGCGTCATGACACGGTTAGTTAGTAGGGCATGTTGGAGTAAAGTACTCTTGCTTCGTTGGACTCACCAAGATCTCTAAGGTCCTGAGAAATGCCCAATCGGTTGAACAATTCCATACTCCTACAGTTGGTGACATCCATCTTTGGCCACTTGGTTGTGTCCAAGTTGCGCTCGATGAGAATGCTCCGGACGCCCTGCTGAGCAAGCTGCAAGGAAAGGAGGAGCCCCGACGGGCCAGCTCCAGCGATCAAAACGGGGGCATCATTCCTTCCCGACTTTACTGAAGAGTCAGAGATAGCTACAGAAGGCATGATGACAGGCTGCAAGCAAGTGAAAGGGTTTGGGTGTTTTGTTGGTTAACTCGGTTGGTTCGATTGATAAGATGGTGGAATAGCACCAACCGTGTGTAATTCTTGATATCAAACTGACTCTTCCGGAAACTATTTTCTAAGACCATCTATCCACGCTTTTTGTGAAACCTGAAACGTAGACTCGCGCGCGTATATCCATGCTATTGCCGGGGGTTTAGAGCGGGATGGCCGTTGTTTGCCGTGCCCACATTTAAATCCAGGGACCAATCACAATATTTTATTTAAGACCAGCATCCCTTGCTTTGACAAGGGTGTTGTTCAAGTGGACGAAACACTACAGGACATGCGTTAGAACGATAACACATAGCCATGTCTTCACCTTCATCAAGCATAATAGCTACAAGTATCATAGGGAAAATTGGATGTAAGAAAGGAAAGTAAGGAAAGGAAAAGAAAAAGAAAAAAAACTCTTCATTTCAAGCAAAAGCCGCCGCTTGTTAAAATGGTGACCAGCGTTCATATCCTCTGGTGGTGTAGTAGATATAGGGTAGGAGTCTCGCTCACCAAGTGGGAGACATGTACCTAACTAAACCAACTTCGTTTTAGCGGACTTTACCCCCGCATTCGGGACATGATGCGTCTGGGGAAGGGGGAACGCACCTTGGTTGGACTGCGCTGGTGCATCCAAGTCCAAGTGCCAACTCTCCCCCTTCCTCATCATCAACATTCTCTGCGTCTTGAGGCTCAATTACCCGGCATCATCTGAACCGAGAACCGGGCCCTGCTTGGCCAATTTTGGTAGCTCATTTCTATCTATTCTTGTCCCCATTCCTTGTCCTTCCTCCCGCTCGCGCCGATGGATCCGAATGAATCCGCCTCCACTATTGAAGTGGTGCAAGAGATGCCCAAGGACAGCCAAGATTGGCCATGGGTAATGTTGAAAGGTCACCGAGCTTGTCTGGAGTGCAGGAGGTAATCATATTTGCTCCCCCATGACTCGCTCAAGCTGCTCGCGTTGGCAGTCGACCACAATGTCGTAGCGTCGGCAATTTGGCTGCATCCTGCTAACGCGTCTCCGGGTTCGCTCGGCACAGAAAGAAAACGAAATGTACAGCAAAATCGTCTCGTCCTAGGCTTTCCAAGTATCATTAACCTTAGATTTAGGTGATATGCGACAGCCCATTTGCGGGCTCTGCCAAAGGACGGGTGGTTCCTGTACGTTTCCCACCAAGAGGAAAACACCAGAGTTCCGTCGTCCACCCTCTAAGAACAATAAGAAGCAGAAGATTGATTCTGACAGACTCGGTACGATTATCGCCGCTCACAATTGTAGAATTCACACTCTAACTGCTGACAACTTGCACCAGAGCGTCTTTTTGACCTGCTCGAATCTCGAGTCGCCGATGGGACAGTCTTGGATAAGCCGCCATCCCAGCATTCCGATGGTCTGAGGCACTCTGCGTCTTCCCCAGGCGACGCTGACCAGAATGCGTCAACTACGCCCGACTCTGCCACCGATACCGCCGACCAGTATTCGGTAGAAAATCAAACCTGCAGCAGATCTTCCGGGAGAAGCCCACTCTCGGGGTCCTCCCACCGTCCGAAAACACCAGAAGCCTTGGGTCAAGCAAATCACGGCCTTGGCATCCCAACAGAACTATCAATCGAACTCATCCACATTTTCTTTGACAAGATTCAACCCTGGCTGCCATTGCTTCACAAACCAAGGTTTCTGGCACGGTTCATGCCGGACGCCGATTCAGGCGTGGCCAGGGTTGCCAATTATTCCACCGAGGAGGCGCTCTTGTTGCATGGCGTATTTTCCCTGGCTGCCCGCTACTCTAACCATCCCTATCTTTGCAACCTCCCAGCGTGGGAATGCGGTGAACAGTTTGCAGCCAGTGCTGTCCAATGTTACAAACGCCTCCGAGCTGAAGAGACCGGTCCGAGCTTGCTGTATCTCCAAGGTTGTATCCTACTCGCTTGCTACCAATACACTTCTGGTCCGAGTCACATAGGGTGGATTCTCAATGGCGTCTGCGTTCGGCTTGCGTACGACCTGGATATCTGCAACATGGACGATTGCCTTGATGCCTCCCAGACTACGCCGGCAGAGTGGACTGATCTTGAGGAACGACGACGAGCATTCTGGATTGTGTGGGAGTTGGAAACATTCGGGTCAACCGTGGCGAGACGGCCGAGTGCTATAAATCGAAACAGAATGGCAGTGCGCCTCCCTGTAAACGACGAGGCCTGGTTTGCTGAACGGCCTGTTGACTCCCCGATACTTGACCCGAGGCCAGGGGAGGCTTGGAAGGTCCTCTTTGACTCGCCCAACCAAGACGAGCGCGCATGGTTCCTTGTGGCAAACTTCCTCATGGCCATATGCTACGACACCTGCTCTAGCCGGTATGCCTATCCGCAAGAGCAAAAGGAGCTCGCAGACTCGGTTACGTGCTTGAATCTCGCCATAACGCAGCGATTTGGTCTGGAAATCCACCCCATTCTATTCAACTCCGAGCAATTCACCAAGTCCAACTGGATCATCGGCATGCATTTAATGCTCATCACCTGCCGCAACTTTGTTTCTATGATGCAGGGATCTAGTGCCGTCGACAATACACGTGAGCTCTCCCGCGTCGTGCTGCACTGGCATCCTGAGTTTGTTTCCCTGAGCCACCCTTTTCTTGCATGTGCCTTGCTCCCAGCCTCGATGCAGCAACCTGCTCAAGGATCCAATCAACGGCCTAGTGAGAATTGGGACGCTCATCGAGATCTGATTCAACTGGTCTTGACACGGTTTGCTTCTGTTTGGAAGCTGGGGTCGATATTAATAGGTGAGAGCCCCCCCTGCTCCCCAGCATGCTCAGCAAGTGTCATCAGCTGAAACAGACCCAGACGTTGCTGCTATGTTCGGTCGACCAACGGAATTGTCAGATCAGGAGGTTTCTTTAGTAAAATACTTTGCTATCTACTTCCCGCATCCACTCCCATCAAAGAGCACAAACAAAGCACAACGCACGGTCTCGGAAGAGGTCGTTGATGGAGGCAACTGGCTCGAGCCTGGCAACTTTACAGACAGAGATATGGGGCTGAACGACTTATCCGCAGATTTGTGCAGGACAGAGAATGCCTTGTCTGGGCCATTGAATGTGCACGGCATTGGTGATGATGTGGGGGAGATAACCTTGGATATGATGGACGATTGGAGTTCGCGCCTGGAACTTGAGTATATTTGTGATGACGACCAGAACTTCAATTATCTGCAACTCTGAAACATTGAGGAGAAGAATAGCAGAAGGCTGTTAATTGATATCTTGATCTAAACATATGCTCTGGGGTGTATGCCGCCTGCTTCACAGCCACTAGCCCTGTGTCTAGACACTTACAGCTTGGCCTCTCCAGAAGACGACGGAAGGTCTGCAAACTTTCTGTACTCTGCGAGACATTCGGGGTTCGCCACTGAGTCAATATTGGCCACCCTTGACTTGCATACAATGGCCTTCACTACCATCTCGATGACCTTACCATTGGACGTGCAGGGAATGTCATTGACGTGAAGGATATGTGCAGGGACGTGCCTAGGGGAGAGTTGCTCCCTGATTGCCTCTTGAATCTGGCCACGAACTTGGTTGAAATCAGAGGTGCCGGTCTTGAGGAACAGCAAGACCTGCTCGTCACTTTCGCCAGGGCGTCGCTGTCCAACTGCGATGCAGTCTTGGACCTCTGGGAAATGATCTACCACGGCGTAGATCTCGGCCGTGCCGAAGCGTATGCCTTAGTCACTAATATAAGTACCCGATGGCGGATTGCGGGGGGGGGAGGATTGAAGGGGAGCCCATACCTCCAGGGTTTAGAACGCCGTCGCTGCGTCCAAGGATGGCGTAGCCACCAGTGGCAGGGTTTCTCTGCACAAAGTCACCATGGCACCATACGCCTGGGAACCTGTCAAAATAGGCCTTGCGGTACTTTTCGCCGCCTTTGTCTCCCCAGAAGCAGACGGGCATGCTGAAGAAAGGGGTTGTGATGACCAAGTCGCCCTTTTCTCCAGCCTCGTCGACATTGCGGCCTTGATAGTCCCACACTTGTACGTCCATGCCCAACTGAGGCGAAGCGAGTTCTCCGTCGTGAATGGTAGATAGGAAATTGCCATTGAGAACTATGCGATACTGTTAGCTTCTCCACCATATTTGTACTAGGGACACACTTGCTTCCTCCGACGAGGTCTGTTCCACCGGAGCCGCTGAATAGCCCCACATAACTGGGCATCGTGTCTCTGAACCAACGGGAAGTTTCTGCAGATAGGGGTGAACCGGAGGAAACGACGAGGCGGAGGTTCTGGAGGGCCTCCGTCCTCTTGAAGCCCGACTGTTTCAGGGAGTTTAGAAGCTTGGGGCTGGTTCCCCAATGAGTCACTCTGTTTTGCACCCATCAGCATGGTGAGGTAAAGTTCGCAGCAGGACGCAAACTCGCCCTTGTTCCTCCAAGAGATGGATCTGAAACGCCGCGTTTGGGTACAGCGGGCTTCCATCGTAAAGAACGATGCGGGAGCCAACGCTCAGAGAACCTATCAAGTAGTTCCACATCATCCAACCTGTCTGAAAAGAGAGTAAGCTTCCTTGGTGTCGTTGGCCTTGAAACTTGAAGAGTGTACTCACCGTCGTGTATTGGTAGTATGTCGACTCGCTATCCATGTCGTTGGCGAGAATGAGCTCTTTCTTTTGTTGAAGGAGAGCACCGCCGCCCGAGTGACAGATGCCTAGAAGTCTCTAGGTCAGCTGGTAATGCAAATGGTTTGGGAGAAAGGTGTCTCGTCACACGAACATTTTGGGACTCCTGTGGTACCAGACCTGCGAAATTGTGAGAACGATCGTACAGCGGGAGTGGTCTTTATCCTCCCAAGTTTTCTTCTTGAGGCAACTCACGAATACAAGATGTAAATGGGATGATCAAATGGTACCTGCTCGTACCGCAGTGGAGAAGGCTGCACGTCAAGAAACTGGTTCAATGTGATGCTGTCAACCACACTGTCAGCCTCGTTCGTCACGGGGTCTTGAAGACTCAGAGGAAAGCTCACCAGTTGGGATCAGGAAGAAGCGAGCCTGTTATGACAACAACCTTTCCCAGCCCAGGAACACGCTTTCGCAAGTGCGTGAGGGCCGTGGTGAGCTTCTCATGCAAAATGCGCCGCTTCCCGGCGTAGAGAACCTCTGTATCAACAAAGATGATCTTTGGTTGAATCTGGGCGTATCTGCTGACAATGCCTGTAGCCCCCATATCGGGCGCCATGGAGGAGAATATGGCCCCAACAGCGCCCGTGGCGAGAAGGAGGACCACGGCCTCGACAGAGTTGGACAACACGCCTGGATAATACCGCATTCTCTGGTCAGTGTGCGGGCCTCTATGGAAGTAGTCTTGTAGTAAGCTTGAGAACCACTCACCAGCAACACGGTCGCCTCTTCCGACTCCGGCTGTCCTCAAGGCGGCCGTGTACAGGGCCACCTGGCTATGCAGCTGTCGCCAGGTCAAGTGGCGCCAGTGCGTCCCAGCCTCGCGGCAAGCAGACACAGCGACACTGTCAGGATGTATGTTCAACCCCGCAGCCAAAATGTTCTCTGTAAAGTTGATTCGTGCCCCGGGGAACCAGTCAGGTCGAGGCCACACATTATCTATGCCGTTGGCCACCTTATCCGGAGGATGGCTGTGAATAATACCGCAGAAAACCCACACAGCTTTTGCAAAATCCTCGAGATTGTTCACCGACCATTTATGAATATCTTCGTAGGACTGCAGGCTGACACTGTAAGCTCTATTGACGTATCGTCGAAAGGCGTCGAGCCTCGTGGTGCCAGGAAACGGGTGCCTCCACGCGCCAACAGCTGCGTCTTGCGTTCGGGGGGAGCTTGTTTCGGCTGTTATTGTCATCTCGAGAGAATTTTAGCAAATTGGTCAAACGAAGAGGCTTGTTAGAGCTCTGCTTGCGGACTGATAGTGCCGACGCTGTTGTGTGGGTGGTGATGAGTAGTCGGGACAAGAGGCTTCAAGGTGCCAAGGAAGCTTCATTTGCAAAGACAATGGCGAACACCTCAGGCTTCAATAATTATCAAGGATACCGCCAAGCCGGCCATCAACTGACGGTCTCTGAGCGGGAGATGGTTTACGGAACGCCCATCACAACGGCTAGCCTGCAGTTTTCCAGAGACGGCGATCGCGCCAGCACCGCGGTTGACCGTCCCCGCTAAGCCAGGTTTGCGACGAATCAGGACCAGCGACGCCCAAGACAAGCCAAGCAGAGGATTGTGCGACTCTTCAAAAGACGGCATTGAAAGCCGGCAAGATACACAACCGAAGCATCCGTAAAGGTCAGTCAATCGCTTTCCACGTTGCCCTAGCAATGCTGATTGTTTAGTTGAACACCGGATCAATACTGACCAATCTTGTCTACGTCAGTGGCCTTCATATTATGCTCTACACACAGATACACGTTTGTGCTAACGGGCGTTGTTTCAATGCACGGTAACAGTCCAAGCTTCTATTCTTATCGCAGAGCGCTCAACTGATGAACTCTCTATACGTTCTCATCTTGATCCATCTCAATCTGGACAGTAAAGCTGTCTTTAGGCTGTCTACTCAAGAATCAAAGTGCATGCGATTGGACACTTTACCCAACCCGTCTACCTCAACCTCAACAATGTCTCCGTCCCTGAGAAACGAATTTCGAAAAAATCCAACGCCAGAAGGCGTGCCAGTCATGATGACGGTCCCTCGGCGAAGGGTTGTCCCCCGAGAAAGGTGCGTAATGAGCTGGCGAACCGACCATATCATATCTCCCGTCGACGTCTGCTGGACAACCTCTCCGTTGACTCTAGTCTTGTAATGTAGGCTCTGTGGGTCAGGCACCACGCTCGGAGACCAGATGGCAGGGCCAATGGGCGCGAACCCGTCAAATGACTTGGCATAGCAGTATTGTCCTCCAGAGGCAGTCGGAAGCTGGAAGTTCCGCGCCGAGACATCATTCCCAGAGGTGTAGCCCAAGACGCAGTCGAGTGCGTCCTTCTCCGAGATATTCTTCACATCGCGCCCGATTATAACACAGAGTTCTCCCTCGTAGTCTAGCTGAACTTGGGCGTCGGGATGCACATGAACAGGGTCATAGGGTCCAGCCAGAGCGTCGCTCGGCTTGGTGAAGATGACGGGGTAGGTTGGAACTGTCAACTGTTGCGTTGTGACTTGCTGGTTAGTGATACATGTTTTGCCCGGTGTTATGTTTTTTTTCCTACTCACATTTGCCTCGGCTGCGTGCTGCTGGTAATTCAACCCAACGCAGATGATTTGTGGTGTGCTCTCGAGTGGACAGAGTAGCTGTTATGAAGCGGTTAGCAATATGTACTAATCTCAATCATCAACTATCTCCGTCAGCGGGTCCAGACCTTGGAAATAATCTTTGTCTGTCCGGTCTCAGTGAAGCCGCTCCAAGGGTCGCCCGCCAACAGTGACACTGTGTGACCTTGGTTGTCATCGGACTTGATGAGGTCGCCGTAGTGGGGCTGACCGTTCTCCTCGAAGCGAACAAGGTGATTGAAGCTCATGATGATGAAAATACGCGTAGAAAGGCTGCTTTGGGCTGGGTTGAAGGTCAAGGACAAGCCTCGACTGAACCTGGACAAGGGCGTCCCTAATAGTCTATAGATGCCAACTGCCGACTGCTCCCCGCACATCGGCACTTGAAAGTCGGCGTAAGCGGCAATGCCGGGGGACGGCCGGAGGCTCCAGAAATGGCCAGAGTCTCGGAGACAAATTTGTTAAACGGATTTGTTAAATGGAGTCGATGAAGAGAGGGATTTCGATGCGAGATAACAAGTATCACTCTCAGCACCATCAATTGCTTACTTGAGTTGAGTGTCATTTCTCTTGCAACTTAAATCCTCCATTCAACATGTCATCTTCACCAAAGATCAAGGTCGTTCGCCTTTCCCATGTGCACTACCAGCACCCGCAGTTGGACAAAGCCGTTCAGTTCCTGAAGGACTTTGGCCTCTTCGAGGTCAAAAGAGTGGGTTCACGAGTCTACTTTGCTGGATTCGGGGTCGACCCGTACATCTACATCGCTGAGCAGGCTCCTGGGTCTCGTCGCGGTTTTCTTGGAGGCGCATGGGTCGTTCACTCGGAAAGGGACCTCCAAGCTGCGGCGGCCCACCCTGACGCGTCCAGCATCCAGGATGACGAAGGTCCGGGAGGCGGCAAGATTGTGAGCATCACTGATCCGAACGGCTACCTCATCAGCTTTGTCTACGGCCAGAAACTCAGAAGTGATCCTGCTGGAGATGAGACAGATCGAATCGTCGGAGGTGAGCCGCCGGTTCTCAATCTGGCACTCAAGAAACCCAGACAGGGGGCCTTCCGCAGGTTCAATGTCGGCCCGAGCCCTGTCCACAAGCTTGGGCACTACGGTTACATTGTTCCCCAGGCTGTCTTCCAGAAGACGTTTGACTGGTACACGAACTTGATCAATGTTGTACCTACCGATGCCGTGTTTGATCCAAAGACGGGGGATGATGCAACCTGCTTCATGCACATCGACCTAGGTGCAGCCTACAGTGATCATCATGTAAGTGTCTTCCTCCGCTGCTGATCGATAGTCCTTGCTCACTGCGGTACAGAGTTTCTTTCTCGGCTCTAATCCTACAGGAAAGCCAGCTTTTGTCCACCACTCTAGCTTTGAGGTCAATGACATGGACACTCAGGCCCTTGGTCACAAGTGGCTTTCCGAGAAAGGCTACACCAACTGCTGGGGCATTGGTAGGCATGTTTTGGGAAGCCAAATATTTGACTACTGGTGAGTGCTATAAGCTTTCCACAATACCTTGGCTGGGCCCTGCGCTTACAATTCGTCTTTCAACAGGTTTGACACATCTGGCAACATCCTCGAGCACTATTCAGATGGTGACATAGTCAACAAAGACACACCCTACACACGGTCGCCCGAGGCCCCTGACTCGTTGTACATTTGGGGTCCGAACCTTCCGCTTGGCTTCGTGACCGGAAATCCTGACGATGCGAACAAGGAAGCCGGGCCTCCGCCAGAGCCAGTGGCGGTATGAGCGGAGTGGGAGTGGGGAATTTGTTGACATGATTTCTTCGGAGCAGTTCAACGTAGAGGGGAAGGCCAATTTGTCGCGATACTCTGGGATAATAGTTGTCAGTTAGACCGCCCTGGAACCTTCTACAGAGACCAAATACGTGCTCAAGAAGTTCTCATAAAAAGTAACATGAACATTAAAATAGTTTCATCACTTTTGTTTATGCCAACACATTCTCACACAAATACTCCGTAAACGCTTTTGTGACAGAGTATCATTGTTATTCATCCTTTAAGAGGGGATGTTTGGATATCGAGAAAGGAGAAGCAAACATCCCGAGGAAATGGGAATTAACTCAACTTTGTGTCACAATGTTTATGACTTCCTAACTTCAGTTTATCCTCATGAAAGATCCACCTGGAAGCTAGACGAGTAGAAATTCCACAGTAACCCTGTTTTACGTCTCATTTTGGATCCGGCTTTGCCCGTGGTTTGATGAGAAGACGTGACGGCATTTCCGCCCATCGCCGGCGTTTTCCGGTCACTAGTGCTGGTTGTGACCCCCAAGAAACCCCAAAAAGAGTACCTGCATATTAGGAAGCCATCATGGCATTAGTGAGATCGGCCACGCCACGAGCTTGAGGTTCACATCAACGCAACTCTGACCCCTTACGGCAGAATTATCACTCATCGACTGAAGGAGCATCCAACGCGAAAGGCAGCCATGAAGGTCATTATTATTGGGGCGGGTATTGGAGGACTGGTTTGTGCCATTGCCTGCCGGCGAGAGGGCCTGTCTGTCACTGTTCTTGAGCGCACTCCTGCTTTAGCTCCCGTGAGTCCGCTTAATCCATCCGATTGATAGCTGTTGACTTGGCCCGAACTGTCAGGTTGGAGCTGGCATCCAGATTCCACCCAACGCCGCAAGGGTTGCCAGACATCTCGGGATTTTAGAGAAGCTCAGGGCGAAGAGCGTGCTTCTCGATTCCATCGAGTACCTGCGATACAAAAGCGGCCAAGTACTCTTCAGCATCGATGGAGCAAACATCATCTTGGACAAGTTCGGGGACATCTGGACGTGAGTCAGCCCTGCCCACAACGAGGTGGACGATGTTGGCTGACTAGGTATTTCACACAAGGGTCATCGCTCGCCCTGACTATCACGATGTATTGTTCAACGCAGCAAGAGAGGCTGGAGTGGAGATCAAACTCGATTCCGAGGTTGACAACATTGATTTCAGCAACACGACCGTTCGGACCAAGAGAGGGGAAACGTTGGAGGCGGACGTGATCGTTGGTGCTGACGGTGGGTTCAGATGCCGACTTGGGTCATCCGATGGCCCTCTCTACAGAGGTACTAACTGTCTTCAAGGTCTCTGGTCTAGCTCTCGAAACCAATTACTAGGTCGCGTATCTCCGCCAGCCGAATCAGGTGATCTTGCCTATCGGGCTACCATCAGCCGCGAGCAGTTGCTAGCACTTGACGATCCTTCAATCAATAAACTCACACAAGAGAAGTCTGCAAAGTGCTGGATGGGCCCTGGTAGACACTGCGTCTTCTATCCATTGGCAGGGGTGAGGTGTTCAACTTGGTGCTCCTACGACCTGACAACCTCGACAAGGATGTTAGACAAGCACCCGGCGACATCGACGAGATGAGGGCCTGTTTTGAGGGCTGGGATCAAAGGTGAGAAGTGCCTTTCATAGCTGAAACCAGCTAACACCTGATAGGCTGACCAGCATGATATCCTGCATCTCGACCGTACTGAAATGGAAACTTTGCCACCATGAAGAACTTGTTACCTGGACCAAGGTAGGTTCTCTGCGCTAGTGAAGGGCTGACAGTACCCCTATTTACTCTGCTAATAGGGTTCCGTTGCGCTACTTGGAGATGCGTGCCACCCAACTTTGCCTTATCAAGCCCAGGGTGCAGCGATGGCTGTGGAAGATGGAGCTGTCTTGGGCAAACTTCTCGGTCTTCTAAACAAGTCTCAGCTCCACGACAACGAGAAGAACTACATACCTGGAATCCTGCAACTGTATGAATCTCTTCGTAAGACGAGGACTACCACCAACGTTCAGGGGGCGAACTCAAACCGTGTCTCATATCACCTCCCAGACGGGCCACTTCAACGAGAGAGAGATGCTAGCCTTTCCAAAAGGGTTGCAAGCCCTACCGGCGCGAAGAATCATTTTGCTGATTTAGAATATCTACGGTCATTACTGTCTTTCGATGCTGTTGGAGAGGCCATCCAGGCGTTTGAGGAGTGGCAGAGGTCTCAGACAAGCACCTCGTCTGAAACGGTAGCCACGGCCAAGTTGTAAGGGGAGTGGATGCGAGACGGGAGGCCCGTTACTGAGGCTGGGCGTTATGTTCATCAAATAGTCAATTTCTCATTGTTTTAAATTAATGCTGGGCAGTTGTGTTCGTCTTACACTCCCGGACATGACTCAAACTGCGGTGTGGTCTCGCTTTGCCTCATTCTTTTGCCAGAATCGGGCAACAAATATTAGAGAACATTATGCAATACCCAATGCATCTAGAAAGGCCGCTTTAGCTTCCTCTATGATCCCGTGATTCCTTATGCCACCTACCTCCCATGGACATTTTGATATGATCCCATCTTGCCAATGTTTTGCACCTCGTTATTGTCTACAATGATGAAGAAGACGTCAGCTACAACAGCAAAAACTGTGTTTTTCGCCTTACACTAACGCCCTTTGTTTACTGTTTGCTGGTTTCTGTCACTTGACGTCTCCCAACTGCCAGTACCCTGTTTCAACCGCTCTGGAGCATTCGTAGTCTTACTTCACATCAAGTCCCCAAGACAGAAGAGCTTCTTTGGACTTATCTCGTGACAAAAAGCCGGTGGCACTATTGCTCTTTACTTGACTAAAACTTCCCCCTCAGATGAAAAAAGCGCGTCAAGCTCGATCGAGCAGAACTGGAAGTTCTTATCGAAAAACATGGCTTCTGCAATATCACCATACCCCAGTGCCTCAAACCCACAATCGGCTATAGTCGACGCTTCCGAAGGTGATGTGCCGTTGAGGGACTCACACGTCAACGACCCGTCTTGCTCGTCCTCCGCCAACTCGATTTCATAACATTCATCAGCGGCAACACTGGAAAAGAGCTCTTGCCCCAGAACAGGATTCCCTCCTTGAAGTGGTTCCTGCCAGCCGCTCGCACGAGAGAGCTGGAGCTCATCGAAATCTGCGTAAGATGATATAACCAACTCAGGGGACACCCACGCAAGGTCGGTAGGCTCATTGGTATTCTCAGGGGGCTTCATGGACTGTGTACCCTGGCAGAAACCCTCAAGCTCCATATTGGATTCTACTGGCAAGCAGACCTCAGGTGTCTCCTGGTCGAACTCTTCCTGTGGCAAGGAGGAAGTTGCTGAGGTGCGCTCCATGGCCAGAACGAGCGAGTGGTACATGATTTGTAGGCCCATTGCGTTCCATTCGATGCCAGTATTTTCGGAGATGTTCATCTTCTTGTAGAGACCATGTCGGCAACAGTCGGGAAGAGCCTCGTTCCATCCCTCAAGTTTCCGTTTCAGTGATGGGAGTTGATCGTTGCCTGAGTTCTTCCTGTTCGAGTGAGATTTTATAAGCCAACGCGAGGATACTCCGGTGATAGCTTACGAGTTGATTGAGTGACAGAGGAATGAATACTCAGCTAGGATATGGCAGAGGCTGGTTTTTGCAATGAAGAGCGTTGCCATGTCTCTTTGTCTTGGCTCCTCACCAATAAAAGGGCACATTGCCCTCCAAATGGTGGCGAACTCAGAATGTACGTCTTCGAAATCGAAATCGTCGTCGTCTAGTGGCGGGACGTCATACTCGCCGTCTCTAATCCGAGGGAGACGTTTCATCTCAACAGACGTGAGTTGGTCACGAACGAAGCACGACCACCAAACTCGTCGTCGCAACTTCCTGACTCTCACACTTGATTGGCTATGCTCTGAGCCCCGATTCAGCTGACATATGAAGGCCTGGGAGAAACGCACGTCGATCCAATGCCAAGTATTCCGATGATCTTCCGCGTTGTCGTAACAGAGCGACATTAGAAGGAGTCCTTGGACGAGTACAAAGGATTCCGATTCGTAATTGAAGTCATATAGTAGCTAATTGATCAGGGTTAGCCAATTCATCCTCTCAGGGGTCGAGAAACCTTACACGAGCTCGCCGAAAGAGCTCCTCGCGCGCTTGTTTACGTGTGGCAAACCCAGCCGCTTTCAAACAGTCCAACTGTACATGGGCAGCGCCAGAGAATAAGATGGCCTGGAACAAAAACAAGCTCACTTGCCCTAGCTTTTCATCCTGGCTTGTCAATGCGCCGAGGAAATCGCTGATGTCCAGGATTGGCATGTAAGGGTAGGTGAACTCGAAGTAGGCTCGAAGGAGGGCAGTTTGGCACTCTACATCTGGCAAAGACAAGGCTCCTTGACTGATAAGATAGGCGACATCTCCTGGTTTTATCCATGCTGGGAGAGGCTTGATAAACGCTTGGAGCTGTATTCTGGGTCCAACATCGAAGAGTTCCCGGTGTGGTGAGAAGTGAGCGGTAGATGCCGAAGTTCTCGCCGGCAGCTCAAAAGGCTCACAGACTGCTCTCCCGGGTTCTGGCTCAAATGGATCCGTCCTGCTTGTTGTTAGCTGTGGTTGTTCCACCGCCTGAATGCTGGTAAGGCAGCTAAGGATAGAAGCGTAAACCTTTTGGCACGGCGGCCGCGGACAACACAATCCCTGTGGTCCCATGTACAATTGCCGCATGGCCACTTCTCACTAACGTCGCACCTGACCTTACGGGCTCTACATGTCATGCATGCCCGAGCTGCCCTTCTTCTACTCTTGGTGTGCTTGATCTGGTTAGAAGAGTCGCAATCTTTGTTTATGAAGGGGTCCATCGTGGTTGGTAGTCTGGGTGTCTGTGAAAAGCAATTACTGGTTTTCAGATTGTACGATATGGGTTTATTCATATTGGAGTCCTAGCCGAGCCGGATGAACTAAGATTGGACCGGGATCAGCCGCCATAAGACACTGCCTCTGACATTGTACTACGATCATCGGAGACAACGAACAACCATGGTTACCGTGCACTATTCTCATCTGATGAGCTTGATCGGTGGTCACAGCTGGACTGAAGTCAGAGTTTCTGACAAACTTCCTGTTGACGGAAAAGCCGTCTTTGCAGCCCCGGTTACTCGGAGTCGGGCGAGTGGGGACGGCGTTCGCGGCAAAACCGGGCATAGACGACCGACCCGGTTGCCGTGGGCAGCTGGCCCCCTTGGACCGCCCAACGCCCCGACCCTTAGAGCCTGTGAGAATATGGTCCCTAGTTGTACTATCCGCACCCAGATGTCGGCAGACATCAGTCAGCGTAGCATGTTGAAGTAACCCCGTGGCAATTCTTTCCCCGAGAAATCAATTTGTTGGATCCAAGTGCAACTAGAGGTTAACAGTGGCAATAATGCCGTGTGTTGAATGGTATTCTAAAAACGCGGACTCGAATATGAACAGTGAATGATCTAGGCACAATCCTAAACTACAGTCGTGCTCTACAGGTTTCCAACCTATCCCAGTCCGCCTGGGTAAACGAAACATATGTCCTATTCTTTGTCGGCAGCCACAGAAAGCCATCCTGATCACCTCCGGGAACAACAGTCCCAGCCAGCTTCGGGTTAACCCCTTCCTTCTTGAGAGGAACTTTGTTCTGCTTGTGATTGTCCGTGTAAGAGCCCGTCCGCATCACACGTAAGAAAACGGGCACTGCGTAGCTCGGGAGACTTTTGGACAAATGTTCTGCCAGCGCTCCGTAGTCTGGGGTGGCCGAGAACTCGGGGCTGAGCCGCACCGCAGCGCATCCAGCGCGACCATCGTGGTTGGGCAACTCAACACCGTACACGGTGGCCTCCAGGACTCCTGGGAAACGGCCCAGGACTTCTGCAACCTCTGCAGTAGATACGTTCTCGGATTTCCAACGATAAGTATCTCCAAGTCGGTCGAGAAAATACCAAAGACCTTCCGAGTTCCTCCTCAAGGCATCCCCCGTTCGGTAGTACACGTCTCCTTTTCTAAAGACGTCAAGGCATAGCTTCTTCTCAGTTGCTTCTGGCGATTTCCAGTATCCTTGGAATACCTCCCTATTCGGGAGAGCCATCAACAACTCTCCACCCTCCTCATAAGGCACTCTTCGGGCAAATCCAGTGGCTGGATCCCTCCAGATGTCTCCCGTTTCGTAGTCTACCTTGACTAAGACGAAGGTGTTGCGAAAAAGCATCCTTCTTAGCAGCCCATGACGGCCCACAGAACCGATGTTAAAAGGGCCGCGGGACGAATTGGTGAGTCTAAACATACCCTCAGTAGAACTAAAGAATTCAACAACTTCTGGTATGTTGAATCTCTCCTGGAATCGTGTCCAGACGTCTGGCCTCAACCCGTTCCCATAGGCGCACATTAGCTTATGCTCCCTCTCCAGGGGATGTGGCGGAGAGTTGACGAGATACCGTGCCGTCTCGCCCACGTAAATGAAGTGGGTGGCTCCGGATTCATAGATATCTGTCCAGAATTGTGAAACGGAGAACTTGGGAGCTAGAGCAATGCCGACACCGGAAAGGAGAACTCCAAAAGAAGTGATACCCCCAGTGCCGTGGTACATGGGCATGGGGTTGTACCAGTAATGTTGCCCCGGAATGCTTCCATGCGGCCGTTCAAGGTGAGCTCCTGACATCAGAATCTGGCGATGCGTAAGGGGGCATGCTTTTGGCATTCCCGTGGTTCCACTACGTGTCCATTAGCTCCCATGGGTCAGCTCAACGTAAAGAAGTCTTACCTCGTGTACATCAAGACGACGGGTGTTTCTCCAGTTACGCTGTCCCGATAAGAGTCATCAGGAACGACGGAGGGCATGGAAGAGACTTGATCCTTGGTTACCGCATCCATCACGATGGTCTCAATCCCCATGTCTCTGATTGCGTCCCCCTCTCTCTGTGTACGTTCTAGACAGTCCTCATGGGGACTCACAAGGAGGAGCTTGGGCTCGCAAATCTTCAAGCAACGCAGTAGAGAATCGCCCTCAAGATTGTAGTTGAGAAACGCCGGGTAGGCTCCAATACAGACTGCTGCAAACCACAGGAGAATGAAGTCGACACTGTTGTTCATGTACATTGCGAAGCAATCGTCTGGGCCGATGCCCTTGGCCAAGAGCCAATTTGCGAACTGAACGATTCGCAAGTGGCATTCTTGGAAAGAGAGGGATTCCTGGCGGGTCCAGATGGCTCTTTGCTGGGCGTGTCTCTTGAAAGCCGCATCGGCAATGTACCACACCGAGAGGCGGTTTTCCTTTTCTACATCGGAGTGAGCCATAGTCATACTACCGAGGGGGGATACCTTACCTGCACGCGCAAAGTAACGGCTGGCTTTCCGCATGTGAGAAATAGCGCTAAGGTCATCGCGTATGTTGAATTTGGCATTCAAGTACATTCCCCCAGCGTAGATAGCAGCGGCTAAGCCCGCGGTTTCTAGGGACACAAATCAGCCCATGTCTCAAGGTCACAGCTTGGGAAGGTCTGCACCGCACCGAGTGACATGTTGGCGTAGACGGAGAGGGTGGGAAGGAGAAATGGCAACGTAAGAAAAGAGAATAATACTGCGATTCCGTTTCAGGGTGTGATGTTTGGACGATGCTTGCTAGTCAGGGCAATACGACGTAGCGACTAAGTTTTTTTAAAGGGAAATTGGCCCTATAGACGGTAATTCCGTGCAACGCCGGCCCCGAGAAACTCGAAGCCTCCAAGCGCTATCTGAGCCTGCCGAAGCCAGAGAAAGTAACACTTCACACGTTTCATTCTACCTTGATATATCTCGAGATGAAAATACCCAGAACAGGTGGGCTGCAACTGGTATGAGTTTGTTCGCAACAGCGGTGCAAGGATACGAAAAGTCGCAGAGCCTGGTAGGGGTTCTGAAGTGCATTATTTCCTGGTCATGACTTGTCTTTATGTCAATGTACAAATAAATTGAAGAGCGACTAGCTACTACACATGAAGATTCTATTTTCCCGTTTCTCTTCGCCTTTGCTAACCCAAATACGCCTCATTGACGCAGTTGCTCCAAGCCATCACCAAACTGTGGCTTTGCTGTTGTGGCTGACGACCTCTTTTGGAGTCGTCGTCAATGAGACCTAATATAGGTCCCCGCTTGCCGAAATGTTGCAAGAAACATCATAAGGCCAATAATACAAGCTGATTTGTATCAGATTGCTGCAGTGATTACACACCTCGTTGGCTCGGTAGAGATTACCCAGTTGCCAAATCAGACATGACTCGTGGCTTCGAATCTCATGCTCATGCTAGCCCATTCTCGATAGTAGGCTTCGGTGTTTCTTGCAGATAGTTCACTCGGTCTTGTGTCCGGCTACCAACAGGTCATCTTTCCAGGTATACTTTAGGGGAAGACCCAGCATCCAGTTCGTCGGTGATCGTTCCCACTGGTGAATTTCAGTAGTGGAGACCATCATACCTGTTCCTGACTTGGCTAGACTGGCTTTCGTGTCTATGGCTTCTCAGGATAAGGAGAGTCTAGTGACATTCGGTCGGGCCATGATCCAGGGTTCCCCGCACTCGTCGCCTTCCCCAGACCCGTTGTTCGACGGCAATTAGTGCCCCCATTTCCCCAGACTAGCCATTCATCACCGTCAAACGCCAGCTTCTTTGACCTTGATTCAAGCACAACCTGATGCATATATGTTGATGGCTCCCCCATACAGACTTTTGCAGAACTTCATCAGCAGAGGTCTTCTCCGATACACTCCTCCACTCTTCTCCATCACATCATCTATCACACACAACTTCACAGCTCTGCGTCCAAGACTAGTCCAAAATGTCTCGCAGAAGCGACATCTCCGGCGAGAAGGACTTGGAGGCGATTGGCTCCAAGGCCGACGTGGTCCATGAAGAAGTCTCCAACAGGGGCGGTCTCACCGACGAGGAACTCGCCTTTGTGCAGAACTTTCCTGAGGACAAGAGAAAGAAGCTGCTGACCAAAGTTGACGTGAGTCTATTCTGTTCTTGATGACTTGAGAATAATCCTGATACTAACTTTGAGTCTGTGGAACAGTGGCGTCTTATGCCTATTCTTGTCATCCTCTATCTCGTCGCGTACATCGACAAGGCCAATATCGGAAATGCCAAGATCGAAGGAATGCTTCCTGACCTCGGCATGACCGGCGACCAGTACAACATTGCCCTGTCCATTTACTTCATTCCTTGTAGGCTAGACCACGCAACTTCATATCGGATCAACCGTGACTGACTTATAACAAAGACATTCTCGGCGAGGTTCCCAGCAACATGATTCTCGACAAGTTCCGCAAACCATCTCAGTACATGGCAGGCATCATGCTCATCTGGGGTGGAATTGTTATTTCTACAGGCTTCATTCAGAACTTTGGCCAGCTACTCGCAGTCCGCACTCTTCTAGGCTTGTTTGAGTGAGTTTTACCATCACAGATGCCACTGAACGACCAAACACTAACCATCTTCCAGGTCCGGCTTCTTCCCTGGTGCCATCTTGATCATCTCCAAGTGGTTCCTCCCCAACGAGACGCAAACCCGAGTCGCTATCCTCTATACTTCGGCAGCCACAGGCGGCGCCTTTTCCGGTCTCTTCGCATATGCTATCGCGAAGCTTGACGGTGTCGGCGGCATCGAAGGATGGCGGTGGATCTTTATCATCGAGGGAATCTTCACCGTCCTCGGTGCCTTTGCTACCTGGTTCCTCCTTGTGGACTCTCCCGAACTCTCTAGCTGGCTCACCGACGAGGAGAAGCGATATCTCATCCTGCGCCAAGCCACTCGGCGCGTCACAAACTCGGGCGAGTACCGCGAGAAGACGGACAAGGGCGCCTTGTGGGCTGTGGTCAAGGATTGGAAGGTCTACCTCCTCACAATCTGCTCCTGGTCCAACGCTGCACCCAACTACGGCCTCAAATTCTCCATGCCCTCCATCACCAAGGGCATGGGCTTCACTTCCAGCAATGCCCAGCTCATGACCATCCCGCCGTACTTCTGTGGTGCAATCTCCTCGTACCTCTTGGCCCGCTGCGCCGACAAGTTCAAGTGGAGAATGCCCTTCCTCATCGGTCCCCAGACTTGTGTTCTCATTGCTTTCTCCATATTGATGGCCAAGGCTGAGTTCATCAAAGAGAACCTTGGCGCCTGCTACTTCGCCGTGTGTCTCGCCTGCGCTGGCATGTACCCCATTCTCCCCGGTGTTAGTGCGTGGAACATCGACAACAACCCCCTCCCCACGAGACGCGCCATTAGCATTGCGTACCTCAACTGCGCCGGCACCATTGGTGGTATCTATGGCAGCTACATCTACAAGGACAATGAGAAGCCTAAGTACACCACTGGCTACGGCGCATCCTTGGGCTTTGCTATCGGTGGTATCTTGAGTGCCGTGATTCTCGAGACGGCCCTGATGTCTCTGAACAAGAAGCGGGCAAAGCTCACCGAGGCCGAGATTCGGGAGAGGTATACAGACGAGGAGCTTGAGTCCATGGGTGACCGCAGTCCTCTCTTTAAATACAGTCTGTAAGGAGTGAAGATGCGTTGGAGTTCTACGGTGGCTCTCTATTTGATGGCTTGTTCTGATTTACATTCGAGGAGAGGCAGCGCGTCTTTGGAGGATACGCAGGATGCAGCTTAGGAGCAGAGATCCAGCCAGTGAAATTCGTTTTAAGTAATGAGTGCACAATACATAAATCCACATTCACAAACATGCTCTTCAATACCTCTTGACTCTCTATGGAACCAGGTTCTTCATCCACATCAGTGAACGATCTTTTGGCCGGGCTTCAACTAGATTAAAGAACATTTCGCGAACACATCATAGCATTATGACCTAATTCTAATACAATCGCCTTTGTCTAACCTTTTGCAGCTCGCAATAGAAGAGTCCCACATCAGTGAGCGTCGGCTTTGATCGATGTGCATCTATGCCACCTGAATCTAAGCTTGGTTGTGGCGATTATGGCTCGCCAAGGGGCTGAAACCAGACAAAAGTTGGCAAATCGAGAGAAAGGCCACCATAATTAGGCGATGAGATGAAACATACGGTTGCTAGCCAGTGTCAAAGGATGCCATTTCTACTTAAGTTTGGTTATCTATATAGACCGCCTATCCTCGATATTCGCCAAAACTCCAAGTGTATCAAGACTCCAGGTCTTCATCTTATCGTCCAACGGCTGATATGGCCGTCGCATCTCCCAAGACGACTCTTGATCCACACCAATCTTGCGACCCAAGAAATGCCACGCACCGTACTTGGTACATGCAATGCCCTTTTTGCAAGCCCACTCTGCGTGGGCTACCACATCTTGAAGCTTCTTGGCCTCTTCCACCTTCCCAGCCTTCCACAAGTCGTAGACTGCTGAAGTAGACCAAGGGAAGACGTTGCCCATTCCCGTCACGCAGCCACTTCCACCAGCCTGCAGCGTGGGCAATAGATAATCGCTGCTGCCGCCAAAAACACCGAATTGCTCGTGTGAGAAGAGACTTGTCAAGCGTGTAAGCTTGCCCACGTTTCCGCAGGTCAGCTTCACTGCTGAAATATTGGGATGGGTGGCCAAAGCAGCTAACTGATCCGAGTCCAGATCAATACCCGACGTGACATTGGGGAAGTTGTATATCACGATAGGAATTGGGGACTGGTCTGCAACCTCACGGAAGTAGGCGAGAAGAGCGGGAGAAGGGAGAGCCTTGGCCCAGTAGCTGGGCGGCAGGAGAAGGGCAAAGTTGGCACCGGCGCTGGCAGCGTCCTTGGCGTTAAGGATAGTCTCGTATGTGGATTGCGCTGAGATGCCGGCCACGAGAGGATAGTCAGAGCCGCCCGTCTCAGAGGCCGCACGAGAAACGTTCTCGAGAATGGCCTTGCGCTCGTCGCGCGTGAGAAGGGCGAGCTCGCCGTTGGTGCCCAGATACACCAGGCCGTGCATGCCTGCCTTGATCAGGGCCTGGCATTGCGTGAACATGGCCTCGTGGTCCACGGATTGGTTCGCATCGCCGGCCTTGTAGAGGGTAACCACTGGAGTGTAGACTCCTGCGGGGAGGGGCTTGGCCTTGGGCTGGATGGTACTTCTGTTCATTGTTGTGAATGCTGGTGAAGAGTGAATAGAGACTAGGGTAGTAGAGAAAAGGGGATGTGGTCAGAAATGTCCGTGATGAATGGTCGGTCTTCTTGTTTTGTTTTGGCGTGAATAAAATACGAGTCTGAAGCAAGGGTTCGTCCACGGCGAGTCGTGCGCCACGAACTAACTAGTCTACGAGATCAGCGGGGAAAGTCTGGGGTGGTTTCGGAACCAAAACCGATGAAGCTCATCGTCCAATAGGAAACATGACCGTGGCTTTGGTGTGTCCGGGGATGGGAGCAATGGAACGCTGATCCCGGCGCCCTCTGCCTCTGGCCACAATTGAACCTAATGACAATTCTTAGTTGTTTTTGTTCCTCTTTCTTTGGAGGTTCAATTCGTTTTCTCGCCAGATCAGTCAGCTGAGACTTTCTCCTCACACGTTCTTGTTCATTTGTGTATCTTCAAGCAGCACGACTCGCCCACAACCATGGATGTGCCAACTGGGTCCAAAGTGACAATCTCACTCAATGACCTCAGAAAGCACAATACATCGACAGACTGTTGGATCGCTATCCACTCCAGAGTCTGGGATATTACCGACTTTATCGAAGAGCATCCCGGTGGGCCAGAAAGTAAGTGTTCTTGTCCACAAAATTATACTGTTATTCTAACATAATCTGCCAGTCCTTCTTGAACATGCTGGGTCTGATGCCACGGGACTCTATGATGGCGTGCATGCCCCGGATATTATTGAGGAGCTTTCGCATGACAAGCTGATTGGCTATCTTGAGACTCCAACGGCAGATGCAGTTGTAGCCGCATCTCAAATTACTCAACAGGAACCCACATCTCCAGACACTACTAGCAAGGCCTCATCCACGCCCGAGACAGAGACTTCCTTTGACTCGCTTGACTCCTTCCTCAGTGCCCCCGACTTTGAACAGGCCGCTAAGAGAGGACTTACGGCCAAGACATGGGCATTTTACTCCTCAGCGGCAACAGACCTGGTGACGCTCAAAAACAACAAGGAACTAGTCCGAAGAATCATGATCAGGCCCAGGATCTTGAGGAATGTCACCAATATCAACCTCGAGAGGAGCATTCTGGGTTTCAAAAGTTCAGCCCCATTCTTCATAGCACCCGCTGCTATGGGTAGACTTGCCCACCCGGATGGAGAACTTGCCCTTTCTAGGGCTGCAGCCAACGAAGGCATCATTCAATGTGTAAGTTCCCCGCACATGCTGCAACTGGCTTTCATACTCGGATCAATGCCCTAACATGTGGTAGATCTCCAGTAACGCGTCTTACTCACTACGTTCAATCGTCAAAGCAGCTCCACCTTCACAGCCCTTCTTCTTCCAACTTTACGTCAACTCAGACCACCAAAAGACGGTCGAGCTTCTCAAAACTGTCCGCGAGCTCGGTGTCAAAGCCATCTTCGTGACAGTCGACGCGCCTGTCCCCGGTAAGCGTGAAGCTGATGAGCGCGCTGCCCAGGAGGGCACAGTCAAGTCAGCTATTAGTGGTGGGGAAAGCAGCAAGGATAAGAAGGGGAGCGGGTTCGGTCGTCTCATGGCCCAGTACATCGACAAGTCCCTGTCTTGGGAGGATCTGGCTTGGATCCGCGAGGCAAGTGGCGGCGTGCCTATTATTCTAAAGGGAGTTCAGACCGCAGAGGACGTGAGGAAGGCTGTCGAATACGGCGTGGAGGGAGTATTACTTAGTAACCACGGCGGTCGGTCCCTCGATGGGTAAGTCAATTTCAATCCATGGAACTGGCAATGTACTAACCTCCTCGTTTAGATCCCAGGCCAGTATTCTCGTTCTCCTCGAGCTGCGGAAGAACTGCCCTGAGGTCTTTGACCAACTCGAGGTTTACATCGACGGCGGCTTTGAGCGGGGATCTGATATTCTCAAAGCAATTGCCCTTGGAGCAACGTCCGTGGGTATCGGTCGACCATTCTTATACTCGCTCCTCTTCGGCCAAGATGGAGCTGAGCATCTGTCGCGCAGTATGTTTAACCTCATTCATAATAACAGAACAAAATTATGCTAACACTAAACAGTTTTGAAAGATGAACTTGAAACGTCAATGAGGTTGTGCGGTATCACCAGTTTCGAAGAGGCAAGACCTCGTCTAGTCAACACGTTAGACGTGAACCACCTAGTTGTTTCTGATGAGGAGGAAAGCCCAAGACGACGAGTATCCAAGTTGTAGATTATGGAGCCGGTTGCATTGGGTTGCATTTTTTGAGGCATCACACCGTAAATCTTAGACGAGCCATTGAGAGATGCAGGTATAAATAGCATCTTCAAATTGTTACTATATTGAGATTCATTGCAAAACAAACTTATGGCTCCTTTTCTGTACATCATGCACTCCTGACTCTCCTTGCTCAACAAACTTGCTATTAATAAACATACACACATTGGGCAGCTTATCCTGTGGACGCCTTTTCTTTCAGCTAATCTCAGTTCTATGGAATTATCTCGTAATTTAGTTCAGTGTGGCATAAAACGCCTGCACAGTCTCCAAGATCCCCTCTGGCTCTGCCAAACCAAGCCCATAAGCCCTTGAAACGTCAAACCTGGCGGGCCAGCTTCCTACAATTGCTTCGATAGCCGGATCCCTCTGCTCTTCGATATGAGCGAGGGCTTTATCACCACCAACGGCCTTGAGTGCGTCTAGCATTTCTTGAACGCTGACTGTGATTCCAGGAAGATTTACGACCCGTGAATCACCAAACTTCTCAGCTGGGATATCTTTCACCTTGACAAGGTTCTTGACCACCGTTGCCGGGCTGCATACCCAAAGCTCAAGATCTCGGCTCACAGGCAAGGTATTTCGAATGCCCCTTAGTGATTCGCGGATAATGCCTGAGGCGAAACTTGAGGCAGCAGCAGACGGAGCTCCGGGTCGAACCACAACAGTCGGAAGTCTCACGATCCGACCATCAAGAAGACCACGACGGGAAAAGTCATTCAGCAGAAGCTCGATCATGATCTTTTCCATGCCATACGAGCTCTTGGGCTGCGGCAGCGTCTCAAACTCGCGAACAATCTCCGCCTTTCCATAGATGGCGCATGAGCTGGCAAATACCACTGCTGTCCCGGGATGCTGACGCCTCAGCTCATCTAGGATGTTTCTGATGGAATCGAAGTTGACTTTCATTCCAAGGTCGAGGTTGGCCTCGGCACCGCCAGACATCAGGCCGTGGAGGAGATAGACATGGGTGTACGATTGAGAGAGGAGTTTTGAGACGGATGACGGGTCGGTGAGATCCGCAGCGAGGGATGTGATACGGTGGGCATCTTGTGCTATTTTTGATGGGATGGCTGGAGGGGCAATATCGGTGAGCGTGAATTTGTCGCTGGGACTTGAGCTGGCAATGAGAGATGCGATCAGCTCTTGGCCGATGAAGCCGCCGGCGCCGGTGATGAGGATGTTTTGTGCCATATTTGGGGAAGCTGATGAGACGATGTAAACTTGATTGGGTGCTTGATGAGGGGTGATGGTTATTCGAAGATCGTTGTATACAACTCTTGCGTTTTTAACTAGGACATTCTGTTATTAGTGACTTAGGGATATGGAAGGCTTTGGTCATTCGTCTCGGCCGACGGCTTGTGGTCCTTGAATCCGATATCGCGGGGTGCGGTCTTGTGTCCGATTGGCTGGGGTTCACCACTCTTCGCCCAACGACTTAAGTTGATCCAATCAAGCACGTCAACTTGATGTTGCAGAATGAGTTGCCTACGGTTTGCAGCTCCAAGATTCAGATCCCATAGTAGCGACGCGCAAGGCACAGACATTTTGGCAATGGCACATTGACACCGATCAGTGCTGGCAGAGGAGCTATTCTCATTTGAGCATTCCACTTCACTTGGCATGCAATGCAGTTATAAGTAATGCAGTTATAAGTAATGGCATATCAACCAAGCCCTACAGCGCTTAACAATTGAAAATATTGTAAATGTTTGTAGTATGAAATGGCAACCATTGATGTCAAGTTTTCGCCGATAAACTTCGTGCATTGGCTCATGTCGTACGCAAGAACCTCATCGGATATTCAGCTCTAACCCTTAACCCACCCCTCAATATCCTCTATCCTGACATGCTTGATAAACTGCCGGTGGAAGGTAAACGCAATGTGCGTGACTTCTGGGCCGTCCCCGTCTTGTACGAGAATACTCGGGTAGCTCAGCTCCCTATTCTCTTTCCCTGTAGAGCTATTCGTCCCACAGAACCCATCGCCATCCTCCAGCACACGCTCAGTCCAAGTCAGGCCATCATCTTCCGACACACCAACTGTGAGCGCCTTTCGAGGGGTTCCCCATATCGCACTCTTCTGGCCAACGGCAGCCTGGTTTGGTCGCTTGTCATCTTCAGGAGTGATATCGTCGTAGAGCCCTTCCCGTCTCAACGAGTCTGGAGAAGCAGCAGATCGGTTGAACACAATGGCCAACTTTCCAGAACGGAGGCGGGCGGCACAGATGCCGCTGTTGGGGTTTGGTAGAGTGAGAGCCTCTGGCTTTGCCCAGTCAAGACCGTTGGTAGAGGTTGAGCGATAGACGTTGTCTGCCCAGCGGCTGCGGTAAAAAGCAACCCAAGGAGAGTTTTCAGAAGCTGGAGGCACTATGTTCATGTGCACGGCACCAGAACTTTCCGGGAACTGCTTCTCGTTCCAGGTTTTACCGCCGCCCTTTGAGTAAAAGACTCCCGAGATGTCGTCGTTTCCAATCCATCGATGACCAGGTGTGCCTCGGCAGTAGAAGACTGGCAATACCCAAGTCCCATCCTGAAGTATGACGATAGGTTGGCGGGTAAAGATGCCTGTCTTTCCCGGGAGCAGCTGATTTGCCTCAGACCAGGTGATGCCCTGGTCGGATGATTTGCGAACTAAGACGTAGGCCCCGTCTTGATTTCCAGCATCTTGTGAGGTATGAAGTAGCCATATCTCGCCGCTGTCTGGCACTCTAAATAGGACCGGGTTCTGGCAGCTCCTGTTCTCTTCGTAAGAGATTTTCTTGGGAGAAGTCCAGGACGATGAGCCCGGCTCCAGACGAGAGAGCCAGATGCTGATGTCTGGTAGACCCTCTTGCGAACCACCAAACCAGGCGCAGAGTAGCGTCTTGTCTGTCAGTTGAAGCAAGTTTGATGCATGGGACTGAACTGTCGCTGCGGGAATCGGGGTGCTCTGAACATTTGGTGCCATGGTGTATGAGTGCTGATGAAGGTTTATGGTTGAATAAGTGTCGTGCAATGGGGTCTGATCAACTTGACGTCGTGTATTGATCGACTTTACCGTGATTAGTATCAGAGTCGTCTGGCCTTGACCACCTTAAAAGCTTGATCCTTTGACCAACTTGACCCGCGGTCGTCTCCGTTTCACTTTCCAAATACCCCCACTTCCTCGGCCGCGTACATGTTTCCGAGTCTCGGGAGGGGCGACATGGTTCTCCTCATAAGCCACAGCCAACCGGAGAGTAGGCCGATCCTCCACAACTCCCTGGGATAGCCTCACGAGGAGTTGATGCGGGGGTACCCACTCGACCCTCCTCTCACTTCACATCGACGACGGCGAGGGGAGATTGACAAGCAATAATGCCAGGAAGATAGATTTGGAGTAGTCATCATCACATCACATCCAGCTGACAAACTCAAATGGAGTACACACGGTGAGCATGTTTCCATCCAGCACCTCGCCTTGCAACCTCACTAACCCGATCTTACTCTCTAGCCTTGGTAACACCGGTCTTAAGATCTCCAAGATCATTCTTGGGTGCATGACCTTTGGCTCGAGCAACTGGGAGAGCTCACCATGGACGCTGGACGAGGAGCAAGGACTCGAACTGCTCAAGGCCGCGTATGACAGCGGCATTAACACTTGGGACACGGCCGATACCTACTCGAACGGCAAGTCAGAAGTCATCGTGGGCAAGGCGCTCAAGAAGTTCAACATTCCCCGGCAAAAGGTGGTCATCTTGACCAAGATCTTCAACCCTGTCATGGACGATGACTCTAGGCCGCCCAGCGTCAACGATGGGCCTTTGGTCAACCAGATGGGCTTGAGCCGGAAGCACGTCTTCCACGCTGTGGACAAGTGCCTGGAGAGGCTTGGCACAGACTATATCGGTATGAACACAGCGGTCATACGCGGGCCCTTTCAAGCTTACTTTTCATAGATGTACTTCAGATCCATCGTCTGGACCGTGAGACCCCGCCTGAAGAGATCATGAGAGCCCTGCACGACGTGGTCCAGTCCGGCAAGGTCCGCTACATCGGCGCCTCATCCATGTACACGTGGGAATTTGCTCGACTACAGTACATCGCCCGGTCCAATGGCTGGACCGAGTTTATCTCGATGCAACCCTTCTACAACCTCCTCTACCGCGAAGAGGAGCGTGAGATGCTCCCCTTCTGCCAAGCCACCGGTACGTGCGCCTCGGTTCTAATGATAACGTAACTTATGCTGACCATCACCTCTCAGGAGTCGGTGTCATTCCCTGGAGCCCCATCGCAAGAGGCCTCCTCGCCAAGCCTCTTCCCTCAGAAGGCAACACTGAAGGCCAGTCCCTGCGGAGCCAGATGGACAAGAAGAAGGACGCGTGGTTTGCCGATGCCAACTTGGAGATTGTGAATCGCGTGCAAAAGGTGGCAGCTGATAAAGGAGTCAGCATGGCCCTCGTCGCGACGGCCTGGGTGCTGCAGAAGGGTTGCTGGCCCATTCTGGGGCTGAACTCGGAGAAACGAGTCAAGGAGGCTGTAGATGCGCTGAAGATTCGGTTCACAGCCGAGGAGCTGGAGTATCTCGAGAGCGAGTACCGCCCGAGGAACATTCAAGGCATGTAGAATGGTTGGTCAGACTAAGAAATAGAAAGTATAAATAAAGATTCCCATTTTTGACCCAACATTGATCTTTGTATAGAAGTTACAGAGTCATTACTGTGTTTCGCCGTTGGGAAACATAGCTATTGACTGCAAATACCCATCGACATCAAGATATGCTGGATCAAAGCCAAAGATTGGCGAGAGCCCGAAAGTCGTGTCCCAGGTCGGGCACGGATTTCCATCCACACGCGGGAGCATATGCTCTACACCCACTCCGTCTCCAAACCCATGATTACTGTCACCGTTGAGGATCACATCGAGGATGGCATCATCTACTCCATTCGTAGGTGCAAGCAATGTCAACACCTTCTCAAGTCCACCAATCATCAGGCTGGCCAAGTGCCACTTCCCCATTGACAGCGAACGGAGGTGTTCTATCAGTTGGGTAATCTTGTCCCGAGCCTGGTCGCGTCTTATCAGGTTGTCGCCGTACTTGTGGGCCACCTTGGCCAGAAACATGCAGCAAAAGGCTGTCATGGAGATGAGATAGGATGGCATGCCGACGATGCCCGACGAAATATCAGGGTCAGTCACGAGCATGTCTATTATAGCCGATGCAGCGGTGACAGCCATCGATGCTGAGTCGAGAAAATGACCGGGAATCGCGTCTGATTGGCCACGAAAGACGTGAGAGAAGAGATATAGCTGTGCGAAGTGGAAGTGAAGGAGAGCCCCTTTCCGAGGAAACCCTCCAATGGCAGGATGTTGCTCTAAAACTGATTAGTTTCCCTAGATAAGATCCGACAACCTTAACACTTACCTGGCAGCCGCGTAGTCCACTTTGCGATCCATTGGTCTAGTTGCCGGTTATAATGGCCTATCTGGCTGACGTAGACTCGTGGTATCGTCTCGCCTTTGTCTGGACCAAATAGTTGCCTCACACTCCTCACGACCCCCATCAGCTCAACCTGGCTCATGAGCCTTTCGTCCTGGGCTGTTGCAAACGGAGCCTGTAGAAAGCCTTCCCAGTCCTGCGTCGACCATTCATCTTGGATGATGGCGGGCCGGTCGTAGAGTATGGCAAGATGCTGGTCACATATAAAGAGAATTGACCAGATGCGGGCGTAGTCGATGGCATCTTCTGTCTGTTCCTTTATGGCCCGGCTGAAACTATTGTGAACGTTGCATTCTGTAGCTCGTCGGATAGCGTGTCCCGATAGAGTCCATGATAGATCACTTAGCCAGTATGAGGCGATGCTAAGGGCTCTAAAGTAATCTCGATCCCCTGACCGTTGAAGCATTGACTTTTCGGTCAGCCTGCGTAACTCAGAACTGCAAATTCCATAGACCTTGTCGGCGTCTGGATCATGCAAGGCGGCGACCGTCAAGGTTGCAGCGGAAAGAATGGAGCTTTTCCGCCGTAGCTCATCCAGGGACTTGTATCTGCATCCGATAGAGTAGATGAAGCCATCAAGTCGATCGCGGTACAGGGCAAAAAGACGCTCTGCATCGGCTTGTTGGATCAGTCCTCGCGAGATGAAATCATCGATTGCCTTGCTTTGCCCGTCCTTGGGGTCTTCGGGCGAGCGGAGCGCCCTCATCTTTGTTAACGCGTACAGGGAATGTATAGGGGCGTGTGGCAGCCGGTCGTCCTCTGGCGTGAGCTTAGGTGAATTGTCGCAGGAAGGCCCGTTGACATCATCCAAGACATACTGAAAGTTAGTGATGGGTTGTTGCGAAGCTGATGAATCGCGGCCTTCTGACAGAAGTGAGATCCGAAGCGGTGGAAGGTCGGGCATTCCTGCAGCGCTTCTCATTTCTTTCATGGCTGAGTGGAGGGACTCCAGATCCGCCAGCACCGCCTCTGATAGTCTAGATCGTTCAAGTCAGGGAGAATTTCCATGACTAAATAAATAGGATCTCACTCTGTCTTTTCATCGATAATGGTCTGGAGGTTCTTGCTCACAACGCAGCTGAGCTTCTTGTCAGTGCACCTTCGACACGGTGGTCCAGTATCGTCCATCAGGCATTTGATCTGTATTCAACGTCAATCAAGGCTTTTCTCTGTTAGAAACTGGCATTCCCGTACCTTGTGCTTGCGACACGTCGTGCATGCCCTGATGTTCCTCGAGATATGCGCCACTGGGTGATCATTGTGTGCCCCTATTGCCGCCCTCTTAGGAGCGTTCTACCTAGGTCAGCAATCGGCTCAGGGCCACGAACAGAGCAGTTTTGTACGTACGAATGAGGCCTCAGGCACTTCATGGTTGCTGTTGCCCCTGGAGCGCTTCGACATTGGTGATTCGAGACAGACTTGAACGTGTGACGACAAAGTCTGGATGAGCCGCATGACCAGCCACACACAGGAGACCCATGCGGGGTATGGGGTACGGGGTATGGGGAGAAGATGTGTATTAGTCAGGTCTGAATTTGGGTGATCTAATTGGGTCATTTCTTTCTCGTCATTTCGGCTCAATCTACCCTACAAGATGCATTTCACCAGATTGTTGACCTCAATTAGGTTTCAAAGGGCGATAGGGAGCATTTAATTCGATCTAATAGTGATCTGTTTGATCTGTTTAAACAACTATTGACTGGCTTTGAGCTATCTACAACAGCCAACGCGAATGTGTGAAAGTTCATTATTTCCAACTTGTAAATGGTAAATCTGGGCACAAAATTCTAAGCTCTCATCTTTTTTCATGTACCCAAATTACATCGGGACAATATTCGATGACTTTATCAAATTACATTTGACAGATATGGTGCACCCTTGGCTCTTTGAATCGATAAATAATACGACCCATTGAACGACCTTGGCCCAGAATTGTCTCTCCGTAACGCCTGGCTGGTGGTCGTCGTAAATTCAACCAATCGGCGCGAAGACCGTCTAAATGAGTCAGCCAATCAAAAAATGATGACATACTCAAGGTCGGAACCATGACCGAGCCCACCATCCTTGGTGAAACAGCACAGCGCGCCTCTGGGGCCGGCCTCGCAGTCTGGCATGACAATGCAAATGTACTTGAGGTGCTACGAAATTCACAAGCAAGATCAGTCACTTTACAGCCTTTAGTCTATTTCGGCTCAAAAGTTATTGCAAGATATCTCCTCACCATATCTCATCCTTGCTATTCACAATCCCTGCTCCGCCACCGACATTCCCCTTAGACACAATGGCTATTTCAGGGGTACTCGACCTGGATGCAACCCTCTCATCACTGCCTCCAGTCAAGCCTGAGAGCCTGAAACTCCGCCAGAAGATCCGATCAGACATTCGTAACCCTACAGCCAAGACCCCTATACTGGTTATCCTCGACGACGATCCCACAGGAACTCAGACCTGCCACGGTGTCGTCATTCTCACAGTCTGGGATGTGCAAAGCATCAGCTCGACCTTGGAAGCCGTTGGTCCCGGCGGTGGCTTCTTCATCCTGACCAATTCGCGAGCGCTTCACCCGCCACAGGCTCGGGAGCTCATGATAGAAATCTGCACCAATCTCCAATCTGCATCTCAACAGACTGGCCTTCCGTATGAAATCGTGCTTCGCGGCGACTCCATCTTGAGAGGCCATTTCCCTCTCGAGCCCGAGGCCGTGGAAGAGGTGCTTGGGCCTGCCGATGCCTGGATCCTATGTCCCTTTTTCCTCCAGGGTGGAAGATATACCATCGGCGATATTCACTACGTGGGCGAGAACAACAAGTTGATCCCGGCTGCAGAGACGCCGTTCGCGAAAGATGCCACGTTCGGTTACCAGAGCTCTAACCTAAGAGATTACGTCGTCGAGAAGAGTCAAGGGCAGATTCCACATCAGGACATAGCATCGGTTGATCTGGACACCATTCGTACTGGCGGGCCAGATGCAGTCCTTGAGCAAGTCATGCAAAGGCTCAACAACGCAGCGTCTCGAGTGGTCTTCGTTATCAACGCCGCTGCGGATGAGGATATGGATGTCGTCATCGCTGCGCTTCTTCAGGCGTCGCAGTTAGGGAAGCGATTCCTCTTCCGCACAGGCGCAGCCTTTGTGTCGTCGCGGTTGGGCATCTCATCGATCCCTCCTCTGTCTGCCCAGCAACTGGGCTTATCAGGGAAGCTTGGAGGATTAGTCATTGCTGGATCATACGTGCCCAAGACAACGGCGCAGCTGAAGGCGCTCGTCGAGAAGGCTGGTAATACCCTCACCACCATCATATTGGATGTGCAGCGGCTGTTGAAATCCCCTGAAGAAGGCAATGCAGACATCCAACGCGCCATCGAGCTTGCCTCCGAAGAGATCCAGCGTGGTCAGGATGTCCTGGTAATGACGAGTAGGAAGCTCATTGTCGGCCAAGATGCGGTTGAAAGCTTGGATATCGGGTCGACAGTTGCCAAAGCGTTAGTGTCATTCCTCCAGCAGCTCGATCAAAAACCCCGATACATCATCGCGAAGGGAGGTATAACATCATCTGATATGGCGACGAAGGGCTTGAGGATGAAACGGGCCATGATTCTCGGCCAAGCTGCGCCTGGCGTTCCCATCTGGCGATGCGAGGAGGCCACCTCAAAATGGCCAGGGCTAACTTATGTTGTGTTCCCAGGTAACGTGGGTTCCAATGATGGGCTGTATGAGGTTGTTAGCCAGTGGAGGAGCAACAAGGAGAAGTAATACATGCCCTAAAGGAGCCGCGTGGTGGTAACGGCGACAATAACATGAGATGCTCCCCCCTTCTGCTCAGCAAATGAGTCCGACTTTACGCGTGTTTGTGTCTGCAAAGTCATAATTGCGAGCCTTGAGAAGTCTCTGCCTTCCTGGATGCTCCTTTTTGTCGTGTCCATGACCGTAGTCAAGTTGAAAACGTTAAGTAATCTGGCTTTCCAGGACTGGAGGCTTGTTCATCCACGGCTACTAGATTCAACTTGCGTGACTTCATGCAAGTGAAGAACATGCTTCTTATACCAGGGCCAAAAGACCTCAACTGACCACCTCCGAAGCCTCCGCATCCCAGCCATGATCTGGAAGACGCCGACCAAAGTCATCGTGGTTCCGAACTGGTGGCTCGACCATAGTGTCTATAGAAACCGGTTAATAGACGCTCCCGCCAATGGGACTACACTTACCGTCTTCTTATCCTTGCGCGTTGTTGCAACAAACTTCCACTCGTGCCCTTGTACAATGACACCTGGCAGGAACGCCAGTTTTTCAACCGCCCCTCCGGCCTGCGCCTCGAGGAACGACCATTGCGCGGCCTGCCAGGCCGCCATTTGAATGTCGGCCCTTCTTCCGTCCCCGCCATGCCTCTTAGTCTTGATGCTGAGGGAGATGGGGTGCGACGCCAGGGGTGTGAATGCGGTGTGGTTGACAGATCCTGCCGTTTCTTCGAGCTTGGTAATCGCATCACTTGTACAAGTGTCTTCCGCGTCTGCGTCCAGATAGAGAACATAGTCCACCTTGGTAGCCGGGATGGGAAAGTGGTGGAAACATGAGCTGACTGCTGCCGTCATGCTGTTTGTGTTAGTGATTGCAAGAGGAAAAGACTTCCATGCTTGGGATACGCACCATGGAGAAAAGTCAATCAGCTGGTTCTCATTGAGGTCTCCATCGTTGAATGCGGCGTCAAGCAAGGGGGTATGCACTAAGTTGTTCCACCCTGCTTCATCGTATTGCAAGTGATGGCATTGCCCAGCTCGTTTAGCCAGCTTCCTGGCTGTGGGCATGAGTCTGGAGGCTGATGCCATGTCCATAGGCGGTATGCCATCTGTGGCCAAGCTATAGTAGGCATCGTTACGAAGCCGTCGAAGGGAGCGGTCACCTGCGGACTGTTTCCCAATCTCGCTCTAGTTGGTGTGAGGACATACCAAAAAGAGGCAGGATCCGAGCACTCACCTTGAGGATATCAGGGATGATGGACCTCGCTGTCGAAAAATCGTACATGTCATCCAAGAGATTGCCAAGTCAGGAGGCATATCTCGATTATCTGGGTCCATCGTCACAGAATCAAGACGGTGGTTATTATTGTAGCCTTGGACCGGGAAGGCCCTCGTCAGCGAACGCCGTCCTGAAGTTTGGCTGGCATTACTTTGCGAAGACAAACTGGGCGTGTTCTTGAAGATGGTGCTGCTGGAGGCCCCCTTTGTTGGCCGTGGGGTCTCGTTGGTCATTGGGGTGAAGTTCCTTTCGCTTCGATGAGTTTTCTGGTGTGCCTGGATTGTTTCGTTCCCTTGAAATCTGTATCTGGGCTTTTGAGCCGTTAGAAGAATGAGACGGCGATATTAGATGGCTGATCTTGCGTCTCTTTGTTGATCGCCCTTGCCCGTTAAGCGAGGGCACAACAGCCGATGAAGGAAGTGGCAAGGAAGGAATGGTTTGATTGAGCCAGCTCTCGATGAATTCATCAAGATGAAGTGACGTTTTCTCCTTATTCCCATTACTGAGAGTTCGTCAACGTCAGAGTCGCGCTTGGTTACGCGTCGCGCATTGGGATAAGGTAGATCAGCATGGAGTTCTTCCGACGCGCGCATGATAACCTTATCTTATCTGATTGGCTTATCTGATTAGTCTATCTTATCATATCGTTAGGTGTCATGAGCCCGCCAATCAAAGACCACCAGTCCATACGAGCAGCCTACCCTGAAGTTGGGGGAATCCCCTTCCGTCCCATGAAAAAGAGTAACATTATGATGAATTGATTGATTTATGGTTGGAAACTAACGAATATTTAAGCACCTAGAGATTTTGAGACGATTTTTTCAGTGCTATTGGTGTTGCTGGGCATTGTCGGAGTGAATGGTCCTCCAGTTGTTTTTGCTTTCTCCAATTTGCATCAAACATGGTCTTCAAGTGACATAAACTTCTCTGAGCCAAGGCTCCCATTGGATATCCTGCAAGGGTCTCAGTCAATTGTGATGAGTGTCTCTCTTCCCTATTATTCAAGAGACTGCAGAAGCCCGGGGCGGAGGCCTCGTAATAACTTAAGAGAAAGGCTCTCTTCCTTCACCCAAATTGAGATATAGCACTATCATGTTGCCACCAAGCCAGTTAGTGACTTAGATAGTGTACTAGTGATGGCGACTGGCGTGGGAGGCTTCGCAGTCAAGGAGATCATTATTGGGATTGAGAATACCTGCTGTACCTGATCGACACATTTTCCTTACTCATTCTAGTCTAGACCGGCAAGATCTCTCACACTCTCAGACTCACACTCCGCGACATGGTGGTGCCCAAGTTATGCCCCAACTTGGTACGCACTCTTAACCGCCTGGGATGTTGGGTCAAGTTTGAAGGCTGAAGCCGAAGCAACCGAAGTCCTGGAGACTGGAATTAGAGGTACAGGACTGTCGCGAACTTGCGGTACACTGTTACTTACCCGTTCATCAAGGACGGTGCTATCAACTTAGAACTGATGCATGTTCATATGCTCGACATCCGCAACAAATACGGATGCCCTCACGGTTCTGGCCATGGAGAAAACCCTCGCCGGGGCCTTTACGAAGCGTGCAAGAAATGACCTTTCACCACATTCAGCTTGCGTCGTTCCCCCCAGCCTCCCGAGCATCGACTCTTTGGCACGTAGACCAACCATCGCCACAAAGCCCGTCAACTGTGGCCGTACAAGGTCAAAGCGGTCGCCAATTTTTTCAATAGTCTTCATTAGGAGACTGCAAGGTAAGCTTGAGCTCCGTCGGAAAATAACATCCGTAGCCTAAAATACGTGCTGTTAGCAGGAGGGTGAGGCCGACTCGGGCCATGGTGGCGCTGGCAGTCAAGTGATGGAGAAGAGAAGCGCTTGGCTGGCGCAGCGCTGCATGAAGACAAGCCAACACCGTATCCACTCTGCCCTCGTGGTTGCCTCTGAAAACTGGTGGTAGATCTACGAATTAGCCCCTGGTCTTGGAGCACACACACGCGGAAGACATTGAGAGATGGTGAACAGCTTCTCTCGATATCTAATTTGAGGCAAGACATATGTTCAGGCAATATGCTGCAACGGAACATTCAATGAAGCACCAGAAACTTCAAAATCTTTGAGGGGCATTGGAGATAGCGCAACCAGGCAATAGGCGTCTTGGAGTTCAGGGGTTCCAGCACGGCGCCACCCCAGCCGCTCCCTTTCAGCCAGCAACGCCAACAGACTAATAGTGCTTCTAGCCCCCTAAGGCGAGTGTCACTGTCTTTGAGAACAATGACATCTTACCGCCATACAAAATAAGCTTAATTATCGATCCGTGGCTGGCTGGTATATCAGTCGGGTCAGCTTCAGTGGTGCCATCGCATCGTCCAGCTCTTGGCTACTCTCTACCACGGTCCAGACTCCCAAACATTGAGCTGTTTGTTCTACCTAGAAATAGCGTCTTGGTATTGTTGGCAACGAGTCGGTTGGTCGGTCATGGTGAAAATATTTGAAGATCTGCATCGGCTAACCTCATTCAGGCACCCTGGTAGGACAAGGCAGACATCTCGCACTGGCAACCTATCAGGGTCAGCACCCCTTTTACCACTGGGCTAGTCGAGTCGGGTCACTCTTCGGGTCATTATTTCCGACTGACCGGATCTGAGCGAGAGCCGTGATGAAGGCAACCTTTCAGCTCTTTCCTGGGCTTATTCTTGCAAGGGCGCTTCGTCGTCTGCTTAAGATCAGGCGACTCTTTGGGCCATGTCTCGACGACACTAGCTCATAGGGCATGCATAATTAGCTCTCTTCGCTTCCATGCTCTCAACGCTTGTTGGGCCATTGCGATGAATCAAACGGGGTATCGGCCGGGACGTCGGTGGTCGGCCGGGGGGTATCGCCTTAGCCCCTGCGGCTGAATACGCTTATTGCCTGCCAAGGTCACTGAAAAAGTGATCTGTCAACGCTGGCTGAAGGCGCAGTTCCCAATCACAGGGCCCACGGGGGCGATAGATGCTGAAAGAGGCCTGACTTCGCTAAGCGAACCACTCACCTCTGTGGTTCCGTCCTTGGCGCATGGTTTTCTTATCAGGGTGCCAAGGCCAGCCAAGGGGTCATCAAACTCAATCGATTGCCTCCGGCTGTTCCGGCGGCTTTAACAGCACACAAAGAGGTCGACTGCGGAACAAGACTGCGGAAATATGCGCTGACGTGTCTGGGGTTTGATTGAAACTATTGAATTAATATATCAATAGTTTACGCCTCACCTGGCTTGGACAGCAGTTGTTGTTCGGTCATGCCTCTATTCGCCAAGCAAGTATGAAGAGTCTCGATGCTTCGAAGCGAACATCATGGGGCAATGGAGGAAGAGTATATAAATCAAGGTAAATGTCGTGTTTAATCAGACATCATCACTCACACAGCAGCATCTTCCTCCGACAAGACACGAGCTTCAATACAATCTATCCTCCAAGCCCAGCTCATCACGATGCGTTCTTTCATCCCCCTCGCCGCCGTTCTGGCTACCGTCTCCAACGCCCTCCCATGCGCCGCTGAGTCCTGCCAGCTCAACGAGATCCCCTCTACCGTTGTCTGCGGCGGCAACGGCTATGTGTCCGCTACCAACACCCCGTGGTACAAGAAGTCCCAGGCCGAGGGCACCGTCGGGAAGTGCATTGCTGCCTGCACGGGCGGATGCAAAGCCGTCAGCTTCGACACCCAGTACAACACTTGCTACTTCTACACTGCCGAGGTCACCAAGATGAAGCTCTACGGAACGTCCACCTTCAACTACTTCGACCGCGCTTGCACCTTTGAGACGACCCCCGAGAGCGTCTGTGGTGGCAATGGCTATGTGTCCGCTACCAACACCCCGTGGTACAAGAAGTCTCAGGCCGAGGGTACCATGGGCAAATGCCTCGCGGCTTGCACGAACGGATGCAAGGCTGTCAGCTTCGACACCCAGTACAAGACCTGCTACTTCTACTTTTCCGAGGTCACCAAGATGAAGCTGTATGGAAAGTCCAGCTTCCACTACTTTGACCGAGCCTGCAAGTATGAGAACGTTGACCACACCGTCTGCGGCCAGCGCGGTTCGGGCGGCCCGGAGCCTCTTGAAACCAAGGTCATCTCCTCCGGGGTCAAGGATGAGTGTCTCGCCTTCTGCCACGCCGATCCCGGTTGTGAATCTGTCAGCTACAACCCGGCCGACAAGAAGTGCTCCAAGTACGAGGTCGCGGTCGCGGATGCTGGAGTCACCCTGGCTGCCGAGGGCACCAGCTTGTTCTACGACGAGGAATGCTACAAGTGCACTACCGTCGTCGAACCCCAACGCAAGGCCTAAACGATCAGAGGGAGATTCACCGGAGGTCAGGGCTTGCCTGTTGGATAAGTGTCGGTCTTGGCATAATTGCTTGTGATGCGAGCTACAGCCCTTTTTGTGATAGTGCTGGGTACTGGAGTCCATTCTGTTGATAACTCCCTGGTTGGATTCCATTCTTCTGTACTCTGTAGTAATCAATAAAAGTTGACTTGAGCCCGCAATTGAAATGTTCCAAAACATCTGGTTCACAATATCTACACGGTGCTCTTTGATGTTATAGGTGATGCCTTCTCTGAGACGTCAAACCCTCAATAACAACTGTTGGTACTCCGCAGATAACGGGAGGCCTGGATACCGACCCGGTTCCCCGTGCTAAGTTCCTTTTGCACTTGACTGTTCTTTCTGTTGAGTTGCTCTGAGGCCCCCGCCCCCTGGCCTTATGCAGCCTTTTGACCAAGGTCAGTAAAAGGTAGTGGGTCTTCCATCCCTCGTTGGACTGGCCTCGTAGGCCTCTTGACTAATTTAGAACTGAGGCGTTTCTGCGTGGCAGCTCGCTAAGCTGCAGTGGCATAGTGGCTGACTCGGGGAGAATGTCATCACGATCGAGGCTTGACCAGGGGAATTATCCCGCAAAGTTTTCCCCCATTTGTCAAGCCAATGAGCATGCTCACAAGTCAGGAGAACCTCTATGGCATACTGCTAGAACTCCATCTGAGGCCCGTACCTGATAAATTGTTAGGGCAAATACCTTGAGAATATGAGAAATCACAGGACGACAACATGTTCAGTTGGTAGCCCGTTATCATCACTGGGTCAAGCCACTGACGAAGGCGGCGCTTCAGATAATTTCCGCAATTTTCCGCCTTAACGTCCAAAACATGCCTCTTATCTGCCTACGTTCAGGTAAGACAGACAAGACTGAGTCTTCGATTGATGTGTTAGTAGCCAGTGTTCTTGATCACCCATCACCAGGTAGTACCATGTGCTAATCTGGCGAAATATTTTACTCTTCTCCCTCTACCACAGTTTTTTACCCAGCCACTCAAACAACCCGAGGTTCAAACAGTGGCTTTGCATCAGCCAATCAATTCTTCTAGAGAGAAATTTGGCAAGACACAGGGGACAAAGACGGTCACCGAGTGGGCGTCTGATAATACCGTAAAGCTTTGCTGAGCATCGTCATTGCTCACGCAGATTCCACACAAGATGCTACTGCTGTCGGGTGGGTTTGCCGCCAGAATAGAGGCTGTTGGGCTCAAGGACGTTGTACGAGCCCAGTTTCGAGCAATATATAATGTTAACTATTTGTTCTAGGTACCTTACAGAAGCTGAACACGGCTCGTCAGATCCAATACTCCTGTTTCCAAGTATTCTTCAGCAAAACAGCCAGCACTCAACAGACAGCTAAAAGCGCATGCCCTGGCTGTCAAGGCATCATACCAGATTGGCATCTATGCTCACGCATCGTACGAGCCCCTGAAAGCTCCCAAGAGGGTGCTTCATGCACTGCATATCGGCACCCCAGCTGAAGTGCACGCCCACCATGATGCACTGAGGATGCATTGTGCATCAATACCTGTCCGGAGTGTAAGTTGGATACTAAACTCGTGATCGTATCGTGGGCCGCCCCATTTGACGCTCCTAGTCACGACTTAGAGCCTTGTTGAAAAAAGATAAGATGACACCGTTTGGCGCAGGCGGCGAGACTGGGATGCGATGTTGCGACTCATCCAGAAAGCGAGATGAAACAGCATTTCGGTAGGGCAACTAGAGAAAGGAGAAGACAAAACGTGGTTTCGTAGATCAGTAGCCGGGTTCTTCCTGGAATACCAACGACCAAATTGAGCCATGTCGTAGTAGATCGTGGGAGTTTCCGGGGCTCATATCGACAGTCTCTCGCAACTTCTGTTGGAAGTTGTCTACTCCATTACCTAGGGGACTTTTCAAGTTGCCAATATCGTGGATGTAAACCAAGGCTGGGTATGAAAAAGAAGCAACGATAAAGTCATAAAACAGCTGTAAAAATAGGTACATCCCCTCCAGGCTATCGGCATCATATAAACGTGAGTTTACTTGCTGGAGTAAGAGATGTGAAAGGGTGGTAAAGAGACTGGATATAGTGTATGGGCCTTGACAGGCTAGCAGCAGTAGTAGGGCCGCTTTTTCTAACATGAAGTGTAGGGAGATGATTAGATACTACTTGGTCGAGCTTACCAGCTTTCTCCGCCACCATGAGGTCACAAGACTGCAAGCATTGACACAAGGATTGCTCCCAGTACCAAGTAATTTTCAGTCTCCAACGTGGCTCCTGCACTCTTGGAGCTGGACTCCGTAGTCTTGCTCTTACTTTCTGAAGAGCTTTCGGTGGGGACTGACGTAGACGTGCTCCCACTGGAGTCTCCCTTGCTTCTAGAACCGGCTTTATCAGCCGCGGCTGTGATGGTATAGACAACGCCATCACCCCCATTGGTGTATGTGAATATATGACCGCTTGCTGGGGCTGTCACTGTGCCTGGACCGTTACTCAAGGTAGCAGTACCGGTCTTGAGCGAATCATCGGGCTTGTAAAAGGTGCTAACGCCATCCAGCGAGAACGAGAGCTCGGAACGACAATCATAGGTATCCATGTACTTTTCGCACGTGTCGAATTGGACGTTCAGTTGGGTCTCGAGCTGGGAAATCTCGGCGAGTCCGGCGAACTTAGGATCGGTATCAGGACAAATCTCGACGATACTAGCTAGTGTTAGTAGTGTTTGAAACTTGGAGTGAATTCGTGCTTGCCTTGAAAGAGCTCCGCTGATTTCACAACAGGAACAGCCTTGCATTCGCTGCAGGTTGCTTCCCGCATCGGCGGAATCGGAATTGTCCGAACAAGTTTCCGTCTGTTGAATGGCGTCCTGGATGGCCAGATAAACCTTGCCAAGATTGCACGAACATGAGCTAGGAGCCTGCTTCGGAGCGGGAAAGTATGGGACGGGGAGTTTCGCGATTGGACAGTTCTGGAGATAAGAGACGATGTACTCCTGATAGTCGCATTCCCAGACTTTATTCCAACAGAAAGCGGCGTAGCAGTTGTAGTTGTTGACGTAGTCTTGACAGCCACACGCGAGAATCTCCTTTTGGCTATCGTCTCGATGGGCTTGATTGATGCAGCTGGTGGTCTTCTTGTTGGCAGCACTTTGGCAACTCTCGAATCCTGTTGCGTCGGCACAACCGGTGCTCTTCAGGCTCACGTCTGCAGCTGTGGCTAGCACAGCGAAGCCGAGGAGAATAAGGCGATGTGCGCGTACCATGTTGTCGAGCTCGGATGGGGGAGAGGCAATGAGATGGGGAACGAGGCTCACGGTTGAGCATGGGCTCTGTTGTAATTGATATAACTGAATGGTGCGGCTGAGCTTCAGCTGGCCAGAGGTCCAAGGATCGACCACATCAGCAGCCTCGAAGCTTCACCAGATTCGGTTACCTTTCCCACATCTCACCCTGCCGCAGACGGCCGGCAATTATCCCTACTGGTTCCAGGGTCGCGAATGAAGTCCGGAGTTGTCGTGCTGAAAAATCCGGGGCCGAGATATCCGGAATCTGCCTCGTTAGAAGTGAAAGTGCAGGACACTAATGCCTTTTAGTCTCGTGTTGATATTGAGCCCCATAACAGCCGTGCCGCAATTCCGGCCGGACAGATATGCAGCATTGAGCCCGAACCGACGACCCATACTCTAGCTGAGCTTCCAATTACTGGAAAATCTATTCTTAGTTGAGATGAGAGAAAATTAGGGTTGACGGGAGCTCGAGGTAGTGATTAAGGCAGGTGTTGGGGAGGGAGAGGCAGCAGAAGAGGCGCCATGTTGTGCTTGGTTTGTAGGTGATGTTTGAGTAGATGAACTTTGTCAAGTCGTTTGCCATGGCAAGGCGGCAGGAGACCGCCAGATATGATGAGATATGCGTTGTCAGAACAGTTAAACGAGACCAAGGTCTAAATCTGGGAACAAGGGCAATTCATGCCCTTGCCTCAGCCATGCTTACCGGGAGAGTTTTTAGTTGACATAACCAACAGAGAAAGACGCTTGGTCGGAAGATACCTCGCGAATGAGCGAACTGGAAGTTAACTCGCAGAACGGCAGTGGGACCAACTGACACCGAGCGGACAAAGAGGGGAGAGTCGGGCCCATCTAATCCTGGTCACTTTTGAGGTCACTTTTCGTAGCTAGACAGCAGGACACGTGAATCTCAACTGGGGAATCTTAGACTACCTATACACTATACAATAGCCCCCAGGGGGCAGACGTTCTCGTCAACCGTCCAGCGTGGGGAGAAATTTCCACTCTTCGGGCCCACTTATGAGGAGACTTGCCGGTAACTTGGTAAATGCTCGGAACGGTAGTGGAGGAGATTTTAGTTAGAGGTTACTAGACCATAAAATCAGCTGGAGTGCAAATCATAGTCCATGACTAGAACAACCTCTTTCCACTGTCTAGAAACTCCACGAGAGCCTCCAAAGTGTTATCATGTCTCAAGCAAAGGTTGCACTCATCACAGCTGCCAGCAGTGGACTTGGCGCCGCCATTGCCCGCATGTTAGCCGTTGACCTCGGCATGAATGTGGTTATCAACTTCAACAGCAACGCATCGCGTGCAGAAGACCTTGCGAAAAGCATACAAGACGAAGTCGATGCAACACACACTAAAGGTCAAGCAGCAGTTCAAACTATACAAGCGGACATGTGCGACAAGTCCCAAGTCCAATCTCTCGTTACAGATGCAGCCGCCAGATATGGAGGCCGCCTGGACGTCGTCATTTCCAACGTCGGATGGACTCGCATGCGTAACTTCTCAGACTTGGAGGACAACGTTGATGAGGACGATTGGGACCGCTGTTTCACGGCCAACGTAAAAAGTCATCTATGGCTCTTCCATGCGGCAAAGAAGTATCTCGAAGAAAGCAACTTGCGAGACGCCGGAGGCGCGGCGTTTGTAAGCACAGCGAGCTTGGCAGGGGTCAAACCCAGCGGGAGCAGCGTGGTAACTTGTCCCGATTCTTCACCGGTATGACCAATGGCTGATTGCTCCTGGTACACTCTCGTAGCCTTATGCAGTCACAAAGTCGGCACAGATTCACCTTGGCAGGTGTCTCGCTACTCTAGCAGCTCCATCTATCAGAGTCAACACTATATCTCCTGGAATTCTACTCACGGTCAGTCTGGCCATGATTCAAGCGAAAGGCACAGTTACTCACCTATCCAGGAATGGGGCCTTTCGTTCCCACCTCAGCGGCTTGAGCTTGCTCGGAAGTCTAACAAGCTGGACCGATTCGCTACAGTGGAGGATGTTGTACAGCAAGTTAAAACATTTGTGGTGTCCAAGTCGGTGACTGGGCAGAATGCCGTTATTGATGCAGGCTTCACACTTTGACGAATATGCAAAAAGGTTATGGATGGAGGTCTTTCATGTGGTTATCACCCTGCCGACTAAGGTTACTTCTTGCATTGAACATCCACCATAACGAGTATACAAATCACCGAACCATAAAACTGAGTAGATGTAAATGGAATGGACACACGATTGAATTCCACTGTATTATAATCTGATTTAAAAGGGGTTGCTCACCAACTCCCGTTGCCGTCTTAATATTGAGACATGTAAAATCTCACCTTGACGTAGTTTCTTGATGTTCGTTTCTCACTCCAAGGCAGGCTCTTCTCGTACATATCGGGATGTGTGTAGTTCCTGCTCTATGATACTCGGAGTGACCGCTGCTTACAGCCGTTGTCGAATCTCACGGGCGAGAGTGCCGAATTGTAGCGGGTCGACGAATGAGCCCCCTGGTGCTGTTGCGATGGGGGAGGGCCGCCCACATTTCCGACGCCCTCCCCCTCACAGCCGACCAGGCCGCACACAGCTCTGGTAGACCCGGGCGACACGACGAGATACAGACATGCCTGAATCTGATGAAAATAGCCAACAACAATAAAAGAAGGAGATCCTGTACCCATGTCTACATGATAACATCGTGAAAATTCACAAGCACCCCCTAATCTGGCTAGTTACTCTCTCATCACGCCAAAGTCATCATGACCCGTACATACGTTAAACGATCCGCTGCTTCTGGTGCATCCGGGACCAAAACAAACGGATCACCAGTTGATGTAGCGGGAATAGTGAAAGGAGTGATCGACACCGTTCGTCAGCAAGGCGACGGCGCTGTTCGTCGATACAGCGAGCAGTTCGACAAATGGTCTCCTACCAGCTTCGAGCTATCTAAGGAGGATATCGAGAAAGTCTTAGTCGAGCTCCCGGAGCAGGTGATTCAAGACATTAAAACGGTTCAGGCAAATGTGCGGAAATTTGCCGAGGCCCAGAAGGACTCACTGAAAGAGTTTGAACTCGAAATGGCCCCTGGCGTCGTGCTGGGCCAAAAGAACAACCCAATTGACTCAGTCGGCGCGTGAGTTTCTCTGGCTGCCTGATCCCCCATCAAGCTGTATTTGGGCTAACTGTTGATACAGATATATCCCAGGCGGGCGGTATCCATTGTTGGCTTCAGCGCACATGACTATCCTGACTGCAAAGGTAGCTGGTGTGAGGAACGTCGTAGCTTGTACGCCCCCAGCCGCAGGCAAACTTCCTCTGGCAACAGTTGCTGCCATGCATCTTGCAGGAGCAGACAAGATCTTCATTCTTGGCGGCATCCAGGCTATCGCAGCCATGGCCGTTGGAACCGAGACAATCCCAAAAGTGGACTTTATCGCTGGCCCAGGGAATGCCTTTGTTGCTGAAGCTAAGAGACAGTTGTTTGGAGAGATTGGCATTGACCTCTTCGCTGGGCCAACTGAAGTATTGATTGTCGCTGACGAGACGGCTGATCCGTACACGGTCGCTACTGATCTCCTCAGTCAAGCTGAGCATGGGCCGGACACGCCAGCTGTTCTGATAACTACCTCGCAGGATCTAGCCAAGCGTACTATAGAGTACTGCGACCAACAGTTGGCCACTTTGAAGACAGCAGCGGTGGCCAGCGTGTCGTGGCGGGACTTTGGTGAGGTCATTGTCACTGACACCATCGACGAGGCTTATCAAGTTGCCGATGAGTTCGCCTCAGAGCATGTCCAAATCCTCACGGCAAACCCCAGAGACGCCCTCATTAAGATGCAACATTATGGCGCTCTTTTTCTCGGGCCTATGACTTGCGTCTCGTTCGGCGACAAGGTAAGCAGGCACTCCACACCTTTCGACTACTCTCTTGCCATACTAACCAATGTCTTTCCCATAGTGCATCGGAACCAACCATGTCCTGCCTACCAAGCATGCAGCTAGGTACACCGGAGGGCTATGGGTGGGCAAGTTTCTCCGTACCGTCACCTATCAGGAGGTCACATCTGCTGAAGAGAGTGGCAAGCTTGGTCGTCTTTGTGGTAGGGCTGCTAGAGTAGAGCTTTTTGAGGGTCATGCGAGGTCAGGGGACATCCGCGCAAGCTTGTACCTAAAGGATAAGTTTGACTGGGTCAAACCTTAGGAAGGGGACGTTAAATAGAGGATTCACTCAGCATCTGTTTCTCTAGCTATTTTGTCTCGGGTTATCCATCATAAAATCGCCATGTAAAGCCAGTGACTTGGGCCTCCCTTAAGGTGTCTAGGCTATTAAAGATCGCTATAACAATCAACCACTCCTAGCCCTTTACTAAAAGAGCAATATGTCATTCAACTATCTCATGTCTATGTTGGGAAATGCACGGCAAATGTGCATTATGGCTTCGATACTTCTCTCTCTCAATATCCCAAAGAATTATTGTAGAGGAAAGAATGTTGGCTGACAGTCTCTCTTGCACCCTCACGAAGCCTGCGTACCAATTGTATGTCGGGTGAGTGTTCTTCCGCTACTCCAAAGTCCTGGGTCCGGGACCGTGCCTCGCCCGCTTCGGAATGTGGACTCGTGTCAGCGGGGACTGAGAACAAGGGCCGAGTGTGGGCAAGCCTCGACTGCCCATCGGCCCCTAGGAACTACTGGAATTGCCGATTTTCTGTATCATCTCGGGAGTATTTGAGTAGCATATCGATCTGAGTTGGGAGCATTCCGGCCATGCATCTTAGTTACCCCTTTTGGATCAAAGTCTTCAAACACAATGGCCTCATCCGACAACACGCGCAAGGATATTAGACCAATCCAGCGGTTCATCACCACGCACACATCTGATGGCAAGACTACCTTTTCTGATGCCATATCAGAAGAGGCGCCCTTTCAGACTCTTCCTGACAACGTCGACTTTGCCCTCTGCTACGCCACGGACCAGTTTCCCGTCGCGCTAGAAAATGGCCGAGATATCGACACCTACCAACATTACACCCAAAACCTACCTGGGATCACTATCCCATCGGGTACTGTCTTGAGAGTAGTAGATATGCCCCCTGGTGCATTGTCTCCGATGCATCGCACTATCAGCCTGGATTTGGAACCGTCCTCGAAGGCGAAGTCGACTTGATCCTTGACTCTGGGAAAAGCGGACGATGAAGAGAGGCGATATTTCGGTCCAGAGAGGGACGAATCACGCTTGGAAGAATAAGAGTGACACTTCATGGGCAAGAATGTTGTATGTTTTGCAACCGGCTGAGCGTCTGGTAGTCGCGGGCAAGGAAATGACAGACAATTCGACGCACACAATTCCTGGGTATGACGAGGATTGAAACGTAGACGAAAGTCATCATAGCTAGATAGTCAGTCAATTTGTTTCTCGATTTCAGACCGCCTCTTCTGGTTATCATAGAGACTTTGTTGCTGGCAAATCATGTTTAATCATCTGCTCTTACAACCTGGTGTTTGAAAATACTGAGCCATGTTTGAGTGAACTGTAAAAATGGTCATCGCTCCTTGGCAGGCACATTAAAGTTATCTTCAATCAACAGACTCAAGAACCGTCAGCGTTTGCCCCCAAGCTCATAGACTGGCGAATCTCCCAATCGACGACAACTGTACTCAGGGTACGTGTTGGGGATGTTGCTGTGGTTGACGTTGACATGAGACAGATGACGGTAAGGGAAATTGTCAGCATCAAAGACACAAAGCAGTGGTCTGTGACATTGACACGAGCGCATTTGGAAGCGTTTGAATATCTATTGCAAGAAGACTAACATTGAAGATACTCACTACTACACATCAAATACCAGGGAGCTTGAGAGACTGCCCGTGGTCCGTCCGCCCTTTCTATGCAAACCCAAGTCCAATCCCAACCAAGTATTACACCGTACCTAATTCACTACATTTACTCTTTCGGGGGTATAACCGGTAGAGTGACATAGTTGACTAGGTTGGGCCCGAAACAGATATGGTTCATGCCCTGAAATTTGCTGGGAGCCCTGATGATGTTACAGTCATGGTCAGTCTACTTGGTTTTATTTGCAATGGCATAAAGACCAGGGTCTTGTTTCACTCACCTGTCAGTCTCATCATCATGCTTGAAAATGCCACAGCCCTGAGTATCGCCACTGGCAACCTCAAGAATAAGTCTTGCGCCAGGCTCGAGCACCACATTCGTTGGCCACACCTCGACATCGACCTCGTAAAGCTCGCCAACAATGACAGGCTGCACATCTGTGCTCAAATACTCCCTCCAAGGGAGATACTCTCGATGCTTGGGATGCGAGGTGTTGACTCGGCGGAGACTGACTCTAAGCCAGCCTTTGGTGAGAGGAACTGGATCGCCGGCTGTGCCTGTGTAAAAGACTTCGTTACCTTCAAGCGATATGTGACGCAGTGTAATGAATAGATCAATATCAGAGGGCGTATGACTCCCAGGTAGCGCGCTGGCACTAACAACGAGGTGGGCGACAATGCTGCCAGTAATTTCGGTCTCACGCTGGAATGGATCCGTTGTGAACTGAATGAGCTGTAGGTTCTCCAAAGTTCCCAGTGCTTCGTACGATAGTTTAACTCGTCTTTCGCTTGCGGCCTTGACAGCCTCGAGGTCCGGCGTGAGTGCCTTGTTTGGTGTCAAATACCACTTCTTCCATTGTGTCCGACTGATAGGCCATTCGTTCTCCGTACGGCGTGGATAAGTTCTCTCGGCAACTTCATCATTGAAACCGACATCGCCTTTACGCAAGACCATGTCCACACGTGGTACTTTCCCAGTGGTCCAGCCAGCTTCATCCTGTCCTTTCAGAAATGCGTCCAAGAACGAACGCTGTATCTCGACCTCCTCTTTATAATAAAAGGGTAGGTCATGTCGACCTGTGATGATCCGAAGCCACTTTTGCGAGGAACCCGCATGGCAGAATCCCTCAATATTGCCGCGTAGATGGAGTAAAATGCCACCCCAGTTTGCGACGGATAACAGAGGGACCTCTATATCGCCCATGTCGTATTCCTTGGACGCATAATATTCATCATCGCGAAAACGATAGAGACGGTTATCGATGGTCTGATCCTGGCGGTTCTGGGCTCTCTCCTCAGCTGAGAGATTTCCCTCGATAGACTCTGGCGAGGACTTGGGCCGCTTTGGTCCTTGGCCATCAGTCTTTGCATCCAAAACGATCTCCTCGTCTCGAGGTCTGCCGTACTGATTCGCCACAACTTGGCGATTCCACCAGAATTTGATGAAGTTGTTGGAGAGGATTCCTCCGTGGCGACACCGATCGCGATAATAATCCGACATTCCTTCCCAGGGGATAATAGCAGCGAGCCCCTTGGGCTTCCGGGCAGCCACACGCCATTGACTACCAGCGTAGTAGCTGATGCCCAGCAGGCCTACCTTTCCGGTGGACCAAGGCTGCACGGCGCACCACTCGATTACCTCGAAGAAGGCATCGCTAGTCCCTCGTGACATGGTGTCAAGGAAGCCTCTAGACTGCCCAATTCCGCGCTCGTCGGCCCTGACTACTGCGTATCCTTGGCTAGTCCAGAAACCAGGGTCAGGTGTCTCCCACGCAGAATGGGCCGACTTGTGCTCCGGGTTGACTTGATCGAATGATTTGCCATAGAAGCTATTGTGAGTTAGTTGGGCTAGTGAGGAAACAACGGGCTGAGCTAAAACATACTCTCCATAGAATGTGTCTTTCCCATAAGGGCCGTAAGTCACCAACACTGGCACTTTTCCACCCTGCTCTGTAGATTTTGGGCGATAGACATTGCATCTAACGAGTCCATCGCTCGACTCGAGCGTTATTGTTGCATTCTGCTCATACACATAAGGGAACGAGTCAGCGTCCACGGTGTGTAGATCGTGGCGGATTTCTGTCGGCATGTTTGCTAAGCTTTGGAGTAAAGTGTCTACAGTGCGTAACGTGAAGCTGTGAATGTTTACACTCAATGAACGTTTCAATTGATATGGTGCATTATCTCTCAGTCGCTACGTCTCGTGCTAGATGCCCGAGGAGGTCCGCTCGGCCCCTCCCCCGCATCCCCAGACATGGACACCCGGCTCCCGGCTGCACGGGGCCGATGTGGAGAGACAAAACGCGATGTGTTCTATCCAGACACTGCTTGCATCAAGCTGCACGGTAGTCTCGGATGCTAGTCGCGGCCCGTCCGAGATTGCCGAGCAACTGTTGAAGATTCTCGACCAGAGGCGGAAGAGCCTCGCAATGTGCAAAGTTGGCCCCCAAGATTCCGACAACATTGTCCACAACCGCTTCTTGGTCCATCAGTGAGATGGATGCATCATCGGTCTGCGAAGAATGCGGTTTGATTGAAACCATGGTTGGTTTTCCACGGCTGATAAACCTCTGTATGGTCGGCGAGTCGGGCCCATTCAAACAGACAGCTGCGCCTGCTGGTTGCAACGATTGCTCTTTGTCAACATCATTGACTTGTGAAACAACCGCGTAAGCCCACAGAGTAAGGTTGGCTTGGTAGAGGGCAATGGTGTAGAATCCTCGAAGCCGGGCTGGTGCGAATTGCTCTGCTGCTCGCAGGACCTGGCCAGCATGCCAGATGGCCTTCCTCGCCTCCTCACTACTAGCCCAGTCCAAGAGCAGGGGCAGTGCATGACGTGCATCATTTTGGTCTCCCTTACCTGCGAAGAGTTCGACATCCTCAAATGGCATGTGCAGGTGCATCTGGACTAGCTCATATAGTAGTGTAGATGACGCATCTTGTGAAGGTGTTTCCTCCTCCGGCATGTTCAAGACAAAGCATTTAAGAGTCTGCAATATCTCTTGATGTCGAAGCTTGGATGCTGCATCAGAGTGTTTTGGCTTGCCCAGCACAGCATCCGCCTGGAGGCCTTGCCAAACCATGCCCCAGATCCCGCAGAGTATGATCAACCGACAGAAGGAGATGTCATATGTGTCGTCAATCTCGGCAGACTCTCGAAGGTATTCCAGCAGACCCAGCCGTTTCTCGTTACGTTCCTTTCTTAAGTACTGGGCCTTCCACGCTTCCGCATTTGGGGCAAGCCACAAGTCTCTTGACTCAGGCATTGGCGTCTTGAACTCGGAAAAGGATAACAGCGGCTGGGTTGACATTCCGATACTGACTTGAGTGTCCATGATGAATGTGTGGTATACTAGTCGGTTGGAGCTCTCTTGCTCAACCCATGCCAGCCACTTCTTTTGCAAAACATCACCAACATCGCCTAGCAGCGGGGGAGAAGCGGATTGATTAGATCTGCCAAATTTACCACCCCGTCGTAGCATCTATACCTCAGTTAGTATACTAAATCTGACCATTCGAGACATTGAGAGAAGAAATACCGTGTATGGCATCTGGCGTTGACTCTCTGCAATCTCCATCTTCCTCTTAAGACCGCTCCATAGACCCATCTCAATATCAAGTACAAAGGCCTGTAAAGCATCCAGAGCTCTCGTCAATGAGTTGGCTTGCTCAAACATCTTGGGCAGCGATACGCGCACCACCTCATGAAGAGAGAATCCTAGTGAATGCAGGATCTTGGAGTCGGCAAATGTGGTTGCAATATTGACGAGAGCCAAGATGAACTCAGGGCCTTGCTCATTGAGTTCAAACGAGGGACCATGGACGAAAGAGTCGGGTTGGCTCCGATGATGAGTGAAGAAGCTCTGGATGAGCTTGGATAAAATCTCGGGGGTGGGAAATGCTCGGATTATGGCGAGCTTGCTCTCGGGCTTGCAGGCATTCAGCGTCAGCAGCAGCATCTGGTCTCTGAGACTGCTATGAAGCGGACTGAATTGTTGAGAGGGGTTCTCATCGAGACCTGACAAGATGATGGGATCATGTGGACTCTCCCCAAGGACAGAGAGAGCCTTGGTATTCGAGTTGATATGATCCCGCTGAGTAGGCTCCCACATGCCCAACGCAGATTCCTTATAGGCTGCATGGCCAAGTGCAAGAGGTCGACCGTCAGAGTCAAGTTTCTGAGGCTGCGTAGGAGCAACGACAGAAGACTTGGGTTCTAACAGAATTCCATTATAATAGAATGAAGGGCTGCAGGGTAAATCTCCGAGGCCCATGGCAACATCGTCAAACCTCATGTCACTGTCAGCTCTAAAGTCTAACAGACCATGAGATTGAAGCGGATCATATGCAGGGTCAATGCTAGTCCAATCGATTTGCTCGATTGAACGGCCAGGGTCTCCATGTGTCGGTGTCATGACGCCTCGTAAGAAGCTTGAAAAGTCATGCTCAAGAAAAGGCAAGTGATTGGGCTGCTCAAGGATGGATAATGGCTGGGTTTGCTCTATTTGATCTCTCAGTTAGCATCTGAAGTGGATAGACTAAGAAACATGTTGTACTTACCGTCCGTTGTTTCTGATCTGGCTTGTGTCATACGCTTCTCTCCAACAACGATGCTCCGCGCTTCCCGTTCACAGGAGATACCTTTGGAGACACAACGCTTGCAAGATGCTTCCTCATCGCACTTGAGTTTAGCTGCTGCACATGCTTTGCATGCTTGGGAGACTCGAGGTGCGAGAGCTGAAGAACGTTTCTGTCGCTTGCTTCCAGGCTCACTGGGGTCGTGACATGTTGCATGGCGTTTGAGTAGGTCTCTGTTTACGTCGAATCAGCGCCTTGCTCAGTTTTGGGGAGTGATTAGCACCAACTGTCGTCCAAATGCCTTGTCGCACACCTCACATCGAAACGGTCTATCCTGCAAGTCTTTGAGGTTTCAGTTAGAGGTTCACGGGAAGAGGGGCGACTAACGAGATCGGATGTGACGTGTGAGATGATCGACGCGTCCAAAGGTTCGTTGGCAATAAGAACACTGAAAGTGATTGCGTTGAGTCACTGAGGAAGGTTTATTTTCCTGTGAAGCGTCCATGGTCTCTGGCGTTTTGAAGGACACGACACATATGAGCTCCGCCTCGACAGGGAAGAGAATGGCATCTGATATGGTCCTGAGGCATCCGGACCCTTGCCGTCTAGACTGCCGAGCGTGACTTAAGGAGGAGGCTACCCCGCAAAAACCCCAGATCGCGTCGGGAGTCCACACAAGAACGGAGGCTTGACGACCAATCATCTTCTCCTAGAAGCATCTGAGTCCCGTCAATTAGCAAGGGTTTTCATCCAATCATTAGGCCGGAAGCTGATCCGCAGGGTTCCTGACTTGTGCTAGCGTTCATCACCTGTGGAAACTGCATGAAATCGGAAGCGAAAGACATCACCACTCACCACCATCTAAAGATTCGTTTCTCTATGAACAGCCATCACTTATCTGCAAGAACTTATGAAGATTAGGGTGCGACCTATGCAGATTTTTCATACCGCAGAAGAAAGATTCTAGCAGCGAATATCTCACAAAATGTTGACTCCTTGTTGAAGTTTGCCGGCTATAGGGGTAGTGGTCTTGACAGAGTGCGTTCAAGCAACTACAAATTTGCAGACCATTGACACCACTTTTGTCCTCCTCATCTAGATAGCCAGCAATTGTTCCACGAGAATCCCACTTCTTCCTGATATTCATCAATCGTTTTCCTTGCTCCTGCCCCCAGAACCTTGTCAGTCGCTTCTGGAAGTCAGAGTCGCCCAGATACGCCCCATCAGATTTACTCTTGATCTGGTCCATGATCTTCGTAACCCAGGATTGACACTTGTGGTCTTCGGACTCATCTTCTGAGATAACATAGGTGGCAAAGTAGTGATCGGTCTGCATGGAGAGAGCCATGTCATCCATGGTACCATCCTCAACACTTCGCCGTGAGCCTGGCGCCATCGAGTACCATAACGAAAAAGACTTTTTGGTAGGTAACGAAGTGAAAGATTCTTTGAGTAGGGAGACGACATCTGCATCGTTCTGGACGTAACAGTTATCGACCGCATATCTGTGGCCATCTGGGTTGGCGGCGTGTTGGTCGTCGTATTGTTCAGCAAGCGACGTCGGCTTGCAAAACCATGAAGTCACATGTCCTGGCGGTGCCGAGTCTTGCGCGGGCTGTAGCGCAGCCCGAGCTTCCTCTTCGCTGTTTTTGAATGTCACGAGGAGGATCGTGATATGCTCTCCCTCTCGTCCTTGAATGTGGTTTCCCACCGCAACAATTTCTGTGCTCTCGTCGAAATCAGATGTGATCTGAGCCTCTTGGTGAGTAACAAGCTAAGGATGATCAACTGGCGTTCAACATACCCCAAGAACCCAGGAAAATGCTCTCTCGTAATCCTGCTTCTCGTAGATGTAGATGGAGGATCGCATATGGGTGAAGGCAGGAATTGTCTGCAAATGAAAGCGGGTTACGACAGCTGGAAATCCTGGTAGAAAGTCAGGACTCTAGACTCTGAGTCACGGTTGCATCACCTGTGTCTGCTGACTTACCTGGACCTGCTCCTCTCGCCGCCCAATACAGATCACTGTTGTTGTTCTTATCGCAATGCTTCTTTTCTCCATTGGCGGTAACCACATCGACAGCCAGAAGCCTTTCGCATGCGAATCCCCAATTCTTAATATCCCACGCGTCAGCAGCATCCGGATTGTCAGTTTTGCATAATTACCTTGCAATTCCACCCCATACCCCTTGTAGCAGAAAGCCTCCCAGAGCAACCTCCGGGCAGTGACCGCCGGAAACATGCGTCCACGTTGTCCAGTAACTTGTTGACCATTCTTCCTGTCATACTGGGGGACACTTGCGCTACTCAGTGTCTTCATCCAATAGAAAATCATGATACTTGCCCAGATCAATCAGAATGGCGCCCTCCCTCACACTCCAGGCTGCCCAGCTGTGCCCGCCGGACCGTACTGATACCCGTGTTCCAGGGTACGCGCGAGAAGAACAGCCTCTACAATATGTTCTTCTTGGTGGCCTCGACAACAGCGAGCGCTGCCTCGACGGCCGCCGGTGATTGAAGACACGGCCAACCCTGGCCTTGTCCCAAAGGACGCTGTCTTGCCAGATGATAGGGAATGAGGGGGTAGCTTCGAGCGGGCAAGCGCGATATCTTTGTGGTTGGCCATGATGAACGGGAATGGAAAAGTTGTTGATGACATGTGTCTGGGTGAAAGTGCTGTGCTCGACGTAGTGCTATGTCGATCAAGTTCAGGTACCTAAATACTTGCATTAATTTCCACAAGACTAGCACCGAACTGGTTCACTTACTCTCCAATCCCTACCCCCCCGGAAAGAGGGAAAAAGATGGCTGTCCGGAGGCAGCAAAAGACGCATGCGGGCACTCATCCGGATAGCCCGGGACCACCCTCCCACATCCCGAGAACGCGGGGAAGAGGCGTGTTGCATCGCGTCCTCCCCCACATCTAGAAACGGCCAAGAAGTGCGATGGCCGGTTCAAAAGAATACACGGCGTTCAGTAATCAAGACTCATCACAATCGTGGTAATGACACATCCATTTCAACAATGTCTCTCGCATACACTACATCAAACTCGACAGACCTGGCATCACAAACTCTGTCAGGAAAAGTAGCCATCATTTCAGGCAGCGACAGCGGAATTGGCTATGCTATTGCAAGAGAGCTTGCGTCTCGTGGAGCACATGTCGCCATAAATTATCCCTTCTCATCTCTTGCGGACAAGGCCAATGAAGCAGCCGCGAGACTGCCAACAAAGTCTATTGCTGTTTGTGCAGACATGAGCACAGTCGACGGTCCCAAAACTCTGGTAGAGTCAGCTGTCCAAGAGTTTGGTCGACTGGATATTGTTGTCAACAATGTGGCTATAGCAGTCAACAAGCCGTTTGAACAGCAGACTTTGGACGACTGGGATCTTCTGGTCAATATCAACGGACGAGCAACCTTTCTCCTCACACAGCAAAGTCTTCCCCATCTCACCAAAGGGGGCGGACGAATCGTCAACATCTGCTCGGCGAGCTCACGGGGTCCTCCCCCATTACAGACTATCTACGCTGGCACAAAGGGCATGGTGGACTCCTTCACAAAATGCTGGGCCAAGGAACTGCCTCCAAAGTACGGCTGCACAGTGAATGCCGTGTCTCCTGGACCGACTGAGACAGAAGGCTTTCTGGCGGCTGGGGAGGAGGCTATGCGTGTCTTGCAGCCAACAATTGATGCCACGCCTGCGGCCAAGCGAATGGGAAAGCCGGATGAGATTTCTTTTGCTGTTGGGTTTCTCTGCGAGGAGCGTGCGAGCTGGGTTAATGGAGTTCACTTAGCTGTCAACGGTGGTCTCCAAATTGACTAGTCCTGTTAAATTGAATTGCCTTGACCATTACTCAACCGTGTCTCTGAGTGTTGAAGTTCGTACTATAGCATGTATGGGGCCATTGTCAAATTCCAGCAGCTCAAGTTGCAACTGACGTAATCAGATGACTCGTATTGAATAAATCTCCTGCTGTCACCGATTGAAGCGTTTGCACGAGCACTCACAACCGAGCCCCAGGACACTCTGTCTTGGTACTCCTTCGGTGTTCACTTGGGCAACCTGAGGGTCAAGATCCCTCTTCGAGTCGAGAGATGTTGATGCAAAGCTCAGAAATGATTAAGAAAGTTCTTTTGAGCCGAGATGACATTGAATCATACTATTTCACCTGCTCTCGTCACCTCACGCCCTGGCCAAGATGTCGGAATCCTTTGTACGTGGTAGCCGAGCTCAGAGATGGAAGCCTGAGCCCTCCCTTATTCGCCAACCTCACGATCCTCGTGCCAATGTGCCAAGCGCTTAACAAACGGCCAGTTCCAGGTAGCATGACGAATTCGGCCTCCCCAAATGTACATGGGAATCCACATCAAGATAACGCTCCCCGAGATACCTGCCATGGCACCAAATGCTTTGGAATATCCGGACTTGGCAATCCATGGGTTTGTATAGAATGAAAGAAGGAAGCCAAAAGCAGCTGAGTAACAGTCAGTACCGAACACTTAGTTCTTACTCAACACCTATGAGACTCACACTTGAATGCATGCTGTGTCACAGCAAGTTCTCCTGCCACAGGGCGGTAGCCATCAATAGTATAGACCAGGCTGATATTGGTGGCCTGTACAATTGAGAAGTTCACTATAGAGTCTGTCAGTGTTTGCCTTTCTTCTTGATCATAAGTCAACTCACAAAGACCCAAGCCAATGGTAGGCACAATCCAGTGTAATCCCTTATCGATACCCACTCCATACAGCACAAGAGCAAGTGGTGCAGTAATGAGAGAGATTGATACAGCAGGGAGTCGCATTTCCGGGTGCCGGATGCCATTATTGCGCTGAGTTAGCCAGTCAGCCACCATGTCGCTGAATCGGCCACCAAAGAAAGCGCCAATGCCGGCTCCAATAGGACAAGCGATGAAGCAGAGACCAGACTGCCATGCCTCAAAACCATAAAGGGTATTGAAAGCAACAGCAAAGTTAGAAGTAATGGCAACGAGGAATCCAATCGTGACAGACATCATTAGCGTAGCCCAAAGAACCGGAGGAAGAGTTAGGAGGATGACTGGACGGAAGAAGAGCTTGAAGATCGACTCTTGAGTGTGGATGCCACTGAAAAGAGCCAGGCTTTGCCAATATGTGCGCTTTGGTGGAAATCTATGAGATGGCTGGCTTGTTGATGCAACCTCGGCTTGGACGATCTCAGGATCCATGTCCTCGGACTTGGAGCTTTGGTTCATGATGCGCTTGTGCTGATTAACCGTTCGAGGCTCTTCTGTGTCCCCCGCACGATTGTATCTCGTCTCTGGAAAGGCAAAGATGATTAGGGTGGTGCAAGACCCGATCAAGGCGACGGATACCCAGTAGATGTATCTCCAGTGCAGGTCCTTGGTGATGAGTCCGGCGATGATGATACCGCAGCCAACTCCAGCAGACAGTGCAGTAGTGTAGATCCTAAAACGCTTGTTAGATGAATGATTCTAATCAGTTTACCTGGCCAAAGACTTACGCCATAATGGTACCTCTCTCGTGAAGAAAGAAGAGATCAGAGATTGTCAATGGTGCCAGGCACTCGGCAGCGCCCGAAGCAAATCCCATCATGATACGCGCTCCCAATGAACTATTGTATGAAGTAGCCCCACCAGCCCATGCTGAGAAGGCAGTGTAGAGAGCGAAAGAAGCAACATATATCGGTCGTCGGCCGAACTTTGCGATGAGGGGCATCCACATCAAGTTCGACATGCCTTGAAGGAGCGCAGTGCTGGTAAAAAAGTACGCAACCTTGGCGATGTTGCCACTGAGGTCGGGACCTGGAGGACCGAAGAAGTCTGTGGTGATGCTGATGAGAGCGACGGATGGACCAGCCGCCAGGAAGTTGCTGAAGAAGATCGCAAAAGAGACGAGGACGGCAAGGTAGACGCGGTACGGCTTCGACCTGTGCACGATCCACGGGGTTAGCAGTGTAACTTGAGGTGAGGATATGTTTATTGGGGATACGAACCAATTCAAAGGGTCATTGGGGTCGTCTGTTGGGGTTGGGATGAGGATGATGTCGTTGGTTTCTTCATGACGAAGACGGAGTTCTCCAAGAGTATTCTCCTGTCGCGTCGTGGTTTCGGCGACCTTGTCGCCTTCCGCAGTGATTGTTGACATGGCACCAGGTGTCACCGAGACAGACACAGTTGGATGATGATGGACAATAAATCAGAAAGATATGGTTAATTGATCAAATTGGGAGGACCATTGGTGAAGGTTGAGATGACTGGGGAGCGTAACGGATGGATGTATTTATCACCTCGCAGAGATGGTGGTGAGGCCAAGACAATCTGAGACTTATCCCTTTGACGAATGAAAGAAGGGCGAGGAAACCGGTGACCCTGACCCTGTTCGGTACGCGCGGATGAGGGGAGGAACAGATCCTGGGGTCGTGGCTTGGCCCTGAGCACGAACCCCATGGGGTTGCCCAGAGCGGTCTAGGCAGTTCTGACAGCTGAGAAACTCTAACAGACTCCTAAATTGTTACAGAGACACGGTAATAGGGATTCAAGCAGCAGCTGGTCACGGTCATAAGGATGGAAATAGGAACAGAAGAGAGAACTTAGCAGCCAAGAATCGCCCGATTTTTTTTCCCCGTCTTTCTTAATAGAAGGGTCTCTGTGCGTGAACAATCAGGCCTCTTGAGACCGCTCACTCATTATGCCCCCAAGTCTCTTACGGTTAAGGATCAGAACCACCAGGAAGGATGCCAAGTCTGTCTCTACTATGCGTGCGCCTCATCTGCAACACGGAGTGTCATGTTACACCGAACACAAGCAAGAGACACACCTTCTTCACCTTTCGGGGGACAACAGTTTCGGATCTGGTCCCCCGAAAGCAATGGACCACATACCGAGACTCAATCCCCCCCTCATTACCGAAACCCCTCATTGCCGGCCCCTCCAACAAGGGTTGACAGGAAGATGGTGGGCCGGGACCATAGCAACTATCGATTGCCACCGCTCGTAGCAATAATGCTAGCGGCAATGAACTTTGGTTGAGCGGAGCGTTTCCGGGGTATTGGCCAAGCATGGATTAAAATAGCTAAAGGCGAACGAATTGAAGAAGAGAAAGCTCGGCAATACTCACAGCTGAAGTGTCTATCTGCACTCAAGAGAATCCACCACTGACTTCAAGATGGCCACTACCCAATCTCAAGTCGCCAATGGCACAAACGGTGTCAACGGCGCATCCAGAACCACAGCAAACGGCTCTTCGTCAATTAACAGCTCTGATGGACTGCATATCATCATTATCGGAGCCGGCATAGGAGGCCTCACTGCTGCCATATACCTCCGAAAGCAAGGCCATCATGTCACTCTGCTGGAACAGTCCCGCTTCGCCAACGAAGTAGGGGCTGCCATGCACCTTGCACCCAATGCCAATGGATTGTTGCGTCGCATTGGACTATTTGCAGAGGATATTGGCGCGAATCTGTTTGAACGGGTAAGTCGTCTTGCTGGAGTTGAAACTTGATGGGAGCTAACTCGAGATTTCCTTGAACAGATAACCGAGTTCAATGCAAATAACGAGCAACTGCGCGATGTCGATCTTACAGAATCAAACAAGCAGTGGCAACATCCCTGGCATTTGGTGCATCGAGTGCGTCTTCATGAGGAGTTGAAGCGTCGGGCTACCTCTCACGACGGCCCCGGTCAGCCAGCAGAGCTACGAACCTGCAGCCGTGTCGTGGACGTTGATCCCACATCGGCGACAGTCTGGTTGGAGAACGGAGATAAGATCCAAGGGGACCTTGTAATCGGCGCAGACGGTGTTCACGTAAGTGACGATCTCCCATTATGTCCTTTTCCACACTAATCCATGGTGTCTCTCCCTCCAAATAGTCCAAGTCCCGCTCCAAGGTTGTGGGCAGAGAAGTCAAGCCTCATAGCTCAGGCAAGAGCGCATTCCGTTTCCTCGTTCCTCGTCAGGCTGCCCTTGATGATCCAGAGACGGAACGGTTCGCAAAGATCAATGGGCAGCTAGTCATCTGGTATGGCCCAGACAGGCGAGTTGTCATGTATCCTTGTGAGGACAACAAACAGTTCAATTTTGTCTGCATTCACCCTCGCGAGGAGAGCGACCCGGGAAGTGTAGAGGGTACGTTACCTGCCTCATGGGTGGCGATACACGGTTAACAAATGACTAGATTGGAGCACCGATGCCAACAAGTCTATACTCCTTAAAGTCTACGAGAACTTCGACCCTGCTCTGGTCAATCTGCTAGGCAAGGCAGACGCGAGCTCACTCAAGGTGTGGGAGTTGCTAGACATGGAGGTCCTCCCATCATGGACAAAGGATAGGTTGGCACTCCTCGGCGACGCTGCTCATCCATTCCTGCCCCGTAAGTACCCAAGACAAACACACCCATATAAGCACCTGAAGACTAACTGATGTTGCTGTCCAGACCAGGGCCAAGGTGCCGGCGTTGCGATTGAAGACGCAGCGTCTTTGGCAGTTGTACTCCCACGTGGTACAGCGCCAGAGCAGGTCCCTGAGAGATTACGGCTTTATCAGGAGTTCCGCCTAGAACGGGCACATAAGATACAGCAGTTTTCTCGTCAAGCTGGGCGTGATGAGGTGGACAAGGATTTCGACAGTGAGATTTTCCCGATCAGGCTTTGTGAACAACGACTGACCTTACTTTTCTCAGTGATGGAGTACAGCAACTACAATATGGGCCACGATGAGTGGGATTACTCCATCGACCGCTTCCGCAGATGGGATTGGGCTCAGAAGCCTCATCTATACTGGCGAATGCCCATCTCGTTTGGCCCCTTCCCAGGTCCACGTCAGACCTTCGAAGGCAGGCCGCGAGTTGCCACTCATTCAACATTCACTACTGCGTCCGTCAAGTTCAAGACGTCACGCACCGTTCTGCAAAACCTGTTTCCATCGTCCTCTTTCCGCTTCAAGAGTCCCGGCACAGTTGCGTACGCGAGCGTCTCCCAGACAACGCTGAACAAGATGGAGTGGCTTGGCGGCTCCGGGTATCGCCACATAGGACTGTACATCCATGGTGTTCAGTATGTTCAAAAGGACGGCACAGTACTGAATGGGACCTTTTTGCCTCTGCTATTTGAGAGCCTTACCGATCCCATCGTCAGTGGCCGGGAAGAACTTGGCATGCCTAAGCTGTATTGTTCCGTCGACATCTGGCGCCGGACAAATAGCTACAGAGTTCAGACTGGATGGCAAGGCGTTCAGTTCGGGTCTCTTACATTGGATGGTCTGAGGGAAGCTGACCCGAGTTCCTCCAAGGGTACCATTGGTGGAGAGGACGATGATGGAATCTTCGCCTACAAATACATTCCCAAGGTGGGAGAACGAGGCCAGGCAGATGTGGAACACGCCACATTTGTGCCTCACGCTGAAGAGTCCAAGGTCGTACCAAGCAAGGTACAGAGAATCTTCACCGCGGACAAGGCGAGCTTCGAGTTTGATCCACATGATTGGGAAGCTTTGCCAACTCTTCACCACGTGATATCCAGGTTGGCTGAAATACCGATCTACGAGGTGATCGGTGGAAAGGTGGTGGAAGGTGTTGGTGTACCAGATGTTTCCAGTGCTAGGAGGTTGATTTGATTGATGGGTCTAGTGTTTTGCAGCTATCTCATGCTGAGACATGATATCGTATGAGGAAAGGGTTGGACTCTCAATACTTCGTTTCCCATGATTTTCATAACGTGATCCCTTAGAATCACTTTGTAGTCTTTTGAGTTTCCTCATTTGCTCTTTCAGCACATCATGCTAGATGTAAGCAGGCATTTTCCCTTGTCTTGATCAAATTGATAAGGTTTATAAGACTTCTCTGATTCTCATGCACACGCGTGACTCTAAACTATCGATGAAGGCTCAGACCGCCAATAGACCAGGGCTTGTTGGGCGCGAAGTTCCCTTCCTTTGATGCGCCAAACAAAAGTCTTTTCCATAGCCCGGACACTCGGGGTCGCACACCCGTGGGTTGTTCGGATGTTTCTGAAGTGCCGGATCAAGTGGAGCGGTCCCAGATACCTCGCCCGGACTAGGCGCCGGGGACGCATGACTTGCTCGACTCCCTTCAGCTATTTTCTCCGCATCTTTGTAGTTGTTCCGATTAGAGCTTCCGACTGGTACCTCCTCCTCCGCTTCCGTTGCCGTGGCCTTCTTGTCTTGCCTCTTCTTTTTGATCTTCTTTGTAATAGCGTATCCAGACCAGAAGATGACGCTTAATGGGCAGCAGACAACCTCTGCGTAGCCGCCTCCACCGAACAGCGCGCCGAATCCCTTTGCGGGGGCTGGGATTTTCGATGCTGTCTCATCTCTTTTGTTAAGATCGGCCATGGAAAAGGGCATCGTGGGCGGCTGGGTTGATGTGGTATTTATTTCGAGTTGGTTCTTGTCCGAATACGGTTCTGTAGACTTGAAGCGAGCAGTCTGAGAGGTCTGGTACTGTTGCTGTTGAGTCCTTTCGCTGCACTGTCAAGGATATAATAGACACCCACCTCAAACCCCTACCTCAAACCAGATGAGTATAAGTTTAGTAGTGACAGTGTTTTCGGTCGCACTTACTCTCATCTTTCTTGGAAAATGGCAGGAGAATGCTCTGTTAAAACCAGCATGAGGCTCTGCACGTTGTTCGTTGCTACGTAATGACGTAGCAAGACACATGATATCATCATGCTGAAAGAAGCGCTGATCTCAGCCATGCTGTCTTATCCACGAGTGGGAGGCTTCTAAAAGGCATGCAAGTAAGAAAGCCACATCATACAGTAACCAATAAGACAAGGGTCTGTGACACAGTTTCCCTGGTTTCCTCGCTCGCCATGCCAGACTGCATGGTAGATTTCTATTCCTGTCCCTATGCATAAAGTAAGGTTAAATGAGCACTGCTAAAGCGCTTGATGAAAAAGGGGGGTGGCTTCTTAGCGGCCGCATGGAAACAATTACTCCTTATATGTACGTATCTCCAATGAATCTCGTAATGTAACCTCCAACTAATTTTTTATGCTTGCCTCCAAGTTCACCTGTTTCGCTTCAGTGTCCCGCCACTGGTCTGTATCTTCTACAGTCGAATCCGATAAGCTCTCATTAGGCTGTATATCTTGGATAAGATGAGATGACCAAGTCATGAAGGGGTTGCTAACATAGAATCTGGCGACGCTAGTAATGAGATTTGCCGTGAGAGAAGTGTCCTGCGTGGCGCCAAAAGCGTACGAAAGAGCCGACCCAAGTAATTCACCAGCACGCAGCAAACCCATGGACAGGGATACACTATCGGCTTCCACATCGAATGTTCCGAGAGCCCAGATAAGCCAGATGTTCAATGTCTCGTACGCGACACTGTCCATGAGTATTAGCAGTCTGAGCCATGAAGAGCAAGGTGTGTAGTAGGTCCGTACCGGTAAAGGACAAAGAGGACAAGTCGTCCGCCATATTTTCTGTCGCTTCAATCAATTGGCAGTGGAGGTTTGTTGTCCCATCGGGCCTGGATCACCAAGTTCCAGATCCAGACAAGTGTGAACAAGCCCAGGACAAAGTACCAGAGACATCGCCCCTGGAAAGATCGGCTCACTTGGTTTGTATCCAGCCACCATCCCGTCAGCAGGTTTGCAATGCAGCCAATTATGGAGATGGTAAAGTTAGCAAGAGTTCGAGCGCGAACAGTGCAGTAAGTAGCAAGATAGTTTCCTTGGTGCGTCAACCCTCATTGCGACGCGATGAAGGCTAGGACCAAGAGAATCACTTCCTTGTGGGTTGGGTTGGAAAACCTGGGCTTATGGCCATCTATTCGGACCACTTTGTGAGGGGAAGAGATTAGGAGTGAGAAGGGCAGGCCGAGACACTGAAGACCCACGATAACGAGGTAGATCTTGGGCGAGATGGACCCGGTCTTATCGGCGTTCTTGTTTATGCCAAGCTGGATGGAAGATGCAGTGATAGAGCCGATTTTATTGACGCTGGGCCAGATGGAAATTGCGTGTGACTAGAGTTAGCAATGACTGCCACGCGCTTCGATGGAAGAAGACGAAAACATACTACATCTACCGCGACGGGACATCTCCGGGTACGCTACAGCTATGGTCCCTCCTCCTTGTCATGAAGCAGCCGCCTGAAGAGATCAACACTCGGATATACTATGACACTGACAATGACACTGATACTGAAAGGGAGAGGGATGGCAGATATACCGAGAAACCACAGGTTACGGCGCCATATATAAGGAACCATTGGGTTCCCCAAACGCTGTTGCAGTATAGTGCTGCTGAGTATGGGGCATACCCCAGGGTACCAAAGACGACAACCCACTTCATGCCGACTATGTTTCCGACCACGGAGGACACAGGCGTGCGGGCAAACATAATCCTTGCCGTCATGTAAGCACTTTTACTTGTCTAAAGTCCTGCCACCCGGGAGACCCAGGGCAAGGGAGGAGGGTATCTGATGGAGGACGTAGCCGTATGTAATTGCATTGGACGCATTCACAACGTACGGCTCAGCTTGGCCGCCGCCGCCGAGACCTTGGACACAGTGAGCAGCGATTCCCCAGGTATTGGAATTTGTATTGCAGACTGATTATAGCGGTCCATATGCGAGGCTGGGTGAAGCTGACGAGCCTGAGTACAACAGCTTGGAAGTAGGGGCCATGATAGATATTTCTGAGCCAACCAGCCGAAGCAGTATTGCTGTTTGCATTGACAGCCCCCATGGTCATAAATGGTGTTGTTGCAATTATAGTCAATGAGCACACAGCAAAGTTAGTATAGATGATTCCTAGAACCTCTATCATCTCGTTCGAGGCATTATATACTTATTATCCAAAAATAAGCATCACCGAGTCATCGGGCGACTGTCTTTGCGACAAGACTTGCTTGTCCTCATTTCTGGTCTCATATAGCGCAACTTAGAAGGAATCTGATGTCACAGAAATTTTTGACAGCGCCAAACCCCTACGGGCCTAGTGCTCAAGGGGGATAAGCAGCCTGAGACGAGGGACTGGGATTGCTCCTGTGGAGTGCCCCGCGCAGAGGACCTCAAAATTCTTCGAAAAAGAACGACACGTCCAGGCTATAGAGTTTAAATTGTTGCTTTATGGAGTACTCATGTACTCACGGGGTGCAGCCGTGAATACGGATTTGCTGTCTTAACATACCATATAAAGACTGACGCCATAACTTCTATGCTATGGCAATGCCTGAGGCCGCGCGCGAGCGCATCTAATGTTGCCTAGGAAAGTCGTATGATGCGCGGTACGAGGTAGCCCACCTCACAGTCTCATCCGTCACTCTCTCGTTTTTTTCTTTTTCTTTTGCCAATTTTAGAATCTAGGCTGTTTTGTAATTTCCTCGTGTCACGACGTCGATGACCGAGGCCATCGCCACCACGATCCGAGAAGGACATGTACCGAATAATATCACTGATATGAACCTGGATAGAACACTTGACTGGCTTCGTTGATTCTGTGTGCGTCGCACTATGGCACGCCAATGGAGAACTCTGGGGCACTTGTTAACTTGTTCAGAGCAGATTAGTAACATGTTCGATCGCCTGGGGAGCGAGGAGGCAGCTTCTTTATCGGCAGTAAGTGACGGACAGTTCCTTGGAGGCTCTTTTTAAACAACATATCTGTGTCCTGACAGCAACACTGTGGCTAGCAATTAAGGTCCAAAATACGCCGGTCAAACACACAAAGGGCCCCAGAACGGTTGGACCCGCTGCAGGCTCAAGAGCCCAGTTTCCAGTAAACGACCCGTTTGGGCCAGTTTCTGCCATGGCTGCGGCTACAGAGAGTATCGGGTTCGGACTCACTGTCTCGACGACCTTTGAAGAGCCGTACCATCTTGCGCGGCGACTCAGCACGCTTGACCATCTAACCGGCGGAAGAATCGGCTGGAACGTAGTAACAGGCTACTTAGAATCAGCTGCCTGTAACCCCGGGCTCGACAGGCTTCCTGATCACGACCAGAGACATGGAAAGGCGGATGAATACATGGATGTGGTGTACAAAGTCTGGCAAGTACATCATCGCCTCTCTCCTCAACATCGACCGCAAGGCACACTTCAGTCTACAATCAATGTCGACTCGCAAGCGATCCTCCTGGAGGGATGACGCTGTTAAGCTCGACCGTCAATCTGGGGTCTATACCGGCCCAGAACTCGTCCGTACGATCCACCACGTTGGCAAATTCTACAACGTTCCTGGCCCTCATATCTGTCCGCCTTCACCACAGCGGCCGCCCGTTACATTACAGCCATTGTAGCTCAAAAGGTTGCTGATATCCGTGCAAAAGCCCGCGAGCTTGGGCATGACCCGCAGACCATCAAGTTCATCTCAATGGTTACTCCTGTGTTGGGTGCAGCTGAGAAAGAGGCCCAGGCCAAGTATACCGAATATATGATCTATGGATCTAAGGAAGGTACACTCACTCTCTTCGGGGGCTATAACGGCATCGACTTGTCGCAATTTGACGATGACGAGGAGCTACAATACGTCGAGGCCAACGCCATCCGGACTTCTGTGGGAACATGGGCCAAGTACGTTGCACACGTTCCCAAGTGGACTAAAGGTGCTATCGCAAATGAGATGAAGATCGGGGCCTCGGGGCCACTCTCGCCGGAACTCCCGAGCATGTAGCAGATGACCCAGAAAGATGGGTTCGAGAAGCAGACGTAGATGGCTTCAACTTTGCTTACGCTCTGATGCCAAGAACCTTTGAGCAGATCATCGAGTTCTTGGTCCCCGTCATGAGAAATCGTGGGCTCTTCCGGGAGGGTTATGAAGTTCCTGGGGGCACGTATCGTGAGAACCTTTGGGCAAAGAAAGGGGCCGCAAGACCTCCCTCTCACCACCCTACGGCTAAGTACCAGTGGAAGAAGCCAGAAGGAACCTGATAAACGCCCGCCTGTAGCTAGTTAGTGATGGACAAGTCGCGCCGATCAAAAGTTCCTCAAAGACACCTACCAATTGAGCGCGCAGGTGGATGGCGTGATGCATATTCCGGATAAAGCGGCACCAACAAACCTCTGATAACCAGACTTTCGCCCTCGTCCCGAGTGTATGGCTCGACTACCTTCCGAATTTTCTTTCCCAGCTTTCTGGTTACAGATCGATCCGGGCGAGCATTTATCCTGGGTCTCCAAAGGTTCCAAGAAACAAACCAACGTTTGGATATGACGAGGGCTGCAAAAGTTGGCCCCTATCTCTAAGTTGGCTATCCCCCCCAACATAGGTATCGCCACCACTTCCTCAATCTGTTTCCATCGGAGGCATTACACTGCGATAGATATCAGCCCATGAGTTTCCTGTTGGAGAAAAGTGAATTTGCCTGTTAATTGATGTCTTTTGATTCCGGCAGATATTGATATATCAGACATCGCAGCTCTCATGCTTCCTCTGTCCCCGTGAAAAGTACCTACATACTCAACTCCTGGGTTGGAATACTACGTACTACGTAGTACCTACTTGAAGCTTATCACTTATTAAGTGCTTACACCCTTGTTCTAGAATGCTGAACTAGCCATCTACGTACAGAGTATGGTCCACTCTCGTTGTCACGGCCAGGGAAAAAGTTCCTGACTGCCGGGGTTCCGAATTGCGAACCAATCACCGGCCTGTGATTATCGGAATCTAAGACCCTTTCTGTTCATGGCCCCGGTAAAATGGCATGTCGCAATCAAGCACCGACCAACGTCGGCCGCTACCAAAGCCAATCAACATCAAGCAATGTGTACAACACTACTTCATCCAAACACAAGTTCCTGTCCAAAACGGCAGAGGCGGTTTCATCTGCGGCTCTTCCGGAGATGCAATCAATACGTAGTTCAAGCCTCGAAGACGAGAGCAAGCTGCCACATGAGGCAAGGCCAGACCCCCCCAACTAGAAGGGAACTCAAACTACACAACCCGAGCTGTCGCCCCTAGATATGGGCGAAGACAATGGCAGAACTGGTTACAATCTTAGGCGGCTAGTACTAAAAGGGCAGGAGGCCAAGTCTCTGGTCTGCTGCAATGAGCCCACGGGACGGGAGCCAACAACCGGATATACCACACATGAGGTAAATTACCAAGAGAGCGCAATCCGTATTTGCAAAAGGTCCTCCGGGTCGTTGGGAGCGTCCATCGCCACTTTATTGGATCGAGGTTCTAGAATCGACAGACGTTGCATTGGCTCATCGTCAAGGGCGATGGTATCAACCAACACGAATCCGACCATGGAGTTTCAGATAGATAAAAGCAAGTCGATCCTCGACAATCGAATGAGTTCGAAGCACCAGAAACATCAATTCCACGGTGCGACGCAACACAGCTGTGGTCTGTTACACTACAGCTTCTCCTCTTTGCCAACATGTCGTCCACCATCGTTGAGCCCAAGGGGCCTCACGGCCCCGAGGATACTTTTGAGACCTCGGTTTTCCCAGTTTCCACCCCGGATGTTGTCGATGAGAAGACCGTTGACTACTCCAAGATCCATCCTATGTCTAGTCAAGAGCACAGTGACGAAAGCGATCGCAGTAGCAAGGATGTTATCATCGTCACCGGCGCCGATGCCGCTCGCCACCTGCTACCCATGAGGGACGACCACGATAATGCCTTGACGTTTCGAAGTATGCTCTTGGCCTCTGGCCTTGCCTGCTTCCAGGCCGTCATGTATCAGATCTACATTGTTAGTAGACCAGGGTCTTCCATTCCCTCTATCAATGACTGAACTGACCCATCAACCAACAGTTTAAACCTACCAACATCACCATCCAGGGAACCTTTATCGTCCTCATCTCCTACTTCATCGGCAATGCCTGGGCCTTTGTTCTTCCCCGTGGAGACAAGATCGAAGCTCGATGGAGAGCCGGAGGCAGCACAGGCTCGCTTCCCTTCTGGATTAGGGCCATCAAGTTCATCAATCCTGGACCCTGGGGCCTGAAGGAGCATGCCATCTGTTCCATCACGGCTACTTCGGCTTCCAATGCTGCCGCTAGTGTCCAGGTCTTTGCTGCCCAGGATCTCTTCTACGACATGCCATTGAGCGCGACTACGGTTATTCTGAGTACCATCTCCATTGGTCTGTTCGGATACGGTATCTGCGGTGTCATGCGCCCAGTTACTGTCTGGCACGTAGATGCTGTCTTCTGGAGTAACCTACCCACTGTCAAGACTCTACAGGGACTTCACTGGCAGGAAATCAAGAACTCTAAGCCTCTGCGTTATTTCTGGTACAGCTTCACCGGCATGTCGATTTATGAGTTCTTCCCCGCCTACATCTTCCCTTGGCTCAACTCGATTTCAGTTCCGGTACGTACCATCCAAGACGGAGCCTCATTTGCTATTGCTCATGTGTGGACTTTAGTGTTTGGCCGCCATGAAGGCGACTGGCGACAAGGCTGCCACTCTCACTCGCGTTTTTGGTGGTGCTACCAACAACGAGGGCCTTGGTCTCTTCAGCCTCTCTCTTGACTGGCAATACGTGAGTTTCTTGTTATTTCTGTGACTCTCGCCCCGTATAAAGCCTGACAGCTCTAGATCACATCATTCAACACCTCCCTTCCTCTCCCTCTCCAGGCCCACATGGCAATTGGATTTTTCTGTTGCTATATCATCATGGTCGGTATCTATTATGGCAACGGATGGGGAGCCAAGTCACTTCCCTTCATGTCAACGCGACTTCTCCTGGAGAATGGTACAACATACCCATCGCCGAGGTGTTCGAAGGCGGCGTTCTCAACGAACAGCGATTATTTGACTTCGGCCTTCCTAGATTGACGGGGACATTTGCTTTTGCCATGTTTATGGCTAATGCTGCTGTGAGTGTCACGCTTTAGTTCATTGGATTGCTTCATCTAACTTTTTCAAGATCGGGGCCCTTCTGCTTCATTGCATCTTGTTTGGGGCAAGGATGTCGTCAAGGCTTTCAAGAGCGCAAGGGAAGGCCGGTATGATGATCTTCACCATGACCACATGGCAAAGAACTACAAAGAAACCCCTTGGTGGTGGTACATCTCCATTTTGGTTGGCAGTTTCATCCTTGGCCTCGTCGTCGTCGTCAAGGAGAACATCACTCTCCCAGCCTGGGCATATGTGGTCTCGCTTATTGTAGGCATAATTATTGCGCCAGTGGTAAGATCTATTTGCTCAAAAATCATTTGTGTAAGTCTGTGCTGATTGTTTTACTTCTAGAGCACTCTGCTTTACTCTCGATATGGGAATGGAATCGCCACAAACAATCTCTCCAAAATGCTGGCTGGTCTTATGCTGCCAGGAAAACCAGTTGGCAACATGTACTTTGCTGCTTGGTCTCACAACGTTATTTCTAATGCTGTCAACCTGTCTGGTGATCTTAAGATGGGAGAATACCGTAAGTATCGGTTCCAAAATGACAGAACATGCATACTAACATACCAATCAAGTCAAGATCCCACCTCGCATCATGTTTCTCACTCAAGTCTGGGGAACCATCCTGGGAGGCTTCATCAACTACGCCATCATGATCAGCATCGTTGGCAGTAACCGAGAGCTCCTCCGTGATGGCGATGGCAACTCGTCCTGGAGTGGCGCGACGATGCAGTCGTACAACACCAATGCGACCTCTTGGGCCCTTGCCGGTTACTTGTATAAGCTTGGCAAAACTTATCAGGTTGTCCCATTCGGTTTGCTTGTTGGTGGTGGCTTGGTCGTCCTCCACCGAATCTTCTACAAGGTCAGACACCCTGAATCATTCTCTCGCATCACGACTGACGTGGCCTAGTTCTACCCCAAGATCAAGAACCTTGATGTTGCAGACATCAACTTGCCTCAGTTTATCCAGTTTGCTGGTTACATCCCCTACAACCAGAGCCAGACTTGTGTTATCATGAGTCAACTGATCGCGGGCTTCTTTGTCCAGTTCTACCTCCGAAACTACCGCCCACGCATCTTCAAGGATTACTCGTACCTGGTGACTGGTGCTTTTGATGGAGCTAGTCTCACTGTTCTCTTCATCCTTTCCTTCGCTGTCTTTGGCGCTGGTGGCCCTGGACATCCTTTCCCTACCTGGTGGGGAAATAACGCCGATGGGAACTATGATCACTGTCCCGTACCTGAGTAGGGTTGGCGGAGGCATGAGTGAAGTTGGCTGTTATGAATATGGGCATGCTACGAGGCCAAGTTACTTGAATGGGACGAGTGGCAGTGAAGAGATTTTAGCCATAGCCAAGTATTAAACGTCTGTTCAGAACCTTATGATCAAGAGTATACCTGAAGCAGGGATAATGACTATAGTCCTGGGACTTCCTCTACCTGTTATCACACCCAGTCTTGTAGTTGACAGTAAATCGGCAGCCATCTCCATAATGAACACTGCCACATCTATCACAATCTCCCTTCGTACTATTTCTCAGGTCCTGGTACTTCCACCACATTTCATTACCACTGAGAACACAGTTTTTGCCTGTAACAAAGACAACACACCCATTTCCAGTTGAATCGCCCCAGCAGTTACCATCGAGACCTTTGCCGTCGCCATAGTTTTTATCATCGTTGCGGATCAACGAGTTGACAGCGTGGTCACAATACTTGGCGTACATGTTTTTCCAGGTTGAAAGATCACAGATGCCACTGCCGTCACAGTCGTACGTTGTTGGGTATTGTGTTGGCTTGGGCTCGGTTTTGGTAGTACTGGTAGGCTCATCATCGTCGTCGTCTTTGGTCAAGGCGCCGTTTGGGGGTTCCCCGTAGATGGATGTAAAGAATTTCTCGACTGCGTACCACGCATATGTGTCGGCTATGGAGGTGAGTGTTAGCAGAAAGATATTCACTAGAGGGTTATGGGGTTTCTCACCATTGTGAATTGAGTTTTTGCGGACTCTTTTCTTCGACGCAAGCTTCTCAACCCCATAGGGCATGTAGGCTTTGTACTCGTTCGTCTGTTGATCCTCGGTCCAGTAATCATCTATGACAACCACATCCTCCTCTAGAGAAAAGGTCAGCAAAATCTGAGTCACTATCTAAATAGTCCCAACCTACTTTTTCCCGATCCGATGAGTCCAGTGGATATAGATGGGAGATGAACCATCTCGTGGAGCAACAGCCGGTATTTGCCATTCATGTCAATTGAAGATTTCCGTAACGACTTGTCCCTGTCAAGCTGTTCTTGGACAGACGCCAGGTGCTCCTGTCCTGGTAGGAAGAAGATGTCGCATAGAACAATGGTGCCGCCTGGGGAACTTGTTGCATCATCAAAGGCATAGCCGCCAATCTTCTGCGTCTTGCCATTTTGCAATTTCAAGTCTCCGCATGTCTGATTCCGATCCCCGTTGTAACGTGGAATATCCTTCATGCAGGATATGCGGATCTTTCTCTTGTCCCTTTCCGAGGGATACAAATACAGTCTCTTGAGGTTGGTGAACACATCTGTATAATCCAAGTTAGTATGGGATGAGCAATTGAGAGTTGATCCATACTTCTAATAAATGCTTCATCGTCCTTCCTGTCCGGCATGTCGGCTCCAAAATTTCTCGTCTCTAGCAGTCCGTCTGAATCGAAGGGAGGCATTCTCTTCAGGATCGTGACTACGTCTAGCCATGACTGACGGATGGCCTTTTTCTGAGAATAATCGCAGTTGATGTATTCTTCAAAAGGGTTGTGGTAAATTGAATCATGGTCATGGCCATGGCCAGGGTCGGCACTAGCATCTCGGGGGCCCAGTGAAACGCCCAACACTTCTCCCTTTGCCCAGTCCAAGAAGGGCTCGCCTTCGACCTGCCAGCAGTCCGTATTGTCGTAGTCTCCTTTGACCGGCATGACTTGAGGATTGAAGTTGTAGATGCCGTCGTGGCAAGTTTGGGCAAGACATCTTCCTCGGTCTGTTCCAGCAACAATGGTGTTGCCATTCTGGATAACGAGTCGCTGAGTGCCCTCTTGAACACCATCCTCGACAGTGCCATAGTTGAGACCAGTCTCTAGAACCTTGGAGCTAATACTCTTGCCATTACTGACAACGTCGACCGTCCAGCCAGCCGCGTTAGGTGGGACAACGAGAGCCCAGTGCAAGGCATCTTGGCCGGCGTCGGTACCGTTTGGTGCTTGGAAGTATTTGACATTCGAGTCTCCTCCCGGACATGTTGTATCTTGAAAAATGCTCTTGTGCCATAAAGCTCCCTGTGGCAAAGATTCGTCTCTCTTGGAAAAGGCAGGGATCATCGATCCACCGTTCTTCCAAGCATGAATGAAGGCAGAATACAGAGATTGGAGGGCAGTGTGGTCGGAACCCTCGGGACTGGCGTATTGATTGGGCTGTGCATCGGTGTTTTGTTCGGGCCATAAGTTGCCAAAGTGATGGCTTTCTGGTCCGTCGTTCTGAGGCACGTTAGCTTTCAATTGTCAGATCAAACTGTACAAAACATACCCATGTCAAAAGTTGGACAATGTCAGGCTGAGGGTCCATGGTGAGGATGTTTTGCATCCGTTTGATCATGTTCATCTCACCGCGACGGTATAAATTGGCTCCGTACTAGATCTCTGATCAGTCTTTCATCCACACAGTCACACTTTATCAAGTGGTATCACTTACCGCATTCTTATACTGAAGCATGCTGATAGCTAGAAACAGTCAGTTTCACCCAAGAGGGATCATTACGAAGACAACATACGAATCATATAACCTTTGCCTTTCTTCTGCAATGGGCCCATGACCTTGATATCTCTGGACATGTCGCCCTCGTTAGTACCGTGCACTTGGGGCCAGGCGGACTCCCAAGCACTAGCTCCGTCGATGAGGTCTCCCCAATAATCCCACCAGGCGGGATGGCTCTCCCAGAAGCCGGGAGTATCGTCAATCCCAGGCATAAAATACATCTGGTTGGCAAAGTCTTTCTTCCACGCGGCGAATTGTTTGTCTGTTTGATTGCCAGTGCTGAAGCCTAGGTGTTGTTAGCCTTGGTCTGTGGTGTATCAAGTTCAACTCACTGGTGATAAATGGAAAGTTGTTTGGGCCGTAACGAAAGTATGAATCACGCCCAAGAAAGCTTTTCAGAATGTCTTTGTATTCTTTAGGCTTCCACAATTATGTTAGCTAAACGGTCAACAGGACTGGGAAATAAAGGCAAAACATACACCTCCGCAGTCAGAACCAAGCGACTTGTCGTAGCACCAAGCACCGGTTGCGTAGAGGTCCAGAGAAAGGGCAAGTCTGAACTTGCTTCCTTGACCAGCCAAGTAGTCGGCGTAGCCGTACAGATGGCTAAGGGTGTTGGATACCCAATCGAGTTTAGGATATCCCACGTTGAGGACAAATCCATCGAGACTATGGGTTCGCGTTTACTAGTCAGCCAAACTACCAAAATTTCGTCATATCGTTCAACATACCCCATGGCAATGGCATCGTCAATATCCTTGTGAGCATGTTCTTCGGTGATGTCACCCAGCTAGCATAGAATTCAGTAGTCTGCTCAAACCTACTGCGATTAATCATGACTTTGACATACCATATAATGGGACAAGACTGTCTTTGACGCTGCCCTCTCATGGATACTGTGAGCTGCCGTGAGGCCAGCCACCAGCCCAGAAAGGATGGATAAACGCATTGCGTAAAGTTGAATTGCGTTATTTCACCTGAGGCGCACTTGATAAGGTGTCACGGAAATTGCTCATTTATACAGATAGATAGTACTGCCTCGGGGCGGTGCAACTAACTATCCCCACTTGATTTGAAATCTTCACTCAGCCCCTGCACACCTTACGACGATACTATCCTTGTAATGTCTTTCAAGGAAAGACCGAGCCACGCTCGCTTAGCAATTCGAGAGTGGCAAAAATCCTTCAGGGTAAGAGTGAGATTCTAGAATTGAAGTTAGGCTCCGTCTGTTCCAATTATCCCAGCTCGTACCATACGGGATCAGCGTATCTACTCAGATTCGGTTTGTCCGACAAGTTTGTGGGCGTTCCCTGGTCGGGGGCAAGTGGAACTCCATAATCTATGGGAGGACCTTGATTGGCTCGTAAGATTAGTTTTTGCCGTGAGTTGTCGAGAGGCGCAGGGGCAGGCCGAAACCTTGTATCCGCTATCTGCCCGAAGGATTCATAGGGCCGAACTGCCACGATATTGGCACTCGGCCGATCTTTTAGACCACCAATCAGCTACAGTCTAGCATCGCTATTGCAAGGGGCTGGAGGAGCTTTTAAAACGGGGTTACTGAGAGTTTACAAGGTGATCCACGTAGTAATCCTAAAAGGGCATTATACGCAGGACGGGATCCTAGATTTATGCGGTGAAGGCCAGCTGTCTGACATCCAAAGGGCGTAGCATGACACAGCTCCTAGTCTCTTGTTAAATGGTATATGCATTGTAATTCAGATTGCATCCGAAAACCCAACCATGATGACCAAGAAACTCATGAGCAGAACAATGTCCAGGCTGTACATGTCGGTGTAAGCTGAAACAGAGGTAGAAAAGATGGAAAGACCTTGAGCAAAACTGGCAAGTGAGCACGTGGCGCCATATGCTTCACACTTCCATTCATAGGATACAAGAGTTTCCAAGAGTTGGAAGATTGGAGTCACAATGTCAGCATCCATCGCGACATGATTAATGCAGGACCAGATCGCCCAACATAACCAGTGCGAAATTGAATCCGACGATGCGGTCGCACGGATGGAATACTGGGCTTCTTATAGCGCCCGGTGATGTCCCTTTCCCTGGTGTGTTCTAGCCGGCAAAGTTTTTTTTCATGGCGTTTCGCGACATCGTCAACGAGAGCTTACACATGTGGAATGAGATTTCTTTTAATCTTTTGAATGTTTTTAGTATGGGCGAGAGCGTATTTCCGGCTTCTGAATCTGTGCATGGGACTGGACTGGATCAACTAGTTCCCGCCATTTCTGAGGTAGAACCTGATGCAGTATCATATATACCCTGGCCTAGAAGCTGATGCCGATGAAACGCAAGACGGCGATGAGAGGGTAAGTCCGCGCCGTCTAGGGTAGGCTCAGGAATACACCTAGGCATCAGAGAATGAGATCCTCCTCTTTAGCTGTCTTCACGATATATTCAACTAGTGGCTCTTTTTGATACACCCGGAAACTCTCTAGATCCATGCCTTTATGCCCTAAGATATTTTCTTATTATATTATAGCCGCGAATCTCAAGTATAGTGTCGGGTAGATAGAAGTGCGTTATTATTACTATCATATACACTATATTAGGAATATAGCCGCTAAAATGCCTTTCATAGAGTAGGTACCCCGAATAGACAGGGCTATATCAATATTAGGTCTTAATACTTCGCTCGAAGTTCGATATAGGCTAGCTAGGATCATAAGCCCGAGGATATTAGCGTCAGCACCTAAATGGAGCCAGAGTCAAGATAGACTACATTCTGATGGTGACTCCTCTACGCGGGCGTGACAATCTTAATAATAATACATGCCCGATTTGATGAGTAGTTGTATAGATTCGCCCATATCTCCAAGCAATAGGCCTATGGACAACACGTCTATGTCTTCTAACCTCTCATGGTCACGCAAACGCGAACGAGAACATCAGCTGTGGATTGCACCTTGCATTTTTCAAGAGCGAGGAGTTTTTTCGGACGTGAGCTGGGAGTTAACAAAGGTTGCCAGGCGGCGCAAGTGGGGTATTTGGGGAACGTAGACGGTGGTGCCTTTGGGCCACATTGATTTGCTCCTCCACGCTCAACTAGTGTACGAATAAAATGCCATCTCCTCATTATTCACTTGCAGGCCGGACATGGCGTGAGTTTTGGCCAGCAACCCAATTACGTGCGTCAGGGTGATACATACAACTCAGTAGTATAAGCCACGCATAAGTAGAGAATGTATTCTTTGTCAGAGTTGAAACCCGGTCCATGATGGTTCACCGCGACAATCACAGAAGTTATCACCAAAAGATGGTCTCGTCTATGTGTTCAGCCAAAAAATAAGCCTCACCAAGCATAGAGTCATCAACGTTGTACTAAGTTCAACTCAGTGATAGACGTTTCAGGTGACTGGGCTTGTAATCAGTCAGTGCAAACTTATCTGTTCTTACTCACAGTAAACATGAGCTCTAGTGATTAGCAGCTCGTCCTACCGTACTGAATCAATGCGGTGCTGCAGTCCAAGTATATAAAGCAGACTTTCATCCAGTCTCATTTTGTCTTTTCCTATCACCAAACAAACCTCATCATCAACAGCCGCCTACACGACCAAAAGTCCTCAACACGCACAACACAAACACACACACACACACACCGTCCCGCTTCAGACGCTAGATCTGGGCCGACATGTGCCACCTCATCGAGATCATCTACATCTGCAACCGTTGCAGTCGCGAAGTGGGAAGGGAGTGGGACATTGAACAATGTGATACGGCCGAACTGCTGGAAATTGACCGCTGTTGCGACGAGAGATGCACTCTGAGTGAACGTCGGGTGTTTTTTTTCTGGGATTCCTGCGCGCACTGCATTGAGGAGGGAAACAGGCGACGACGGGAGGAGCAGAGAAGACGGAGGGAAGAGGAGAACAGAAGACGAAGGAGAAGACATGGACGATGAACTTGACCTCCGTCTGGGTACTGGAGGACATTTTTCTAGGGACCAATGTGCTCTTTGTTATGGTTAAAGCACGGCCCTTGATGGGTTAATTGAGCCAGAAGATTGAGAAATCTCAACAATCACCGTTAAATACCACCGTCAGATACTCGTGAGAACATCATGTCTGCAACTCGCAACCCCAATACCTTTTACGGATTGAGATTCATCCGTGGCCCCGTCATGGTTCTCCGTATCTGGTGGTCCTCCTCTTCATCCCGATGTAAGTGCTCCCCCGGCAACCTCACCGCGTGATCCAATGCAACCGGCAGCCCCCGATGCCTTCCACGCAGCATGACAAGGCACAAAACAAGCTTGCTACCAGTGTGCCAGGCTCCGGAGAAGCTATAGGCGTCTCTCGGAATCCCCACAGAGATCCCGACCGTGCCGTAGGCTGACACAACCTCAAAAATAATATTGAAGACTGAAAATGCCACTGGGTCGGCCATGAAGTGTGAAGTCTCGATTGTGGTAATGACTATGACCGCCAGTACCAACCACCAGATATCGTGAGCCATCTGCCCGTGGATTTGCTGGCTGATGAAGCCGATGCGACTGTTTCGTCTGCTACTGCTGCTTCCGTCCGGACCGTCTAGCGTGTGGCCTTTGTAGGACTTTTTGCTGTACATTGCCGGCGGGGCACCGACACCGTTCCACGTGAAGGTTCGCTGCAAGGCGTGTCCGATGTCGACGGCTGCGCTGGAGCGGCTCAGCCGACGTACGAGATTTGGACCTATGGGCGGTATGTCGTTAGTGTTGGAAGTGTGGTTATGTGGCTCGGTGTCGTGGCCATCAGCGGAGAACAGCGGTGCAGCGGCCTCAAGGTCGGTATCAGGCCTTGAAGACCCATCGCCGCTGTAGATGCCAAGCGAGCGCTCCTCGTAAATGTTGGAATGACGCATCGTGATGACGACGGGGTACACGGAAATGTACATCATGGTAACATACAGTACTTGGAGGCCGATATAGACCTGGGATATGGGCACGACGTAGAAGCCACCAGACCGGACGGCTATTAGAGATTATTAGAATTTTGATCAAGTCCCAGGAAGTGTTATAAGCGACTTACCGAGGGCTTGAAATAGGCCGTCGAGGATGCGAGAGCCTGTTGGAATACTCTCGATGACTGGATTACCAATGTTCATAATCTCAAATGCGACCCAATCAATGGAATTCAGGCAGGTGAGCATGAAGAAAAGCCACCACGTAGGACGAGACGGAAATAGGTTCGTATACACTCGTCGAGGGTACTTGAGAATGAACTCTAGTGTGGCCTTGAGATCGTCACAGGCATCATCGCTAGTCACGGCCTTTAAGAGCTTGAGGCCAGTCCATACAATGAGACGGAGGAAGAGAGGGTATGCAGTATTGCCGGCTAGGATCATAAGCCCCATTGTGATAAGGACGAAGTAGGCGTTCTGGAACGGGATCATATTTGCATCAAGAAGTGACATGCCCGAGTTGTTGAAGGCAGAGACACCGTTGAAGATGCCGAGCCACCACGGGTTGATACCGTTCGCTTTTGCCGTGTCAGGCATGTAGTTGTTTATCCAAGCTCCTAGTGCGACGCACCCCAGGAACTGCCACAGGAAGAAGTAGAGAGGTACCAAGACTGCAAGGGCTTTCAGGGCACGGTACTCACACCCGCCAAGATTCTCACGTTCCTCGCTGGTGAGGCTATGAAACTGGCCGTTGCGACTGGAGGAGCGGCTCTCAAGGAAGTGCCGGATGCTGAGTTCAACCCGGTCCTGGTCTGCCGGTGTCTTGGGAACGCCATTTCTTCGCGTAGGATTATTCTGGCCGAAATAGGAAGTGCTGGTAGAAGTGGCACTGCTGCCTTCTGCTCTGTGCGGAGTGTCGACAAAGATGATGTGTCTGTCAGCATTGTCAGGGCTGGGCGGCTCCGGCTCTAGCTTCGGCTCCGGCTCTGGCGAAGTCTTGGTGGGCTCCATGGGATCCAGATCGGGTAAGGACAATGCACGCCGAGGTCTTGGCATCGCCTTGGCAACCTGTGACTGTGGATCTACCCTGTTCTCCAACGCCCGGCTTCCCATTGCCGGTAGGATTCGGTCGGGTACAGGAACGGTTTGCGCTTTGCGGAACGAGATGGCCTTGCGCAGCGTCGGCAGGGCCAGCGATATGCCACTCCCCCTCTGGCTGAGCTTGCGGGCGTACTCGATGCGCATAATATCGTCGAAGCGCTTCTCAAAGACGTGTTTGCGTGCCAAGACGGTCCACATGGAGACCCAGATGGTGCTACCCAGCATGATTAGGAGGAAGAGTATCGTCTGCTGCCAGGTCGTCAAGGCGCTGAGATTGACCGTATTCAGCCCAGCCTCAGTCATGGCAGACACCACGAGAAATAGACTATCGGTATAGCTGACGGGGGAGGTAGCATCTGATGATCGCCAGAAGATGACGGAGCTGATGAGACATACGATGACGAAGTAGGCATAGTGAATGGTGATGAAGTTCAACGCCGGCAAGTACTTGCGTATCGAGAGCATCCGTGATATCCACGGATGGCCATCAAGGAAGTCATCCCGACGCGACATTCTAATTCTACCCAAATGCTGGATGGAGGAAATCTGTGGCATTGTCATAAGCTTTGAGCAGATTCCAAGAGGACGAACCTTGTTACAGTCAGTAATTAGCGTTAGGCTATTCAGGGTTAGGTTGATCAGCTCTCATTTCCCAGAAGTCTGCTCACTACAGGTTAGCTAAGAGAGAGGTTTCTTAACGGGGAGATAAGTATGTGAGATACATCGCCACAAACAGTCTCATCATATTTAACACGGAGTAAAAGCTACACGGGAATTGCGTTTCAATACTTGAGAGAAGTCACGTGAGTACACGAATGGTGCCTTGGTCCTTTTCATAGATGAAAATGACGTACCGCGCGTATATGCTCTATACCCCATGTTAGTGAACAGGCCACATCCATAAGATTAAGCCATTAAGAGCAGCACCAAATAGAGAGCTATCATTAAAATAATAGCATTTTTATTAGAAAAAGTAAATTTTTTATTTATAAACTTTCCTAGAAAGATATTTATTTAATTAATACCTTAATTTACGATTATAGTATAACCCTTCGCGCTAAACATAGAATAGTTATGCTAGTGAGGGGCATTAATAACGGCATAGCTACTTTAAGTAATATATTCTAAACTGATTTTTCTATTGATCTAATTACTTAGAGATTATTTAAGGCGTTTTTTGAAATAGAAATTAGGCATTATGGGAGCAAAAACGCGCTCTTCATTAGTAGTAAATAATAACTTGGCAATGGAAACTCTATACTCTACCGGCCCCGGCAGCCGCAGATCTCGACGATGGTATAAGAGCAAGGAATCAGATGAAACATACGCCTTACTGTTAAGATCTCAGTGTAAAGCGTTTGGCTTCATTTGGTTTCAATACCATTGATTAATACATATTTTTTGCTTACGAATTTCTCGTCGTGACGCCTCACCTTTAGTCCCCACCATGAAGGCAACACTTGACTTTGAGCGAAAGGCGACCCAAGTGGCCCTTGCAACCGTCATGGTCGTACGACTCAGTGACTTTGATTGCTTAATTAACTGTGGTTCTTATAGGCTTCGTGTTCAAAGCCATGGTGTTAAGAGATTGCAGCTTGAGAAGATAAAGAGGTGGATAATTCTCTTTTTTCTCATACGGAGGTTAGAGCAGCTAAAATACCCGTGAGAGGTTAGACTTTCATAATAATACAGCTAGGTGTAACTCTTCTGCTGCTATAGAAGTTTAACAGGCTACTATATTAATATCGGGTTATGATGTTATAATGTGTTTGAGATCTGTTCTTTATTATAGTTGCAGCCCGGCCCTTAATGGGTTAACTGAGCCCGAAGATCGTGGCCCTTGCAACATGTTAGCGACTTCCTGGTATGCTAATCTACCGTAGAAGAGTGCCGTTTAGGTGATCTTAGGCGCCCATCAGGGCCCTCTAGCCTAGCTATCGCATCGAGGGCCGGCCTTTAAATAACGCATTTTCATCACACCATATCCTAATGCTAATATAGTGGCCTCTTTTTTTTGTAACTCTTTCTTAATCCTTCTGCTGCCTACAGTAGAAGACTTGTTCCTGGCTGCATTATCCTAAACGTCAATCCTCAGGGGGTTCAGACAAGCTTTTAGCCGTTGCTGGCCGATGGCCTAGATAAGGTTCGTTGAGACGGAATGTTGGGCGTGGAAGCATCTGTAGATGCAACACCCGAGACACCGAAAGGATAATAGGTAAACAAAGTTTTCACTACTTATCTCAAGGTCAGTTGAGTGATAATGGTCACGACATATTAAACCTTTGACCGCATTATAAAATATCAGCTGGCTCCCCAATTCATCGTCTCGACATTTTTTCTCTGTAATCCAACTTAAAGCCTTGGACTCGGCCACTCTGTTCACCGCGGATGCGACACATTCGACCAAGCCTGAAACTACACTCTGAAACACCACAACATGATCCATTTTAATAGACTCCCCCCGGAGATCCGCGTCATGATTATCGTCAATATGGAGTCACACACAAGCATCCTGGATTTGATACAAGCATCACCTGTCATGTGCTCACAGTATATTCGTGACAAAAAGAGTATCATACGACAGATAATATCAAATATGATATTAGGTCGCTTACATCAAGACACTTTGCAAGACGCCCTCGGCATTCTTCATTTCCCTTCCCATGACAACGATTTCACACGCCATCATCTCGCGCAGTGGATCGCGAAACGGATCCCTAATCCCTTCTATCAACCACAATCACTTAATCAAGATAATATCAACTCGAAGTTGCATTGTCTCTTCTCACGAATCATTATGTTTGTCGGGGACTACGTTTCAAAAGCGACAGACGCATTTCCTCCTCGGGCATACCCTGCACTTCCACCGGTTGTGGCTGGCGGTGACAGGCTTTTCAAAATCCGTAGCGTCGGAATCAAGCTAGTATCTTTCAATGTGTTGACGGCCTCGGAAAGGAACCGCTTTTTTGCAGCTTTCCTCAAACATGAGATGCTGTGTAAAGTATACAACCCAGCCGTCTGGGACGTTATAAAGGATACACACGATGCCGATCTGCTTTTAGCAAAACACGACAAGTTGCTTGCACAAGAACTCGGAGCATTATACTGTGTTCGTGAATACGTGAGAGCGGTTTACGGGAGTATATTTGGACATTGTCAGAATGCTTGGCTGCCAGACCGACCTGTTGTTTCTGCCTCAAAGGCATCCACAGCAGGCGTTCTATTACCTTGTTTCAAAAACAAATTACTATATCTTGACACGGTGTACTTCAACGCAGCTGATTACTTCAAAGCTATGAATGATACGTGGGATGGCAGCTTGGCAGATATACTCCCCTGCCTTGGGTTAGATCTTCTCGAACACCTGCTCACTTCATTCAACGCCGATGCAAACTACGGCCGGTACCTCACACCTTTTTTATCGACCTTGAAGAAACGGCTCAATCCATTATATCGGTCCTGGAACTCCTTTGAACACCTTTTCTCGCGGTACGATCAGTCAGTGGGTTACGATTCGGCAATCTTCTTTCGGGGACTGCAGCACCAATCCTGCGAAAAGCGAATGTCGATTCTTGAGCAGCATAACCCGTTGCCTTGGTACCTGAGAGATGACCGAGACTCATGGTCGCGCCAGCAGAATCAGCATGAGCTCCAACTAAAGATATACCGCCAACGAGCATGGGGGCTCTTTGACGCCATAGGGCTATACTTTGATATGGATTTGCATTTCCCGACCATGGATAATCTCGATGAACAACAGCGGGCTACGGGCACAAAAGTATCTCCATACCATGAGCGCTCTCGGCGAAGATCAAAAGACTGGCAAGACTGGTACTCGGGGCGAAGGATTGAGACACCCTTGGAGAATGTAGAAGAAGAGCCGCTTGTCGGGGCCCTAGTAGAAGACGATCAAATCCGCCTTCTACGTTTTTTTTCGATAAGTAAGAACTTGGGAAGATATGGGTGGCGCCTTGCGGGACCGGACCGAGTATATTACAATATAACATTTCAAAAGCACTACGATATTAGCCCGAGCCCGAAACGCACACGAACAAGACCGACTCATCCAATCCACTGCATCCAATCTGGCTCATCTATAACTCCAAGGTCCCTTCTTCTGTTTCTTGTTGCTGTGTCACCGTATATCTCAGCATCTGTAATCTCACGGGCGCTCTCATTAATGTCCTTCAAGGTGGAGTGCCTCTGATTCCAGCCTCCGTACTGCCCCGGGCTGGTAATGTAGCGGGTTCCGCCCTCGCCCTGGGATGCATAGTTGTCTGTTTTGTTCCGGTAACTCCCTCCAAGAGCTCCAGTCTTGGGTAGAGGGGGGTAGAATGGTATCTCGTTGTTGATATCTTGAATCTGCAGACACTCCTTGAAGGCGACTTGAGGGAAGCTGGCAAAGAACTTGTCGTACTTTGGGTTCATTGCTTGCTTGAGTGACAGGATCTCATTTCGTTGGTGCCCGGGCTGCAGCAGCGTCCATGGCTGGCGGCAAGTTCCCTGCTGGCATGACTTGGTGACCAGTAAAATCGCATTCAGACGATCCATCAGCCGAGCAGAACCCCTGCTGGGGTTGACGGCGAGATTGTTCAACTCGTAAGGATCCTGAGCCGTGTTGTATAGCTCCGTCTCGCCGGTACACCATCGCGAGTAGAGCCAAGCCTCGTCCTCCCCGACGATTCGAAGGGTCTTGTAGCTGTTGTTCCGGAACGGTACGCCGAGTTCGGCCGCGTTGGGCGCTTCGATGATACAGAGGCCCCAGAACTCCACGTTCAGTGTCTCCTTGGCATTGCCACCGCCGCTTTCCCTGCCTGTTGATGACTTTGGATTCTGCCACTGGTGCAAGAGACTCTGGCCATCGAGAAATTCTGGCCACTTGTCCTGGGGAACTCCCGCGATGTCGAGGAAAGTCGGGGCAAGGTCAAGATGAGCGCCAGGAATCTTAGAGGTGACACCAGCTGGGACACCCGGCCCCCGGACTACCAGGGGGAGGTTGGTATCCTCGGCGTAGAACAGAGCCTTTCCGGCTGGAATTCGATGATTACCAATATGGTACCCGTTGTCCGTCGTGAAGATGAAGTATGTGTCCTTCATGGCTCCCTTGTCTTCAAGGAGAGCAATGACGTCCTGCATTATCTCATCGACGCCCTGCAAAGCGCGAATGCGCTGTCGGAAACTGTGGCCTGCGTAGGCTTGGACCGAGTCGTTCATTAGAGGGAGGGTTGAGAGCCAGCTTCCCTTGTTCTTCTGGTACTCGTCCGTGGGATTCCAGTTCCTTCCTCGCGGGGCAGTGGCATCCTTGAAGTCCTTGGCATGGCGGGATAGTGGAATAGATTGCTGCTTGTTGTTCTCCACGTGGGGCGCTGAGGGGGCTAGAACGAGGAGGAAGGGCTTGTCTTGAGATGTGAGGTACTCAACACGATCGAGACTGCATTGTGTGACTATTCTGTTTCACGAACTCGTGGGGGTATCTGATGAAAACGTACGCCTTGGCTCGGATCACATCTGACTGATGGTAACCCTCGTAGTACATGGGCCGTTGACCGTTTAGAGACATGACGGGAGTGTTGAAAACATATGTATAAGGATCAATCTTGTCCTCACAGTTAGCCTGCTTGCAATGTCATGAACTTTGGCGAAACCTACAAGAGCATCTATTCTATCCCAACCTTTGGGGGTGACGTTATAGTTCTTTTGGCTGTAGCCGTTCAAGAACTTCCCAATGTCTGTAATGAGCCCCAGAGGAATCAGTTATGCGAAGCCGGCCCAGCTGGCGATGGTACTTACACTCGACCCGGTAACCAGCATCCCGCATCCAGAAGGGGAGATAGTCAGTGTCTTGGCCACTGAGGTGAAACTTGTCATAGTTTCCGCCCGGGGCGTTGACATGAGTGACATTGGTGTTATGCACCATCTGCCCTCGCAGAAGCGACGTACGGCTAGGGCAACAATTGGCGGTGGTGGCATAGTGGTTGATGAACTCGGTACCCTTGGCCTTGACTTCATGTTGAAGCACAGACTGGTAGTTCATCGAGCCCAGTCGTCGGTCCTGATCGTCGGTCATAACCAGGACGATGTTGGCTTGCTTCTTGGACTGGTCATGAGCCAGTCCTAAGGCTGCGAGGCCCAGGGTGAGCGCTGAAAATAGGCTATTTGCTCGCATGGTGTCAGTCGCTAGATGTGATTGCCTAAAAACGAGAGTGCTTTCCCGAAGAAATTGTATCGGAATGGGCTGGGTGGCAAGCCCATATTTATACCCGCCTACACCTAACTAGGTAGTTGATGATGAACTAGTATTTATGCTTAGCATCTGGCGGTGTCGCTGTTGACACCAGTTTCGGTAGTTTCCTTGTTGCCCATAAGCCCATGATCTGGGGCGACATCAAGGCAAATGAGGCAAGGTGGACCATGTGTGGAGATGATCCCGAGACCCGGTATCAGCAATCCCTGAATCGGAGGTCGGTAATCATGGTTATGGGCGCCAGGACGAGGCCATTGCCAATCATCACCCTTTCCAGTAAGGCACGGCACCAGAGGTCTCTGCGGCTTGATGCGGGGTACAGACCATTGTCTTTTAGAGGAAGGGCCGAGTCCCGGAGACTGGTATCTGCTCCGAGAATTGCACTCATGATGGCCGGACAGACGGTAGTCGGACAAAGCCCCAATGTGACGATGTACGGGATTGACGGCGCATCGAGACGGAGGTAACCCTAGCTTGAGGGACTTCTACAGAGACCATTTATTCTGACAAGGAAGACGTTGTCAGTGGCCAAATGACAGGTATTCTCTCGTTATGTTTCTCATGGTCGTAGTTGGTGACTTTGAGAAGACAGTTCCCCTCTGCGTTAAGCTTTTTACAGAGGTTATTACTACAGATGTCGTAAATGAACATTGTATATTTCAAAGAGTTTTCGGCGAACAACAACCTGCGAGACGTGGGGTCCTTGCGCATTTCCCGGCATTAATCAAGTCAATTGCACACACCTGCGGATATCGGGCGGGGAGCAAGATTATTGGATCAGTTTCATAGTCTCGGAGCCAAAGGCCAGTTTGGACGGCCGACTTGCGTCTCAGGTCTGATTGGATGATCTGACACCAAGCTTTGCCACTTACTGTTGAGAGTAGTAGTAGTACAGAGTCGGAGGAGAGGCTGCCGCCAAAGGCTACTGAGACAGGATTAAACATAAAATGCTTTAGCCCTCCCTTAGTTATTATTCTGCCGGGCTTATCTGCCTGCATCTTTAGTATAACTATGATACTCTAACTAATAACATAGGCCCAGATCTTTGCTACTACTTTCGCAGAGTCCTTAGGAATTCGCTGAAAACCATGTGACTTATCAATATAAGTTAAACCAAATCGTGGACGATATCCAAAGTTCCATTCGAGGTTACTAACCAATCAATTAGCCAAACCCAAATTCAAGCATTTACAGAGCAACATACTCTAACAAGCTCCAGCAGTGGTAGCCAGCTATCTTTACACCATGATCCTTGACAGCGTTGCATAAGGCGCCAATATACAGATCATAGTACTCCTGTCGGGATTTGTCGTGGATGATGTCTTTCAATGGGAGTTCAGCTTCACCCTCTATAGCATATCCGTTTTCATACACGTAGACATCCAGGCCTAACGGCTCGGTGTAGGTCTTCCAAACATGAACGAGCATGTTCTGAAAGCCCCAAGGAACTAAAAGTCAAAGTATTAGAAACGCCTAAAGGAAGGGAAAAATAAAGATGGATTTCTCTCAGGGGCCACGCCTTTCCCGGAAATCTCGCCCAATGCCTGCAACTCACCAATATGAGGGTGGCCGTTTTCTCCACGTCGCCCAATAGGCTTGCCGTTCTTGTAATGCGTCTTCTCAACATCATCGAGGTTTCGAAAATCCGCGGCCTCGTAAGGCTCAATGAGCTTTCCAGTTGCCCACATGGTTCCGTAGTGGTTGATGGAAAAGCTAGTAGCAAATGTTAGGGCCAAGATGATATGTGGGTGATTAGCGATTCAAATACTCACAAGTCAGCTGACCCGTGGACGACTTCCAATTCTTCCGTGGTAAGCTTGGGAAAGATATCCCCATAATGATCCCATGCATCGATCTGCGTGCCCTTGACTACATAAAAGGGTTAGGCTCAGCTTGAGGGAAGCAATTCAACACTCACAGATGGGAAAGGCCCACCAGCCCAACGACCGCTCTTCAGCAATTTGGGCGGCCCTCTTGGCTCCAGCTGATCCATCTATGGGCTCAACCCAGTCATAGTTCTGGTGCAGCCGTGTGAGCTTTACTTGCACTTCGACATGGTGCTGGGCACTCACCAAGGCGATCCCGATCTGGCCCTTCTGGCGAGCTTGGAATTCCGCACGATACAGCCGTGCAACATAACCGTGAACAAGGAGACAGTTGTGGCCGACTCTGCAGGCTTGTCAGAGCAATGTTGTATGGACAACCGCTACGCCGTCGTTCAAGAGACATCTCGATCATTTGGTGAGAACCCACCTGAAGAAGTCCCGAGGGGTATAGTTCTTGACCAGACCATCAGTGCAGATGGAGCAGTAGATCCACGGCTGGGCGTTGTTAGTTGAGGGTTGTTGGCAGCGAGCATAATTGTTCTCGCCTCATTAATAGTAAGCCACCTCTTGACGCGATCACCGAATCTTTCGAAACAGAGTTTTGCATAGGCAACAAAATCGGCGATGAGCTGCTTGGGGTCGCTGGCCGCGAAGCCGCGATAACTCTCATCCAGCGCAAGAGGTGTATCATAATGATGGAGGGTAATCGTGGGCTCGATCCCGGCTTCAACGAGCGCATCGATCTTTGGAACACGTTAGCGGCATGATGGCCTGCCATGATAATCAGGCCAGACTTACCAGCTTATTATAATACTGAATGCCCGTCTCGTTGACTTCATCATTCTCTCCTCCTTTTGTCACGTGTCAGTTCTCACTCATACTGTACTTCATCAGCTTGCGGCTCCCTACCTTTGGGCTTGACTCGAGACCAGGAGATGGAAAACCGGTAGGATTTGGCACCATACTGCTTCAAAAGTTTCACATCTTCCTCCCAGAGGTCATAGGACCGGCAGGCATCGTCTCCCTTGTCTGGGAAGTCTTTGAGAAAATCATCCCAGTTACAAGGGCCTCGACCGTCCTTGGATGTGGCACCCTCGACCTGGTAAGCTGCAGACCTAAATAAGCTAGTTGGTTGAAGATGGCCAATGGAGGTGTGGGGCAATGAACGCACGCGAAACCGTGAAGAAAGTCGGACGGAAGTATCCCCTTGAGCTCGGGGCGATCCAAGATGGTTTTGTTCGACATAATAGTACACAAGGAGTGTCACTTGAAAAACAGAATACAGAAATTAGAGCAAGAGAAGGGGGGTTATATGGCGGTACAAGTTCCAATCGGATGAGAATAGTTAGGAGCTGTACCGTGGAGGATCTCACGGGCCTAGCGGGGCCGCCGGGATCCGTCGGCACCGTCGGCGCCGACGGCGCCGTCAAAGAGCGACGGGCTATTACGCCAAGTCACGAGACCATCCCTGATGATGGCTCTCACACTGGTGCTTTGTGGGGATCCCCGTAATCCCCATGGGCAAGCGAGGAACCCATCCCATGGTCGCAGGGCCTCTGAACCTTCTGCTCTAGTGTTATCTAGAGGTGATCAATCCAAACCCGTGATGGTCTAGCCTTATCATTGTGCGGAGCAATGAGGTGGTGGCCGAGGTTTGAGTTTCTGATACTGCCTAGCCGCGTAAATTGAGGCGACTTGAGGTGCCATCCAAGTATAAGTCGGCACTGCTTCCCAGGAGATGTAATCCACAACTTCAGCGTCATCTATTGAACTCCAGCGGCACAGACTCTGTCATCTCTATCTTCAATCATGTTTGAGTATCTCAAGGATACTACCGTCACCGGCCTGGGATGCATGTTCCTTGTGTCGGTGGGCGCCTTTCTGTTCGTGAGTATTCCTTAATGCTTGTTCGTTACTGCACCAAGGCAACACTCTAATCGAAAACTCCCAGGGCTTCGACAATGGTTGGTGGGGCACTATTCAGGGCGCCGATGCCTTTAATCGGGCGTACGGCAGCTGCCAGAGCATCGACAACTGCAGCTTGAGCACTTCGCAGAAGGCGGCTGGTAGCTCTGTCCAGTCGGGAGGTGTCAGTAAGTCTCTCACTCTTAACGCTCAAGCTGTGCCCAGTCTTGTTGACATCTGCCATAGTGATTGGTAGTCTTCTCGCCGTCTACGTGAACAAGAATCTCGGCCGGCGATGGTCACTCGTCATCACCGGTCTCATCTCCATCATCGGCGTCATTCTTGAAATCACCAGCACCATCGGAGACCCGCGGTTTGCTCAATTTGTCGTTGGAAAGACAGTAGCCTCGGTGGCTATGGGTCTTTGCGCCAACATTGTGCCCATCTACCTTTCCGAAACATCTGCAGCAGCGGCCCGAGGTTTCTCCATCAACATGTACCAGAACGTACAGATCATCGGTTACTGTCTGGCAGCCGGTATTGTGTATGCCAGCGCCAAGAGGGACGACGCGGCGTCTTACTTGATACCCATCGGGATCCAGTTCTTTGCTCCTACAATGATGGTGTTGCTCTCTCCTTTGCTCCCCGAGAGTCCTCGATGGCTCGTTTGGAACGAGTAAGTCGAAGCCAGCCAACTCTGTCAACAAGTGTGACTATGTGCTGACAGTAGCTCCGTAGGAGACACGATGACGCCGTCCGATCCGCCCGACGCCTGTTTGGCACACCATCCAATGGTTTCGATGCAGAGAGATACATTCGAGAGCTCGAGGCTGCCTTTGAACATGAACGCAACAACCTACAAGCTGAAGCCTGGGCCGATATCTTACATGGCGTGGACTTCCGGCGGCTTCTCATAGCCGTGGGCATTCAATGCTGGATGCAGGCGCAAGGCTCTGGCTACATCATCAACTATATGGTGTCGCTCCTCAGAGATAGCGGCATATCTGACATCTTCCCCTACATTATGGGGCTCAACTTTGTCTACTATGGGGGAATCCTGACTGGTCATGTCTTCCCAGACAAGTATGGTCGGCGCCCAGTCATTGTCTTGAGTACTATCGCAAATGCTGTGTTCATGCTTGTCATTGCCAGCATCAACACGGCTGTCTCACCTGCAACCTCCAAGTCAGGTGCCGGGTCGGTTGCTTTCCTATTTCTCTGGCAGCTATCATCTGGCGTCATGTCACCTCTCATCTGGATCATCTGTACTGAAGCTGCCCCGACACGAAACCGAGAGAGAGTGCTATCGGTTGCCCTATTCATCAGCTTTGGTGTCTCCCTCATGATAACCTCAATTTCACCTTACATACAGGACAAGGGCTACGGAAACCTAGGCGCCCGCATCGTGAGTCTGACTACACTCATTTGATGTGCTTCTGGAGCTGACAAGATTTAGGGATTCATCTGGGGTGTTGCGTCTGTTTTAACAGCGATCTGGTCTTTTGTCATGGTTCCAGAGACAAAGGGTCTGTCCCTTGAACAAATCGACTTTCTTTATGGGCAGAATATACCAGCGGCGAAGTTCGGCAAATATAAGTTTGCCAGCTCGATTCCGCCGTCAAAAGAGAAGGACCATGATAAGGAGATCCTCGAGAGAATTGAAGCCACAAGCTTGAAGAAGGAGTGAGCCAACCACCAATCAAGCTCCTCATATCCGTGCGCGGCTCCCATTGGAATGGCTTTATGTAACCAGCTCGATTTCAACCGAGACTTTCGTCAATTGAATCATACCAGCTATTTTTTACCTGGGTCGAACTGTAAGGGGGTCACTGTTGTATTGAATTTGGTAGTAATGCTATAATCTTGTGTCTTCGCTTTAGATGTTATCTCTCTAGTCTTTCAACCGTTGCACAACCTCATTGTACGCTTGGCTTGGATGGCTAGATGGTCTCACTCTGCTGATATTGAAAGTATTAGGACGATATATAAGGCATGTCAGAGAGAGTCGAGTGTCAATGACTTCTCGTTACATGTCCACTCCTGCGGATATCAGCGTCTAATAGCATGTGTAGAAACGATTCCGTGCCGAAATTTCTTTTCAACTATCCAATTCTTGTTGACTCGAAGGCACTTGAGGTAGCAGATCCCCTTGCCGTAACCATTAAGAGTTCATAACCCCTGTGTTGAAAAACAATATTAAGTCCTGGCTTTGGATGTAACTTTTATAGCCCCTCCTTAATAAATCACCTTAGTAGACCTTTCACCAACGCTAACTAACTATGGTAGAAACAATCGCATTACTAAGACCGGCCTGGCACACGGGTTGTATTCACTACGATATCAAACGTAGATAAAACAGATCGTGATTAATATCCCGCCGTAGCTAACAGATACTATCTAATCTAGTCAATGATGAAAAAAAAGAGACCAACCCCAGTCATTTATTTTTGTATAAGAAAATAAACTTCAACTTGAGTCTTCCGGCTACGCTCAGTGTTACACACTCTCAACATTCGAGAAACTAATTATTTCTGGTCCATAATTCCTCAGAGATTAACGTACATGATAGGCATACCGATCAAACAAAAAACTACTAATTATTAAAGCTGGACAAAGTTGTATCTTGTTTCCTTCGCCGACGACCGCGCTACAGACCCAGATCGGCAAAAAAGTCAAGATACTGATCTGTCTCGGTCGTCATAGTCCGTAGCGGATCAAATGGAGGCTGTGCTAGATTGCTGGTGTCGTTCGACGTCAAAAAAGACGTCAAAAACATCATTTCATCAAGTCCCGTCGTACAAGGCACCGACTCACTCCCATATTTCACCCCGCCGACGTCGTTGTTAGTGCCCGGCGACCAAACCATCCCGTCACGCGCACTGGGATCTGCAGGCTCACGGCTAACCAGGGCCATGATTTCCTTGTGGGTGATGCTCGCTAGAGATATTTGACGGCCGGCGATTATGTCGCCTTCCATGGCGCGGAGGTATCTGACGAGTCTCGCCCCCCGTACACCAATGCCCGAACGATCAGCATGGGTGTCAAGCAAGTCAACCAGGGAGTCAAGCTTGGAACGTCGCTCGGTCGCATCGGGTAGAACCTGCCGGTTGTTGGCAGCCTTGACCAGATCCAGAGCTAGGATAAGCGCCGCGGCCACCAACCAGATAGTCACATTCCAGAGGAGGTAGAAACGCTTAGGGAGCCCTTCATCAGAGAGGTCGAGAATTGTTCGAGCAGCAAGGATGCATGCTTCGCGTGTTCTGGATAGGCTTGGATCGCTGAGCGACTTGACAAAGTAGGGCCGGTGGACAAGGTAACAGCGGTAGGCCAGAGTCATGCCAGTCAGACGGCGCATGTAAACGTGGCTAGAAAGGGGATTTGCATAGGCCTCAAAAGTGGAGAAGAGGGTACGAATACGGTCGAGTCGCTCATTCGCAGTCAAGACGGCTTCGTAGGACGGATGCTGGTTCAGCCGAAGTGTGCCGTACAAGTCGTACAAGACCCGCGAGGAGTGGCAGGACGCCAAAAGGTAGAGGAGAGAATTGGTCGAGCTTGACTTTGAGGATGCAACAAGCCCCTCGTCTGTCATGTCAGGCATGGCGGTATCGAAGTCATGAGGCACGACATCTGGGACCAGGGCTTGTCAGCAAGGTCGCCCGCCTGTAGTAGTTTGGAGCTTGAAGGAACCTTACATGAATAGCGATGGTATGGTATAAAGGACCACTCCGTTTCCACCAAGCACCACCAAGCTCGGCGGCCCGTCTCTCGGAGAATGGCATTTTCGAAGACGGCCGACTTTTGACTGCCAAGCAGATGCAGGCCGGCAGCCCTGGCCAGTCCAATGTTGATGCCGAACATTGACCTGTGAGTCTTGGAGTTGCCGGACAAGTGGAAGGAATAATTGAGTGTGATCATGGCCTGCACAGTGACCAGTGAGGGCTCCGACAGCCCGTTGCAGCGAAAGAAGCTGGAATAGCTGCAGTCGAACCATACAGGAGCGAGGCCGTAGAGGCTGTTTGGCTGCAATCCCGCCTCCCTCGTCTGTTGATCATCTAGAAGGTAGCCGGTTACACTGAGAATGGCGAAGAGAAGGGATAAAAACATGGTGTCTCGGAGTTCACCTTGCTCTCTCCCAACCCAAAACTCATGATGCATTGTCCTCAAAGTTGGACCGTGAAGACAGCCACAGAACCAGTTGAGGTGCGTGAGGTAGGCTTCCACCAGATTTTCGCAGTGTCGTCGCGAGGGCAGTGTCGCCATGCATGTTTCCAGAGGCATAGCATCAAACCATTTCGTTTCGTGTTGCCTTGTCCCCGGCCGCGTTGCCAGCCAGTTATCCTTCCACCTGTGCGCCTGGCCAATGTCAAAAGCTGCATCTTCCATGGCTCCAACGAGGCCGCTCTCCTGAAACGTCGAGTGATCATCGTCCTCCGGTTGTAACTGGTCGTCGTCGCCATTTATGCCAAGCTCAGCTTCGACTGCGTCCAGACGACGGCACACCCGAGCAAGCTCGGCCTTGAGTCAATCGACCTCACTGGTGGACTGAGTCGCGGACTCAGGTCGACGACGTCGCTGCTGGGTTGGTGCGCGCTGGCACAGAGCTGCTTCACCCCGTTCTTTGCATGCTCTACAAGGCACGCTTTTGTCACATTTGATCTTCCGCCGGCGACATTCTGCGCAGCTCTGGAGCGCCCGCGGCCTTGGGCTTATCATGTCGGCGTCAAGGACCAGACTTGAATTCGACGAAGCTTTCTAACGTCATAGTAAGCTGGCGTTCAGGTTCATCTTTAATAGAAGTAAACGATGCTGTCCCACATGTTTTTGAAGGTAAGGTAGGCAGATAGGGTTCCCCCTGACGGCGCAGTTGTTTTTCCGAAGCTAAGCTCTGATGCTAAGTCACGTGTCACTGGTGCTTTGTCTTCTCTCACGAGTGCCCACAAACACTTGAATGCTTGTGATGGTCCACTGGCTTATTCCACGGGTATGACTCCAATGCTCTGGGTCTTCTTGCGCAATCCCATCCAGTCCTTGGTAGAAGACCGTGGACCACTAATAGCTAAGTCCTGCCCCTCACTTATTGAACTACACCAACAGAGAACATTGCCCTACTCAACAATTCTAGGCCATGACTCTCCAGATACTTCCTGATGGTTACCAGTTAGACCTGTCCTAAGCCCTGAGGCTCTACGCCAAGATATGTCTGGCCGTTCAGGCACAATGCAAAGAAAAAAGTGAGAATAATGAGAGACAGAAAATAACCACTACGTCATCGTACACATAACGCTGGCTTCGGACTCTCGCTCTTGCCCCACGCCGAGCGGAAGTCCGAGTTCCGTGAAAGGCTCAGTCCGGGTGGTATGAAATATACTGATAGTTGAGCCTGGTTTAACCATACTCTTCAGGCCTCAAATGTGGATCACCCTCTACTTTATTGTTTGGTATTTCACGTGCTTTTCAACATGACCTTGATGAAAGAAGTGCGAGCTCTCAACTTCCATATCATTACATCTTTCCCCCCAAAGATTGTGGTATCAGTTGGCGGAACCGCTGACACTGGCAGAGCGACATTATGCAAAGTCATCTCGTTAGGCTTTTCGTTAAGGGTTTAGCTAGTGAGCCGCGACCGAGATGCACAAGAGGACTGTGTGGAAGGGCTTGGCAGCGTCAACCCAAATGCTAGCATCGTATTACTCAAAGGCCTTGTCCCACTGCTAACTGAGACAAGGAGCGGTTGTAATGAAATTATAGCGCGGGAGTCAAATATCGATCTTCTCCCGCTATCTGTCGTTTCTTTGCCTCTTGAACCACGTGAGGGTAAGACCATTGGCATTTATTAAATGGTCCCACCATAATGTGTTCCTTTTGTATCTAGATCTATTTCTTGGTGCCGAATAGTTGACTTTGAGAATCGGAACAAGTAAAGGGATTAAAACGACTCTGGCTGTTGCATATCACAGCTGTACCCTGCTAGCCTTTCCGTTGCTGGCTTTGCTTGCCAACCCGGCCGCAAAACTATCTATTTCATACGCGTGGTTACAGGAGCTCAAGGCTTAGATGTGGAAAAGAGACTAGGGGTTTATTGTTGTGTGTTAAAACTAAACTGGATTTTACTACCTGGAGGGTTTACGGGTCAAGTTGGAGAGTATTGGCACACCGAACATCGTCAAGAGACGGACTGAGAAAGTGATTGAGCACTTTGTCTAATGAAGCACAATATACACTAGGATTCTTAGCAGCGTCATGATTGGCGCTCCTAGAACTCATTCACTGCTGAGCCTGGAATATGGGCAAGGATGGCCCATCGTGTGGTCCTTGACTGACGTTTGAGCAAGGAAGCAGGGCAGTGCTATTATTGACTTGAAGCAGCCGTACAACACTTTCCTCCTTACAGCCACTCACAATGCAACCTCTTGAGCCGAGAACCACAATATTAATAATGTACTCTAAACAAAAGATTCTGACTCGACCCTGGAGGCTTACCCCTGTAACCCTGAGCCCTGGTAGTGGATCGGTCTCGCTCTCGCTCCCGCTCTCGCTCTCGACTTCGGTCTCTACCCGGTAGCTTCGGAAAGCGCATCAAATTCCCTGCACTTGTGAATGTAATATTCCAGGTTACTTATTGCCCTTTTCACGTTTCATTTTTATGTTCTAGGCTTCTTGATTAACAGAAACTTAATTATCAGCAAAACCACAATGGCAGACGAAAACATGCCAGCACTCGCAGATGAGCGTCAAACAAACAAGTCAGCGACGACGCCTGATGAAGATGAACATATCAACTTCATAGTTGGATGGGAAGAGCCATCTGATCAGGACCCCGAGAATCCCCTCAATTGGTCAGCGAGCCGCAAATGGAGCATCATAGGGATCCTCTCTTTTATCACCTTTCTTACGTATGACTCCAGTTCATCCTGATGACCTCGACGTGCTAAACACCACACAGGCCCTTGGCATCCGCAATGATGGCTCCTGGTGTACCAGTCATTATGGCCGAGTTTGGCACCTCCAATGACGAAGTCGCGACATTCATGGTTTCTGTCTTTGTACTCGGGTTTGCATTCGGGCCGCTTCTAATGGCGCCTTTGAGCGAGCTTTACGGACGATTGCCAGTTTATCACGTCTGTAACAGTCTTTTCATCATCTTCTCGATCGGATGTGCCGTATCTCAGAGCATCGGGATGCTCATTGCATTTCGATTCCTCTCTGGATTTGTTGGGGTCGCTACAGTTACCTGCGGCAGTGGCACAATAGCAGATATGGTACCCCCTGAGAAACGAGGAGCCGCCATGTCTATATGGTCGATTGGGCCTCTCCTTGGACCTGTGATTGGGCCTGTTTGCGCTGGCTTTCTGGTTGAGGCCAAGGGTTGGAGATGGGTGTTCTGGGTTATAACTATTGTGGTGAGTTCAACCCCACTTACCATGATTTCAGGATGAGTGGCTGACGCAGTGATGATTCTAGTCTGGGGCTGTAATCCTGGCTTCCTTTGTAGTTTTCCGAGAGACGTATGCTCCTGTCATACTCGAACGAAAGGCTGCAAAACTACGCAAGGCGACCGGAACCATCAAGTATCACTCAGCCATGCAAGCAACAGGTTCACCGAAGGAGATCTTTATTTCTGCTATCACTCGACCTATGCGGATGCTTCTCTTCTCGCCTATCGTCACTATAGTTTGCCTATATATCGCCACCCTCTACGGCATGTTATATCTGTTATTCACCACCTTCACGTTTGTGTATCACGACATGTATGGGTTCAGTGCGGTGGGTGCAGGGTTGTCATTCATTGCTGGAGGCGTTGGAAATCTGCTTGGCTTGATGTTTGTGGGATACTTGTCGGATAAGCTGATAAGACTTGGTCAGAGTGCAGGCAAGGCCGTTAAGCCAGAACAGCGGTTGGACCTGAGACTCACTGTCCCTACTGCCTTGACTCTCCCCATCGGCCTGATCATGTACGGTTGGACAGCGGAGAAACGAGTACACTGGATCGTGCCGATGATCGGTACGGGCATCATGGGCTTTGGCATGATCGGTATCTTTATGATCTCGCAGACGTATCTTGTCGATGCTTTCACGAGACATGCTGCCTCGGTCACCGCAGCGAATGCCGTCTTACGGAGTTTGCTAGGAGCCCTTCTTCCCTTGTGTGGATTGAAGCTCTACGATGCACTTGGTCTGGGTTGGGGGAATACATTGCTTGGGCTGATCTCTCTTGCCTTGGCGCCTGTACCATGGTTGCTGAACAGGTTTGGTGGAAGGATCAGAGAGAACCCAAGGTTTCGACAAGAGTTTTGATCTGGGAGCTGCCAGACGCGTGTGGCTTGATCTTGATTGCTTTTGCTTTTGCTGTGCTGAGTCTCAAGACTGGTGAGCAATATATGTGAGCTCAATAAAATAATAACGAAAGGCGTACAATAGCAGCTGCTGCATTGAACGGGACCTCTGTTACGTGTTTGCTACGTGGTAGGCTTAACTCACTCGAAACGGTCGTTGATTGTGGATGACTTTGTCTTACGTAGCTATCTACACGAGATTCATGTGGTCTCGGTCCGTTCTCAATAAGACCACAAGGGTCACTCTCTCATTACCTTCTTGCCCTGGCCTAGACGTGAGTTAGCGTCGACGTGTTCAAGTCATCGCTACCCTTCCTTACTCATGGCAGTAACACTGAGATCAGTACCAATCTCTTAATCGAAAATTTTGAACTGGGTGCCAGTCTTTTCGCCAATTATTAAAGGCCAGGTACAGGCGATCTCGTCTTGCTAAGATCCTGTACCGCGCCTACTGACGTTTTCCCCTTCAGCCATGTTTCACCAGCGTGCCAGGCTTCAGAGAAGGCACTATCCAGAGCTGTAAAATGATATTCGGATCATGGACCTGAAACATCCCTCTATAGCGTACGAATGTTAAGACCAAGTCAGCGGTTTGCGGATGAGCCACCACCATTGTCTAGGGCCGTTAGCATACTGTAATCGAAACGCACGATCTTGACATCAAAAGTGCAGACAACCAGGAGTTTATAATGATTCGCATCCCTCGCACCTCTCACTTGGGTCTTTCCGCCTCCTTCGGGATTGACGAGTCTTGCCAATCATCTTGAACCGGCTCCCATCGATATGTGATTCCATAAAGGCTCTGTCTTTCGCTTTATGAATGATCCCACCCCATTCTCAGTCTTGTAATAGTGTCAAGTTGGTACAAGAATGGGTGATGCAGGACCGTACTCAAAACACTCCTGCATTGTGAGACGCATCGATGAGCGCTTGGTCGTGTAAAATCTCGCCGAGCCCATTCTCATATGCGTTTGATCCATTTGCCATAGATACTACCCTCATGTGCCTAATCCCTGAACATTGATCTTCCCCTTACCTGAAGAAGACAGTTGTTGAGTAGCTTCCGTTCACGTTGCCATGTTTCAGCGCCCCCTGAGAGAGGCTTTCACCCCGGACAAGTGCCCCCCGCAAGCCATTTTTAGTTCTGACACTTGAACAGTACCGCGTAGGAATTTTTAGAGGGGCAAGACAAATTTCCTGTCCGTGGAGAATAAATGATTGGTTCCTATATTTTACGCGTTCTGCAACGACTGCTCGTGTTTCCAATGACGAAGCGACAATTCAAAAAGACTCCAATCAACATGCACTACACTACGGAGCTGTGAGTTCCCGGCATGGCTGTCTCAGCTAAAAGCCTTTGTTCCCTGTTTGACATGTACCGTAAAACGAGTTCGTAACAAGTCAAAATGCTTGATCTTGTTTTGAGCAAACAAATATAAAGATGGTCTCGGCTACATGGAGCGCTGCCTCAGTTATAATTTTGACATCCACCTACCCTGAGTCCTTACGATCTTCTGGCTCAGTTTCTCACCAAAGGCTGGCCTTCAACTACCACAAAGAACACACTGCCTCAGTCCTTGCCATTTCCAATTTGCCAGTCACCATGCCTCTCTCCATGTCGACTGACGGAGATTCCAACACAAACCAATCCCTTCGACAGCGCGTTCTCACTGGCCTTCGCTGTATACAACTTATCCTTGCCATAGTCGCTGCCAGCCTCTATGGTACTCTCTTAGCGAGTGAGACATCGACAACAACCAACATCTTCAAAATCTCAGTATTCGCCGAGGTCGTCGCTGTGTTGTCGGTAGCTACTTGTGCACTATCTTTCTTCATGACCTTTGGGAGCATAGCCTGGTGCATTTGCGACGGATACACCTTTGTATTATGGACCACACTCTTTGGCACCTCATTCACGACTATGAGATATATTGGCAGGGCGAGGAGTGAAGGGAGAGCCAGCAACTATCTCAACGATTCAGACTTTGGGAAACTGCAGACGGTTGTTTATATGGACTTCTTCATTACGTTTCTCTGGCTGGGAACTACGATACAAGGCATACTGTCATTTTACTTGGCTAAGAAAAGGGCACGCAAGATGGAGGAGGCAAAAATGGGTCCTGATTTTGAAGCAAGGGAAGTGTTTGATGATTGAGCATTATTTTGCTTCTCTTCGCCGTCCAATCATTATGGAGGCAAGATTCCTTTGTTGCTGAAAAGGAAGGGTCGTGGATACCATAGATCAAGTCGAGGAAAATATAACTAATATCTTCACTCTTCCATAGTGTCAGGGTGCCAACACTCAAGTTGACCTTGAAACTGTGTCCGCTACAGAATCAATCCTGATAAGGAAACAATGTTGTGTTCATCCAGGCAAAGCTAAACAGATCATCAAGCTACTCGGCTCGTCACAATTTCGGTACTCTCGGTGCAATACCAGAAAATTGAATTACCGAGGGGACGTAGCACTTGTCTCACTATGAAATGGAAGGTACCAGCAGTCTAGATACCAGCGAATTCAAGGAGCGAGTAGTGCTTAAAGCAGTGGACTGCTAGATGCGAGACATGGATCGTTTCTGACCGTCCATCATCACTCCAAGCTATATTATATATTTAATTAGATAGGTTTACTTAATTAAACTTATGATTTCTATTTATTATCAAGTCTAGCGCTAAGCCCTAGCGCTAATACTTTTTAAGTTTAAAGTCTACTACTAACTCTAGGAACTAACTCCTTTAAGTAAACCTATAATATTAATAACCTTAATAACCTTTATTTCCTAATATAGTTATACCTATAGCTATATAGCTAAATCTTAGCTAGTTAGAAGATTTCTTTAATCTTTTTATTTAGTATTTTAAAAGGTCTTAATATTTATTCTAAGTATTATAAGTAATACCTTATATAGGTATATTTCCTTAATATCTTTTAAATTCTCAAGGACTATATTTTCCCTCTAGGTTAGCTATATACCTTTCTCTAGCTTTTATTTAAGGGTATTTAATAAAAAAAGCTCTTACTTAATAAAATAAAATTAATTATTTATATTATAACTAAGTAAAAAAAAGCTAAGTAGAAAAAAAGCTTATAGCTAAAGATTATAAGTTTTACTTATTTTTTTACTTTAATTATTTATATACCTCTTATAATACTTTAAATAGCTTTATATAATATTACCTCTTAAAGCTAATTATAAGTATTTTTATATTCTTATAAAGCTTATAGATTTTTTTACTAAGGTTATTTTAATTTTAAAAGAAGCTCTATTAATAAGTATTAATAATATTACTTTAATTATTAGGCTAGAAATCTAAGTAAAAAATAATTATTATAATTTTCTTTTATATTATTAATTAATTAATTAGTTATAGTTATTAATTATAGTTATTAGTTGTAATTAAAGCTCCTTTTAAAAGGATAATAAAAATAATTTATATCTCTTTAAGTAACTAAGAATTATAAGGATAATTAAAAGCTTAATAATAGAGAGGAGAGCTATTATTAGAGGTATTAATAATTATATAAATAAACCTTATTTTTAAAATTATTAATTAATTAAGAAAAAAAACTATTAATTACCTTATAGTAAGTTAGGGAAAAGCATATTAAGCTATTTTAGGCTATTAAGTAATTTCTTATATATAAAAAAAAAAGGTAAAAATTATAGGGCCTTACCTTTATTATTACTTTCTTAGGCCTTAAGTAAAAGACTTTTAGGCTTCTTTACGGGTTATATCTTTATTATTATAAATTAATTAATTACTCTTATTATTTTATATTAAATTTACCTTATAAAAAAATATATAAGATCTCTCTTTTAAAAAGACCTTAAAAGAAAAGCTATATAATAAATCCCTCCTTTACCTATATAATTTAATATATTTTATTTCTCTAATAAAATAGTTTATTAATATAAAAATTATTTTTTTTTAAAAAAAAAATTATTAATAGCTTAATTAATAATTTTTATAAATAAGAGTTTATATTATATAGTCTCTATACTCTAGCTCTAGGGGAGCTTAGAAATATCGAGAGGAATAAGTTCTAAGTCCTCTTATATTACGACCGTAATAACCTAGGCGGTAAGCTAGGGTAAAACTAATTTATATAATTATAAATATAATAAATTAAATAAAGATAATTTAATTTTATGCGATACTATAAGATAAATTAAGTTAATTTAACTTAATTTAAGTATATTTTAAGTTAAGTACTACTAAGATATATAATATATATATATTATACTTTCTTATATACTAGCTATCTTAGCTATTAATATATAATAATCATAGAGTTCCTAAGGGATAAACCGGTTATGCTAGGTTTATATTAGCAGAAGAGAATATTATATAGCCTTAAAGGGTAATATAAGTCACGTCTAGTAATATGCTTAAAGGTATTAAGTATAACTAAGTTATATTAATAGCTAAGGTAGCTAGTATATAAGAAAGTATAATATATATATATTATATACCTTAGTAGCACTTAACTTAAATATACTTAAGTTAAGTTAAATTAACCTAATTTATCTTATAGTATTATATAAAGTTAAACTATCCTTATTTAACTTATATATTTATAATCATATGAATTAGTTCTGCCTTAGCTTACCGCCTAGGCCTATATCACGGTCGTGATATCCCGCTATAGGAAATTACTTTACTAACTAAGACCCTAGAAACATTTATATTATATATATACAAGAGTTAGCGTAATTATGTCCCACTAAATTATTTCCTGCACTCAGTGCAAGTAGCTCTGATTTTTAAAAGCAAAGAAAATTTCACTAAGACCCACGACTTAAGCTACACATACGTGCTCATTAATTTACTCTGCTAACACTATATATTGTAATTCTCTCGAATCGCTTGCCGGACCCCAGAGATTATTGCTACCACGCTCATCGCACCAGGATCAGCAATATCAGAAGCTGTGCCCTCATCATCTGCCGCACCGACATACGTGCTCCGGCCGAATCTACTATCAAGCCCGCGAGTAGTCTTACAGCCTTGCTCAGCTGCCAATAGCCCCCTTTCAATGACTTCTAGCGTAGTGTTTGCTTTGTCGCTGGCCATGTCTGAGAACTCTCGCACGAAGGGACTCAATGCATCCATGAGGGTTCTGTCGCCCTCTCTAGCAGCTGTGACTTGCTCTAGACTTCTAAGCGCGTGACATAGGGCAACAGAAAATGTTCGAATGCTCAGATTATCGTCCGCCAGCGAAGTGGCTATGCCTGACGCGAATCCAGTCATGAAGACTGAATACAAGGCGCCCGATGTGCCCCCCATGCTGAGAGAGACAAGACCAGCGATCTTGAGAACGCCGTGTGAAAGGCTGCTTGTGTCAATCTGTTTTTCTCGCAAGGCTTGAATCAAGGAGCTTGAGCCTTCCACAAGAGTTGTCCCGCAGTCGCCGTCGCCCAGGATTGTGTCGTTGCGGGTAATTTCTGGCTCTGCAGCAACGACAGACCGGTGTATCGACTCCAGAATATCTTGAAACAATTTAGAGTTACCTGCAATAAACACCTATCAGCAACGCGAACCGGCATAAATGTCATACATTGGGGGTGGGGGCTCGTACATTTGACGTGTGGAATATCCTGGACAGGTCCCGTCGTGGTGAGGCTCTTCTCAGCAGTGCGAGCAGCAATAGGCATTTGTCCCGCCCATGCTGATTTATCGAAGCTGCAAGGCCACCCCACTGTTTCACAGGGGCTGTAGAGCCAGTGAAGAATTTGGGCGGATTTCTTGTCAGATTTGGGCAGGCCTAGCAACGTGATGCTGAATCCAGGGCAGTCGAGGGCAGAGAGAAAAGTGCCAGAGTAGACCCACACGGGTCTTATTCCGTAACAGGTTTCCAGTTGTGATATGACCTGCCTCGTGATAGCGAGCAGCTCAAAGCATGAAATACCACCAAGGTTGTTGATCTGAAGCACGACACTGTGGTCTTCTTTCCAAGGTGTGCTCAGGTAACTGCGTTCTGGGTCGTCGTCCAAGAGGTTGCTGAGCATACTCTTGATGAGATTATCCAGTCCAGGTCGTGGCTTGATACGTCTGCTGCCAGGCTCGTTGTGGATACCAATACCAATCTCCACCTCATCATCTGCCAGTCGCGACTCGTTGGCATGCCCAGGGATATGGCACCCGTCAAGGCCAACTCCAATGGTGCCCATGTGGGCCATAGCAAACTCTGTGACCGCCACGATGCCGTCTAGATCAAGACCAGCAACTGATGCGGCGCCCGCAATTTTGTGGATGAGAACAGTTCCAGCAAGACCACGCCTACCTACGAGGGCAGAGCGAGTGCGGCCAATGGAGACATCATCCGCCACAACGATCAAGCGGACTGGTGTACCGCTGGCGAGGCGAAAGCGTTCCGCAGCTAGTGTGAAATTGAGCTTGTCGCCGGTGTAATTCTTGACGATAACAAGAATGCCCTTGGGAGATTGGATTCTTGCAAGTCCTGCCTCAATCTGAGCAGCGTTGGGAGAAGCGAAAACAGCTCCACATACGGCCGCGTCCAGCATGCCATGCCCGACAAAGCCGGCGTGGGCAGGTTCGTGACCGGAACCCCCTAAAGTTGGATATTAGCTCTTAGACTCTTGTAGACCTTGCCATAGCTTAACAGTCAAGAGACATACCTCCACTGATAAGTGCTACTCGCTGATCTCGGTCCGAAGCATCCCGATACACAACTGTGCATATAGGTGAGCATCTGATAGCACTGAAATAAACCTGCGACTTGGGATACCTCTATACTTCTCGTCGAGATAGAGTGAAGGGTTTAAGCTGAGGAGGCTCTCGATGGCGCTGGAAAGGGCGGATTGTCCATCCGAGACGAAGTTGCGTTGTGCTTGGGCCATGGTTGATGTGACGTATAAGGAGATCGCCAAACCTTGATCCACCAATAAGCAATGAATATGAAAGGAAAGTGAGACTTTTACCTAGCCGGCAAGGCATCAATGTGATGAAACCGTCCAGATATATATGTGGCTGACCATTGAACGTCCCACTACATGGAATAGAGGTACTCGCACTGTTTCCTTCGCTTTACGCACCAGTACGTAGATCCTATGGTAATAAACCTTGTTCAAATATGGACCGATGAAAACAGCTACCTAGGTGGGTAAGTTAGGATGCAACTGGGGCACAATCGGTGACCCCCCGAGGGGTAAACGGATGACGGCCGGGGCCAAAGACGACCGCCGGGTTTTGTCCGACCAACACTAAAAACGGCGACACAACCTCTCATTTTGCTACAGCTCCCACTGCCGAGTAATTCTTTGCTTCGAGGTTGTCATTAAACCAGTCACAAACATATTCGTCCCTCACTGTTCATATTACGTCTTACCAACACACAGCGGCGACTGTCTGATCAAACCCCAAAGCTTTCACTATGACAATCATCCATATGGGTGGGCATCCCAGCAAATCTATGGCCATTTGAATTATCGCTAATATAAGACGGATCAGTCTTCTTCAAGTTCCGGGCTGACGTGACCCAAGAACATAAAGATACCTTCGTCCGAGAGCTCAAGAAGCTCAAGAATCTGACATGTGTCAAAGACAAACGTTTGATCGTTGGAGGGCCATCCGTCACCGACCCCATTGAGCGAAGCAAAGGATTTGAGTTTGCTCTTTTGAGCTATCACGAAAACCGAGCAGCTCTCAACGAGTATCAGGCTAGCAAAGAGCACGCCTGGTAGGTTAAATCGATTCCCAAATCTTGTTTTGTTTGTCACGCAAAGGTTAATTTCACTGCGCAGGGTTACGCAAACATATATGTTCCCTTACAAGGAGGACTTGTGTCGCTTCGACTTCGAAGTTGCGCCCGAGGATGAAGACATGTGCACGTTCGAGACTCTGTCACGATTGAATGGCTTACAAACACCGACGGAGGGGGCCTAAGAGGAATTGTTAGATAATGTATAGCAACGACAGAGCAACCACGAAACTCCATCTCCCTGATCTTGACCATGAATGGCATCCTGCTGCCGTAAGCACAGGTAGGGTAGGGGAAGGCGGCTTTCCCCCGGTCTGCCTCTCGTGAATGGGTCGCTCCGTCACATCCTTCCGTCGCTCTATGACCGGCGGAGCTATCCGTGGGTCGGCTTTCCCCCGCGTCACAAGCCTTTCTCCAGCCAGTCAGATAATAAATTCCAAACCAAACCAAACCAAACCAAACCAAGCCAACTCTGTGCTCTACACCCGACTTTGGCCAGCCTTGCACTCGCCTGCTCATTTCGAAATGCAAGCCCTTGTTGTGCCTCGGCACGTTACGTGTCGCGCGTTTCTTGCACACCACCACATTCGTCGCGTGGTGTTGTCGGCCACCCATTATGCCGGCATCCGATATTCGTCCTCCAACGCCCCTTCACGAGTCGCCGTTCTCTACCAGGCCTTAGATCCTCCCGTTATCAATGGTGTTCGGAAGCCCAAAAAGCCCGGTGGATACCAAGATTCAGGTGCCGACATTGCCTACAACCTCAGCCAATGCAACGGTGTCGAGGTCGTCGCACCAACTAGGAGCCCAAATCCCACCGAGAATAGCGATTGGTGTTTTCCCGATACCGAGGATGGTATCTTGGATGCCATCGACAAGGGGGCAAACTATCTATGGTCCAACACCATTGTTTTTGCCTCTCATCCGCTCCAGACGTCGACGCGCCTGAATCCCTACGAGGATTCCGTTCGAGTCATCGGTCAGGGTCCTCTCGTGGTTGACAAGTATGATGATAAACAATTTGTCAATGATTATCTTCGTGCCACTGGCGGTTTCACTATGCCTCGGGCCTTTACCGTGTCCTCGGCCTCCAACATGTCCGAATCGGCCGACAATGTCTCATATCCCGTTGTGGTTAAGCCGATCCGTGGCCGCGGTAGCTACGGCGTGAAGGTCTGCCATGACAAGAGTGATCTCTTGGCGCATTCTGGGGAGCTCTCCAAAAACTCGATGGCGTTCATGGTGGAGGAGTTTCTTCAAGGCGAGGAGGCAACCGTCACTGTCATGCCCCCTACGCAAGAGGGCAAGGGCTATTGGTCGCTCCCGGTCGTCACGCGTTTTAATCATCAAGACGGTATTGCACCTTATAACGGCGTGGTGGCAGTCACGGCCAACTCGAGAGTAGTCGAGAACGGAGAAGCCGACCCTTTATACAACAAGCTGGCCAGGCAATGCGAGCGTGCAGCAAGCATCCTTGGTGTGACTGCACCGATTCGTATTGATGTACGAAGGTTTAAGGATTCTTCGTATTCGCCTTTTGCTCTGTTTGACGTTAACATGAAGCCGGTAAGATCCAACAATTCCCTTCGTCTATAACACATCTGACCAGACGTTATAATAGAATATGACTGGACCCGGTCGACCTGGCCGTGAGGATCAGGCAAGCTTGACCCTATTGGCGGCAAATGGTCTTGGGTGGGACTACAAAGAGCTTCTGCGGCGCATCTTGGGCACTTCAAGCTCTTTGAAGGTCTTGAGGTCGTTGAGACCCGTGACAGGACTAAAGTAAGTCTAGCTTGACGAAGAAATCTCAGTAAATAAATTAGATATCTAAAGCATACAAGTTTCAAACTGCGTTGTGCGGATTGGGAGTTATGCCCGTTATGGGTTCGGGTGATACACCCTGACGATGGTTTGGACCATCGACCACTCAACCTGGCTGCACAAGTCGTGCCATGCCTCACACAGTATACATAGTAAATGATATAGGCCCACAGTCTAACTAGAACGCGGCACTAAAGGGGAGGTTCTCCTTCCCTCTCCTTGCATCGGCTTTCGCACGGGACAAGGTTTCGGGGTTTCGGTCATGTCTAGCCTCGGCTTTTGCCCGTGTTTTAGTTATGAAGGGCGGATCAAAGACGAGCGCCCCGTGGGGAATAATAGTACAGAAAGTAACTTAGTAAATCTGGGGCTTGGGGTAAATAGTACAGTAAGTAGTAAATCTGGGGCATGGGGTAATTTGGAGACAAGCGGTCTACACGGGGGGCTGAGGCTACTTGCAGCGTTTTGGCGCCAGGGTCAGTCAATAAAAAGGCTATTAGATCCAGTGAATCATGAAGCAACTCAAACTTCATCTTTCACCACCTCCTTTTCTCTCTGCTCTACGATCGTCGCACCCAGTATGGCATCTGACAAAGTCGCCGAAGGCCAAGGCGACGGCACCGTTGAAATGGTAGAGCTCAAGGGACAGCTGGACCAGAACCGTCTTGCGCCTGCCCAGGCCATGTTCGAGGAAGAGTTCCTGGGAGCTGAAAAGAAGCTCAAGCGCAAGCTGGATATTCGCCTCCTGGCCTGTGTTTGGCTCATTTTTGTACTCAACTACTTGGATAGAGTAAGTCGACGGGTCCCGCATCATCATTGGATAGCACTTTTCTTGGCTGACTCTTGAATGTCTTGGGTAGAACAACATTGCTGCTGCCAAAGTCGCTGGCTTGGCAGACACCCTCAACCTTACCGCTACTCAATATGCCACCTCCGTCGCAATTCTCTTTGTCGGATACGTTCTGATGCAAATCCCATCCAACATGTTCCTCGCACAGCTGCGTCCATCTCTGTACCTGCCAGCGTGCATGGCGCTCTGGGGCCTTCTGTCAACTCTGACAGGCATCATCCACAATGCAGCTGGATTGTACGCCATTCGATTCTTCCTGGGCTTTGTTGAAGCAGCCTTTTATCGTGAGTTACGGGAATCTTTTGGGAAATCGTGGGCTGGAATGATCTAACTAAGAGCTTGTAGCCGGTGCACTATTCCTCATCTCCTCCTGGTACAAGCGATCGGAAATGGGACTTCGAAGCGCTATTCTGTTCTCTGCTACTCAGCTAGGCAGTGCTTTCAGTGGTCTCATCGGCGGAGGCATCAAGAGTGGGCTTGAAGGCGCACGAGGATTGGAATCTTGGAGATGGCTGTTCCTCATTGAGGGTTCCATCACCATCTTCGTCGCCCTCTTCTCAGTCCTCTCACTACCCGACTGGCCTTCGACAACGCGGTGGCTCACCCCAACCGAACGCGCCGTTGCTGAATGGAGACTGATCCAAGACGCGGGACAGGTGGACGAAGATGACGAGAACTGGACTTATGGCTTCAAATTGGCCTTTAAGGACTGGCGACTGTACATCTTTGCCTTCATGTTCTTCTGCCTGCAAGTTGCCGCTGCAACCTCCAACTTCTTCCCGTCGGTGGTTCAAACTTTGGGCTACGGCAAAACAGCTTCTTTGTTGTTGACGGCGCCCCCATACTTCCTGGGGCTTATCTTCTCCATTGTGAACAACTGGTCAGCCGATCGACTCCAGAACTCGTCCTTCCACGTCATGTGGCCTCTGGCCCTCGCAATCGTCGGTTTTGTCGTGGGTGCTGCTGCTCTGCAAACCGGACCACGATACTTCGCCATGATGTTGATGGTCGGTGGTGGTCATGGAGCCAATGCTGTTGTGCTGGCCTGGACGCAAAAGACGATGCTCCGACCTAGGATCAAGCGTGCTGCTGCTGTAGCCTTTGTCAACGCCTTTGGCAACGTTTCCCAAGTCTGGACTTCATACCTTTGGCCAGACTCTGACAAGCCTCGATATGTGCTGGCCATGTCGGTCAACTCTGGCTTTGCTCTTGTGACAATACTTCTTGCTCTTGTCATGCGCATCATTTTGCAGCGCGCCAACAAGAAACTGGACTCTGGCGCCGAGGTGTCTGACGTTATGAAGGGAGAATCTCACGCTCAAGTGACGGGTATGACGGAGGAGGAGCAGCATGACAGCCGAGCAGCATTCCGCTATGTCACTTGATCACTGGTACACGAAGCCCCAACTTACACTTCTATCGAGCCCGTAAAGACTCCCAGAGCTGATCCTATCTCGCGTCAATTACCCAGTCTAGTGCCCAATAAATCCTTTGACGGTGTCGGATATGTGAATCACTGAAGCTTCATCAAGTTGTGTGTGACTGCTTCCAGAATGTGCATGAGTTATTGACCTCGTCGAATTCCCCAGTTACATGTTACCCGATGGTTGGTAATCTCCAAACTCCCGCCCTTGGATTATCCAGTCCAAGTCAAACCAAGTAGTCATATCCCCAAGCTCAGTATAAAAGGACCCAAAATCGATGTTGTTATAGATGCTCGGGAACTCATTGGCAGAAATGACATCTCCCACATTTGTCTCGCTTACGCCGTCACTAACAGCGCCAGCTTGCCACTGAGATTGGTGCATAGAGATTAGAGAATGGCCAACTTCCATTTCCGTCATGTGGTCTTGGCCTCCAGACATCCAGTGTTGTCTGCACTAGCCGCTCGAACTTCTCTAGTGCATCAGCGGCGACGCTCCATGTTTTTCCAAGATACCCCAAAACTGTGGAACAGGCATTGGTATTGCTTGTAAATGTGTCAATGCCTACTTCTTGTAATAGACTTGGGTTGATCCAAAGACAGTACATGAAAGTGATGCCGCTGACGAAGACGCTGTGCGCCGTGAGCCAGCTGTTGTTCAGTTTGCAGAATCGCTGTAGCTCAGCACAGATGAGTACAGTCTTGACTGCGCTGTTGTAGCATACGCGCCAGGAGTCAATGGTTGGCTGGGTAATCGCGGGCGATGGCCTGTAAAGAAGCATGAGGCATTGGTGATATTTTATTTCAAGGCTTCGCATCCCGTGATCCGAAGAGTTGCGACGGGACTGCCACTTCAACTGGCTTATGAGTTCTTCGTGAAGAGCATCGCAGGACTTGTGTACGGCAACTTGCCATGTGGGCGTTTCCGTAGGCCAGGGGAAGCGATCGGGCATGTTGACAACTCGGTATAGTGTCAGTTTGATCTCGGCAAGAATGCGGTCGAATCTGAACGAGTAGTGTGATACTAGATATGCCGGCACTTGGGGCCTGGTTCGCTTAGGACTCTGGACGCAAGGCTGAGATGGTTCGGTCTGGCTGGGTGTAATTGGGACCGACTGTTCACCTCCAGGGTATTCCACGTCGATAGCCTCATCCCGCAGAGTCAGCGGCCGGCCAAGAACTACAGCCAACTGCCTCTCAAGCGAGTATGCTGACCAAAAGATGCCACTTCGGAGTGTCTTTCTGGTCTCAATTTGGCGTTGATGTTGTTCAGTCATGGTAGCGGTTGTCTCAATCCACCTCCTCTGAAACCCCAAATCCAGACAGCTTGCAATAATGTTGGAGGTCAAGAACCAGGCGTTCGGGCCATCCACAAAATTGAAGCTACAGAGGGTCAACAGCAGCATGATTTGAAGGCCCTCACTACTGTCATGCAGGGCGAGACTGTCGAGACGTGACATGGCAGTAGCAAAGTAGCGCTCCGAAGAGAAGTCGGTAGAAAGGCGTGCCTCCAAGGTGCGAGATCCCAAAGCAATAATTAGAAATATCTGGACTGAGGATATTGGCGACAGGCTTGCCTCGATCTCAGACAGTCGAGGCATGTGATGTGTAAAGGCTGACGCTGCTTGAGGATGCCTGGTGAAGAGACTTTGTAACCACCCATGCGTGACATCCTCGTCAAGAAACGGATAGAGGGGCTGGTAGGTTTCGAAATAGGCATCGACAAAGTGTTGAAGGTCCACTTCAGATGTCCAGTCTGGAGGAAATGGCTTCGCCCTCTCGGCATTGATACCTTGTGTGGCAGCGTTACTGGGTGTTGCCCAACAAGTTGCAAGACCTTGGGACTGGGGAATAGCGGAGAAGATGAGCCTTGCAAAAGGCACCCCTGATGATGGTCCTAGATACTTGGATTCTTTGGAGTTGGCGAGCGATAAGAGCCCGACTTCATGAGCAAGAGGTTCGTTCGGCTTGATTTGGGTTGATACGGCCGGACTAGTTTCGGTCTGGGAATCAGGCGTGGAACCATAGACATTGTGGTGGACGAGATGGCCTAGGGTATGCGGCGATTGCTCTGTGATTTGATGTGGCACTATCTCATCCTGTGGCTGTGGCTGTAATGGGACTGGTGATGGTTTTGCAGCTTGTCCTTGAGGTGCCTGCTGGGCCAGATCGGAAATGGGAGCACCGACCTCGATTGGCTGTGATACTGTCGGCGCATGATCCATCCTTTCCGGAGCTACCTCGCGCAATGCATCTTCCAACCATCGGAGACGAGCCTCAACCTGGCTCAGGTGACTGTTGCCGGATCAGTCGGCATAGAACTCTCGCCTCCATCGTCATTGACCTCTCAACTTACCTCAGAGTGCCGGCGCTCGGAACCAGACCAGGGCGAACACAGGTATGGCCCACACGAGCACAGTTACCACACGCAGGTTGTTGGTCGTCACATCGGATCTTCTGGGTGCGACACCGCAAGCACGCAGTCCCCTTCTTTCGACCGGGGACCGGTCCCGATGCCGAAGCTCGTGGGGCCGACTGCGGCGGGGTCGGAGAGTTCCGGTTGTTCGACGAGTGTTGGCCTGGGCCCATTTCCTGTTCTTCCATTGCTCACTCAGGCGGCCAATTCGTCGGCCAAAAAGCGATCCTGTGAAGATGACATCCACTGAGGGACCGGAGACGGAACTGAACACAAGGCATGGGATGGGGAAAAGCCGATATATGAAGTCGCCGGTGGGGGCAAAGCCGGGATGCCGGGATGGTACGAACTATTCTACAAACGTTTAGTCTGAAGCATCATAAACCTTGCAAGGCGGGGAATTCGTGTGGAGTAACCTGGTTCAGTCGGCATAAGCCCGAGCTACAGTACAGTAGGACACTTTTCTGAAGGTTTAGAAAATGACGTCGGGCCGCCATGACATGACAACTGGAAAGCTCCCATACATTATAGCATTGTGCTTTTATTTATCGTGATTTCAGCTTTTGGTGCACTACGAATCCTGCCCCCGAGCTTTTCTTTCTCACCATTCTGCCCAGACGCATCACTATGGCATCGCAAACCCGATATTATGCCTCGCCGACCGACGCGGCTGTCTTTGCCAAGTCTCTCCTCACCAAGTCTGGCTTGCCCGAAGATGATGCCGAGCTGATGGCCAAATGTCTTGTTCAGGCTGACACTCGTGGAGTGGTAAGTTCATGTGGCTACTTCAACAATCAGTCACTGTAGTTGCTAATAAGTAATCTTGCGCCTACAGGACACACACGGTCTTGCACGACTACAACAATACATTGAAAGAGTGACGAGTGGACTAGTCAAGGCCAAACCTGATATCAAGATCACCGAGAAAACACCCGTTGCCGCCCACGTCGACGGCGACAATGGCTTCGGTTTTATTGTCGCATGCAAGGCCATGGACGATGCTATCCGTCGTGCCCAGACTTATGGCATTGGCATCGTAACCGCTGAGCACTCGAATCACTTTGGCATGGCGGCTACGTACGTAAATCAGGCTCTAGATGCTGGCATGATCTCTCTGGTCTTCACCAACTCGGCCAAGCAGATGCCGCCTTTCGGTGGAAAGGAGACTCTCCTCGGTATCTCTCCTTTTGCTGCTGGTGCCCCTAGTCAAAACGAAGTCCCTTACATCTTGGACATGGCCCCTTCCGTGGTGGCCAAGGGAAAGATTCGTCGTGCTGCTCGACGAGGTGAAAAGATACCCCTGGGCTGGGCCTATGACAGAGATGGGAAGCCCACCGAGGACGCCGAGGCCGCTCTGAATGGATCCATGGCCCCCATTGGTGGTCCCAAAGGGTCTGGTATTGCTATTCTCATGGACATCATGTCTGGAGTTCTCTCTGGTGCCGAGTTTGGCGGAACTGTTGGCGACCAGTATAAGGAGGCTCGGCCGCAGAACGTCGGACACTGCTTCATTGCCATCAAGCCTGACATGTTCATGTCGGCGGATCAATTCCGCGCCCGTATGGACACCTTGGTGCAGCGAGTGCACGGAGTAACCCCTGCCGAGGGCTTCAAAGAGGTCTTGTTCCCTGGTGAGCCAGAATATCGTCTGGCTGTGGAGCGAACAAAGCAGGGCCTTCCGTTCGCTGACGCAGAGAAGAAGATGTTTGATGATCTTGCAAGCAAGTACGAAGTGTCACAACTCAAGCTTTCTGAGACCCCTTTAGATAATTAGGTAGTATGTGGGCAAATAAAATAAGGACTGAAAAGTTAAAACAATACTAGATTCAATAAATGATGACTATTCCTACGACTAAACGCAATGAATGCAATCAGTAATATCGGTAATTAACATTGTGCATCTGGGTGTGTAATAGGTACCTTCCATGGAGCTAGTTCAGGTTATCGATGAGTGTGAATTATTGAGGAAGAAACCTCTAGAGTATAACCGAGACCGAAATCCCATAACGAACTCAGAACCCATTATTTGTTCAAATCTACAGCGATTGATAAATGGAGGCACCGTAATACTCCAACGTGTGATGTTTCCAGAGGCTATGGCTTTAACCAAACGACTGTGTGCAAGTCAAGCATTGGTTATCTCAGCTTAATCGTTTACTTTTTATTAGTCAAACATTTATCTTTTTCACTCATTTCTTCCCAGGAACTTGCCCAAAGGCTTCCTCAACGGACATGCCTCCACGAATGGCCTCGGCGCACTTCTCATCAGCCGAAACAACAGTAGGGACAATTTCCAACACCTTCTCGGCCAGATTGGAAGGTAAGACAACAACGCCGTCTTTATCCGCAATTATGTAATCGCTAGGGTTGATCGTGGCTTCTTGAATCGACGATTGTAGCTGGACAGGAACGTTGACCTGCGAGGGGAAGCAGACGGCACCGCCGGCCGTTGTTCCGTGAGTTCGTGCAAAGAGCTAGCAGATGGGTCTTAGTTTCGCACGAAAACGAGAGGAAGGTCATATGCTTGAGCTTACCGGGAAGTCGAGGTCGCGGTGCTCTTGAAGGTCTCGGACGGATCCGTCAATGACCACGCCCGCTGCACCCAGGTGCTTGGCTCTTAGTGACATCAGGCCCCCATAACAGGCATTGATATGAGGAGCAGGTTGAGAGATGAAAACCACGGCATCTTTCGGGATTTGATCAATCTGATTCCTCTGTGGTCAGCTGGGACAAATTCTACGTGACATGGATCAATTGACTTGTAGCCCCTACATAGTTACCCTTAACCTTGGGAGCAGACGTGTTAGACTTGGGCTCAAACTTGACCGTGAAGGCAGGGCCGACGATCTTAGTGTCGCCCATCTGAAATTCAGGCGAGTAGAGATTGATACCCTCAAGAAAACCACCGTGGGCGTGTCCTAGCTTGGACAGGCCATCGGAAATCTGGTCAGTGTCAGTGAGATCTGGCCACATAAGCATGTCTGGTATAGTTAGTGGGTGGACTTGCGTCGCAGCTGGACCACTGCTTGAGGCGGTCGATGATTGATTCCGTGGAAGACATTGTTGCGATGGTGATTGTAACCGAATTGTAGCGTGGTGCTGCCCCCCAATGGCGGCGTATTTTCTTTGGATATAAATTATCGAAGGCTGTATGACCACCACTCAGAGCAGAGGCTTCCCTTCCCGACAAAGACCAGAAGTGGATGGATGCGGGGACTCGGCTTTTGCCCAAGGAGTGATGACCATAACTCGGCCATAACCCCAACTCCACACCGGCATCAACCCGAGCGGGGTGTAACCATGTCACACCCTTGCGGGTTGGGTTGTCTGAATCGGTTTGGGAGATGTTGAGAAAAGACGTCAACACCAAGGCATAAAGAACTGATGGCACATCATCAACTACGCTTCACAAGCAAATTTACTACATTTGGTCGCAAGCATGGCTTCGTTTCCGCAGAGCAACCGTACTTACCAAATTCTGGATGCTGCATCTAAGGGTGGTTACGCCGTGGGAGCATACAATTGGTAATATGATGCCCAATGACCGAATTTCGAGCCTCTGCCATTGTTAATAGTTCTAACTTTTATGTAGTTACAACGATGATGGTGTCATGGCCGTGATTCGCGCGGCCGAGGCTGCCAAATCGCCCGCCATCATCCAAGTCTTCCCTTGGACCCTCAAATTTCAGGGCCCTCACTTTATTCGATATGTCATTGAAGCTGCCCACACCGCCAGTATTCCCATCGCAGTCCATCTAGACCATTGCATCGAGCCGGATGACGTCGAAGCCGCCCTCGAACTGCCTTTTGACTCGATCATGGTCGACGCCTCGATCCACGAACCAGCCGAGAACATCCGTCGCTGCAAGGAGATCGTCCAGAGGGCGAACGCGAAAAACATCGCCATTGAGGCCGAGATGGGCCGCATAGAGGGTGGCGAAGATGGCCTCCCTACTGTTGACCTCGACACAATCTTAACTCAACCACATGAAGCGCTCGAGTTTGTTCGAGAAACGGGTGTTCAGTTTCTCGCCCCGTCTTTTGGAAATGTTCATGGCAGCTACGGTTCAGGCGGCCCAGAGGCTTTCTGGAAGCTCCCTCTGTGAGTTCCCACAGCGCCATATCAGCTGCACACTTTGTGGACGTGTTGAACTGACAAAGCGCAGTTTGATGGATGTGCACAAGTCCATCCCCGATATTCCCTTAGTGTTGCACGGCACTCACGGTGTGTCTGATGATCAATTCCGCAAGACTCGTGCGTATGGCATGGTCAAGGTCAACCTCAATAGGACAGTACGGGATGAGTACACAAAATTCGTCACAGACAATGCTGGTAGATTGGAACTTACCGTCTTGAAAATGAAAGCGGTGGAGGTGTACCAGGCATCTATCGAGCGGGTTATGAGGGACGTCCTGTACTCTGCTGGCAAGGCCTCGTAGATGAAGAGAACCAAGCAGTCGACAAGAGCAAGATCCGACTTTGTTCCCGTTGCCATGTCTCGTGCTGCATGCTTTGAAACTTCCCACCAGGTATAATGGGGCTTGCGTCCCATCTCGTACCACCCGAGGCGTTAAACCCTGGCCCCTTGACCGGCCAAATCCCGTAGTGCAATCCTTTAGAGTGAACAAAACCTTCTCCCACGCTCTCAACCCCAATCGCCCCTAATGAGATTGAACCCCGTGGGCACGACCTATTCATTGATGCTGATGACAATTAGTGCCCTAATATTTTCCTGGGGATTGCCCTAGCTTGCCGGGGCCCCGGAATGTTGGCATTCGAATGGGATAAGCCGATGAGTAAATGCGTAATCCGGCAAACACGGAACTCATAGCGCAGGTGGTGTCAGCAGTCTAAACACGGGCCACGACTCGAGTCGGCTCGAGTCTCAAAGAAACAGGATTGTTGAGAATCAAAGTAGAGTTTTCAACTCTGAAGCTCCTCAGTGAAGTATCTAGATAAGATACTGAGATTCATCTGTCGTTTTCGCCTTACGTACTGGGAGCTAAGAGTACCAAATACCGAAACAACTTGACCCTTGCACGCGCGGTTGGCGAGCATCAAATTCCAACAGGGGCTGGTCGCCATTTTACTTGTGCCCCAAACAAACCCTCCCCTGGGTAGGTTAGTGCAAGGCCGGACGAGACCCATCCAAGGTACGACCAAAGACTCGTTGACAACCCGTTAAAGTAGTTGTTCCTCCCGACTATATCTATCTTGGTCATTCCCATCCTTCTGCTTCCTGACACGGGTCGCCCACATCAAACCGGCACAAGCCCAACTACGCGCAAGATGCCCCTAATCGACAGGACTGTGTACGAAAAGACTCCGAAGGAAGCCATCTCCTTCAGGATCCTCTTGTACTGTATAATTCTATCCTTTTCAGGCGCAATGCATGGTTAGTGTGGGATGCCCCTAGATCCTAGACATCTCCATTGACACAAACATTCATAGGATTCAACACTGCCAACATATCTGGCGTCCTAGCCATGAAGCCCTTCGATTCCCAATTCGAACTTGACAATATGAGCGATGGCGAGCTGGCTAATTGGAAAGGCTGGATAACATCCGTGCTGATTCTTGGCTCTTGTCTTGGCTCTCTCACATGCGCACCTGTTACCGACAGACTGGGCCGCAAGCCATCCCTGGCCTTCTTCTCTGTCCTATTCGTTGCATCTGCAGTCCTCATGACCGCCAATCCGGGCCGATCGAACGGAAGGATCGAGTTCCTCTTTGGACGTATCCTATCAGGCTACGGCTCTGGAGCTGCGAGTGTCATTGGCCCTGGCTACATTGCCGAGATTGCTCCCCAGTCCATCCGTGGTGGCCTGACTGCCCTCTACAACGCCAATACCATGCTGTGTGTTGGCCTGGCTTACTGGATCAACTATGGCTCGTTGCAAAACATCAGCGCGGACACAAACACGCAATGGCAGGTGCCAATGGCCGTCCAAGCTCTACCTGGAGTGGCCCTGACCATTGGCGTTTTCGTGCTCCCCGAATCGCCTCGATGGTTGCTTAGTCGGGGAAGAACGGAGGAGGCTCAGCAATCTCTGGAACGCCTACGACGTCTGCCGCGCGACCACCCTTTTGTGCGCCAGGAGTTTGATGGCATCCAAGCAAGCCTGGAAGTGCAGTCTGGCAAGACCGGCACCATCAGCATGGTCAAGGAGATGTTTGGTCCAGCCATCAGAAAGCGTCTGTTCATGGTCATGATTATCCAGGTTGGCTTCCAGTTTTCTGGCGGCAACATTATCACCTACTACAACACTTCCATCCTGTCATCTATTGGACTGACATCCCGTTCCACCAACTATCTCTTTTCTGGTATATATGGCCTGGTCAAATTTCTGGCTGTGTTGGCATATTCTCTCTTCCTCGTTGATCGCTTTGGAAGACGAATGGGCCTTTTCATTGGCTCAAGCCTCATCATCGGGTCTCTCACATACATCACCGTCTATCTTGCTGTTGCGCATCCCGAGGCAGAGTCTTCCACAGGTCCCGCTGGATGGGTTGCCGTCATCTGCATTTATATCTTTGCGTTGGGATATGCTACCTCGTGGGGTACTGTTCCTTGGATCATCAACGCCGAGGTGTTCCCAACGAGACTGAGGTCAACTTGTATGGCGACGTGCGTTACCTGGCAGTACTTGATCAACTTTGCGCTTTCTCGGGCACAACCTAACATGGTTATTGCTATGCATGCCTGGGGGCCATTTCTGCTCTTCACGCTCTTTACGACTCTCATGACGATATACTGCTTTTTCGCGTACCCCGAGACAAAGGGGTTGTCGATGGAATACATGGATGAGCTGTTCAAGTTGCCTTGGTACAAGATAGGAAGGGGTAGTTTGGCTGTCTTGGAGGCCCAGGCTCTCGCCCAGAGCACGCCGGGAGCGGAAGAGAAAGGAGCCGAAGACTTTATCGGAGGCAAGGATGAGATCGAGGTCGCATCCAAAGCGTCGCCGAGGGCGTAAAGTTGGCGCCTTCTGGATGTGAGAGAAAGAGGCGGCAGTCAGATTGTGTAATACCTGGAGCAGCTTCTTCTTCACTTCAGGAACTATGGCCAAGTGTCATCCTTATCTTTATTCCTCTTCATAAACACTCATTCGGCATAACTATTCCTACACTCACCATTGATAGCCTTGGGTGATAATCCTGAGCACAGATAAATACTATAAACCTGTTGACTGGTACGTGAGACTATCAATACTTGAAATTCTAAAGTTTAGACTACCCGGTGCTTTGTTTATGCTGCACAATCGTACAATTTCCTCGGGTTGTTTACCCACAAGTCATTCCATTCTGTCTCACTCAACCACATGCTCAACTTTTCTATCCATTTCTTGTTATCAATCTTCAGGAATGGCTCCACTTCCTCTCGACCTCTCAGGTGGCGATCCTCGTGTCGTTGAGTATGAGGCCAGTCGCTTCCCCAAACCACACGCTTCGGATTGGCTCGGACGAGTTGCGTTACGATCTGCTCAAGATCATCGTAGGCAGGGTCGTTGCGAGAATTCCGATAGGGTGCGGAAATCTTGACCCAAATACTTCCATCAGTCATGGCTTTGAGGAGATGCTGCCATCCAGGCTGTGAGATGGCAAGCGGATCTCCATTTGGTGTCATGCTGGCGGCTTTCACAAGGCCCATGTGATCGACAACGATAGGGAGACCAAGCCCCGACACGACTTGGCCAATCTCCTTCCAGTGCGACATAATCGGCTGCTGGATCTGGATGCTCCACCCATTGCCGTCCGGCTTCCAACGTAGCAAGCGTTCGGCCGTTGCCTTGATCAGGTCAATCTGCTTCTGCAAATCGTGCATGGCTTGGGCCTTGAAAAAGTCAAGTCGCACACTTCGCACTCCGGCAGCATGGTATTTTTCCAGTAGGTCGTCGGTGACATTTCTCTCGTCAATGACACATATGCCGCGGGCTGTTCCTTGGAGTTGTTCGAGGTAATGTAACAACGAGGTGCAGTCTGGGCCGTAGGAGAGGCCATGAGCAATGCAAACATGCGCAACACCAATCGAGGCTTCGAACTGCTGAAGGTCTTCCAAAGTGGCAACCGATGGCGTGAAATGTCTTCCCGCGGAGAAAGGAAACCGATCTGGCTCGAAAATGTGGTGATGAGTATCCCAGGCGCCCTGAGGAACTGGCTTGACTTGATAAACCATGATGATCGTGATGTAGGTAGGTAATAATGATAACTGTCGAAGAGAAGACGGCTTGAAATTGATATGGAAGGTTTCACGGCTGATATTTATTGAACAACGGCTCAAGTCATTTCATCAAAGCTCTCTTAGTACCCCATGAAGCTATCGGGTTAACGCCGAGCTAACTGGCGTGACTGGAACCCTCCACATCGGGTTCCCAATCGGGCAAGCCGCGGCACCGGAATGACTCCGTAGAAAGGAGGGCGTCATCATCTGTGTCAGCTTCTGAAAATGCGTTGGAGCACACCTATAGTAGTTCATAGTCGCCTGTCTCTTGTTTAAATAGTGAAAAGAGAGCCTATATTGCTTGTTCGTGATTCTCTATGATGGCACCTTAGTCCCCATTTGGTTGCGAAAGAGTGTCAAATCAGCTCCAACAACCCATCGTAAGTAAACAACGTATCTAGTGGGGGTGGGGAAATTACAAGGAAAAAATAAGTCAGTGGGAGACTTTCAACAGCCCAAAAGTTCGGATCCCAAGAGAATGAACAGAAGACCAACAAACGGTTCATCCAACCGATCTTGCGCCACCATTCAACAATATGAGCCTTCTTCCTATTTCTCCTCCTTTTCACGCAGGCCGGAATGGGATACCACTACTGTGGGTGTGACCGCCGCTTCAGCATCAATCTCTGGGGTCTTCTTTTTGGAGAAGGCCCCAGTCAACTTGGACCAACCCCTGGCGAGAATGCGATAAACCGTCACAAATGGTCCACCCAAAACGCTGACGATGGTGGCAAACCAGCTGTCTGGGAAGAGGCGCACTGCAATAGCCCAGGGAAGACAGAAGATAGCTGTCAGAATTGAGATGGCCCATTGAGTGCCGTCGAGGCCGCCAGGGTTGATTTGAAAGGCTCGTGATCCGACAAAGATGATGGCAATCTGTAGGCCAACCATAAGGCAAGTGATGACGATGAAGAATGGATTGCGTTGGACGCCTTGAAAGATATTAAACTTGTTGCCGAGGCGGCGGTTGTTGAATTCGTTGAAAATCTGCATCCAGACAAAAGTGTTGAAGATAATCGTATTAAGCTCGAGCTTTTGCTGAGTATCGTTCAAATCATACTTAAGGATTTGGCCACCTCCAAAGTATAAGGCGAAAGTTACAACCAGCTGGTAAATAGCTTGTCCTATGATCATCTTCCACATCTGAAGGGCATATTCATTAGAAAGACAGTTCCACTTAACGACCCAAACAGACAAGACTTACCGTTGTGGTGATCAAAGGCTTCTTCTTGCCTTGCGGGGGGCGGTTCAGAATCTCCTCTGTCGGAGGATCCGTTGCCAAGGCCAATGCCGCGAATGTGTCCATAATGAGGTTGACCCAAAGAAGTTGGACGGCCTTAAGCACCGATTCCATGTGCTTATCATACACCGCAGTAACAAAGGCAATGAGGACAGCCGTGATATTGACAGTGATTTGGAACTAAAATTCATTAGTCTTTGGACACTGGGAAGGGGAAGGGGAAGACAAACCTGCAAGAACTTTTGAACAGCGTCGTTCACAGCCCGCCCCCATTTTAGAGCAGTAATAATAGAGGTGAAATTATCATCCATAAGGATAATCGAAGAAGCTTCCTTGGCGACCTCAGTACCAGAGATACCCATGGAGAATCCAATATCAGCAGCCTTCAGAGCAGGTGCGTCATTAGTGCCGTCTCCGGTCACAGCGACAGTTTCTCCCAAGGCCTTTAGGCGTGAAACGAGAATTTTCTTATCCTCAGGCGAGGATCGGGCCAAAATCTGAAGCCTAGGTAGAATTGCATCTACTTCAGCCTCGCCAAGTCTGCGGAACTCGGGTCCCTCGAGAATAATTCCTCCCTCGGTATAGATACCACATTCGGTGGCAATGGCCTGAGCAGTTCGAGAGTTATCTCCGGTGACCATTCGAACCACCACGCCGGCGCCCTGGGCTTTCCTAACTGCCTCTGGCACACCAGGACGAACAGGATCCTGGATGCCAACCAAGCCGAGAAACACGAGATCATGGAGCAAGGACTCGAATTCGATGCCACCGCTGTTAGTGACGTCTGCAGATGAGGGAGGCCAAGAAGCGAAGTCCTTGTATACAAGTCCGATTGTGCGAAGAGATCTGCTGGCGTACTGATCGATGGTTGATCGAAGAGATTGGGAGTCGCCCTCTTCGAGAGGCTCTTCTGTCATCGTTTCGAAGTTGGCCTTCATGGAACAGTAGTCGAGAACCAGCTCAGAGGCGCCCTTGACAAGAAGGCGGTGTCCACCGATGGATCCATATTTGATGACGGCACCCATACATTTCCGCTTAGAATCGAAAGGAAACATCTGGACGACCTGCTCGTTGGCCCGGACCTCGGCAAGAGACTGGAGACCAAGGTGGTTCTTCGCAAGGTCGAGGAGAGCCGTCTCTGTTTTGGACCCAATGAAAACGGGTTGTCCGTTATCCTCGCTCTCGAACGCCGTTGAGTTGATAGCAACTGATTGGACGATAGCCTTCTTGGCAACTGAGGTGACTTTGGATGCCCATGCCGAGGTTGACTGCTCAGGTGCGGCTTGGGGGGCCAAGTCGGCAAAGCTTGTTGAACCAAAAGAACCAGCAACGACGGTCATCTTGTTGGTTGTCTATAGTCATTCCGTTAGCGACCCCATTCACGTATCGAGTTTCAGAACCTGGTTACACCCACCAAAGTACCCGTCTTGTCAGAGCAGATGGCCGTGGCATTGCCCATTGTTTCGCAGGCGCGGAGGATCCTAACTAGGTTGTTCTCCTTCAGCATTCTAGTTGTCGCAAAGGCCAAGGCTAGAGTGACTGCCAATGGGAGTCCTTCAGGCACGGCGACCACAATGATTGTAACGGCCACGATAAGGATGTCCATGAAAGATGAAGCCTTTTCAGTTGCAAGCCGATCATCACCTGGAAGCCCAGCGAGGAATCGGAAGAGAAGGACGAAGAAAAGAAGGCCGGCCGCGGCGCTACCGAGCTTGGCAATTGCCATCGCGAGACCTTCGAGCTTCTGTTGGAGGGGTGTGGGCTCGGTCTCGGTACGGACAGACATCATGATCTTTCCAAAGCTGCTATGAACACCCACGGAAGTACACAAAAAGGTACCAACACCTTGAGAAAAGTTAGCCATTTGGTTGCTGCATCGCTAGAAAGTAAGCACCTACCCTCGAGAACTTTGGCGCCTGAGATGATAAATGGGTCGAGGTTCCTAGTGGATTGCCCGGACTCTATGGCCCTGTACACCGCGATACCTGCCGTCTTCTTGATGGCATCTGATTCACCAGTTACAGATGACTCATCACACTTGAGATCATGACCGTCAATGAAGATTCCATCAACGGGTACGAGATCGCCAGGCTCAAGGTAGAGGACATCTCCAACAAGCACATCATATACGCTAATCATGAAAGACTTTCCAGACCGGATTACCTTGACTTCGCGATCTTCCTTCTTCGCGCTTAGTCGGATAAAGGCTCTTTCTTTCTGCCAGTCGTTAAGTGATCCAACCAGGGTGACAATGGCGATAGCGACACAGATAGCGACGCCTTCAACCCAATCAACCGGTGTGGGCGAGCCGGGGGGGTGATCTACGCCGAGAGTCTCGTAAAGACCTAGGGCAAGAGAAATGACGGCCGCCACGGTAAGAAGGATCAGGACTTTGTCGTTATAGGCATTCCACATGAGCTTCCACAGAGATGTGGCCTTCTTTGCTGGAAGCACATTGCGATTATATACTCGACCGCGATCCTCGAATGAATTTGCAGCTGTGTGCGGCGTGACACTTGTTTGTGTGCGCCGGAGTGTGGACGAAGACCGTAATTTGACGGCCTCTTGGAATGAGATGGAGCTGGGAGCCAACGTCTCATCGGCGTTAAGCCCAGCATGGATATCCGTCTGAAGCCCAGCAGCGACACCTTCCAAGCCACCTAATGCTCGAAAAGCCGCGAGTGACTTGGGGTTGAAGAGCTTGTTCAGCTGGCCGGGTGAAAAGGCAAAGGGGTTGTTGTCAACCCGGAATGAGGCTTCTGTTCCTGGGTCGGGTCTCAAGGCCGTCTCAGCGCTCTCAATATCCGATGAGGCGCAACTGGTTGCCACTGGAGTTATTGGCGACAGGAACGAATCCGATGCAGTTGAAACAAGGGTCTCAGACTTGCTAGGAGAACGAAGGCGAGTGTCCACCTGAAGTGTGGGCGGAGCAAGGCTGTCAGACGCCATGGCAATGACTTGGACAGGAGGTTTGTTAAAAGGTAGCGGAGAGGAGGGAAAGAGATCAAAAGGAACTCTACAGCTTGGTAAAGCTGTGCATTGAGGGAAGAGGATGGTGTGCATTTGCTTAGAACCGGCATTAGAGGCGATGGTGTCTCTAGGTGGTAATATACTAACTCAACGAGGCTGAGCAACTGGCGATGAAGAGTACGCCCTCAAGAGACCGCCTCGGTCAGTCAACAGCCGAAAGGTCGGTCGAAAATGGCAAGTCATTTGCGCATCATGCATCCTGCAAGTTTCTCCAAATCTTGCCTTTCAACCGCGAATTATGCAGGGTTGTTAGCACATCGGCTTTGCCCCGACTTCCCAAAACGCAAGATAAACCCCGGCGATACGATAACAACTCTGTGGTGTGACATATCTTGTGTGATGGAATTGCTCTGGCTCCTCAAAAGATCGGCCTCGAACTGAGGCAGTGCAAGATATGTGGCTCCCATCCGTGAGAACTCAATCCCCGCAAATTATGGAACCGAATGCACCACCTGCCATTGTGTGTATGCGATATGGACCAAAGACCATGCCCCTGTTGCGCTCGAAGTGTCTCACCCACAGTATCCGACAGACTCCAGGGTGGTAATTACTTCGGAAAAGTAGAACCTCTATAGGGAGCGGTGAGCATTTCGGGGCTAACAAAAAGTTTTCCTAAGTCGTGACTCGGAGTTCACAGCAAGTGCTGCAGTTCAATGTTCAGATGTTCGCTCTTGGAGGGTCTTGGGACTGTCTGGGATAACATCTTATTCGTCTTCTCAATTCTTGTTCCTTTCTTCCTATACTCCCAGATAGAAGAATAAAACCGTTAGCAAAAGAATATACTGGGTCTCGACAAAATACGAATTTGAACCGGCTTAATGTCATCCAGTGCATAACCCCAACACTGTAGTCTTTCCGGCTGCGTCACTGATTCGTCTTTTCGCCTTTGGATGGGCTCGAGATCCTTTGCTTCGTTTCCGGTCTCTTGGTTGCGAAAGGTCACATAAGGACATATGAAAAGTCCGCTCTGTTAATGATGGGAAGCGGCAGTGCTGGTTTCATTCAATCCGGGGTTTTCCGACCTTCACAACATACAACATGTTTATCACCCTGACAATTGTACAGTTCGTTACAATGCTCTTGAGGCGCAATGCTTTCTTCTAGCCTATTAGAGTAGGTAGAGGTAACATTTCTTGCCAAGGACTTGAGATTATATGACTTGTATTATCTGAGTCCAAATCTGAACAGGAATAATTTTTCCTGAGGACCTTGACGAACATATCTCGTGATCCATCATAGACGAGCATGTGAAGCAGATCCCAAAAAGAGGCTGTGCCTGCAATATGGTCTGACTGAACCGGCAGTTGGCGTCGGGAGCTCATTGATCATCGTGAAGCAGAGCATGATAATGCCTCTCACCAACATGAAAGACGGAAAGTGGCCACTGGATAGCGTTACATAGATGTGTAGGCTGTGCAAAGAAGTCATGAGAGGCCATTAATTGTGAATATCGGAGGAATCCCGGTGCAGTTGACTGGCGGGTAGGTCCGTTGACCGGGACAGACGATCGTGATTTTAAGACGGTTAGGTTTAAAATAGTATTAAACTAATATATAATAGAGAGATTATAAATATCACGACCTAATATATACCTAACCTCTATAATATATATAATTACCCTATACCTAAGAAAAGTATATAACTACTTTTCTTTACCCCTTTTAATAGAAATTATTATAAAAAGACTATAAATTATTATAAAAAGACTAATATATATAATAAGTAAGCGACGTAGTTAAGTAAGCGATATACTCTTTTTTACCCTTTAGATTAGAAATTATAATAAAAATACTATACTCTATTTAATTAACTAAAACTATATATTATACTTTTCCTTAGATATCTTAATTACTACCTAATAGGTCTTTATATTATACCTAGGCTTATTATATATTTTATAGCGCTAAATACCTAATCTAATTAACCTTCTTTAATTACTACTCCTTAATAATTCTATTATTACTTATATATTTATATCTATTTAATTAATTACTTATCTTTTTTTTTTTTATTATTATTATTTTTTTTTTTATAATTAGGTCCTTTTTACCCTTTAGCGCTAGCAAAGTATTTTATTTATCTCTTAAAGGTCTTTATTCTTAGATCTTAATAAGGTATTTTTATATATTATTATTTTTATTCCCTTAATAAGAGACTTTAAAATACTTAGAATTAACTCTAGGGAGTTATTATAATACCTTTTAATTTATCTTTTAAGGTATTTAAATTAAGATCTAGCCTTAAGTATAATCTCTAAGGTCTTTAAAGCCTAAAGGGTTAATAATTTAATTACCTCCTTAATTAGTATTAATATCTATAGCTATATATTAAGCTTTAAGATTATATTTTTAGTATTAAGAGGAATAAGCCTAGCTCCTTTAAATACCTATTTAATATTTTTTTTTATTATAATAACCTTATATATAATATAAAAAGCTAAAAAGAACTTAATCTTTAAAATATATATTATAAAGTATTTAATTAGATATTTTTTTTTTTAATTATAAGCCTTTTTTAATATATTAAAATACTTAATATTAAGGGATTAAAATAAATAAGATAAATAAAGTAATATATAAAGCTAAATAATTTTTTTTTCTTATAATATCTCTTAAATTTAATAAAATAATAACTTTTATAATTATTAAGGATTAAAAGATAATAAGAATTAATTAATTAATTATATATTAATTAAAATATTTAAGTTATATAAGATTAATTTTATTATTAATTTAGCTATTTTAAGTTATTATAATAATTTAATTACTTAGGAGGTTATTTTCTTAATATTAATTAGCAAGGTAATATTAGCTTATATTAATAATAAATAATTAGATTACTTAGCCTTTTATATTAATTACTTAAATAATTATAATTATTTTTTAATTTCTAAGTTATATTAAATTTAACTTTAAATATCTTTTTATATTTATAATAATTATTTTATTATAATTATACCTATAAAAAAGCTAATCTTATTAAAGTTATAGATATTATTTAATTAGATATTATATTTAATAATTATATTTATTATAAGCTAAGATTAATTATAAATAATTATTAAGTCTTTATATTTAGCTCTTTAATAATTATACTTTTTAAAAAAAAATATATCTTAAGGGCTAAGTATTACTTAATAAAGTTTAAAGCCTAATATATATAAATTAATAATATATTATAATTAATAAGTAATTAATTAGTTATTTCTTTTATATTATAAAGCTAAGAAAGAAATCCTTATAAATCTAAATTAAAAATAAAATAAATAAAGATCTTTTCTTTTAGATCTAATAGCTTATATAATTTCTAGATAATATTATATTAAGATTAAATATTATTTTATCGCTACTATAGCCTTAGCTTAGAGACCTAGTAGGTCTTTATAGCCTTTTAGATATTTAGATTTAGATAATTTTAAAAGGCCTAAAGGGTAAGAAGGGTTTTAGCCTTAATATTTAGTTATAATATATTTTATAGTTAGGAATTAATTAATTAAATAGAAAGTAAATATAAAAGGGAAAATATATTACTTACTTAACTATATTACTTACTTATTTATATATTATATTCTTCCTTAAATATCTTAATTACTACTTAATTAGTCTTTATATTATACCTAGGCTTCTTATTATATTATAGTATTAAATATTAGGGCTATTTAACCTTTTTTTATTATAATTTAATTTATTTTATTTTTTAATATTAATTTAATTTTTATTTACCTCTTAAAAGTCTTTATTTTTAGTAATTTATAAAATAACTTTATATAAATAGCTTTTATCCCTTTTATAAGATCTTATAAAGCTTTAAGGATTAACTTTAAAAAAGTTATTTTAATATTTTTAAGCTATTTTTAAATTATTTTAATTAAGATTTAGCTTTAATTATAATCTTTAAGGTTCTTAAAGCCTAAAAATTTAATAATTTAGCTCCTTTCTTAATAAATATTAAAGTCTATAATTATATATTAAGCTTTAAGATTATAATTTTCTAAGTTAAAAGAAATAATCTTAGCTTTATTAAAAGCCCTCTTAATATTTTTTTTTATTATAATAGCTTTATTTAAAATATAAAAAACTAAAAAAAACTTAATTTTTAAAATATAAGTTATAAAATATTTAATTAATTACTTTTAAATCTTAATTATAAGCCTTTTTTAATATATTAAAATACTTAATATTAATAAGCTAAAATAAATAAAATAAAATAAGTAATATATAAAGGTAAATAATTTTATTTTTTTATAATATCTCTTAGATTTAATAAAATAATAATTTTTATAGCTATTAAGAATTAAAAAAATAATAAAGATTAATTAATTAATTATATATTAATTAAATATTTAAATTATTTAAGATTAATCTTATTATTAATTTAATTATTTTAAGTTATTATAATAACTTTATTATCTAAGAGGTTATTTTCTTAATATTAATTAATAAGTTAATATTAGCTTATATTAATAATAAATAATTAAATTACCTAGCTTTTTATATTTTATTATTTAAATAATTATAATTTATTCCTAGTTTTTAAGTTTTATTAATTTTAACTTTAAATATCTCTTTATATTTATAATAATTACTTTATTTATAATTATATCTATAAAAAAGCTAATCTTATAAAGGTTATAAATAATATTTAATTAGATATTATATTTTATAATTATATTTATTATAAGCTAAAATTAATTATAAATAATATTTAGGTTTTATATTTTACTCTCTAATTATTATATTTATAAAATAAATATATCTTTAGGTTTAAGTATTACTTAATAAAATTATAATCTTAATATATATTAATTAATAATATATTATAATTAATAAGTAATTAATTAATTATTTCTTTTATATTATATTATTATAAGATAAATCTTTATAAATCTAAGTTAATAATAAAATAAATAATAATTAATTTTCTTAAATTAAATAATTAATATAATTTCTATATAATATTATATTAAGATTAAATACTTTAATAATAGTAATATAATTACTATTTATTAATTATATAAATACTTAAAATATATTAAATACTTAGTTTTAAGTTATTTTAAAAACTTAAAAAAATAAAAAGAATTTTAGCTTTAATAATAATAATTAATATATTAAGTTATTAAGAATTAATTAATTAAAAAAAGTTAGGTATAAAAAAAAAAGTATAGCGCTTATATAATTTTAATACTTATTTATTAAGTATATAAATTAAATTTATATTTTAAAAATTAATTAAATAATAATATAATTATTAAGGTATTAAAATTATACTTTAAAAAATATAATTTTATAATATTTAAATATTTAAATATTTAAATTTTTATAAAAAAGAAATATTTTTTAAAAACTTTAATTTTAAGATTTAATAATTTAATTTATAATTAATAAAATATATTAATATATTTTAAAAGACTTTATAAATAAAAATATAATATTTTAATAAATTATTATACCTTAATTAATATATTTTAGTTTTTATTTTTATATATTTTAGAAGTATATTTCTTTATTATTTTATTTATTTAGGCTAAATAAAGTTATATTATTACTCCTACTTATAACTTATAAAATAAGCTTTTTTTTTTTTATTTTTAAATTCTATAATATTTAGCTAGATTATTACTACATAGTAAGGTTAGTTAAGGGCGTCGGGTTTCGGCCGATTTGGGTGTGAAGGAGACAATTAGTTGTATTACGGCTGTATTATTAGTGTTGAGTTATCTCAAAGCGCGCAAGTGCACGAGCAAAATGACCAGGTTCTCCGCGTCAATCTCGCTAGTTAAGATATTGCACTGCCACCTCCACGTCACATTCGGTAAATTCCCTTGCGCACGGATGAGCTTGATTGCTTCACTGGCTTGTCTATCGGCGTGCTACCAAAATGAGTACCCGCTATCTATAACTACGCTTGGACACGGCCCATTTTCCATCAAGACACCAACAAGCACTCATTCCGTGATTTGCACTGCCTCCGTACCATCTTGCACAGCCAACCATCTGTTCCATTCTTATCTCTTTGACAAGACGCTATGGAGAAACAGAGAACCGAGGAGTCCTTCATCAGCGATGTAGCAGCTGAAAGTGAAGTTAGGAACACTGATCCGAAAGAAAAAGGAATTGCTGTCTATGTCTATTGCATCGGTGTCTGTTTCGGCGCCGTCGCACTTGGGTATGTCACCAGTATCCTGAATCCATTTCATGTCATGCCATGTCATGCGAGTAATGAAAACCATGAACCAAGCTTACAATTGGAAGTTATGATGTCTCTGTAATGGGCGGTACATTGATTTCCCCTCTTTTGAGAATGAGTTTGGCCTGAATAACAAAAGCCAGAAAGCAGTTGATGATTTGACTTCCAACATCGTCTCCTGCTTTCAGGCGGGCATGTTTTTCGGTGCGCTTGCTTCTCATCCCATCTCGGACCGCTGGGGACGCAAGTGGTGTATGACAGTCGCTGTAAGCGTCTTCCTGATCGGCGCATCCATGCAGACAGGTTCCCCTGGCCTCGTTGGTCTCATCATGGCTGGTCGAGCTGTCGCAGGACTCGGTATCGGAGCGGCAGCTCCCGTCATTCCAGTGTACGTACAAATGATACTCTAACCCCTCAGAAATGGAATGGGTTTTGGTGACTGACACATTGGTCATTAAGATATATCGCTGAGGTAGCCCCGCCTTCGATTCGCGGCAAGTTGATCGGCTTTTTCGAAATCGGCTCCCAGGGCGCCCAAATGCTGGGCTTTTGGGTCAACTACGCCGTTAACAAGACCATCAGTCCCGATAGTATGTCATCCATGTCTAATTCTCCTTCAGCGGCTAACACTCAGTTCCTTTCAGTCAGCGCTCAGTGGAGGGTCCCACTCGGCCTCCAACTGCTCCCCGGTGCGATCCTGTTAGCCGTACTACCGCTCTGCCCCGAGTCGCCCCGATGGCTTTGCAAACAAGACCAGTGGGACAAGGCCGAGAAAATAATGTGCGATATCCGTCAGCTCCCAATCTCTCATCCTTACGTGGCTAAAGAGCTGCGTGAGATCCGTGCCGAGGTTGAGTTTGAGGCTCACCTGAATTCTATTAACCCCGGATTTAAGGGCAAACTCAAGGACCTTTTCAAGAAGGGCATTCGGAACCGTCTGGCGATTGGCCTGTGCCTTATGATGTAAGACTTGTACATACATGAAAACCCAAGGATTGCCGCTTACACGGCACAGGTGTCAGAATATGACTGGCGTCAACATCATCACATATTACTCACCTCGCATCTTTGCGACCCTGGGCATCCAATCAACCGATCTCAAGCTCTTTGCTACTGGGTTCTACGGCGTAGCAAAAACGATTGGCATGATCATCTTCTCCTTCTGGGTCGCGGATCACCTAGGCCGTCGCAAGGGACTGATCTGGGGAGCCTTTGTTGGAGCTGTACCTATGGTATGTGGCCTTATTCACAGTTTATCAGCATTTCTCTGACCATATAGCTCTACCTTGGTGGATATGTTATGAAGAATGACCCTGAAGCTAAAGCTGCCGCCGGAGAAACAAATATGTCAGGCTGGGGTTATCTGGCCATGGTGTGTGTCTATCTTTACGGTGTCATCTACTGCGCTACATGGCAAGGCATCACGTGGCTGTATGCCTCAGAGATCTACCCACTCTACCTTCGCTCACTTTGCATGGCCTTGACAATTGCTGATGAGCGGCTGTGGTCTTACGTGGTGTCACGTGCAACACCTTATATGATTTCCGACATTGGCTACGGCAGTGAGTACTTGCGATTCCCAATGGCTCTTCATAATTACTGACCCAATAGCTTATTTCTTCTTCGGTGCCTTGATGGTCTGTATGGGCTTCTGGGCTTGGTGGTGTATCAGAGAAACCAAGGGTATCCCGATTGAGGAGATGGATGCCCTGTTTGGAGCACCTCACGCCGCCGAGATTGAAGACGACTTCAGAAAGAAGGAGGAGGCTTAACCTATCACATATCGCAGTTTTGACGCTCATTTCAAGGAAGCAAGTTTTGTATTGGCCTATTTGGACTGTTTGGGCTGGTTTCAACGTTCACTATTATGAACAGGTGTTAACTATCATCCGGGGCTCTCGTTTAGTATCTATCTACCTTGGGTGTGTAGGAGAATGGTGGGAGGGACTTATACATTGAGCTGTTGATGCGTATATGCAGATTGTCAAGATGGTTTTTGCAATGAGAATTTTCAAGGTGGGCTTGCCTGAAGTTCGCAGTGGATGGTGATTTATAACCCAATGTCCTGGTTGCTGGTTGGTTGCATGCTTTTTGATGCAATAACTAGTTTCATTACTCCTAAAGAGCAAAGAGCATAACACAATCTGTCCAAACTTGTTAGCTGGCAACAACTACGGCGATGTGGCCAAATACTTGTCTTGGAAAGAGCAACTTTGTCCTGTCTGAGCATTATTATATCCGTGACGACATCTCTTATGGTTTTACAACTGAGATTTATCCATGGAAATTTACATCTAGTATTCTAACTCAAAAATGTTCATTGAAACCTCAGGATAGAAGCCGCTTGACCTCTTGTTCTACCGCGGTTGTGAGTGTTTCGGTAGTTCCTGTGCCGCCCAAATCCGGTGTGAGATCTCGTTCCTCCTTCAACACAAGACGTATTGCTCCACGAACAGCCTCTGCCTCTTGCTGGTAGCCTTGAGACTCAAGAAGCAAAGCACCGCTCAATACAAGTGCCAAAGGGTTAGCAATACCCTTCCCGGCGATGTCTGGAGCAGCACCGTGACAAGCTTCGAACACAGCAACCCCATCACCGATATTGGCTCCGGGGGCCAAACCCAAGGATCCTGCAAGACCAGCCGCAAGGTCTGAGAATATGTCTCCATACTGGTTAGACGTGACGATGACATCAAAACGCCGCGGATCGCGCACGATTGTGTAACACGCCGCGTCGATCATCATGTCATCGGCCACAATGTCGGCATACTCCTTGCTGACTTGCTGAAAGCACCGGAGGAACAAGCCATCGGTATGGTTGAGAACATTGGCTTTGTGAAGGCAAGTTACTCTCTTGCGCCCCTGTTTTCTCGCATACTCAAATGAGAACCTTGCGACCCGAATAGCTGCGGCTCGCGTGGTCAACTTGATGGCCTCTGCCGCCACATCGTCCCCAATCTTATGTTCAAGGCCAATGTACACGTCTTCAGTGACCTCCCGCATTATAACGACATCGAGGTCTTCGTGGCGGCCTGACACTCCCGGGAAGCCTTTGATCGGTCGGGGGTTCACGAATAAGCCTAATTCCCGTCTAATGGCGTTGTTAAGTGACGGGTAGGTTATCGAAGAGCCATCATTCTGGATACAGCTAAGGCGCCCCTCCAGCTTGTTGACAATGAGTGGTGCTTTGATAGCCAGGCCGATATCTCGGACTTGTTTGACTGTGGCGGGCGGAAGCGGATGTCCGTATTTCTCAACCGCTTCGTCCGCTATGGCAACTTCTTCCCAATCAATAGGGATCCCAGTTGCCTCAATCACGCGTTGCGTCGCTCGTGTAATCTCAGGGCCGATCCCTTGTCCCATGATGATGCCGACACGCATAATGTTTGTGAAAGGTGGGGGGGGGGGGGGGGCCTGGTGGCAATGCAACAGGGCTGGGCAGGGCTGGGGATGATGATCTGAGGTAGCTATCCAAGAGATGGGGTGAATCTTGGTGTATCTAGAGAAGTATAGTTCACAAGGAAGCTAGTGTTTGAGATTTATAGGATGTATTAAATCGCAATTTCGAACGAGGGACGGCATCGTGCCGTAATGCCGAGGCCAATTACCCCTGTTTCGGCTTATGCCGATGGACGTCCTAGCTACGTTGCCGATCGTCGGAGCGCCGGCCGGGAGGGAAGTTCACGACACCAAGAGTCATCTTCGCTAGCCTTGAACAGCGGACAGCTAATAGCAGCTTCCCGGGGATTAAAAAAAATCCAATATAAGGATATTACTATATTACAAACCCTAATTTATGTTATACACCTATTTTCTTACCTGTCTTGTAATATGTGATTAGGAGTAAAAGAACCATTGCCACACTAAAAGACATCAAGCCTGCTATGATAGTCCAGCCACGATGGTAAAAGGGCAAGTCGTCTGAACGGAACAGTTGCCCACCAATAATGCCAGCACAATTTGCCGCCATAATAAAAAACGCCTGTTTCCCGAATCAGCTTTGTAACAGTCATTCTCGGGTTGATCTTGTATCATCTATCATACCATTCGAATGGCTCTGTCCTCGGGACGTGGGGCATTGATCGAGAGCCAGGAGCCATTGACAGAGTCTGGCGTAATTAGCATGGAACTCGCTTTCTAGTTAATCTCACTTACGCCACCAACTGCAAGTCGCTGCTCCCATTGTTAGGATTCCAAATTTGAGACTTGAGCTCGAAGTGTCTGGCAGACACTTAAATGCCACCATGAAGGCCCATTGGCAGGTGACCCCAAACAGCACAACGAGACCTCGTCGACCTGTCTTGTCGCTTTGGTTTCAGTTAGCATTTCAACGTTTCTTTAAGTTCGTCAAGCAAATACTTACGCTGCAAAGGCCGCGACCACGATGAGAAACACTGATATCCACTGCCCTACTGAAACCAAAGCGTTGGCCTGTAGTCTGCCATATCCGAACGAGGCAACGATAGTGGGTGCATAAGACCAGAGGGCTGTCGTTGGGGCCAGACCAGCCATGGCGAGAAAGATGTGTAGCAAAACTTGGAAATTGCCGAGCTATGATAAGAAAGGAATGAGCATACATTAGCCTTGAATTAATGGGAAAGTTTCTTTACCGTAGAGAGAATAGTCGAGCCGCGTACGCTGCGACTCTTTAACTCCTTGGACGGATCATCCAACAGAACACGCTGCTGCAAGATGTATATTTCTCGCTCGTCGAAAAATCGTACGGAAAATAGCGAAACAGGGTCGCTGGGTAAGCCTGGGAATAAGCCTATAAAAACCAAGCCGGACAGGACTGTCATGATTCCTTCCATCTGTGTTTTCCTTTGCATCAGAAAAGCTCTCCAGCAGGGAGTGAAGGATGTTTGTGGAAGATGAAGCTTACAATAAACATCCATTGCCAGCCAGCCATTCCGCCTACTCCTCGCATGTGGAGGCTAAAAGAAAGGTAGCAACATGTCAGTATTAGGCTCGGCTAGTGGTAAACAATGTTCCAGGGAGTCGTACATGCCGTATGCGATCAAGCCGCCGCAAGCTTGAGCAATACCATTCCCGAGGAAGAAAAAACCGAAACGACGGCTAATTTCGGAGTTCTTGTACCACATTGACAGTGTATAAAGGCTTCCTGGAATGAAGCCCGATTCAAGGAACCTGTATTGCACTGTAAGACAAAGTACCGATGCGAGATGACAAGCACCTTCCGTACCCTAGCAAGAGTCTCGTCGCGAGAAAAGCTCCGAGGCCTTTCTGCCACGCTTGGAAAAGAGAAGTAAGCCCCCTGTTTCAGAAGCACTTCAGTATAGAAAACAGAACAGACTCGGAGAGCGAACGGGATGTATGATGCACTCACCATGCAAGTATCTGAACGCCAATCCAGATCTTGGGTCCAATGCGATATAGAACGACGTTGCTGGGTATCTGTCAGGCGAGCGTCTCTGGTTAGTTGGTGATCCAAGCGGTTTCTCAAATCACCTGCAATCCTTGCAAGAACAACCAAGTCTGAGGTGACAGACATCATCGCCACTAACCTCAAGAAGAACAATTCCCGCATTTAGCAGCTGTTGTCCCACATTGAACCAGTTCTGTGTGATGCCAACGTCGAGAAGGAAGTTGTCCGTCAGGGCGTTTCCACTGGTCACTGTCAGTCCCTCGCAATCTGTTAAATCGAACACTGGGTCTTCTCACATGTTGGCACGATCCAGCTGAAAGTTGAAGAAGCATATTATCAAGATACCTAGAACTATGGTGTCAAGTCTGTGGGGGAAAAGAAAAGAAAACAACATGTCAGCATCACCAAATCCTTGTGCACAACGGGGTAACGCGAGTCTCCAAACAACTGACTTTCGTACAAGACGTCGTTCCTCAGTTGGGGACCAGGTCTCTTGGACCTCGCCCTGGCTTGCGGAAATCGGCTGCTGTTTTTCTTCGGTAGATTGTGTCAACGACATGATGGCGCAAAGTGCAAGTCAGTGTATTAGGGACTTTTACAAGAAGACACGATGATTTGTTTATATGGCCCAACGGTTCGAAATTCGTCTTTTTGATAACAAGTGGCTGTGGCTTTCCTTCTACCATTCTGTACCCGCTCCGCTTGCTTAACGTGCTATATTGGAGCAATCACGACATCAAGATCGAATAGATAAGGAGAGATAACTCTAGCTTGACTAGGTCTTGAATTTCCTATCTTTTCGACGGGTGAGGAGCGGGTAGCGGCAGAGTTGAATACTCGGCCGAGATGGAGACTCAGGCATGCTCCGTCAACAGCCAGGCAGATCACAAATCGCCACAAATTTCCTAATCCTAGTCCAACGAGCTTCTAGCTGAGTTATCCCGGGCTTCAACTATAACAAAGGACACATTTCCAATACGTGATAACATCACATCTCAATGCTAACACTGTGGCCTTTCCAACGAGATAGTCGTTGTGCATGAGCTCGAGGTTGATTCACCTACTTGTTTTTAGCTTTCAAACCTACAGCCAGCTTTGAAGTTTTTTTCACTTCCTTCTACCTACCCAATCAATTCCTCGTCTCGATAAACCTGAGGCTCACAGCCATGGCACGCGGGTTATATAGCACGGTCTTAGCGGTTCTGCTTCTCCCTTTTACGGCTTTGGCAGACGGCTCTTATCGTAGCAGGCCCGACCTTTCTCCGCCACACCTCAACATCACAATCCCATGCCAGGGGAGGTGTGAAAGTGGATTCCTTTTTGTCGCACCCTTTACTGGTTTCGCAGATCCAGTTGACCATGGACCACTTCAGCAAGGCCCATATATCCTCACAGATACTGGCGAGCTCGTCTGGTCTGGCTACACCTACTTCTCGACGTGGTCAGGTAATTTCCAGGCCGCTCGATGGAAGGGAAAGGACTGCTTTTCGCCTTTGAGGGTGCCCACAACAGTCTCCATGGTCATGGACATGGCCACCATACCTTCCTCGATCAAAACTATCAGAATATCCGTGAGTTAAGAGCCGTCCCCACTTGCTTTCCGACAAGCATGAATTCATCGTGGTCAACGAAACATCGGCGCTATTCCAAATCTATCATCCAAAGCAAATCAATCTTACCCCTTACGGGGCGGTTGACGGACAAACGTGGATAGTTGATGCTAAGTTTCAAGGTGAGCTATTCCGGCTTTCCTCCCAGGTGCGTGTACTTATATCTTAAAACAGAAATGGACATCAGCTCCGGGGAGGTCCTTTTCGAATGGAGCAGCCTTGACCACATCTCTCCAGATGAAACTGCGCTGCCATTGCCATTAGGACAAGCTGGTATCGGCTATAACAGTTCGACTGCTTGGGATTACTTTCACATAAACTCAATCGCAAAAGGGGACGATGGAAACTACCTTGTTTCGGCAAGGCATGCCTCAACGATATATAAGATCAATGGCACTGACGGTTCCATCATCTGGCGATTAGGAGGCAAGGCTTCGGATTTTGAACTAGGGCCGAATGTCACCTTTGGCTTCCAACACCATGCTCGTTTTCTTCCTTGGGGTAATGAGACGCACGATTTCATTTCCCTTTTCGACAACTCAATCTATGGCTCAGAGTCCGCTGGCGGTGGAAACAAAGAAGTCCGTTTGTACCCATACTCCAGGGGAAAATACATCATGTTGGACCATGATTCCAAGAAAGCCACATTGGAACATGCATTCCTTCCTCCGGGCGACCCTATCTTGACCAAGTCACAAGGCTCGCTGCAGAGACTTCCACAAGGGAACGCGTTGATCAACTGGGGCTCCGAAGGCCAGATCACTGAGTATACCTCCGATGGCGAGGTCGTCTTTCACGCCTTTCTAGATAGCGGGTTCCTTCAGGACAACCTACAAAACTACCGGGCATTCCGATACAACTGGACTGGTAGTTCTCCCGAGACACTGGCGGTTTTTGCAGAGGAAGTTCAGGACCAGCAGGTTGATGTCTATGTGAGCTGGAATGGAGATACGCGGACCCGTGAGTGGAAGTTTGAGTGGGACGAGCACACCAGATACGGCTTGACTACCAGATCAGTCAAAGCCACGCATGCCGGGTTTGAGACCATCAAGAGGCTTCCTACCAGTGCTTCAATCATCAAGGCGATCCGAGTTACGGCTATTGATTCGGATGGCAAAGTGTTGGCCGTGTCGGAAGATGTCCGGTCCGTTCGTGCGTACTGGTTAGATTCAGGGAAACAAGTGCTAGGGCAAGAGAGCCAGCAACTAGTTTTTGGAGAAGAGCTATAAGAGACTCAAGTCCACTCATTATCATGTATTATTAATGCATGGCGGTCTTTTTCGAGATACGATTGTTCTCATCGACAACAATCAGCATTCAAATAGTCGCTCAGATTAAGCACCATCTAATTTGAGAAAGTCAGAAGCACGATTACACGTCATTAAAAATTTAAATGCATGTAGTGTTCGGCCCCTTGATAGGATTATTTACAAAAGCGTTTCAACTGTTGGACAGCAGTGTGAGCTTCAACCAACTAATTTTTGCTGATGTGCCCCTCCATTCAATGAGCCACGCCCCCTCAAGTCCACAGTGATCACGCGATGTTAGGGGAAAAGAAAAGAAAAGAAAGACATGCTTCCCATAGATATAAAGTAAAGTTGCTAGCTAATTTGTGCATTGTCACTCGTCTGAAGGAAACATTCGTTTTCATTGACATGTCGTGCCTGATACCTTGAAATATTAATTTATGGTTTTATCTTGAGTTTAAGCTTGAGAAGTTGTCAAGCTTATAGTTGCCGAAAACGTTGAGGGAAAACAGTCCCTGCCCCCGTCAAATTTTCTCGCAAATGAACCTCGAGTCTTGGTTACTCTTGAGGCCAATGATCAACATTATCAATCTTATGGAGAATATATGCGAAAAGTCGAGTTTAAGCTCGATGGCTTTGATCGCTGGACTTGCATAACGTTGAGATCTACACTTTAGAGAGGACATATCATTATAGTTCAACACTACTTAATATCTCCCTCCAAAATCATCCTCTTTACTATATTTTAGGAACCGCTCGAAGGCAGTAGCCTCGGACAGTGTCAGCCTCTACCACCAAGTCCATTATGAAGGCGCTCTTGCTAACTTTTCATAATGCGGCCTGCAATAGAAACTGGCAGTCAAAGATGGCAAGCCAGAGAAAGATGCTGGACCCATGCTGGATAGGCTCAGTCGTAGACTAATCACACAAAGCGACACATCTGCGGCACTTCATAGCGCTTTTCATGGCGTCTTTCAGGGCTGCAAGGTTGACTTTGTTGACATAGTTCACTGATCGCAAGCTCTGAGCCCTTGGCTTCAACAGGTCCTGGTATGGTCTTATATTTCCATAATAGGGACTGGACCAAGTGATGTCGACATCGACGAGGACTGTGAGCAGCGAAGAATGTTTGTCAGCTCTATCCGAAAACCTGTCTTCACGCCGTTATTGCCTGTGGTACTAACATGAAGTGCTGTTTTCAATGTGCTCTGGATATAACCCTGCGAACATGGCAAGCTCATCCAAAGTAGGAAGTCGGGTTCCATAATAGTCGTTGAAGAGTTTCGAATAAGGACTGCCTATGCGGGACACTTGATCGTGAAAATATTGGTCAGGGATGTACTGGTTAGCACCGTTACCAACCAAGGCTGTTTCGGGCAACAGTTAGTGAAAAGCCCAGCTGTCCGCCCCTCGTTTCTTGACGTACTAATGTTTGGGAAATCGGCGTTCAAAGCGATCTTGGCTGCCTCTGGGTCGGACTTCAGGTTTATCTGTGGCACAAAGGAAGGAACAAAGACGTCAACTGCCGGCTCACGACGCAGGGTCATTAATGGAGGGGCTTACGTCTGAATTGAGGTCGGCCAACGTCTTCGATCCGGTAACCTGGAGCATCATCACATCGACGTAACCACCCATCACTACCAATCCTTTTGCCAGCGAAGCAAACTCGGGATCCATTCGCGTGGCGAGGGCGATGTTGGTCAGAGCGCCGCCACTGTACAGAAGAACCTCGCCAGGATACTTACGAACCTGTTCGACCATCCAAGCTGCGGCGTACTCCCCAGCGAGGGTAGTGTTAGGCACACCTTCTTTGAAAGCCGCCGGTACAATTCGGCTTGGATCGCCCGAGGATGGGTCTCTGCCGGAGGCTTCAGCGGTGGCGTTGAATTCTTTAAAGACGCCTTGCTAAAACGCGGTTATGAATGGAGTTCGGCACCATGAGCGATAGGAGCGCATCGGGAACTCTTACAAAAGGAAGGGCCCCATAAAGCATCTCCCACGCCTGAAACAATTCAGGGGTGTTCAACAGAGGGTAGTCGGCGCCCTTATGAACTGGAATGCAAGACATGCCACCTATCTCGAGAAGCGCCAGGGCGTGCAGGCTAGCCTGCCGAGACCAAGTGTTGGCGGTGTCACCAACTAGACCGAGCACTTCCCATCCGGCATCGATCGCCAGGAGGAAAGTGATGTAGGCGTTGAGGTTCCAGTCATTGTCAATGATAATTTTGGGCGCCGTACCCGCCGCCGCTGTTTGAGCGACAACACTGCCGATGGTGAGGATGAAGCGAGCATGCATTTTGTTTGTTTTAGTTGATTCGTGTCTGCATGGTTGTGAAGACCGGCCCTGGAGACCCGAGTGTTTAAACAGGCCGAGAGGTTCACTCCTGGCCTAGGCTTAGATTGGCCTGATGGCTAACCGGCGAGCTATTGACTAGCTCTTTCTGACCTTGCCTTGTGTGCGAAGCAGGTTTTGGGCCTCGACAAGCCCATGGGTAGAGTTCAGAAGGGCACACGGGAGGTGATACACACAGGGCAACAGGTCAAAAAGAGCTAGCTACCCTAGCGGAAATTGCATCTAGACCCTTCACTAAAGATTAGTCAACTTCGGTCAAGATGCGACCTCGGCCGAGATGCAACCTCGTCCGAGATGTAACCTTGTCCGAGAAAGCCCGTCCGAGAAAATACCTCGTCCGACGTTTCCCCCTGTTTCTTCTCGTCCACTCCCACGACCTGAGAACTTTCACTCCAAAATACAGGCCAAGCTATACAGCTGAGTCGCGCGACGATTTGGCCATGAGCTCCAGGCCTTCCCCACGTGTATCTCAGCGACAGCCCAAAGCCTGCAAAGGTGGGACGATCCCCCGTCCCGAATTCTCACGTGGCTGACATTGGTCACTCTAGAGTGTACAAGACGCAAGATCCGCTGTGATAAGCAGAACCCTTGCACTGCATGTGTTCAGCGATCCAAAACTTGCACGCGCGAAATTGTCCGTGTCAGCAGGGCAGACACGGTCCACCGCCAAGAACTTGCCTTTCTGAAATCCCTAGCCGAGAGTCTAGAGTCGTCCAGAGATGCTGATTCAGCCATCGCCTCAATCTATGAACGGATCAGCCTCCTAGAGCATGGCTCACCCTCAACCGTCACCAGCGTGCCAGCATCTTCTCCGTCAAGTGATCGAGACCAAAGCACCCCGACAGCAGTAGCATCGGCAGCAACAACGGCCATTCTACCAGAAGCCTCCCAGTGTCCAACCAATGCTTCTTTTATAAGCAAACACGATGACCAGGATAAACATGCCTCCAAGATCCGGTCAATGGAATTCCTCGCATGGGGACGTCAGACCGAGACCTGCTTCCCACACCGACGCTGCCAATGCCGATCTGGACGCCCATATGCTCAAATGGCCTCCATTAACGCGGACCCCGGTTGGTCCGGAATTCAAAAAACGCCCTATCAACTACCACAGATGGCGTGTATTCCGAAAGATCAGGCCAAGCTGCTAGTTCATTTTCATCTCAAACAGATCCAATGGCATCACAATGTCTTCCATGCACCAACATTTCTTGCTCAGTGCGAAGAATACTGGGCCGACGGCACGGTGCACCACCCCTTGTGGATAGCCCTGTACCTATCGGTCATGTCGGTTGGTCAACCGCCTCCACGTCCCTTGACGAATCCATCAAGTCTTTGGAATGACCATTTTCGTGCAGGTATCTCTGTGGACAGCCCTCAACGCCGCCTCTCTTACCTCGCAACTCGGGCTCGACGAGGCCATGGTGGGCCGTCTTTTTCGAGCGATGGTGCAAGTCCTAAACGACCAATGTTTCATGGAAAACCTGTCATGTGGGAATATACACACACCGCCGTTGATTTGAGATGAGCAAGATCTAGTGGTTGCTAACGCGAGTGTTGCCAGTGTTTTCGATTCAGGCCATAGTTCTCTCAACGAGGATAGCGCACAACCTTGACTTTAGCGATTTCAATGCGATTCTTGTCGGCGCAGCCATCCGCATTGCTCACTGTCTTGGGCTGCACATGATTCCTGACACCAGAGAAGCTCGAGTCACTGACAATACAGACCAGTGGTATGCCGTCGTGGAAGCCGAAGTTGGACGGCGCTGCTGGATGCAGTTGGTTATCCAGGACTATTTCCAGATACCTTTTACGCAAACGTACGGTATGTGTGTTGTCTGCTCCTCCGCAGATCCCTCCGCATAGCGGGAACCAGGGAATCGTGTTAACAGTGACTCTTCGTCCTGTGTAGTAATCAATCCAGCCCATTGCATAACCGAGAGGCCCAGAAATTGTCACGACGAGGACATGCTGGTACTGGACGACCAGATACCAACCATCAATTCCTACATACGGACACTGGGTCGCATTGCCTCTCTCATACCTGCCACGTTGGATGAGATGGGACCAGCCAAATCCCGGCTCACGCTTTTCCAAGCTCACAGAAAGATCCTTTCTTTGGAAGCCGCTTTCAACGATGCCATGAATAAGACCCCAAAATTCTTCTTCCGAGACTACACCAGTAACGACACCTCACCTTCTTGGCTCCCGGTGGCTAGAAGAAGCCTGGCCATCAGTGCCTCTGACAAGATCATCATGATACATCGTCCTATTCTCTTTCACTCATTTCGAGAACCCGCCCTCGCCCGTTCTCGCAGAATTTGCACCTCTGCAGCCATGACCATCTTGCGAGAGCACGAAGCCGTCTTTGCAGAGAAATGCACTCCACTCTGGACACACTCGGCTTTTTGCGTGACGGCGGCCATTGTCCTTGGACTTGAGCTACTATTTCGTGACGCACACATGGATCAGAACGCAATCAAGCTTCGGAGCACCCTCGCAAACACGGCCGTTCGACTGAGAGGCTGCAAGTGCGATGTCATTGCTGCAAGGGGAGCGGCTCTCATCGCCACGATGCTGAACGTGGAGGAGCAACTCGTCCTCAGACTCATGCGGCAGCCCGTCCAAGAATCATCATCTGCACGAGCACTCCAACTTGAGCTTGTAGAAGGGATGATCGAGAGCAACGAGATATTGGCACAGTTTCTCACCTTGAGCGTGGGACATATCCTCTCGTCACCCAGTCACGTCGACAACACTCAACAAATTGATGGTTTAGATGACCTTTGGCTGGCTCAAAACAGCTTTGTCGAAGGCGACAACCAAGAATTAGCTCATTGGATACAACAGCTCGAGTATCCCTTTACTGATTTACAATGACATAGCACTGGTCCCTATTTTTGCTCATGTCTGCGCACACATTGCTCCAACATCTGCAACAGCTCCTGTCTGCGATATCCGTCAACCCAGCTGCCTTGAATCGAGTTACGAGCTATCACTTCCCATTCCAGGATGGACAAGTTGAACGACTCTTGCAGCGCACAAAAATTGTTGAGAATGTAGCCCTAGAAATAGGCGGGATCGTCACTGTTGACGCTAAATTTGACCCCAGAATCCAAAAACTGTGCAATTGGAAGATCCCTAATATCTCTGACGACCTGGAGACAAAGATTACTCAATGGACACACGGTGAGAAGGATCTCCTCCTTGATCACGCGTATCATCAGCGCCGTATCCTCGACAAGACGAATGCCGTGGTCAATGCGTTGGGCGTGAAGGTCATCTAGAGCTCCGCTGGTGTAGGAAGGGTCTCCTTCTTCGCCTCCATGCGCAGTTCTGTAGATTCCACGCGATTCAGCCTCTCTGTAGATGTCCTTGAAAAGCTCTGGGCGGAAGCCAACCTCTGACGAATCCAAGCCAACGGCCGTGATCACCCTATCTTGGCCGTTTTGAGCTTCCAAGTAGCCGCCAGCAATGGCAGATTGCATGGTCTCAGCGGCAGATTTGACAGGGAGATGTCTCAAGAAACACATAATAAGATGACTGGTCAAGTCCAATTCGCGTTCGGCACGATCCTTGGCTGCTTTAAATCCCGCAACTACCGTCGCGAAAGGAACCCCGCGAGACGTGTGGCTCTGCGGATCGAAAAAGACTTCCGCGTGTTTCACGCCGTCACGATGGGCGGTGGTAAAGTATTCCCAGGCCAGCATTTCAAAGTCATCCTGGTGCACAAGAACTCGCATGGCGCGATAGTGACACTGCAAGAAGTCCTTCAGGTTGTCAAAGTGCTCGTATCGTTTGGCAAGTGACTCGGGGGATCTGTATGCCGGTTCCACATCCGGGCTCGGTAGGTCGATGTTATTTTTGAAAGCAAGAGAGAACAGCAAATCCGGTGTGATGCAACCCTCCAAGTGGAGGTGATGCTCGCATTTTGAAAGGTCTGCGAGGAAAGAGTGGAGAGGCGATTTGCACATTGTTACTATAAATGCGCCGCTGTGAGTTCTTGATTGATGATGTTTGTGTCTCTGCTATAATTCTAAACAAGCGAAGCTCTAGGCACTCGTTTTATCCTCTTCGCTCTTGTAGATCAACCTCGGTCATCGGCGACCGCCGTAGGGATTAAAGTAAAGTGGCGGACGCTCCCACTCCGCGATTCCCAGAGACTCAAATTTGATGCTTGTGATAAGCTTTGTTCCATCTTATCTTGGTAACAGCCCGAACCCCCAACAGAAACTTTCGGCTGCTCAGTGGACCCTTCACGAGAGGCACCGGGCGAGTTCCAATCTCGGCCGAGCAACGAAACACGCTGACCACCGACCGATGTTAAGCTGGGAAGACTTCAATAAAATATCGTTTCGTTCGTTAAAGCCAACAGACTTCAGGTCACTACCGGCGAATCTCAACATGACTATCAGAGGACAGAATAAGCAGACGCAAGACGGCTTGTTCGTCTCGAACGGTGGAAATTTGACCGATGAAGAGACGGCGCCGCTTCTGGGAAGACACCCAAAGACGCCCCCATCACGAAAATACGAAGCTTGGGTGAAGCCGAGAGGATTTGCTTTGATAGAGACAGGTGAGCCTTTCACATTCACGTGTAGCTTATGGCGTCGCCTCTTCTGACAAGTCTTGTTGCTAGCGATTTTCACAAACGTCTTGCTGGCAGGTTTTGATGGAACCGTCACGGCATCGACATACACAGTCATCAGCTCCGAATTACAGCTTTCTTGACTTGCCTCATGGATAACAACATCATACCTTCTCACAAGAACCGCTTCCCAGCCACTCTACGGCCGTTTTTCGGATGCCTTCGGCCGACAAGCATGTGTTCTTTTTGCCACTGCTTTGTTTGGTCTGGGTTGTCTTGGATGTGCCATCAGTCCAACCATGATCTGCCTCATCATCATGCGAGCAATTGCTGGCTTAGGGGGAGGGGCTTGATGACAATGAGTAAGTACATCCGCACTTGAGCTTTGTTAGATAGGACAGGGGCTAACAAGCGATGAAGGGACAATCTATCTCCAAATTATGAAATGCTTCCGGGTTGTACAGGAACAGTCCATGGAAATGAGACAAAAAACGGTCGAGTTGACTGTGGACGGGAGATTGATATGAATCTTAATTCTATGGTAGCTTAAGATAAGACGAAACGTGGGTGGAAATCCCAATGCCTATGATGGCATTGGTAAGAAGAAACTACTAAAGCATGCTACTGAGTGGTAGCTGCTACATCCCCCGTGCCTGAAGTAGAAGATGTCAAACCTGCTCCAGTATAGCCAGGCATTCCAGTACCAGTCTGTTGCGTCCCGTTGGTGTTATCGCGATCCTGGCCAGACGGTTGAAGAAGATGAAATCCAGCCAAGTCTGTAAAGATATCGGAAACACTAGAGGGAATGTACTTGCCCGCAAGCATGGGTGCGAGAATCAATCCTACAGCCACGAGCAGCATGGTAAAGTAGACAACTGCGAACCTGACCACCCGGCGCCGCCTGAGCTTTGACTGCTTCATGGAGTAGATGGGTTCTCGTATCTGTTGACTATGATAAGATGTTAGTATCAACGCCCATGCAGATGAGGAAGAATGGTAACTAACCTTGGAAGAAGCCAAAACAGCATCGTCGTGTGCGCTTTGTCAATCTTGGGGATGAGAAGAATTGGAAACATTGCGAAAAGAAGCAAATGCCCAAACATAAAATCAGCCGAGAACATACTCAACTCTGTGATCTTGCATACGATCTCTCGGAATGGTGCTGTGATAGAATGACGACCCAACGAGTACCAGTGTCCTGTCCAGAAAGCAGTACTGGACGAAGCCGTTTTGAACTCTCGGGTTAATATCGTCGAGATGATGATCTTGCAGACCAAGATCTGCAAAGAAACGACGGCAATCATACCAGCAAGGGCTCTGGTAAAGTTGAATCCTTCCAAGAAGAGCATCGCCTCGAATGAAACAATCAATGCAATGACGGAGATTCCATATGTGATCGAGGCCAGCACTTTGCCGAATTGTTTACAACAAAGACTGAGCAGAGGACCCGTAAGACAACTCAGACTTAGCATCACGGCCAAGGTACCAGAGTTGATGGCCATTGGTGCAAAGGCAATGATCAAAAGGCGAATGAGAGAATCTGTAGGCTCAACCTTTTCGCCACGGTTGTTCTTTTCAAGCACGCCGGTCTGGGCGTTGATGTATAGATATGGCAGCGTGGTCATGATGACCGACAACAGCGGAAGTAATATCTCACCAAAGAGGACTGAGCCTAGTGAAGCTCGTGAAGCATCCCCAGAAAGCCGAGAAGATGGATCCCCGAGGTTCTTCTTCTTGAAACCGGTAACTCGAGTGCGTGCCAAGCGACAGTATGTGATCCATGACGATCCATGGAAACGAGCATGCCCTCGAAAGAGCCATCGAAGATATTCGCGATAGTCGATGAAAAAGTCGTCCCATGCAAATTGATGAGGGTTATAGAGAAATGGTGAAAAGATGAGGCCAAAGGTGGTGACCCAAAACCAAGTCAGGCCAGCTTGCCAGACTGTGAGCGTTGCAAATAACAAGAGGAGAAGTAATCGGCCGCCAAAATAGAGCGATGGACCAGCAAATCGCGCGTAGAGGACGCTGAATGGGATACGCGCCGTAGCAAACCCTCGACCTGTTCCGATGTACCTAGCCCCTCCGAATGAGAGATTCTGTTGAACAGAATTGGCGTAGACCTGGCATACGAACACCTCGAAGAATGGCGACAATGAGGAGACGTGTTTAATAAAGCGCAAAGCTGCTCTCCAAGGATCAGACTCCATCAGTCCTTGCACTGTCAAGGGGATAAATGACATGAGGAACACAAAGAATATAGAAAGGATGGAGCGATAGACCCAATCCATCAGAGCGTCAGTATTGACGCAGCCTGTAGGAAACAATGGGTCGGTGATCGGAACGTCCCGGTCGTAGTCGCAACTGATAGTTTCGTGTCGAAGTGAGCCAAGGTTCAGAAGGCTGATGAGGAACATGTAGACCGATGCCATGATAAACATGTTGTTGATGTGAAAGCCAGGATGAGCGTAGTAGAAGGATAAAAATCGGTCAAGTGGAAGCTTTGTTCCAAGGTAAAAATATTCCCTCGAGAGCATCTGCTCGCCCATTCCTGTTCCGATCTTGGTGACAAAGTTGAGAATGGAACCAAACCCCAGATCTCTTCCTTTTCCGCATTGATAAAACTCACAATGCTTGATACGACCACCTCGCATGATGGCATTCATTCCGGCATAGATATCCTCGTTCAGGTGAAGGCCTTTCTGAGCCTTGGAGACGCCGCCGCGTGTGGTCATAAAGATTCCGTTAAGGAAGTCCGGGTGGCCATAGTGAAGCTTGCCTCCCAGCTGGGCCAAGGTACGAGCAAAAAGTGTGCCAAAGGTTTGCTCCTTGCCGGCGGCAATGTCGCCTAGGATTCCAACATTCTCAGAAAAGATGTACTCTCGCGTACCCAGGATGGCTATCGGCTCAGGAGAGTTGTCCTTGGAATCATCGTCATAGCCAGAGATGATGGTCATTTCGTCAAATTCCGCAAGGACGCCTCGTATCTTCAGGCATTCCTCCAGGTAGTTGTCTTGATTCGCATCAATGAGCTGGATATACTCGCCTCGATAGAAAATCAGTGCATGATTCTGATTATCAGATTTCCCGTCGCCCAAGATGGGATTGCCGGATAGTTGGATTCTGAATTTGGGACGTCTCAGGCCATTTTCCAAGATCTCAGAATGTCCATCGATGAGAGATGAATAGACACGAGGTTCACCACCCTCATCGGGGGCCTCTTCATCAAGATACGCAATCTGGAGATCTGGATAGGCTCGCAACAAGAATTCGACATTTTCTTGCTCCTCTTGCTTGAATTTGGCATACCTCTGCATTGCCACTACCATGCGAAACTTGCGCCTGGCCATCCGTTCAAGTTGGAGTTCAAGTTTCTCGGGATGTTGTCTGAAGAGTTGCACCACCTCCGGGTTTTCGACCCGATACAACAACTTGAGAGCTCTTGCGTAGTTCATGAAGCCTGACACCGTTCGATAGAGGGTTTGAGACCGAAGCGAAGCCCAAATGCGGGTTCTCAGAGCGTATTCTGGAGCCGAGGATTTGAAGCCGATGAAATAGAAAGGAAGATCTTGAACTTTGCGGTCCATTTGGTTCTGACCTGTCGCTTCCGAGTCAGAGTCGTGAGGTGGCTCATCTTCGCCAGCAAGAGCCTTTGTGTCTCTGACGAAACAAGACCATTCGTGTGGATGTAGCTGTTTCAAATATTCAAGCATTGTCAGACGTGAATATTGATCCTCCTCGCGAATGATTTCTCGCAGTGAGAACAAGATCTTTTCAGAATAATGCGGGATCATGACGGTAAAGGTAGGCATGTTATCGACGGGCATAGGTTCAGGGATAGGCGTAGAGAGAGATTGAGCAAAGAACGAAATCCTACGTTCGGCTTCGCCGTTCTTGGGAAAGTATTGGCTGTCGAACCAATGGTCGCCTTGGGCAACGAAAAACGTGGGAGCTCGCAACGTCCTCTTCCCCATCTCCTCTGATGGCACTTGGTGATATAGGAGCTTTTGCACATGCTCGATCGATAAAAGATGCTCACGATACATGGAGATAATGATGGCATTCCACACCTGAGACACAAGGACTTTTGGCTTATATTTGATCTCCATCTCTCCTGTGGCAAGAACCTTGGAATAGATTCGTTTGGGTAGCCGATAAAAGATGTTTCGCCAGGGAGTCCAGATTGATGATCCAATGTAGAATGACCTCAGTATCGAACAGACTGTGTTAACCAGGACGTACCAGAGGTAGGTGTCGAGGAAGAAGAATATCAGATCCGTCATCATCATGAGAACGAGGAGTATTGTCGGCTGTTGCCTGCACAGGATTGAACCGAAAAGGTTGTCTCCCTGGCAGCTGTCGACGTTCATGATGGACAGATACCGTACTGGATCTCGAAAGGAGAGTGCGAGAAAGACATAGGACTCTCCAAACTTGGCACCAAAAACAAGTGTCCAAAACAGGTATGAAAACACTCTGTTGTTCCCGTGAAGTGATGGGTATTTCGCTGTGAATACTTCACTTGCTGTGGCACGACGGGACTTCTTCTTGAGGAAGTTGCCAAGCAGGTTTCCAGAGGGCATGATCGCGAGAAAGGCAAAGAGTTGGGTGGCGAGGCCAACATGGCCCATGGCGAGATAATCATCAAGCTTCTTTGGGCCGGGAAAGAAAAAGATCTTGACACCAGGTGCGACATTGAGGACAAGAGCAACCAGCAAGATGACCAGCTTCAACGCGATGGGTTCTGCTCCAGGCCATCGCCGTGGGACATATATCCACTCAGCGATTGTGGCAAGAAGTTGCAGGAAGGGTGCAATGGCACCGCCAAACCCAACAGCAGAGAGCTTTTTGGCATTGGTAGGTGATTGGTTGACCTGCTGCTCGTAGCTTGAGCCAACGATCAGGGTCGGAACGTTGAAAGCAGTGTAAAACCAAAAGATGGTCAAATGGATGATCCAGATGCGGTTGAAATTGACAAGGAGGTGTAGCAGTGACCGTGACTCTCTGTATGTTTTGAAGAATGACTTGCCCCAGTTTATATCCTTGAATCGAGCCAGGCGCTGTGAGGCTGGAATATCGAAGAGTTTGGTCTTGTCGTTGAGAACAATACGACGCATCCCCTGAGGATACCAAAATAGTTGGTTGCAATCATCGTATCCCACGACCTTGTCATGATCTCGCTCGCGGCGGACGTAGACTCCATCGCGGATTTCGTATCCTTGATCTCGAAGGAACCGGTAGATGGGAGTAATGACGTGATCGAGAAAGGACAGCTCTTCGGTGTGAGTATCGTTGCTTGACTGTGCGGCAAGGAAATCCTCGGCGCATTTGAAGATGAAACACAGGCATTCCGGCATGAACCGAACCTGATTTGCTTCTCCCCAGCACAAAAGATAGAGAGCAAGCTGACGGACGCGTTCCTGAGGTGGCATGTTCTGCATCCGTCTTTGCCAACGCTCTTCGGCAAGCTGGAACTCATCTCCTCCTGTTGCTTCCGCTGGGTTTGATACTCCTGCACTGTCCATCTGTCCATCGGCGTGTGTGGTGTTGCCAGGGTTTCCGTCTTGGGCGTCGAGGTCAAAATAGGCGGCAAAATACCATGTTCGATAGTTGGCGTTGCGACCACCAATGTAATCTGCATGCAGAGAAACAAGTGCCTTTTCCGCCGGCATCCGTGAGGCTCTGGAATCGAGCAATGTCATAAGGTGATCGAACATGTTCCGCATGCTCTCCCGTTGGAAGCCAAGCGTGTCGGTTAATTGGAGAAAGATTTCTTCAATTTCCTCGGTAGCCAGTGGCCGTCGAGCGTCAGAAGCCCAAGCAGGATACGGGTCTGGAGATGGGTGCAGCGCGGACGGGTAGTCGATATCTTCTCGATCGTATGCGGCCGAGTCATCAGCACCAAAGAAGACTTCGGATGATGTTGCTGAGTATTGGCCCGCGTCGTCTCTTGATCTGTAGCCATCATTCCACCCGTTGTTATCATCACCAGCGTGATATTGGGCTTGCCCGTCTTGCCAGTAGTAAGAGCCCGAATCATACTCCCCATAACGAGCAGACGTATCACGGTACCCATGATTCTCGTCGGCTTCAAACCCGTGACTACGTGCTCATATTAGCTCTATGGGCACTCTCAAAGCAAGATCGCACTTACTGGGAATCATAACCAGATGTGGAATCATGAGGATAATATTCCTCTTGCGCATAAGAGGCGTTTTGGTCGAAATAGGCAGAACCTTCTTGTCGAGCGTGATAGTCGGTGTATTGCTGCTCGTACGGATTCCCGTATGAATCCGATGGTCCAGACATGGTAAAGATGAAGATCAATTGGGATTTGTGTGTGTGTGGGAACTGGACGCATGTGTTGAACCGCAGTAGAGGGGGGTTGATTAGTATGGAAGGATTGCTGTAAAGACAACTGTTACTTTTAGTCCATCTTGACTTGACAAGTAAAAAAAAAATAAGCTTCTTTTTGACTTCCCTACTCGTCAGCATCATTTAGTTGGACTGTTTTAGGGTGGGAGGGGCGCGAGACCGAGACCGAGACCGAGTATGATCCTATTCTTGATCCAACAGCTCAGACAAAGAATTCCAAGAATAATCAGTCCGGAACTCCCGGGACCTTATCTGTTCTTTGCACGCTATTGGCACAAAGAGTGCTGAAAGCCGCGCAAGCAGACTGTTCGGACCACCTGCATTGCGCGTCTCTTCAGTCAAATATGCGTTTACGGTACGAGTTTTACGGGCTGGTTAATCGTCAAGGCTATGATCCCTAATTATAGCCATTCATTTTATCATCTGAAGAGCCAAGTATCAAACTAGATCAAAATGAGCCAGGTCAATGTCTTGAAAGAGATTATCTGATCCATTTAGCCACAATTCCATACCCTCCTCGCAAATCGGGTGGAACGGTTCTACAAAGCTGTTGATCTGATCTGCAGCTTCATGTTGGCTCTTTACCTCGTGTGCTCCGGCAAACTCGGCTATCGACCTTTCATGGCCAGTGAACTCGCTCAGCATCATCAGGTCGACGCAATCCTCCTTCGATGATGCCCTCAATGTGTCATCACTAGATCCTTCTAATGACCCGTCGTCTCTTGCAATAGCGTCACACGAAATGTGCACCGTCCCGATGTTTGGAATGTTGAGTTGCAACTTATGCCCGTCCCTTGAGTGTCCGTTGTTGGTGTCTTTCTGGGCTTCCCCTTTAGACATATGCTTGCTGAATGCTTGGTTCTCGACCTCCAATAGATTCCGGATCACGTCGGCGCTTCTCTTGGAGAGAATATCCTGAGAGGTTTTATTGAAGTCGTCCATATACTCCATCGCCTGCTCGATAAGAGCTCGGTCACTGGGCCGCTGATGAGCGAAGCTCTCTCCTTCATTGTTCTGGTGGCTGTCGATATGCGCTAGCAGAAGGGTCATTGATGCTAGGAGGGCAAAAAAGTCAATGGCTCGGCAGTAAAAGGCTACGCTTTGAATGCTGCGAAAGCTAATGAACCGAACCAACACCTCGCGACTGGAGTTCACGCAGGTGGTCATGCTATCCCTCTGCTTAGAACTGGCAGTCGGACGAACCATGTATGGCAGGTGAAGCTGGATAATCAGGAAGTGGTGAAATAGCTGGTTTGTCAGCCTCATCGTCTCTGCAAAGCCCTGAACATCGTCCGAGATTCCAGCCAAGTTCGGCATCAACCACCATCGCGGTGGCATTGACTGCGCTGCTCGTTGTATTTGTAGGTCAATGTTTCTTGTCTCTTGGTCATAGTTTGTCTCCATGTCATTCCGTTGGAGCAGCTTTGAGGCAATGACGCAATGCATGCGCTCAAGGCGGCCCACAGGATGCTCTTCCATGAGCAACGCTGCCTCGTCGCCCATTGTGCAGTCTGTGCTAGCCTGCGGGAGGCCAAGGAGCAAGCAGAGGAGCCTTTCCGTGTACAGAATTCGGAACCAAAAGAATCTAGTGTCAAGATTGTTGTTGGGATCGAGAGCTTTTGCCGAATGTTGACGTCGATGAATGCCCATGAGCTGTGCGTCAGCTACCAGTCTGCGAAAGACAAGCCAAGAGCGCTGCAGATGACCACCGTTGGCGAGCAGTACAGCTTCAAGCATGAGGCATTCAAGCTCTTCGACAAAGACGGCGGGGCATGTCCTGGTCCCAGCACATGCAGCTGCTTTGATCAATTGTTGAACAAGTGTTGCTGGCGGTGCTGACAGTTGACAAGATACTCTTTGAGACTTTAATTGAAGACTCTGAATATTAGTTGCCAATGTCAACATCCTTTTGGCCTTGAGGATTGGGTGTACTTCTGGGGCGTGGAGGTCTGGGACTTCCACGCGGAGGTCGTAGAGCTGGAGCTGGCTATAAGGCAAGATCATGATGTTCATAAAGTATCTAGATGTGCGATTCATGGACTTGCTGACGCCAGCAACGTCTCTTGGTGTTGGAAGAGGTCCGGAAGAGGTGACTTTGACTGGTTGCTCAGAGTCTTTGATGAGTTCGGTAGTCGGAACATGGAGACCTACATGTGGTGGCAGCGTACTGATCCTTTTCTGCAAGGACTATTCTCTACAAGTTAGTTTCCTTTGACAAAATATCAGATATTAGATATTGACATACCTGGGCCGTAATATGTGTGGCAGTTTGCTCAACTCCACCGGGAGTCCCAAGTTCTCCATCAAGCCTTTCAACCCCGGCCTCGACTTCATTCTCTGGCTTCCAATCATCGACCAAATCAGGACTAGACTCAGCCATGGCCTCCTCTCTCACTATCTGTACCACCATCTTTCCTATCCTTGCAAAGTGTTCCCGCCTCCGCTCGCTAGACTGACGGGCCTGCGATGTCTCCTCAGGATATTCCTGGCTCACGCAAGTGGAGCCCCGGCGGCTGCAGCCAATGCATACTGTGTCAGATACATTCTCAAAAGTGCACCGGGCTTTACGCCGCTTGCACTCCCAGCAACTGCGGGTGCCTTTTCGGATGTTCCGACGCTTGGGTGGTGGTGCATAAGTTGAAGGGGGGGTGTGGCTCTTGCCCGCAGTGGCAGGCATGACGGCAATAACTGGAAAGGGATGTTCAAGGGGTAAGGGCAAGTCTGTCTCCGATGGTTCCCGATTGCGGCGGATGATGCTGTGCCTGAGGGAAAGGGGGGTGAAGAGTTGGCGATGGTCATGTTGAGTCTTCCGCCGTCGTCGGCGGAGATTTGAAAAGTGGGCCGATAGTTAATCCGCCATGTCCGGCGGTGATCAAGACTTGTCTACAATAAAAGCTAGAGTCTAGCCTACCTAACTGCAATGTATCTTGTGCCCTTTACCAATGCGTCATACATTCCAAGCAGTGAAAACAAAAATGCGTGAGATTGTGAGTTTCGCAGCCTTCTAGTTGCCATGATCATTGTGCTAACAATCCAAGATTCATCTCCAAACGGGCCAATGCGTGGGTTCCATCAACACAGCAACTACACTCACTACCACTTGCTAACTTTTTTTTAGGGCAACCAAGTCGGATCTGCCTTTTGGTATTGCTATTCTAACTTATCCAAGCTATATGGCCAAGCTAACTCGATACAGGCAGACCCTCCATAGCGAACACGGTCTTGACGGCGACGGCGTGTAAGTGAACCCTGCAAGAGGGCTCTCCTATGTTGCTGACTCTGGAAGGTTTCGTGGAACGGCTGACGTCCAGTCCGAACGTTTACCAGTCTACTTTAGCGAGGTAAGTCATCTCATCACAGCCTGTTCTCCCCTAACACCTTCTCTCTCCCAGGCGGCCAGTCGTAAATATGTCCCCCGCGCAGTCCTCGTCGACCTAGAACCCGGTACCATGGACGCAATTCGTGCCGGGCCCAACGGCAAGCTCTTTCGTCCTGATAACTTCATCTTTGGCCAGTCCGGCGCCGGAAATAACTGGGCTAAGGGCCACTATACTGAAGGAGCCGAACTCATTGACCAAGTCCTTGAGGTTGTCCGCCGTGAGACTGAAGCTTGCGACTGTCTGCAGGGATTTCAGATCACTCACTCCCTCGGCGGCGGGACGGGGGCCGGGATGGGCACTCTCTTGATATCCAAAGTGCGCGAAGAATTTCCAGACAGGATGATGGCAACCTTTTCAATCTTGCCCTCGCCGCGGGTCTCCGAAGTGGTTGTGGAACCGTATAACGCTACCTTGTCTCTCCATCAGCTCGTTGAGCACTCGGATGAGACATTTTGCATTGATAACGAGGCTCTTTACGACATCTGTAAGAGGACACTTAAGCTCAGTGATCCGAGCTATGGGGATCTGAACCACTTGATCTCAGCCGTCATGTCCGGCCTCACGACCTGCCTTCGGTTCCCGGGCCAGTTGAACTCGGATTTGCGGAAGCTGGCCGTGAACATGGTCCCGTTTCCTCGCCTCCACTTCTTCACAGTGGGATTTGCTCCCCTCACGAGTCTTAGCAGCCGGTCATTCAGGGCCATCACTATCTCAGAGCTCACGCAGCAGCTCTTTGACCCGAAAAACGCCATGTCTGCGTCGGACTATCGGAACGGCCGCTTCCTAACTTGCTCGACGATCTTGTAAGTAAATACGCCTTGGAGAACCGTTGTTCATGCTAATGGAGTCATAAGCCGAGGAAAGGTTGGCATGAAGGAAGTCGAAGATCAAATTGGACAGATCCAAAACAGAAATTCGTCATATTTTGTTGAGTGGATTCCGAATAACATCCAAACGGCCCTTTGTTCTGTTCCGCCGTCCGGGTTAAATCTCTCTTCGACCTTTGTCGGCAACTCGACGGCTATACAAGAGCTTTTCAAGCGCATCGGGAGCCAGTTTGCACTCATGTTCAGGAGAAAGGCGTTTCTTCATTGGTATACAGGGGAGGGAATGGACGAGATGGAATTCACTGAGGCTGAATCTAACATGAATGACCTGATTTCGGAATATCAGCAGTATCAGGAGGCCGAGGTGGGGGATGAAGAGTATGATGAAGAAGAGGTAATCTTTGAGGAATGAAGGTGGGTTAAGAATCAACCATACGTTGAACCGACGTCTTACATTCGCACTGGCAGATATTTACTAGCTTAGACTCCGTGGCACTTTTAATGAGGAATACATCCTGGAGCCATGCTTGTCAATGTCGAGAAGATGGGTGTATGTTGGAGCAGAAAAGTCACACTAGGCAACGTCGTTGTGTTGGGAGCTTCACTAGTAACGCAGTAGAGTAGAAACGGGCTCAACATGATTACTACTCAGTAAATGAGCTGGCTTTTACTTCAATACCAGTTCTTTCAATGACCTCCTAGGAAAGCCGCTCGTGATGGATCTTGAACCAGTCACAAGTAGCCAAGATAATTGCTCTCCATGGAGATAGAAGCATGAGGAAGGTTCGTTTCATTAAGATAAGAGTAAAGAAGCCAGGGTCCCTTTCAGCAGAAATACCAGTAGACCTTCTTCCACAACGGCCATGCCATCCGAGCCTCCCGTTCTTGGTCGCTCATAAGATGAACACGATAGTATCTCCGCCCCGTCGTTATATCTATCTCATCCAAAGACACAAAGCCCGTACGGTACCAAATCTTGTGGCCGAGATAAAAGACTACAACAATCGGAATTGCCATGGCCTGAAGAAAGACATTTTGCACAACGTCTGCCGTGGTCGAGTTCTTATCAGCATCTATGGGGGAGAAAGCGATCCAAACTTGCGAAATCAAAATGAGAACATAACCGGCCAAGGCGAACCAAGCACCGTTTGTGCCGGATCGTGCCCTGAACGGCAACTGTTCCAAAGTGTGTGAGGCATGTGCCCAAGCAGTACGGAAACGAATATGCGTGAGACAAATGCTTCCCCATGTGAAGAGCGTTGCAAGGGAGCTGACAGATAGCAGCCAGTCAAACACAACGCCATGAGCCTTGACTTCAGCGAGGAAAGCCAATAACCCGACGGCGCAAGAGAAAATGATGGCCACCAATGGGCGACCTTGCTTGTCCACATAGGCGAAGATGGCTGGGGCATGCGACTGATCGGCGAGAGCGGCCAGTGTTCGAGATGAACCAAAGACAGCCGAGTTGCCCACACTTATCACGGCTATCAAGATAACTGCGTTCATAACGCTAGGCAAGACGGTAGTTCCGGCAGTCTCAATCGCCACCACAAATGGACTCGCAGATGCATCAGCGATGCTGATTCCGCTGGTGATTCGAGGGTCATCATATGCCACGAGCAGACTGACGAGTAACAGCGAGACGATATAGAAGATTGTGATGCGCCAGAAGACCTGTTTGATAGCGCTCGGGATTGACTTTCGAGGGTTGACAGTTTCTGCTGCTGCTAATCCGATCAATTCGGTGCCGGTGAACGAGAAGCATGATGTGACAAGGACTGCACAGAAGCCTTTGAACCCGTTGTTGAAGAGTCCCGGGTCCATCCAATAGCGGCCGCCGATATAACCGCTTGTTGGCTCTCCGCCAATGTTGATGACAATGGCAAGGAGACTAGATGTGGGTCAGTTGTTGCTCTCTGACATGTGCCTCGGTCTCAAAAGAGAAGAAGAATGAGAATGACTTACATGAAACCGACAATGGCAGTGATTTTGATGATTGAAAAGATGAATTCCGCCTCGCCATAGGCTTTGACGCCAAAGAGATTAATCACGATAATGGCAACGAGAAATATTCCGACGAAAATCGATTGGCTAAGGTGCTCGTTCCAGTAGCCAATGGTAAAAGCGCCAGCGATAATCTCGAGAGGGAGTGTGAAGAGCCATTGAAGGCAGTAGCTGGTTCAGTTAGTACTCAAAGTATCGAAGCTGCTGCGTTGAAGAAGTTTTCCTCCAACACTTGAGGGTGCAGACTCACTTCCATCCCATGGCAAATCCCCAAGAAGGATCCAAGAATCTTGTTGAAAAGGCAGAGAATGAGCCCGCAATGGGAAAGATGACACTCAATTCGGCCAAAGACTGCATTGTGCAGTACTGCAGCATTCCGATGACGATGTAGGACAGAAGCACGCTGCCAGGGCCACCCGCGTGAATAGCGCTGCCAGAAGTGACGAAGAGACCAGTTCCTTTCAAAACCCATGTTAGCAACATCTTGATCGATGGGACGGTAGTTGATCAGGAAACGCAAGTCGTTCCCAAAGGAAAAGGATCTCACCAATGGTGCCTCCAAACGCAATCATCTGCAAATGTCGCCCCTTCAACTCCCTCGCCAACGCTGATGTCGCCGTCCTTGCATTCGCAGCTCGGATATCATAGTGTCGGTCTCCCGGAATCGTTGGTTTCTGCTCAGGTCGATATCCTTGATCCCACTGTCTCTTCATCTTTCGGCGGTCGGCGCGTCGGAATCCATCGTACCATTCGCCCTGCTCCTTGGGCTCATCCGACTTTGGCGCAGAAATGGCCCACGTCATATTATTCTCGTTGGCCCGTGCCGGCGGTGACGCCATGTTCTTCATCTCGATAATCTCGACATCGCGTGTGAGGGCCACCTCGACCGTGATGTCGGCGGTCTTTGGCGATTTGTCATGTGACATCTGGAACCAAAGGTTCTTCGCCCGTGGCTTGAATAAACAAAAGAAGGAATTGTAAACAGTTTTTGAAAGAGTGGCTGCCAAGACGCCAAAGCCTTAGACTCGAAGAGCTTGAAAACCCGTTAGTCGAAGAGTTTTGGTACCATGAGCCGCATTGTCAAGGGAGAAACGATCGTCGGTCCTTTTGTCTGACAGCGGGAATTCCGTCGAGATAAAATGAAAATGAAGGGGGGCGGGACAGCCGCGGCTCTTTTCTAGCGTGTCACAGGCTCTGCTGATAGGGGCATCAGCCAGTTCGGGGCCATTCACCCGTGAACTAGTGGTCAGTACGCGAGACCCCCTGCGTCAAAGCACCCCTCGATCACGTCTTTACTAGTCCATTTCTGGTCGTAGGACGGACCTCTCGTCGCTCAGCTGCGTGATTATCTGATCCACTCAACCCAAGTCAATCGGCAAGCCAAGATTTTGACAACCTCGGCGCTACGCTATTCGCCCGCCAAGATTCCAGAGCGCAAGGATTTAGTATTGAGTTTCCGTTATTGGCTCCCGAATGGCCACTTTAGGAAGGTCGATGGACGCTGACGACACCCATCCTGACGCTGTCGCGTGGCAAAGATGGGGGGGATCAGGGGCCGTTGGAGCCGAGACCTGGGGTTATTACGGATGCATGTTACACATTCGTTGATAACGTGAATAAGTTTCTGACTGTTATTGCCGCTGGTGTGTGACTGGCTCACCAATCAGATCTTTGGCTCGGTTTAGAGGCATGAGACGTGTAGGGTAGCCATATGAAAATTTTGGTGGCAATCAAGATGTGCTCTCAACCCCTTTGCCAATAGTAGCTTCTAGGTTTTGTATCAGTCCAGTCGTATGAAAGAGAATCTGGTAGCATGGCAAGTGTTAGTTCAGGGGGCAGATGATATTAACAAGTGGTGGCTGCCGCTGTCAGTGCGTTCACCATGACTTGAAAGGTTGTGTTGGTTGGTATCTAAACATTCGAGGCATAGTGGTTGAAGAAAGTACTGGAACATTCAACCGACTAAAAGCGTGAAATCGAAGCAATGACGGACGATTCAACTTGTTGCTTACGTCAATAGGTAGATGCGAGAAGCATGCTCTTATTTATGACTCTAGAAGCGACCGGTTCTTGACGGAACAAGAACCATAGCGCATGGATGTCTCTTCCTTGAACCTCTGCTCGTCAACCCCAGCATTGTGGCCAGGAGGTCATGAACTTCCCAGGTCTTCAAGATCCTTGAGAAGCAGTTAAATGTTGCATTTGATGAGATGCCGCCGCTTGCGCTCTTGGTTATTTTGCCAGAAAACCCCCATATTCTCTTACGTACGCCTGAAGCGACCGACGAAGTCAAGACATACGTATCACAGTGCCTCGAGGGCCGCAAAGATACGACGATCATAATAACGAGGACCATGATGAAAATGATGAAATTATCCTCGAGCAAACAAAAATATGCACTGGCATTCACACCAAAGGGATATGGCCATCAAGTCCATGTAGTAATTTGAGGTCCAACAACTCATCAAACATTCGACGACCGATGATGAAACACAAGAGAGCTTCCAACGTGTTACGAAAGAAACTCAAGGCCATGAGTCTCAGGCATTGTACGTGAGCTTGTGAGCTTCCAGAGGAAGGTGTCAGTCAAAACGATACAAGAAACAAATCCGAGGCATGCTTCTACAATGTGCTCACTCTACGCGTACTGACCTAGGGCCCGAAAGCTACTACTAAGTTTGATCGGACCATGGTGCTTTCCTGGGATAAATGCGTTTAAAATACTCGACCATAGGTCAAAGGCATGATTTTTCCGGATGCTGCCCATGGTATTCTGAGCATAGGTGCCCACCTCATTGTCGAGGACAGGGTACCAGCACGCACAAGGCTCCATGCACTATGCTAGTTGTTTACTCTCCTGCACTCCGTGGTCATGCCTGTAACTTTAAAGCCAAACTCTCAGCCATTTCGCCAATAACGCGAGTAATATCTTCTTTACTGTCCGCCCTGAATGGACCGTGGCCCCCATATGGAGAGTGAATTCTTTCCAGATACAATTCTTCAGCATTCGTCTCGTCTCGCAAAAACACTCAGTACGTTACCCAAGCTTCAAAGTTTGGATCAGCGCCGTCCAAGCACCATCTCACCCTGAGATTGGACGCTTGAAGCATGCAATAGGTCATTTTGACGCACCGAAGCGTTTCTCGGTGACGGCGGAAGAAGTCGATTATGTCCGCATCCCTACACTCCATACAATGTAGCTCCAATGTCGTGAGTTTTGGGGCGCGAATGTATGAAAGGCTTGCAAATCGGAGCGTGTGCCTCATGAAGACCCTCAGGTGCGTAAGGCTGGGACATGCAGCTATGAGCTTCACGCTATCCTTCCATCCCTTGCCTCCATCGTGTGCCCAACACGTGCAATCGGACGACACAAGTAAGAAATCGAGCTGGTTGATGTTGGACAGCACTGATGAGTGATATTCAGTGATACCGTGACAGGGCTTATCTGGGTCGCCTTGGGAGAAGATGTTTAGACGTCGGACCGGAACGTGGCAATCCTTGGCTAGCCCCATAACGACGTTGAGGATAAGGTCGAGCACCCCGGGGCCGCTCTCCTGGCTCATCTGCGCGACATTTTGAGAGTCGATGAAGTTCTCCAGCTCCAGTTCATTGTCTCGCCAACGTGCTCTTGATGGAAAGCGGATTTCGAGGCGTCGTGTGACGGCCTTGAAGCCCCAGGGCAGACGAGTGTGCAGATCAACTGTGCCGATGCTGGTGCAGTTTGTGAAGCCTTTCAAGGTATCTGCCAATGGTGGGATATCTGTGCCGCCTTTGAGGAGCTTTTGCTGAGCTGAGTGGTAGGCTTGATAGGCCATAACGGCCGGTGTACGGTACCAGCTGTCTCCGTCTTGCTCGGGTTCCAGGAGTGGTTGGAGCTCATCAGGGGGCACGAAGTACAAGGTTGAGATTTCTAGTGTACGGACGGCTTTACTGAGCATGGGATGTTGTGATATATGGTGCAGGTTTTCCAGACTTTCGGGGAGGATCATGACGCAGCGAGACTCGAAGAATCGTTGCGTAAAGAGAGGAAAGGTTCTTTCTTTGAGCTCACGGCATGTTTGACGCACACGCAGGAGATCATCTGGATCAATCCAGCTACAGATCTGCTCGGTGAGTTCGGTTGGAAGTTGGAGGAAACTGATTACTGCCATTATCGTTGTTTGTGGTAAAGACAGCAGATCTTTGGTTTTCGCAAAGGTGCCTCCACATAGATAAACACAACTTTACAGAGCACAAGCAGGTCGTCTGACTGTGTTGGAAATTATGACTCATCTCCAAGGCTCATGTCAGTTGGGTGGTGGCTATGCAGCTGGTTGGAGCCCGTAAGACCAGAATGTGACTCAGCAGCCTCTTCGCCAATGGCTAGAGCAGTTCTCGACAGGGATTCATTGTCGTCATGTCGTCATTCGGCCCATCACGACCTGTCTTGATCTGACTGACCTGATTCCACTCTGCTCAGCCGAGACAATAGACCGCCGGCATGAAATCTGGTCGTATCACCGAATCAACATGGTACAAGAAGCAAGTCCTCAACAACACTGAACCTGGCACCTCTTTTGGTCGGTTGTATTGCTATCTCAGTAAGACGCGATGATCTTGAGTGAGCCTTTCGCCAAGCAATTGGCAAATGACAATTACGGTCCTCATATCATTGCCACTGGTGTTTTAAAACCGATGGTATCGCGGCTGTATTCTAGTCAAGCTGAGGTAGTGCACAAAATGGGTCTTGTTGAATAGCAGAGGCTGAGCCTAAGGATTAAACAGTTTAAAGTGATCGATCATCGTCTACTGACAATACGGCACTATGATGGATACTTGCAACCTCTGCAGCTTGGCAGGACATGTTTTGCTACCTAATTTGAGCGGGCAGTACACCTAATCGCTTCACAACTCCTATGGTCCCGCATCCCGCATCGTGCCTCCATCATTTGGCAACCCCTTGAGGAAGTCTACTCTGAAGTCATACAACCCTGCTCAGGATTGACCACGTTACAGAGGTATGCCTTGGCCTGGGCCCCAACACGTACTGGTCCGTCGCGGTGTGCAGCGTCGAGGGTACCTCTTGACGTATTAGGGCGAGTAACGTCAAATGGCTTTGTATGAGGAGTAGGCTTCCTCATCTCAGGCATAATGTTTGCTTATTCCTTAGCAGTGTCAGGGCACGAAAACAAGCAGCATGAATTGCTTCCGCCCCATATCTGCAGTGAAGTACCAAGGCTCCGCTGGCGGCTTCAAAGTGTGGTTGATAGCCGAAGGCTTTGGTCTCGCTATTGCAGTAACCAACTTGACAAGGTAACCCATGTTATTAACTGCAGGGATCTTGGCTCGCGCGTCTTGCTTGGGCACGGGAGACAAGACCCCAAGGGGGATTAGGGACAGGGGTATGATTCATGGGGGCTTATCCCTGACGCGTTGTGCAGCCGGCTTGGCAAACACAGACGCGTTCAGTGCAACCAGTCACAGCCTTGTAAAACCGGGCATTGTTATGGGCAAATCAAACTAGGAATTACGCGAGATCCGCATTAAGTATCTGCGGCAGCTTCTTTCAGCTCCGGCATAGAAACTTTGTTGAAAAGCGGGTGTTGATGGTAAATAAATCCTCATTGCACTCTATAACTCTATGAAACCCTTGATGGAGACCTAAAAGGACTAGGAGCGGGCTGATACTGTCTGACTGCAGGATCTTCTAGATTCGCAGACCCCATGTAGAACTTGTGACACGAGCATGATGGATTGAGTGCTCAGGGCCGACCAAATTGAAAAGCAGCACTTTTAACTTTGAGTTCCTGTGCTTTGTGCGCTGCGAAATGAAGCAGATACTTTGATGGGGGCCCAGCTCATCTTTTCACATTCAAATTTCTCTGACAGCAGGGATGGAAAGGGGATCATAAGGTCATGATGTTTCACGCTGTAAAGTTTGGCTGCTATACTGGAAAGATGTCCAGGTTTTTCGTTGTCGTGAGTAATGGCTTCATTCAGAGGCTCCATTCTTAATGAGAAGAAGACCTATGAGGCCTGACAGTTCATCAAAGTAAGAGCTCCCTCAGCAGTCACCATGAATCGAAGCGGGTCTCATACGCTTTAACACTTTGACGGCTTACACATTCAATTACACGGTACGTTTGCCCCTGGTTTTCCTACTTGTAAATTATCTTCGGTGAATCTATACACATTATCCAATACACCCAAAGTCCCATATTTCGACCGCGTGTTGTTTACAGATCATCTGCCATGTTATTCCCGGTTGGCGTTTGATGCTGGCTTGGCTGATAGCGTCACGCTGCTCCAGGATGATATCCACAAGTTGCTCGACTTTTGGTGACTCTTTGTACCCACAAACTCTTAAAGTCTCTGTTAGATGACCTAGGAAGTCTGCCAGAGTCTCATAGCTGGGGTACAAGCTCTTACATTACTCCGCGGCGCCCTTGCCTGCCACATCAGCAACGTAGCCATCGAGACAGTGATTTATACAACGGAATGCGCAGTCCAGAGGATTTGTAGACTTGTAGACAACAGAGGGGGACCGGCACATAGTCGTCCGCCAATAAGTAATGGACATGAAGGCACCAATCATTTTCAAGGTTATGTTTTGCTTAGACATGGCGCCGACACTTCTTGTTATGTCACCCCATACGGAGAGATGCTTGTGTGTCATTTCTCGGGCCAAATTCTCTCTATTTTGAGTCAAGGTATAGACGGTGCTATGTCTATCTCGGTAGCTAAGAGCCTCGAGGCCCTGCACTTTACCACGGGCTGTCTTCAACCAGTCTTGATCGTTTCCACGATAATAGCGCATTGACTCGAGCCCTGTGAAGAATGCACTTGTCTTATGCTCGTCGGCTTTGATCGTTGATGTTCAAATTGCATCTGGAGCTGACTCATAGCAACGTGTCTCAGTGCTCATGTATCAAAGCCATTAGCAACAAGGCCATTTCAGAGCCACAGTCCTTGAGGGCTGGTACTCAAGATGTATTGAAGGAGAAATGGCATACACAAGAAAGCTTTCGTCGAACATTTCAAGTTAGAAAATATTTATAAAGAATATCACGGCGAGGGTAAAGCGATAATGTATGGATACCACTCGAAAATCCATATAGCAACAGAAGAAACTCCATTCAGGGGTATCATTATTTCATCGTTGTACTTGGAGCATATCTGCTACAAATGCAGGCCAGTAGACGTCTTTGATCCATTGCCGTAAAAACTGCAAGGCCGCAACCAGCGAGTAGACTGACATCTCTGAGTCTGTGCCTCCTGTTTTGACTCCGGTCAAAAGCAATGCCTTGTTGTTTCCATCCAAGATTGTCGAAACAAACTGCCAATCATGTCCCTGGATAATGATGCCAGGGAGGAACTCGATAGATCTAGTAGCTCGAGGCCGCAAGAGAGCATATCGCAAACTCCGCCATTGGGACGAGTGCCTGGTCCCCATCTGCAAGGTTGCCTTGTCTCCGTGTTCCCCTGGACGCTTAGTCTCGATCGACAGCGCCATAGGATGTTTGCAGAAATTGCCCAAGTCTGTATGATTGATCGACAAGCCCGGTCGCGACTTGCAGATGGCACTGATGGATTCTTCTCCCGGGCTATTAGCTGGAGGCCGCATGAAGATACAGAAATCCACCATCTTGGATGGATCATCTCGAGGCTTGAAAGCTGGAAGAATCTGAGCCGTGGGACAACAGCGAAAATCAGTTAGATCACTGCTCCCAAACCGATCAGATCGAAAGACATGTTCAAGGATAGGCGTATGGATATTTGTGTTCTATGACGCCTCACATTCTTTATTAACGCAACACTTGGTTGCGCGTTTCATTAGCTTCTGAACCTATGACACTGACGGTATGTGATCATTGACAAGTGTCGAGTCATCCGTCTTGAACGAATAGGGCAGTATTTCCAAGTCCGACAACTACATCTCCCACGATACACGTTAGGACTTCAAATAGTGACTCAATAGGGAGTAAAATTAGACGAAACATACCTCACGCTGGAGAGAAGCAGGGAGAATGGCGTGGCCATTGCCAATGTCTCTTAGCCGCTGGGGAAATGTTGACAAAGACTCCGAATGTTGGTCTAGACGAAAACTCCCAACGGTGAAGCCCGTCTCTTGCATCTCAACATTACGGAACTGTTTTGTAGGTGATGATCTGCTTGATATCAAGACGGAATGACTTGAGATTGAGGCAGAGCGGTTGGAGGCGCTTGAAGGTTGGGAAGGGCTATCTCTGCCAGAGAGTTCCCGATGCTGCATCAGCAGAAACTTGCTTGCACATGGGGTCTCTTCATTGTGCACTTCGTCCAGTAACTCGGGGTTGCTCGGCTCAGACAAGGACGGGTCGTCGTCGCAGTCATCCCTTGTTCTTTCGTCCTGACGAAGCAGACATGACCGTTCGGGTGAGAAATTGGGACGATGGCGGAGATGGAAGAGTAGAGTGATGAATTTTGCGTCGCTTGCACTGCCGAGCTTCGCCTGGGATATCTTCGGCTCGGTCACAGTGAAGGTTACGTGTTGCTGGATGCAGAGGGTGCTGGTCCGAGTCCGTGGTTGATGATAGCCAGCGATGAATTTGAGTAGAGACCGAGTACATTATTCTCAGTGGCGGAGAGGACTTCATTATTGGCATCAGGCTTTCGTCCAAATTTGGCTGATAAATGACGGCGTTGAGAACCAGGAGGTTGCCTTAGCGGGATTTATTTATTTTCATGTGTGAGCCATGCCGGAATGACGATGAGTGTTTGGTCGAGAGATCCAGAGAGATGGGCAAGCCCGATAAGGATCACGGCCACGAGGGAAGTCGTTCCAAGAACAAAAGGCGATTATTTCTCTGCCTTTCGAAGCTCTTCATCACTGCAACGTGACATACACAAAATCGCATTGCGTTCTTTGATATAGTTGAAGCTCGGTCCTTGATGGGATGACTGAACCAGAAGACTGGTTAAATCGATACACAAAATCGCCATACATATTTGGTCTTCAACCCTCCGCCCTTGCCACAGTCATGCCAATACTCAAGGAAGCCATGCCACGCGGATGGTCATTGGCGAGTCATCAAGGGGGGTGAGGGGCAAAGGCTAGGATAACGATCATAACGATAATTTACTCAATTGAAGATATGTTTAGAGAAGTCAATGCGCTATCTTCATTGTTCGATGCCAATTCTACTCTCTTGAGGGATTGATCAAAGGCAGCAGACTTGGTGGGGAGTCATGCAACGCCTTGGCGTTATGAGAAGCGTAACGTGCTTGTTTGCAAGGGCGCCAAATATGAGTAAAGCACATTCCATGCCAAGACCTGTATAGGCAGCTGCATTTACGATTCACGGCATGGGTGCTCAGGGCTTGGACCATCGTATTGCTAAAGAGCTCGGGGGTTCACAGAGACAAGTGATATAATGATGGTGGAATAATACAACAGATCAGTGCTAGAAAGACTCATAAACGTGGGTGGGAGGAACTCCTTTTTGGGTTGTTCAGCGCCTAGCCTTGACTCGATGGCCAGATGAACATCCAGCCATAGCGAGTAGGATCTAGTGATAACTAGTTGTAGCTAGTAATAATCGGTTGTAACTGGTTATAACTAGTAATAGATAGTTATAACTAACTGAAACCAGTTATAACCAGTTTTAATAGGTCATAACTACTCACGAAGGGTTATAGCTATTTATGAGCAGTTTATTCTGGTCTAACCTAGGGGTATGCTCCTCTCGAGAATAGACTGAGAGTTATGTAAACAAAGTCAAGTGTGAGATACTATAACTAGCAGAAAAATTGGTTAGCTCTTATTATTAAAAGTAGACGGCGTAAGACTGATGTGAGTCTGTAATAGAGGCCATGGAAGTGGATATGTATTTAAATCATTAATCACACATGTCGAAAATAAAGACGTAATGAATGGCTGTTGATTATAAATGTCCAGAGTACCGCTAACTACATGAGATTTGTCTATGATGTACCGAGACTCAGTATGCAAAATAGCTATCAACAGAGCCACTGATTTCCCCGCCCCCTCATCCTCGAATCCTCCTCCCCATCATCCCGCACCTCGCCCAGATCTTTCCTTACTAATCCTCCTCCCTTCCAAATATTCCTTCTGTTATATGACCAGAGTCCTTGAAGGCACTTCAGTTGCCAACATACTTGACGGTGACAGAGGTACCGCTGATAGACCCCTGTGCAAGAACGGTTTGGCCCTGGTCGGGGGAAATGTCGATAATGTCGGCACCTTGTGGGCCAGTCGACCCGCTAGAGCCAGACACGGTAGCACCGGTAAAGGTAACAGTGCCAAAGTCGGCGAGAGTGACCTGGCTGCCATTCTCCTGGAAGGCCTCGACAATCCACTCGGCATTGGTCTCACAGAGCGTGGAAGGGGTGCTGCTGAACGAATGCGTGACCTTTTGGTTTGTCGTCAAGTTTTCGAGTGTGGCGACGCCCTTGGTCTTGGAAGAGGCATCAACTGTCATCCTGATCTTGTCGCCTACGCTGACACGGAAGTTGCTGAAGGAGTAGGCGTAGTCAGGAATCCACTCATACCACGCGTCAAAGGTGCCATCGGCGTAGAAGGAGATTCCAGTCTGCAGGATCGCCGTCTGGCAAGTATCACCGTCGATGCCAACCCAAGCAGAAGCAGCTGCGCCGTCGGCGCCGCTGACCTCTGGGACAGTGATGGTGCCCTGGACGTGGTTGTAACCTTGGCCGATCTTGACAGCACCGGCCCAGTTGCCCGAGTAGTCGTCATTCGAGGCCTTCGAAGAGTCGAGAGACCAGAGTCTCTGGTTAGGAGACGAGCTGTATTTAGCTCGACGGGCAGAAGAGCGAGGAACAAGGGGAGAAGTGTCGCGTTGAACAAGCTTGGTGCCAGGAGCAGCGGCAACAATGCTGGCAGCAGCGAGGAAGAGGCTGAACTTCATCTTGAGGGGAGTTGAGTTTAAGGGATAGGTAGGGTAATAGAAAAGCGGCCGTTGAGTCTATGGAGGCAAGAGGATGACTGTGTTGCTGTCGATGCTGTCGATGCTGAGCTGGATCTATTTTTCTTGGCAAACATGCCATATATATACTTGTCTCTATGCCCTCCTTTTCGGCAATACGGCATCGTGTCTTTGAAATTGCTCAGGTATTCTATCAACTACCATTACCTCGTTTTGTGATGCTCGAGTGCCGTTCTTCCGATGACTTGTCTTTTTACCGCTTCGGAAAGGCAGGTGAGGTTGTTGAAACGCACCACGTTGGCATTGTGTCTATACAGGGTGAAAGCTCCTCCCTATTTGGGAAGCATCAGAAGTTCTCTACTCGCGTCGGGTGTATTACCATTTCCCTCTTTAAAGAGTTGATTTTTACAATAGCGCTATGACTTAAACTAACACCCATGCCGAGGAGCGGATGTAGGAGTGGAGATTGTGATAACGGGCTTGATGAAGCATGGCAATTGATTGGAGCACCATCATTTTCAGCTGGGTTTCATCGCATGAAAGTGCCGGGGGAAGAGCATGGCGGCAGCTTGTAAATACGACGCACTATTCTCAAAGTATGTCTCTTGTCCGCCAGTTGAAACAAACCAAGTCGATGCGTGCTCCTTGTGCGTGCATTTTAGCCAGGCTCTTTTTGTGCTGCTACTTACCCGAGACCTATGGATATTCTATGAATAAGTAGTAATTTTGTAATCAGGTCTTGTTAAGCTCTTGCTTTGAAGAAACTTTTGACATGACTGTGGACTTTTCATAATAATTCCGGAGTGTTTACTTTCTGGCATCTTTTATTGGGAGCAGGAGAGTCCCATGGACTAAAGTAGCTGGTTGAGACAAATATCAGTTATGGGCCATCTTGTAAGGGTTGGGTAGGAATACCGTGACTGTTTCTCTTACACATGGTTCATGGTTGTGAATCGACGGCTGACTTTTTCTATAACCAAGTCAAACGCGGTCTCTCGGCGAACCAACTTGAATGAAGGGTTATAATAGGTCTAGGCTCCAAAATCCTTAAAATTGGACCATGAGTGCCTAGAACAGTCAAGATCATCATAGCCCTAATTTCTCAGCCAGTCGTTCTAGAAACATAGCTCTATCACGCAAGCCAACACTTTAAACAGCTGAAGTGTGCCAACAGTAAAATCAGAGAAGATTATCGTGCCGGGCTTAAGGAATACGACAATGTTTCTCTAGGAATTCTCTTATGTCATAAACCGAAGACAAAGGAGGTTAAAATCAAGTCGTGGAAATAATACTTCGACCTCGTCTTCAATTTGCTGACCTGAATGACTGCTTGGGTCCTTCACCGTCACTTACTGGAAAAGGTGCCACGGGATCAGTACCCAATCGCTCATGTCACTAACATGTGAGCACAGCACCCTCGTCGCCGTTCGGTCTTGAGATCCTTACGGTACGGCAACAATACAGCTTCCTATTTAGGTCATATACAAAAATTCCGCGTCTATAAACCAAACAGCCGGAAGATCGGCACACCAATGTCACCCCTGAAGACTTTCGTTGCGTAAAAGGCCTCTAGGCCGAAAATTCGTACTGATACAGTCAAAACAGAAAGCAGTGAGCCTCATGTAGTTCTGGACGACGTTGCAAAAGGTCCTTTGATTCATTGGACCCAGATCTCAGATATCATGGACGGCAAATGTCTGAGCCAACGCGTAGTTAGAGATTTGCCGGTTAAGCCGGCGCTGGCTCCACCTATGGGATGTTTAAGCCCGGGGGAAACTCCCATCCCATATGGCGCCGGGGTCCGTTATCGAGATCTGCAATCCCCTAGCCAGGCTTGGCAGGCAACATGGCCAAGTTGCCCATTGAGCCGGGTTCTTTTGCCTATGGCGCCATTTGGCATTAATCAAAGAACCCGTAAGAAGCCATGGCTCTCTCCAGCTGCAAGGGCCCAGAATTTGATCATTCTCTTGGTGAATGGTGAACTGCAACTTGCATCTTTTTACGCTTAGTTTTGCCTACATGGCTCTCTCTCGACCATACCGCCCACCCCCTCTTTCCGTTTCAAAGTATTGGACGTAGTTGTTTTTCTCTTTTCTCGTTATGCTTAACTTGGTCGAATCTTTATTGTCTTTGAGGGCGTTGAGTCCTCAAGAAGACTTTGGGAAATAAGATTGAAGAAGAGCTGGGAGTTAATACCCTAGGTACTATCGAAATCATGGCAGTGGGATAAACTAGAAGGATAGGGAGATTTGGTCGACGCCAAATAAAACCCATTACCTCGAAGGTGCTCAATGCGGGCTTGAAATTAACCCGCAGCCCTTGGTGCGAGAGGTATGGCCTCCTGTGTGATGTTCAGCCGTATCAGAACGAAATCCAGGTTGTACGAGAACTTGCTAGTTACCTCAATATCTAGGCGACTGAATTTTTACGCGACCGAGGCTGAAGAAGAGCGTCAGGCACTCCTGATGGCAAAGTCAAAGATAAGATGGCACTCGGCTGGCAGGCATGGCATTTCCAAGATATCATATTGCTTATCACATGGACTACCCAGAGTTAATACTGTAAACGAAGCGCTTCCTCAGAAACAGTAAAAAAAATGGCCATTCTTCACCCTCGACTCCATCAAGCCTTGTCAGACCAACTCGAGTTCCACGCTCAACGACAGGCAACGACTTCTAAGCGTGATGCTACAAAGAACGAAAAGGCTAGCGAGCAGGTGACGAATTCCCTAATATGCCTATCAGGAACCATAGCCGATGTTCAAACAGGTTAATTCTTTGACACCGTCCCTATGAGCTACTGCTTCTATCAGCCTAAGAAGATCTATTGCATTTTTTCCGTCCTAGGCCCTATGGAAACCTATTTTAGATTATTCTGAAGGACAGAGGTGATTTTCCTCGCCACACATGCCTAGGTATCTTACATAGACTGGCGTAATAGCCAGCAACTACAGCCATGTCATGTCGTTAGGATATCTATCTCATCATTCCGAGCGAGCAGCTTTGAGATAGATTCTTCTTGAGATAATGCTCAGAAAGTACTTTGCCAGGTCAAAGATGTGCGCCTCAAAGCATCTGTTCCCATCGTTCAGTGAACTCCAGCGTCTTTATTGGAACAGCTATCATTGTTGTTGGGTCGTCATCACTCATGACATTGTTTAAATACATCATCTTGAACGCTCTTCTTATAGCCAGTGCTGTTGTCAACGAAACTGGCATTGCTCAGCACCTCAGTCGAACGGAAACATCTACATCAACACTAACTTTAATTGAGGAATCCCTCTGAGGATTGCTGTGATGTGGCAACATCGGCAACACTGAGTCAAGACCTTCTTAGCGAATGTGCGTTCCAGTCGACATCTTGTATCTCCCAGTGTCGGCCATGTCACCTTAGCCTCAGGCCAGGTCATGTGAGGCACCTAAGATATGGTAAGACTGTTTGGCAAATGAAATTAAAGTAACCATGGCTTAATTTCAACCCTCAGATAGACACTATTATTGGGCCTTCTATCGATAATATTTCCAAATAACAACGAAAGAAACATCAACCAGAACCTTATGTTTCCTGCATAGGTAAGAAAGGCAAAATACATCTCATACCAGATTCAAATAGCGCACCCCTCGGTGGCCTACCCGGATACTTGCTGACGCCAGACCCTCTAATTCCTGTCCTGCTTCATCGGGGTGCTTTGTACTAGCGTCTGAAAACCATCCAGATCCAGCGACAAGTCCCTGGCCACAATGTTCTGAATGACGGTGAGGATCATGGATGGAAATCTGTCCGGTGTGAACATCCCTGGGTACCGTTCAAGCAAGATATATGCCATGCCTAGTATATAGGGCACATGCTTGAACATGCGGCCAAGGTGGTGAGGTTGACAGCTAAACGCGACCATGTTGAACGCAGCGGTTTGCATTTACTTGTATGCTCGCCATGTGAAAGCATCATTTTTTCCCAAGAAAGCAGCAGCAGCGTCAATACATTCAGCCGCTTCTGATGGTAGCCCTGTGGTCGGGTCACAAACAGAGTCGATGAATCTTGTGATTGTCTCCTGGCCACCTTTCGTCTGACAAAGAGATGTGAATTGCTTCATGATGGCCCCGTTTGCGTCTTCCGTTGAGAGGTTGTCGTTATGCTGTTCCACAGTAGCGGCGAACAAACGATTTGCAAAGCCATTCTCATGTGCCCACTCGACGTCCCAGCAGTCAAACACAGCCCCCTTCGACAGTAGATGAGGCACCATGTTTCTCCAAACTGCCTGTATTGAGGTCAAGGCCGCCATCGGGGGATTTTTATTGTGAAGCTGATCAGGGTATAATTCAATGAGTCGATCCACAAGCGTGTGATGCCCAGCAGCCGCTGCGGCTGCGACCAGGCTATTACGGCATGCTTCACTAAGGCCCTTCTGAATAAGGAACTCCAACGTTTCGAGGTTCCCCGATCTAACAACAAATTCAGGAACAGTATAATAGCAGCCCGCAGGACAGAGTGAGAGACCTTGGTCAATGAAAAAGTCAACCATCTTCTTGTTGCCTTTGGCCGCAGCGGCATGCAATGGAGTAACCTGGGTTTGGAAAAACTTCCGGTCATATGTCCAAGTCAAGCGGGTGACGGTCGATATAAAGGCAGAACATGGGGCGTTTGACAGAAGCTCGATGATAGTGTCATCATCCACACCTATATGGTACAAATGGTGCAGCTTCAGAAGGGATAGGGGTCGCTTCATGACAACATAGGCAATAACAAAATCACACTACTCGTGCGAGGTACATGCTAGGCAGATAGCACTTTCAGGGCTGGCCTCTTCCAAAATCATCGCCTTGATCTCGTTTTGGAGGCTGCAGGTCAACCTCAATGTGATGAAATGGTGAGAAAGAATATAAAGAGCCGTAATTTTTATCACCTGACGAGCGTGATACGGCGCAAGTATCGAAGGGGATAGCTTGAGCCTTGTCAGCTTAGTTGGAGCCCAGCTCCCGATGGGTTAACTGAGTCCGAAGATCAAACCTCGTTAGCTACGTGTCTGATATCCCAGGCGGCTCCAGCGGTGTGCAATGAGCACTATTTCAATTGATGATTGTGGCATTTTGGAACTTTGTCTTGTGCCAAAACTATGAATGAAATATTCCCATATTAAGGCCAGGGGAGTAGAACAGGATAGTTCCCCCTCTGCATTGACGCGGTCGTTATCGTATTCTCACTCGTGAGGGTAGCGATGAAAGAAATGATGATGATGAAAACAGCGATGCCACTGCTGCTCTTTTACTCTAAGCACTCCATCCCTCAGCTTTTGTTAGGGTGTACGGGAGTGAGGTTTTGGCAACAAGACAATGAGGCTTGGCTTTGCAATGGCCCAATTTAAACTCCCGTGGGTCTTATAGTTACACCAAAGGCTCTGCCCTCACGATAAGTTCTCTGTGAGCTATACCCGGATCTCTTTCCAACCCACAGTGCCTTGATCGCTGTTGTTGTCATGATCCGGTCAAGGAGGTGTTTCCTATTTGTTTATGTTTCTGGTCCTTGAGCCAACGATTCAGCCGCCACTTGCGCCTCACCACGTGGACACCGACAAAGTCAGCATCTTTGAGCTGTCCCTCGTACTCCAGTGCGTTTACCATGAGAGGGCCATTGGCGGTGAAGGCGTTCAGCAGTAAGGGTAGCCGCTTATACAACGCCGAGTCTTCAATGCCCATGCCGACATTAGATATAAGGGGGGAGACGATGGCGACTCAACCCTTCAAAACATGAGTATTGCTCAAAGGAATTCATGAGAAGTATTGAAAGAACGAAGGAAAGTAAATAGTTATGTGATCAGGCACAGTTATTTAATCTCCTATCGTGAAGATTCAGATTCCAGGTGCGACTAGCTGGACGTCAAACTGGATATATGACCCCTCTTCTTTGCGTATGGTGAGCACTTTTATCGGCGTTGTCGCTCTTATCAAAAGACAACTTTATTTACAAGAGTCCCAATGTTGGATATCTCAACTTCGACTATGTCCCCATCCTTCAAGCTACGCTTGGGATTTTGGAAATACCCAATCCCTGGCGGCGAGCCCGTCATAATCACTGTACCTGCTGGCAAAGTTGTTCCTAGGGCACGTTTCAGTTCATCTGACCACAAGAATGATTTCTCGCACTTGAACTCACCTTGAGAAAGGAAGCTGACCAGAGCCTCGGGGCTGTGTATCAGGTCACAGAGACTATTCTGGAACACAGTGCCGTTCACCTTTGTGATAATCCTCTTGTCCACTACGCTGCCGAACGTTTTCGCGTTTGTAAGTATCGGTCCCAGAGGCGCAAACCCGTCATAGGCTTTGCATCGGGTGAATTGGCCGCCACCACGCTTTGGGTCTTGGTAAGATCGTGCAGTTAAATCATTGCCGATGGTGTACCCGAGGATGTAGTCGGGGGCTTCGTCTACCTTGACGTCTCGCGCATTACGCGACAACACGATACAGAGCTCTCCCTATGGCATCAAACATTATCTTTATGAGGGTCCTTCCTCGCGGCGACGGAAAGAGACAATCCGTACCTCGTAGTCGAGAAAGCCGGTGGCCGCGACAGGAGGGATTAACACTTCACCCGGCCCTGCTAAAGCCTTTCTCGGTTTGTACCACATAACAGGATCTAGAGGAACCGGGAGCTGTATATGAGGGGTCGGTAGATTAGCAAACTGCAAAGACTTGGGCGAAAAGAACATTGGCTCGGGCAGTTTAGCCTCACGTTCGCTTCCCTTGCATGTTCCCTGTAGTTTGTCCCGATACAGATGATGTCTCCTTCAAACGGTAGTGGGGAGAGAATCTGTGTCACCAAGTCAGTTTTCTGCATGAACTCGATAACATGCCTCTCGTTGATTGCTGTTATGTTTGCTTGAACTGTACCTTGACGACCTTGGCAAGACTACCATGTTCCCCGAGTAGATCTGTAAAAGAAGCATACCCCATCACGGTTGAATTAACTATCTCCGAGGCAGGTTTGGGGGCTAGCAAAGAAGCGAGGTTGGTCTGACCCTGGTCGTCTAGAAACCGTATTAAATACTTCCAAGTAGACATTCTCACAATGCGGAATATTTGCGCCGCAAGAAAATCTCAAATGATTGTTGGACTCTGGTCAGATATCCTGAGACCTAAGTATGAACGGGAATCAAAGAGTGTTCGGATCATCGCCGGAGATATAGCTCTGCACGATCGCCTTAGTCTTTCTGCCAATCCACCCGGAGCAACTTCAGATCGTTTGTAAGCAAACATTAATCCTGAACTCGTCCCCCTTACAGAGTTTCATCTAATGTGGAGAGAAGGGGGGACGAACGGACGAACCGAAGGGGCTTGGTTGACAAGTTGCTCCGGATCTCCAGGACTAGCCCAGAAAACTTGTTAGCGCCGGAGGAACCTGGAACCTAGTGTGGGAGCGCCTAAGATATGCCTGACGACATGAGTTTCTGGATACTCGCGCGTTCGGTATTGCAAAGGCAAGCAAAACTACCGAATGCGATCATATTGGAGTCTTGGTATGGAAATAGCCGATGGAGTTCATCGCTATGCCAAAGCACATTAGTTTGCGAGTTCTTCCGTATGTTCTTCAACACAATTTTCTTTAGGTCGATACACTACATCTAGCCAAGCGAGACCGAGTAAGTCACGCTGCCGTGGCCCTTGTCCCATCGGCGGTCATATCCGCAGGCAATTCAGGTCCCCATACAGCTAGTGGCCCAACTTTGCTCCGCTTGGTGCCCGTCTCGATATTCACGAGATCGCCGTCGGCGTAGTGTTCTATGGTGAACCCACTGGGGTCTCTCCAGTAGTCAAATATCTGAGACCCCAAAATGTGTCTGCCCACACCCCAGACAGAGCAATAACCCTTACTGGCCAGCCAGTCGTGACCCAGGAGCTGCGTGTCAAAGTCTTCCACCTCGTACGATGTGTGATGCATGCGGTCATGCTCTCCCGGGGGCGCGCGTGAGAGGAACAGCGAGTGATGGTCGGAGAAGCGCTCCCCCAGATCCAGATGCAAGAAGGTGATGACATCCAGCTGTCCGTTTTCTCCGTCATACTGCACATCCGAAGGAACGAAATTGAAATTGTCTGTATACCATGTGACTTCCTTGGCCCAGTCTCCGACTATGAAGCCGTAGTGGCCCAGTTTATGGACCGTGGCAGGGCCATGGTGAAATCTCTGGAACTGGCCTGTGGGTGACACTATCAGCTACTCATTCCTGGCTAGCCAGTAGCCGGGAACAAAACTCACCAAGTCTTTTCTTAACAAGACTGCCGTTAAAAGGGCCCTGGCTTTCAACGAGCGCAGACGACGCCGACTCGTTGGGGCTTCTCTCCTCTTGCCCATGCACGACATGGAAAATAAATCCCGAGGGACTCTTCAATGTGACTTGGCGCCCACCTCCTGGGAACGGAGACAGCTCTGAGACCACGGCTCCGTCGAGAGCCGCGGCCTTTTCGAACTCGGCTTCGGTCTGAGCAACGAAGGCTGCGCCACCAAAGGCCTGAGATCCCTTGGATGATTTTCGAGCGACATAGCAGTAGGGATCCTTTCCGTAGCCACGGTAGAGGTTCACATTCGTATTCTGGTAGGCTGGGATAAGCCCAAAGTCCTTGGCAAACTCGTCAAACTTTTCCAGATCTGGATGCTCAAAGTAGACGTGGGCAATCCGTTCGAGCTGGATCTTGGAAGGGTCGTTATTAATCTCAGGAAGCACGGCACCCATAGCGATGAGTTGGTTGATGAATGATGAAAGGGTGGATCTTGATGCTTGTCGTTGTGAGAGGATGGCCTTGGGTAGGTTGCGGGTTCGGCGGCTCCAGGCTAGGGGCGCCAGCTATCACTTAAACAGTTCAGTTGAGAATTGGCTAAAGTGCTCCAACGGATATTGAGTCAGAATGATACAGCTGCACAATTGCGTGTCCGTCTCGGTTTAATTGGCAAGGCCGGAGGGACTTCTCGGACTATTGTGAAGATCTCCCGGCAGCATGTAGCAGCGGAGGAACATGGCCCCCGCGCGATTGCTTGGCATCGAGCGGTGATGAACCATCTAATTTTCTTTCTGTATGACAGCGCAGAAACAAAGTTGGGATCTTGGTTTGGTGCCAATAATTCTAGACTCTCAAGACTTAAAGGTATTGTTCCCTTGACTATGGCTCTTGCGTGTTTGGAGTTGCGTCACACTACCTATCTAATGCCTCACGACATAACAATAAAAGAGGAGTCAAGATCATTGCCAAACACAATGTCACTAATCACCTGGGACAAGATCATCATCACGTTTGCCGTCCTTCTGGTCGGCTGGCTTGTCAGTCTTGTCCGCACGGCCCTGCGCCCTGGGTTTGGTAACATTCCCGGCCCTTGGGTGGCAAAGTTCACACAAGCCTGGCGAATCGGACTCGTGTGGAAAGGCAATGCCCATGAGGAGTATAAGTTACTTCATGAGAAGTATGGCCCGATAGTCCGGACCGCGCCTGACGTGGTTGATATTTCCGATCCGACCTCAATAGCAACAATCTACGGCATTAGCTCCAAGTTTCCCAAGGTATGCAAACCATGACGGACGGATGACATGTGGAAGGGAAGCTGATATCAGGCGTCGAGATAGTCGCCCTTTTATCAGACCTTATCGGTCTTTTACCAAGACAAAGTCATGGATAGCATGTTCACAACCACCGATTCCCAAGAACACAAGGCTCTCAAGCGACCGGTGGCCCAAAAGTTCTCAATGTCTTCGTTACGGACGCTGGAATACCTTGTAGACCCCTGCAGCGACATATTCACAAATGCCATGCTCGATTTGCAAGGACAAGTGGTTGATCTAGGCGAGTGGGCTCAGTGGTATGCCTTTGACGTCATTGGAGCTATCACATTCTCCCGACGTTTTGGGTTTATGGAAAATCGCAAGGACGTCAAGAATATTATCTCGGGCATCGAGCTAGGGCTCGCATATGCGGGAATCATTGGACAGGTGCCATCGCTGCACCGATATCTTCTGGGCAATCTCACCTTGAGAAGGATCCTCCGCAGAGTCGGGGCTCCAGATCCAATAGCCATAGCAACAGAGGCAAGTACAGAGTTAGATAGCAGGCCTAATGTATCAGAGACTGACAGACAGTACGGGGCAGATGGTTTCAGATTGCATCAGAGAGTACGACTCACAGCCATCCTCGAGCGAACGAGCAGACTTCCTAGCCTACTTTAGGCAGGAACAAAAGTCGACGGGCCAGCAGATGAGCCAACGAGACTTGATGAATCATTTAATGAACAATCTGTATGTCTGCAACCGATATTGTCAAAAACCTTCTGACACTAGCCCTCAGACTGGCAGGCAGCGATACCACTGGGATATCCCTTCGATCCATCTTCTACTACCTGCTCCACGACAAGTCCGCTTACAAGACTTTGCAAAACGAGATTGACGAGGCAAACAAGGCGGGCAAGCTCTCACCCATCATCACCTTCTCTGAGAGTCTTGAACTAGAATTCCTGTAAGCTACTCTCTTCTATATACTCCAACATGGTGCTTTTTTGACGAAACCTATAGCCAAGCATGCATCAAGGAAGCTATGCGTATGCACCCTGCTGTGTCATACCCACTCGAGAGAGTGGTCCCCCCAGAAGGGGTCCGCTTGTGTGGGGAGTATCTGTCAGGTGGCACTATAGTCGGCGTCAACGCGGCCGTCATCCACCGCAACCGTGACATATTTGGGCAAGATGCAGATACTTTTCGGCCTGAGCGGTGGTTACATGGCGATGAGGAACGCATCAAGTTGATGGATCGGCATAACCTGGCGGTAAGTGGCCAGATGGATGAATATGTTAGTCTAGTCTGATGGACACGAAGGGGCTGACCACACAACATGTAGTTTGGATCTGGTGCGAGGACGTGCATCGGCAAGAACATTTCCATCATGGAGATGTCCAAGTTCGTCCCACAGGTGTTGAGACAGTTTGACCTGGAGTGGGCGTCGAGCGAGCCAGGGTGGAGGGTGAAGACGTATTGGTTTGCTAAGCAGACGGGGTTATTGGTGCGATTTCACCGACGGGACAAGATCTAAACGTCCAGGAGGTAGGCAGGGAAATGCCGTCCAAGATGCCGATACCGTAAGAAGCAAGGCGTCCTCTGCAGCTCAATATCCAGCGTCGATGCCATTGGCGGGTCGGAACAACCGGGCGACAAGCCTGGTTTGGAATTGCGGGGAGGCCCTTAGCATTCAGGGATTTGCAAAGGTTGTTGGGTACGGTGTACATCATTTCCGACTCATATTAGCCTGTAATTAAAGTCCTCACGATCTTGAGGCTGGTTCTCCTACGGTATCCATGGCTTCATCATTAGAAGCTCAACTAGTCTAGCATAACTCCTTGTAAGTGACCCTTGTGATACACCAGGAGATTATCAAGAACCCCAGTACTTATCCTCACTTACTACGCAGTACAGAGGCCCAGGTATACGGCGTTATACCTAATGGAGCCTTAACATGATCGACGAGAGAAATTTAGCGGAACTCGGATTGCGGGGAAGCCCACTACCTCCTGGTTCATCCATCCACTTCATCTTCCACCTCCCACTATACTGTGCTGTCCATTCCTCTTCTCCGTCTGATCTTGCCCCTATGCACCAACAGGCTCAATAGCACACTTGTCACGAAATACCATTATGCTCCCTCAAACTTCAGGCACTCGCTCTGCTCAAGCCGCCTCGCCAAGTCCGGACCCGACCGACGGCCAGCATGAAGCAGCCAAATTCCGGGTCTGTGATCATTGCAGAATGTGCGTGGCCTCTCCAATAGGTTTATTGTTGTTGCCTTGGGCCATCTCTCACTAACATGGGACGCCGAGCCACAGAAAAAAGACAAAATGTAAGCTTCCAGCGCGCGAGGTGGGCTGTCGTGTTTGCTTGCTCATTTCTGCCCAGGTGACATGGTCCGCCCGGTCTGTGGAAGCTGCCGGTCTCGTCATGCCGTTTGCACCTACAGCAGGCGAAGAAGAAAACCTGGTATTCCTGGACACTCTGAGTTGGATTGTTGGGTATGACGGTAGCTGATCTTTGTCGCTTCGCAGGACCTCCCAAGGGCTGCCAGAAGGGTAACAGATCCTGTTCCAATGCCAGCTCAGCCGTTTCATCCGGTACTCGGATGCGTGGAGGCGCTCCGTCCTTAACCTCATCACTTGTAGAGGAGCGTGGTAGGCTTGACGAGGTCATCGCTAACTCAATCTACACCGCCAATCCTGCGGGATGGCTGCTAATGGATAATGATGCCGTCGCAGAGTGGCCAACGCGCGACAACCTAATCGGCGATGTCTCGCCACACTATCCGTTAGACCGATCCTTTCCCCAGGACTGCCCAGGACTCAGCCCTGAGCTTGAAGCATATTTGTTTGTGGCTCCAATTTTGTCGCAATTGAAGCGTTCAAGAGTTGTCTGACACTCCTGGGTTTAGGTTAGATCTATATTTTACACACCTCCAGCCGATTTATCCCTTGTTTCGCCATCCCTATCTTTGCTTGTCAAGCCGCAAAATCCGAGATCTCTCACCCCGCCTCAAAATGGCCATTTATGCCGTCTCGGCCCGGTTTGCAAGCCCGGCAGTCCTCGGAGACCCGACTTCGTCCAAGCGATTTGCTCAGCTCGCCATGAACCTCAATAAAGGCTCTGATCTCACAATGGATGAACTCAAGGCATCACTCTTGCTCTATGTTTACGAAATGTCCGAATCTTTAAGGTGGGACACAGTGGCGGAAATCGCGAGGATCACGCGCATGGCAGAACTCTACTATGCTCTACACTTTGATACCGGACCCGGCGAGCCAAGCAAGACCAGTATCATCGACGATCGGATGCACTTGCGGAACCAAGAAAGGAATGTTAGCTCAGGCCATGATTCTGAGGAATGGAACAGTGTATGGTGGTGCATCTATTCGCTTGACACGAGTTGCAGTGCTGTTGCGTAGGCACAACCCAGGGATTCAATCCCGCCGTGTTCGGGACTTCTTTGCTAAGTCTGAAGTTAACAGGTCATTCTCCAATGCCATTACCGACAGCCTACAAGCAAAGATGGCGCTGCCGGTAATGTCGGTTTCCGAGTTCACGAATCCATCGCTGTTTCATCAAGAATCGTCTGAGGATGGGCCGCAGTTTATCAAGTCTTCGGCCGGCGCGAAGCACTGGGAGACTATGAGCATGATATTCTCCAAAGCTTCGTGCCGTAATAGGAACCTATATTTTGGTGCAAGCTCACTGATGCGAGCAATTACCGACCTCCGATCTCTAATAATACGGAGCCGTGGCTGTGACATACAGAAGCGGCTAAACGAGCTCGAGAGCGACTGCACGGCAACGTCTTTTGCACTCCCTCCGTGGTTTTTCAATGCAACACGTAACTTGGGGATTGCTGAGACAGACGAGGAGCATAAAAATCGGCTGAATGCGCTTCTTGTTTGGTCAGGGTGAGTCAAGCGGTTGTCCGTGTTCGCCAGCATACATAGCACAGCACTCATCTCAACAGGGCAAACGTATTGCTGTCTATCTGCGCAGCAAAGATCAGTAGCCACAGTGCTTTCTCGGAGCTTCAGGAGCTCCAAGTCCTTTGGCTCAAAATCTTATCCAAGGCAAACGAGACCGTCCTGATAGTCCAGAACTGGAAACCTGGCTATTTCAAAGCCACAGATCCCATGTGCTCATACCTGATACTGCTCGCCGCATCTGTCCTCGCGTTCGATGGCGAGCTAAGCGCTACGAACGCGTCCACGCCATTTGAGTCCAGTGAGCATCTTGACCTTCTGCAGTTATTCCTAGATCAGATGGGAAATAATTGGCCAATAGGTGAGTGACATTGTTCGCAAACATGACAACTTTGGACGAGTAACTTACAAATTCTGCTACAGCATGCCGTCTTGCAAGTAAGTCATGCTCCAAGCGCCCATAAAGAAGGTTGGACAATTGATTGAGCTATGAACAGATACCTTGAAGTCGCTACGGTCCAGGTTGTTGGGGCGGAAGTCAGCACACAAAGACGCGCTAAATTACCTATTCCACCTCACCAGCCCCCTTAACGGAACTCTTATGAGTTCTGCTGAGATTAGCGGTGATACACAGTCGCAGGTCGCAGAAGAAGTCCCAGCATTCCGTTTCCCATCCGTCAGTGACTTGGTTGTCCCAGAGGACTCGACCATGCACTTTAATGGAGAGTTGCCAAATAATGTTGACCCCCAACTTCAAAACTATCAGTGGCTCGACGATTTTGATCTCACAAGCTTGGACAATGTTGCTGAAGGAATGGATCCGCAATCTTTACAGCACCTTTGAATAAAGTACTGCTTTGGCTATCAACACATTATAGTTCACCGATACCGTATGAACTCATCATTTTCAAACGACCCTTACCCCTGAATAAGTAGATTTGAGGCAAAATCACATAAACGTGAATTTTCCAACCTTTTCATTGACGTAAATCTTATATCTGGAGAGAAGACTACGAATTGCTTCTCTTTTTAGCAACCTATCTACTCCTTCACTGGCGGTGCCATCATTTGTAGAGCAGCATGCAGCTGCAACCCCAACTCCTTAGGGCTTCTGGCTTGCGAAAAGACAAATAAGTCCGGACGGATCAGCGCATAGCGGGTCGCTGTTTGGAACCGGTCCCGGAAAGCACAAGGGTTGTAATGCGGCATCAGTGGTTGGGCCATGGTTCTCACGGTGTCTTCCTCTGTGCCCAGATAGAATCTGTTGGCCTTCAAGCACGACGGCAACTCTATACCAACATTCGGAGTACCTTCGCATAGTTCAAGAACCTCCTTCGAGAGAAAGTACGGCGGCAGGCTTGCTTCGTCGAGCGCTTCCTTGATGCCCACCGCCTCCTTTTTGTCGGGGTGACGCAGGAGGAGAAGGGTGAGCACACCACTTTGGCCCCAGAAGACCTCATCCGATAGCTGGATGAGGCCACTGGTGGTTTTGACGCACACTTGAGCCATCTTGAAACCTCCCCCTTCCTCCTCCAAAAAGAAGCCGCCATCGACTCCACGGTGACCATCACTTTCGTCAAAGTTCAACCGCAGCAGTCTGTCTCGGACAGATGGCAAAAGATCCAACACTCCGCTAAAGATCTTGAGGAAACCCACGAGGCAAGCAGACTTGCTGAGGAGTATGTTGCCGCTTCTCGCCGTCTGGATGCTGGAAATTTCCACTCCCTTGCGCCGCTCTCGTGACCATCCCTCGAGGAGGATGTCACGATGCTCTGGTGTAGAGAAATACGAATGGGGGTCACAGAGAAGTGCGAGTCTCCACGACAAGCCCAGCGCGTCCCGTATACCCGCTCGCTATCCCCTGTGCGCCGAAGGGGGGAACACATGGGCCGCGTCGCCTATGAGGGAGACGCTGCCGTGAAACCACCGATTCACGACCTTTTTGCGAGAAGCTGAACCCGGATAGTAGCAATTAGCAAGGCTCAAGTGAATGGAAGCGACAAGACGCAAATGTAGGGTGTTAAATAACATCGGGGCTTTACTTGGCTGGCGCACAACGCAAAACTTCCACGCAGTCCATGGGAAGGAGACCGGTTCGTCTAGCTTCATACCCTTGCGACTTTTGTTGACTTATTAGCTAGCTATCATCTTGGCCTGCGGGATAAATACCTGAACAGGTGCCCTGGAATGGTTATATGTGCCGCCATCTGCTCTTCCAGGTGCTCTTCAAAGTCGTCGGGCATGTAATTCAGGGGCAGCTCGTATTCGAACCTATGAACGTACAGTGAGAACTGCCAGCCTCTCTTCAACAGTGCGGGGTTTTTGAACTAATACCTCCAGTATTTCTGCTGTCTCGGTCCGAATCGACCCGTTGCAATAGGCATCGTAGAGTGGGTGCAGAAACTAATCAGACCATGGTCAGTTACCAACCACAGCCAAGGGGGGAGAAACGGTGCATAATCATAAAACGTACTGGAATCCTCCAGGCCAAAAGATATCCCACAACTGTTCGGGTTGGTATCCGAGCTTCCACAGCGGAAAGGAAGGGTGCGAAGTTGGTGTTGGGAGAGTGATACGCAAATTGGCTGCAATCCAAGTCGCCTCGTACTTGTACCTGGGATACTGTTAGGTCTCGGAACCGTCGCTGTTGCGGAGATGAGATTTGGTGGCCATCATACAGTCCCGGGAGCTGCTGAATTCCTTTGGCCTCGAGGTATCCCTTGCGGACGTATCCACGCTTGCCGTCAGCGCCAACAAGATGCTTGCCTTGAATGTCCATCGTCTCGCCGTCTTCTCGTTGGTAGATTGCCTGGACGCCATCATCCACTTCTCGAATCTCTATCACGGTGCAGTTCAGCCTCAGCTCAGCGTACTCGGAAGTCTGTATCGAGCGACGGAGCTCTTTCTCTGGAACCGAGGTCAACGATTACGTAGCTCATCGTACAGGGGGCAGATGTCGCGTTCTCACCTAGCTCGGGCTGCAATAAGACAAACGCCGGAGGCAATGCCTGCTCAAGCCAGTCACGGTCATGTTCGATGCTGGCAAAGGGCTTGGAGGTGAAAGTATTCTGGTGGAAGTGGACACAGGTCATCACTGCAGTCCCACACACGGCTTAGCAAGATGTCTGATGCGGCAAATCTACCTCATTTGGACTCACCCTGCCCCATCTCTTCCAATCTAGATCGGTTGACGCCGAGCAGGTTGACGATGCGCGGAGAATCACCAGCCATGGCAATCGCTCGTGGGTCGGTGCATATCTCATAGTTCTTCTCCAGTACAATAGACTTGTTTTCTTTTGTGTTAGAGAAGTAGTGACGCTTCGTCCAAAGGTGAAGACTAAAACTTACTTTGACCTTGCGAGCGGCCAAAGCGATGGCCAAGGCGAGACCAGATGGGCCTGCGCCAACGATGATGACATCGGTATTCACCATTGTGGACTCTCTATTGATTAAATCAGGCTGCCAAAGTTGGTCGCAATATCTGTGTCGTGCCAGTGCCTGTCTACAGTCCCGTCTTGTATCTATTTTCAACGAGAAACCGTCAGACATCGCACCACAACCCCTACTATTGAATCACTGGGGTTCACGGGTGATAGTGGGCGGGATTCCTCCGAACGGAAAGACTAGTAGACTATGCGCCGGTCATATTGGGTATAGTGCCCACATATGGTGCCCCCGGAGGAACCTGAGATGCAATTTCGGTGAGATTCACTCGAGGAGCCCACCACCCGGAGCAACTCCCCTGTCTAGTTCCACCGGGAGCCAAGGTGCTTCCGTCCATTGCTGAGGCATAGAATGGGGTAATAAACCTAAAACTCGGTTAGGTGTGCCACTAATCCAATAAATCAAAGTACTATACAGTATACTATAAGAGATGGGAGATGGTCCAGGTGCCGGTTCACTTTGATATTGCAAACATCTTGCCTATTTTCTTGTGGATCTGGGCTATTAACCAAGATGACAACCTGGGTTCATCCAAGCCCCCAACTGACAAAGCTGGATGCCTTTAGAAGACATGTCAACCTGAAGCACGATCTGGCCCTTGCCGATTATGAGCAACTGCACACGTGGTCGGTGGACGAGACCGAGTTATTCTACCGGGAAATTTGGGACTTCTGTGGCGTCGTGTACTCGGCGCCTCCCAGCCGATCTGTCAGTGACGGCTCTATCATGTGGCCACGACCAGAATGGTACCCCGGAGCCCGGCTGAACTTCACCGAGAACCTTCTCGCCGTGGGCCTAGCAACGCATCCAGACAAGATCGCCGTGTCGGCGTGTCGCGAGGCGGGCACACAGTGGAACCACCTGACGTGGAAGCAGCTGGAGCATGAGGTAGCTCGGTACGCCAGCGCGCTGAGAATTGCCAACGTCAAGGCGATGGATCGTGTAGCAGGTATGAGAACTCCCTTGATTCATTTCTTCTCCTATATCTTGACGTCAGTCTCACTGACCTTTACTCAGTCGTCATGACAAACTCTCTAGAGGCGGTGCTGATTCTGCTCGCCTGTGCCAGCATCGGCGCCATCTTCTCTTCCACATCGCCCGACATGGGTGTGAATGGGATCGTTGAGAGGTATCTTCAATCTCGGCCCACGGTCTTGTTCATCGAGTCTCGTGTCCTCTACGGGGGCAAGTGGCGAGATCTCAGCCAGAAGCTGGAAACTGTCGTCAAAAAACTGAAGGATCGATTCACTGGGCTTCAGCAGGTCGTCGTCAGCGGCCCAACTTGGGAAGATGACCTTGTGTGAGTGCTGGCTTACCCCAGGAGCCCACAGCAGGTTGTTGATTAGAGTCAGAATCTCCCTCGACAAGTTTCTCGATATCCGAGTAGAGCCCCTGCAGTTCCTGCAGGTTCCGTTTGACCATCCCGTCTACATCTTGTATTCGTCAGTATCAGTCAGGAAGCTCCTGGGCGACCCAAACAAGAGCTAACTGGTCAGCAGATCCGGGACCACTGGCCAGCCAAAGTGTACGAAGCAACGATTACTTTATCCGCTAAGCCAAAGCACATATCTCTGAGCTCTGGAGAGGGAGGTTTCTGACTAGCTGTGGCTTAGGTATCTGTCACTCCGGAGGTGGTGCGCTTCTCAAGCATAAGATGGATATGGCGTTGGCGATGGACCTTGGCATCGACTCGATCTACTATCAGTACACAAGTGTGAGTTGCCTGATTTGCCTATGGCCGTGCAATCGCTGACGAGATCTCATAGACTGGATGGATGATGTGGAATGCGCTTGTGGGAGCTCTTAGCGTTGGGTGCAAGATCATTCTTTACGATGGGAGCCCCCTCTATCCGAGACCATCTTATCAAGTGAGGTTTCTAGAAGAGCAAGGGTAAGAAGTCTAATATGATGGATCATGGCTCACTCTTGTTACCAGAGGCTAACTGTGGTGTCCACATCAGTGTCACGCATTGGGGCACGAGTCCAAAGTTCCTCGGGATGCTCATGCGAGACCTCAGCGGTCCGTTACCATCGCTGGCAGCCTTGCAGACAGTGCTCATATCTGGCTCGGCGCTCTCTCAGAAACTCTGTGACTGGTTCTACGCAGTCTTTCCGAAAGAAGTCGGTCTCCATAATGGCTCTGGAGGGACGGACATGCTTGGAGGCAGTGAGTAGTCCTGACATGAATCGAATCTGCAGGGTTGCATAAAGCTAATTAGTCTTTTGTAGTTATTGGCGGCAATAACCTGATACAGATACATGCTAACGAACTTGCGGCTGCCTCTTTGGGCATGAAGGTAGAGATATGGGACGAGAACGGCAATAATATCGATCGCACCGGACAGAAAGGGGAGTTGGTAATCACGAAACCATTCCCGAGCATGCCGGTGACATTCTGGGGTGAGGGAGGAGACAAAAAGTACCGAAATGCCTACTTTGATACCTTTCCTAACGTCTGGTGCCATGGAGACTTTATCAGCAGGAATGCCAAGACCAAGGGCTACCTGGTCCATGGTCGCAGCGACGGTGTCCTCAACCCTGGTGGTGAGAAGGCCTCCGCATACTTATACTTTGACGCGAGAAAACTGACCGCTTTCAAGGAGTCCGGTTTGGTACTGCCGAGATATACGACGTGGTCAGCAGATTCACCGAGGTGGACGACAGCATCGCGGTAGGCCAGCGGCGACCCCAGGACCAAGAGGAGCAAGTTCTGCTGTTCGTGAAGACGAGGAAGGGAGCAACTTTTGATGAGGCACTTGAGTCAAAGATCCGCGATGCCATAAAGACGTTGCTGAGCCCGAGGCATGTCCCAGCGCATATTCTTCACGTCAGGGACATTCCATACACCATCAGCGGTAAGAAAGTTGAGAAGGCCGTGAGGAGCATCGTGACACGGGAGAGAGTGCAGAACGTTGGCGCGATAAGCAACGCAGAGTGTTTAAAGGAATACGAGAAGTATGCCGGCCTGCCAGCTACAACGTGGGCCGCAAAGCTATAGAATTAGGGTTATTAGTGACCGTGACTCGCAAACTCTTGCCTTTACCCTTCAAGACTCGCCCAAGGAGACCGCACAGGCTAAAAGAGCAGAAAAGGGAACCAATCTTGTGGGCTTTCCCTAATGTCTGGCTGTCAGGCCCGTCATTGGAAATACACCATCAAACGAACATGCCGGCAAACACACAACAAGTTTCGCCAGAGCGTAGTGACCAAAGGTCTTGGATACTTCCGCCCACCACTTCACAGGCACACTCGGCATATTCTATTTTGGTGTTGTCATGACCATTTTCGCCATTGGTGGCGCCTCCAATAATTCTGCCGTAAGCTCAAGTCGCGGGCAGGGATGGCAATTTGCCAATGTGTCAAGCATCGGTGGGCGTCCCGGTTCCATCGAGACGAATCAGATAGCAGAATAGTGTGTGTGCAGTGCTACATTAACGTGTCTTGAGCTCGTTTGTGGCATCCATTGGCAAGGTTGGGTGTTGCGAGATGGACATGTTCAACATTGACGGCGCCTCGGACAGCAATTCTGAGGCATCACACGCTTCGATCTAACCAATCGGTAACTACCAAGTAATCCGAGTCCGTCTGTCCTTCTGTGTGTATGCCCGTCATCACCTGCATTGGTTATTGTGTGGTATACTATTGGCACGGATAGTTATGGTAGATTGGCAATCATACCACCTCAATTGGACGTGATGACGAACCCCCCTGGCCTCGAGGGCGCGTCTTTAATTAAGGATCGCGGGGTCTCTGCCCGTTGGAGTTAGGTAGGTCCCATTGATGCTGACTAAAGATGATTTTCTCGCGAAAGATCGGAACGGAGTTCACCGGTGGCCTTGTTTAGAATATCTTCTCCGGCTTATTCTCGCGGCACCCAGTTCCAATGGAGAAACTCCCTGTCAATGCCAATGTCACCTAAAGCATAACTTTTTACCATTTCCTGTGCTTCAAGCATTGTCTATCGCCCCTCCTGTGATGTGTCACTATAAGATGGAGAAAATCTTATTGAGTCGATGTAGCCTCGCCTAGACGAGATCTGAGGTGCTTGGATAGATTTAAAAGTCCCGAGATTCGGTAGATGCAAGCAAGGAGTAGGGTAACATGAATGAATCAGCAGATGTCCTACACGGAGGGTACTCAGGGCAGCTGAGAAACCTGCCCATAACCCCACAACGCCACGCCATTTATCTCCCAGCCTGGTAGGTCTTGTCAGCAGACTCTGACGCTCATCATACGAATCTCGCGACGACCAGATCCGGCCCCCTTGCACGACTGAGGACCATGGCTTGTGGTCTGACCTGAAGCGACCTCATGGCTACGGGACGGACCGGCCAAGACAAACAAGAGGTTCAAATGGCATAGAATAGGGATGCGTGAGAGATGATATAAGAGAATGGCCTATTCATCATTTCCGGACTTTCGTTGATATCACCATCTCATACACTTTCCTCCAGAAGAAAACACTGGCTCAATTGAGTCTCCTCCATTCATAACAATATAAACGTATCGACACCACAGCCTTGACAACCTCCTATCTTCATCATGACCACCAACTCGTTCGGCGGAGCTCTTCCTCCCTTCGATTTCCCACCCCAACCAGCTCCCGCTCTCTCACGCATGGCTCGCGTGTCAAAGGCTCTTCCTGTTGTGTTATTCACTACCGCAGTAGCTGGTGAGTCTTCTCTCCTCAACCCTGGCACACCTCAGTACTCATAGCATTGCTCTCCAGCCATCGCCTTCAAGGCCACCCAGGAAGCACAAAAGTCTCGCTCGCCCATCGCTGTCTCCATGGCATCTGGACACCCTTTAGCAGCTCCGAGCTTGGTACCTCGGGGGCAGGGGCTCGTTGACAAACAAAGCGTCGGCGTGGTGACAAAGCCAAGCAACGCGGGCACTTGAAATGCGCAGCGAATCGATGGTCAAACTGCATACATGAACATGGAAGCGAGTTCGGGATCTTGGTTGAATTTCCGAGTTGCAGGGCCGGCTCCTGTACATCTCATTTTAATCGTATAATAACTTTTGCGACGTTCTCTCGTGACTATGCTTCATGGTTTTGAAAAAGTGGCATCTGATTCTATTCACACAGGTACCAAGAAGAGGCGGCTTGATTTGATACTTGTACCCTGTGGATCATTCAAAGCAACCCAGTCCTTGATAAGGCAATGAAAGATATGTTTTTTCCATCACTGCATTAAAATCTTCATTTCCCTCATCTATAATGGGGAAGCATAACTATCCTATCACTCAACGTCAGTGCATGAAACCTGTTGTTTACCCATCAGGCTTGGAGAATTCAAACAATAGGAACAGTTTCACCACACTAAATTTCTCATTTTATATCTCACGGTTAGAGCCGTTCCAAAAAAAAATTGCTGACTGATGATTGACATGCGGTGTGCGCAAGGGTATGACGAGGAGTTGATCCCGATGCCTTTTTCCTTGGACTCTTGTCAATGAATAACCCTGGTTGGATGCCACACTACCCTACAGAATTGAATCGCACGTGACAAATCGTCAATGAGCCATACGCATTCTCCCGTGCAAGCCTGCGGGAGTTCCAACCACTGTATTGTGATTGAGACGCCTGAAAATGGAGAAGTTGATTTATTTTGGAAACTAGAAATAGAGGGAATACAGCAAAAAACTGCACAAAAGAAAGACACCCATTTGACGATGCTGATGCCACGAGCAGCGAGCCACAGACTTGGCACATGATCGGAGCACGGCCTCACAATTATCCGATACTAAAATCCGGACTGGTAGACTGGTGATGTAATCTCTTTCCGGCGCATCCACGAGGGAGGGAGGTCGTGTTTCATTCCTCAAGATGACATCAGCGCCAACAAGACTGTTTCTGGTTCTGCTGGTGTGCCTCCTCTTCGCTGGGCGCGCGTCCGCCTTTGGAGCTGGAGAGGTCGCTGGCGCTAGCGAATTCAACGGCTACGTGTGGCGGCACGGCGACATTGTAGAGGCACTTCGCTACCTCCCAGTCAGTTTCGTCACACATTATCGCTTCTCAACCCTCGAACGACGACAAATCTACTTTGGTAACTGGCTTCGCGACTTTTCTCAAATTATCGACACGACGGGTCTTGAAAATGTCCCCGAGCCGGTGCTTCGGGCCATTGTGAGCATTCTGGGCTTCTCGAATTCGGCTTCGCGACCGACGAGTTTGAGGTGACGCGCGAACGGCTGGGATGTTACAAGCATGTGGAACACATTGATAATCCCAAGGGATATCCAGAAAACGCGAAGATGTTGATGAAAGATTGAGAGGGCCGTTGAATCAACGGGAGCTGGAGTTTGACCCAAAGACCGGCATGAAGAATTATATTGCCAACTCAGGCAAGGGATGGGACACGTCTGCCGATTACGTCACGACACAACTTCGCCAGTGCATCAAGGCTGGGAAGGGAAAACGATGCAAAATCCAAGAAGGAGGCCTTTATCCATCTCGGCGCTGCGCTACACACTCTTGAGGACTCTCGGCGCACAGCAACTTCACTGAACTCTGTCTGCACGAGCTTGGGGAGGGTGACGTCTTTGCATTTGTCGGAGATGCATGCCGTGTCAAGGCACCAGGATGGAGAGGTCGAATGGTACCACCCATCGTCACTGGAACCTTTGGGATGCTCGACATCTTCCACAGTCTCCTAGGTGAGGCCGATGATATGGCGGTGCTACAATGCAAAGGATCACTAGAGAACCTAGAAAATGTAAGACAACATGCCACAGCGCGCGCTGTGCATATATATGCTGACCGACCATAGGAGATGAATATCGGAGAAATCGCATTCCAGCATCTATACGACTTGCTCAAAGCTGCCATTCAGGCATTGAGCAAATTGGCGGCCAATGCCACTATCAGCGACCCAATTCTAAAACAGCTCGAGACTGTCGGTGTGCTTTTCCAAAAGGCTGAGGAATCTGCCAATGCAGACAAGGAAAGCCAGACTGCTGAGAGTAGTCTCGACGCCGACCAACTCTGGCAGTCGATTGAGCCAATCTTCTACCTTCACGATCGCATCAAGAAATGGATACAAGAGCGCACTGAGCAACACGACGCCGAACCGCTTTCCGAAGAGTCAAGCACGCAACTGGGAAAGTACACGGATCAGCTCGTCTTCAAGTACCTCTCACTCATGATTGAGAGCTCCATCATGCAGTTGCGCAATGCTCTAAAGGCTGCTAAGGAACAGGTTGATGCGGAAGCTGCAAAGTCCACCTCGGCCGAGATATATGAAGACGGGGATGCGTCTGATCCTAGTCACTCGGACATCTCAAAAGACCACTTCAGCAACGTTCTCAACCAGCCAGCCGGCCTCGTGTCGACAGTCACCACCAATTGGACGAACCAGCAAGTTGTCAAGTGTTGGGACGACACTTTTAGAGACGAAGAAGAAACCATTCGCCAGATTTTGAGCATTTTGCATCACCCTGCCTTTCCCGGTCGAAAGAAGACGCCAATCCAAAAATACATGTTCAACGCGGTGGAGGAGTGGTGGCATCACAACACAGCTGAGGAAAAGAGCAAGATCCGGGGCATGCTGACAAAAGATAGCGTCAGAGGCCGGCAACATGAGAATCATTCACTGACGTTGAAGGACTTGGAGGGGAAGAAGAAAGGCGTTGCCGTGTTTCCGGGCTCGAGGCCTAAGCTCAGACAGAAGCCGGCGAAGCCGTCCCCGCTGACATGGGTTATCGTTGAAGCCAAAAGCGACGCCAAGTGGATGTTTGGCGCCGTTAAAAGAGGTGTGAGGGACCCTGTTGCGGCTATTTCTTTCATCGTGGGTGGATTATATATACTTTTTGCACCCATCATTTTGGCTGTGCTTGGCGTCTTTGGCAGGTCAACTAAACCGTCACGAGCTTAAAACAGTGTGTATGTCTATATTCGTGGCCTAGATCGAGGAATGCCTCTAGTATCAAGACCTTCGAGTTGGGGCAAAGGCAGATAGATTACACATACGATTAATAATAGTGACTAAAACCGCTGCTCAAAGATTCGCCCTGGAATCATCATGGTACTTGACTGATTCTTGGGCCAACCTGTCGAGAAGAGACTTCAACCCAGTGATTCCTCGCGTTGCCAGTTGAAGTGGAACCTCTCGCCCCGGAACGTGTAGTGAATGAGAGAAGACTTCCAGAGATAAAGGCCCAGTGTATCCCATCTTTAAAATTGCAGACAGAACCATCCCAACTGGTAGATATCCCCCACGCGTCTGTTCCTCGGGGAACAATCGATGCGAGCGTGACCACGGTAATAGCCGGGGCACGCTCTGTTCCTCGGCCAGTTTGAAGCCTCGACCTGCCATCCTCTCGGCGTCGGCGACTTGTACAAAGAAAAGTTTCTCTGGTCTAACAGTCGTTGCCATGGATTCCATCGACTCGCCGAGGATCCGAAGGGCTCGTTCTCGTGAAGCGTACAACATGCTGCCCTCCCCAATGTTGGAGTATGGATCTGCGAACTCGACGGCAAGAATGTTGAACGTGTCCAGAATGATTCCCACGTTTACACGATCCACCGCGCGGACAACCTCCCAGGCGGAAGCCCAGGTATTCCTGCGTGCCCAGGAAAGTGGTTCATAGCCGATGCGTATCTGCTTTCCACCATCCTTCCTGGAGAACTCGGCGGCGAGATCTCCTAGCTCTGCCAAGTCTCTCACGACAGTCTGGAAGTCAGCCGTCGCAATCTTTCCATCATCTGGTCGCATGCTGCTGCACATGAAGACAAGATCGGTATCGAAAGCGCGCATAAATGGGAACCTGGCGGTAGCCCGATGCATCGCTGCCTGCCTATCTCTGGGGTCCATATTTCCTTCAATATTCCTCAGTGGCTGTGTGCAGGCGATTCTCATCCCATAAGACTCGATCAGCTCGCGCAGCTGTCGCGCTGCATGGAGCTTTGACTCAGAAGCCTCCCAAGGATCAGTCGAATCAAGGTCATTTTCTGCAAGGTACGCCGCCCAGTCCTCGTCAAAAAGGTCAATGACGTCAAAGCCAACTTCTGCAGCTGCTCGGATGCGATCTTGGAGCTTGTGTTTCGTAAAGTGGCCTAGTGACAATGTTGCAATGCCGAGCCGATTTGGAAGCGAGTGGTGAGGCATCGTGAAATGAAATGTGGGATGAGGGGATCAGTACGTCGAACAGGAATGTTATGGTAGTCCTTGTACAACTTAATCTCCTAGAGATGACCTTTTTAAGGAACTGCTCATGGTTTCCTGCAGGACCATTGAGATGTGGGAAGCATTGCATCATGAGGGACAGTGTCGAAACGGGACGCAGTCATTGGCGGACTCTGTCGGCCCCGATGTTGATCTTCCCGATGTTATTGCCGAGGTCGCTTTCGGATGTAGGTGTAATATGCATGAGATGTCTACTATAAGTTGGCGATGAAATGAAAGTAGACCTTTGACAAATACAATTCTGTTACCAGAGACCATGGCGCCCACCCCGGAGCGAATTGAGACTGATGTTGTCATCATTGGTGGAGGCATGTCTGGCCTCTCTGCAGCCATCGCCCTGAGTGAATCTTCCCAGGTTAGATGTGTCCTGGTCGATAAGAGCCATGTTCTCGGTGGTTCCTCGAAGTTGTAAGTTGGCCAGATTGTTCTATGCTTGTTGACTGACACCATGGCCAGGTCAGCTGGCATGTTCTGGGCGCCCAGGGACACCAAAATTGCACAAGAAACGATCCCCTTTGCGGATCCCGAACTTTTGAATAAGTTCATCACTGAATATCCGGATGCCGTCCAGTGGATGCGGGATAACGCAGTTCAGACACACGACCAATTCAACGGCATCATGACAATTGGTATTGGCTTTCCCATCAACATTCCGCAATGGCTTGCCAAAGCTAAATCCATCATCACTGCCAACCTGAAGGCAAAGATTCTATGCGAAACGTCAGCTGTTAGCCTTACTCAAGAGGCCCCGGGAGCTACTGGGAATCGAATTACGGGAGCTGTGCTACGCAAGAATGATGGCACACTTGTGTTGTGTTCAGCCAAGGCCGTCATCATTGCTACTGGTGGCTTTCAGGGTAGCCCACAGCTGGTTGCGCAGCACATTGGGCAAGGAGCGGACACCATATTCACCCGGTCAAATCCGTACTCTACTGGCGATGGCTTCAAGTTGGGAACACAAGCTGGAGCTGGAACCAGCCGTGGTCTCTCGACATTCTACGGCCATTTACTTCCATCACCGCTAAAGAGACAAGATGTCGATCCTTCCAACTTTATTCACCTCGCCCAGTTTCAGTCCGGATACTCCATCCTTGTGAATCGTGACGGCCGGAGGTTCTGTGACGAGACATACGGCGACGAGGTCAACAATCAGGAACTGGCTCGTCAGCCAGGCCGCGTTGGGTACATGATACTCAACAACGAAGTCCGGAAGCGTTGGGCACTTGGAGAAGTATTTCCAAATGCTGGAAAGATCGATCGTCTTGAGAAGGCAAAGGCTTTTGGGGGGCGAGTTGCCAGCGCCGAGGCAGTTGGAGAGCTTCTAAAACATATGTCCAACTGGGGCGTTCCGCTACAGGCATTGCAACACACAATCCGCCAGTACAACCGCGCGGTAAGGGCCAACAACGATGAGATCCTTGATGCTCCAGTCGGTAGTAACCACGAGCCTCATGTGGCGTTTGAAGGGACCGAGAAAGGCCCATACTGGGCGCTGGAGGTCCAGCCATCAATTACGTTTACATACGGTGGGCTCAAGATCAACAGTTCTTCTCAAGTTATGGATAATGATGCGAGAGCCATCCCTGGGCTTTTCGCGTGTGGCATGGACGCTGGTGGCTTTTCGAACTGGAGGTATGGCGGTGGGTTGGCTCAGGCCTTTGTGACAGGACGATGGGCTGCAAAAGCGGCACTGAACGCGGTGGACGTGAGCCAGGCAAAGTTATGATCATTGATGGGTGCACTGAGTAAATCAATATTTGCAAGAGGCTGCACTCATGATAGTTGCTGTCTCTTGACCATTTGAACGAAGCTATATGGCACAGATTGATCCACTGACACCCTCATCCTTTCCACCAAAACAGCTGCAGATATGTGTTCGTGCGTAATGATACGCCAGCCCGAGGCTTTTGCTGCAGTCATGCCTGGATCTTTGGGAGAGCCCCACGTATCCAAGTATATGGCCCTTCTTCTATTCTGCCTCCTAGCTATCATTGTAACCAGCGAAGCAAGAATGGTCCTGTCCTGGATCGGCGACACGCAAAATACTCCTGCAGGGTTGAATGAATCATTTAGAGCCTTGAGGTTCAGTGACAGTAAGTTGTTGCTGATGTTCGGGGCAGCGAATCCGAGGGTCCAAACTTTACTGCAATTCAGGGACACTAGGACTGAGATGATAGTTCTGGCTTCGTCCCACGAATTGCCCATGATGAGAAATTCTCGGTTTTCAAATGCCGAAGGAGTATTCTCTTGAAGTAAAACAGCGTTCAGACCATTTGCTTGGCAGCTATGGCCAACCATTTGGCCATCTCTGACAACCACCGTGTCCACCAAGCCATTATCTGTGAGGTCAAAACGCTGAGAGGCAAGATTCGAGAAGTCAGAAGACTGACCGAATACTACACTAGCAGTATCTGGTTCCTTCAGGAGGCTTTGGATCAATGCGTCCGGTTTCTGGCCCGTGACAGTCACTCTATGGGGGAGGTTCAACTCGTTGAAGCATTTATCCATCAAGGAAGCATCCGAGTGTTGCCCCTGAAAGAAGTATGCCGTCTTTGTAACGAGCTCACCAAGCACCGAAAGAACACTGTGCACAAGTCTTAGAATTTGCCCACCGAGAGCGATTTAGGTCATACCCATTTGATTCTACCAGCGAAAGCTGATCTCGCGCACTCGAGCTCGGAAGTAGATGGTGGGTAGTAGCTTGCAAGAAAGGATTTAAAATTCTAGAAAGTTTTCCAGACGTTCCCGTGTTGAAAGCAGCCAAGGGTTTATTGCCATCAAGGCTATTCATCCTGTCTCGGAACTGACGAATCTTGGAAGCATCACTAAGGTCAGCGGAGATTCCAGCCATGAGGACCACATCGCCATAACATGCGCAACTGTTGTATACTTGGTCGGTGTCTGAAGATGACCAGTCAAGGCCACCGGAAAAGTCGTGATGGGATGCAATGACCTTGGTATGGCCTTTTTGGGACACCAACAAGCTTCTGAGGTCGTTATCAAGCAAGTCCTCAACATCGATAAAGTCAACACCCCACAGCAACCCATATCGTAGATACTCGATTGCCAGATTCTTTTGCTCTAGGGGCCAACTATTCTCATTAGTGTATTTTAGAAGTCTTCTAGATAAGGTGACTTACCGGCCTCCGGATGGTTCAAGTCTAATTGTAAAGATGATGGGCAGCTCCGACTGCAATCGAAGAGCCGCGAGCTGTTCAGCAACATATCCAAGGGTTGGGATATCACTCGGTTGATCCTTTTCCCTCAACAAATCTACTCGGAGTTCCAGAGCGTCTGCACCAACCGAAACAATGGGCATGTTGGACAAAGAAACCCGGATGTCAGGGTAGGTGAGACCGATGTATGCTGAGCGCTGCTTGTTTTTTATTTGTGCCAGAGGATCGCTCTGGCCAGTGACCAGGGCAAGAAACCGGGAAAAGCCCTTGCATGAGAACTTTGTGGGCCAGAAAAGATATTCATGGTCATATTCGAGATGGAGATTGGGTTCTGTCCTTACGGTCGAGTCGAGGGACGCCACATTGATGATGAGAGAGGCTGCTCCAAGCCCCTGTAGTCGAGGAGCGCTTTCACCTGGTTGTACAACCCTTTCTCGCTGGACAGCAAAAATGAATGGGTCTTTCTCGTCATGTTTTGTGATGTAACTGGCCTGGACGCGGTACCCTGTAATGCTGGCAGCTAGATCGACGACGAAGCCGAAGGGCGCGTCGTAAACGATTATCAAGCATTCCATGCTTGTTGAAGCCCCCTATCAATGATTGGAGGTATCATACACCGCCAAAGAGGCCCAGGTCTTAAATATGTGGATAAACATTTTAGCGTTCTTTGCCTATTTGAATATCCAGGCATTGCTGTTCGCAGTGGAGCAGAATACGTCGGTATCTCGAGAGTCCGCGAATCAGCGTAACGCATCTTTCCGCCAATGGGAAGAGGTTAACTGTGGCTGTTGTGAATCACAACTCCAGGAGAGGCCATCATTCACAGCGGCAATACACATTATCAGCAAAGACTAATAGCACTCGGAAGGCCATTGGGTTTTATATTCTTAAAGGCAAACTCACATCAGCGGATGTACATTGAGGCTTCCAAAGATCAAAACACAACGACGTGTAGGACGAGTAATCTTACATTCAATATGGGCTGCAGCCCCATAGGATGGTGTATATATATTCTCGTCCCGTGAGACCTATGAGAAATAAGAAATAAATATGCACATATTAACCTCGAGACTCTCCGACTACATAATCACCCTCTATGTACTCCAAGAGCTGTGACTGTTAGCAAACGACACGAGTAGCCTTCGCTTTATCTTACTGATTTTAGAAGCTCCTCATCCATTGGCGCATAAGTCTGTGTTATCTGACTTTATTCCACCGGAATTTCAGCGTAATGCTCATCGTCGAGTCGAAGATAGTCATCAAGACAAGTCGTCATTCCAGGAATGTAACACGGGTTTGACCAATTCTCGCTAGCCTCCGAGACTCTTGGTGTTGGAGACAAAGATCCAACAGTTCTTTGGGATGTATAGGGGCTTCCCCGTAGACTACTCAACTTCTCTGGTAGAGAGCCCAACGAGAAGAGGTCGTCTCGCCCATCGAGACTGTTTTGTGAGTATGGATAAAAGTAGGGATCAGGTCGTATCTCACCTTGCATCCATCCAGTCATTTGGCTGCGCAAAAGGAATATGGCTGGGATCAAACTCGCCCTTGGGATACCTTTTATAAAACTGTGTTAGATCCAAGTTTGTTGTCATCAAAGTGCCAGAGCAGTATTCTACAATCATCCGAGTGGCACTTACTTATTCCTCCGCAACATTTCCAACTTTTCAGTCAGTCATCAACTTAACAAGGGTCTGATTGATGCTCACCTGCGACTCTACCAGTGGGTTCTCGGCCAGCATTGTTATGAGCCGCTCGACAATAGCGACCAGATACTCAACACTTCCAGTGACGAAATCGTAGTACTTGGCGTGTATTAGTACCGTAGCTGCGGATGCGAGGCAAAACCTTTTGGGCCGTTAATACTGAGATCAAAATATATCCAACACAGTGAATGTGCATACGACGTGAAGAAGGGCCACGAGTACCCATGCCCTGCCGCTTCATCGCACAACTCGGCCATTTTAATCGCATGTTCAACACATTTTCTTGAAGTCTCCTTCTGCCATGGATCTGATGTATAATCCGACCCGTTTTCCGCCATCATCAATGGAAGAAACTGTCGGTACAGGCGGATTAGAATGGCATGATATGAAAACCAGCTTAGACAAAGCCAGTTGACGTTCACGCTATTCGAATAGTCAAAAGTTTGAAATGAAATGGCTGCGTCAGCTCGAGTCTTCCAGGCGGTCAACTCTCCAACGAGCTTTGAGAGGATTGAGTTCTGATGCCACGGAAAATGGCTATCACCCTGAACACCGCCCATCTGAAGGTATCGGGTGGATTGGCCGAGGAGTCGCAGGATATCCGTAAATAGATGGTGAATTAGTTGCCCTTGATCACTGATTTGTATAGATGGCTGATGTAGCGTTGTAAATGTGCTGAGGACAGACTGGTCACTCGGTTGACTTGATCCTTGGATCCAGTCGTCACTGATCATCATCGGCCGGTTTGACCCGCAAACGCTGAAACGGTCCAACGCATACAGTGCAAGTGTAAACTGTCGCGCCAGATCAACTTTCAAAAGGGATGATGCATGGTCAGAGATGGCTCGTCTTTGCAGCTCCATGCCTTGAGCCATGCGGATAGCCGTGCCAATCTTCATCCAAGCTGCAGGGCCGCGGCCAAGAGATATTAGACACATGGCTTGTAGAGTTAGGGTCTGCGCGTTTTCCATGGACACATCGCCCAGGTCGACGCATTTCTCAGAAACTCTCAAATGATGCGCAGCCTGATCTGTCTTGCTTCCACCCTCAGCATCGGGAACATACCTGTTCACCATCAGACATGATCATGAAGGATCGCTTGGAGTTTTCATACCATGCGGCCACGGCTACTAGAGCGTGAAGGAACCCATCCGAGACTTGGCCGTTCATCACATGGCTTCTTGTGGTCTCCTCGTCAAGGAACACATAGGGATTGCCATGAACACGAGAGAAAAATGCCGTCAAGGCCGCCCTACGAATGACTATACTGACTTGGAGCTTATTTCTCATTGGGGTGGAACATGATGAATCCAGCACTTTATCTGGTGACACGGCTTGAGGTAAGTCTTGGTTGTTCTCCGTACCTGGATACATGGATTGCCGCTCTAGCGTATCCATGCGGCGCAGAAGATCCTTTACCAAATGGGAGGGAGATACGCGTTTCTTTGGGGTAGCGTCTAATCATTTGATCAGTAAAACTTGAGACAAAGACTATCAATTCAGGTCGATTACCGTAGATGCACTGAAAACCATGCCTCTGGCATGTTTCACAAGACGGGATGCCTCGGGAGCATTTGGACTACAATCATGTCAACAGACTTCTTTCAAACCATATAAGCCTATGGAAGCAGTCACTTTTCTCCTCCGACAAGAACGACAGCTCATTGGCGATACGATAGTCGGTCTTTGTCGAGCGATGGATGCGGGTGGTGGAGGCAGCCGCAGAGGGTCACCTTGATTCGACCCCGACATGATTCATTATTCAAATCAGAATGAATTACGGCGAAGTGTTGCTCGAATAGTATCTCGGTCAATCGTAGACTAAAGAAGTGCATCGTACAGCTGAGAAATAAAGCACCATTGCTTCGGATTGGATTGACTACATCCCCACAATTTCCCCGCGATGTGATGTTTGAGAGGGCAAAACACTTATCCATCCTCAGAACGATAGGGCTAGGAGTAAGTAGTTGCCAACCGCCATCGATAAGTATGGGAGGATAGTTTGATGGATCGAGGCATCGTTACGAAGAGAAGAGACGCATACGGGGAGATGATGGTGATAAGTGACAGCCAACTCATTAACAACAAAACAGAAAAAGGACACAATTAACAATTGGCGAGATCAAGCAGGATATAAAAACTAAAAATACCTGTTTGGTATTTAGGGCTCTAACAGAAAGAAAGCAAACAAACTCTATAATAGCCATCAAACGGAGCTACGCTGTCAACTAAGTGATGCTATTGAGAAGTCGAGCTGAGCTACCCTAGAGTATTACGTATGTTTTTCTCTGGAGTTGACCTCAGCACGGACTTGAATGCTAAACTACGATTGGAGACGGTACAAGCCGAAACCCTACCTGATTCGTGACCCGGCTTGTAGCAAGACATGTGACTTCGCCCGCAACGCCAAATATAACGAAAAAAAAAAAAAACAGCGCGAGCACGCGGTCTACGCGGTCAAGGAAAAAGACAAGACACCAGTACAAAGACATTGACCTTTGAGTCCCTCTTTAGCGACCAATATGACAGTAATAACAATAATGAAACCATATAGGATATTTGTAGGGTATACTTGGATTTTGTGATATTTTTCTTCTATTTTTATTTTTAATTGTTTACATAGTTATGGCACTACAAGCTCATGGCGTTCTCAAGGCGCTACAGGTACTTTGCCTTCTATGGTGTTTTACTTTTTTTCTTAGGCCACTGTCTAGCTCCCTTGGCATTGGATGAGCGATTTCACACACACTTGGCAACACTCTGAGCTTACGACACTTCTAGCTGGCAGAATTCCTCTCGACCCTAGAAGCTTTGGACCTTTCATCAATCTATCTACCTACACCAAGCTCATGATCTCTCCGCGCCATGAAGTCTCCTATTCCCGACTACCTCAACCGAGTGCTGGAAAACGCACGACCGATCGAAGATGGCAAGCCGGCCAGCTATATTGAGACGCTGGCCAAGGCCGACACGTCCAAAATCGCCGTGGCTCTTGCTATGGTAGATGGCAAACTGTACTCAGCTGGAGATGACCAAGTCGAGTTTTCCATTCAGTCCATCTCTAAATCCTTTGTCTACGCACTTGCAATCGAGGATGCGGGCTTGGATCGAGTTTTGGAAAAGATTGGCGTCGAGCCTTCGGGTGATGCCTTCAACAGTCTGTCTCTGGAGCGTGGCAGCAATCGACCCATGAATCCCATGATAAACGCTGGGGCGATTACGGCACATTCTCTTATCGTTGGACCCGATGCCACTCTTGAACAAAGAACAGACCGTATCTTGAAAGCCCTTTCGAGATTAGCAGGTCGCCAACTCCACGTGTGCGAGGAAGTTTACGAGGCCGAGATGAGAAATGCCGATCGTAACATGGGAATTGGCTACATGCTCAAGGCGGCAGGTATCATCACCGGTGACCCCCAAGAGGCCGTCAAAGGATACATTCGCCAATGTGCTATCAATGTCAACGTGCGCGATCTAGCCATGATGGCGGCAACACTCTGCAACGCCGGCATACACCCAGAGACTGGCGAAACCATCATTCCCCAGACGAGCGTCCGCCAAATTCTCTCCGTCATGACCACGTGTGGTATGTACGATGCCGCGGGAGACTGGGTCTCAAGAATTGGAATACCAGCGAAAAGCGGTGTGTCCGGGGGCATTATTGGGGCCCTGCCAGGTCAAATGGGCATTGCTGTCTTCTCCCCTAAGCTTGATGGGCGCGGCAATAGCGTTCGCGGTGTCGCCATTTGCGAGCAATTGTCCCGCGACATGGGTCTTCACATGATGGACGTGAGCCAGATCGCACAGGCGACATTGCGTACATCTGTGGCAACCATTGTGGCAGGCGACAGTGAGCCGCATCACGCAAACTGCAACAGGGAAGTCATCATCTTTAGCCTACGAGGCGTTGTTCGTTTTGCAGGCTCGGAGCGCCTGACCCGCGCCATCACACGCGAACTTGGTCAACCCAATCCAGAAGACCCTGGTTCTGGGCGTTCCCGCCATGCTTGCGCTATTGTCTTTTCATTCCGAGATGTCTTTTCATTCAATGCGGTGGCCCAGCGCATCATTCAGGCAGATGTCTACAGACTATTGCTTGATGGCAAGAGTGTGGTCATCATTGATCCCTCGGGGGTCTTAACCATAGACACTGAGCGCGCGGGGAAGAAGTTGAGAATTGTAGAGACAGAGACAGAAGCAAGGAATTTCATTGGAGGAACCGGTTGTCATACAGTAACCAAGACGGATGAATGGTAGATCAAGAGGCATGATCGAGGTCAGTGGAGCCTTGAGAGTCAAGGTCAACCTATGTTCAGGCGGCCACCGCGGGTCTTGTTGAGGTGCTAGAAAGATGCCAAGAGAACAATCGTAGGATCCTTTAGTGGACTTGGGAAGGAGTCTCAGAATACAGAGGCTTATCCAGTATCGGTTGAAAATAGAAAGAATAAGAAATGTGCAGAGACTCTTGCACTATTTGTCTCTGCCACAAAAAAATGTTGAATGAACGGTTGTATTCTATAGCTGCCATCCGATGTCATGAGACTGAGACTGTGTCGCGACCTCAGAGATCTTCGGGTTCATTTAAGCCATTGATCTTCGGGCTCGATCTTCGGGCTAGGGCCTGCTTCGTCGCTTCGAACTTGCCTACCGGACTAGCTACGAAGGGTTCTTGAGGGCGAAGGACGGGAGAGGAATCAAGATAGAGGGTCAGAGCCACCTGAAGGAAATAGCGAGCCACGCGAGATGAATGGAGTCGAGGTTGGGTTTTAATTCTACCATGTGTTTATCCGTGTGATATTTAATGCCACGGGTTTAGAACTGGGACACGATGCTATGGTGTGTTGATCTTGTGTGTTGTGATATTCTTGAAGCCCGGCCCTTGATGGGATAACCAATCAAGGAGCCCTTATGTTCGTTGATCTTGTGTAAGATCAAGATTTTATTGAAAAGGAAGAGTGGGACTCTACTTACCTACCAGCCCTCAATCTGTAGAGCACACAACAAACTGGTCAGCCCTTAGTCTTCAGATCGGAAAAAGCCTGAGGAAGGTTGAGAACCGACATCACTCTATCACACTTGGATGAAGTGGGCCACTACATAAATACTCATGAAAGCGCTCTCATTCAGCATCTGCTGTGTTGGCCATCAATGCCAACGTCGTGTTGAAAGCCCAATCATATTGTAGGTGCCAAGAGAAAAGCTCCCCGTACATCATTAGTTTCTACCTACATTTGGGCACGTCGTTGTAGAGGGGAAAGATCAGGCATCTTCCTCCATCGCATTGACGAAATCGTGTTCTTCACGGCTAGAACAGAAATAGGCATCCAGTATGTGTAAATTACTATCTCAGTGTTCAAAATGTGCAGCAAGAAGTCTATAAACAATGGCCGCTGCCTCGGGCACGCTCTTGAATCTGTGAAAATCGGCTCGTAGCCCTCCAGAGGCACATGAAGCTGAGTGTTCTTGGCCGACTTAGAGACGACAGATATCTGTTGGATATCTGTTGCTTGGGGCCATATTGATTCTCCTCGCGGCTTGGCCCTGGGCCTGGTAATTCCCTACAACCACGTGTCGTCAAGGTCAAGGACGAGCATCTGTCAATAACCCAAGGGAAAAACAAGCAGTCCAGTGATACGCAGGCCACTAAATTTTAGCTTATACAACAGGCTGAATGGCTGCTCATAGCTGGAAAGATAAATGACTAATGATTACATACATTACACTAAGGAGCGGTGGCGGGCTGTTCTTATAGCCTAGTCCTGCCGATGAGTCACAGGCCGGGCTTCTTTTTGTCAAGATGCATTCATGAGTCCGCAGCAATCACACTTCCTACATGAACACAATCGTCAAGACTCTCCTCGCAAGTAATTGCCAGGTCTACTAGAGATGCAGACACTATTATCATGGCAACAGACACAGCCTAAAGCCTCTCCGACAACGATAAGGACTGCCTATATCCGCACGATACTGGACAGCGAACTAAAGTACTATGAGCACGACTGGAGCAACTTGACGACCTGGCTTTGGTTCTGGGTTGGTCAACAGGTCCCGAAGGATCCCTTTCGAAACGATGATCGCGGGCAAAGTCAATCTCCTCCAGACATTCATCACCATTACATTTTACTGCACCGCAATGCTGCGGATGCCTTCGTATTGGAATGGCTACTGAGAAACTCTGAGCCAGAGAGTTGGAGACTTTCCCGGGACAATTTTACGGTCTACCTATCGCGTAGACAAATGCAGGACCCGGCAAACAAGCTATTACTTCATCACCTTGGAAGTATGAGGGTTGCAGTAGAGGTTGTTCCGTTGCCTCAGGCCACCGAATACACCTCAGGTGACATCTGCGACACTGCCATGTTTTCTAAGAGCGATTACGTCCTCGAGACATCCCTTGTGCGAGGTGCAGGCTGCGCAACGACATTTGACACGCTTTTCCGGAACTCAATGCGTCACGGTTGCCCTCAGCAGTACCGAACTGAGGAGAAGAGTAGCGCCTACTACGCAAATAGGCTGAAGGGCAGGATGGGTCACACACAGCGATATTGCGGATATCCCCATGGTAAAAGCGAAGCATGGAAGCAAGAGCACGAGAAACAATGGAAGAACTATAAGTGTCCATCATGCGGAAAGCGATGTAAGCGAAGCAAAGGATGCAAAACGACGGGGGAGTTTTGGACAAAGGACGAAGGCAGCTGGGTTGACATGGTTATTACATCTGCTGCAAGGCCGCCAGAATTCGAGAAAGAGTGGCGAACACTGAGCGTTGAAGATGTCATTAACTATCACGAGTTAGATGCAACAGTGGCTGAGAGGTTTAAGCATTGGAAATGGAGATCTATAGATACCTTCTCAGGGGATATATAAGGGCACCAGGGAAGATACTAATGGCAGCCTATTATCTGAGGCTAGTAAATATAATTTATATTATTTTATTACTTTGTTTTACTTAGAATAAGGATTAAAATATTATAATTAACATCTTAGTAATTTTAATAATAATAGCTTTATATATAAATCCGAAGGCCTTAATAAGCTTAAATTATTTAAATAATTATTAATATACTCTTACTTACTTATAAGGCTGTTTAATACTAAGGGGCAAAGGACATAGTATAGTTAAATAATACTAATATATATAAAATATAACTCAAGTCTTAGGCTCTTACGAGCAGCTATTGCAGGCTGTTACAAGCTATACATGAAATTTAGGTATTATAATCGAATTTAATTGCCTTTAATAACGGGCTGCTGTTTGCATCTTCCGCAGTATCAATAGCGCGGGTCTTAACCCCGCTTGGCTTATCTGCTATAGTACGAGACTAACTTAGCCGGGGTCTAATCTCCTGGGCTGAGTCAAGTCAATCTGGGCTGAGTCTCTGGACCGAGTTAGAAGTGTGCTAGTATCATAACGAACTGTTAACAATGCCATGTACCTCTTATCATGTCACCATAAGACGAGGAAATATAAGAAGCGGTAAATGCCAGCTCTATCTATCGCACTCTCCCGGAGCAGCGACCGACAGGAACCTTTTTTTCTTTCCAACAACAATAACAAATCACTCGCAGTCAACATGGCAGATTTCTCCAAGACTTCTCCCGGCTATAGTGAAAAGATCGGAGATAATCTGCGTCCGACAGAGTCTCAGATTCATGGCGAAGTTATTGACAACGAGGCGGGCATGGCGCGTCTGGCGGGGGGCAAGCAGACACAGCGCCATCTTCGCCCTCGTCATATCCAACTGATGGCGCTTTCAGGTGCCATCGGCACCGGCCTCTTTGTTGGATCTGGATCTGCTCTCGCTAGAGCTGGACCTCTAGGTCTCCTCCTGGGTTACATGGTCTACTCGCTGCTGGTCTGGTCCACCTTCAACGCTATGGGAGAGATGTGTGTTTGGCTTCCCATTGATGGTTCTTTTGTGGTTTTTGCCCACGCCTTTCTGGATGATGCGTGGGGATTTTCCCTCGGCTGGCTCTACACCATCACCAACTCTCTCTCGGCGGCTGGAGAAGTTGCCGCAGTTGCTGCCATTGTAAACTTCTGGACGGACGCGGTCAATAACGGTAAGCCCTCACTTGCCATGCTCCTTTCACATACTGCCCTCCTCGCTCGCAAAGACCATTAGTACCAAACCAGGGCTGACCTGATTCTAGCCGTCTATGTGGCCGTCATCAGCTCGTCTCTCTTGGCTCTCAACATCTTTGGCGTTCGCATCTACGGAGAGGGTGAATTCTACTTCTCCCTATTCAAGATATTTCTTATCCTGGGGTTGCTTGTCATGACTTGTACGTTTTCCACATGCCCAGCATGTCAACGCTTTGAACAGGGGAGTATCAGCAAGCGCCAACTGACACACTTGAACAGTTATCATCATGGTGGGAGGCAATCCTCAAGGAGACGCGATCGGATTTAGATACTGGAAGAACCCAGGACCTTTCAACGAATACATTGCCGATGGTAGCTGGGGTAAGTGGATTGATTAGCAACTTGTTTGCCTCAAACTAAAGAATTTACTCTTACACACGGACTCCGATAGGTCATTTCCTCGGCTTTTGGTCCGTTTTCATACAAGCCGCCTTCGCCTTTGGTGGCCCAGACTATATCGCCATGTCCGCTGGCGAGACCAGATCTCCTCGTCGCGTCCTCCCTTCGGTCTTTCGCCGCGTCATCTACAGACTCGCCGTCTTCTATATCCTCGGTGTTCTTGCAGTTGGAATCCTCGTTCCTTATGACGACCCGAACCTGGGCTCTAATAAGCCCGGTGCTGGAGCTTCTCCTTTCGTCATTGGCATCACTCGTCTCGATATTCCTGTCCTTCCCCACATCATCAACGGCGCCCTTCTCACCTCTGCTTGGTCTTGTGCCCTAGAGCTCTACTTTGCTTCCACTCGAGCGTTGTACGCCTTGGCAGTTGATGGAAAGACTCCCAAGTTTATGCTCTTTACTTGGCGAGGCGTCCCGACCTTCTGTGTTGTCGCCGTCTGGCTCGTCACCTTGATAGCCTTCATGTCGGCCTCGAATAACTCCCTTACTGTCTTCACCTGGATCACAAGCATTGTTGGGTCCGCAAACCTCCTCATTTACTGCATTTTCCACGTCGTATATATTCGGTTCCGTCGTGCCCAAATGGCCCAAGGTATAACTGATGATCAGCGGCCTTGGTTTCGCCGAAATCAGTACTACTTCTCCATCGTCTCCCTTTTCTTCTACATCATCATTTTCTTCACAAACGGCTTTGCTGTATTCACCACTGGTAATTGGTCTGTCTCCAAGTTCCTCTTTGCCTACTTCCCCTTTGTTGTCTTCATTGCCACCTATGGGGGCTACAAACTGATCAAGAGACCTGCCATGGCTCCTCTTCACGAGGTCCCGCTACATGCTGGCCGTACTGATGCGCATATGGATGATGGTTATGTAGAACCTGAACCAGTCACTTGGTACCAGAAGTTCAACAGGTGGCTCTGGGGTTAAAGTTTGGTTCTGCCATGCTATCTTTGACAGCATTAACTTATTTACATTCATGAGACAGATAAGATAGTTGTACAACTGTCACACAGATTTGATCTCCTGAGAAAGTCGTTGTCATAGCTAATGACAAGGCCACTCGTTTCATCCTTTAATGTCCTTTATGGGCTCATGATACACATGTCGAACCCTTAGAACTGCCGCTTAATCACTGTCTCTTTAAATACTCACGTTCTGACCCTCTCATCTTCCATGGATGTGGCTGAGGTTCGAGCTATTGTCACCTCGACATAGGCAGGTCTATAATGGCCAACAGCCGCACTATGAAATGTCTGATATTCAATAACCTTACACAGTAACTGGTGTCCATTTTCAGGTCAGCAAGGCACCTAAAAGCAAGGCACCTAAAAGCCTATACAATCTCGTTTCTGGACCCTTTATTACATTCCTGGCACAGCTGAAAACTTACCACTCAAGCTAACCTCGGCCCATTCCCTTCCCCAGCTAACTCCAACTGCCCAAGACCATGTCGGTATTACATAACAAGCTTTGATGCTCCTCCAATGCTCGCACTCTTTCCAGTAACTGTAGCGACTTGTGGCTTGATCTTAAATCCTCCTATTAGAGAATCAGCAAGTGTTGCCAGCGCAGTGTATTTCCAAGCTTGTCTTCTAAGCCACTGAGCCTCCCAAGTAGAAAAGCGCAGCAAACACAACACCCGTAGCGAGCGTTGCGGCCGGAGATACCAAGAGCTCCCACTGAACGTGTGGGATGACAATGGTTGTCGTGGCGTTGCGACGAGCTGCCGCAGATGAAGGGAACTCTCAATCCCGCATCGACTTGGTCAAGCTCAAAGCCAAGCTCTTAAGCTTTGAGGTGATATTGGTTGTCTTGCTTAGTCCAATCATAAGGCCGGGGTGTTTTTGCGGCCTCCCAGCGCAGGGTAAAGGTACCTCCCGGACTTGGCTGTGCAGTTGGGCTCAGATAGGTAATCTTGTAAATTAAACCCACCTTCAAGATTCTTAAGTACTGAAACGATGGACTCTTCTGTGATGTTGAAAGAGTCCCGGAATAATTCTTTTGCGCCGGGAGTGTAATTTTCAGAAGTGATGACAACCTGAGGCTCAGCAAGATTATTACCCCAAGCTCCGTCCATCTCCGGCGTGCCGTTTGCGGACTAAAAAATTGCCGAATTTCCCTCTGATGACCATGGTAGTTAATGACGCTGTGAGTCGCCCCAGGTCATGGCTGCTTGTGCACCTCCAGGAGCAGATATCAGCGTGTAAAGAAAGAGTGCAGGTTGAAACCTGAATAGCCTCAATATCATGAACCGATGTCGTCTGCCAGTCACCTGCTGTGGCTGAGAATGTCCGCTGATCTTGAAGCTACATAGTAAATAAGAGTTGCGGCAGCATGGTGGCAGCTTAATATAATCTACCTACTTTAGAATATCCCAATCCCACCTCATGTATTGATTGCATGGTGACGGAGAGACCCTATATTGCATCACCTAACTTCTTAGTCGTAGTGGTCTCAAACAACAATAGAATGATGTTTGAAAAGCTATTGATTCGCTACCTTATGCTAAGAGGTGAAAAAGAAAGAGACAGTTCTGCGAGCGACACGCATCAGATAGATGTCAAATTTCCCCAAGCATTCACGTGCTTCTGCCTCCGAATCTTACGTGTGCCATCAGGCAAGATCTCCAAATACTCATTCAAGCCCGGCCTATACCCAACCTCCTTTTGCTTTGCCCTAGCAGTTGCCTCTGCTGCCTTCTCCCTAGCCGTTGGCGGTCTTGTCGGTAGAGGACCGCCACGCTCGCGTGCTTTTTCAACGGCGAGATAGAAGCCTAGATCGTCCTGTATCTGGTGGAGTTGTTCCGATGAAAGACAAGAAAGCTGCTGATTGGTAGAGGAAGAGAGAGGAGTCGAAGAAGACGGTGCAGCCGAAAGGGTTGGTGGATGTGTGAATGTCGGGACATCATCCCGGATGCGCTCGCAGGTCCAACACTGGCACAGCTCAGAGACAGCCTGGATATCATCCATCACTGGACCGGAGGATACGTCCTGGAACATAGGGGCTTTAGACCCGTTGCTGCGACCGTCGTTCCCAATCTCCTGGCGAAATAGACGGTAGTGGTTCGGATGCAGTTGATGTGTACGCCAAAACAGGTCAATACCAAATGGCACATGTATCCCCTTGTTGTCAAGCGAAGCTTCCCTTAGCTGATAGTCAGAGTATTCCACACTTGCCCTCTTCAACGACCCAACGAGAGCAGGAGCGCGTATCCAAAGCAAGCTATGCGCGTCTTCGATAAACTTCTCCTGCTTTTTTACCTCGGCGAAGAGGTCGGCCCTGAATGGTAGGGTTTCACCCTCAGTGTAGGCCGGAGGGCTCTCCAGGTAGGTCAAAATGTCAGAAGACTGAGTTGACAAAGTAGAGAAAAGGTTTTGTGCAGTGCGAGGCAGTTCGAAGCGAAATGTGTCCATATCAATAACGTCGCGGATCGCCAGCCAGGGAAAGCAGAGGTGCTCGAGCCGAGCAACGCGGCGCTCATGGTCACGGCAAGCGGCGTTGTATGCATCCGAATCGAGCATGAAGGCATACCAGACGAGTAACACGTCCAAGGGAGGGAGATACTCTTTGGTCAGCTGTACCATGACCTTGTCGCCTGCATGGTGTCCATACGCCGCAATATGGACCAAGACGTGATCAATATTGGTCCACCAAACTGCGAACCGGGAGACGGCTAATCTGATCAGAAGATCCCATCTTTGGGACTCAGGAAGCTTGGTTGTTGTATTCGAGTGGACGTCATCTCTAGGCTTCTCAGTATATGCTGGCAGGCCATGAACGTCAACCTGGAGTGCGCTCGCTTCAAGCCGCAAAATCCGAAAACATTCAAGCAGCGCCAAATGCACGGCAGCATGGCTAATATCAGGACAGGCCAATATGGTCGCCGTATTTCCCACCTCTGCATCGGGAGGGGGAAACGCATTAACGAAGATGCTAGGGTCTGGGATGACGGTCTGCTTGCCGCCAGGCTTGCTGCTCGAGTATGAGGACGGTAGCTTCCAGGAATGAGGGTCCACGTCAGCCTGATTCCTAGAGATTACTCCACGAAGACGATTAAAAAGAAACATGTCGTAGGTCTTTGGGGGTTCATAAGCTGGGGAAGACAACTACGCGCATTTTCAACGTGTGATGAACGAGCATTAATATGCTCAACGCCATCTCCCTAGCTATTTCTGCCTTGAAGGGCAGCCTTGCAAGGATGTAAAAAGCAATCTCAGGCACCCCTGCTGCTGATAAAGCACCATCTGAAACCACAGTGAGTTTGCCTGGCTACAGTTATGGTCTTACCTAACCCAAGAAAAGAATGTGTAGCTTGTACAGGTGATGATGACGCAAGACTCTCCGCAAATGGCCTGTCTGCGCCTCGCCGCGAAGGAAGAGATTGACGCTAATTGCACAGCATTGTGGCAGTGCAGGGGCGGAGTTTTACTGTGTTTCTAGGGTAGGCTAAGGAAGCCCTTTGATCGTTAGTTACTCTGCTATTAAATTCTTATCATCTTGTTTTCTCTGTCACTAAACTCACCACTCATGGAGTACTCATGATTCAACAGCAGCACACCTTTAAGCAAGGATTTCCTGATGTCCTTTAGAATCCGTACGGTATCCGTACGAATCGGACTGAATGCTTCGAGAGATTATATTTGATTCCATAATTCTATTGCATGGGAACGAGCTCTCTGTGCTTGTAGAGATCTCCACAATCACAGCATATTGCCTTTGTGGGCAATCGTTAATCACCCAGAGGCTGCCAATCCTCCGATAACAGGACTAGTTGGGCAAACAAGATCAACCCACTACCTATGCCCAGTTTGGCCAAGTTGTCTATCAAGAAGTAAAGCAAGAGAGATATCCAATCAGCCCAAGTCTACATAATGTATGATACAGGACGCTTACCATTCAACTCGAGACCTCCCTTCACTCGTCGCCTCCTTTGATCCAGCCAACACCTCCAACGTTCGTATTTCTCCTTGCGCTCCGCAATGTATTCAGGTGTCATTCCCCAATCCCGGATCTTATGGCCTTCAATCAACTCTTCCATTCTGAACTGCCTGTACTCTGAACCGCTCAGGTTGAGCACGATGCCACCCATAACATGTTCCCATACTATCATCCCGTAGTTCGTAGTGTGGTAGTCAAGGTTTAAAATCTTGCCCAGATTGTTCGCGATATACATAGCAAGTCGCTCTTCAGGTTTGATAGTCTCATCGGAGAAGAGGTTCCTGGAAAAACGCCGACGTGGTTTATTGCCTAGCTCGAGCTCTCGATCCCCACACGCGATGCTCTTATGGGCAGCTCCATCTGTTGGTTCAAGAACATTGATGGTGATGTCCTCGATGAAGTACTCATCAAAGTGTCCCAACTCGCCCGGTCCCTTTTGAAGAACTTCGATTAACAAGTGATAGAATGTCCACGCAGCGCCCTCTGGCCCACCGTCGCCGCCAGAGAAGCCCATGCTGTCCCTGAAGCGGGGATCTAGGTCATCAGTGGGATCAAAGAGTCGGAATGTGGCGTTGATAGACTTGATGTGCTTCGTTCGTGGGAGAATTGGGATATGCCAGGTAGGCCAGAGACCATAATTCTTGACAAACATGACGTCGACATAGTAGTCGGCAGTCATCAAGTCAAGGACCTTCCGGACCTCGTCGTTAGTCTGTCTGTTGACCAGGAGGAGACTAAGGGCGGGATTCTCAGGCTGGATGCACCAGGTTCCTCTGTGACGGATCCCACGACTTCGTGCATGCTGAGTGACTGAGGGAGAGGCTGGCGGCGTAGCAGGAGAGCCAATGGCCAAATCAAAGATCTTCTGGCGAGTCTCGCGAGGGAGTTGAGACAGGCTCATGACGTAGACTTGATGGTAGAGCTTGATTGATTGTTGGGTAAAGATGGTACTTCTCTTGTGAGACAAAGAAGTGCTGACATGCGTGATAAGGAGGAGGCGGATTGTGCCGGGAATATATAATTCCAGTGATGGTGAGTCAGCAGCCTTGTTGCCGAATGACGGGGTGGTAGTTCACCTGCAGCCAAGAACTTTACCCACGGATGCCTTTTGTATTCTTCATGTTTTATCCGTATCCTAGAACAATCCACATTTTGGACGGCGTTGGTCATCACACATAAGTCAGTCACTGCAATTCTAACCCTCGCCTAGGTATCCACGTGAATTTAGCTAGCACTAGGCAGAAGTACCGCGTCCCCTCTGGGGGTATCAACGGAGTTTCTACCAGATGCTTCTTGGTCAGCAGCTAGATCGTTCTGTGCCAAGACTGAGCACGAAGATGGCAGAATTAGACCGAGTTATAGAAGAAGGGCTATTTTTCACAGAGAGTCACATGTCTAAAGACGGATTCAAGAATTCTTCCATGCGTCAAACCGGCCGGCGAGGTGCACCCGGCCCGGTACGACTAATATTGCTGTGATACAAACTAAGGACGGTTGAATGAACATCCTAAAGCCTGTTCTGACAAGCTTGAAAAAATCTCTTCCCGCATCGGCGAGATGAGGTAGCGGTTTGGCACTCTTAGATCCAATTCCCTCTTCATATTAATATCAATGAAGTCTCTAAGAGGAAAGAGAACTCATCGGCTATAATATGTAGGAATCGAATAGTTAATATATGGTAGAATTTACACCTATTATTGCGAATTACGCAAGAGTCCCTGCCTTGTAGCGTCAAGGCCTCGGAGGGAGACGATGTAAGGTTGCGTGGGTGCGTTTGACCTTGATTCTAGTTGCTGTTACTTGCTCTTACACCTGAATTGCCTTTTTCGGGGTTTTTTTTTGTGAATATAGTTTGAGCCTGATGCCCTCTTTGCTGCCTATATCATTTACGAAAAAGCTGAGCATGGTTGGGGCATAGCCACACAAAAAAGTGTTCACGTCTGATTAGGACCCTGCTAGGTATAAAACTCACAACCCTGTTGCTGGCTGAGTCTGAATCTCATCTTTCGTAATTGGTGCGGTAGGCACTTGATCCTAAAGGCCGCGTAAGGCTAGGGGACAGGGGCTTCGGAGCAATTAAGCAGAAACAAAACAGCCGTACTTTAGCTAGGTACATGTGAGCGCTAGGTTTGGCCGTTGCTGGGAGGGTGATTGGCACTCAAAGACCGCCAGGATTGGAACCCCAGTGATATCGAGTGCCGCAGCCTAAAAGATGACTTGTCAAAAGTATTTCGTTTCAGATGCACCAAACCCGATCCGCTTCATCACTTTGTGATGTAACCAAACCAAGACAGACATCGGTAAAACTACCTGGTGATCTGTGGATAGTCGTAGAGTGATGCGACTAGCATACTTCGAAAAGGAGAAAGGAAGACGCAAATGGCCGTGAAGATCAATGCGGGCATGTCTGGTGAAACTTGACCGACCGACCATCAAGGGTAGTCAAGCGAGGGAAGAGGAACAAAATATATTAGCGATGCCTTGCAAAAATATGGGTTAAACATTTATGCTCCCCCGGGAAGGCTCGAACTTCCGATCTCCCGATTGTCTGCTAATAACAGTCGGACGCTTTAGCCAACTAAGCCACAGGGGACAGGGACAATGTCGTGATCTCATTGCTTGAGATGCGATCGTCAAGCAGGATACATCACTTGAATGTGACGCTGTGTCTACTTGACCAAGATGAGGAAAGGTGCGCCAATGTGTTCATTTCTCAATAGTTGCAGCCTGGCCCTTGATGGGGTAATCAAGCCAGAAGAAAGGTACGAGTTACAACGCTGCGTCCGTACAAGTGTGAATATGCCAAGGAGCATATCCTCAAGCACCCGTGGTAAACACTACACATCGTCAGTGGAGTATAGAAGGATAGGTATAGAAAGATGGGTGGTGATGTGGATCCTGCATCTATAGGCCCATTACTATAGGCGTGGCTGCGAGGAGCCTAGCTTCAGACGTGCTGACGGCCGCGAAGGGAAGCCAGCAAACACCCACGAGCGCAGAACAGGCCTTTTTGACACGAGGTAGTGCCTACCAGTTCAATGGGGAGGAGACTAAGCTATCGGATTTGGAATCATTGTGCTGACTTTACGTGTTTGGCTCGTTACACAATGGTACGATTCGTCGTCTTGGTGTGTTCGCCCTAACCATCCAAGTCCGCGGCATCACACATCTCAATACGCATACAAAATCACGTCCCAAGCCGCATCTCAATATACCTTAGTAAATTGTTATTTGTGTTACTATTTGAACATCTACCTTCGAAAATGCGTATTGGATGTGCCGCCAACTTGGTTTGCCTCAGCGCCGGTGTTCACCCCTACAAGGTCCGCGCATACGGTTCAATGAACTGCTAAGCTCTGGCGACATAAATGTCTGGGACAACACTTGTGCCATGCCTTGTGTCCACTCACAGTCCTTTGAGATCGTCAACTATGGCGGCCGTCGCCAAACAGCCTTTTGCTATGCCGATGGCAATCTCCGCTGTTCAATCAGTGATACTACTCAAAAGTTCTGGGCGGATGGTGGTTATCCTGACTTTCAGAAGCACTACATGCATAAACTTGAGACTTTCTGAGGAGACAAATGGTTCTGATCTATGATGGAAAGAGAAGCTGTGGTATGGGAAACCCTGCAAATGAGGGATTGCCACTGATTTAGTAGGAAGAATCTCGATATTGAGAAATATGGATGTGAATTTTGCGATTAGCTGGGCCATTTAGCCGCATGAAGGGTTTTGATTTTGTCGATGATTTTCCCTTGCTTAATTGAGTTCATGATAACTAAATCCGGCATCGACTATTCAGGCGTACCTAAAGCAAGATCTCCTGTGAGAGGCGAATTAGAATTTTATGCTCTTGTCTTTCGGTCAGGCGCGAGGAACCTACTCCACGGTTCGCTGTTAGCATTGACCTTCCAGGAGTAACTCGACATAGGGTGAGAGATTCTTGATCAATAGCATCAGGAGGATTGCCAATTTTATTTGGCCATACTGCAGTGGGATATCCTCTCACTGGCGGTTATCGACTAGATGAGAGGCCATTGTTTTCATCTGGCAAGATGCCGGAAAATTTCTCTTTATCTTGCTCTTCGCGTATTTTTGTAAACGTAGTAAAGCATTCTTTGTTATAATTGAAGCCTTACCCTCAATGGGATAACTGAACCAGAAGACCATGTAAATACAGTGAACGCTTAAGATTAGATCTTGTTACTAAGCCTGGGGCCTTGGTTAGTGGCTCGATTGCCCGTGGGAAAAAAATATGTTGTCGAGAGCGTGCATGTCTGATCTCTTTTACAACCGCGTGTAATAGTGACGTATTAATATATCCAAGGCGGGTACTTTTAGCTTTTCTGGATGTATCATGCCTGTAGATTTCGCTACTGGCCCAGGCTGTGCCGGGCCGGACTTCGGATCCGGGTGGTCGGGGGTGGAGCCGGTGACGAAAAGCTGGCCACCCAAAAATAAATCATGCACTACCTGCTTCCAAGGTGCTACGGCACGGCGTTTATTCACATCTTGGTCTCTGGATCTTTCAGCCCTCGCTATGTTATCTTAGTACTTGGTCGGTCTCTTGTTTCGAAAGCCTGGCACTGCATTATCCCTATCACCATTGTCTTTTCTAGCACCTCTCCGCCGCCGAAGAAATGGTACATATCGATGTGTCGTGGATCATATCGCAGAACTTGGTGACACAATAGCAAAAGACTCAAACGTTCGTAGGAAGATGTGGACGACACTTTTAACAACTAAAGAATCATTACTTTTCTAATCTTATATCTCTTGACAAATTGTTTATGGTGTTTCACATCGATAGTCAATAAGCTGCTGGGCTCGAAGCCAATCTCTGTACATTAAATGCACCTTCGTCGCATCACGATCTTGTGTAGCCAACTGATTTGTGCGCTGTTTGAATCAGGAGTCTCGAAACAGGCCAAGATAGGGGTCATTTGAATCAACAAGTAGAGTCCGATCTCGCTCGCCCGCAGTCATCTTCCCACTCCTTTTGGGAGGACTCGTATTGGTGAAGTGGTGCTGGTCAGCGTTCAAGACTCCATCAAGTCCGACCATATCACCCCTTTATTGCCAAATAAAAGCGCAATTTCACATTAGAACTCCTTTAATTTAACTCTATTACTGCAATTCTTCTGCATACCGTCTTGGGCGACTGCGTGGTAGGCTAGTCCAACCACTGCGGCGAACTATGTGATGAGTTTAGATGTAATTGAGATGTATTATGATTAAGAGGGCAGCTGCTGGAGTAATCATGTTTCTTAGTCTCTAGGTCACGAGATTAGGTGTTGTGGTGCGGTGGAGGAACATAGATCTGGGCTCACTGATATGTCGACTTTATATAAAGTGTAATTTGCATTCTTGTAGTAAACTCTGTAGCAAAGACTGCCATGTCATGCAGAGGTGTCTCTAGCTTCTAATGTGTCGTTACTAGATAGCAAAAATGCAATTATGCTGAGAATACCTTGCCCGAAACTTCATGATGACTAATACTTGTATTCAAGATGAAGCAATTTATAGTATTCACGTGAGGGTCGGGGGCGGGGGCTTCTGGCTCTGTCTGTTCCATCACAGGGAAGAACACAGTCGCTCATTTTCTGACTGGGTATCTCATACAAACGCATGCTCCTCTTCATCTTTCCTCGCGTCACCGTCAATTTCACCACCTATGTGACAATATTGATGTGCAGGGCGTATCTTTGGGTTCAGTAATCACGCCATGTCAATGATGGCCGACTACATTTTATAATATAATGCGAAGCAAGAGCCTCTTGCGATGACTATGTTATATTCTGATGGTAAATTGGGGCAACTCCATTCACTGCTGGCATTCTTCAGATGTGTTCATGTTTCGCCGCACGCACTAGCCTGGTGAACATATCTCTTGTTATTCTTGGCATCTATAACCTATCTAAAAGAGATCGGCAGCCATAGTAATAAAAGACGAATCTGTTAACAAAGGCTAGCTTAAGAAGCAGAGCGTATAGAACATATTCATTGTATCAATTGATAAAGAAATGACCCTAGTGAAGCTTGAACACGCGGCAGCGAGACACGCGATGGTAAACTCCATGCCAAAGGTCGGATTCTGCCAGGCGGCTAATGGTCGAAAAGAAAGATGGGATCCTCCTCAAGCACTCTTCCTTTTCACACGCTGAACGAAAGGTTCCGGTAGCGCAGGCAGTATAAAAGACTCAACAAAAGAGACTACTACGTCAGAATTGGGACATGACCCTATATTGTGCTCATGTTGTGTTACTTGATTCTAGTTGAGGCCCAGCATTTGATTGGATAAGTGAGCCATGGATAGAAAGCTTCAAGACACCAGCCGCCATGAAGTGGGTAACAAAGACACAGAGCAGAATAGCTGTTATTCGCGAAGGGGAGAGCTGAGGCAGCGTTATGGCTAGTATGTGGCATGAGAGCTATGTCGTGAAGACCACCCCGCGTTCAATACATCCTATTACATCAGGTAATCCAAACCCTACCCCCACAAGATGAAGTCAAACTATTGTTGTTTCCTGCGTTATGATGCCCCTCAAGACTGTTAGATGATGAGAATAGATACAATTAGTGCCATCAAGGTTGCTCCTCCAGCTAGAAGCTTAGCACCCCCGGCAGTAGGCACGGTTGTGGCTATTCCAGTCGGCGTCGAGATCTCTTCTGTGGTTGTGACTGTCATAACAGCATTGATATCCACTGCAGACAGGGTTCGTAGCAATTCAGGAGTCGTATATGATACGTCATCCGTATCGTAGCTCACAGTTGAGAAAGGAAAAACGGACGCAGGTGAGGCATCTGGGAAGGCGAGACGATCGGTGGGATCAGCAGCTGGTTCGAGGGCCGCCCTGTCAAAGGGGGCGTCTCCGGGGTTGAGGACACTAACATCATCAGCTGTTGTCCGTAGAGTGGTGAGATGACTTACCCATCAATAACATGGGCGACACCGTTGAACAGTAGGACATTGGTAAAGACAATCCTTGCGCTATTTACCCATGCGGTCCCATCCTCGGCCACTGTAAATGTCAAGTTGGCGCCCTGAAGACTTGGCAAGGTCACGTTGGCCAGTTCCGTCGAGAAAACGACGTTGTCGATGATGTGGTAGGTCAAGACTTCCTTCAAGGTCTCCAGATCGGCACTCTCTAGCACAGAGCCAATCGACTCAAAAGCAGCATCGTTGGGCACAAAGACTGTAAAATCAGATATGTTCAACTTGTCGGCTGAGTCATAGCCGATGTTGCCAAAGTTATATGGGAGGTCGGCAGCGGTGAGAGCGGCGTTGAACTTGAGGAGGCCGTCACGACGAGTGAAGAGCTGGAGAGGGGCGCCAAAACTCAGGGGTTTGTCGATCTTATGTATGATGACAGTATCGCCGAGTTTAATGTCCTTAATATGATCAGTATAGATCGTAGCCAGATGTTCAAACAAATCTCACTGCTTCGGTCACATAGGAAAGGGTTTCCTCGCCTGAGACGACAACGACGTCGTCGCCGTCTTTGACGATGCCATTGTATTGGCCACCCGTAAAGTTACCGAAAGGCTGACGTTGATTGACAAAAGTGGCGTCGAGGAGCGTCTGCACAAACAGGGGCTTGTTAGTGACGGCTTCGGCAGGATAGTATCCTTGGAAGACGTGGTTAGACAGCAAGGCGCCAATGGCGACGCTGTCGTTTTTCAGCTCGATGGCTTCACCCTCGGGAATGTCTCTGGGGACAGAGTCAAAGGCCTTGTTGGTGGGTGCAAAGATGGTAATGTTCCTGGCAGAAGCAAGGGTCTCGGCGATGTCTGGAACCAACGCTAAGAGAGACGCCAGGGTTGAGAGGTCGTCCTGTGAGGAAATCAGGGCAGCCAGGTCAGACTGGGCGACAACGGCCGTGGCCAGCGTAGCGAGACCGAGGAGATGCATGTTGGCGGGGATGTTTGCGTTGCTAGAGTTGATGAGGTTGTTGATGCTACTAAGCTGAGTAACTAAGGATGGCGAGATGGTCCTGATAGAGGTTCATTGCTAGCTATATATTTTTCATCAAGAGTGCCACGACGCTCACTTCATCCATCATGAAACGCCAAGAGACATTTCCAAGTCAAGGCGTCATCCATTCGCCGTCCTCGTAAGCAGATATTCCCATCAACTCATTAAACGCAGAGTGAGTCCATCCCCGTAAAACAGCTGCCGGCGAAAATTGGCCGTCCCCATAAAACCGACCAGGGGGAAATAAGCCTAATTGTAGCACAGCCCTGTAGAACCCATTAACGAATTAACATTGATGCATAAATCTTGGAGTCGTTTACGTCATAGATAGCTCAGAGCTAGGGTTGTCCCTCACGCGGGCCTAGAGATGCCACAGATGTAACGCTATCAAGCCCTTCAATTGGGAGCGCATGCAAGGAGGTTACAAATATCTATTGTGGCTTAGACTTCCAATCGCACTCTCGGCGACTTCCCTTTCTGATTTGCCTCATACCTCTCTATAACGGCCTCGTAATCATCCAGCCAGGTTCCAAGCCATTCACCAGATCCTATGATCCTCGTGTTCCAGTTACCCATGTAGGGATCGAGCTTCAGGAGAGACGAGTTGACAACCATGAGTTTGGTCACTGCCTCTCTGATGCGGATCGCGTCCCGGGATAATACCTGCCCGAACGTGTTGCCTGGCGCTGTCACTGCAACGAATGCCTTGACGAGAACGGAAAGGGCGTAGCTCACTGCCGGTCCAAACCATAGCGATGGCTGATCAAGGATGAATTCAGGTTCCATATTCAGAACCAGCTCGACAATAACGTGGCATGCCTCTACAAGTGACCGCAGTGCTACCTCGGCTGCCCTGGTGACTTCTGGGGGGCGGGCAAACTCGTCAACGCCGATTCTCTCGGCAAGATACGGCGCTCCAAAGAGCATCTTGTTGGTTTCAGTATGTAGTACTGGCTCGTTGACGTAAATGATCACAAGCGTGCGCAAAAAGCGAAGCTGTGGGTGCTTTGCGAGTGGCCTGCTGCCCAGCTGGTCCAGTCTGCCATGAGCATCAGCTTGGGTAGCCCTCACAATGTCCGACTCTATACCATGGAACGAATGGGGATGGCAGAGTTCTAGGGCATTAGCAACTTCGGCATGAAGCCTGACAGTGTAGAGAATCTCCAAGAACAAAGGGTCCAAATCATCCTGTTCCAATGCGTGTAATGCATCTTGGTGAGACAAGCCCCAGTCTAAGGCATGTACTCTTCTGAGCCCGATGGCTGCCATTGTCGAAGCCATCCAGGAGGCCAGCCAAGTCTGGTGCATCTCTGGCGTTGGACCACCCTGAAGACGGAAGAACCATGCTGCTGGAGAGCTCTGTATGGATGGGCGCCCCAAGCCGAAATCTACAGCGAGATCTTGTGCTAGTGTAATAAGCTGGGTGCTATTCGTTTGTCCATAACCCAGCGACCAGAGCAGCCTGGATCAAATCGTGTGAGGGCTTCTCAAGACCGACTGCAGCTAAACCGAGGATTTCAAGCAGTCTAGTTCGCAATTCGTCTTGAGTTTGAGAATCGATAGTGGTGCCAGTGGGCGATAATGTGAAAGCAAACATCGCGGCGAGCTTAATAGGCGTTTCTGTTCTCAAAGACTCCAGGCAAGATCTTGTCGAACTACCGCTGAGCGTGGGAATGATGGGCCAAAATGATCTAACTGCCATTGAGCACGCCTCAAGAGATCTTATCTGAGATTCGTGATCAAGATGTGCATCTAGGAATGCGAGACAAGAGCGCCCAGATGGTACAGGCGTCGCCACTGTCGAGGTTCTATGTCTGTATGCGGAGGACTCGGCTGTCTCCAGTCTCTCCTGTAGGTTCTTAACTTGCTCCTCCAGCTCCGCGATCTGATCTCTTTGCCATCGTCTAGCCGCAGGGACACAAATTAGATTGGACCGTGTGCACCGTTCACAGACGCTAGGATCGTTGGCCGAAGGCTCGCATTTGGCCTTGAGGTTATGGCAAGCTTCGCAAGCACGTAGTCTTTTCCCCATTTCTGGTGTCTTGTCGACAGCTCTGCGGATAAGATGTTGGAGAATTAGTTTTGGATCAGCCTTAGCTGTGAGTCGTGGGTGTGAGAGGTGAAAATGGTGGACCACAAGCGTGAAATGGCGATTTGGAAAGAATGCAGATGAGGACACGAGGTGTCACGTGGTGAAGGAGAATGCCCTCCTCAAAATTGGCTGACAGAGACATGGTCATGATCTAACTCGTTATGTGCTGCTGACTATGGGAGTGGATGATAATGCCATCGGCTAAATGCCAGCCTGCAAGCTCACCTTGCCGGGGTGATACTGGCGCTTACAGCGAGACAGTTGATTTTCGGTGACTCTTACAGTGATATTTCAGGCCACTCGTGTGCACCATGATAGAATGACGATGAAGCCTAGGGCGGCCAAAGACGATGGACTCAATAGGTACCTCGCACGCTTGAAGCATCACGAGCGTAGGCTCTCCTCTTACAATTCTGAGCAATGAATTTTCGGCACAGAATGATTCTAGTCTTTCTCAAATGGTGCAACTCAGACATGTCCGATTTTTGCCAGTATTGCCCAGAAGGGACATCTCATAGCACATGAAATAATGATATCAGGACACCTTGACGAAAACTTGATCAGTTCGTGAACAAACTTGACCTGAGAAACGATAGCACAAGCTTGATGCCAACGGCTTGTTTGAGGCCAACCCATAACTAAGTAATAAATATGTGGGCAGATGGGGGAACATTTGAAGGATCACGCGAGGGCATTTACGACGGAAACAAGTCGGGCATAAGATTTCCCAGGCCCCGCGTGTCTTATCCCTCTTTGGATCCTTCACGATACCCCAGACACAGTCTTTCCTGGCTGACGAGCTGCCATCATGACCGGACTACACAACAGCGAGCCGACCCCCTTGCCGATACCCCCGCCATACGATGCCCTCCAGAACCAAGGGCGATCCCGCAAGACGGTCAAACTTTGTGGCAAGTGGCCATGGGAATTGGTCCAGGAGGACAAGATCCCTGATTCGTGGAGCGTGAACCTGCTGGACGAGCTCGCACGCGCCGTCCGAATCGTCGAAACGACCGACATATCGCTTGATGATTTCATTGAGCAGCTGAACCGAATCATAGAGAAACGGATTCCATCGAATAAAGCCAACTGGAGCAAAGAGTTGATGAAAACCGATGCCACTGCTATCATCAGGTGGATGACTGACAAGAAGAAAGGCGCATATCAACAGAATCGCACCACCAGAAACAGGTCCCAGGTTCCCAGCATTAATCGCAACAAGGGCAGCCAAGATTCCCGACATGGCTTTTCTCCCAATACACCCAGTGGCAGGACTCCCAGAGGCCCCGGCGCTCCAACTGGAGACACATTTTCTGCTGCTGGACGTGGGCCTGGCTCGCGAGGCGACGAGGATCTCTTCCAGCAGAATCGGAGTGGTATCTGTAGCATCACACGCGCTGCGACAGCCCCTCCCGAAAAACGTACCGGCCGCATGACCGCCCTCTCCCCGATGGCGAGACTGCTCACAAGCGTCGCCAACGTTGATGCCGCAACTCCCTCCAGAAAGCGACCCCGAGTTTGCGACAGTTCTCCATCAGAAGAGACGGCCTGCAAGGCTCCTAGAAGCCGCAAAAGCGATGGTGTTCATCGTGCCACGCTTGATGCTCCGGTAGGTTCCCCAGCTGTCTGATCTGTCCTAGACTGATTTGCTCCCCACAGACCCTCTACATGGTTTGGCTGAGCAATGAGTCTGCCCAAGCCAAGCAGCAAGTCGAGCTCTTTAAGGACTACCACACTGAGCTGGACAAGTCTCAAGTGAAGCGCAGGAAGTTTGGGGCGCAAGAGCAGCAGATTCAGACCGAGCGCGAAGCGGCCCGTGAAGAGGTTCGAAAGCTCACTCGCGATGAGCAGCAGCACAAGCTGGCTGTGGACTCGCTGCGGCCCATCATTGAGCAGGAAGACCGTCCCGCCCAATATCGAGAAGCATTTGAATCAAGTGAGAAGTTGCTGAAGGCGGCCCCGAACGACCAGAAACGTGCTGAGGAGCGGCTCTACGAGAAGGAGCGCCAACTCAGAGCTGTCGACCGCGGACTGGGCTTGTTGGACGTAGACATTCAGAGACTGACGGAGGAGAATGAAGGTCATCGTGAGACGGCTTTTCACATAGAGAAGGAGCAGCGCGTTTCTGGTGTCTTGCTCAAGCTGGTTGGGATTGGCGTGGCGGGCATTGCGAGCTGGGACTCGCATCGGTTGGAAGCGTTGGAGGCTCTGGTTAACCAGGTTGATGATGGCGACATGGAGGAGAGTGACGAAGAGGAGGATGAGGAAGAAGAAGAAGAGGAGGAGGAGGAGATGGAAGAGTGATGAGATGGTGGAAATCATCATGTGGGAGTTGTGTTGGACACTTCAGCTTGATCGCTGGACTGGATGGCCTGGAGGAGTCAAGGCGTGAAATTGTTTGTGCCGGATTGATACCCTGTACGATATCGTTGTTATTTAGTCGTTCATTCCCACAGAGTTACATAGATAAATACCCTTTGATAGTCAACTGGATCAAGTAGCGACTAGTGCACAAGTCTTGTAAGTGTAGACTCAAAAGCAGTCCAAATCTTGGACATTGTGAGCTGAGATGAATGTCTGGACTGTCCCAGGCTTCAACTATGGGAGAAGACAGTCAAAGTTTCCTTGCCTGCAGGATCCGTCCTCTGATCCTGTAATCCCCACCTTGACCAGATGATTATCTTGCCCTCAAGCGCTCCCTTCACGATGCCTGTCCATTTTACGGAGCATGTAGAACTCCAGGGTTTGCGCGTTGATGACGTCCCTGATGGCCTTGTGTTCCTCTGAAAGCCATGAAAGAGTAGACTCACACTGCTCTCTGAGGTCTTCGAGTGAGGGGAAGAGAAGGTAGAAATTGTCAAGTATCCATCCGTTGGCAATTGTTTGGTCAATCTCTCGCTCGAGCTTGGCCTGTTGTTCCTCCGCTGATGAGAGGAGCATGGCACTTCGCTCCACTCTACGTCTCATCTTTTAAAGGCCGGACAAGAGCGATTTCCTGTAGAAATGGTAATGCATCTCGGACTCGGGCAACTGCATCCCTCATGTGCCTCCACTCAGTAGTCTCGAGCGAAGTAGCTTCGACGACCTGCTCGACGCGAGCATTGACTTCTTGGAGCAGCTCGCAAACTTGGTCAAGGGCCTGCTTGTAGCATGCGAGATCGTAGGCTTGGCCCAAGGTTGCGTCGTCATCTTGGCCTCGGTGAGCGCGAGTGAGAGAGTCATGGAGTATGTTGATAATTTGGTGGGCTGTCCTATTGGTCTCCTGTTCTTCAGACCATCGCTTGGCCCTCAGGATATCTTTGGGCGGCGGCGTTCTTATGCTCGGACATATCGTGGATAGGTAGGCCGAGTGCGCAGAGGATAAGACCCCTTATGTCGGACAGTATACAGGCCCTGCAAGTTCATGCGTGACTCACTTTCTAGAGAGATGGAGGAAACAAACTCCCTGGAGCGTATAGATCTGGTCTGCTCGGCATCAGACACCAAGTGACGAAATTCATCGGGGATGTCTGTCGGAACGACTACAGCATCGGTGGGCATCGGCCGCTTGGTGGTCGAGTGCGCGCCGACCAAATTGATCGTGGACGGTTTGCCGTCAAGACACTCTATTCAGGTTGCGTCCGAGCCCCAGGTACCATTTCCTGCTCTTCTCTGTTCGAGCATCTCATCAAGCCGTAGCCAGATGAGTACGATGCGGTCACGGGCAGAGGATGGAAATAACTTGGCAAAGTGCGTATGCAGAAAGAAATGGGATGACTTGACGTTGTGAAAAACCTGGGTTCGGTTGCGGCGGAGATGTGCCAGGGGAGGATCTAAGTTGAATATGTCCCAGACACTCTCAGGTCGAGCAGTAGGTATTGGTTGTTTCTGACCATCAGTTGCACGGCCGAGAACAGTTGATCCTGGAGACATTCGATCTTTCTCGACGGTCAGGGCTGGGAGGGTGTGGTGAGGAGAAAGAAATCTTCCATTTGAGGTGTACCACCAAAACTGTGTGCTATCGTCCTTGGTGAAGCGGAAAGAAAGGGGTCCATTGTTGGCAATATCAACCAGATCTGAGAGGATCGTTGTGAGGACCTTTTCCAGGTCTTCCAAGAAGTCTTTAGGGACGAAACTGCCGTTGGACATGGTGTCGCACGGTTTGTATGAGGGTAAAAGGGAGAGTCAAAAGACCAGATCAGGGTGGTGGTATTGTTGCTATCTGCCAAGTGCAAAGGTCCTCCCAAGGGACGAAGACCGGGAAGGCATCTCCACCCTGGGTCCTCGTCAGACACCTCGCCAAACAAGACGAGTCGCGATATGGACATGAGGGTCGTCTCGAGGTTTGCAATCTGGTCAAACCAGTCAACAGGTCGGAAAGGTGACGCGAGAGGGTCTCGTAGGGCGAATGGCGCCTGAAGGGGAAGCCTTGCACAACTCAATTGCACAACGCACAGATGTTGTTGTTTAAGTAGGTACTCTTGATAGTGGAGCTCCATCGAGCGGCGCTTCATGACAGAGGCCCTCACGTAAGGGGCAGTCTGGAGACATAGGCTCATGAGAGAAATACGCCCTCAAATGCGGACCTCGCCAGAGGAAAGGGACGCAAGAGATCCGGTGCCCGTCGAGAGTGCGTCTCTTCGAGAGACGGGAGGCTCATTGGAGCCGTCTCGCACGAGGGATTGCTCTTCAAGAGCAGGAAGCCCGTCAAGAACGATCTCGCTAGAGATTCGATGCTCATCTGAGCGACCTCATAAGAGGGACCTCTTTGGGAGCATGGTGCTCGTTGGAGAAAAGTCTCGTCAAGAGAAGAATGCCTACCTAGAGAGCGGCATGATGAGGTCTTGTGCCTTCTCGTAAGAGAGGCCATCCATCGAGGAAAAGGCTCAATAGAGCGGTTACTCGTGGAAGAGTGAGAGCTCTCTTGAGCGATCTGGTCTCGTCAGAGAGACGGTCGTCGTTCGAAGATTGAAGGCATCTTCACCACACCAAAAATCCCAAACCAGACCTGAAACGATAACGGAAATAATCTGAAAATAGGGAGAGAAAAAAAAAAGGGAAAGGGAAAAGAAGGGAGACACGAGCCAGCCCCGTCAGAATGGACAGCGCAGAAGCCATCACATGACCTCTCCATTCTTTGTTCACCTGTGGCCTCGCCACATGAGCACTGAGACGTCATCATCACAGAACTGCCAGGGTGAAGAATAAGTGTGGCACAAATCGTCAAAGAACCTACTACGTGCAGCCTCCTCAGTGTTCCACTAGTGAGTCAAGGCTGAGGCTTTGGGAATTTATACCTTCATCCTTCCACCCCTTCATCTGCATCATCAAGCTGATTCATTCCCAATTTCCGACCAGCCAAAATCTCTGTTGCAAAACATCCAAATACCATATCCATCATCATGTGTCGCCATACTGCCCCCAATGTAAGCATCTTCTCTATGCCAAACGCTTTGCCCCTGACACAAGTGACAGACAATCTGCGGCGTTGACCGTCAGTACTACGCCGACAAACTCGTCGCCGAACGCCGTTTCCGCCTTTGTCTTTGCAAGGCGACCCAATCCGACATCATCTTTGTCATTGCCCAAGGTGCTGGGCCGGTCGGGCCCAAGGCGCTGGCCAGAAGTTGTGGCATCAACTTTGGCCGTGACTCGCTCGGAAGAATTCTCTTGAACAAGTTCGTTACCCAGGTCAGGTTCTTGGAGAGGTGCATTCTTCGATTCCAGGCTTTTCAGGCCCAGGTGCCCGTCGTCCCTTCACTTCCCCTGGGAACTCATCAGACTCCGGTTGGGAATACGGCCATTCAGCAGGCGAATCTTGAGCAGACCAAACAAACTCAAAACACACAGGGCCAACAAAACCTGCCAGTCCAGCAAAACGCGCAGGCCCAGCTGAGCAGCCATCCAAACCAGGTTGGTCAGGACATGAACATCGATGGGGCACATCTTGATGTCCTCACCCAGGCATTTGGCACAAGCCTGAGACTCTGAAGGCAGTCCTCTACTTTTAACATGCAGTGCCTGGGGCGAGGAAGAAAAGCTGGCGGGTTCTAGTGTATGAATAGCGAGTATGACCAAATAGAGCGTTTTTTGTCTTCTCATCCTCAACTACCCCTTCAATGATTCTGATCCAGCTCTCTTATCTGTTGGGATTCATTTTCTATCTTTATCATGCAGGATATACCCATCGGCGACACCTCACTCTATAAGATAAGAACGCATTGTAAGACAGGTGAAGTGAAAGAACACAATAGGATACTCCCCTTCCCTTAAACGTTTGTGGGCCCGTATGTCTTCCTTGGAGAATGAAGCTCGTTGTGACGGAGTTCCTAGCAAAGAGAACCTACAGAACGACACGTAAACCCTCATGAAGTAAACCCAATGCTCACATTTACACTGGAAAGATGCTGGGGGCATTTCTTCGGCATCTAATACATAGACCACGTTTCATGCTGTCTCTTAATATGCCGTCAATGTGAGTTTCCTGACTTCCACAGGAGGCATTTCCCACCTCGCCCCAGCAATCTCTAGAATGAGAAAGTGATTAAATACTTAGCAACCTAAGAAAAGATTGACCTAGCAAGTAGGTCATCAATCTCTTAGTATGAGTTCTTGTAGATCTTTTCCCAAAGGCCCGAACCGATTCAATCTGGACCTTCTCACCATCACTGTCTAACCTCGGGCAATCTCCTAAAATCATGACAATCCACACCTTGAGACGAAACAACTCGATAAAACACTCGAGTACCCCCTGGTCATTCAATCTCGCCGATCTTCCTATTTTTTGACTTGACTTAGTGGCTTTCCTGCATCTGTTGCTGATGACCTGTCCACGCGCACACGATACTCGTGTCCGATGTCCGAGCCGAGAACTCTTCCCAGAGCGGGTATTTTTCATAGTTTTGCTCATATTCGCTGCATCATGGCCCCATAACTACTAATTGATGTCTTTTACGGGCTCAAAAGGGTGCCAGAAATTTTCCTGGCTGGTAGTCAGGCCCACCTGGATGATGGCTCTCGGCTGACCCCACCGAATCACCTTGTCATGAACTCGAGCGGCGCGACCACTTTATCTTTCTCACGTCATTAAGCATGCTCAGAAGACATAGAAAATCTCCAGTTTATATTGTTGACAGATCGAAGCGCATCTACATAGTATTCTCCTCCATCACCTGACCAGCCAACTTCTTCCCTTACGGGAGTCTACGGCGAACCAAGATTTCCTATCAACGGTGTTTAATCGGGTCTAGAACCAATTTCAAAGTGTATAAAGAGCTCAAAATCAACTCACCAGGCCGGATAATGGATATATCTATGCCTTTTCGGGTTTTCCTGAGACCCGACTCACCGCCGTCAAATGGCCATCCAGGCCCAATTGAACCGGACCATCACCCCATGAACTTCGTAATTTGGAGACTTCTACTCTCAAACTAACGGTTTAGGCCTTTAGATAGCTTGATATAAGTGAATGTATTTGATAATACTAATTAAGCCTCATCGAGATGCTTTTCTGAGACCCTGGAGGCAATTCCAAGCAATTGCAGCCACATTACACCACCCGGAGAATAATATCTTTTTTGCGACTACTCTCTAGGTTCATGGGCATTTTAAGCCTCCAGACAGCCAAGTGCGGGGGTTGGTAGGCGATATCAGAGGGTGATCTTGAATGCGCCCCAAGGAGTGACAAGCATGCCAGCCCCCGAAGCCCCGTTCTATGATTGATTAGTATTTCAGAGCTATCTTCAGAAGTCTCAGGACAATATAGCCATGTAGCCAATCACCAAATAGACCATCTAACCCGAAATGATGTCATCCCCGAGCTGTCAAGTCAACCGTCCCCCTCTTGACCCCGCAACTACTGTACTCAATGAGGAAGGCCGTGAACCCTTGCAGATAAGCCCTGTGCCGAACATCCGGTATCAGCATGAAGGGTGTGATTTGCTATCTTTTGTACGTAGTAGGTGATTGTCGTGTACTTTTGTAGCCTTCTCCGGAACTTGTGCATCCCAAAAGTTCCTAGGAGCAAATTACAGGGGCGTTTACGAGAAAATAACGAGATCGCCCGGCTAAGTCGGACGGCATCATCGTTCGACTTGCGATAATCAGGAAGTTATGTACGGATATTGAGAGAATGAGGAAGATTTTTACGAGCATTAAAGCATATAATAAACTCATGTTCATCCTCAATCTGCAGAGTTAATAGGTCATCGTCGCTTTCCGTTCCCAAGATGCACTGGAAGACAACCATTTTTACCGTCTTCGGCCTGGCAAGCCTCTGTCAAGGTGCCTCTATTGATCAATACAAGCCGGCGCATTCCCAGTATTACAACTCAAAGTCAGCTCGTAAGTTGCAGCACAGTCGATGTCTGGGAGTCTTGAGCTAATCTCTTAGCCTATTATGTATCTCCTAGCGGCATCCCTGAGGTCTCCTTCGATGTCGGCGAAAGCTACGCTGGTTTGATGCCCGCAAGTCCAAAACTAACAGGCATCAACGACCCAAAATTCTTCTTCTGGTTCTTCCCCACCGTCAACCCCAGTGGCAAGGATGATGTGGTCATTTGGTTCAACGGAGGGCCCGGGTGCTCGTCTCTGGAAGGCATGTCTGCAATTCATTTTTGCAACCTGGTTTGACTGACAAATGCTAGGCCTCACGCAAGAAAACGGACCCTTCTCCTGGAAGTATGGAACCTACAAGCCTATGCCCAATGCTTGGTCATGGCACAAACTAGCCAACGTCATCTGGTATGTCCCCTCATCCACACCAGACTGTACCGAGTCCAACTCTTCAGGGTGGAATATCCTATCGGCACAGGCTTTTCAAGCGGTCACGTCACCGCCAAGAACAACGCAGAAACCGCAGCTCAGTTCCTCACCTTCTGGAAGACCCTTGTTGACACATTTGGTCTTCATAACAAGAAGATTTACGTCACAGGTGAAAGCTACGCTGGCGTTTACGTACCCTACGTAGGTGCGGCCATGCTGGACAAGAAGGACAAGACCTACTTTGACGTGCATGGCGCTCTGTATTACGACCCTGTCATGCCGTACTCCGACAAGCTGGCCTTCGACCATGCGTCGTTCCCTGGCTTCTTCCGCCATTGGGAAAGTGTCTTTGCCATTCCAGATAAGAAGATTCTCGACAAAAACAACAAGGACTGTGGACTTGATGCGTACTTGGACTCTCATCTCACCTACCCTCCGCCCAAGATGCCCTGGAAACCTGTGCAAGTCCAGGGATGCGACATCATTGCCAATTTTGACGACATCAATACCGTCATAAATCCCTGTTTCAACGTCTACCATGTCCTGGATACATGCCCCGTACTATGGGATATTCTTGGATTTCCCTCTGTTGAATACACCCCTCCTGGAGCAACACTATTCTTTAACATTCCTGGTGTCCGCAAGGCCATCCATGCTCCTTCAGCGCCCAAGGAGTGGGCATCTTGTTCGGGCCCGGTGTTTATCGACAACAACGATAACTACGATCCGGTCGAGCATGAGAAGAAGCTTCAGACGCTCATCGAGAAGACTGGCAATGTCCTCATTGGATCTGGCGTTGCGGACTACATCATCCAGCCAAATACGACGGCGCTGGCAGTCCAGGCACTCAAGTGGAACGGCAAACAAGGCTTCCAAAAGCCTCCTAAGGATGAGTTTGTGCTTCCGTCCATCATAAACGATGACAAGAACGTGCCCAATTGGTCTGGCGGTAGTGTTCAGGGCTCAGTTCATTCTGAGAGAGGCTTCACGCTTGCAACGGTCAAGACGAGTGGACACATGGTACCGCAATACGCTCCGGCCGCTGCTTTTAGGCAATTGGAGTTTATCCTCGGGCGAGCCAAGTCACTGTCGCAGCCAGAGCCGTTTTCTGTCAATATTTCCACGTCCTTCAACTGGCCGTATTGAGCAGTCAATGGCATTCATTTCTACCTTCACAAGAATACAGAGAGTTACGAATATGACTTCATTGAGCACTAATTCTCATCTTGTCCATGCTTTGCTGCGAGGTTCAAGCCTGGGATGAGACAGTCCCGTGCCAATCTACCATCCTCAGTGGCCAGTGCAGGCACATGTATAAGTCTCGTCCTACAACGCCCCAGGTGCTACTAGGGGTGTAATTTCAGGCTGTGCCTTTGCACCGGTGTCGGAATGCTTTGAGAACTCGGCTGAAGCCTCGGACACATGCTCTAGAGTCTGAAAGTGTTGCGAATTGGACTCTAGGGTCTGCTGGTTTCCGTTTCGGATCTGGCTCGGTCATCCCCAGGGCCTCCATGAATGACTGGGCGTTCACAAAAGTTCTTTGGCTCTCAAAAGTCCGTCGCCGTTGGTTCTGGACTTGTGTCTTTTGCTTCGTAAATTCCATACCGTTTAGAGGTCTTGCTTGTCGGCTCCGGCTTTCTCGACTATCTTGTCTATCTCGTGTCAGTTGCTGGGCTGGTAAGGTAATTTGCATCTAGGAAGCAAAAATTTGAACATATAAGGAACCCTAAAATGTAAGACAGATAAGCCTCCCGCCATGGTAAGAAAGCTGGTAGATCCCACCGAAGTCTGTTGACGGAACCCAGGAAACTTGAGACGTCACCTTCCGGAACCACGACTCCAATAGGAAACAAGGGCCACGTCGCTTTAGCTATCGTAGCTACTTAAAGGAAATGTTTCCCGTCTCCTAAAACTCATTATGCTCAAACTTCTTACCCTTATCTCACAAGCTCTCGAGCGCGACCTATCTCTTATCAAAACCTCCTGTCATGTCAACGAAGCTGAGCTGCTGTTAATAGAGCAGAACGACCAAAATTTGGCGCTGAAAAAGATCAATATATATTTTATGTCGCTTTCTAGATGAGTAATCCATCTTCTGCATGTCTGTCTGGGCGACAAGACTCATACAGCCACTGTCGACGTACCTGTTGATTGCCCAGCGTATTGCCAACGAAAACATCTTTTTGGTCATATCTCCATTGGCTTAACAACAGATCCATGGGGTTAAACGACCTGAAACCTCTTGAGTTATGATGGTGGCAAGTTAAAATAAGATTTATCTACCTAGAATAAAAAACTAAATAATAATGGCCAAGTAGGTTGAAATCAACAGTGTCCTTATTCCAACATGTTCCTTGCTCACCCCTGAATCCTGTGCCCCCTGTAGCGGTGCCTTTGAGTCCCTGCCATCATTGTAGTTGGGTTGACGTGTCGAGATATCATGTGTTATCCATGCGTTGAATCACTCATCTCTCCTTGTACTGAAGGAGGGCATAACGCTCATATCTCTGAGCTGTTCTTGTCCGGAATGTCTTGCCATATTTGAGAAATACACCCGTCAGAGAGATAATTCCAGTAGTAATCAGAACAATCGTGATGATGACCCATTTGATTCCCACAGCATGGACCCATGGATCAACGGCAAAGATGAAAATGGTACTAAATGTGTTTCGAACGACAGTGACGCCAACTAGTGCATCACCAATGATCTGCCGAGAGTCAGTAATGGTCCATCAGGGACGAAAACAATGAATTTGAGCTTACATCTTTGTACGAGTCGGTGAGATAGGTGATGGTTATGCTGTTCACCGGCGCGATGCCAAGCTTGTAGAATGCAAGGCCAACAGCGATGATAGGCCACGGTAGACCGTTCTGTAGACCAAATCCCACCATCAACGCCCCAGCAGGAATGAAAGGGAGGAAAGGGATGAGACTCCACAGTCTAGACTCAGGTTCATAGATACCGTTGTTTCGACGGGCGAGCCATATAATCAGGGCGTCACTGACCGGTCCGACAATCAGGGATCCGATTGTGCTCCCAACCAGCTTGGACAAGTTCATGAGCCCGATTTGATTTGGTGCAAAATCATAGGGAGGTCGAGTCATGTAAAGTGAAAACGAGGTCGACATGACATCCTGCAGCGCGATCAAGATGCCATATGCAAGCGCAGTGTACGCTATTGCTGGAACAGTACCGAGAAGAACTAGAGGCTGGTACATGTGTCCAAAGAATGACCTGATACCTCGACCAGAAGATGAGGGTGTAGTGATAGCCAAGCGTTGCCAATAAGTCTTGAGAGGTATGTCATGGTTGATTCTAACAGCATATAGATCATGCGGTGGGCCTTGCTTCGAAGCTGGCCGAGTCGTTTCTGGGTCAGCAATGCCTGATGTGTCTACCATTGGCTTGTGGTGTCCCTGTGTCTCTGGATGGGAAGGGATAGACGGGATCTCGTTGCTCGGGGCTCCTGTCGACTCGGTCTGGGTAGGAGATGCCCACGGCTCGGGGCAATATTTGGTGTCTTCATAACAGAAGCAGGCCACGACAAAGAAGGTTCCAAAGAAGACAGCATTCCACCACCAGACCCATCTCCAGCCTTGGCCCACAGTGATGAAGCCGGCAATGAAAGGACCAAGCGAAACTGCGACCTGCCAGAGCCAGATGTAGATGCTATTGAATGTTCCTCGCTGATGGACGAAGAACATGTCCGCAATCGTCATTTGGACAATAACCTCGGCCAGAGCTCCGAACCCAGTACATAGAACGTTGACCAGGAGGAGGTCAGCGACATTCTGTAGCTTTGCGGACCAGATACTGACGCCGCATTGAACGAGGGAACTAAAAATGTAAAGTGGCCGACGACCGAACTTGAGGGCAAAAGGAACCAGGATGACAGCTCCAATAGCGAGAAAGGCACACCCAATGGCGTAACTGGCGGTCAAGACTTGGTCACTGAAGCCCAGCTCTTTCTGCATAGGACCCCAGGTAGGCGTAGCAGAGTTGATAAACTCAGACACCAACAGTACATAGGAGCCAACAATGGCGAAGTTGAGATACTTGCGCCAGCTGGGCCAGTTCAAAGGGTCGTTTGGATCTTCAGTAGGCCGTGGTTGGAGAATAATGCCGTCATGACCTGGGGCGCTTGCGTCTTCAAGACGTACAGTTCCAGGGGGAAACACGACGGTGCTACCAACGCCCATGTCGGTAGCAGGAACAGATGGCGACTTGACGTCGGTGGGATCTTGATGTGGTTTTCCCATAACGAGGAAACAGTCTGAGGCTGTAGGCGGGATGTAGACAAGCAGGCGTGTTGACGATGGTCAAAGAAGGACTTGGGAGGCTTTATAACAAGAGTGATGAGAAGAGTTCCGGGTACCATGATACTTGACCATTAAGTAATTAAGGATCTTAAGAGCTGAGCGCCCACTGGTAGCTATTTTGCACTAGCCGGTAGAATCCGCTCAACCTAGGCGGAAGAATCCGCCCCATAATCATAAGCGGACCAACCTCCAACGATGGACGGAACCAGGCCATCGTTGCAAGGGAAAACAAATGTATTCGGTGCGAGGAGTTGAATGTAACAGATAAAAACAAGGACTCGGCCGTTGTCGAGCCTCCCAGCCGTGACGGATTCTTCCGCCTGCTCGCATACTCTAGGATCCGTAGATTTTAGGGAAGAATGCCATCAGAGAGTAACATCCGACGGGATCTCCCTTCTAGTCTTGTCTCACTTCTACATAAAAGCAGAGAGTCAGGGACACTTCAGAATCTGTCATGCCATAGCTCGATACGAAACAAACCTGAAAGCTTTCAAGATGCCCTCTTCTGATTCCAAGATCATCATCGTCGGTGCTGGCGTGTTTGGCCTCACTACTGCTCTTTGGCTGGCCCGTGGTGGCTACAAGGACATCACCGTCTTTGATCGATGCGCCTTCGACTCCAACTACTACGATCCTACAAATGGCTGCGATGGGGCATCCTCTGATTTGAACAAGATTTTTCGGATGGCTTACGGGGAAAAGAAAGAGTATTGTCACTAATCTTCTTCTTCTCATCGCGGCAATGGCTTACTTGCACACAGCTATCAAAACTTGGCTATAGAGGCACGAGACCACTGGCTTACATGGAATAAGGCTATTAAGGAGAGCACTCCCTCTGAGCTTCCTCTGGGCCTTAGCCCGCAAGATCAGCTCCTCTACGTATGTGGATGCTACTTTATCGCCCAAGGACGGGAGCTACAAGGAGAGAATGCCACCAGCCTGGAGACGATGGCTAAATCAGCCCCCGACTTCCGAAAGATGCAATTTGTCAAGGTACGAGGACATGAAGTCACAGATATCTTGCTATAGCTGACATTTGTAAGAACAATTCTGAGGATGAAGAACGTCTTAGGGAGATTGACCCCAAGTGGGTGAACAAGTACCACATCATTGACAGGATCGGCGGCGGCAACACCAACGGCTTCCTAGACATCAACGCCGGTGTCACAATTGCAGACAAGGTGAGCACTTGAAGAAAGTCATTGGCTTTCATCTTATCGTTTCAGTTCTGAATATCCATGAATCTAGGCCTGCGTCTATGCACGATTCTTATGTTTTCAAGCTGGCGTCAAGTTTGTGCTTGGCGAACCCCATGGCAAGTTGGAAACTTTGATCATCGAGACCAATGGTAGAGCCAAGAAGGTCGCAGGCATCAAGACTTCTGACGGCAAGAGACATTTTGGGGATCTTGTCATTGTCGCTGGCAAGTCAATCTCAGTCATATGTCACTTACTGGCTAACTCCTTTCAAGCCGGTAGCTGGAGCGCATCAATCGTTCCAGAAGCCCACAGGACCGTTGAGGCCACTGCAGGCACAGTCATGTTCATTGATATTCCGCCGCATCGCCGAGATCTGAGGGCAAAGTTCCACCCTGACAACTACCCAGTCTGGTCTTATCGTGCTGAGGAAGGTGAAGAGTAAGTTGAATTTGTTGAGGACAGTCAGCTTTCATACGCTCATACCTTGAACAGTTCGTATTCTGGGGGCGGATATCCCATTTCCAAGGGTGGTCGCTTGAAGTTCAGTTTTCGGGGCCAAAAGGTACGTCCAAATTCATCAATGTGTGATACACCAATCACAATCGTTGTACTAACCTCTCATTCCACAGTTTACCAACTTCCAAGATCATCCCACGGAGCCAAACCTGTAGGTTCATTTCAGAGAGAACCTTGTATTTTTCTGACCCTGCTGTAGCCGAATCTCCATACCAAAGACAAAGTATACCAAAGACCCCATCCACACAGTTCCGCTCTATGGTTTGTCAAAGATGAAAAAGGTCGTTTCGGAAGCATTTCCAGAGCTTGTAGAGTTTGGCTTCACCGACAGTCGAGTAGGTTTGCCCAAGTTTCCCCCTGATACACATTAACCAGCTGACCGTGGCAAGCTCTGTTGGTACACCGACACCATTGATGAAGACGTGAGTCAGTCAGTTTTTCTGTTTTCTTTTCCTAATACGAACAGTACGTGGTCGACTATGTTCCTGGATACTCGGAGTCTCTTTTTCTTTGCACAGGTGGCTGGTACGTTCACCCATCGGCCACCAACCGCATTGGAAGTCACTGACATGGGATCACGCAGCGGTCACGCGTTCAAGTTTCTCCCGGTTCTCGGCAAGGTATGTCTCGCTGTTTCTGGATTGATTTACTGGCTAATATGGGGATTTCAGCATATCAAAAACCAGCTTGAGGGAGTCCAAGACCAGTTCACCAGTCTGTGGAAATGGCGAGTTGCTGAGGACGGCAAGGATAACAATGGCCTCTCTGAAGGCGAGAGCGGTCCGCGAGAGATGTCTCGTTTTCGCCTTGCTACGCGTGGGTTTTCTGACTTCTTGCTTCCGAGCGAGCTGCTAACAGCCGTGATTCTCCAGCCCTCGATTTTGCCATGCAAAAGGTGGCATCTAGACTCTAGGTTAGTATAGGAGATGGGACCTAAAGAGACGCATGTGAAGGAGGGGCAGGGTTGAGATGCCACATCAAATTGCAGAACAACTCATGTTGAAGATGAAGTGTCAATTGTTTGTCTCCATGCTTGGGCGAGGACTGCCAGAGCGTATCAATCTCCACTATTAGAGCACTATCTAAGCCTCCATGAAGGTTATGTAATAAGGTGTTAATCCCTTATCTATGTTCCTCAGAAGAGGCTAATCTTCGATGCTTGTGCTGTCTGCTCATCCGTAGCCAATCAAAAGCTCGTCGCATTCTTCCGATGAGTGATATACGTACAGTTGACTCACTCCCGGAAGATTGCGCTAGCCAATGAACATAGAGATTGACCGATAAGCGTCTGTTAGAGAGATACTGAATGTCATCTCCCACAGTACGGTAATTTATGTACTCTGTAACACCGGGAACCCCTGGTGAGATCGAGTCATGTACCCCGCAATCATCTTGCATCAATCTCAGAGATATTAACCTGTCCATGGGAGGAAAAGGTTGGACAAGAATTCTCCTTAGTCCTTCAGTTCTTGATTCCCAAAATGCATAGCACTGGGCAAAAGTCTGCCCTTCGAGGAGCTCGAAAAGTGCGTGTTGGTCCAAGAGCACAGCTAGCATGTATCAATTGCAAGACAAGAAAGCAAAGGGTGAGCTTTCTTCCGCTCCGTAAGGTCCATTCCTGTCTCTCACAGGGTCTTAGTGTGATAATCAAGTACCATCATGCGCAAATTGCCAACGCTTTGGCCTCGGTAAGCGCTGCCAGCTGGCTCGAATATCCGTTGTCATTTCTCATTGCTTTCCAGCTTGCTTCGTCGAAGATCCTGTGACGGGACGGCACCAGCCCCGCAATTACGTCGAAACCCTGGAAGCAAGGGTCGGGTTTCTAGAAGAACAGTTACGACGATCGGTAGTGACTACTTCTACTCCCCTCGACGAAACCCGGAGGATCGAGGACTCCCCTATTTGCTCCCGCACGCCAAGGGACCAGAGAGGTGAGGCAGACGAGACCTCCAGTGATCTCTCCAACCAGGTCGGTATGCTTGGCCTGTTGGTGGATGGAGAAGAACCTCACTATCTAGGCTCTTCATCTGCTTTTTCCTTTTCACGACTTATGCATTCCTCTCTTCGCCAGTCCTTGGTCCAAGGCGACCCAAAGCCCCTCGATCTCCACCTACACAATACAGTGGAGCCGTCTCCGTGCTGTCTCCCTGACTATGAGGTAGCCATGGCTCTAAGTAATGCATACTTTGAGAACATTCACCCCCAATATCCTTTCTTGCATGAGCCTACATTCAGGAGATGGGAAAGATCACTCATAGGGCCTATTGGACTCGTGGAGGACCTAAGCTTTGATCCCGTGGCCACGTTTTTCGTCTACATGGTAAGCTATCTGCCCCCGCCTCTACTTGCTTTTCGGTCCTGTAACCCATCATCGTAGACATATGCCATCGGGGCGTTGCTTCTGGAGAACTTGGGATCCTTGTCGCAGGTAAGTAATCCGCAGTTACAACAAAAGTTTGATAGTAGTGACTGAAATATCTTGAGCGATTATACGCGTCAGCTCAAGTATATATCGACAACATCTTGTCTCGTAATAACCTTGAGACAATACAGGCCATTCTGTCATATACCATGTACTCCCTAAGAAGCTCCGTTGGCCCTTCTGTCTGGTAGGTCATGCAGCAGATAAGATATGACGCACATTAAGGTGAAGTAGGAAATTATCAGGTCTCGCATTACGCCAATGCATCGAACTTGGATATCACCGCAGTTCCAAGCGATTTGGTTCGGTCTCGGACCCTCTACGGGCTGAATTGCAAAAGAGGGTCTTTTGGTGTGCCTTTGGCATCGACTGCGTAGCTGCTCTGACGTTGGGACGTCCCTTGGGCATTCCTCTGCAAGAGGTCGATGCTGAGGTAGGTGGTCGCCTATCCACGAGTGCTGGACACTAAGACTTGTGTGCTAACTATTCAGTTGCCCATAGACATTGATGATGCGAACATAACCGAAACTGGGCTTTTAGCGAATCCAAGGGATCCGGCAAGCGAAGCATGCACAACAACGTCAACTGCACTGCACGTGTTCCGTCTTCGTCGAATTTGGGCCAAAATACATGGATCCCTGTATTCCGACGTCAACATTGAGATTGACCAGGCTACTAGAGACCATAAGATCACCATGTTTCGTGCTCAGATTGATGATTGGCTTGGCTCTGTTCCTCCGATCCCGACCCGTACTGGTCCCGCCTTGTCCATCTTCGCAACACAAGACTGGTACGACCTTAACTACAACGAGACAATTGTCATGCTTTACAGATGCCAGATCACTGGGAAAGAGGGCGACATGAATGGCGAAGTGCTTCTGGAGTGTGCCAAAGCCGCCGCGAGCATATGTCTTGGGTATCGACGACAATACATCGGACGCGCAGTCAACTACACCTGGAGTACTCTACACGTTATCTTCTCGGCTGGTCTGACGTACCTTCATTGCCTTTGGGCCTCGGCTCAATTGCGTCAAGAGACCAGCATCACTGAAATGAGCACCATCCTCACGAGCTGCACCATGCTGCTTGTAGTAATAGCTGAGCGGTGGAAGAAGGCTGCCCCTTACAGAGACATTTTTGAGGCCTTTTGCAGCCGCACGACCTCGATGATGGCAAATCGAGGCAGCCAACAGCCATCATTGCCGCCATCTATGGAGCCGAGCTCTACTGAAACGGAAAGATTTGCGGAATGGGTGGCTAACATCTCAAGCTGGGGAATGTCTGAGGCGGTGGATGATTTGTTAAATGGATTAATAACGGATGTCGAGCCTCAAGAAGAGGCGGAACGGCATACCTAGTCTTTCCTTTCAACTAGGTATTAGAGTATTAATCATACGAATTATCATCACTGCTCCCCCTGGAGGCCATAAGCCGTGAAAGACAAAAGCCGTAAGCCACAAAAAGCTGAAGTGCCATAAACTAAATAGTATGTTGCATTAATTAAAACAATGCAGTTCCAAATGCCACCGCCAGCATCCCCCCAATAACAGCTGCAATCCTAGCATCCGCAACCTTGATAGCTGAGGACGGGGTCGTCGCAGCCGATGCAGAACCTGACTCTGTCCCCGAGGCGTCCTCTGTGGTGGAGCTACCAGTAGTAGAAGGCTCCCCAGTACTAGTAGCAGTGCTTGTCACTGTGCTCGAAGTCTCGGTAGTGCTGGCGGAATCAGTAGCCGTCTCCACGGCCGTTGTCTTTGCAGTGGTCCTCCTTGTGGAAGTTGACGTCTCCTCGTCGGCACCATACTCTTCAATATCCAGCACATACGACGAATTTCCCTTTGTGTTCGACTCAAACTCCTCAAAACTGGCCCAGCTGGCCCGGCCACCCGTGCCAAGAGATACGCACGCCTCGCGGTAGTAGTTGCTGGCGCAGATGCTCACACCATCACTGGTGACGCCACCGCCCGCGTTCGTGCAAGAGACAAACAGCTGCGTAACGAGGCGAGCCGTGTTATCGAAGAATTCATTGTCTGACCCAGACGACAGACACGTGCGGCAGCCATCCATCGACGTATACCAACCATCCGGGTTGGGAATGCACACGCACTCCCTGGTGTCGGCGTTGGGGCCTTTCAGCTTTTGGCATCGTAGCATAGCCTGATAAATAGGCCAGCACCCGCAGTCGTCGAGTTTTGTGGGACTGTCCACCGCCTCTTTGGTTTTGGACCAGCCGTTGGGGTTTGCCAAAGAGAAGCCGGCCAGGGCAACGAGGGCCGCGAGAGATGATGAGGGATGCATTGTGCGGGTGATGAAGGAGAGTGGTGATATTAGTGATTAGAGTCTTAATGAATGGCAATGTGTTGTAACGATTGTTGCGAAAGAAAGTTTGGAGTGGCTCAAAGATTATGTGAGAGGAGAGTGAAAGGCAGCATGAGATTTTAAAACTGAACATCTGCCTAGCGAAGGCAATTTAATTCGACAGGGATTATCATCCCCCTGGTAATTTCGGCGTTTACTGCGAAGGGAATCTCACCCACAATTCGCTCGGTTGCCTTTGGTGAGATCTTGGCATGCCATAAGTGGCATGATTTGCGGCCTGGGAGATCGGCCCGGTTCCCCGTGCTTCTTTTTTCGTATAGGGTATTCGATCTTTGGGCAGAGTTAACCCATCAAGGGCCGGGCTGCAACCATAATAAAGCGCAGATCAAAGGATAGGGCATTCATTACGTGAATGAAAACAGATCTGAGATGATCAAGTCTGCTAGTTCAATCCACAAGGCTTCTAACCAGTCATAGAGTCAAAGAGGGGAAATGTGGTGGGCTTGACGAGTAGCAATCCTTGTTCCCAGGTGTGTCCATCAAGGCACAATTCACGCCGAGGCTATTTTATACATTAACTTCACGCACCTCTGGCGGTCCATCCGCTACAATCATCATGTGATAGCCCTTGACTATCATCATTCGACAGCATCATAACTGAGACGCCATTCTGCATTCTGGCACCTGTCATTTGTAACAGAGGCAGTGATGTTGATAATTACATCTGTATCTACCATCTCTCAACTACCCTAAGCTTCTTGGGGTCGTAGGATTACTCTCCTATACGAAGCCACCGGCAAGGTATGGCTATCACGCACTGTCAAGATAATATGCATCGTCTATTGTGGTGATCAGTACTTGGAACCTTCAAGAAGGGTTCAACACACTTACATTGTTGATAGAATCACTTGTCTGGAGTAGGACAACACTCCCATCGGGCTGGACATTGGTGATATTGACAGATTGGCTCACCAAGGTCAGCTTGGACCTCGGAAAGGCTTCTTTTCCATTGGTGAATCCCTCAAGGCCTCTCCCACCAGCCTCACGATAATGGAACCAACTGAAACTCAGCTGATCATCATCTGGGTCCCAACTTTGGGATGCGTCCAATACTATCTTGTCTCCGGGCTTGTACCGCAGTTCCAAGGGCGTAGGACCACAAGACCCGTTGACAATGGCGACAGGTGCATGGTTGTTCTTGGAAAAGTTTGATTCAACCGTCCACTGCATCCGAGCAGCAAAGTCGTACTGGTAGTCCTGGCGCCATCGCCAAATCGTCGCCCATTTGCTAATAAAACCTTGCCCGTTCAAGCCTTGCACATAATCCGTGGCATCTGCGTACACGCGTGACTGGTTTGATTGATCAAGCAAGGTAAACCTTCCACCCCAGGAACCCCAGTCTGGGTGCTCGATGTGGCCCAGTCCGTTCTGGATTAAAGGAAGAAATGACGGGGTATCTCCCTCCATGATGAAGGACCAGTTCAGGTAGTGTGAGCCAAGGGGCCCTATCCGAATGTGCTGCTGCAACCACTCATTGGAAACGATGCTGCTGTCAGGTCCACCCTGATCAAAGTGGCGGTACTCTTCTCCCGAGATACCATTCCATGCCGCATCTGTATACTCATTCCAGCCGTGGAGTGAAACGACGAAGAAGAGCTGTGGATAACGTTGGCGGATCCAGACTCCTGTGTCATCTTGATCCGAGATAGAGTACACGCGTAGCTTGTCGACGAATGAGGCCACGGCGGTATCAGCTCGGGTCCGCGAGACGTGTTGGAGGGCCTCAGCGAGGATGGCTGCTCCACCCCAGACAGCAACCCAAAGAGGGTCGTTCACGCTGGAGCCATCAGCCGCCTTGACCAACTCGCTAGCTGCCTGGCTCAGGGTCCGGTTGAGAGAAGCCCTTCCGTATACGGCATGACCCTTGAAGACTCGGTTGACTAAGTCGTCTGCTGAGGGATAAGCGGCAGAAGAAGGGACATTGGCGTTGAGGTTATCGACGACCTTGCGATAGGCATTAAGCACTTCGATGATGGTCTCGTGGTCAATCTTGTTTGGCAGCCATGTAGAGGTTGTTGCAGCAATGCCCTGAATATCCAACTCATTGGCATAGGTCAGCAGACGAACGAGACTCATTTGATCATCCGGTTCGTTGCTGATGTCTGTGAGAACAAACAAGCGGTGCTTATTCTCGTACCGAGAGGTTTGACATTTGTCCTCGTTAGGAGCTTGTGACAAGGCGGGAAAGACAAAGACGAAAACCAAGCACCAGAGAACCCGTGAAAAGAAGTTGACTGACATTTTGCTTGTGTTGTGAATGAGGTATTTTGGCAGTGCGCACCACGATTGCTTCCGCTGTGTGGCCCGTCTGCCTTTATACTTGGTCAAGTCACAATAATCTCAGCATTTCTTTGACATGGTCAGTGGATGAGACTTCCTGATTGAGTAGTGGACTGTCATGACCGCATTTTCAGAAAACCAGGATTGCCGAGACAAAGTGGATGGATCTGCCCAGACAAGCCATATTCGCCAAAAGCTCTCATTACTATGACATGTTTCCCCCGCAAAACTACAACCATAAGGAGGAGCCATGACTATCACTGCTCAATGCGGAGAGAAGGCGGGGTACCTCGAGTGTGGGGGATTGATCCGGTGTTTAAAACTGCCTATTAGAGATGGAAGTGATTTTATTACCGTTGAATTCGCCGAGCCAACCTCCGTTGGCGGCCTTGTGTCATACCTCATTGCTAATACTTGCAGGGTTTTGAATCATGAGATCAGCTGACCCTCGTCTTTGATGTTGGCGATTGTACACGTCGTGGCCTTGCTGGATCAAGATGCTTTAGTGTTGTAGTAGTATTATTCACCTTTATCTACCTAGTCATCTATCCCCACAATGACTGCTCAACATCCCCACCTATGGTGGCGCCGGGCTTCCATCACAACAAGTTATGAGCGAACGGTACTACTAAAAAAGTCATCTTGCCCTTGTCAACGTGGCTGTCGCTATCATGGTAACTGCCGACGAGAAGAGAAGAGTGCAAGCAAGTAGGAAGCATCAAAGACACACTTGGCATGGCAGGTTGGTACAAACCTCAAAGAATACATGCGACCTTGGAAGGACGGATTGCATTCCCAACACCACATCCTGGTTCAACAGTTTACCCGAGTTTCTCGCATGGGAAGAGAAGGAAGACAAATATGTAAAACAGCTAGTCGTAGTGACGGTTGCTCCTAACACAGGTAAGTCGATCATTTTGTTTACTGTGGTACACCACCTCCTGGGCACCTATAAGGCGCCTATCAGACTGTCCTGCCCCGGTCACCGCATACATCTTTCCATACATCTCTAGCGAGAACAGCCAATCTACTCGATCAATAACAACAGTCCTCGAGTACAGCGCTTTCCAACTTGCCGAACAAGGTGTCATCTACGCGAAGACCGTGTCTCAAACCTGCGACTCTAGGGGTAACAAGATTTATGTCTTCAACGATGCCAGGTTTTGGACTTTCTACGAATGGGGTTCCCAAAAGACACAACCTCCGCTACCTAGTCAGTCTTTGGCGGGCTAGCGGGCTTACCTGAGGACTAGCCACACAGGGCGGCACAGAAATGGAAACTACCTGACCTCTTATGGGAGCATCTTGGCCTACAGGTCTATATGCTAATTTCAACCCGGCCAATGAACTTTCAGAGCATAGATGTTCCTCCACGCGGCAATATCACCGACCTCGATGATCAGAAGTTGAAGAACATACTGACGTATACACTAAACAAGATACGAGAGACTGTTTCGCGACAAAGAGAATCAACTGAGGGGACACGGAGGAAACATTAGAAGCATGCAGTTCTTTTTGTATAGCTTGTCCCAAGATCGTGGCCCAATAGTCTAGTTGGTCCAGGGATAGTTGTGAGGTCAAGCAAATTGCCGACCAAACAGTGCTAAGAGCAAAATATATGTCAATCAGGGCAATGGATATCTTTCCATTATAGCACGCACTCGTATCACTCTACCCAGCATCCTGAGTCAGGAGTTCAGGATCCTGGGCCTGAGCCTAGTCGGGTAGCTTCCCACAGCACTTAGATACGGTATTTGGCAAGGAAACCAGCCACGACGAGCTCACACAGGACTCAAAGCAAGAGATTTGCGAGGATATCTTCTCCATCGTTGCCCCAGGAGAAGCCATCGAGAGGAAATGGGGAGCTGTGGGGGGGGGTTATATAATATCGAGATTCAGACAAGGCCGGCAGGAAGTGAAGATGACTTGATAACCCGCGTGTTGCATACCAGAGCGTTGAGCGGTTCAGAGAAGTCTGCTCTTTCCAAGTCCAAACCACCAAGTTGATGAGTACGGTGTCAGACATTGGCTCTGGATACCTTAAGATGCTATCAGAAGCCAGCCAGGAACACGTTTCCTCGAGCAATCAGCGACTTGTTTAAATAGTGCAAACATGCGCTCGGGTCACTATCCCAAGGGGGCGGTTTTCTCTTTGTATGGACATATAGGAGATACATTCTCTAGCATATCCAATCTTTCATCGGCCATCTCCGCCTGGAAAGCGGCGATCAAAGCAATCCTGCCCCCCCAAGATTTTAGATAAGATTTTAGATAAGAAACTAGTTAGCTAAATGTAGCTAGTAACTCCGTCCCTTGCTGAGCAGCAATGCGACTATGAAGAACTCAACATGGGTGCAAGGGCCAAATCCACAAATCAGATGCGTAGATTTCTTGGTTTGACCTGGCTTTGTCCACTTTTGGAAGGAGGGCACACGAGCAAAAGGTGATAAGCTGCCGATTGCTCGAACTTTTGTTTTCTTGGCAACGAGATAACGGGGATCTCTCTCAATCCTCGGTCGGTCGGTGTAGATAAAAGATGGTCATGATGGCGCAAATCATTAATATTGCTTGTCCCTCCTTTTGCTGTTCCAATCCTGATTGACCCTTTGGCTTCAACCTTCAACCAGGTATCAACCCGTCCACGATGCGTCTTCCATCAGTTCTCGCCGCAACGGCTCTGCTCTTTGCCTCCTCGTCGCAGGCGCTCAACATCCTGCTGAACAATGATGATGGATTTGGCTCTGCAAACTTGCGCGAGCTCTATCGGATCCTCAAGGAACAGGACCACAACGGTAACAAACATGTCCCAAGCTTGCTTAAGATCAAGACTGAAACATGACCATCTTCTAGTCTGGGTTGTTGCCCCCGCGACAAAGCAGAGTGGCAAGGGCGGAACCTCTGAGTTTACGACCGAGGGAAACTTGACTGGACCATCTCATTACGACTTGATCCCTGCGGGAGCACCCTCTGTCCGTTATCTCAAAATCCGTTTTGAGAATTAGTTTCTAACGTGCTTTTTTAGGTCGGAAGTGATCCCAAGGACAGCCAGATCTGGTACTACAACGGAACACCTGCGGCCTGCACATTTGTTGCGCTTGACTATGTGCTCCCGCGTTATGCCGATTTCAAGGTTCCTGATCTAGTCGTCACGGGCCCTAACTTTGGAACCAACCTGGGTGGTTTCGTGTGGACTCTGTCGGGCACTGCTGGTGCTGCGTGAGTATTCTTGGTCCCATTTCATTCTATTCGAGAGTGAGTTCTGACAAGAGATTCGTAGATACGCTGCCACCCACCGCGGAATTCCTGCCATTGCCATATCCGCGAGCAACCAGGAGACACCGTATTTTGATCTCACTAACCGCACCAACCCCGCGACCTGGGCTGCCGAAGTCTCTGCAAAGTTTGTTGAAAAGTTCATTGACACGGCGCCTAAACGCGCCCCCCTGCTGCCTATTGGCTATGGCATCAACCTCAATCTTCCCCTCTTGACCGACGGCGATGACCTCGAGTTTGTACAAACTAGGTTCACTGGAAACGCCCACGTCAATGAAGCCGTGCTTGATCCCAAAAAGGGTACCTTTACCTGGGCGAATATCAAACCATATGCTGCCGGCGTGAACGCTTGCATCAACGGCAACTGCTCGCTGCCCGGCGAGACCTATATTGTCGAGAATGGTGCAGCTTCAGTGTCACTTTACACGGTTGACCACACTGCCCCCAGTACTTCATACACACAATCTCTTATGAAGAGGGTGGCGTCTGTGATATCCGCTGCTTGAGTGACGGCCGAGGGTTCATGGTAGTACACCGTTCCTTAGTATTAGAATTAGCCAGATAGTCAAATCAATCCCTATCGAGCGCTCGAATTCTGGAACACTGGATGTTGGTGCTCCAACATGACAGCAACCAGTTTGACGATGAGCTTCAAAGACTGCGTCCCGAAGCGTACAAATTTCGCCTTTCGAGATGACTGATGTGTTGACTTGAGGCGCTTTCTGAAAAGTGTGGTGTTTTATGCACTAGTATGTAGATGGCATGCTGAGTTTACATGGGAAGATTTCAGGGCCAAGTCCCACCAGACCGGTCTCAAACGCGTTGCGTATGCTGTGGAGATCTGGCGCCGGATCCCTGGACGCGCTAGTTTAAGGGTACTAAAGTTTGTACAGAGCCACCACGTAGATCCATGTACCCCTTAGCATCAGATGACTCCACAACATTCTTCTGCCCAAGCTCAAGAGTCGATGAAATTGGCAATGCTGGAGATGCTAATTAGTATTATAGTGATTGATGACCTATTGCGAAAGCTCTACTGCAAAAATAGTATTGTAACCTGCAAGCTAGAAAGAACGTGTGTTTGCCTTGTCATGCTGTGTGTTCCAAGGGCGGACTCATAAAAGTTTATATAGCTGACTTCTAGAATGTTTGTTTTCACCAGTGTCGGGTTTTTCTTTAGGCCACAGCCCTAATTAGTCCCAATCATACTTTGACTATTAAAATCAAAAGCAACCAGCCTGCACATTGAAATAAATTGATCAGAAAATACCATGCCTTTCGTATTTCGCCAAAACAACTTCGAATGACTAGACATCGTCACTACCCTAGAGCTTATCGAGATGCGATAACGTTGTTGGCCCAACGCCCTGGTTTAGCTTATGTAACACTACGATGACGTCAGGACGCGCGCGACCGTAGCGATTCTTTGCCTACCAAGACACCTCTTGATGGTTAACTGACCTGCCGACAACTCTATCTCAACAACCTCTCTTTCCTCTCATGTGTGCGCAATGAGCTTCGAGCGTATTGGGGATTGGATAGCACGTACCAACTTCCTCATCAGCTCCCAGATCGCCTCACAACCGCCCAAACAAAAATTCGCCGACGACACCATTGCCACCACAGCCATCGGCATGTCCTCGCCCCCTCCGACCGAAGACCGCGTAGCGATGTAGAGGCAACTCCAAGGGCAAAATCACCGTCGAAACGCTCAAGGATCGACTCACCGCCAGCGAGTCTTCACCATGAATCGATTGCCGACCACGACACACCTCTCAGCGCAATCTCTGTTACCGAGTCGACACGGACGGATACGACGGGTGGAAGCGGCAGACTGAGGCGCAAGCGAAGCCCTGTCAAGAACATGCCTGAACTGCGTCTCGCTGACAGACCGGTTATGCTCACCACCTTGCAGAGACCCGATCAGCTACCATCTGACGTCGTGGGCCTGGTCACGGTCGGCCGTGCCGTCAGGGATCCAGCATTATTCTAGGCAGGTTGAGCAGCAAGCACAGTCGTACATGACCATCGTCGATGATCTGGTCTCAGATTCAAGTTTCTACGACGCAGAAGAGTGGGCGCGCTCCCACGGATTGGAGCCATGGGATGCATCCGAGGAGCTGAGGTTATTGAGGAGGACAGTCGCGCGCACATAGGAATGCGAGTTGGAGAATTGGTCTGAAGCAGCGTGGAACGCTCGCATACATGAATCAATTCTGGACTTTGTCCTTGAGTGCTTTGCTGGATCAATACGACATTTCGATGTCACACGCGCCCCAATCAACAAGCCCTACCTATCACGTCACATCTCCGGGGTAGACATGCAGTCCAAGATGACGGACTTTTGTATCTGTCTTGCTGGAGACGACATTGTCACTGCATTTCAACGCCGTCTCAAAACCGCCAGTGATTCCTACTCGATTAACCACACGTCATACCAACCAATCCGCGATCGTCCCATTGCCATAAGCACCGAAACCAAAACGCTTGAAGGATCGAGTCGAGAGGCAAAAGCACAGCTCTCCATCTGGGCAAGAGCTCATCTCAAGAGGTTGCGGTCTCTGGCAGGCAAGTCATCGGCCAAAACATCGCATGCTGTCGGCATAACTCTTCCTGTGCTGTCCACTAGTGGCGGAGATTGGACCTTGCTGTTTGTGAAGGACGGAATTAGCGGCGTTGAGGTCATCGAGACACTTTCTGTAGGGAACACCAAGCCCCTGGTTGGACCCCACAAGTTGGTGTCGGTGTTGAGGCAGTTGGGGCTTTGGGTGCAGACCACGTTTCGACCTTGGGCAATGGAAAATCTCTTGGCTTCGACGCAAGTATAATGATGCAAATTACGTATAATGATTCCCATGACACTATCACTGCGCTTATGTATTTATCTAAGCATCAATCTGAACAAACGTAAGACAACTTCATTGCTTCGGGATGGAAACAGGGCTCTCAATGTCATTGATCACTACACTACAGTAAACCAAGTATTCTGTTTTGTCATTTCGGAATCAGATTCTTGAAGCAACCGCCTGAGGTTTGGCTTTCTCTTGGAAATACTTGCGGTTGTCGAACGCAGAGTAACTAATGTTCGTCGACTGGCTCCCGGACAATCAGAAAGAAGATGGCAACGCACATGGTTCTTGGCTCGTCGTGGGGCTTTGTTTTTCCTTGGGGCATCAGGCCCGCCTCGTCTGGGTTCGGTGTGCGCTTCGTGCACGCCGCAATGTGGAACGCGGCGTAGTGCCTAAGCCAAGGATGGCCTAGATGAATCTGTCAAAGTTGGGTACCAGTTACTCGGGATACCCTAGCCAGCCATGATGTTGTCGGCGAGTCGAGGGCGTAGGTAAATCTACGGATACTTGATAACAGTATTTGATGTTTATGAACAAGACATCGATACATCTCAGCGATATTCTTTACAAGACATACGTCTTCTGTCAATGTCAAAGGTAACTCAAGGAAAGTCAGCATGTTATTCATGCACACCCAGTCCCCTTTTCTTAAAGCTGGAGCATCTCCTTTCCCACGTGGCTGGGTTGCCCACTAATGGACCAGAGGCCCAGTTAATCGGTCATGACCGTATCGATGCAATTCCGATTGCCAAGCATCTAGACCAAAGACCACGTCTTAACGGTAACATCGGCCCCTCCAAAACATGAGACAACTGGAGCTGAATGGGGAAAGGAGAAACGGTGGTTCGTTGCGGTGCCGCAGCCGCGATACAGACCTCTTTTAACACAACATTGAGAGCCCTGTTTCCCCTATGATGCCGATGAACCTCCCTCCAGGATCGGTTGCTGGCACTAGGGTATCTCTTGCTTTGGCTCTCTGAAATGACTGCTCAAATTCCATGGGTTAAATAGGTAGGTCAAACAAGGGTAGAGCGCTCGTCAAGGCAGGGCAGCAATTTGTTTCACCACCCCACCCAACCACCCTTGCTCTTCTCCGGATGTGTGGTCCGGATCGTCACGACATACCAGCACATTGTAGATGTGATTAGCGAGAGCAAGTAAGTATTTGTCCCGAGTATCTCTTTTTCGGTCACTTATCAACTTTGAAAGCCCACGACCCTCAGGCGGCCCAAGAGATACACTACCAAATGCCAACAGCACCGAGATAACGGTGCTCAGACATTTCCAGAATGCACAGACTCACTTGGCAATGGCTTTTCTGACCTAGGCATGAGCTCCAACAACTCCTGACTTACTCAGGCTGACACCAGCTGCGTCACATATGGATAAATCGAGTTGGCCTCCAATGATTTCAATTTCCCATCTCACACATATGAATGTGTGCAAGATCAAATCATAGGAAAGAGAAATACAGTAGAACTAACACGCTGTGGCCGAGCGAGAAGGTGGCGTCAATGAAATGAATTGCCCGGCGTTCCACTTGGCCAGGGGTCATCATAAGCGAGGCAACTCCAAGGCAAATGCCGTGAGGTCAGAGCGTGAATGTGAGTGGGCCTCGTGGCGTCAAGATTCCCTTTCATGAGCCTCGCTTATCAGATTTTGCTGGGGTACGCGACCTGAACGACTTGGCAACCATGCCCCGCGGCCTCGGCTCCGAGATTCAACTACCGGGAACGCCGGAGACGATTTCCCAGATACTCTGTGACTCGTTTGGATTATGTAGATACTGAAGTATAACGCTCTCCAATCACTTGTTGTTTAGATAACATGGAAAGGATTCTACCTGAGATTGTTTCGTTCTTTATATCCAAACACCTTGATCTGGAGCAGATCAACTGCGTGATGTTTCAGCCAGCCATGGATGGATCTGGGCCCACTCTGGCTACCGTAGTTCCGCACTCTAGCACCAAACCTTCATTGTGTACGCAAGCCTCATCAGCTCGCTTGGGCTTTTCTCGGCTAGTGGCTTGCCTAAAGCCTGTCAATCCCGATTGGCATATGACCAGTAACCCGGTTATGCCAGGGCGCTGCTCCCTGCGTCAAGCTAAGGCTGGCTGTGAACCATCTACACGTGCGTCTACGTGGAGGGTGGGTAAAGGTGCGAGATCGGTCACTTGTTGATTAGCAAAAGAACTGAGCAAGGACAATGTGTTGGACTACCCCCAAAAGGCACGTGGGCCCTTCCTAACCAGGGGTAAAAGGGAGTAATAAGAGACAATCATACCTCGATCGTGTTTTCTGGACCCGATGACATCGAGGATAGCTCTTTTGTTTGCTGAGCCGAGAGACATTCTTCATCATGCCGTCCGAAGATCTCGTTGATCAATACCTAGGGCATGTCGTCCCGCAGAGCTACAATGGTGGATTCATAGCTCTCAGTTATTTGGTCAGCCTCGTTGGGGCGGCATCGACACTCGAGCTGATCAACCGCCGGACTGGATCGAGAGGGTTCTTTAACCAGTATGTCAACCTGCGGGAATACTTTGGTATTATGATACTGATGCGACTAGCTTGCTCTTGGTCAGTTCAGCCATCACCATGGGTGGTATATCGATCTGGTGCATGGTGAGTGACTTGATGCTATTGTGGCTACCTTTGTACTAACAGCTCATAGCATTTTATAGGCAACCGGGCTATCGACCTAGCGAACCACGAACGCGACTTGCAAGTAGCATACTCCAGTGGCTTTACTGCAGTCTCCTTTTTCGTCCCGATCGTCGTTCTTCTGGCCGCCTTTGTCGCTATTGGCACAAATAATTATATCTCCTGGTGGAGAATCACGATCGGAAGTATTCTCTGTGGTGCTGCTATCTGCGGCATGCACTACCTCGGGAACTCGTCCATCAAGAATTACACATGTATATATCAACCAGCATTCATCGTTGGCGCGGCTATCATCGCCGTGTTCGCCAGCATTATTGCCCTGTCTCTGTTCTTCGTATTTCGAGGGCTATGGGCTCACTCGTGGTGGAAGCGATCCTTGTCAGCCTTTATTCTCGCCGGAGCAGTATCAGGGATGCATTGGTGCGCTGTCGTCGGGACCCGGTATCGGCTTGTCAACATACAGACCAAGAATAACGAACCCTCGAGGAACGCAACTGTTATTGTCGTCATCTGTCTGGTGAGTGTATCCCAGCTCAAGGGGAAAGTTTGGCTAACCTATTTAGTCACTTGGTGCTTGTCTCATCCTTGCCGGCTCTGCTATTCTTCGTGCCCGAAAGATGAAAAGGTCGGCCCTCCGAGCCCAGCAAATCACGCTGGGCACTGCGATCTTTGATAAGCATGGGAGGATTCTGGTTGATCCTGATGGTCTTATACCTAGTGTGGCCATCACAGACTCGTTCTTGGAGAAGGTATGTAACCCTAAGATCATTTACATCCCCGGCAGTTTGTCTGACATGAGAGTTACAGAACAGTAGGGAGGGATTCAGCAACACACATCCCGTTTTCCACTGGCTTTTTCAGGCCTCACGAAATTGGAGCGGGATTTCAACCCTCTTGCACGGCATGAAGCATCATCTTCTCCAGCTACCGCACTCTGGTGGCGAAAAGAGTGGCATTCAATTGATCAACGAGCACGGCGAGATGATTAAAGATTATGACGCCATCTTCCGCGAACTTTTCTGCGTTGCTGCTCTCACCCTCTCGGAACAATTGGGTGAGCACATCACGTCGATGGGAGTTCTCTGGGATGACGTTCTGTCTACCGGAGCATACCGGGCAAGAGTTATGCCGAGACTCAGACGACCACGGAGTCCCATATCAGACAGCGAGAGTACAGCCAAGGAAGAAGACCAGGCCGGTGTCGATGCGGCCGAAAAGGGGTTTCCGGGTTACCAAACAGAATGCGGACGCGGATCACTGATGCTCTTGGTTCGTCAGGTTCACACAAGCCGTGACGCCGACAGGTTAACATCAGCCGGTTTCCGGTTCGCCGAACTGCATCAAGTGAGCAACTTGATTCAAGCCAGCATGCAGATCCAGTCGAATGATTTTGAGAAAACACTACGGGGTCTGGAAACGTACGCCAGTCAAGACAAACGGCAATCCTCTGGATCATACATCGGGCTGTTTGCCGTTCGCGCCCGGGTTGATTCTCGTGGCTTTCAGGTGCTGGTTCACAAGGGGGCTAGGCATGTCCTCCCTTCTGAACGTCTGCATACGGGAAGTATCGACAAATGGCAAGTGGATTTCTTGAGACAATTCCAAGGGATGCCAGTTTCGAGTCTTGTTCCCAGGCTCTTTGATGACGACGTGGCTCCTGCATCCTCGAATGAAAAGGCCTTTGCTAGACAAATGGGTGAAACCATTAAATCTCTGCGCAAGTCCATCAAAGACCCTTTATTTGAGCAGGCAGTGCTCTCCCCGACAGTTGTACACCTACCAGGCCACGAGAGCCAGGCCGAGGCGGTCATGATAACTTTGCGACTTGTGGTTCCTATCCACTCGGTCCTATCGAGCGCCGACTGCGAATTTGTGCCTCTGAGTATCTTGAAGATGCACCAGGCTTCCGATGGCTGGCATCAAGAGTTTACCCGAGACGTGCACCGCGAGTTCGGGTCTCTGGTCCAATCTCGTCGTGCCAATACTGGTGAACAGGGTCGTCGATCGCGGGCATTCAACTTCTGGCCGTTTGCATCGTTGAAGACTCCTTCCAGCATACATGTTAAGAGAAACCCGATGATGGTTTTGACAAAAAACCCAAGCTCACCAGCGTCGGCACGTTCTAGCTCCACCGTCAATCTGTGCCCACCCAACAGCGCCGGCCGACCAAGATCAGTTGACACAGTGGATGAGATCAACAAGCCCAAGTCCCAAGATGACTGGCGAACGGCACCGCCATCTTATGGAGGTATCCTGGTATTCAAGGAGGTGACAGTCAATGTTGACAAGAGTGAAGGAGGCCGTGGAGATGGAAAAGGTCAGGATACGATGGTTATTGAGACGTCGGATGGCCTTCAAACATCATCAATGTCAAGCATCGAGCTACAACCGATGACCAATATCGGGACGGATGCTCATATCGGGTCGCAGGATACTGGAAAGGTGGATGGGAACATGTCTAACACTGTGACATTTGTTGATATCTTGTTTGCGGAAGCAGTTGGGAGTGGCTTGTAGTTTAATAGTAGAATAATAATATGCAAGAGAGGCAACCGTAATCCATACTGGCCTGAAGGATTGTGTTTATAATTTTCAGAGCCATTCACCTGGTCTGTGGAAACATCAAGACACTCTAACTCTTGTGAAATGTCTATAAGACCGGGAAGCTTTTAAGCGGTGGATTGGAGGGATTAGCTTCTGCTGTGGGTGCAGCCAAAACCTTAACCTGCATAGTTGACTCATCAGATCCCCGACTAGCGGGTATAAATCGCTCTCGACGCCCTTGGCCCGTCCCTCATCATTTCGAACGGTTTCATCACCCCTCCACGACTTTAGGCGCAATGACGAACGGCTCGATCAAGTCAAATGCCAATGATGTGACAGAAGAGATTACATCGATATCACATCAATCGTTTTCTGTCTTGTCTCCCTATCTTACCCACATGCCTCTCTGGCACCAGAGATCCGGCAGTACCCGACGACAATATACGCCACCATGAGAATCTTGGTTATGATCCGAAGTATCTGAAAATACCACCATTACACTCTTTGCCAGAAGGAATGCTGAACCTTATCCGCCAAGAGCTACGATATATCTTCTTTGAAGTAACAGCCCTTCATTTACGCCACGAGGACGAATACAAAATCTGGTAGCGTCGAGACGGGAGCATGACATGTATCGATAGGCGACGCCTACCGGCCGGATCCATTGAACCAAGGCGAGTCTATCAGTTTTTGAATAAAGAACCAATAGTATACTTTGAAACGATGTCAGTCAGTGCGTACTATAGCAGTAAGATCGCCCGCTACATATACCGAGAGTGGTTACATCTACACAATGAGCGCCCGCCCTTTCAATGAGACGGCTTCTTCGCCAAAGCGGTACAAATCAGCAAGAACGGTCCTCAAAACCTACAACAGCTTTCAGCGTGCCATGGCAGGATTTGTCAGCAATTATCGGATCGCTTAAACGGTCTTGTCGGTTTTCATCCAAGACCACGCTTCTTCCAGCCGATACCTAGCAAAAAGATACAGTCGTGGAGAGACAGCGGCTATATTTTGCTCCACCTATTTCGTGCGTTATGTATAGTTGTTGACCAAAAGTCTTTAGAAGAGTCTCCAGAGCCAGGCCCTATCTGGCAAGATCACAACACTCCAACTCTCTACCTCCAAGATGTTCATAACCGAGACTTATCACGGTGTACTATGCTACTGGTCAAGACAGGCGATGAAGCACACCTTCACTCCCCCATCAGCGTCTTACCCCTGTTTGATGCTGGACTGGCATTAAACGTTGATCGTGTGGATTACCATGATAATGTGGAAGAAACGGTGGTACGCGTCAAGTTGGATGTTGCTGTGCGTTTTGTATGGGAACTCTTATGTAAAGAGGAGGGTGCCCTTGAGGAGGTTGGACAATTGGCTGAGAGGTTAAGACAGGAGCAGGACGCATTTTGCGAGGCGTGGGTGCAAAGGGTTATGAGTTATTCTCGTCGAGTTGGCATTGATAATAACGGATATGCATGGCTGGCTATTCGTCGGGCCTTGGCCAGGATGAACAACGAGGCTTTCGAGGAGGACCAAGTCTACCCGATATGGGAGCGAATACGACACTGGATATGCTGAGATTAGGACCACCAGTAGGAGCCAGCTGGCCATTAGGTAGATTAAACAAAGGTTGGTTTGTCAGTGGAAGAACAATTGTGATTTCCGGCTATGGATTGTCATGTCCTGGGATGTGGCTCGGCCCTCGTTGGTTAAGAGCTTCATTTAGGCGGTTAAGAACCACTGGTTGTGCTCAGGTCGGAGATAATGTCGCATACGGCTGTGGGGCTTAATGGCGAGGAAACCTCTCATGTAGGCTGACCCGAAACGCAGCACTGATTTCAGGACTTGCTGCTCTGCTAGATCCCTCGGGTGTGCCCCTCACGCGGCAGTTAGGCATTGAAGCATTGATTTTACAAGGTAATGGCAATTTTTATTTTCCATGAGGCGATATTCCTTTAGCTTAAAGAGGGGATAAGAAGTACATCTTTTACATCCCCGTGACGGTCAATAAAGCCCCTATGCACCCGCACTGAAGATCGAAAGGCAGAGCACGACTGGCAAATTTGAGGAGATGGCGCCTTACGAGAGCAGAAAGAGGGGGCGAAAGGTATTTGCCACTGGTGATACTGAAGACGGGGTATGAACTAGCCTGTCTATTGAGTGTCATCTTTTGGAATTCGACTAACTATGCTCAACCTCACTGCTGACATTGGCACCATGTTGGCTAGCTATCTAATTAACCTGGATTCGCCTATTGGCTCACATACTTCCGTCACGATCTGAAATGGTCCATCTCTGAAGGCTCGTCGCCATCTTGGTCGGACGTCGAGTCATCATCGCTAAACGGTGGGAAGAAAGTGGCAGGAGGCGGCAGTGAGGCTGGTGCCAGCCTCTTGATGCGCTCTGACAGATACTCAATCTCGAGGGGCCGAGGTTCTTCGTTTGACTTTCTCTCTGAGCTTTGGCCGAGACAAGAAGCTGGCGTCGTCGCTGGTTGAGAAAATGTCCCTTCTGTGCTGTCGATCGACCTCCCACTTCGACACTTGGAAGTCGATAGGAGGATATCTTGCTTAGGCCGCTTAGTATCAACAACCACCACAAAGTGGTCTTCCGGGAGAACGCCACCAAGTCCACAAGGTTCCAAGGTTCGATACTCTATGTGCTGCCGATCGTTGTTCCAAATTAAATCCAGCCCGATATCACTCAAGTGCTCACCTTCGTCGCTTGTTAGACCCCGAGCTCCATCATTGTCCTCGTTCATGGCTGAACACTGCTGATGTAGGGCTTGGCCTCTATCAGTCAAAGGGTTGTAGTTGATGAAGGATCCAGACATTGTTCTTTGAGGAGACCGAGCGAATTCTGATGACTTCTGAGGATCCTTTTGGGTTTGGCTACTTAGGAGCGTGTGAGCGGTCGCCGACGTATCACTCGGATCGCCAGACAGGTCGGTATAAAAAGGTGCGCCGGTATAAAAGATGGCAACACCTCCGTGGCGTTGCTTTTTGTGAGCCGGCCTCACGGGGCTACTCGGGCCGCACCTTGATTTGCAAGGATTATTGCCTTCCGCAGGTTCCAAAGAATCATGTGTCCCATCCAGTGAACTGTACCCACCGGATGAGTCTTGCTGAACCAAGAGTGGCTTGTACTGGAAGCTCTCAAATGGAGCATAGAGCTGCGGGGCCAATTGAGGCACATTCTTACTTGGGCTGCCGCATTGGAGCTCGTCACCGCTGGAATGACCAGTCTTATGGCGCCTGTGTTTCTTCTCCGAACCGTCGAGGTTGTCGATAGAAGGACTTTTCAGTAGATTATCACCAGACTTGTCGCTACTGAATTTGGTACCTTCAGATCCACCTCGCCATCGAATCTTGCTCCCGTCAGGAGACAACTGAAATTTGGTACTGATTTCTGAGACGGCAGAACGAATGAGGTTCGGTGTAACGCTGATCATGTGAATCTGGGCCATGTTGCACAGCAAGTTCAAGTACACCCAGCCCTGGGCGTCAGGATGGGCGTCCTGGATGCTGGGCTGTTGGGGCAACAACTCGGGTGGCATTAGACCTAAATGCCGGATGTACTTCATGTTCTCAGATGGAATCTGAGTCCTATCAGGGTCTAAATCACGGGCTTGCGTGGGTCGTTGCTCTGGTAGATGCGGCACTGGGGGAGGCAGGTTGGGATCAGAACCTCCGGTGTCAATGTGATCCTCTGTTGGACTAGAAGCCAACCCATGGGCCCCTGAACAACTCCTATTTCCCAGGAGCTGAGATCCTTGCTCAAAAGAGAGGAAATTTGCTTCCCGGGCAGGCTCGCGTCCAAGAGTAAGCGCTTCGTAGGCTGTTGATGAGCTCGTCGTCTGTGTGTCCGTTCCAACAACAAAGCTGCCACCTGGTCGCATAGGCGGCTTTTTTAGTGTAAGACGACCGCTGATGTTCCCAGTGAAGAGCTGTTCCAGGCGGTGAACAACGAGATCTTTCCGCTCCTTGTCGGTCATGATCACGTCTTGCGGGTAGAGCCCATCGGGAATGTCTGTGAGAAAGGTCTCCATCTTTTGTGTTGGTGATTCGGCTGAACCCATAGTGGGACCGCTGCGGTTGGATCCGAAGTATACGTGATCGCGTTTGTGGAAGGATGCCCTTTTCGCCCGCAGCGATAGAATATCTGGGGATACATCGACATTGGCGGCAAAGTCTCTTAGAACAGCCTCAAGCTCTCTCTTCTTCTGTTCGTGCAGCCCATGAATCTTGGTCTCAAATAGCACGTCTTTACGAAGCCTATGCGGACCGGTTTGGTTGTAGGACTTTAGTTCCTCCCTCAGCTGTTGAATCTCGATTGTCAGGTCGTCGATGATGCTGCGGTAGCTATCAATACTGCTGCTATTTGCAGGACTAGGTTCCGGAGGACCGAGCTTGTATTGATTATAGGAGCATGGACTCTCTGAATTCGATGAATCAGATTCTTTCTGGAAGAAGGGGGAATCAACTATAACTTTGCATTAGTATCTTTTCGAGATATTTCTTAATCAATAGAGGTAGTTCATACTGTCCATGGTATTGTTATCGATAGCAGCCACCTGATTCTGGTTCGCGTGGTCAAACCATCCCTGCGGGTCGCTTTGTCCAGTCTCATGGCTCTTGTTGGAGGAGGATACTTCGATGTTTGCGTTTGGCAGCGTTTGGCAGCTGTCAGCTCGGGGGTGAACCAACCGACGGCGGGAAAGAATATTAGAATTGAGGAAATGATCGGCTGGTGATAGCTGGGCTCCATGTGAGCTATTTTGATCAGGGGCCATTTTCTGGAAGCGTGCGTCAAGTTGAAGGAGGATCTAATGGACGTGTGCAGATTCAACAACGTTCCTCTTTGACTGTAATATGTGTCAGAGCCTATCTAACTTGACACGGAGCAAATTGAATGGATAAGTTACGCAAATGGAATGGCACCTCTGGGAATGCGTTTCATGGGATAGGCCACCCGCGGCGAGCGAGAATGGTAGGATTTTTTAGATATGTGAGGGGAGCTGTCGAATCCAAGAGCACAGGTCCGGGTTAAGAAGGTGGCAGAGCTGCTCATGAGCCAGGCTCTGCTAAAGTTGGTTGAAAGGCGAAAGATGCGGGCAGCAAAAGGCGGCCAGGAGTGCGCGGGGCTCCGAACTAACGTTAGATGGAAATCACGTGGAGCATGGGTGAAGCTTGGAACCGCAAGTGTATCATGTAGCCAAAAAAAACACCACTAACAAATTGTGGGCACGCAGTTATGGACAAGGGAAGGCCGGGAAGGAGTTGGCAATCCTGTAGTTTATTGGGCGGATGCAGGGCGGCCAGCACCGCATGAGATGCCCCCCAGGTACGGCGCTGGCTGAATGCAACAGGAATCTTGCAGAGCCCGAGGGAGGAATTTATGGAATCTACAGACCATAGCATAGGTAGAGTAGACAGCCAATGAGTACTAGAATGATATATTTTAGACTGCTCGAATATGAAAATTTCCAGCTTGAGTTGAATGACAAGACATCTATACACTGCTCTCCGTCTTCGTACCTCCAGGTTTGCGCTGACTGTCAGAAGCGATCTCCTGTTTAAGGTGGCTATCAGATCTCAGCTCGCCAGTCCCCATTTCATCTCGAGAATCTTGATTGGCGCAATCCTCCACGTTACTGGAGCTTGGAACGGGAGCTAACGGATGGGATATGTTCTCCCTGAGAGGATGTTCGATGCCGGTAGTGACAGTGCCGATGTTCGAAGACGTCTGAGCCCTTGAGAGCGCAAAGTCACCTGAATCGAAGTACTTTCTTTCCTTGCGTTGGTAGCTAGGTCAGCCTGGCTTGTGAATCTATAGGATATATGAGTACCTCTAATTGACCATGGAGAAGATTTGATGTCTTTGGTGTCCTTGGCGACATGCCATATAAATGATGGGCATGCTTGCCTTTCTCTGTAGGGGTTTCAGTATCTTTCGGTGAACCCATACTCACAGAATAGTATGCAAGTTCGGGTGAGTAGAAGGGCAGGGCGGGGCAGGGCCGGAAAGTCGAGACACTATGGCTGGAGTAGATAAGAGAGGATTGTTCGGAGGAGTGAGTGGATAGGTATGTAGCACATGGGGAGGTATTGAAGATTTCCCCGCTCAACCGATCCATGAGCAATGACGTATTTACGATCAGTCTCGACCGTTCTCTCACGGCAGCCTGCAACCCACATGTCAAATATAAACTCTGGCTGTCACCCCCAACTGGGTCATGTTTTCGATGACAACCATTGTGACCTCAAATTCCTACTCTTCTGTCCAAAGACTAGAAAATAAAGTCTAGTATTACTATTGCACATTGCTTACGCCAGAGTTGGAGGAATCAGAGGCTAGGAGTTAGATGACGGAGAACTTCTTTGAGTAGATTATTCTTTACCTCGTATACGGTTTGAAGCTGTAGATATCGCCTGGATACGGAGGGCATTGTACTGTAATGTGGATCGTACAAATTACGTCATGAGAACGTAACAGCGGTCATATCATGCATCCCTTAATTGGCATTTCAATGCTGATCGCTCCTCCCATCTGCCGAAGAATCAGCTGCGCCCGTCACCACCTGATAACCCCTGTTCGAACCATGCGGCTAACGGAATCAGCGGATTGCCAAGGACACGGCTTACGTGGCAAGGCAATGTCCATTGGCGGTTTGAATGCAACCAAGTTGCGTTCAGGCTACTGCCTAAAGCGCCCTAGTGCGGCAATAAAGCGGTTATGCCATGAGTCTACGGAGTACTTCCAACCAAAAAGAGGGAGGGGTAACGCATTGAGCATTAAAAACTAAGCTCTCAGCAACTCTTTAACAAGGGGATCATTGACTTCCCAAGCTACTGAAGGCCACGACATTCTGCAACAAGTACCCCTCTGATAGCCATCTATTCAGACTATTAGATATTGCTATGGACCGACATCTTGCCATGGGCCGGGACGGCTTTGTCAGTGACCTAATAGGTATTAACACCTTTCAGCATGACAAACAATGGCTAACATGTTCATTTCAGGCTCTACTCATCGCCTACTTGTGGCTCTTTGGCCTTGCCCTACTCCAACTCCTCCGGGGGCCCTTCCGTTAAGGGCTTTTATCGAAAAGTTATTACGAACGTCTGGCGCGACATATGCTACCCTCCTGGCAGGTTGCTACTACCTCAACCTACTCCAGTCCATGTCACTCAACCCAAACCCTCCTGCCGCCGCCAAACCAGAAACTCTAGCTAATACAGGACCTATACAATGTCCACGACGTATGTTTCTTGCTGCCATTATGTTAGGTTGGAAGTATACCCAGGAAAGGAGCTATTCGTCAAGGGCATGGGCTAGCATGTCGGGGTTACACTTGAAGGAGATCAACTCAAATGAAGTACTGTTTCTTATAAAGATTGACTGGCGTCTTTACATCTCTTGCGAAAACCTAGAGCACTGGAGCGTTTATATGTGCCTTCCCGCTCGGAAACGCCAAGAATTGATCGTGCATGACTCCATCCCATTCTCGGTGTGACAGGGCACACGTGTTTAATTATGCTGCTTGGTATAACTACAACTGGTTTACCTTTAAGAATCTCAGGACTTGTGGAAAGACAAGAGAGCAACCACGCCGCCTCATTCGTTACCATTATTACCCACCTAGCCTATTAGCCTCGACAAGTAATGTAATCATCTGTATAGACAGACTTACCCTATAGAAAAATCAGCACCAGCTTTCGGCAAAATCAATTATCCGAAACGCCCAGAGTGCCTGTCAAGGTCGTTAGGCTCACCTCACACTTGTTTATTTAGCCACGAACCGAACCGAACCTATTTACCAAAGTGACAGCTATGGAGATTAATCTGCACGAAACCCCATCAGAAACATATCCGAGCAATATCGACTGCAATGGTACTACCTCTGAGAATCCCGTGACTAGTTGCGATCCCGCCGAGTCAAACCTATCACCAGCAGCCTCGAGCCGTCAGCCATTCTTGAGCGTACGATCATGCGTGACATGTCGTCGTCGTAAGGTCAAATGCGACAAGGCAATTCCGTGCGCCAACTGCGCGAGGCATGGGTCCAAGTGTGTGTTTCCACCTCCTGGTCGAGCCCGGCCGAAACCGCGCGCTCGAGCTGCCGAGCGTATCCTCCAGAGAGGTCCAGGAGGCAGACCCGTATCCGACCAGACAGTGGCCTTCGTTTCAAAGGAATGCCCAACTTTGAGCCAGTCAGATATGCAGTTTCGACTCGATGAGGGCGTTCTAGCCAAAGAGCAGTGGATTGATCGATGGTGGTCCATCGGTGAGAGGCTGCCCAAACGACTCTACATGTTTGATGCGAAGCCAGGAGATGATGCCGAAGAAGAGGCCAATTGCGAGTATACTTTACGTCTAGTGGAGCTAAGTGAAATGGTATGCAAAGTCCCTCCAGAAAGCACATTTCCGGTACTAATATCATCAGCAGCTTCACAAGGCCGATGAGCTTATCGCTAGCGACAGGGAAATCGCAATTGATTCCGATGCTCGCAATTTCGATCCGGCCAAACGGTTTTTAGAAGACTTTACGACTCCTCCCAGTACCCATACTTTGGCTTTTTGCTCTACCTCACCCGACTGGAACCTCGGCAGTCAGCACCCTTCTCCGTCACAGATACCATTTTACTGGCAGACATTTGTTGAAAACGTCAATCCCTTGGTAAAACTCTTCCATATCCCGACGTTGAGCAAGACCATCAGGAGCATTCAAGGTAGGGTCCGTTCGCTTAGCCCACCCGAGGAAGCCTTGATCTTCGCCATCTACTTCGCTGCTGTAGGTTCCATGGCTTTGGAGGAAGTATGTTCACGCCTTGCCATTATTCTTACGACATAGACTGATACAGAGCAGGTGCGGGACCTTTTGGGTCAAGACAAGGAGACCCTGATTAATCAATATCGCTGTGCTACTGAGCAGGCACTTGCAAGAGCAGAGTTCATGACATCTACGGACCTGATGACACTACAAGCCTTTGTCTTGTATATTTATTCTGCAAGGCAATACGTGAAACTACGGTTGACCTTGAATCTCACTGCACTCGCTGTCCGCATAGCCCAAGGCATCGGTGTACATCAGGGCCCCAACTCTCAAGAGTCACCCTTCGACTTGGAGACACGACGAAGACTGTGGCTATGCCTCTGGATCCTAGACTTGAAGACAGCTCTAGATTTGGGTACCAACTGGCTGATAGCTGACGACTGTATCAATGGCGGACTTCCGCAAAATATCAACGACTCTGACCTTGATCCCGCGTCCATGGAGCATCCAACTTCAAGGACAGGCATGACCGACATGACCCATATGCTGGTCAAGTATGAGATTGGCTTGCTCTTGAAAGAGTTGATACGCGGGCGGGGGCAAAAGGGCGCTGAAGTCTCCAATGAAGAGGGGATGGAAGAATTGGTGGCAAAGCGCAAAGTGCAGATTCAAGAGCGCTACCTTCGGCACTGCTCAGATGACGGCTTGGAGTGGCTTACGGCCACTAATGCGAAGCTGTTCCTTGCCACGGCACCTCTGCTTATCTACCACCCTGTCTTATCCTCCAAGTTGGGGTTCTCCGTCTCGAATGACGTTCGAGACCATCTAGTAGCAGCGTGTGTTGAGACTATCGAGTGCTTGCACGTGTTGGAGACGATGTCGCCGCCTCATCGTCGAGGCTGGATTTTCGGCACTTATTTACATTGGCATGCAACCGCCTTCATATTGGAAAGCTTGTATCTGAGGCGTTACAAGGCAGACGTTGCTCGACGGTCTTGGAATGCCTTGGGACTCGTATCAAGTCTCTGTACCACAAGCCTTGGAGACCTTGGGACCCGTGGGCCATGGTCTGCACTCGCAACACTTGTCGAGAGGGGAAAACGATTACACGAGGCCAGCCTAGTCTTGGATGCCCAGGGATCCAATAACAAGAGTCGAGTCGTACCGTCAGCCACCCCCATCGAGGTGGACGTTGAGCTTCCTCACCACGTCGAGACCGGTTCGAATCTGTCAAATATTAGAGGTTCCATAAGTAGCATGAGACACGAGCTACACTCTATCCCCGATGGCTATTTGGAAACACCTAACCCCGCAATGTCATTCGAGACATCATCTATCAGACCCAGCTTCCCAGATTTCAACGAGCAGTTTACAACTGGCGGCAGTCACTCAATCAGCGAGTTTACTGATAATCTGCCGATATCAGAAGGTGCCTTTTCAACGAACCCTGTATTCTCAGGATTGTGGCTTACAGAGAACCAACCTGGTCAGGGTGCGTCCTGGGATGCGAGCCAGGCGCTAACCGAAGCATCAGTTGATAACGCAACGGAATACTGGGCAGTGTGGGATGGCTTGAATGGTGACATTGAGATGTGACATGACCTATGACTCGTCTGGCATTATAGAAAGATTCCAGCATGGATGTAACAGGGCATATCAAATGTGTTTTTTGTTATAGTTGGAGCCCGGGATAGCTTTGAAAGGACGTGTTTGGTAGGCTTAGTGGCACATTGTGGAATGTTATTGAGAACAAATATCTTCTTTGCATATACAATCTTCCTTCCCTTCGCCCTACCACACTATTGATCATCTCCAAGCGACCCCGCCGGCACCTTGCGCAGTTCTCTTCAAGTGTCTCTTGGCAATCTTGTCGACCAACTCTCAACTCGGTTGATGGGTCGGAAAAGACAAAGTCCGTGACAGACATAGTTTGCCCCCCGACCATTGGAGCAGCAGCCAGTACACACCAAGCTAACTTGGTGTTGGTATCGTTGATGATGGGGCAGACACACTGCACCGCACATGTATGGCAATGATGCCTTCGAGGTGATGTGGGAAGACGCTCTCAGAACTTTACCTCTGGGGGCCGACTGTGGCCTGTCTGCAAGTGTACGTTGAAAAAGAGTACCTCTGTATTCCAAACAGACGGAGCGTAACTGAAGACCGACTAAATTCATTGTCGAACTCGGTCGCCCCCAGCCGGGCCGTTACCTCCAGCAGCCTTTGCGATAGCCTCGGCATTTTTCTGATATTTGTAGACAGTCCAATCAAAGACGTAATCGTATTGAAAGCCCTCTCGGACAAAGAGATCCCGGAAGATCTTTCGCAGATAGCTATAATCGGGCTTGTCGTCGAAACGAAGAGACCGGCAGTAATTGAGATAGATGGCGAATTCATTGGGCAGGCCACGACACAGGACTTCGGTCGGCGTCGTCATCTTCTTCTCCATGATGCGATCATACTTTTGCTTTTTGGTTGCTGCCTTTAAACCTTGCCAAGGCAGGGAGCCGCGAGTAAAGTATAGAATAATGTAACCGAGAGATTCCATGTCATCCCTCCGTGACTGTTCAACGCCGAGATGGGTGTTGATGGATGCATAACGCGCGGTCCCGGTGAGGTTTTTATTCTCGCGGTATGGGATATGGAAATGGGTTTTTGGATCGCGATACTTCTTGGCTAAGCCAAAGTCGATGGCGTTGACCTGATTTCCTCGCTTGCCGATGCCCATCAGGAAGTTATCTGGTTTGATGTCCCGATGGATGAAGGACTTGGCATGGATATATTCGACCCGAGAAATCAACTGATCGACAAGGAGAAGAACGGTTTTGAGAGAAAACTTGCGGTTGCAAAAGTTGAAGAGATCTTCCAAACTCGGTCCGAGAAGGTCATAGACCATGGCATTATAGTCGCTTTCGGTGCCATACCATCGCACAAAGGGTATTCCCACACCGCCGGCAAGTGACTTGTAAACACGTGCCTCGTATTCGAGTTGTGGGTGTTTGGCCTTGACGCTTTCGAGCTTGATTGCAATCTCCTCGCCTGAGATGATGTTGGTACCGAGATATACATCGCCGAAAGACCCGCCACCGATCTTGCGGCCGATGCGATATTTATTGCCGACGCGTAGATCCTGTGGAATTGTCAGTCGATGCGGATGAAAGTACGGCATGCGAAACCTCATGGGCATAGAGACAAGGCCCCAAGATGGGTTTAGATGAGAGAAGATCAAGGCGATACATACCACAGTCGACATTGTACCGAGAGTTGGGCTTCTTCCTTGGCTGAAGAGTAGCTCTGCTATCCTCGGGTTGAGAGGTAGAGGAACGGCTGCCTTGAAGCCAAACGTAGCAAAGACAGGGAAGGATAGGCACAGTGCGATGTAAGATGGAGCATAAACACAGAACCCAAGGACAAAGTTGAAAGTAGGCGGCTTATGTAGTGCTAGAATGTCGCATGGTTTGGGTTTTGGCAGAGCGTTTCCTCGGCCCTCGCCCCGCTCGGTGCTCGGCCTTCGGCCTTGGACAAGGGTCAGAGGTTAGTAAGAGGCTCCGAGCCTTGATGACCGAATGAAAACAAAGTGCGAGGGTCACATGACCGTGGCAAGGGTGCCCTCGACACAGAACCAGGTTATCCAATGGGAGGAACCGATGTTGGTGGAACCATGCTCCTGTAGCGTTGGCAAGCTTGGGATGGCCTAGACTTTCAGGAGTCTGGGCGTGCATTCCTTTACCTCTTTGAAGAAGAAATCATGCCCGCTCAGTACAAGGACTTTTATCTCGCCAGGGAACAGAACGCCGACTCGATGGTCATCAACAAGGAAGCCATGGACTTTGTGCTGGATGCTTATTGTCTGGATATAATGTCGGCCGGGTTCTCCCCCTTTCAGTCCGAAAATCCAATCCACACACGCGCATGCCTCCTATCTACACTCAGATCTCTGCTCAGGGACGATGGAATCAGCTGTGAGAAAGCACTGCGTGCTCACGTGGCGAAGACGAGACAGGACGTGTACCCTGGCCTTCCTCACGCGTTTGACGGCATGTTTCGGGACCTCGAGATCTCGCGAAAGTGCATGTCAGAAACCTTGATGGGGATTGGCTGGCTCATGGGCAAGGAGGTTGACAGCAAAATGTGTGAGGATCTGGTGGAAGAGTCGTATGTCGCCACGCCTTCTGTCCGGCCGATTTGAGATGGAGGATAGGCTCACTACGCATGCTCAATAGTTTTAAGAAATAGGAAATATTTCATCGGGTCGCATAGCATTTGTGTGACTAGACTACCTACTATAGATGTGCTATATCAAACCCCCGCCTTCATCTCATAGCGGATACAACCATAGTCCACCGCTCCTCCCACGCCCTCATTATCATCTATTGTTCGTTAGCACTACGAAAATCATCTTTAACTGACAGAACCGGATGTGCTAAGGTACTCACTGCAACACTTCCAGAGGTCAGAGAAAACAAGTCGGCAGTCGGGGGAGCACTTGTGGTAGAATGCCTCCGGGTGCCGGAGCTTCTGCTTGTTGTCGGGCAAAACTCTGCAGCCCTCGATCCAGGAGATGGAGTAACGGAACCCAACACCGTGCTTCTTCTCCCACTGGTCAAATATGCCTATCTTCTTGGACTCGTCTGTGTCCCACTCGGCAGGGCAATATCCCGGTGGCAGGCAGACCAGGCTGAATCCCATACCGACGACTCATTCACATCAACGTGCCTGATAAAGTCAGACGGGTTGTTGCACTTGAAGTTGCTAGCCTGCGGCGGGACCGGCGTAGCATCCGTCTTGGAGGGCTCGGCGGGCTTGGATGAAGTAGACGTAGGCTTGGTGAAGGGCTTGATCTTGTATGAGTACGTGCCACACTCGGCGTCGATCTTGCCCTTCTCCGGGACCCTGAATGGGTCGCTGATGGCACATTGTCCAATAATCTCGGCCATGGCTCCATTGCAGTTGTCAAGATACTGTCCGCCGCCTGAGCCCGTCCATACAAACTCAAAGGCCCATCCGTCACACTCGACGTCCCGTCGAACGATAGACCTCTTCTGCTCTTCCCTGCCACCGCTAGGGATCTCAATAGAGAGGTCTCTGTCCTTATACTTGTTTACCTCGCTGCAAAAGTCGACGACGGACCGCACAAGGCACATGGTGTCTATTTGGGCTTCATCGCCCTCGCCCTCGGCCTCGACATTGTCAATGGAATCAAGCGAGATTCCAAGTTCGTCGTACCATGCCTCAAAAAATTCGAGTGACGATTGATCAGGATCCCCAGACTCGGCAGGCCACTCTTTCTCGGGGTCGCCAAACTCATTGTCGGCTTGGCCTTGTACGTCGACGACAGTCGTTGTGGTGCTCTGCTCGCCTGTCGCGCAAGACGTGGCGTACGAGCAATCACCATAGACGGTGGAACTGTATCCCGACCCAACCGAGATGAACGACACGGTCCGAGTACACTCTGGCGGTTTCGTGAGAGTGCATCCAGAAGACTTGGCTGTTAAAGGATTCGGCTTGTCAGGGCCGGGCGTGGGGGAACCAGGCGGAGGAGGTGGTGGGTTCGGGCCTGGGATGCCGAACGGGATCCAAGACCAGCCGCCTGGGAAGATTATGATGATGAGGCCGTCATCCCTAGTAGTCGTCCTTGTCTCTGTGCGCCATACTACACCGACATCGAGACGGCCTACGGTCACGTGAGTAAAATGGTGACCAAGACTGCCGAGGATCTTGAGATTGTTCTGGAAAGGCGCCCTGGTAAAAAGCCTATTAAGAACCAGAAGGTATGGGATCGCATTGGTAGGGCCATGGGTTTTATGTTTGGATTCGTCCCCGATCCCAACAAGGTTGAGACGTTTCAGGATAACTACTGGAAGGACCATTGGTGTAAGTCGAGCAGTCCATTGCACTCTATGGCTACCTCGAGCACTTGACTAACAACCGGTCTGCTAGACGTCTATGACCGAATGAGTAGAGCTTTCCAGGGGGATCAGGCTTTGAAGGTCGGTTATGGCAGTAGACAGCCTACCATCCTGTGCAACGATGATCGGTGGGAGTAGAAAGATATAGATCTGGAGGATCCCTTATTTTTAGGCATGAGAAAGAAGCTGAAGGGCCGGCCCGAGTCAATATCCAAGGGAGTGCAGTGGGCCGGGGTCTATTACTGGGATGGGTGGCTGTGGTGGCGCAACGGACCAGGCAATATTCCTTCACCCTGTGAAAGACGCACCGCGGGCTACACCAAGACTGATTTGGACATGATACAGCTTTGCGACTCGACTCTTAAGGACGATAAGGCTACGAAGAGATCCCTAGTCCTGGTATCTGGCTCACTCATAGGCCAGAAGCTGGACTAGTGGAGCGACACCTTGCCCAACGTTCTCTTCCACGAGTTTTCTCACTGGTTTGGAGCTGATGGGAGAGGTCTTCCAACCGATAGATACGGTGAGTTGCCCCCCCTTGCTTCCCTGATATATATAGCTGACCTGTTTAAAAGTCCTTGACTAAAATGCCGTCGATAAGGATGCCTGGTGGCTTTATGGGGACGCAAGTGGTAAGTATCTATTACTTAAATACTTATTAAGCAATGCAGATCGTATTAAGCAAGGGTTAATAAGTGTTACTATCTGTGAGTTAAAACTTAACCGCTACTACTATCTAGGGAGGGATTTATAACTTATATAATCGATAGACTGGCTTAATAATATCCTTAACCTCGCTATAAGCTTTAACTCTAAGAAGGCTACCTAGAGGGCCGGGCTAGAGAAGCGCCTCTTTAACGCTAACTCATATAATGCTTTCGGCATAATAATATAAGCATAACTCTTCTCTTATTCTCCCTGCTCGTCACGGCCATGACATGGGCTAGGCGGGGAAGCATAGCAAAATCTCCTAACCAAGCAAGGGACTAAAGGGACTAAACTTTGCTCTCCTTGGTCCTAGGACCGATGATTAAAAACGTAAATCCCATCCTAGATTAAGCTTTAAAAACGTTAGTCTAAAAACCAACCTTAAATATATAGATATACTTATTAATATTTTCTTATATGTTAGCTACCTTAGCTATTAATATAATTTAGTTATACTTAATATCTTTTTATTAATATTAGAATATTTATTAGGTTAACTATATAAATCTCTATAATATATTAAAGCTTATAACTTAAGTTATTTTAAAAAGCCTAAAAGATATAAAAGATTTTAGCCTCTTTATTAAGTAATAATATATTAAGTAATTAAGAGTTAATTAATTAAATAAAGAAAGTATTATAAAAGGGATTTTTATTTTACTTATTTTATTTTATGTACTTATAGTAAAAGATAAAGTTTTTATATTACTTATATTTATTTATCTTAGTTCTTAATATTATAATAGAGCTTATATACTTCTTAAATTAATAAAAAAGCAATAAATGCTATATAAGTAGGGTTGTATATCCCGGCGATTTAAAACATCTTACAAAGTCCCAGGTATCAGCATTACATTCCTGTACCCAAACCCTCTCTATAATACTAAAGGCGCTACGGACACTCCCTAAAGATCGGAGAGCTGCTGCCCTATCCAGTATGGAGCGAACAATTGTCCGCTGTTCCTCAACGGCTATGCAACCAGTCACACAAATTGGCCAGACAAGTGACCGTAGCCAACTCGGAGATGCTATGTCGTTCAGGAGGCTCACGGTGTGCTTAACGTTACTAAGGATATCCTCGTGTGTTGGCTGCCAACCTAGGAGGGCGACAAGAAGGTATGTCCGGGCAGCGTAGGCCCAAATCTTTGTGACACGGAGATGGATGTCTGACGAACGGAGATGCTGAGCATGGCAACAGTTGGAGTGACTCAAGATCGACTCCAGTGGTCCGTATAGCCCGGGAGCGGCGTTTGTTTCATGCTGACGCCGTGAACCGTGCTGGTCAAGGTGGTCCACATGCTTTTGCCATCGTTGGTCGAGTTCCCTGACATGGTGATACAACTCACCCATTACCAACTGGCCATTCCTCTTTTTCGTCTTTTTCCAAGCACTAAGGGCAGCAATGTCCCCAATCAGTCCAAACACCCAGTCTTGACAACCAGTGATAGCTTCGAGACTCAAAGTGTATCGTTGGTCCTGGTCACTGGGGATTTCTTTAGATAGATACTGTCGTAATTCTGATGGCTGGTCTAGACATGTACTGGCAATGATATCGCCAACGACCAGAATTGCCGAGAAGAAGCGAAATTCTCCCTGCTCTGTGTTTAGAGGAGTAGAAACTGAAGTCGGAAGCGTGGCGCCATCAACCAATTTCTCTACCACGGTAGCGATATCCGGGCCTTCTCCGCGCATGTTGATTCCATGATGCAGCAGGATTTGTCCTAATAGGTCAACTGCAGCTTTCAGGTGCACTTGCCATTCACTCGACGTAAACAGCTCGCGTTCCAAAAACAAGAGTTGTACAATATTCGCCAAGAGATGTATGCCATCGCGGAGGTTTGTACTGATGCCCTGACTTCGAAGGTCTAGCAGGTCACGCTGAACGCTTGCCAAAGCCACGTTTGTCTGGTGGCAGAGTTCTTGCCAACTTTTTGCGAAGCATGCATTATGGACAGGGCCAGGGACAACCGGGATAACAGAGAAAAAGTACGACGACAAGCTCGTAACACTCTTGCAGAAACCAACGTTCTTCATGGCGAGCATCAGAAACCAGGTTCGTCCACCCTCGAGTATAGCCGGTTTGTAGAAGGGAAACATAGTCGGGAAAACGTATTCCATGTACCCCATCAAGTAACCTATTTCAAGTTGGTTTGTCATCAATGTGGGCGGAGATGCTCGGCCGGCAGTCGTCGCTCGGCTCTCAGATGGACTCGAGAGTGAGATTGGCTGGGTCGAAAGACAATTGGCCTGGGATCTTGGCGCCTGCTCCAACAAATGGCTTTGCATTGTCGCATCCGCAAGAGGAAGGCCTGCCTCGCCGGAAGAACGAGACTGTGGAGAGGCCGACTGAGGGGAGAGCTCATTGGGATTGGGATTGTTGTGGATGTCCAGAGTCTGGGCGATGCTCTGCATCATGGCAATGCCGCGGCGGCGTTTTGCGCCTTGCTTGACTTGGGTCTTGATTTTCTGCACCATCTGTTGTTGCCCTTGCCCATCGTCCATCCAGTCCGGCCTGACATGGGAGGAGTAGCAGCTAATGTCCAGTGCTGCGCAAGCTCCACATACTGGGAGGACTCCGTCACACCACTTATGACGAAGGCGGCAAGTCCAGCATGTAAACTTTCTCTTTGCTCGCGCGGCTGTGGACATTTTTTGTAATTGAGGGGTTGTATCACTTCAGGAGGATGGTAAAAAGAATGAGAACGGCTGATGGCACCGATGGGGTTGAGTGGCTTTAAAGCCCGCGCGGGCTCTCACCCCGAGCGGAGTCCGCGCGGGTTAAGGTGCATCCAGACCGCCAAATAGCCCGCGCGGATCAGGAGTCCGCGCGGGTGAGTGGAGTCTGCTGTGACACGGATCCAGCGGACGGGCTCAGTAGATCATTAACTTCCCCAGTGTAGATACCGCCTGTGGATATAAAAATGAGTCTGCGACTCTCTTGATTATGCTACAGCATCTGCAACATTACAACGACCTGCAGCACCGACCAACAAGGCGATCCGGTGAAACAACGCGCCCAACATCATGACTCGTACAACAAGATGCTGGACTATCAACAGCAGGGACAAGGGCATAGACGGATTTGCGTTTGTTAGAGCCCCTGTTCCCAGCCTGGGTGATCACGATGTGCTTGTTAGGATGCGTGCAGCATCACTCAACTACCGAGATCTGGTAATTGCTGAAGGTAAGCACAAAGCGCATGACGCAACATAGAACAGCGACTAATATGACTACAGGAAAATATCCCTTTGGGCATAAGCAGCCCGTCATAGCAGCCTCCGATGGGGCGGGTGAGGTGGTTGAGACTGGGGCATATGTAACCAGGTGGGAAGTCGGCAACAAAGTCGTGACACTTTTCAACCAGGGGCATCAGGTTGAGCCCATCGACGCTGCTGCAGCAGTTTCCGGCCTTGGAAGCGCTATTGACGGTACATTGACCGAATACGGTGTTTTCAATGAAGACGGTCTTGTCCGTCTACCATCCAATCTGAACTTCCTCGAAGGCGCAACCTTGAGCTGCGCCGGGCTCACCAGCTGGAATGCACTGTATGGGCTCAAACCGGTAAAAGGTGGGGATACGGTTCTGGTGCAAGGAACCGGGGGCGTCAGCATCTTTGGCTTACAGGTAGGGCCATGGTTCAATGAACCTCGCATGACACCCAGTCCCCTTGACTTGTCTACTAACGGCGTCACATAGTTTGCTAAAGCTGCTGGTGCAACTGTTATTGCAACAACCTCGTCAGCCGAGAAAGCTGAGTTTCTCAAGCTACTGGGTGCCGACCATGTCATCAACTACAAAGAGGACACCAACTGGGGAGAAACTGCACGTAACTTAACCCCCGATAAGCGAGGTATGGATCACATCCTCCAAGCTGGCGGGCCTGGCACGATGCCACAATCACTCAAAGCCGTCAGGCTTGAGGGTGTCATACATATCATTGGCGCCATCAACTACTTGGATCAGACATTACCGCCGGACAGCGTGACTATAAGCGACGTGATCGTGCACATGTGCATTGTGCGTGGGTTCCTTGTCGGTTCTAGAAGGCAGATGGAGGATATGGTATGCGCTGTTGAGGCGGATGATATTCATCCTGTTATTGATAAGCAGGTTTTCCCTTTCAAAGAGGCGAAGGAAGCGTATAGGTATCTGCGACAGCAGCGCTATATAGGCAAAGTCGCTATTAGCTTCGATGAATAATACATTCTCTTTATAGAATATATTTTATAAAAACTTAAAAATAAATTAAGACTCTTAGCAAAGTTGTGACTCTGGCCCTAACGCCTGGCTAATAGCTGTTCTAGATTTAAGAAGGGCATAAAGGCTGTCTCTATCTCCATACTCTCTATGATTAGTTTCTTTTGCGGTACTAGGCCTATCAACGTGTATAGTGGAGTAAAAACCCCCTTTGCCAACAGTCTCAATCTTCCAAGAGTCTACGGCATGGCGGTATGGGCTTTTGACATTAGTAGTATACTCAGGTGCCGCCTTCCGTCCTTTGAGCTCTCATTCGCTTTTGATATTCTTCTCTTTAAAGGGCGGGGGCGGCTGCGATACGAGGCATGCAGGCGGGGTTGCTCGGCGATCGCAAGTCAGATGAGAGCCAGTCCAGGCAGAAATTAGGCAGCAACCTCAATGTAGTTGAAGCAGGCATTTCTTGTATGTAAAAGGAACCATGAGTCATGATAGAGCTTTGGGTACCCTGTATGTCAGAAGAAGGTCGTTTTATGAGAGCAGAGTATAAATCGTGGCATCACCGCCTTCGAGTTACTCTTGATGCCCACTGTTACTGCGGTTCGATCGACATGTCCAGCCAAGGTTCTCACCAATTCCCTCACATCAACATAGCCATTCCTGACGCCAGTCAGGTTGAAACAATGGAGGAATGGTCCAAAGCCCGCCTCGATCTTTTCGTCAAAGAACAAGAGTACCATCGCCTCTACGACGCTATTCTCGCTCAGCGACGCGCTCTCCCCAGAGTCCCCGTGACAGAGAACTATACCTTCCAGACCGCCCATGGCCAGCTTACTCTAGAGGATCTGTTCGGCACAAATTCCCAGCTGATCATCTACCACCACATGTTCGAACCCACAGCCGATGAAGGATGTCACGGTTGCTCCTTTATCGTGGCCAACTTGCCTGATCTACGCCATCTCGCCGACAAGGACACCTCTGTTGCTGTCGTGTCACGTGCCCCTATTGAAAAGATAACACCGTACAAGGAAAAGAACTTTCCTGCCGTCCCGTGGGTGAGCAGCGCCTCGACGAGCTTCAGCTACGACTTCCACGCCGCATTTAGCGACCATGACGCTTCGGTCCCTGCGGCTGAAGAGAAGAATACCGGCGGACGCGAGATTCCCGCTGTATTTGTGTTCAAGCTGGAGGACGGTCAGCTTTACCATACATATTCGACGTTTTCTCACATTGATAATCTGGCCGCCACTCATCTCTGGCTGGATCTGACACCCGCTGGAAGGCAGGATAAGCCTGATGGGCCTGCCTTCAAGACACCTTCAGAGTATTTTGCCCAAGGTAGAACGAGCGGGCGCATCTAGGAAGGTCGTAGTGCAAGAGCTGTATAGGATAAGGGGTGTACTTAGTGGAGACGTACTGCTGTAATTGTTCCCCTCAATGGTATGGTCTGATTAGAGCACCTCATGTATTAAGAGTACCACCCATAACGGCTATCGCTGACTCGTTATGACTTTTTAACGTACTTCCATACTCTCATCCGGGAGCCGTGGTTCTCCGGCCATCGAAGCGGACAGGGGAGTGATGCGGAATACCGTCATGTAGTCATCAAGGCCCGTGGAAATCAATCTGCGCGACAAGTCGACAAATTGCTTTAATCTTACTCTCAGGTGCCAGAGAAGTGTCTCAAGCAAGTCGCTGACGAATGATTAGAACTGAGTCGCTCTATTCTTTCTCCCCACAGGCGCACTACCTGTTCCGGTATCTCAGCTCAGCCCAAACAAAGGTTTACTTCAGACAATGGTCGTCAACTTTGGAAGAGACGACTTTCATTTCGCCGGCAGCTTTTTCACCCCATACTGGCCCAATACCAATTCCTAGGTCGAAATCGAGAACCGGTTGACACAATTGGGACCGCCCAACCGCCAGTTTCTCGCAACCGCAGCCACTACGCAGTCCTTTGCAAACATGAACTATATTCAGATTCATTTCCCTGAACAGCTGGATATTGCGAACGCCGTGGAGTTTTTGAGCCCCCACAACGGGAGAAAACCAAATAATCCAGACTACCATCCCCAGCCAGCACCAACCCAACCTCTCAATCCAAACGACCGCTTTGACAGTCTGGTCCAACGCAACCAACAGCCCAATCTGCCTAGCCATCTTATGCGAAATAAGAACGACAGCAGTATCGTCTTGTCTATTGAGCAGGATCATCTGCTGATTCCACAGAAGGCTATTTTCTTCATCGGAGATAGAGAGGCTAGCCGCATTCTTAACTGCGTTACGTAAGTTAATCCGAATTATAATCCGAAACTATTAGTGCAAAACGAGCTACCTTGGTATAAGAAGGGATTTAATATAAATAAAACTATAGTTAAATTATAATAACCTAGGTAATTATTATAATATTTTTAAGATTTTTTATTTATAAATTATAAGAATACTAGCCTAATAACTAGGATCTAGTTTATTAAAAAACTCTATAGCTTATTTTAAATAATATTGTCACAGCCTGACGAAACACGCGTCACGTGGACAAGGGAAGCCCCACCAGGTTCCCACCAATCAGGGTGTAATCACTCACGACACCACCCGCGATCACCGTGATCAGGGCACTGGGCAAGGCGATCATCTAATCCCTCTCCAAGTATATAGAACACATTCACTTGCACTTTCTTACGTACCAGCTACCTCAGCTATCAATACAACTTGGTTACACTCAATACCTTTGAGCACATTACCAGACGTGACTTACACCCCCCTTCAAGGCTACGCAACATTCTCCTCTGCTAATATAAACCTAGCACGACCGGTTTATCCCTTGGGAACTCTACGATCGTCACAAAATATATTTTATTTTATCTCGCTTTTTATAGCTTAAGGGTCTTACTATTATTATAAAAATAAAATATTATATTTTCTATAAGTAGACTTAAGATATTTATTACTATATAAGTCTATTTTTTAAATAAATTATTTTATTAAAAGAATTTATTATAAGCTATAAGGTATATAAAATTTTAAATTATAAACTTAAATAATTAAAAAAAGCTTTTAAGGGTTAAAATTATTATAAGAAAATTAAATAAATATGATATTATTAATAAATAATTTAACCTTATAATATACCTAGAGGGTAAATTAAGGTAACCTAGAGATAAATATACTTTTATATAGTTAAGCTAGTATACCTAATAGCTTTTAATATAAGAGTTAATATTAAATAAGCTTTATAAATACTCTATACTTAATACTCTATCTTATTAAATATTATTTAATATTTAGTAAAGTAAGGTATATTAATTAAATATTTAGGGGCCTTAGCTATTAGCTAAACCCCGCTTATAGGGCTTAGTTGCTAGGGAATAGCGGCTAAAACCGAGTAGGAATAAAACCTAAACCTAAACCTAAACCCTCTTAAGGGACACAAGACGCCCCAATAAATAACGGAAGTTCGGGATTTTTAACAATGCCGCGACCGGGGCCACTTGTCAAACTAGGATAATGCCAAAAAGCTCGCGGCAAGGGGCTAACGAGGGTGATGGAAAAGCCCACAATAAACGCCCCAGAAGGGTGGTTCTATCCGGGTAACCTTAACTCCTTTATTAATGAGTTCAATTTAATTCTCGTGCTCGGGTTTTTAAATATGCCGACCTATAACGTAGGAAATTAGCTATTCAGATATTTTATGACCTGTCTCACCCGGTCAGTTGCCGGTCGTCCTGTCTTGATTGAACACCACCCAAACCGACCATCCATCTTTGCCCTTCCACCGCCATGAAGCCCTTCAATCTTCTTCTTTCGTGGGAAATCCTGTCAAGCGTGGGATCAGCCGCCGTCTCCGCTCGGTCCCATTCCGCACAGAAGCTGCCACTTGTGAAGGTGCAAAACGGGACACTGGGCGGAGCATTCAACAGTCAATACAACCAGGACTTCTTCCTCGGCATCCCCTATGCCGCACCTCCCATCGATGACCTACGACTGAACCGGCCTAATCCCTCCAAGCCTTGGTCTGGCACCAGGAAGGCCGACTCATATTCTGCCCAGTGCCATGGTACGTCTGTTGGGCTGGCTGGTTTCAGCCAGGCAGAGTCTGCAGAGACCATGAGTGAGGACTGCCTTTACCTTAATGTTATACGTCCCGCCGGCGTTACAAAAGGCTCCAAGCTCCCTGTTCTGGTGTGGATCCATGGGGGCGGATGGTTTGAGGGAAGTGCCAGCGACAGCAGATACAACGGCACCTTCCTTGTTCAGACTTCGGTCCAAATGGGCAAACCCCTCTTGTTTATCAGCTTTAACTATCGACTTGGCGCCTTCGGATATCTGTCTGGGCAGCAAGTTCAGAAAGCTGGCATTTCAAACCTTGGGCTGCATGACCAGAGGCAGGCCCTGGCCTGGATTCAAGAGAACGTGCACTCGTTCGGCGGCGATCGAACACGGGTTACGGTTATGGGAGAGTCTGCAGGCGCCTTGTCTATCGGCTTCCACCTGCTGGGACGAGACGATGGCCTGTTTAGTGCCGCCATCGCTCAAAGCGGAAGCACTTTCACCCCTGCTTTACATCGCAGTTCCGAGCAGCAACAGGCCGATTTTGACGGGGTACTGAATGCCACCGGTTGTGCAGGCTCGACCGAAGCTCTGTCGTGCCTTCGTACTATCCCAGCCAGTTCATTGAGGGAGGCTAGCAAGACTCTGGCACTCTCCTTCACTCCAGACGGGGACTTGGTTCCTAAATCTGCCTTGAAGTCGTTAGAGCAAGGCCAATTTGTCCGAATCCCTCTCTTGATTGGCACCAACAGAAATGAAGGCACTTCCTTCGTGCAACAAGCTCTGAGGCAACCGATAAGCACGAACGCAGATCTCCAGGCGTTTATCCAGTCTACTTGGGGGCTAGGCAAGATTCCGAAATCCGCACTACAGCGACTGGCCAAGTTATATCAGCGAGATATCGCATCTCCTGCAGCTGGGCTTGGACCTGTTGCCGCGGATCAGGGCCCTCAGTTTGGCTCACAGTACGGCGCGGCAACACTCTGGATGGGTGATATGATGTTCTCGGCGGGCAGACGCATCACCAACCAAGCCTGGGCTCGCTTTAGAGTGCCAAGCTACAGCTATTTCTTTGACACAGTCACAGCTAACGTCAACGCGACGACGTTGGGGGTGGCTCACTTTCAAGAGATTCCATATACTTTTGGCAACGTCCAACGAATTGGCTGGGAGCGAGACCCATTCCCATCTGAGACAACTTTGAAGAAGAAGCATAAGGAGCTGGCGGCCATAATGAGCAGAATGTGGATCAGCTTTGCAGCGACCCATTCTCCAAACAATCACCAAGGTGCGTAATCTTTTTTGGAGAAAAACCCTTTTCTGAAAGCGTGCCCGCACTATGACGAAAGATGCTAACACAAGACGGTGGTAGTGCGAACTTCAACTGTTTCTTGGCCCGTATACTCGAAAGAGTGTCCCCAGAACATGGTTTTTAGCGCGTCTCAAGGTCTCAGCCTTCAGTCTGATACTTGGCGGGAGGAGTCCTTTGACATCATAGCTCGCCTGTCTGGGTGATATCAAAGCTGCAGCAGTGGTATCGGGCTGTGATACTGTAGATATGGAAACCTCGCTTCGCTCTTCATTACACAAAAGGGATCGTGTGCTAGAATGGTAGAGAATGTAAGCTAGAAAGCTGTAGCTATAGAGAACGATTACCGCAGGGACTTGGAAGAGGAATGCCGGCTGTCGATAGAATTGACGGGGGATGAGTGGTTGTGGAAGTCTTGAATATCTGCCCTTTTTCCTTGAGCCAATCTTATCGTGTCAACGGCTCTAGACTATTGCCAACTCAATATTCAAGGGTTATGAACATGCCGCGCGGGGGCGTGTAATCTATTTTGTTTGCAAAACGGACCCAAAACATAGGAAATCGCGACACTCTACCCGTCTCTCTAATCTACCTAGGTTTCTCTTTTGGAGCCTTGCCAGCTGCTTGGAAAATTCTTGGGATAAAAAGGCGTGCCCCAAGCCTCTGGAGAATCCTCTCCACTCCGGAGGAGTTGACAACCAGATGCTTGAGCTGCTATTTTAAAAGGCTTTGAAAAGAGTTAAGCCGGTAATCCGTAGCCTCCCTGCCAGAACCAACGTCGTGCCAGCAAAACAGAAAACGCCAGCAAAGACCTTGACGCCAACCCAACTTCCAGAGTTATCATATATGGCGCCACAGATGGGACTCGTAACCAGGCCACCGATGGCACACAAGAAAAAGCTGATGCCAGTCCTAAAGCCAATTTCATTGAGCGGCGAAATCTGTGCGATCAAGACGGGAAGGAGCGAAACATATGCTCCAGAGAAAAATCCGAAAAGGGCAGCAAAAGCAGCAATTCCGCCCGTCGACGAGACTGGTATCCACATGGCCAGGACGAGGACAGTGGTGATGTAGCATACGATGATGAAAATATTGTATCGTCCGATCTTGTCTCCGAGGAAACCCGACGCTAAGCGGCCAAAAAGGCTGGCGAGGTTAGTCCAAGGCATTACGGCGTTGGGGGTCTAGGAAACTCACCTTCCAGCGTTCAAGATGGCAACAAGGTATTCGACCACGGTCTGATCAACGCCACCAGAGGAAGCCTGGACGGGGAGGTAGTTGATGGGTGTGAATTGTCCGAAAGTAAAGAAGAAGACGCCCAGGACCACAAGCATAAAGTTGACTTCTCGGAAAGGCCTCTGCAACTGCTTCCTAGATACCTTTTTCTGATGAGGAGGGAACTTTGAAGAGACAGTCAAGTTGGCAATTATCAGCAGGAATAAGATCAAGAAGGCACAGGTTCGCATTGCCCAGCCAAAGCTAACCTGCCGGATCATTCGGTTCGTCAAGATGGGCAAGACAATACCACCGAGGCTGGATCCTGACGATACGATGCCAAAGGCTAACCCGCGCCTCTCGGTGAACCACCCGTGAAGAGAGTTGAGCCCGCACTGGCAGACAGCGGAGACTCCGATGGCGCTGCAGACGCCCTGCGCGAGGAGGAGTTGGTAGTATTTCGTCGAGATGGATGCCATCATCAGTCCAAAGACGTGAAGTATGGATCCAGCGAGCATGAGGTATCGAGGTCCGTAACGGTCATAGAAATGCCCAACAAATGGGCCCTTTGTGAGAGTATCAGAACGCAGTGGATTTGAAGAGAACAGCGGTGAAAGGTTACTAACCATGCCCATCATGAAGAAGACCTCCAACGAGGTGATCCAGGATATTCTGCCCGCTGACTGGCCGCGAAGAAGATCATTCTGATAGTATTCTTGGAATGTCCCGATGCCTTTACCTTGTCAACGATCTCAATTTCTCGGCTTGGGCTCTGGAGGTGTGGCATACTGTTGATCCAACCAAAGCTGCAGAACGACGTACACCATACGCCGACTACAACCAACCAAGCTCGGAAGCCACCATCGGAAAGCTCCTCAGATTCGGACGGAGCTTGGGAAGGCGTTCGCTCGTGGTCCTTTTTCTCAATGGACTCTGGGCCTGAAGGTGAGGTGTCACTGTCGAACATGGTGAAAAGGCTCGCTGTAATCTAATCAAAACGACAAGAGAAGAACAATGACAGAACAGGATAGTTAAGAGATGCCGAACTTGGATAAAGAATGTCAGTAGTTTGGCAGGTGACTTATAGGAGATGACGGCCTGGAAAAGACGACTTTGCGTCGTAAGGAGGCCAACTCGGCCGCCACGAGCACAAACCAGCCGCATCTCGGGGCGGTGCTTCAATAGCGGCCGAGCCGAAACGTGCATAAGCGTCCATATGGTTATGTGATCTGTGCCGGCCGACTAGCTAGATTTGGCCTTCGATTTCCGAACGCCGATGACTCTACACGACTTGCTTGTGACCTGACTTGCGGTAGCAGTGCTAAGGGGTTCCCCACTTGTTGTCGTAAAATTAACCCTAAGTAGACAACAGATACGAAAAGTTAGGTGACGTCAGTTTCCGACACCGACACCCAACGCATGGTTTGATATGCTAAACACGTCGAAAATTTGATTACAGGATGTAAGGGTCTATCCCATGAGTGCCAACGAGCCTTCAACTACGTATGGTAAGCGGCGTCGGCCCAGAGTTTCCACTATGGCCAACGTTGCAAGTTCCAGGGTAACCCGTCGGGAATACTCCCCCCAATTAATTGTGATGGCATTGAGCCACTGAAGATGTCAACACCGTGTAAAAGAATCTATTTTGCATTCACGGAGTCAAATAACGATGTTCTTTGTTGTTGTAGCTGATAGCGTCTTTGGAAACGTCACACCGCTTAACAATAATTAGTCAAACATTTCCGCAAGGCAAAGAAAGCAAGCTACAACTATCATTATGCAAAATGTTTCTCACTAACTAGGGCAAGTCTCTCTGCGGTGAACACGGATAGGGTAGCTACAGCCATGTTGTCAATCTCAACGACGTCTCCAAGAGAGGCCATCGGCCACAATAGTAAAGAACACAGTTTTCAACACAAAACGACATTAAACCTAATGCCAGAAAACATCGTACTAGTTATGGCCAACTCCAACAGTGTATGTTGGTCAGTCCCAGAGAAGAACCGGTTTGATACAGGTTCCCTGACGAACGTCGTTTTCCATCTTGACGACATCTTTCCAGGAATATTCCGTGACCAGTCTATCAACTGGAAGGCGTCCTTGCTTCCAAAAATCTATCAGGGCAGGAATGAACTGGCAATGGCATGTTAGCATTTGAAGATTACTCAAGATTAAAGAGGGTGGCTGAATGGACTCACCGAGCGAGACACCGCAGAACCCTGGCTCACGGCGGAATAAACCAGTCCACGCCCGATCCACTTCGATACCTCGATGCGAACCGCTTCGCCCAGAGGAGGACTTGCGACGGAAGCGATCCTAGCATTGTTTGCTGATGCTTCCATCATGTCTTCTATGACGGCTCGTTTGCCGGTGGTGTCAAAGGCGTAGTTCGATCCGTCTCCGTCAGTCAAACTTTTCATCACCTCAACGACGTCTTCCTTTGAGGAGTTGATGGTATGAGTAGCCCCAAACTCCCGACTGACACGGAGCTTGTCGTCAGAGATGTCCACGGCAATGATTTTGGTTGCAGGAGTGAGGTTCGCCGCAGCAATGATACCGGCAAGGCCTACTGATCCTGCACCATAGACAACCACTGAGCTGCCAACCTTGGGATTGAGCACGTTCAGAACCGTTCCAGCTCCAGTTTGGACACTGCAACCAAGCGGGCAGAGGACATTCAGGGGGAGGCTCTTGTCGACTCTTGTGGCGCAGTATCCGTTGACAATGGACCTACTACTGAAGGAAGACTGACCAAAGAACAAATGCACGTCTTGGCCATCTGCAAGGGAGAATGGGGTAGAGCCGTCCAGCCGGCCCCCTCCAAAGATCAGTCTGGGGCCTTTCTTGCAATAGGCCGGAGACCCTTGACGACAAGACGTGCATGTGTCACACGCGGGGAAGCTTAGAAGAACATGATCGCCAACCTGAACGTGATTCACTTCGGCGCCTGCCTCTTCTACCACTCCTGCTCCTTCATGGCCCAGGATGGTTGGCATCGGAAGGGGAATTGTGCCCTGAACGTCGAGTTAGTCTTTGATTCAAGCCCCATAAGATTGCAAGGCCAATGACATTGCGACCGGACAAGTCTGTGTGACAAACTCCAGTGGCGACCATGCGGACCAAGATCTCATCAGGCCGGATCTCCCCAAGATGTATCAGCTGGGTCTCGAAAGCACCATTTGGAACCGAGACGACGAGGGCCGTTGCAGTTCGTTCTGCTTGGGTATCTGTTGCGGGCATTTTGTTTGATGACGGAACCAAGGAAGCGCAATTCTCGAAAGATTGGTTAGATTGCTGATTACGTTCGAAAGAACCAGTGTAAGGAACACAAGTGTTTGTACGAGCAGAAGGTGTAGTTTTGACACAAGAAGCACCGGGTATCCACTCATGACGAGTGCGGTGCGGTTGCGGGGGTAAGCTTAAGTGGCTTTGGCTCGGCATTGAAGGCTGACCCAAGGCCTAGGATGGCTAACGCGGGTCTTGGAGCCATTGTAACTCAAGAGGCTCGGTCTCGGATCATGATCCTTACCGAAGGTGGAGAAGCGATAGTTGCACACATTATGGGGTAGGGGGTGGAAACGCCGGCTATACCCCCCTACCTCGGCAATGTGACTGCAAAACAGGCTTAGGACCGTGTCGGGACGGGTCATATGCACCCCACGATCGTACTACGTAGTAGTTTTCGGCGTTAAGAGAAGTTTAATTAGACCATGGAGCCACTGTTTTCGGCGTTAAGGGTTGGCACAACAGACATCAAGCGTTTCCAAAAGGTCGGGTGAGAAGCCGATGAGAGCAAATTCTCTGTAATGACTTAAGTCGGCCGATAATTCTGCCGACTGCTACGCAATCATCCGACGGGCGCGGGCCGGTGGGCGGCATTTCTCATCTTGATTGACATTTGACTGTTATGACACTACCTACGTGGTGACCAAGTTTCACCGACGTTTCTCGAATGACGACCGGGGATGAATAGATCAGCGCCTATAGCAAGTAATTCGAAGGCTGGGACGGTAAACTCCAAGAGTCCGAAATGCCGGGCGCTCTTTTTTGGTTACAAGTCTCGCTGTCCACACTTGTCTCATGGTGATACAAATATGCATGCCCAATGACTTCAAGTTGATCAAATCTCGTTATCAACTGTATAACAAAGCCTTCTACATAAACTTCAAAACACACAACCTTGTATACTCTGCCTTCTCATTCTCCCGACTTACACCATGACTGGAACTGTCGATATCCCTGCGAGCAGCAAGCATCCTCGTATGCTTATCAACGGCCAGGTATGTCCATGACTCCCTTACTTTGTTAGGGGAACTGGAAATACGTGTACCTCTCTAACACCAACTTGCCCTTAAGCTGGTCGAAGCCTCTGATGGAGGCACATTTTCGCTCATCAACCCGGCCAACGGTGTGGAGACAGCTCTTGGTAGGTCGACCAATTCACACGGATCAAAATTTCAAGCCGTATTGACTTTCTCACAGTCCCGGAAGCCACCGAGAACGATGCCAACCGGGCCGTTGCCGCAGCCAAGGATGCCTTTCCGGCTTGGGCTGCCCTCGATCCAGCTAAACGCGGAAGCTACCTGAAGCGATTAGCCGCCCTGATCAGGCAACATGCGGATGAGCTGGCCTTGCTTGAAGCTGCCTCTATGGGCCGACCTGTGAGCGGCTACATCGACGCTGCCCAAGCTTCCATCTCCTTCGACCACTACGCCGAGGCTTGGTCATCCATCCAAGGACAGTCTACGATCAATACCCCTGGGTACGTGGGGTTTACCTTCCGTCAGCCCTACGGAGTCGCTGCTGCTATCATCCCTTGGAATGTACCTCTGCAAGCCTTTGTCAACAAAGTAGCGCCAGCCCTGATTGCCGGAAATACAGTCGTTGTCAAGTCAAGCGAGAAGGCGCCTCTTACCTCTGCGAGAGTTGCAGAGCTAGTCATCGAGGCCGGTTTCCCACCCGGTGTTCTGAACATTCTGTCTGGCCACGGTGTCCCATCTGGTGCTGTTTTGGCCAAGCACATGGACGTTCGAGTCCTGTCCTTCACTGGATCAGGTCCAACCGGCAGGTTGATTCAGGTCTTGGCAGCTCAGTCCAATCTCAAGAAAGTTATCCTCGAGCTTGGCGGAAAGTCACCAGCCATCATTTTTGAGGACGCTGATATCGACAAGGCTGCCCAGGCGACAACACGTAGCATTCAAATCAACAGTGGTCAAGTTTGCATGGCGAATTCAAGAATATACGTGCAAGAGAGCATTGCAACAGAGTTTCTCGCCGCTTTCAAGGAGAAGCTTAGAGCGGTCAAGCCTGGGGACCCAACTGACCGGGAGGTCAACCATGGTCCTCAAGCAGACCAGAGACAATATGAGACTGTTTTGTCCTATGTTGAGAAGGGGAAGTCAACCGGCTTGCTTGCCCTTGGTGGCAAAGGAAGACTTGCCGAGACAGGCGGCTTCTTCGTCGAGCCTACAGTCTTCACCGATACCCCCGAAGATGCGGCAATCATGAAGGAAGAAATCTTCGGACCAGTCGTCAACATCAACACCATCAAAGACGAGGACGAGGTTCTCAAGAAGGCAAACGACACTGAGTTCGGCCTATATGCGGCAGTCTTTACCAAAGATATCAATCGAGCAATGAGGGTCGCAAAAGCCCTGCAGTCGGGCTATGTGGGCGTCAACTGCACCAGCCCTACCTTGTTGGAGGATCTTCCATTCGGAGGGTACAAGATTTCTGGCCAAGGTCGAGAAGGATGGCTGCACAGCTTGGATAACTTTCTCGAAACCAAGACGGTGCTTGTCAAGGTCGACAATGCTTAAGGATATGCAACAGCCCTGTTAAGGACTTTAAGCCGGTAACAAGCCTGTCTTCAGGCATTGATCTCGTACTTGCAGGTTTAGTTTAATAAAGTCAATTGAGTTGATATATAGCTCTGAGTGCCCCGGCTCTTGCGTCCTATGAATGAATCAGGCCCAGGGTTCAAAGCCACTACACTCCACTACACATCTGACGATATGGAGTTAATATGGATGATGACTAAGATCACGACGGTGGTATGGCTGGATGTATATCTATTATAGATATGGATGCATAATATGGAAAGAATTTCTATATAACCAGCAAGGGAATAAATCTATTGCATAACTTAACCCCTGATACATCACCATTATTCCCTCGAAGATTCTGCTAGTATCTGATCTAACTACCCGATCAACCCTGCACGCAGCTAACTACGTAAAGTCTAACATAGGCCGATAATTAAAGCATCTAGCCAATTCCTAAACCTCATAACCATCTGCCCAGCCACTAAGAATAACCTCTCACACTCTGCTACATAGGGGCCGCAGTCAGTAAATCTAGGGCTATCCTACTCAATTTAGGGTACCTAAGCCGCCTAGTGTGCCAATACTCGTATAGATTAGTGACGAGGGCGTTAGAATCGTCGATATTGCGTTGCTACTAATCGTACTCATCGAGATCTAACCCACTATATAGTAACGAAGGAGATGTCACGAGAGACTCGTCAATAGCCTAATTGTGAAGTGTTAGCCCTCGTTTGCTACTACGCTAGGCTGCAAATGTATTCCTCGAGGATTTAAGACGTTTACTTATAGGTAAACTAGAGTCTTAATCCTCAGAAAATAGGCTCTTATATTTGCATTCCCATCGATCCTAAATAATTACCTTGCCTTTGAAAATCCACGTATACTACTTAGCATCATCGTCGAATAATGCCTAGCAGTAAGCAGAATAGAGAGCCGCCACGCCATAAATCATAGGGCTATCATTACGGTATTAATAATACTTATCCAGCTTTATCCAGCATAGGTTAATATTAACAGCAAGATACCCAGAGTTAGGGAGGCTAATAGCTATCTTTTTCGCGGATTCAAGGGACTTAAGAAGATATTCATACCTATGAAGAAGATCCTAGCTTATACCTTTAAGTCATGTCTTAGTTAGCCATACTAATTTATAGACTAATTTAATCTAGCTAGGGCTTACTGGATAATAGAGGCTGAATCTTATCTTCTTGAGCTTGCTTTTGGTGTTTCCCCTATCTATCACCCTCTAAGGCTTTAACTACTAGTAACCGCGAGCCCTTTATAGCCGCAGCAGTTAAGACCGCTTCTAAAGTACCAAATAAGCAAAGCCTACCCTCCATTAAATCTTCCGCCTCAATAACCCCCAAGCGCAGGCATATTACTACGACGAATGCCACCATACTTGAAAACCTTAAGGATCCGAGCCCGAGCGCATTGGGCCAAAATGTGGCGTAGTATTCTACTGCAAATACTGTAGCAACCAGCGCTCTAGAGGAAAGGATGGGTCTTTGACATCATTTGCCGTATTGGCAATATATGGTTTAGTTCTCCATACGAGAATAAACCATACGAGAATAAGCCATACACCATAAACCATATAGGTCCGTATGGCGTATGGCGTATGGTTAGAAAGCCTGACCGCTGCTACAGAGAACTATAGCGCACTGGCTAAGTAAGGCAAACGCGAAGCTGATGGAATGTGATTGAGCACTGAATACAAACGTCTGAAAGCAAACGCTGGCCTTGGTAGGTCAGTGCTTTCTACCCACTTGGCCATAGAGGTTCCAATTTTTGATGTCAAATATGATTGAAAGAATTCAGGAAAAAGCGGAGAGGTCTATCCCATATCAAAATACATCCCCTATGTAACCCAAGATACAACCTTTCTCACAGGAGGGGGGGTGGCATGCGCCGGCTGAACGTCCCAGACTTGTTTAATCGACCTGGTTTACAGGGGTGTCAGAGCCTTGAGCGCCTCGTCTGGTGAAGTGGATGAGGCATTTATCTTGTGGTGTAATAATGTAGCTCTCCAGCATTTTCATGGAAGATTCAGTGGTGCTTGGATGCAATCGGAGCTCAAATTCTCTCAATACAGCACCCAGATAGAGGCGGAGTTGTAAGTGGGCCAAACTATAGCCGTTAGTGCAAGTAACGGGTCGAATGACATGTTGGACACGCTTACTTGAGACCAACACATGCTCTGTTCCCGGCCGAGAACGTGAGAAAGTTCTCCTTCATTTCAGGAGTCTCGTCCAGCCACCTATTCACGTCCCAGTTAACAGAAAGCTCAAGTGTTAAAACGGCGAAACATACCTCTCTGGAAAGAACCTCTCAGCATCCGGGTAAACATCTTCCTTCCTGTGCTGAGAGTAAGCCTGCATGGCAATGGTGGTACCGCCGGGCAAGTATGTGCCATTGATCTCCATCCCTTCTGGTGGTACCACGCGTTCCAGAAGTGCCGGGAGGCTAGCATACTTGCGCATGCCTTCTTTGCAAACAGCATTAAGGTACGGGCTGACCTCTAAAGCGCTGAACATCTCCGGTGAGAACGTGGTACCTACGCTACCTGGGATGATTTGACACAGTTCTTGATAAAGCTTAGCTTGGATTTGCGGGTTGTTTGCGAGCTCAAAACAGACACAAGCTGCTATAGTTGCAGTTGTGTCGCTTCCTGCAGTCCTAGGCATCGTTAATGCTGTTTCCACCAACGGCCCACAAACTTACATGATCTCGGAGATGGATGCAACAATGTCTCCATCTGTGAGTTTCTCATTGGGGTTCCCCTCTCCAAACTTGCTCAGTGTTTCAATAACATCCAAAGATCGAGATTCCACATTCGCTGCCTTCCTTTGTTCTCTCCAGTTTTTGAGAGCTTCTTTGGGGAACTACTTTTGGTCAGAGACATTCGCCACAAGTGTTGCTGCAATTGGGAACGGAGTGAGTGCCAAGAGATACCTTTTCGCCATCCACAGCTCCTTGCTTCCATCTAAGCAGTTTAGCTGGTAGGAGGGGTTCCGGAAATTTTCCCATGAATGGAAAGTAGATGTTCTATTTGGCTGCGTTAGCTCGCGACTCAACACATTCGAGATGCAAATCTCACCAGGAAAAACCATTTTGCCTGATCTGCAGTAAGATCAACAAATCTAGCGCCTTCTCCGGGATCATTGAGCAAGTTCAATTTTCCGTTAAAGGTAAGATCGACTGGGACAACAGCAGTTAGTGCAATGTGGCACAATCATCTCGGACAATAAACACACCCACGACATCAAGAGTCAAATATCTCCAATAACAGAAAGCATCCAAGGCCTCTCCCTGCTTTTCTGCCTTGTCCAGCTTATCGATAAACTCTTGCAGATGCTCGTAGATTCGGGGGGCAAAGGCCATGAGGTTCAGGCGTGAGAAGGCCGGGAGATAACTTTTACGACGCTGATTAGCTTGCTTAACATCTCTCAATGCAAGACACGGTCGCGAGCCGTCGATGATGGAGAAGGTTTCATAGAACGGCCCCTTCAAAACCTTCATGTTCTTGTAAATCTTGCGAATGCCCTCAGTCTCGTTGGTGGCGACTACGTTGGGAGCGATTTGGACTATCGGGCCTGTCCATTGTCAGGTAGACTTTCCACGGCTGGGGTCGACACCTCATGTTACCGTAGTCCTCGAAAAGGGACTGAACCCAGTACATTCGCTTGGATTTACTCTGCGCAACCAACATTGGGATCGAGGAGATCTTCGCTAATTTTGGCCCAGGGACCTTGGACAGGGGGGACAGAAATAGACTCCAGATTGCCTGACAGCTCAGTCAAACTTGACGATGGGTATTGGCTGATCAATAGACTTACCTCAATAAGTAGACCACTTGTCACTACGAGAAGGACTGAAGACAAGAGCTTGATGTAGATTTGGCCGCTATCAGTGGCGTAATCCATCTTGACTGCTCTTGGGATGATCTCGTTGGTGGTCTTTCGTTTCAATATATCTCTGTCTGATTAACAGATTCTTTGTAGTAGAGGTGAAAATCAGGGTATAGATACTACAGTTTGAGATTTAAAGAAAGATACCTAAGTTTTATATCATTGGCAAATGTGTTGATTTCTAGTTCTTTCGTTTGAGAGAGGCCAGACCTCTGTGACGCAACAGGAGGGCTCTGCTGACAAAGCGGCACTTTAAATTTCCAGTCTGCATACACGGGGTTGCATTCTTGAGTGGCAATATACTATGTTCAATAAGCATCCGCTGCCAGGTAATAGGGGGGGGTGTAGTTACGTTATGCGAAGATGAATGTGGTTGTCTTTGCTGCCGGAACACAGCACGAGTCCGAATGGCCGATCGCGCAAACCACGGGAGCTTAATCAACCTTCAACTAAGCTAAAAATGGACATGTATATCCGGCTAAGCGTTGACCGCCTGAAACAGCTGTGCCGCCCGATCAACAACAGTCACCGGCACCTCTGTGATCAGTACCCTGTCCGACCGGACTGTCCCGTGGTATGTACAGGGACCAGCGCATGCTGTGGTAGCCACTTGGCAGGTTAGGCAGGCAATGATACACTCGATCCGAAATGATAATGCCTGAAAGCATACCATGTGGACGAACCCCTCCGATGCCCCAGTTGGAGAAAGCCGAGTGGTAATCGAGACGGTGGCTCAAAGTTGACGGAGGTAAAGTAGTGGTGTCGAGCCACGCTGGAAACCGGGAGGATAAGGGGCAAGTTCCACGGCTTTCGGTATTCTGCGCAGATCGACCCCTGGCCATCAATTCCATTTGAGCTACGTTGTTGACTCGTGAGGATGCCTTGATTCTGTATCGCCAAAGTGTGTATCTATACCCACTTCGGGCAAGGAGCATTGTGATCGTCGGCTCCATGCCCTATAGCTTGGATGGCAGCCTGTCGTCTCGAGCAACTTCTTCAAAAATTTTAACCACTTATGCAGCACAGCCGTATGGCCCCTGATAGACCCAACCGCCGTGACCATAATTGTGAATTACCCAGGTCGAACCATCGAGTTTCTCCTTCTCCAATCTGACGCCGTCTTCCCGGCAAGGACGCAGGCCTACTCCATGACGGGCGGTGGTCAAGCCGCTGACTCCAGAGCCAGGAGAAGTCAGTATTAGTATTCCATTGGGGATAGCGGCAAGGAGTACCCGATAACAACAACAACAACAACAGCAACAACAACAACATGGGCCATTTTAACAAATAAAGATCAAGTATGAATAGAAGTTTTCCAGTAAATTAGATCTTTGTTCTGCAAATCCTGGCTCGATAGACCATATACATGGGTAGATAGTTAGCGGCAAACGCTCCCGGCCTTCGACGTCTTCTCCGTATCCTACTCCGTCCCGGACTCAACTCTTGTTCCGTGCCTTTTCCGTTGTCACGCCTAAATTTAGTGTGTTGAATTGGGCGATGGTTATGGCTACTATCACTTTCCATTTCGGCAGACTTCAGCGACAGGGCAGCGTTCGTTTACTCATCCGTAGCACAGAATTTCAAGGCTCTTTGCTCATTCATCTTGGTAGGCTACAGCTACCAGCTAGGTATAGTTCTCTAAGCTCAATTGACCAATACATAACGATAACGGGGCTTTCCGTCGGCCATGTCCTGCACAGCTTGATTGGCCTTAGCCATGGGTCGTGTTTCTACCCATGGCTGGATCTTCTTGTCAGAAACCAGTTGAAGCATTTCACGGATCTCGCTTGGGCTACCAATGACTGAACCCGTCATGCAGGCCCGAGTGCGGATCAGGGAAAACGCTGGCAAGATAAGTGGTTCTTCAGGGGCACCAATCTGAACGAAAGTACCGCCGAGGGCCAAAAGCCCCAGATATTTTTGCAGAGGCATCTAAAGGGAGATGTGAGTGAAGGCCCCGGTAAGAATAAGTGCAGGTAAGTAATGGAACTTACATTGGCGATGGAAATAGTGTTGATGATCAAGTCCAAAGATAGCGCATGACTCGATGCCCAATCATCGTTCTCGGCCGTGGCTATGTACTGGTCGGCTCCTAGCTTCAGGGCATCTTGTCTCTTGTCTTCTCTGCGCGAGATACCGACAATCCTAGACGCCCCGAGGGCCTTGGCGAATAAGACGGCGAAGTGACCTAAACCGCCGACGCCGATAACCCCAACAGATTTGCCGGGTCCAACCCCGTACCTCTTCAGGGGCGAGTAGACCGTGACTCCACCGCATAACATGGGTGCAGCGTGCTCTGGGGCGATGCCCTCCGGGATCTTGATGACGAAATGGCCGGGGCAACGAGCGTATCGAGCATAACCGCCTTGAGCCAAGTCTCCGTTCCGATGAACGCTGTCGTAGGTATTGATACGTTGCTTACAATAATTCTCTTCACCACTCTCACATGCCAAGCAAGGACTGCCTCGGGAGCGACATGAATCACTCTGAGCCCCAATACCTACGACCTCGCCGATGGAAAAGTCGCCAGCTTGCGAGCCAACGCGAACTACTTTTCCGACAATCTCGTGTCCAACAACGCAGGGATACTTCGTACCGCCCTGTCGTAGATCTGGTTAGTAGCAAAACTGCAAGGGCTGGCGTCACCATTGTGCTTTGTAATTACCCATCCGTCTCGCAGCGTGTGCAAATCTGAGCCACAGATGCCTGAGTGAGTGATCTCAATATCAACGTCCGTCTCCTCCCACGCTTTAGGCTTGTACTCTTTCCAAGTCAGCTTGCCGTTGACCGACAATGCATCGTCAGCAACCCAACCCTCGAATGTATAATTGATCGACATGTTTGAAAGGAGACGTTGTGAGGAATGAAATACCGATGATGGACAGACAGGCGTATGTAGCTTGGTTGGTGTTGAATTTGCACAGACATCAATGTCCGCTCGATGGGCGTGGTTTTATGCGTTTCCAAGCTACTATGGCATCTAACTTCGGCTATCCATACTCCGTTGTCGGACAGTGAGGATGACGTTGAGATTCCATGGGATCTTTGGTCTGGAGTCTTTCGTAGGAACGGACTCAAGGACAATTATGCAGGTTGCAAGATGTCCATGAATGTTTACAACGGATCACATCCAATCTTGATAGTCCGAGGTAAGTACGACACGACCGGAAGTGTGGTAATGTGGCCTGCTTGATCTCCCAATAAACTGGGAATCAGGAGCCGGTGGTGGCGACTTGTGTCGCTGATAGGAGTATCGGAGCATGCAACTTCTTGACACTCCGGATAGAAATATGCCGAGTTCGGTGATAGTAGTCCCTTATCACTCAAAAAGTAGTTCGGTCGCTTACGGGAGTATCGGAGCATGCAGCTTCTTGATACTCCGGGTAAGTATGCAGTCCGTTGTCATTCAAAAAGGAGCTGGCTACACATCTATCGTTTCAACGCAGCGTCGATAACATGAAACCCTCCGTGGTAGCCTTGGATGCCCATTCGTTCGTCCATGACAAGACAATTTTGGATCAACAAGTCGTGAACCTCATTACCAGACTGTAAACTCTCTCTGATGACTCTCAAAGCCCTTTGGTGTTACAGCGTTTGACCCAGCCGTCCGTGTATGTCTTGGTGCATTCCATGACCCTCGGAGTTCGCCGCTATACAAAGCGGCGACCTAAGCGATGAACTACTCCGAGAGCTCAGATCTACTCCAATTGGCCCTTCATGGACCAATGTGGATCTGCAATCTCGGAGTGTACCACAATCGACTGTATTCATTGCCTTGGCTGAAATAATCGATGGAAGCGACTTTCCATCTATTGTTTTCTTATAACGCCCACATCAAAGATAGCTAAAAGATAAGTGGCCTAAGCCAACTATACAGCCTCAATTGACTCTATAAACGCCCGCCTACTGGAAATATTGGAGCGAGTACTACGCTACCCTACAAGATACATATGGATGAATCTGCCCTGGAGGGAGGTGCGATTTTCGGAGCGATCCACTTAGCCGCGGAGTAAAAAAGCTGGGCATGAAAGACTCGATCCGATTGGCGGAGAATGGTCGGCATGTCAGAGTGATACAGTACCGCCACTACCAAATATGATGAAAAGAAGATTATACATGACTCCCCAAGGTTCAGTAACTCATTTTTCCAAATTCTGAAATCATGCCAGATTCGAGGAGCCAGATAATTGCAATTCGCCTCTAGGGGTGGCTACTATCCGTCAGGTGGACTCAAACGCGGCCCTGCGTCGAGTGCCTTGCTCGTGTACATATACCACCAAAGGGCCGTTGTCCAGCTCCTGCACTCTCCATGACGATGGCTATAGCCACTTGGACGAATATATTCAACCCTGGGCAAGACCGTCCGGGGAGCAGTTTCCTAAGCCCTCCTCAATTTGCTACCTCTGAAGACGACCAATTGGCGTCTGCAAGCATCGAAACCCCAAACTCTATGGCGGAAATTATAGGTTACTTTTGTATGACGGCGGGTGAACGGGTTGCTTTGCTTGGTGGCCAAACGAATTATGAAGGGTCGGATCATGATGTTCATAGCCTGGTTTCATCACGCAACAAGATAGCATCTCACGACCCGTTGAGGACGGAACCTCAAAAATACGACTCGAGTCATAACCAGACTCACGAGGGACGTCTTGAATTCGAGCGATGGCTTCGGCAATCGTTTGACCAACTTTTCTGAAAACTACCAAGTGCTTTTGGACCATAGCAAAGACCGAGAGTGAAAAAATAAAATAAAAAAAAGACTCTCGGGGTGTTTTGGTGGAGAGAGACCGCATAATACCCCGTCTTGTTTCTGAGGAGTTAACTTTCACAAATTATGTCTGCCGAACAAGGAAATAGCGTTGCGTGTATTTTGTAAATGTGATACAATTGCTATAGAATTCTTCCTTTACCTCACGTTAATCAAGTCGATTGGTAGCAAAGCCCGTCAGTACCAAATAGCTATGGTTGGAACTAAGTTAATCCGAGTACGCAAGAGACTCTCGGAGTTACCCTTAAATTCCCACGCTCCGTTACTCCGCAGAGTTTGCAACCACATACCGTCGTCCCACCAAACCAAGCAGACAATTCCGACTGCCCAGGGCGAAGGCCGGTCCAGTGTCGTGTCTCTCTTCCGCTCGTTGAGTACCTACGGGCACATCGACCCAGCCATCTCCACCTGCCCTCATGCCACCAAAGCAACCTGCTTGTGATCCTTGTAGGGCGTCGAAGCTCGCTTGCGATCATGGGCAGCCTACATGCTTGCGTTGTCAGCAGGCAGACCGCTCAAGTGAATGCAGATACCGCAACGAACCTTTCAAGAAAAGAAAGAGGCAGACTGTAGTTGAAGCTGCAGAGAACGTTCCAGAGTAAGCCGCCTCGTCTTGCATATGAGTGAGTGCACAAGGACTAGACGTGTTGAATAAGCAAAGCAGATTGCAGCAAAGCTCCACGCAGGACTCTGGCCCACATGTGAATATCGAAGGTATAATTACCAACGCTCACAAATATCCAAACCCTGGATGGCTCGGTACCTTCAGCCACCAGGCGCTCTTCGATCATATCCCAATCAGGGAGTGCGATGCGTCTCCTAGCATTGCATCCGAAGGCAACTCCCTGACCATACCTTCGGAAGGCGTTGCCACCATGACAAACATGTCCCATGGCGCTAAACTGGTAGACCAAATGCAACGGCTCCTGTCGTTACCATCCTGTTACTCCATGCTTCGACAATGGTCAGCCCAGGAAACCAACTTGGCTCTGGCAGGCAGCTTCGTGGATCAATGTGCCGAAACTGTCCGATTTCTTTTGCCAGAAGACCCTGAATCCCCTGTTGACAGTCTTGAGGCTGCAAAGTTACTCTTTGCAAACACCGGCTGTCAGCTGATAACAAACCCAGAAGATACCCCTGAGAATTACGTCTCACAGTTCTGTCAGAAAAACGCTCGATGGGAAACTCTTGGCCTGTTTTGTACAGCGGTGTCAAGAGCAACCATTGACGTGATGAACGCTCAAGGCTCATACAAAACGAACATGAGATGCCGCGGCTTGTCTAGGCTTGCGATGCAATTCTCAGATGCTTTTCTCGAGATTGCTGTCTCTCTCGACTGCTTGAACGATTTGCAGCTTCTGCTACAATATGAGAACTTCATTCTCCACTCTATGGTTGATGGTGATCAAAGTACGTGGAAAGCGCACGGATATTAAGTCCACGCTAATCTCCAAAGGTTACAATTCCTGGAAGAGACTTGGAGACGTGATAGGTGCTCTGTTTGCCCTAGGATATCACCAGCAAAACGAGACAGAACCAGCAGTTGCCCCTTTCATAATCGACCTGAGGCGTGCGATATTTGCTCGTGTGTACTCTGCTGATAAGAACGTATCCATATTCCTAGGACGTCCTCCGCGCATCAGTCGGAAATATTGTCGGTTCTACCTGCCAGGGCATCCCATAGAAATCACCGGGTCTTCTTTGTTTCAGATACCCCAGTGGGATCAATATGTGGCTTACACCTATCATTTCGAAACGCAATGGACCATGCTGTGCGCAGCGCTCAAAGAGGACGTTTTGGACCTCTCCAACTCAAAATACGGCAACGATAATCACCAGAGAGCAGGGTCAGTTCCAACATTCTTCAACTACTATATTACACTAACATTCAAGCAGAGATATTCAAAGCCTCGCTGAAGCACTATGGGAAGCATTGCCAACCAAGTTCAAATTGCAAGGCCCTCTGAAGCAAAGCAATCAGTCACCAGTCATCACAGACTTCCTCGTCAGCGCCAGATTGAACTACATGCATATATCATTCTTGCTTCGTTTGGTGTTGACTCGGGGTAAGGCCCAATTTGACACGACTTTGTCTATTATCTCGGCAGAGATGCTTGGGATAGTTGTTGAAGCTATCATGCTGAGACATCGGTTATCAAATTCTGGTACATCTCTAGTATGGAAGGTTTGTGAGCCGCGACATCGCCAACATGCTCGACATGACTGACCCTAATAGGTGGCGTATTATGGTTTAGCTGCTGCAGGAGCACTCTGCCTCTGGCTGCTTAAGGAATCACCAGAGACACGGACCTCTGGCATCAGTAGATCAAAGGTTTTCCAGAATCTCAGCGTGCTCGTGGCAGAGCTTGAAGCGGGGACTTTGGTCGAGGTGGATGACTCAAATTACAAGCTCTTGATGAGTGCTTCTCAGACGATTAGCAACCTACTTGATCAGATTCTGCAAGGGACCATCGGACGCCAGAGAAGAGACGGTGACGACTTTGACTCTTCACTTTTGGCAGGCATCCGCAATCAGACGGAATGGAGTCCATGGGATAACGCAGCACTACAAGAGTTTGAGTCGGACTTTTGGATGAATCTAGCTGGACATCCGTCATTGATAGGAGTAGAAAATCTTGTGGAGAATGGCTCGCAGCCACCATCACTATGAGCTGAAAAGACTTTAAATTCATGACTAGACCATGGCCTATCTATTCTGCCCGCTTTTGAGTCTCGAGGTAGTGAAGGAGTGGACCTTTGGGGCAGTCTTCACGATCCAAGAAAATCTCCACCATTCTCAGCTCCTTGCCCTTAAGTAACCTCTCATCCTCCAATACGCGCTTCAAATCCTGCCAGGTCATTGCCGACCCAATATAAGTATCCTCCTTGGCGCCGAATAAGCCTGGAGCTAGTAGGTTCCGCCATGGAGCAATGTCGTTATACTGCTGTTTACGCCCATGGATGGCCCTCTCAATTGTATAACCGTCGTTGTTGATGACGAAGATGGTGACGTTAAGGTTATGGCGGATAATGCTTGAGATCTCTTGAACAGTCATCTGGAAGCTGCCGTCGCCAATAAAGAGGACCGTCTTAGCAGATGAAAGGCCAAAATACTCTCCAGATTCCAAGAGCTCCTTCTGGGCCAAAGCTGCACCTTGCGCTCCGGGAAGCATATATCCGATGGAGAGCCAAGTTACAGGCGTAAAGACCCGGACATGCTGAGGAAGAGCCATCTCTCGAACGCCATACCCGGCAGTTCCGGTTTCTCCAAGCACGATATCGCCTGGTTGGATATAGTTTGCTAGAGTAGGCCATAAACCCTCTTGAGTAAGGGGTTCATTAGAAGGATCAACAGGAATCTGAGTAAGCGTGTCTCGAGGCAACTGCGGGTAGTTCTGGTAAAGGACTCGCGAATTATCCAAATCCTGGGCAAGACGAATGAGGATCTGCTTGCTGGATACGTCGCGGTACAATCGTCCCCCGATCTGCACTCCTTTTGTCGTGAAGAGTATGCCAGCGTCGTTCTTGGGTTTGTTTGAATAACCGTAGCTATTGCTGGAACTAAAGTGCGGGCCGAAAAAGAGAACAAGATCAGAACTCTCATAGAAAGCCCTTGTTGCAGGGTTATCGAAAGATCCGCGATAAATTCCGTGGAAGTTGGGCAATGTTTCGTCGGACAGGCCTTTTCCATAGGGTGTTGACCATGTGGGCCAACCAGTAGATTTAATGAGGGTCTGGACATTGTCCCGAATGCCGATGGGCCTTGTCTCTCCATCGACAACGATGATTGGCTGTTTGGCGCTGTATAACCTCTGTAGTACGATGCGATGAACCTCATCCGAGGCTTCGTCACGTTCAGCTTGAGGGATGGTGACGGGTGAATCCAGTCTAAGGCGGGAGACGGGCTTAGCAACCATATCGACAGGAACTTCGATGTAAACTGGCCGGCTGTAAAGAAGACACTGCTTTAAAGTCTCATCGATCTTTTCCGCGCTGGTTCTAGGGTCATCCAGGCAAGCTTGAGCAACCGTTACATGGGCATGCATGGCTGAAAAGCGCCGGAACTCCCCATCATTAAAAGTATGATGGATCAGGGCTCGGTCGTCTTGCACATTTCGAGCCGGTACGCCAACGATATGCACAACAGGGGCAAACTCAGCGTAAGCACCCGCGATGCCATTAATCGCAGATAACTCTCCAACGCCGAAGGTAGTAATAATAGCTCCGATGCCCTTTATTCGAGCATATCCGTCTGCAGCATATGAAGCGTTCAGTTCGTTGGCGTTACCAACCCAGTTGAGTCCTGATGGTTGGACATAATCCAGAAGATCAAGGTTAAAGTCGCCGGGGACACCATGGACGGAGTCGACGCCAAGCTGACGTAGACGAGAAAAGAGATAATCTGCAAGTTTGATAGAGGTCATTGTGAGTTGCGTGTATGATGATTGCTACGAAGAACAAGGCCGATGGAGATACTCTTGTTCAAAAGGCTCGACTGCCAGTTTTTATCTCCACCGGGCTCATTAGACAGAGCAGTCAACCTCCGTGTACGGCCTACGCTCGTCGTGTATTGGCACCGAAAACTGCACTCCGACGAGTCCACTCCGGTTCTCCACATTGTCTTCGACGCACCCGTGTGACGCAGCCGCTAAAGTGGCAATAACTCCACCCTTGCTTTCGGAGTCACCCTCGGAGTGAAGAGTTCCAGTTGTGCCCGGGGCTTCGGAGTAGACCTCCAAAGGAGTGTAGGGTAACGAGTTGACTACACTTGGTCGCCCGTTGAATTGAGTGGAGAAGGATTAGAATTTCTAATGAGAAGTGTTGCATAACCCCTCGTTGTATAAAAGCCAAACGCAAATTATAGTGGTCTCACAAACCTTCTCTCTCCGACTTCCTTGGCTTTGTTTCCTTGTTCGCCCTGCTGCCTATCTTCACCATGCTGCAGACCAAGCTTGATCAACTTGCAAACAGAAGGGCAGCCGCCGGTCCCCTTCCAACGGCTGTTGCACCATTTACCACTTCAAACTTCTTTAAGTCTTCCGAGTCCAACGATAGACCCAAGGTAAAAGACTGTTAGCATAGGCTCAGTCATGAAGCTAGGAGATTGGCAGTCTCACCTCTGAAGGCGGCGTCAAGAAATCGCAAGCATAAAGATCTCATCTCACTGGGAACCGCTCGCCCATCGCCAGAGTATTTCCCATGGGGGTCTTTGAACATGTCATGCCCAGAAAGCACTTCTGCTGGTTCTGACATGTCTCTGGCTTCGAGCCTGACCATGCAGTCTGTCAGGAATGAGGCTGATTACGACCTTGCTGTTGCCCTGAACTATGGTTATACAGCTGGCTCTCCGCAAATCCTTCGCTTCCTCACTGAACACGTTGAGATGGTCCACAACCCTCCCTATGGCTCCTGGGAATGCTGCGTTACATGCGGTACAACTTCTGCAGTGGAAGTCGCGCTGCGTATCCTTTGCAATCTCGGAGAGTCAGTACTCATCGAAAGTCACGCCTACGCCGTAACTATTGCCTGTGCTCGGGCTCTAGGGATTTACCTACAGGGTGTGAACTTGGACGAGCACGGCTTACAACTTCCATACCCAGACTTTGACGCGTCGGGGGTTGCCTTCACGCCGCTTATCATGGACTATACTCGTGTTGTCGACTAGCGTAGCGAATATACACACGCTTTAATCCGCAATGACCAGCTCGAGACAAAGACTAAGCCCTTTACTAATAGAGATCCCCCTTTGATACCCTCTTGTATTTATATCGCTCTAAGCTTTAGCCTGAATGGATATTCTATTATTATTGATACTAAGGATGGCTATGTTTACTGGGGTGATCTAAATAGGAGCACGATGAGCCCCGAACCGGAGCTTAACGCCACGTAGGACTAGTTTAACTATGACCCAGCTAATAATTAGAGGGATAGGTTTTCTGGCCTAGATATATATTAGCCCGCGGACTTCTTTGTCCTCTGTAATTAGCAGTTTCGAGAGCTAAGGTGGATTAGAATAAATTAGTGGAATTTATTAGCGCCGAGGATGAATTCCGAGTGGGACGACCTCTCTAAAGAGGACGAGCACGCAGAGCTGGTGGTCGCCATGAAGCAGGCCCGGGTGTTCTGGTGATGACGAGGGGCGGGGCCGTCCAAGATGACAGCGAGAGCAGTAAGTAGTAGGGATCATGCCAAGGTATTGCGTTGTTAAAATTTGCTTCTATGGCATACACCTACGGCTTGATTCGATCACCAAATAGTCGCTATGTGTGGTCTTTGTTGACTTTCCAAAGACATACATCGATCGCGCAAAGCTCTTTTGAGAAGGCGAAAGGTCATCAACTAAGCATGTTTCATAGGCTTCCATGGTAATCAACTCATAATTATCATAAACAACTTTTGCTTGATTATGAACAAATGGCATTGCCAAGTCATGTTCTAATGAAAGTAGGTAAACCACCGTACAACTCTATAACGCCATTGAATGCAACCTTCAGAGTCCGTATTGTACATGATACCGAAATCAAAAAGCTCTTCATTGATCCTTTTTCTCCTGAACTTTCGGATTGCGCTCATAACGCCAACGTTTACTATTATCCTGAACATGCCAACGGGTAGCGAATGCACCCTCTTCTGCCCACTGAGCCCACTCAGGGCCAAATTTCGCCTCCACGCTTTGCAAAAATGAGATGAAGTCAAAGGCTTGTACAGCATCCTTTTCCAAGGGATCCGCTGTGATATTACTCAACCGCCACTCCACATTGTCGATAAGGGGGACAACAAGGTGGCGCTCTGGTTGTCGGGCGTCACGCACGCCAATCATAGCTCGCCCGGGATTGACGACAGTGAACTGCCATACTCCTTGATCGCTCAGCTGTTGCGGTCGAAGAAGGGATTGTCCTTCATAATTCTGAACAATATCCTCCGCAACTTGCCGACTGCTGTTGTCGAGCGACCCAGTCTCGAGAAGAAGATCAAGAATTGTAGGTAGCACCTGGATGGACGAAACAGCATCGTGAACATCGAATGCTGGAAGCAGAGGATGTGAAAGTACCAGTGGAACATGATCGGCGCCTATGCTGGGGTTATAATAAGGGGATGCTTTATCGTTCTCGACTAACGAGACGCCATGGTCTCCAAGGAAGACTACGAGCGTCTCATTAGCGACCCCTTGCTCATCCAGTAGATTTAGAACTTTGCGGATCCATTTATCATCATAGGCCTCAGCATTAACATAATCAGAGAGCGTCTCTGCCTCGTTCTTGCCGAATGGGGTAGATGTTTCATTGACAGGCAGACCATAGCCGTGATGACTTGTACTTGTGATATGTGTGAGGAACACTCGATTCGTTTTCTCCTCAGCATCGACAAAGATGTCACGGATATAATCCTCAAGAGGATCCTCTTGAAAGGCGAAGTAGTTGATGTCTTCGAGGTGGACAGCGCCGTGTGAAGCATTCTCGCTCCGGAGCCAATCCCGATCGATGGTGTTTTGTTCAGGAAAGCCAATGGAAGCCATGAGCTTATCGTGATTGTCGTAATGAATGGTCGCCGCTTGGTAGAAGTAAGACTTCCACTTCGAACTCGACTCGGCTGTGTCCGTGACTTTGTTCATAGCTTCGAAGATATGTGGCAGACAGGGTTGGTAGATATGACGCTTGTAATCAAGATTGAAGTCGGCAATGAGGGGGTTTAATCCGCAAATCGTACCGACCAAGCTCTTGAGCGTATAGGTACCCGTTGTGTGAGCATTCGTGAATCGGGGACCGCCGCGCTTAGGCTTCTCGTCGTGTTCGAAACCATCAGCGTAGTCGCCAGTGACATAGTTTGCGGTAGGCATCAATTTCGATAGCCTCTCCATAGCTTCCTGGGGGATCTTGTGATCGGGATAAGAGTCCTGAAATCGGTTCCAAATGGCCCCATGCTTCTTGATGGGGAAGACGTCGTTTCTGGTACTTTCGAGTAGAAACAAAATGACATGGCGGACGGGGACATCTTGTAACTTGTCGCGAAGAGACTCCAGCAAGGGTTGGTTGAGGTTGGAGATCTTCAAGGGGTCCGCGGCCGAGTTGTAGTGCATCTCTTGGGGTGTGTACCAATCCTCAAATCCAACCAGGGGCTCACCCTTTGGTAGCCAGCTGAGCATCGGCGGTTCACTGAGGGCTGATCTTCCATCCCATTGACGTTGGATGCCCACTCCGTAATGAGAAGGCAGTTGGTCCAGGAGTGGCGAGGTGGAAGAAAAATCGATGAACGGCAAGAGTCCGGCAGTCCATGAGAGGAAGACAAGGGATCGGTCACTTGGTCTTTGAAGCGATAAGATAGCCAAAGCAAGGAGAAAGAGAGACCAGGTGACATAAGGTACGCCGTGTACGATGCGTTTGACGGTGGATGGCGGTAGAGAAATCCCAGAAGCATTGTGTATCCTTGCTGAGAGTCGTGAATACGCCGTCTGAGGCTTCTCAAGATCGAAAAAAGAGTCGTGGCTCGAATCGTCGTCTCCATCAGAGTATCGGTTGTCCGAGTGATCAACGGCATCGGGTTCGGGGATCCGGCCGTAGCTAATTTTATTCCTCCAAAAGCGACTCAGACTTTTTCCCGCCAAAGCAAAAGGGAAGTTGGAGATGTCAGCACCCCATCCAAACACTGTGTAACAAATATTCTGGAGGAGCCAGCTAAGGAAGAGTGAGGCGGACACGACGAGGGTAAAGGTGAGGAAGCCGGAGAGCACGATGGCCCTCGATGTGGGGTCGGAGACAAGGTTGATATTTCTCCAATGTATTTCGGATCCAGAGACGAGATAGAAGGAGACGGAGGCCGTAGAAAGAGCGACATTGTAAAATATCAATACGCCAGTAACGGCAGTGCTGAGGAAATATGGTAGCGAGGCTCTCGGTACCCAATGATCAAGGAGGAGTCTGATGAGAATTAGGAGAAGGATGTCTTGCAGAAAGAATGACCCGAAATAAGACAGTAATCGACTTGGTGCAACAGCAAAGCGATGGCTGTGGATGTGTGCGAGTTTTGCTTCAAGGATGGACAAAGCAGCAAAGGTAAAGACAACTTGGCGATTGGCGAGACGAGAGCCAAGCCTCAAAAACCATGCCGGTGTTTGGATCATGGTGACTGTAGGAAAAAAAAAAAGAAAAGGAGGCCGTCAAGGCCTGGCGAAAAAAGATGAGAGAGAGCGGACGTCGTTGCACTGAGTGAAACAAACAATATTCGAAAGATTTAGTTCAGGGTCCAAGATTGATGTAACATGATCTCTGTCGTAAAAAAAAAAAACGCGGAGAAGGGATGTGGAGAGATGCTGGGCCCCTGATGTAATTAATTGGTTTTTTTTTTTTCTTTCTCTCTTTTTCCCCCCTTAGTATACGAGATCCGGGAGCATGCCATCTTCCGAGAAGCCGTGAGTAGGATGACCAACGGTCAAAAAGACCTGGCCTCTGCCACACTCTGAGATGAGACGTTTTAGGCTGAAAGAGTCTCGACTCGCAAAGGATCGCGTGCGCTGTTTCCTATTGCACCACTAGCTGGCCCCCTTCTTAGCGCGCAATCTCGTATTTTTCGGACCTCGGCACCGCCTGCTGATTTTCGATGCGTGCTAAAAGGGGAGACAGTTATTATTGGCTGCGTGAGAGGCCGAGTCCAGGAGCCCCTGGTATTTTTTACGTCTAGACGAGTGGTTATACGGGCAAATTAACAAAAACGTTCCAATTTCAGGCAGCTCATTCGGTACGCACGCCACGTGTCCTGTTGCCTTTTCCCATCCATTCGATTCGTTCTTGATCAAATCAGAAGCTTCTCAGCTGCCTCGGCTAGGCACACGAGCAATGCATGGTCATGGTCATGGTACCATCAGCTCGGGCACTGCCGTTTACGACAATGCATAAGGCTCTTCCCTTCCATGGCTGTCTCCAGGTCTGACTTTTGATCTGCGCAAGGGCCTCGACCGGGAGAGCCACCCTTCTCCAATGACCTTGGACTTGGCTGTCACACGCTTCCGGATCGGCGGGGCCGTCGTATCCGTAGGGCTGGTAGACCTGTTGTGGTGTGTCATCACGTGTGACGTTATGGGCATGTGTAGGTAGGAAATAATGGGAGAGAGTAGCCAGACCAAGGACCTCGGGTGAAAATCCTTCTTTCGTGTAACCATCACCGTGCTCAAAACTCATCATTGACGAAATTTTTGCGTCCCGAACAAGCGAACGGACTCGACGGAGCAAATTGTTCCAAGTTGGCGGGGTCCAACACCCTTGCAATAACTAATTGGTTGGCTCCTTGGTTAGCTACAGTAGGGCGGTCATGGCACAGCCACTCCCGCACAGCCGGCTGCCAGCCAGTGCCCTTGCTACGGGTTAGCGAATCAAGAGCTCTAAAATGAAGGCTTTCAGGGGTATGGAGACCCAGGTTACCAATTTGCGGCGTCGATACGACACGTGCATGAGGGCTCGCGGTCGTAGGATTGGCCGAGGGGCCGTGCCATCGAGTGGAAGCAAGGTGATGAATCTAGCGAGATTTGCATGATGGACGGGGTTTTCGGAACGTTGTTGAGCGAGTCTTGCAAGAGTGTTGGCTTCCTTTCATGGATCTGGTCGTCCACGCTGGTGTTATATTTGAGTGTCCAGAATGTAGATATACCATTTAAACCTCGTCAAGTTGGTATGATCGCTCCTTTGCTTCTCTGCATGTCTAATTGTGTTGAGTCACTACTTCACCGTGGCGATAATCCTCCTGTGTCAAAAAATCCCCTCTTCTGTCCTTTGTGTGACCCCGTGTGATTCTCAAGCTTGGCAGAACAAGTATGCCAGCGATTCACAAGTCGATGGCTTTGTTTCAATCCTTTCAATCCTAATACGTAGACAAACAAGAGACGGGGGGTACCTCTAGGGTAACAAGATGTTCCCTCGAAGTACACGTAGCAGGGTTTGGCATTTCAGTGCCTACTTTCCACCGAATGTCTCAACCTAACAGTCATCGAATAGGGCGTGTCAGTGGTTGACGTGCAATTCGTTCTCTCATTGCTCGCGGTATCATTACCATAACCTTCGGGTCAAGGAGATACTCGAACATACTTACCGTCAGATGACAATCCCTCTTCCATCAACTTTGAGAGACTTCTTCATCTTTACCCTATCAACCACGCGTGATAATGCACTCACCACATTTTTAACTGCTAAGACTTGACGTTGCACGCGCCCAGATCTTTATTCGTTAATCGGTGCCGAGGCGCGCGGCGACGACACGCTCCCTAGAACTTGTCTAGGGTAGGACTGCTTGAAATTTAACCTGATCATTGTGCCCTTCATCATAAGGGGTGCTGAGTAAACAAATTAACGACGTCTATTCACGCATGGCTGCTCAAGATGTTTTGGCGAGGATTCCGGCTTGTATGTGAGAAAAAGAAAGTACAGGCCTCAGTGGGTTGGGCATGGATCGTGATGAGCTCTCGCATCTTCAGCCCGTCAAACTTGATGCCAGTCGGCCTCAGTGCTATCAATGAACCCGATCCCTGGCTTCTCTCCCACCCTTTGTCAAGTCAAGTGGTATGCAGGCCGGGGTTAAATCTTCTGCAATGTCTCGTTTTGCAACCCACCCTACGGGCTTCCTGGCGGACTGTACGTGCCATCGTCGCACGATCGAGTGCCCTGGCCATTTACAGCAAGAGTCTCGCAACAGCATCCATATTCCTTGAACTCTTTGAAAAGCTTGCCGATGTATCCTTGGAAGTAATGAAAACGAACATGCCCGGGAATACCCAGATCTGCCCTTGCGTGCTATCCTACAAGAGGTCATTGCTAGCCCCAGCAGAGATACCAAGAATTCTCCGATCCTTATCTGGAATGGGACAATGTGACACTACGTAAGACTTGTGGTCAAGCAACCCCAGCACGCAAGACCTTCACCATAAATACATTGTGAGCATAAGGAGAAAGCATCACATCAATCACTGGCCTGGATAGCCACATCGTCTGGACTTTGCTGTTATTGGAAGTAACATCCTTCCTACCTTGAACACAAGCGACCTGACTGAGCCATTTGAGATGTTCTACGATATGGCACATTTATACGATAACAAAGTAACAAATGATCATTAGAGTATTCAGATCTGCTATTTTTTCTACGCTGTTGTGCATGATTCAATCTAGCTCACCACGTATAATCAGCCGCCGATGGCGGTAATTTCACACTTGAAAGCGTCGGAGAGAGGTTGTGCGCGCCATGGATGTGACTATCAACCCCAGAACTACGTCTTAGGCAGACTATTAGGTCAAAATAGTCTCTATAGAAACTCTTTGAGCAATACCAAGTGATATATAACCGGGATCTCCCTTGCATCGAGGAACGTGGCGTTCAGCATAGTTGAGCAAGCCTTTGAGCAATAGAACATCATGGCGTGTTTGCACTAGACGTTTGTTTTGCATCATATCAAGAAAAAGGCCGTCCATACTACAAGGAATGTAATGGGAAAAGTGCCTCGGAAATAGAGTCAATAACGGATAAAAGGATTGAGGAGCTGAAGTCTTACAGAGGTAATGAGTTCGACTGCAAGTAATGGTTGAAGATAGAAACCATGTCTCTACCAGCTTTAGCGCAATGCTGAACGAATACAGGCACTTTCTCCCTGACAGAATAATCATTGAATAGTCGTAGATGGCGGAAAATAGCGAATGGATTGCAGCAAGGGTCTGGTGGAAGACAAGCTGGAGAACGACAATATACTCTGACTGTACACTACCAACTTCAGTCGGGACAATAGACACATGCAGCGGCAAGCTCAAACAGCCTTTCCACCGGCAAACGTTGAAGGATAGACATTAAAAGAAGGGATAAGATGGGGGCATAAAAAGGGATGGGGGATCGCATCTTCTCCCTTATCCTTAGCAGAACTCTACCTCATCACAAGTATTACACTTACACCGCCTTCATGAATCCTCTCTCTTCATTCATCTCCAGTCGCTCCTTTTTTTACTTACTCGTGAATCATGGAAAGCGGATTTGGCTACCCCTTGGTTGGTCTTTTGAGTGCTACTCGAGCCTGCACCGACTGTGTCTTATAATGTCATTCCCGTATTCATTTCTGTCAACATGGGCAAAAGAATGAGAAGCAAAAGCCACTTTGCAAAGAGCTGAATGGCTCGTACATAAGAATGGGCCGGACGCCCCAAGGCACAGACCGCATTAACTAATCTTGAAGCAATACCGCTTTCACTAAGATGGATGTGATAATACGACTGTTACTCCTACTGATCTGATTGACAACCATGGTAACCCTCCCAACTTTGCATGACCTGACACCTGGGTCTCCAAAACATAAGGTCATCATGTAGTCTGACATCGACAAGGGTAGTTGTTTAGCCAGCCCATGGCTAAATGCTTCCTCGCAGATCTTACTATTTACAATCATTTGTCTATTGATTCACTGCGGGGTCTGTAACCGAACCATTTGATGGCGTCGAAACAAGCTTATTCCACGTATAACCTCTCGCAAGCTTTTACACATGACCACACCAAATCCGGGTAATTGGAATAGAGTGCGGGGTCCCCACGAATTATCAGCGGAAATAATCACCCGAGGACCTGATGCGTCTTCGTGCTGCTTGCTTGTCATCTCGTATCAATATTCGGCTCGGCCTAAATCAGCCCGAGGACATGAACTTCCTAGGAACATGATCCTTTTTGAAGACGGTTTCATCTGTATAAAGTCTCGTACATTGTATCCATTTTCTAAACATTTTCAGGCGATTGACAAGTCTTGCCAAGTTTTGTCTGTACCCCATCTTTACCATCGTCACTTGTCACGAACAGCCATGACAAAAGAAACAACGGGCATAGCCCGACATGACCTCAAAGTCAGTGAGGTTGCTGCCACTTCTGAGGTCTCTCGATTGCTTGCTGAAGACAAGACACCATGGTACCAAAAGAAGAACTTGAAGAGACTCTACCTGTTCCTGATCCCAGCTGCTCTGGGTGTAGAGATCACCACTGGGGTAATACTCTCTTCATCGAAAGGTATTGATAAGAGCTAACCCTTCCAAAAAGTTTGACGGCTCAGTCTTGAATGGACTACAGGCCATAGACAAGTGGCAGTCGTACTTTGGACATCCAGAGAAAGCAACACTCGGTATCATCTCTGCTTCCATCTCTATTGGCTCTGTCGCTGCTGTTCCGGTTATACCCTACTCGAATGATCATTGGGGTAGAAGGTTCAGCGTCGTACTTGGATCTTTAATCACCGCAGCTGGGGTCATTATACAGACTACTGCCATGAACATCGGTATGCTTATTGCATCACGCATTATTATAGGATTTGGTCTAGCTCTCGCTCTATCTGGTGCCGCTCAGCTATTGGCTGAGCTGTGCTATCCTAAGGAACGAGGAATTATCATCGGCTGCTTCCAAGTTTCCTGGTATGTGGGCTCCATCCTCGCTGCGGGATTAACCTTGGGAACGTACAACTGGGCGTCAGACTGGGCATGGCGCCTACCGACCGTCTTTCAAATCCTTCCGTCTATCTTGCAGCTTGCTTTTATTTGGTGAGTAACCTCAAGGGTAATTCCATCACAATCCGCCAACTCATGGTGTAGGTTTGTCCCCGAATCTCCTCGCTGGCTCATCTCCCGAGACCGACACGAGGAAGCCCACGCTATTCTGACCGAGTACCACGGTGAAGGTGATCCCAACTCGGCATTTGTGGCTGCAGAGTTCCTCCAGATCAGCGAGACTCTTCGACTGGAAAAGGAAGCGTCTACTATGCCCTGGCGTGAACTGTTCACTCAGAAGTCCAACATTCGCCGTGTTACTGTCGCATTCTGCGTTGGTCTCTTTTCTCAATGGGCTGGAAATGGATTGGTATCGTGAGTAGAGGCTTCTCGTACACTTCACTTCTAGCTAAACTCAGTTTTCAGGTACTATCTAGCCAAAGTCTTAGCTACAGTTGGCATTACCGAACGACTCGAGCAACAGCAGATCAATCTATCTCTCAGCTGCTGGAACCTCCTCACTGGTGCGGTGGCCGCATGCATCGGCACCGACTATCTCCCTCGTCGTACGCAACTTCTGACCGGCTTCGGATCAATGTGTGCCATCTTTGCCTGCTGGACCGGCGCGTCTGCCGTCTTTGCGAGCGACGACACCAACAACTCTGCTGCTATCGCCGTCGTTTCTCTCATCTTTATATACTATGGCTTCTATAACTTGATGATGCCTCTGCAATATCTATATGTATCAGAGGTTTTCCCTTTCATCTATCGTGCCAAGGGCATTGCTATCATGCAGCTATCAAACAAGGGTGGTACAGGCTTTAACCAGTTTGTCAACCCTATTGGACTGGACAATCTCAAATGGAAATATTATCTCGTATATGTTGTTCTCCTAGCGTTTGAGACCTTTGTTATCTGGCTTATCTACCCTGAGACGAAGGGAGTATCGTTGGAAGAGGTTGCAGTGGTTATGGAAGGCAACAAAGCAAAGGTTGACATTATTGGTAGCGAGAAACTTATAATGGATCATGATGAAGAGGAAACCAAAGTGTAGGTGAAAAGGTAGTCCTAGGTTTACAATGGACGAGTATATAGAAATAGTCAAAGGCGTCAATAAAGCCTGATGTCTCTCGCCTAACCTGGTCGCTTTTCAACCGCTTTACCCGTCGTTATTCCATGTTCGAGGTATTTGTCAATTCAATCCAAGTCATCCTGGAGGTCCTTTTCTTGACTCTCAGGGTGAGAACAAGAGCAACCGGAAGTTTACTGCCGCCAAGTACCTAAACCTCCTGATCTGGCTGGAGGTTCTGAGGGCTCAGAGCAAACACTGTAAGTGGTGATGGCCGGGTTTGGCGACGTGAATGGGCATCTTTGGGTAGGAAATACGCCAGATCACGTTGAATATGGATGCTGAGGAAGTCTGGTAGCCGGGGTGTGGAAAGGGTGCTCGATATTAGCTCAGCAAAGTTCATTAATTTCTACCAGCACGAACTTTCATTGCTCTATGACGCATTTTCGAAATACTGTAAATGTTTCAAGATGGAATGTACTAATAATTTTCAGTCTCTTATCTAAGCTAGCAGTAGTATTCAGGTATCCTCACTGCCATACATAGTGTGCATGTACTTACCCACTAGCTGATAAGCGATAAGCTACTTCTCATTGAGCTTAGACATCAGCATCATCAAACTTGCTAAGGTCTTTTTCCCGTTCTCTGGTGATCTGAATTACTTGTGGTCTACAAAAAGCACCAAAAGATGTAACAAAACGAATAGGTCACGAGTAAATGCAATCATCCAGTTGTCAAATGATGCATCGCGCTGCTTTGTGGCAGACCCATGAGTTGTTATTCGCAGTTAGATGAGCTCTTCAAAAGTCAACCATAGTAAGATCAGCCGTGATGAAAATTACACAGTAGCTTTATCAATATTACACTCATGCAATCAAATGGAAAAGCGAACAATATGGCTCTGCCAAGGTTGAATAAATGATCGAGTAAAAGACTCATCAATTAGCTCTAGGGTAGCCATAGTGAGTCAGGCGGAGCTATCCGACGTGCCTCACTTTCGGAGTCGTGCGATAGTGGGACCCATCTCGTCACCATTTCGGAGAGCAGCAAAGGTCTTTTCATCAATGTCGAAGCGCTCTTGACAAAGACCGATGACACTCTCCATGAGCTTGGGAGGTACAGCCACTACACCCTCGCGATCGCCTACTAGAATATCCCCCGGGTTAATCCATAAATCATCCTTGAACTGAAGCGGCACGTCAATCTCGGAAGCTCTCGTGAACGTGTTGGATCCCAAAATGGAAGTCTCACGCGCAAATACCTAGATAAATATCATGTTAGTAGGACAAGCGTCTCACTAGTCGGACAAAGACTTACCGGGAATTGGATTTCTTGATGTTCGGCAATGTCCCGCACGCGACCATCCACAATAACACCACCAGCTCCAAGTTGTTTAGCGCGTGTCGACATCAAGCCACCCCAACACGCGGAATAAAGGCCCTTAGGTTGTTGAATGTACATGATTCCATTTGGCCTATTGCAGTCGGCGAAATGGCGTGCTGGCTTGGGTGCTGTGGTGTTACTAGCCTCCACCATCTTGACCGTCACAGCAGGTCCCATGATCCTGGTTGAGCCGGAACGCATCTGTGGCGCCCACATGTGAATGCCATCTAAGAAACCACCGTAGGGGTACTTGAGTTTGACAAGAGCATCTCCGATCTACTCCGCATTAGTTGTCATCCAGCGCTGATGGGTATAAGAAGGAGCTGTTGTACGTCACAGGAGGAAAATACACGTAGGCGTTGTAGCAGATTTGTCGATGCCATGTTTGTACTGCTGCATAGATTGCCGTACTGGTTGTGCTACTTGAATATGGTCTCTGTGCTCTCAGGGTAGTTTTATACGCTATTTACCAGTCGGAACACTCCCGATACATGCGGGGAGATGCCTTGTGCGTGCAAAAGGCAGTTTCGGCAAACAGGAACTGCCCTGGGGAACTGAAGGCTAGATCCGGGACAGGCGTGAACGCTCATATAATTAGAAAAAGATCAAGAGGTGGTTCTTCATAGACAGTGTCATCACTTTAAATTCCATGTAGGAGAGATTTATCCGTCATGAACCAAATTGCCTTGATACAGATACCGTGGAGACTAAACTACCTAACAAGTGGAAAACGAGACTTTACAATTATCAACTACAAACTCTTTTATGAATATCAAGCATTCACACCGAAGCTCATAATCCCAATCCCCTAACGTATTCCTTGGCGATATCACCAAAGCCCACCATGCAGATTGTGGCCCAGGCTGCTACTCCAATTCGGGGTACAACACCTCTGAAGAAACCCAACGGGCCCGAAGTAGCCAAGATACGCTTAGCCGCAGACGCCATAGTTGGTTTTGATGAAATATCCTGGCCAGAAGCCAGTGACTGCATTTCCACGCGAAGAACCTGTATGGTTATCAGTGTCAAGTGCTAACTAACACCTTTGACATCGGCTGACTCACTTCAAAAGGCTGGTTCCAACAGCTCAGAGCTCCTCCTACAGTTGACGCGGCCATCTTTTCCCAGATGCCAAGTTTCGCGTCTGCGGGCTTTGATTGCAAGGCTCGTATCTGGCCTTCAGCAAATCTGGCGATGCCAATGCGAGACGCCCATCCACTGATTTGTCGTAAAGCGACAGCGTTGACTCCACGGTTGACACCACGGATGCCCTCCTTACGTAGGATGCCAAGAAAGATCTCCATTGTGCCAGGCACACGGACACCAGGTTGAACATTCTTTGGTCGAGTGACTTCTACGGTCTTCATGCAGGTTGTCATGCCTTGCAGGTCAAATGTCAACATTGCGCATCGCATTTTAGTCGGATGCAAGATTGATTCACTCACCCATTGTCAAATAGGACTGAGCAGCACCACCGGCGACGCCACCTAATGTTCCGGCGATTGCTGGAGAGACTCTGAATGCGGTTTTCGAATAGTATTCAACTTCGTTCGAAGCTAGAAAAAGAATTGACCCCTTTGTTGAACACTCGATCCAGGCCTTTGAAACAACTCAGTGTTAGCAAGGTCGATAGAAAGAGGCTGCTACATTACTTACCCAGGGAATGAGACCTTGATAGAAGGCTCGGACGCCTCCGCGAGCCCATGTCTTGCTGACAGCGGTACGTAGGCTGTCTCCTCTGTTTGCCGCGACATGTGTTTTTACGACTTCCATTGGCTGGCCCAAAGAAGTAACTAAGGAATGTTAGTTGTGAAGCCCCGAAAATGCCATCTCATGGAATGGGGATAAATGTGACCTTGAAAGAGGTTCATGGAGGCACCAACTACCAGGTTACTCCATGAGATTGGCTTTCGGGTTGAATGACTTTGCCCAAAGGTGGGCGATGCTATCGCGGTGGCAGCCATGGTGAGATTATTGCGAGTTGACGATAAACTCCAAGCCAATTTGCGTCACCAAGTCAACTATCTGCCTTTGAAATACTGAAAAAAAGTCCACGCTCAAGCGGTTTGTACACTTTGCTGCATTTGGCGGGTTGAAATCATCACCTGTCGGACAGTTTCCGATGGAGGGTCCGCAGAGACCCCTTGCCTCGGATGAGTCCGAGGGAACACTCCGTCGTTGGAACGCTAACCCTGACGCTAATCCACTTCCCCGCGTCTCCCCGACATTTGCTGATTTTTAATCCAATCGACGCGACTGGCTGTGACATTGCAGACATCGCCGGCTTTCAACATTATAGTGACAGCTGATCCTGGTGGCTCCGACCGGTTAGACTCTACCTTGTTCATCCGTACCATAAACACAATGTTGAGAGCTCGTCGCACAATACGCACAGGCTCCGCCGTTCGATTCTTGGCCACGGTGGCCAGAGTCAGGGGACAAGCGCCCCTGAGTCGGTTTGAGCCTGATCACAGCGTTGATTATGTCGGTTTCTTGGATAAACTCCCTCGCTTACGAAAAGTGTAAGACATGGCTCAATCTTTTCATCTCAATGATTACTGACCCAGCTGCACTTAGCCTCGATCGCCCTCTCACCTATGCTGAAAAGGTTCTCCTTGCACATCTTGATGGCGAACAAGACGATAAAGTCATTCGTGGTTCGACTCAATTAAAGTTGAAGCCTCGACGAATTGCTTGTCAAGATGCCACAGCTCAGATGGCAATCATTCAGTTCATGACAGCCGGACTTGATAAAACTGCAGTCCCCACTACAGTTCACTGTGACCATCTCATCGTCGGACGAGATGGTAGCCAGCAGGACCTTGCTGGGGCGCTTGCAAGCCATGGTGAGGTGTATGAGTTCATGTCAAGTGCTTGTCAGCGCTATAATATGGGTTTCTGGAAGCCCAATGCCGGCATCATCCATCAGATTGTGCTTGAGAACTATGCCTTCCCTGGCGGTATGTTGATTGGCACTGACTCTCATACGCCTAATGCCGGAGGTATGGGCATGATTGCCGTGGGTGTCGGCGGTGCAGATGCCGTTGATGTCATGTCTGGTCTCCCTTTTGAGATTACAGCCCCCAAGATCATTGGTGTCAAATTGACTGGCCAGTTAAGTGGTTGGGCTAGTCCGAAAGGTATGTTATGTATGAGCTTTCATCGATACAATGACTAACGAATCAAGATGTCATCAATGCGGTTGCCGGAATCCTTGGAGTCAAGGGTGGCACTGGAAGCATCATCGAGTACTTTGGCCCCGGCGCAGAAACAATATCAGCTACAGGAATGGCCTCCATCACCAACATGGGCGCTGAGACAGGAGCAACCACATCGATCTTCCCTTACTCAGAGCCCATGTCTGCTTACTTACGGGCGACTCGCCGGCCGGAGCTGGCTGAAGCTCTACAAGTGGCCAAGCATGAGCTTCAAGCGGACGAGGGTGCAGAGTATGACCATATTATCGAAATCGATCTATCTACGCTGGAGCCTCGCATCAATGGACCATTCACACCCGATTTGTCGACGCCAATCTCCAAATTGGACGAAGCAGTTAGGGAGAACAAGTGGCCAGAGAAGCTTACCGCGGGACTGATCGGATCTTGCACAAATTCTTCCTTTGAAGACTTGTCCCGTGCTGCTAGCTTAGCGCGCCAAGCTCTCGATGCTGGCTTGAAGCCCAAGATGCCGTTGCTTCTTTCTCCCGGAAGTGAACAGACTAACCAGACACTTAAGCGCGAGGGTGTAATGGAAGTCTTTGAGCGCCTGGACAGTAAAATCTTGTCTAATGCTTGCGGACCCTGCTGTGGTTCATGGGACAGAACCGAGATGAAGAAGGTATGATGAATTTTCTGACATTTAAACTGTACATTTTGCTCACACCTAACCAGGGCACACCGAACTCTATCTTGGCATCGTACAACAGAAACTTCACTGGACGTCTTGATGGAAACCCTGCTACCCATGCATTCCTTTCCTCTCCTGACATGGTCATGGCCAAGGTCTTCTCTGACGATCTCGGCTTCAACCCGTTGAAAGATAGCCTCGTCACAGAGTCTGGCAACGAGTTCCGCTTCCAACCTCCCAGTGGTGACGCACTCCCAAGGGAGGCGTATGAGAACTCAGATCATGTCTACGATGCACCCTCGACGGATCCTCAGTTCCGCCAAACTGTGACTGTCCAAATATCGCCAGACTCTCAACGCTTGCAAAGACTGGCGCCATTCAAGCCTTGGTCCGGCCAAGATTTCGTTGAGTGTCCTTCTCATCAAGACTGTGGGTAAATGCACGACAGACCATATCACCACAGCTGGCCCATGGATGCGTTTCCGGGTCATCTTGAAAACATTTCCAACAACACCCTCATCGGCGCTATCAACGCAGACAACCAAGAGGCCAACAAGGTGGTAAATCAAATCACTGGAGAGCAAGGAGGCGTTCCAGACACAGCCAGAGATTACCAACAGCGAGGACTTCCGTGGGTCGTTATAGCAGATCATAACTATGGCGAGGGATCCTCACGTGAGCATGCTGCTCTTCAACCCCGATACCTCGGCGGTGTCGCCATCATTGCTAGGTCATTTGCCCGTATTCATGAAGCCAACCTCAAGAAGCAGGGCATGTTGGCGTTGACATTCGCTGATGATACCGCGTACGATAAAATCAAGGCTTCGGACCGTGTCAGCATTATTGGACTGACGGAACTGGCGCCTGGAAAGAATGTGCAGCTCAGGATCACTTCGAAGGACGGCACAAGTTGGGTGACTGAAGCTAAGCACACCTTCACTCGAGAGCAAGTCGAGTATTTCAAGGCTGGAAGTGCTCTGAACGTGATGGCTAGTCGACTTTCGAATAAGTCGTCTTCCTCAGCATCTCTGTAAACTTAGACTATCCATGTAATTACAAGTACTTGAAATCATTGCCGAACACGATTTTTCACATCCTGGAGGTGTCTGTTGTTACATCTTTATAATTCACGTTGCTTAGGTACAAAGAAATGCATACAAGGTCTCATACAACTATTCAGTGTTTCTTTGAGATCGAGCATGTGTGTGTTCTCTCATTTCCTGGTTGCTTACTCGCCAGTCATGAGATACGACAAAATGGTATGGGCATATCTCTCCATAAAGAGTGATACATTGGCATAAGAAAGAGATTTTCTATATTAACCACTGCAATGCTTTGACTACTTCCAGTAGATCATTCCATCCATCAGACGCCTAGCTGTACGGAAAACAGTTGCTTTGGTCAACTCTCCTGCATCATCAAATGAGGCATCTACTCGTAGTCTACCGCTGGAATGACAGATATCCAGACCTTCTTCTATTTCATCACCTTTGAGGCAATTTGCAATGGTACTTCCTGGTAGCTTGGCAGCAGCAGCTGTGGCCAAAGCCACAGTCACTGGTACTGCTTTGTGAGCTTGACCCACTGACATGGCACGAATGTTGATCTCGTCATTGGTCGGCTTCTTCCTTGGAGAAGCAATGGAAATCTTTGGAACGCTTCCGGGGATGTTGTCCAAATCCTGAGCAAGACCCATCTTGAGGGCAGCTTGACGGCGAATGGATTCGAGTTTATCCTTGAGTGTCGTATTGGCCTCGATATCATCTGAGGACAGCTCTCCATCAACGCCGAGCTGTGATGCGTAAACAAATACACAAGGATTTCCAACATCAATACATGTCGCATGATAGCCATCAAAGGTATCCAAAACATTGCCGGTAGGAAGTAATTTCCCAGTGCGAGATCCAGCTGGTTTGACAAAGTCGAGCTGGACGGGTGCAGCCGTACCAGCCACGCCATCGATATGGAAGTCACCAGAGGCGACGGCTTCTCCATCTGCGATGGGGAACGAGGCGTTGATTATCTTGCCGGTATTTGTGTTGTGGATGCGAATAGTGCACTGTTCCTGAGAGCCATCAGGAACGGATACCAGTCCGGAATCTACCGCATAAGGGCCCACGGCAGCCGACATGTTGCCACAGTTGCTTGAGTAGTCAACCTTGTCATTTCTGATGCCTATTGACACAAAAGTGTAGTCAACGTCGGCTCCTGGATGTGTTGGGGGCCCGACAATGCAGACTTTTGACAGGCTGGAGATACCTCCACCCATACCGTCGAGCTGTCGTCCATATGGGTCAGGACTGCCAATGACACCGCGGAAAATATCGTCCCGCTCATTGACCGGTGGTAGGTCTTGACTGTTGAAGAAGACTGCCCTTGAGGATCCTCCCCTGTAGTACGATGCAGGTAGACGATTCTGGCGGGCAAATGTGCTGATATTGCGCAAGTGAGGATATTGTAGAGTTCCACTTGACTGTAAGACTTGGGAGATACAAAGGGTCCGTAGTGAAGGTAGACGAGGCATGATTTTGTGAGTGTGCCGGCAGAAGCCAAAGTGTGTTAGGAGCTTAGAAGCAGTCACAAAAAGTCCAAGGTGTGTGAGGTCTCGATTGCGCCTTGGTTCATTTTCAATTTCACCGTTGGGGCTAGATATCAAACACCATCCATGTCGGATCGGACTCTTCCGACTGGGCGTACGTATTATCGGCTTCATCCCTAGGAATGAACCTAAGCTTATGAGCAAAGTTCATCTGCCTATAATCGGACACATCCGATCATCACGGTTCGCAACCCTCGGACTAGGATTGGTCAGTTGTTAGCCCGGCCCGCCTGTGACCCCATGGGGAACGTCTGGCCTGAGCTCTCCAAAGTGCGGAGATGAAAACCGGCGATGCGGAGGCGAACTACGATAGACTGGAGGATTGGAGTGGTATAAAGTCAGTACCCATCTCGTGAAAAGATCTGAATCTCAGCACCTGCCCACTACAGCTATACTTCATCATATTTGTAATTCTGTCACTATGAAGGAAACAAGCTTCGGCAAGTACAAGAAAGCCATCAAGGCATTGCCTCGAGAAATCTTCAACCGCCATTTGTTCTTGACGGCTTTGCCGTTTGCTTTGTGCGGATGCCCGAAAGGTGAGCGCTTCACTCAATTTGTTCTCCGAGAATAGGAATATACTGACCTGGAACTCCCCTACAGGATGGGACGAAGGATCCGCAGCCTCCATCACCCAGCTCAAGTCTTTCCAGAGACAGTACCGTCTTGACAGCGAACTCGATAGCGAGACCATCGAAAATCTCGTCTCCTTCGTCAATATCGGCGCTGGCCTCGGGGCCTTCTTGTCCTTCTTCCTCAACGACAAGCTCGGACGCATACAATCTATGAGACTCTACCAGACCATCTACATCATAGGCTCTCTGATATCCTGCTTTTCCTATGGCAGTGTTGGTGCACTGTACTTTGGCAGAGTCTTTGCTGGTCTTGGTATTGGTGCCTGCACCGTCGTTGGACCTATGACCCTGGCAGAGATTGCACCAGCAACGATCCGAGGCTTTATGACTCTCTGGTTCAACATGTGCATGCTCCTAGGTCAGGCTCTTGGTATCTTTGCTGTGTACGGCTGCAATGTGCACATCTCAAGCGCAAAGAACCTTCAGTACCAAGTTCCTTGGTTCGTCCAGACATTTGCTCCATTTATCGGCGTTGTTGTCTCTTTTTCCATCGTGGAGTCGCCGAGATGGCTTGCTATCCGCTGTCGTCAAGATGATGCGCTGAAAGCACTTTCTACCTTGCGTGGGCTACCCGTCGATGATCCTTTTGTACTGGAGGAGTTTAGCCATATCGTTCACACCGTGCAAGATGAAGGAAGGCAAAGCGGATCGAACAGCTTCGTCGTTGTCGTGAAGGAGACATTCCTTGTCCGCTCTAACTTGCGCCGTGTACAACTCACAATCATCGCCTACATCCTGGCTCAGTTCTCTGGGGCCAACTCTGTCACCAACTACCTTCCTACGATCTTTGGATTGATTGGAGTAACTGGAAGGGATACCAAGATCTACTCATCAGGCCTCTATGCTATTGCAAAGTTTGTTTGCACAATGGCTGCTTCACTCTTCTTCGTGGATATGCTGGGTCGCAGAAAGTCGCTCATGATTGGCATTACAGTCCAGATGCTCTGCCATTCATACCTTGCTGGGTACTTGAATGTCTTCCGATCTGAGGGAAGCTCTGTTCCTGAAGGTGCATCAGATGCTGCAATTGCAATCATCTACATCCACGCTTTCGGCTGGGCTGTGGGACTGTACACACTGCCATACCTTTTTGGAGCTGAACTTTGGCCTAACCGCATCCGTTCTTTCGGTGGTTCGCTCTCACAGTCTTTCCACTGGTTCTTCTACTTTGCCATCACAAAAGCTACGCCCAGTCTGCTGAGAAGCATGAACGTTTGGGGAGCATTCATGTTCTTTGTTGGATGGTGTGTGGTTGCTCTGGTGTATACCTTCTTCTTCGTCCCTGAAACCAGTGGACTCAGCCTCGATGATATGAATGTCATCTTCTCACGACCGATGTATAAGATGCGACAGCCTCTGCCATCATCTGGAGCAGGCATTGAGGTGTAAGTTATAATTTTCCTACAGATTGTGATAGATGACTAACTCGGTGACAGCTTGGGTGACAAAGAAGATGTTTCTGGCAATTCTCAGCATGAAGAGAGAGCCGGTAGATGATTCTTATCATAACCCGATATGGTTTGATAGCATAGTCGTATGCGAGAGTGAGTATTGAGGATACTTGTGGGTTTCAGCTGATAGAAGTGCTCGCTTTAAAGTGCATATCATTAGCTACCGTGTTCACTACTGTTATTTTCCCAAAAACTGTCAACTGGTCTCCCTTATCATTCAATGTGCTCCCCTAACATGCGCGTCTTCTATCTAGTAATCGCGATGCAGTGTCATTGTATACCCATCCCATTGCCGTATCTTTTACTACTACCGTGTATGCAATCGAAAGTTGGCAGCATCGCACACTTGAAAAACAGCTGCCCACTTATCATTCATATGTGTGTGACATGTCTTGTTCTTGGTCTTCAATTGTGTAAGCATTGAGGCAATTTTCGTCGCTGTCTTTGTGACCCAAGATGTTGAAAAGGATCATTTTCAGTAGCGTAGTTGCTATAGTTGTCACATATTCTCTAATCTAAGACACTTGACATATAAAGCCTTCTGGGGTTATTGACCATCATTTTCCTCCAAGCATCTTCGCTTCCCGCCCAATGTCTAAGGGATTGCAAGATACCAAAGTTATCGATAGTACGAAACTGTTCGACCTCAGCCAACCGTTTTGCCTTGTCCTTTTTGGCTCGGGTCTTTCCCTCCCCTGTGTGTGGCCAGTCGCTCGCCCAGATTAGACGATCGGGCACTTCCTTGAACAAACGGCGCAGAATGCCTTCCAAATCATCATAACCAGAGTCTACCCGTGACGACGCACGGTATAGACCAGATATCTTGATCCATACTCGACGGCGATGGGCAAGGTCCAGAAGGCTCTCAAACCCAGATTGTGATAATGCTGCATCTTCCCCATTGTCTCCGACAGCTAGTTTAGATGATCCCAACAGCCCGCCGATATGATCAGCAATCATCTCAACGGGCAGGTTCAAGAGAAATTCATAGAGGTCTAAGTAGGCGCAGTGTTAGTATATTATAGTTCAACTTCCAATGTGAAACTCTTACCATCCCAAGTAGCAGCAGGGGCAAACATTTGGAGTCTCCAACCCGCCAGGTCTTTGATCTTTTCAGCTGCGACCAGGAGAGTCTGCTTTAGTTTTTCCAGGTCAACACCCTTTCCATCTGACTGTAGATTGATCCGCAACCCACGTACACCGGCCTGGTGCATCTGCATCAATTCATCGTGGGTAACTTCCAGAACGTTGACCACTGCAATTCCTCGAGCAGAAATGGTGAAGTTGGTGTTTAGTTTGTGCAAAGATTGCAGCAACACCCGGTTGTCTGTGTCATATGGTGAGGGCTGAACCAAAACCAAGTTCAGTGGGTTACTGGAGCTATTCCATGTTGATGAGAACCTGATTAGATCCTCCATGGGCGCATCTGCGGGTGTGTATGCCCTGGACTTGGCGTATGGTCCAAGTGACGGGTCAAACACGTGGACATGAGTGTCAAAACTTCCGGCTGGTACGGACAACGGGCTCTGAGTTGTATGGGGCATGGTGGATGGTGTTTTGTTGAGGATATGAAGGCTGCGAAGTGATTTCAGACGGCCAGTAATCATAGAGATATGAGACAAATCCTTTCTCGCAGACATCGAAATACATAACAAGTGAAGTATCAATACCCAAGTTACAAATATGGTTAGTGTTGCCGCTCGTGGTCAAAGGGCATCGGGACTCTCCGAAGTGGCCCCGTGACGCGTCGAGCTAAACTCCGAAGCGGCTTTTCTTCCTCGGAAAAGACCGATATCAACATGCCCCGTTTGTTTGTTCCCTTTGCTCAAGCAGAACGGAACACGAGCGTCCCACGATCGACATGAACGAACAATCTCAATCTCAATCTCCTTCGGCAGCAGCTCCGCCGGCAACTCCGACTCAAACCCACACCACGCGACGACCTTTGAAGAGGAATTCAGCCGCCTGTGAGCGTTGTCGAAGGCGTAAGCAAAAGGTGGTGACACGAGCCCACAATCATTACTCACCAATGACGCTGACTGGCTCTCCAGTGCGACGGGAAATTGCCGTCTTGCGGACCCTGTCTCCTTGTCCAGGCGAGATGCGTCCCATCCGACAGACTGCTCATTCGGGTAGATCCAAATTGTCAGTGCGAGACTCTCAAAGAACGGGTTCGCGATCTTGAAAGACAGCTCAAGACCCTGAGAGCGGAAAGACGTACAGGCAATGGACTGTCTGATCCTTCTCAACACTGCTACCAAGACCAGGAACCTGGTGGTGCCCAAGACATCACGTATCATGGCCGCATACTCCGACCCACGTTTGCCGAGTCGAATGATGGCTCCAGATTAAGACCAGCCTTCCGAGGGAGCCCATGGCAGCTTTGGGCAGGCGATCCAGACAGTCAAGCGTCCCCAAGACCAGCAGCCGACTTCACAGACCTTTCACTGGCGCCTGACTCCGAAGCCCTGATTGAGGTTTTCTTCACGAATCGGTGGCCTCAGCTGCCATTTCTCCATAAGCCAACATTCATCCAAGATGACTTTTTACCTCTGACTAGAGGCGAATCGGGCCATGCCTTGTCATCCTTCCGAGTCAACATGGTCCTCGCGATAGCAAGCGCCGAAACAACGTCCAAGGACTTGCCCCAACAGCAGCATGCACATAGGGTCTTCTTCCAAGCAGCTATCAAAGATCTTACTACTGTGTTGTCAGCCGACGACCTGGATTGCATTCAATGCCTTCTTCTCTTGTGCCTTTACGGAACAAACGAGCCCCAATCAGTCAATATTTGGTACACACTTGGTATGGCACTACGCATCGCCCTAGGTATGGACCTACATCGGGAAGAAACGTCTGGTACTGGCCAAAGTCTTCTGTCCCGGGAGATGGCCCGACGCATCTTCTGGTGCACTTACACCCTGGATCGCAGCATGTCTATAGCAATGGGCAGACCGCTTGGCATAAATGATTCAGACATCACGATACCCTTACCACAGCAGCTGACGGATGACCAGCTCTGTTCAGCAGAAGTAGTGCGGAATCTCATCCAGAACCCCAAAGATATGTCGACTTTTCTACATGTCATCAAGTTACGCCAGATCAATGCTGCCATTTACGTGTCTTTGCACGCCGCCTCTGCGAGTGCCAGCAATGATTGTGGCACTCTAGATGCTCTACGTGAAACCCACTACGCTGATCTCAATGCCTGGCTTGTTACGGCTCCACGCTATGGCCCAGCAAGTGGTGTGGCCATGTTGCAAACTGCAGAATGGTTTCAGATCGCCTATCATTATGCCGTCCTCTCTCTGTACCGTCCATCGAGGGGATTCCCCGTTAGCACCATCTCTTCACTCAGACTTTGCGCAGACTCCGCCATCAGTCTAATCTCGTGCTACAACACTTTATATGCCAAGAACCGAATCAGCTACACTTTCGTAGCGTTAAACTCGTTGTTCATGGCAGCTGTCACGATGCTGTACGCTCTCAGATCCAGCCCAGTCATTCGCAGCGAATTAAGCAAAGGCATTACAAAGGCCAACATTGAAATGTGCCAGAGACTTTTACGGGGCGTATCCGACGGACGTTCTGTTGGTGAGCGTTGTGCAGTGGTTGTGGGGAGGCTTGGAGAGGCCACAATGGACGTGTTCGACCGGGAACAATCACTCAATGACGATACAGATACCGAGTTTATGTCGTGGTTCGGGTTAAAACTACAACGACTTCAGAATGCCGAAACAGGGCAGCAGGTCACGCCGAGTATTGACATTCCTTGGAATGACTTATTCATTGAAGGCTTTGATGGATTTGATACCGGAAACTACAATTATCTTGAATTCATAGTTTGAAGCCTATTAAAAGATGGATTCATATATAACAAAACGAATAACAGCTGTTGATATCTGTAAATAAATACGCATATATCCGTGATTACTTCAAAACCTCTAAAAATTTTTAATATTTAATTAATATTATAGGAAAAAATTATATCTTTTAGAGTAAGTTATTAATATCATATTGAATACTTATACTAAAAAGATATAGTTTAACTCAGGTATAACTACAGTGTATAATAAGGTTACTTAATAATATAGGTTAGGTCTTGTGCATCACAAAGCTGGTTTTTTAAAACGATGAAAATTTCGCTAACTCCTGGCCATTACGACACAGAGAGGCTAGCCCTGACCCTTTATGGACCGCTGATGACTTTTGTTTCCCAGCCAAGGCAGCCATGGACACTTGAATTCTATTTCATGGCATAAAATCGCCTTCCATTCTCTTAACAATAGGCGTTCGCAAATACGCCGAAAATAAAGGTCAAGAGGAAACATAGAGATACTAAACTTCACACGTCTGCCTGCCCACCTACTTCTTGATACCGAGGTCCTATTTATCATCTTTCTTTTTCTCTGTGTTGAGATTCACCGGCGATGCGGATTTAGCCCATGCTGTTACTTTCATGCAATTGCAGTTCGGAGAGGGAAGAGAAACGTACAAACAACCCAATTACCCTGAGGCTCAAACCTCCACTCCTCCAACGTCGCGTCCTTGGAATTTTACAGGAAAAGTGACATGGACGGCAGCCAAACTGCTACCAACCACGGCATGGGGAGTTGCTGCTCTAGTATTGCCCTTCTCCACAGGCAACCTAGATTTTATCGCGTCTGCCTTTAGATACCCAAGTGTCAATACATATCGCAAGGGCTCTACTAGAGACCACTGGCCGGGATAGTAGAAAATAGAAGATAATGTACAGTTGTATTGGTTCAGCGGCGCAAACTCCATTGGGTCAGCACGGCGACACCATCACAAGTCTCCCAGCCGCCTAGGTCCCTTGCCTCGAAGGCTCAGCCCCAGACGCTGTGTAAGTGATGCAAAAGTACTTATGCACAACTAGCACGACCACCACCATTTTTCACTATGCCCAAACCATGAGTACTGCTGGGCTCTGAACGAAAAAGGCCTCACAACTTCAGACACGGTGAATATCTTCCAGCCATTATTCGCACTATGAGATGCCCCGGGTGCTGTTTTTAGTTTATTCATTATTTTCCTTACTTGAAAAGTGCAAATTAGCCGAATACTCCTCATCTCCCACAACGAGGACACACCAGCACCATCACTCCTCTGTCATCAGGTCATGAACCCGCCAACTCCTAGAGAGATTCATAAATCCCGACTGTTGCTAGCTTGTTAGATTACTCAGATCCTTTGCAAACCGAATGTCTTCATCCATAATCAACACGATGGTGAATGCAATCGGCGTCTTCTTTCCACTCAGCAGGCCCACTACTGACTTCTTTGTGTCACACTCTGGAAATGATGCATTACGAGGCACTCAGCATAACCCGCTCCGATCTCTTGAAAGAGCTCAAGTGGCCGTACGGCATGTCAATAAGAAGATGAAATCGGATGTAGCCGTCTTCATTGCACCTGGGACTTGCTACCTTGACAAGCCATTGATATTTTACGAGGTTGACTCGGGTCTTAATGGGCACCGTGTCATTTGGCAGTCATAGGATATGGAAAAGGGGGGAACCATTTGAGGAGGGTAAGGGTCACCAAGCCACACACACGCAGAATCTTATCTAACCATGCCAAGACTGTAAATCAAAAAGTCTAAAGTCCACGACAAGTCAAAGTAGATCTACGTAGCTTAAATCCCAGAGGCACCGAGCCTCGACATCGTTTTGCAAGCCAGAAGTATGCAGTTGCGGTTTGGAAACAACTAGAGTGATCATGGCTTCATAATAACACCGATGGTTTTCTGGATTGTTGACAAGCAGGCCGAGTTTATCCTCAGTATGGACAGACTCGAAAAGGCTGAGATCCACGGTATTGGGGCATCTACCGACCGTTACTCTCCCACAGAGTGAGCTGGCAAGAACATGATTTTACCGCTTGTTGGATCTAGCAGATGAAGCCTCTGAATTAGCCCATCTACAGAGTTTTTTATTATAGCTTTCGCCGCACAAGACGTATAGAGCTAGAAATTGAAGTGAACGTGATCGGGTCTATCTCCTCTTCTCGGGGTGCGGCATCCCGTCCCCTCCAAGCAGCTCACCGCCATAATCCGAAACCCGGGGCCCCCAGGAAGGGCCTGGGGTATGTACGAGTTGTCGGAGTCCAGGTAAGAGCCCTAACGCCGACGCTTGATGAGCTCTAAGATCGGGCTCGGTAAAATCGACAGTTGGCGCAGGCCGCAGGGGCACCGGTCCATTTGCTTGATCAATTTAATCCAAACGAGTGGCTAAGCTTGAAACTCAGCCAAGCTCTTGACCTAGTATCTCATAGCCCTTAACTGGCACAGTGTAGCTTATTCTCCTCGGAGCGGTGGTCACAGTCACATTCTGTCATGAAAATGGAATCTTTCGCAAACGGTCTCCAGCCGCGTTTTGCCCCATCCTAGGCCTCTACAGCCGTCATTATGAGCCGTGCTCCTATACGGCATTCCAGCTATAACCTGCCACGAATTGTTCCAATCACTTTGTTCTTTTCTCGGGTCGTCATTGTGGCGTTTGAGTAGCGTCCCGTGTGGTTACCATCAGATAAGGGGCGTGTTAGAACACATCTCTAATTTAAATCCCACATGAGATATGGCGGTGTCGTCCGCATTCAGCCGGACGAATTAAGCTATGCTAACTTAGCTTCCAGTCGTCGGAGACTTTCCCACACCATCCGGGTAGACTCGAGTTCCCAAAGGATCCTCAATGTCAAAGACGCAACCAGAAAAACCTACAAGTAAACCAGCCAGGGGAGTTTTATGCGGATTCTTCGGCCTCGCCAACAACCCGCTGACTGAGCGGCTCTTGCTTCTATTAAGTGTAAGTTCATTTACGCTACTGATTTGTGACATGTATGTAACACCAATACTGCAAGTACGGGGGACCCCTGCCTCTAAGTACGAGGCGCAGCATTGTTCGTCATAGCTTGCGGCTCTTATGGATACAGGTTCGGCTTCTAATATCTTCCCGAACGCCGTGACAAAGGTTTAAATACTACTCAAGATGTCTTCATTGAGCCACTGTCCACAACACTCAATTCATCATACATTACATACTCCTATTCTACATACCTACTTCAAACAAACTCGTTGCTCTAACACTCTCAAATCACCTCAGAAGCTTTAACCATGCCTTTCCTTGCGATCGTTGTCCCGACTATCCCTGCTGAGCACAAGGCAAATGTCCTTGCAGACTGGCCCTCCCAGAAGGCCGAGTTGAAAGCTCAGCCAGGCGTGCTCGATGTGTTGGCTGGACCAATTCTGATTGAGGATGGTGTGCCTCCGACTGATTTCAAGTTTTTCCAGGGCATTAGTAGGTTTGAAGGTTAACCTCACTTATTGGGACTGGTACTAATACAGTTCTAGTCTTCAAATCCGCCGAGGACGCCGATGTGTTTGAGAACTCGTCGTGGGCTAAGGAGCGGAAAGCCAAATTCCAGGCTCGTGGGGGACCAGAGCCGTTTGTAGCTCGATTTGAGGTCTCGGAGCCTCCGGCTCATGGTTCTCCGAAGCCCGTCACTCAGTTCTCAGTCCTTGAGATCGCCGACACCAGCAAGCATGCGCAGGCCAGGGAAGCTTTTGAGAACCTTGCCAAGGCGGCAGGAAAAGAGACGGCAGGTGGCGTCAGCGCCGGTGATGGACAGAAGGCTGGTCTAGGCGTCACTGGATGGGACAGTCTCGAGGTAAATATCTCCGACCAAGATATTGAGGTTGATCCTGCTGACTGACATGTGCTTCTAGGAGGCAAAAGCAGTTCGTGATGATCCCAAGTTTGCGGCAGCTATTGCGGCGCTTGAGAGCCTCGGAAAGACTCATAACATCTTTGTTGAGATCCAGTGATTGTAGAGGTGTCGTGGCAGCATTTCTGCAACTAGAAGGACATGTTAGCGGTTAACAATAAGTGGCTAGATAGCGGTAGAAGGCTAAACGAATAGCTTGCCAAGCAGATTGAATGCTACTTGTTACTATCTTGCTATTAGAATTCGCGCATAAAGTCTCGATCGTCATAGGAGCTCCAATACAAAACGTCAAGGATTCTAGACCTAGCCTTGCCAATGTCCCCAAAACTGAAAAAGGGATGATATATGTGACGGTGTATCACTCCCGTAAGGATTTGAGAAACTCGGTGTGTGTGGCATATCCCCTTCGCCGGTCTTTCATCCGGTTGTCTAGTCTTCCTAGCGGGGGAGATGAAGGAACTCCCAACTCTTCGTTTTGTTATGAAATGAATGGTCGAATGGCTCTGTCGTGGCCTTCCTCAAGGTTATGATAACGATAAATAGGCACTTCGTCGGGATTCTCAACAAATAGCAGAGATCCCACTTCGCTCAAGTTGGAATATTCACCAGGGATATCGTGGAGTTCTGTGTTCGGCTTAAAATAGCGACGCCTACATCATGGGGTGGTGTATAGTTTCCTCAACAAGGAGCCAGATTGACAAAGTATACCGGACACAGGCTCAATCTTTCATGCCACGTGAGCGCCATACTCACTACATTCTAGGCCTGGCTAGCAATCGAAGAAAAGAAACCCTGCAAAAGATCCACCATGTCCTGAACCTCGACTCTCTTTGCTTGGATAACAGCCAAGATCTTGTCTTGCTATGTGACGGCACTCAGTAGGGCTACCTCCGAACCTGTATTGACTGTATCACCGAGCTGTGCGTAGGTGCTCTCCGAAAGAGCGCAGTCTATCTCGACCTTGCGTCTGGTGTTCGGCTGTGAGCAAGGTCTTGATAGCGTCATGGAGCTCGTTCCGTTTGTTGATAAGGGAGAGAAGGGCGTGCTCCATCTCGGTGAGATCACATGAATCGATGCTCTGGCTGTGTGTGTTGCGTGAGCCCTGACTTTTGGTGCTGCTGTCGATTGGCTGGGCATCACCCCTAGGCTTGACACTGGTTACGGCACCAGTGGTTTTGTTGGTTGGTGTAGCAGTATGCTTACTTGGCGACGGCCTGGCGACCTTTGGTTCATCGTGGTTATTGATAGCTCTCTCCTGGTTCCTCCTTTTCCACCATTCATATGCCCTCTGGGGATCATGATCCATGGCCGCATCCAAGACGTTCAAGTCAGTCCCCTGGATATTTTTGCCCAAATCCTTTGCCACGTGCTGTAGGCACCTGACCCAGGGCCGCCGACAGCGTCCGAGCTATAGTCCAGATTACATCTTTCGCTTAGGTCGCATTGCAGGAAAATAAACATCATCAATAGCAGTCTCAGCCATGAATGAAAGACAATGAATGACATCTGAAACCCAGTATATCACTAATGACCTCAATATCACTAATTATAAGACGAACATTTATAATTGATTGTGTCTTAATGAGAGGGCTGCTTTTGACTGAAGGGGGCCTTGACTGGCGCGATGGAATAGAAGTGATGTCTGAGTTTCCTTTTTCCAGGCCAAGCTTTTATCATTTTGCAAATACTTTAGAGTAAAGAGGATTGTTCAATAAGAAGGGATACACTATTGTGCAGATGGATGCGTAGTCATTACGCAGGGCCACTCAAGACCTCCAGTATGTCTACTCAAAGCCAAACCCAAAGGGCATGTCTGCCATGCTCGCTCAACTCCAAAGCGTACAGAATTACAAGCAAGGTGTTTAGACATGCTGGTTCCTGTCCCTAGCCATGACCTAGATATTTCAGCTCTCCCTAGCGATCTTCCGCTCAATCCAGTCCTTCATGTCGCCAAAGTCCTCCTCCAGTGCCTCGATAGTACGGTCACGACCATACTTGAAAAACATGTTGGCCGTGGACGACAAGTTCACTTTCTTCTTCGCCTCGTCCAAGTCCCTGGAAACACGTTCGGATTCCTCCTTCAGTCGAGCAGCATTGTTATCAGCCGTCTCAATAGTCTTTCTGAGCTTTTCCAGAAAGTGAACGCGGGCCGCCGTGTCTTTTTTCAGCGTTTTCAAGATCTTCCTTGGAAGTTTTGGTTTTTGCTTCCATCTTTTTGATCACCACCGTCAAGTCATCACCAATGACCCCAGAGTGCGACTGTTGCAGACTCAGAAGCTGGGCTAGGGCGGCTGCTTCCTTTGCCTGGTCCTCCTTGATCGCCTTGAGACGAGCTTCGGCTGATTGTTTGAGCCCCATGATCTACACACGCCACGGAGTTAGTGTGTGTTGATGACATGGAGAGAGCCACGAACCTGTTCATCTTTGGCGGTGGTTTTAAAGCCGGATCTGTGCTGAAGTTTGTTCAGCTGGATGATACCATTGACAGTCTTCTGGCGCTTTGCGGCTGACGGGGGGGAAGTCGTTGGGAGATAATGCTTTCTGGCCATGGCCATACCAGAATTGACCTGCTTCTCCATCAACTTGGTAGTGTCGATGTCCTTGATAGGTCGGATCGGGGTTTGAGGATTGAGGCATTGATAATTATCATTCATTTGGACCTGTTTCTCAATGGGTTCATCGTTGGGGCGGGCATGATGCTCCTCGTGGTCTTGCTCATTCTCCTTGCCACCGCCAACTATCGGCCCAGCCTCAGCATCGGGAGGAGATATCACAGGTTGGTCGCCCAAGGACGTGTCATCTGGGGCCGTGCTCTCTCCATGACTGGTATTTCCATCTTCGTTCTCATCCTTGTCGCTAGGCTCAGGCGACCCAGTTTCGGCGCGTTTAATCTTCTCAGCCCCCCAAGTCTTGGTGGCTACGACATCAGCCTTCATGAGCTTGTTGACTCGATCGGTACGCTCGTGCAAACCCGCCAGACGCTGCAGCTCTCCACGGACCTGGTTGATGGTGACGGTGCCACGAGCGAGGTTGACCAGGGCTCTAATGTCCTCGAGAAGGTTGATGCCCCAAGTCAAGGGCTCAAACCCTTCAGCGATGTCCCAAGGATATTTGCCGCATGTGGATTTTATCTGTTCAGCCAAAGCGGCGCCCTTCTTGGGAAGTCGAGCGAGCTCCTGGGCATTCATATCATCCACAGCATCCTGCCTTCGCTTCTTCGGACCCGGCGTGGGCATTTTGGATCAGTCGGTCGGTGATGAACGGTTGGATCAGCTGGATGGTCGGAACGACTGTGGGACAGGAATTGCGCGATCGGTGACAGCGAGAGTCGATGTATCGTGAAGACGAAGATCCAACAACGAGATTCGTACGTGACGGCGATGATCTTGCGACCGAGGGTCTGATGCGATGGTGACGGAGGGAGATGAGAGGCAGGCAGCAATTTGTGGGTGAATGGTGGTTAGGTAAACAAAGAAAAACAAGCAAACAAAGAACAAACGTCCACGGGAAAATTCCCTTTTTCCGGGCGCTCCATCTTCATAGAATTTTCCCACTCACGTTGTTTGAGCTCCAGTAATTGAGGCGTGAATTAGAGGGATTTTGAATGACATTTTATGTTGTTTTTTGCTGTCATGATTGAGGTGTCAGTCAAAGTGGAGGGACTCATTCAAGGCCTTGATAGAGTGTTCATTGGAAGTCAACTAATGTATCTTACCCATGGTGGGTGGCATGTTGATTGTTGGCAATAATGGGAGATTTAGTGACCTTAAATACCATTGCCTCAGTCCATCGACATTCAATTTTATACATCGAGATATTCCTCTTCTCCCTAGGTAATGAAGGTCATGGCCCCCGCCTAACGCCATTCATGATCACGCCCCTCCCCCACATCAGTTGCTCCAGCCATGGACGATGGTGAGCAGACACAAATTCTATTGCATTGGTCCGCGGTGCCGACAGATTAAGTGTAGATACAAATGACTTTCTCTCATTTCGATTAAATGGCCTCTTTATCCTTTGCATTGAGCGGCCGCGATGGCTCATGATATGGTCCTCTAATGAGGGGCCAAGTTCCAAGGCTCGTGCCACATGTAAGTAGTATGAAGGACCAGCCCTCCTGCAGCCAAGTTAGCTGTCACAAAAGCAGTACAAAACACAAATTGTCCATAGATCCTTATGAATTCATGTCATTCTTCACATGCAACTTCATTGCACCAAAAGTGGCATCGTACCAACCACATCAACTCAACAAACATTCATCGCATGACCAGTCTTCCCCTCATGGCCGTGGGTCATGATGGGGTCAAGCATCGCATATGCGCCAGGTCTTTTCCGCGAATTCGAGAAAAATACAATGCACTGCAGAAAGGCCACTCGCATTTGAACTATGGTCCCAATATCACGAATTAAACAAAGCGCGGCAGAGCAATCATTCTTCAATTACCTAGTTTCATCCCAGCTTTCTTGGCCACCCACCCATGAGATCGCTATTCTGCCCCCCTCTAAGATAACCAAGGGTCCTGGAAGAAGTTGTCGTAGGTCTCGTAGTATTGGAACTGGCCATGGTGATGAGACATGTAAATAACACGCTTAACCAGCCACAAAGCCAACCCCTCGTTGTATTCTTCGATATAATCCTCGATTTTCGACCGTACCATGGTCAAGAGTCGTGTTTCCCATGCTTCGCTGCCGAAACGGCAAAATCGTCTCTCACTCATTTGGACGTATCGGAGTTTAACCCTTGACTCGGCCATCAGGACATAGCCAGCTCCCAACCCAGAGGTAGGTTCGGCGAAACACTTGGCCAGCAAGATACCAGTACTGACTCGGGGCTCACTGATATCCCCAAGAAATTGTCCTGGGTCGGTTGGGTCGACCTCATTTGTTAGCTACGCTAGAAAATGAGCTTCAAGACACTTGGTAATGACTCACAATCAAAAGCTCCAACTTGGTGCACCATCTCGAGGTCTGCCAAATCAAATCTAGGCATATCCTCAATCATATCCAAGCTGGCCTTGCTTGGATTCATGCGTCGCAACGCTTCCCAGTCAAGGGGCAAGCCCACGATCTTGTTGTTCACAGCCTCCAAGATCTTGTCAGTGGCCAATGCGGCTCTATCACTAACAGCTGATCGAAGATCTGCCATGCCAATACCATCCCAATCAGCTTCCTCTGAGGCCGCATCTGCGGATAGCCGGCCACTTGGCATCGTAGTTACCGAGGGGTCGGTTCATGGGGTGGGCCACCGATTCATCTCTTCGGATGGTAGCCCATCGATGGGCTGCAAGTCCGCATACCACGCCGTTTCGTCGCCCATACCACTCACGCGAGCGGGACGATAGTGCTGGAGATACCCCACGGAACATCGTAAGGGACTACCCAGGAGTACATGGAGCCTCCTTGGCCTAGCACATAAGAGTCACAGCTCGAGAAGTTCATGTCGAAAGGGGTGGAATAGAACAACAAGAAGCAATGGGGTGATGGCTGCCATGTATCACCAACAGCATTGCCTTTTATGATATACCATTTCCTATTGGGGCAGCTTCCGCACAAGTTCGGGACGCTTAGTCACCTGCAACCCCACAAAGGATACAGCTCTTGACATCGCGGCGGTCCTCTGTGGAGCCGTTTTCTGATAGAGTCCAGTTAGCACTTTGCATACAGGCATCTCTCTCTCATCCGCTTGGAATGGGATTATGCATAGTAACAACCGAACAGAGGACAGGACAACGGAGTAACTGTTGAGTCATGATGAAAAATGATCGCCTTCTGGGCGACCGTGAAAATGAGGAGGTCGGTATCAAACAGGGGCCAAATTGAGGCTCATTGACAGTGTTGTAGTTTGCCAATAGTTCTCGGTGGCTGCTGGAGACAATACGTAGCGGGAAATGATATATCATCATTGTCGTCATAGAAGAGGACAGGGGGCTTGTGTTTAAGATTGGTTGGTCAGCTCTTTGAACTAGAAGTCACCCTTGTCTGTCACCACTGCGAGCAGACAAAGAACACTGAAGCGGACGCGAACGCAGGCCTGAGCCCGCCATTTTTTTTTTCTTGGGCGTGATCATTTCGCTTGCCATGTTCAGGGACAAAGGACTAATTTTGAACCTTTGCTCACCACATATCAGAAGCAATAATACAAAAACAAGGTCACGTCATCAGTAGAGTAAAGAACACCAAGTTTAGGCCAACCATGTCACCCTTTGGCTGATATTAACACTAATTAATTACGTTCGGGCATTTTGGAAAACTTGAAGATTTTCTATGCGAAGAGTTCTATAGATTAGTGGCTCGATTGAAGTTTCCTAAGTTAGTAAGCATTTGATAACATATATTGATGTGGGATCTTCGGGTTGTCATGGGAGAGGATCCCTTCTTTGCCGTGCAATGACTTGAGCCTTTTTACGTGGTAACACGGTGCCCATTGCGGCAAATTCAAGACCCAGAATTACTTCAAGCACGTCGAAACAGGCTGATAGTGATGAGAGGAATGAGACACGAGAAGCCATCGGACGTGTGGCCAAGGGTTAGGGTTAGAGTTGGCCAGGCCAAAACCAGGCGACTCAAATGGTAGGAGACTAGGGTACCTTACTTGTGCCATTGGGCTAGTGATCACGCTCATACGGGAGGCTGTTGACTTCCAACTGGTCAGTGCAAGACAGAGTATAGATTATTTACACGTGTGAAATCAGTACCATAGCCTTGGCTATTGTCAACATGTGGGAGTCTGCAAGAACGGGCCAAATCCAACGTGAAGTTTCAAGTCAAACAGTGTTTAGACCGCTCGTGTTCTGCGGAACAGGGGTTATTGGCCGCATCTACATACTCAACTGAGAGATAGCATGCTCCTTCCAGTATGAGATGCCTGCTATTAACGCACCAGGTCCGGCTAGGCTCAATATAGCGAGCGAAAACAACCCCCCAACAACAGCCTCCTTTGTCCCCACATATCCGAGTGATCGCAATTCCCATGCAGTATATAACGAGTATACAAGACCCGAACCTGCGCTGATGAAACCAATGTTCACAGCAGGGGGCAATACTTGAGAGAGACCAGTCTCGGTCCATCTTCCAAAGACATGTTCGGTCGCAGTTGATGCGAGTTTCGCGGCAAGTGGAATAGCGACACAGAGGGTGAAAGTAGTGCCGTAAGCCAGCTTGAGAGGAGCTACATCATGATTCTTGTAGAATTGAATCTCAGACTCACTGGCAAAGTCAAGTGGCTTGTCGGGCTTGTCTTGAGCATCCTGATGTGCGGTGGTCTTGTTTTGCTTGGCAGGGACTGTACTAAGTCCTTTGGTAAAGACCGCACAGAGAAGCGGGAATGCTCGCCAAACATTACCGACATGGCTCCTGGTCTCTGTATCTGGAATGGGTAATGATGCTGCTACCGTTGGCGCGATGTAGCCGAGTGCGACAGCTGGGATGACGGACTGGGCAACAGTAGGGTCGACTGGTCTGGATGTGGTGGACTGGGTTGAGAAAAGGACAGATGACAGGCAGAAGAGGGGAAGCACTGAGGTTGGCCCAGCTATGGTGTAGATGAGCGAATAAGCCCTTGTCCTTTTTCACGTCAGTCACTGGACAATGCTAAAATGATCAGAGGAGTCAAACCAAGATAGGGGGTTGAGGGAGTTTCCATTCCGCGAACCCTCAATGAGCCACGTGGAGAGAGTCGGGATCAAATTGGAGACGAGACTACCCATTGGGCTCTGTCCTGTCAACTTAGCCAACATGCCTCCAGCACCCCATTGCTGAAGAGTGCTGAGGATAACTCCTGTCCCAGCACCAATGTGGCTCTTCCCAAGGGCGACGCATACCAACGCCGCAAGACTGCTGGATGCTAGCGCCCATGGCACTCTACTTAAGAGGCCACTCTTGATGGGCTTTGATGGCAGTTCATCTTCAAATGGTACAAAGTGAGGTCGCTGTGGGACAGGAATACCTTCGATCTTAGGAGCGGCGGCGCAAATCGGGACCACGACGTCGGCAAAGGCGGTTGGGCCAAAGAGCGGAAGGATATGCTTCAGCAACTGAGGAGCAAGTGGGAATCTCTGGCTAACCATAATTTGAAGCATGTGTGCCTGTTGAACTAGACGCTTGGAACGCTCGTAACGGAGGGTATGGACTTCTGCGAGTGCGGTTTCGACTTGAGTGCCAGAGAGACCCTGAGGAGTCGACCTCAGTTGTCGCACAAGAGCGTTCACTAATAGAGCTGCGGACTCTATTGCCCCATTACCGCCTTGGCCAGAAGCTGGATCGATCTATGTAACGCTTTATTAGCCAAAGTGTAAGGCGGTGCATGCGTGCCACTATTTACCTTGTGGGCTGAATCGCCTATCGTAACGATACGCTTATAGTGCCAGCGATCAAATACATATTCCTCAAGTGGAACCAGCGTCGACATGATTTTCTTGTCGTAGAGGTCGCCAAAGGTCAAGTCCTCGGTGACTGGGTCACTACGTCGCGCCCCTACCAGTACTTCTTCATCGACCTTTGAGTATTTCGGAATATCCCGGCCATACTTTGTCTCAGGGAGGCCGTCGAATAGGAACCAGTAGACGCGATCTTTTGGAGCCGCTATAACCAAGTATGAGTGGCCCTGCCCCAACACCATCTGTTGACTTCGGCTGCCGTAGCAAGGGGGCCGGTTCGAGATCCCAAATATACACCTGGTCGAGACCGGGACCTCTTGATACGGCCAGGTTAGCAATAAACATGACTGCATTTGCGGTGATACGTACGTGAGTTTTCATCTTCGGAGAAGTACCCAGGACTCTGTTCCTTTCCAAGTCGCCACATTTCGTCCCTCACTGCGCTATGAATGCCATCGGCACCCACAACAATATCCCCCTCGTACATGGAGCCATCCTGGGTATACGCCTGAGCCAGGCTCTCGGTCAGTTCAAGGCGAGAAACTCGTTTCTTGGTCAAAACTCGATCTTTATGCTTGAGATTGTTGTACAGAACTTGAAGAAGCATCTGCCGGTCGATGAAGATCGAGGGATATCCGACTCTACCATTATGATTAGTTAAGTGGCCAGCAATAATTGCGCGCAGAGCCTGTTGCTACCTCTTCTCAAAATGGACTGACAAGCTCGTCTCGGAGCTGGCAGTGAGCGGAACCCCGTTGGGTCCTCGCATGCTGCCAAGGGTATAGCGGCACTCTCCAGCGATGTCGAGGATGGGCTCAAAGCACCCCAGTTGGTCGAGAATACGGAAGCCGTTGGGGAGGATGCCGATGCTGGCACCGACTTGGGGGGCTATATGCGGGTAGGCTTCGAGAAGGACGTAGTCTATGTCAAATTGCTCCAGCATGTTGGCCACCGACAGGCCAGCAACACTGCCTCCCACGATGATGACTTTGAATCCCATGATTTTGAATGCGTCAAATGATTCTTGTATAGTAGTTTGATTCACATTGCCAACCAGCCTGCCAATGGGTGGTATTATAGCAAGTCGCAAATATTACAAAGCGGCACTTGGCGGCTTCTCAAAATGCCGGGTTGACTAAATTGGGCATGCTCCAATTTAGCTACGACGCTGAAATGCAAGGGGCTGCCCCTGGTCAATTAAGCTTCCATGCTTCCACGCCGATTCGGCATCGGAAGTTATTTCCATCACCGATTGATACCCACATCCTTGTGGAGATGAGCCAAGTCCTCCTTCAAGGTCAACCATCCTTGTTGTAACTAGTTACCATCGGAAACGGTAATGCAGATCATGGTTCAGAATGGTTAGCAACCCTTATCACATTGGCCACTCGCTACGGGACTAGACATATGCCGTGTCGCCGACGGCAGAAATGTTATCCTGACGCGTATCGGAGTCTAAAACTCGTCCACGTCAGAAGGCTGAGTGAGGTCGTGCTATCAGGGGGTGGTCTTGGGTGGACATGTGACCATAAATTATGCCCTATAATCGCCTTCCTTGCTGGATAAATGCGATTCATTGGTTCTGTGGCATAACTAGACTCGCTTTGAGATCACCTTGGGTCCGTAGTTAGCTTCAGAGTGCTAAGCATCCATTTTGCCCTGTATGTATGGTGGTGAGTTTGAAACCTAAAGTTTGAGCGGGCTAGAATCCCCAAACGAGGTTGATGGCTACCAGACTGTTATTGTGTACAAATTCAACATCGGGAGTTTGTACTGATCTGCTGTTTAACGTAACCCATTGAATCACCTCGGCCTCGTTTTAGCTTAGGGAGAGAAATTTGTTCGGACAAGTCTCAATATGAAGCCAGTTTTCCTTGGGGGACAAAGTAGAGGTGCTACCATAAAAACTCAAGAAATTCAGGGGCCTGGCAAAGTAGACCTACCTCTAAGGAGGAGTAACTAATAGCTGCTATAGATATAAGAGGGAGTTAGTATGAGCTTTATAGTCTCTGATTCAAGGAGCTGAAGGTATAGCTTACTTCAAGGTGTATAATAGGGTAAAAGCCCACGTTGCTAACCCCCCTGAATTTCTCGAGTTCCCATGGTAGCCAGGGTCAGAAAACCCGAACGTGCCTTCAATACCCGAGTATATGGGCTTATATTACTTGCGGAGACTTGCCTAAATTAAAGTTACGCGCATTTAGTATTGATCCTTCTGATTATCAGGCTTTCCACATGTCGGTGACGACCTTTAAGCTTATCCTACTAGATAAGACAAAGAACCTTTAACCAAGTCGTAGCCGGGAACCCCCGTCAATAGCCTATAAACGTGTTCCGATTGCGTCTATTATAGTGGCGATTTTTCCCCTGAAGATATTCCCAATGGATGCTTGACATCTAAGGTCAGGCATAGTCTGATAAAAGTTACCCCTCCAGGGGCAGATGTTATGCATTGTAGAATGCTCTACGAAAATAGAAAGACAACGTATTTCCTCATAATCCCAGCGTAGTAATCTTCGTAGTCGAACTCCGGATTCTTTCTACTTCACATCGGCATGTGCCTCGACGAAGTAAACTCTATGTAATTGCTGTGCGTAAAACTTACAAAACTAGAGACCTTGACGTGGTTAGGAAGTTGGGCAAGCTTGATACCGCCGAAGCCGTCTGCGTCGAGTGCAGTGAGGGAAAGAACTAGGTCATGACATTGCGTACTTCATAATGCAAAGCAATGTGGCGGGCACACAGCATAGCTGCGCCACGTGGAGTCGGCATATCATGGTTAGGGAGCATAATCTTCAGCAGAGAACATAGGAATTGAACATGAAGATTTTATGTGATTCAAGTTAAGGCATGTTGATCATGTTCGAGATGATTCAAGCTATGAGCTCGCTATCTGAAACCCGTAGTGCTTTCCCATATTCTGAATCCCTCCTGGTGAGTATGATGCATAACCGCAGGGGATAGTTATAGATTACGTCTCCTTCGCAAAGCCTAGTATCGAACAGTGGAAATTTATGAGATTGGACTAGAACGATGGATTGAAACTAATTAGCTTTTGTCTGGCTTTGAACGTAGTATTTACTCAATGGCCTACGAATAACCTACAGCGTCAAAAAGAAAACCTACCTCGACCCGGTCGTGGGTGGCTGATGGCGACGGGTTTGCTGGCGGTCTTCGTTCATGTTTCTCCACAAGCATAGGGTTTCAGTGGTAACCAGGTTCACAGTTGTAGTATTATGGCTTTGAGAATATGGTGCAGACTCACCGTCGATAAGACACAGGTAGTGGCGACACTGACTACACTCGGCGAGGTGGTCTCTCATATGAATGTTGATACACTCTGCAGCATTGGCCAACTGACATTCCTGGGTCATTGGTTGAATGTTTGAGGGATTTCCCAGATCAGGGGTGTGTAATCATCCGTAGAAATGGGGACGGGCAAGTCGTTGCCGTCAGTGCTATGCTAGGACTGACTATCATCAACCGAATACGCAAAGAAGAGGTCATCATTGGTGCTTCCATTACGCGATTCACAGATAATGCAAAGCGTGTAGAGTCTTCCGTGGAGGTAATGGAGCTCATTGATGTAGGCGTTGTCATCATTGCCCTTCAGGTAGCGCCCATATGGCTACTATTGTTCGGCCAAAGAACGACAGCGGTTGTAAAGCTTCCTACAGAGCCAAAAGAAACTCCTGTGCCAAACCCAAACATCATGCCTGCGTTCTCCAATGTCTGGAGATTGGGATAAGTCATTGGAGTTCGCGGGCGACTGTTGAGTATGGAACAGAAAAGATCTTCGGGCCATTCCGGTATCAAAGAGATATCCTCTGTAAGTGCATTAATTGAGATACGTTAACGCAGAGGAACGAACATTCTACTATTGTTGGTCTCCGCAGCATGATATCAACGTAGATGAGAGCGCTAGGGGTAACTCAGGTGCTGGTCGAAGCTCAGGCGGAGTCTCCCAGCGCACATGCCGTTGCCTATTATCTATAGGGCCTTGCCAACACGCGATACAGGATGCTACCGAGCGTGTTAGTCGTCAGTCATTAGAGCATGTGTCTAGCCCGCCCGACTCCTCGACGCTGAAGCTTCTATCCCCCAGTCGTAACTCCATTACTCATTGCTGAGCGTCATGGTATAACGGCGCTCTACTTATCTAACAGCAAACGATAGTCATATGGAGCCTTTGTCTGCCCTGTAGTTACTGCTGTTAATGAAGCTTCTCTCGTCACCAACAGGAAATGCAATCACATTTACCGTTTTGCGTCCACCATCTCCTCGCTATGGGCTCGGGTTTAAGATTCTCCATTGTGGGGGCGGATGGGTCTTGGCGAGCTTGAGTAACGAGTTCCAAGCCGCAATAACCCGACGGCTCATTATTTCATTCTCATGGAGCTTATATTGTACCGACGGGTGAGAATTGATCCACAGACATGGTCTACAAGCTGCTGATGTGCTGATCTTGCCACATGGATAACATAATGCAATTGCTACTAATCGCTCTTTGATTCCTTTAGGCTCAAGGGTACGGGTAATTTCGAGTTAATGTTCAGTCTCCTTGATCAAGTGCGCCCCTCCTTCTTCCTGTTCTTCGAGACGCGATCGGAACAAAGAGTAAAGAAGCTTTTCGATCATTTTCACCTACAGGTCAACATCTATTTCCACATACATGACGCTATACTTCTTGGGTAGCACCATCACACTATCACATCTCGCTCTCACAGCCAGCAACAAATACCTCACCATCTCGGTCGAATCTAGCAGATTATACTCTCAGTGCCGCACTATATCTCATCTCTCTATCCGTCAATCTCTTCAGTCGGGTCATAAACTCGGTACGCCAGCCATGGGATCGATTCAAACATCATCACCAACACACACCGGTCTCAATCCCCCTCCGCTGGTAATGGGAGGGGCAGGCTTTAGTTACCAGCTGCACCCTGAGCCACAGTCCCTCCCAATCATGAATACTCTCCTGCGCGCATTTGAGCTTGGTGTCCGTACCATCGACACCTCGCCTTATTATGAGCCCTCCGAGCAGCTTATGGGTGCAGCCCTCTCACACGCAAACATCCAGTCCAAGTATAAACGTGGCGACTATGAGCTCATGACGAAGGTCGGCCGAATCAAGGAGAATGAATTCAACTATTCACCAGACTGGATCCGCAAATCAGTCGCTCGGTCTCTGGAGCGTTTCCAGACGACATACTTGGATGTGGTATTCTGCCACGACGTCGAGTATGTATCCATCGATGAGGCCGTCACAGCCGTAGGCGTCCTTCTGGAACTCCAGCGCGCTCGTGTTATCCTCCGCGTTGGGATATCAGGATACGACATTGATGTCCTTGCAGAGGTTGCTAGCACGGTGCGACAACGTTATGGACACCCCGTCGATGTTGTCCAAACATGGGCACAGCTTACACTCCACAATACACAAGTCGAGACACGTGGCTTCGAGCTGTTCCGTGCTGCTGGTGTAAATTCTGTCTATTGTTCAAGCCCATTGGCTGTTGGTTTGTTAAGAACTGGTGGCATTCCCAGGGGCTTGACGGGCGACTGGCACCCCGCGCCAGAAGGCTTGCGAGAGGCTGCGGCTGAAGCTGCCAAGTGGGTGGAAAGGCATGGAAAAGGAGAGTCTCTCTCATCTTTGGCGCTGCAATATGCAATCCTGAAAGCCAAACAAAGCTGCACTTCTTCTTTTACGGTGTCCACAATTACAGGCATCAGCACCTTGTCGGATCTGGAGCAAAACGTCGCTGCTGCTAAGAGGATACTCGAAGTGGCCTCCTTCACTGGTAACGAAGCGTCTCATAGCTTGCAGAGTTACAACCAGCTTGACAAGGGGGCTCTGGAGCGCAACGAGCCCCTGTTTGAGCGAGTTCGTTCGATCCTTGGGGAATGGATAGATTACGACTTCTCGGGCAGCAAAACCAAGGCGAGGGAAGAAGTTAGTCTCCCAAGCGGCACCAATAGTACCAAGAAAGACGCTGTTCAAGTGAATGCGATGGACAGGGATAGCTTGACACAATCCACAGTAGCTCAGGCGGCAGGATAGAGTGATGGAAGGGGTGGCGTATTCCAGGACTAGCAGTACACGCGTTAGAAATTGGGGAATTAACATGTGATTATATGACTCGTTATTGTATACATCCCGAAGTTTGATAAGATAGGCTGACCTCACTTGTCCTGTCGTTTCAAAAATGCTTCAGGCTACAACAAAGACTCGGTAAGCGGATAATGAGTCAGCGGGTCGTATTCTACTGGTTCTTTGACATCCTTCTGGGTATTATATATCATGATTGGACTAGAGATGGAATCCCACAAGCTCTTTATTTATGCCCTTTGCATGTATAGAACGTTCACCACTGCTGCCAGAATGAGTGTCTTGTATGCAGATATCTGGACCCCAAACACACATTATTTCTATATACTCACATTCATCGCACCTACAGGAGAAGAAGGAAACTCGGCACATCTATAGTCCTTTAACTCGAGGCTGCTCAATCACTGCTCTTGCTTCCTCCGTCCTCCACCAACTCTTCTCCCCGCCTGGGTAGTTGTATCTTTCCATACTCTCCGGAAGCATCTCCACGCTATAGCCAGGCTCCAGCGGCGTTACATAATAGCCATTGTCGATCCTCGAAGGATGAAGGAAATGCTCATGTAGATGATCTACAAATTCGAGCACGCTCCTGTTACCGCTAATAGCGATATAATCAACCGTGCTCAAATGCTGGGTATACTCAGGCAGACCAACACCGCCTGAATGGGGCACAATAGGGACACCAAACTTGCGTGCGAGCAGTAGGATAGCGAGGACCTCGTTGACACCCCCAACTCGGCATGCGTCAGGCTGGATCACATCCACTGCACCCGCCTGAAGCAGTTGCTTGAACACAATACGGTTCTGGCACATTTCACCCGTGGCTACAGATATTGGGCCATAGGGTGTGTCGGATAAACCCTTGCGGATCGCGGCATGGCCCAGAATGTCGTCAGGAGAAGTTGGCTCCTCAATGAACCACGGTTTGAACTCGGCCAAAGCCTGCATGTGCGTGATGGCTTCAGGAACAGACCAGACCTAGGCAATCTTGAATCAGTGAAACCACTTCTCGATATCATGATAATGAGGCCAACATACCTGATTGGCATCCACCATGAGCACGTTGCCCATATCATACCCTAGCACTTCCCGCGCAATCTTCAACCTCCGGCGATCCTCTTCAAGGTCCGTTCCAACCTTGAGCTTGAAATATTTGAAGCCTTGTTGTAAGCTCTCTTGAAGCAATCTCTTCATCTTGTCCTCGCTATAGCCCAGCCATCCTGCACTAGTCGTATACGCTGGAACAGCTTGGTTGTTCAAAGCTTCCTGGATCCTCTGCTCCTTGCCGTGTTGCGCAGCTCTGAGAATCTCGAGTGCATCGTCAGGGGTTAAAGCGTCTGAAATATAGCGGAAGTCGATACACCGCACGACTTCTTCCGGCGTCATATCTGCGATCACGCGCCAGACAGGCTTGCCTAGCTTCTTGGCCCACAAGTCCCAGATGGCATTAACCAAAGCGCCGAGGGCAAGGTGGATAACGCCCTTCTCTGGACCGACCCAGCGCAACTGGGAGTCTGAGGTTAAGTACCGCCAGGTCCTGCCCCAGTCGGCTGTAAGTTCAGAGAGATCCTTGCCCTCGACCAAAGGTGCAAGAAGGTCTATCGCGCCACAGACAAGCTCATTTCCACGACCAATCGTGAACGTCTACGATTACTGTTAGATAGGCTCTCAAAAGCCCCAAGACTGAGAATACTCACCATGCCATGACCGGTTAGCCTGGGATCGTCTGTTTCGAGGACGCAAAAAGCGGCCGAGTAGTCCGGAGATAGATTCATGCCATCTGAGCCAGCCTTGTCCATAGATGTCTGCATGTCTCCCGTCAGCCAGTTTTCTCCTTCTACTTTATAGCCAACGGAGCAACGAAACTAACAGGAAATCGCACATCGCGTGACTCGATATTCTTGATGACCACCATGGTGCTTTTTCGACTTGGGAGTACTGAGACTTTAGTAAGGAGATGCTGTATTGCAGAGTAATCGACGGGAGGGTAATGAATGATGAATGGTAAGGGATACGCAGCGCTTCTTCATTGATCACTTCTCTATTATTGGTATTGTTTACCATTATATACATGAGCAGTTCTTGAGTCTTATGATATAATATTGTGATCATGTCCACAATGGATCCCTTTCTGCGATCAAGTGGAACTAATTGAATCAGATTCTGTATCAAGAGTCCAGGGTTAAAACCCGATTGACCCAAGTTCTCGGGATACTACTGTACAAAGCCTTTTATCCGGCGGTTCAATGCTTGTCTGGGTATCGGTTGACAGATCATATTTTGCCGTCGGTTTATTGGGAAGCCAATCATCATTCAGTGTTGATCTCTTCTCTCCCCGCCTTGAGTGATGCTAAGCCATTTCTAGAAAGCCCCGACGGATAATAACCGACTCTTCCGGGACTAGAACGGACTAGCCAAGTTGTCACGGGAATGTCTCTACGTCATAAATAACCGATGTCTTGAATACAATTACCCCACGGTTATTTGACACATGTTTAGCTCCGCTCTTCCATCAGGAAGCTTCCCTGATTGCATGAACACGAATCAACATCCGATATCGCGAGAACCCTAATCAAGATGGATACGGGGTACAATGATGGGCACTCTCAGATCGGTGGGGACACTGGATTCTCAGAAACACAAGTCGTTCAATCATTTGGTGGTCGCAGGAGAACAAGACGCGCTTGCGACAGATGTAACGCGCTGAGGGTGCGTTGCGATGGGCAAAAGCCGTGGTAAGTATTCTGGATATCTACTGAGATATGATGCCACAAAACACGAAATGGGGAGTAAAAGGCTGACTCGGTTATGTTGTCTGTCGTGTAGTCATCGTTGTCAAGGTAAGCAACTCATGGCTCCAGCTCGAAGGATATCAGCAGTGTCTGAGTGACCCTATCCTATCCTGAGATATCCCAACATCATCTCTTAGCATGATGGTTAACAACTCGCTGTCTTGACAGAATATGATCAGAGTTGCCACTATGCCCGCAGCATTGGCCGACGTGGTCGCAAACCGAGCTCTAGGAAAGCTACGCGGCAACCATCAGGTTCAAGAGCCATTCGGCAACGGCCAGATGACCATGACACTGGAGATGGCGATGGTGACTCATCTGAAGCCAATCATGAGCTGGAGCAAAACATACATCCGCAGCTGCGCCAACAACAGCAACAGGAGCGCCCTTTGCAAGCACAGCCAGACGAGAACTTGCAAGAGACATCACGCGGGACTTTAAATCAAAACCCGATAGTGGCTGCTCAAAATATCTTGGGCGCAGATGAGGGTATCAGTCATTTGTATGCGTCGCGCGTGCCACAGGATGATGCTAGCGGGGCTACGGACAACCACCACTCTTTCTCATCACGCATTGATGCGGTACCACCTGAATCGTTGGAAAGCGCGACAACGACATTAGCATCTGGCCAATCAAATCGTGTGGATGGGAATCCGTCTGCTTTTCATGCCCTACCTGATCTCTGCCTTGCGACGGCACCCGTTCCCAATGTCCTTGCAGAACCACAGGGCCCACGTGTTTCCGTATCATCTACACAGGGGCAGAACCTTTCAGGAGATCAAGGTGTCTGGTTTACGACTGCACCATCGCAAACGACAGGTCAATGCCGAGATACCGATAGCACCCAGGGATGTCGTTACAAATGTCTCAAGCCAATTGTTCCCATGCTAGAAGGCATCATCGACGCTGATCTTGCATGCGAGCTGTTGGAGCTTTACTTTGTCGAGCCCGGCGGATCCTTGTTTCGATGTTCCTCGCCCTATGTCCTCGCTCACGTTCTGAGAAAAGATTCTCTCCTCCGATCTACTAACCCCCGAAGATCTACACCAGCTCTGTTAGTCACAATGCTCTGGGTCAGCGCGCAAACGGTTGAGAGCTCATTGTTTCTTCTGCCTGGTCAAAAGTCGCGCGTTTGTGAGGGGTTGAGAAGGTTGATGATGGGCTTGATCCAGGATAGAGATCGTGACCTCTGGAATAGGACTACTGGTGAGGCATCTGTGAATATTTCCTGGGTATTACTAAATATTTCGTTTTCAGACGGGCCGCTGGTTAAGGACTTCAAGTTTCCTTATTCGGCTAATGCCACTTTTGGCAGCTCACATCAGACAAGCCCACATGACTACGGCTATCAGTTCTCATCCACTTCAGCATCTCCGCCTGCTCCTCTGATCGACGATGTCCTCATGTTTGTCCTCGTTACCATCGTGGTTTCCGGCGGTGACTTCAAGACGGACTGCATCAGGTGGTGGAACAAGGCATTGCGTCTTTCCAACAACATGTGCCTGAACCGAGAAGACACGCCCGAAGACAAGCCGTCGGGTGTTGGATCAACCATGTGTACAGGGAGCAAGACGAACGCGCCATGCGTGTGTAGACCTTGTGAGGCTGCGCGAACGGGACTGTCAATACCAGAGATACAAGAAGAGCGTCGGCGGGTGTTTTGGCTGATCTTCTGTCTCGATCGGCACTTGGCTCTCGCCTTCAATGCGCCTCTACGCATTCTTGATGATGAGTGCCAGTTGTACGCACCTCTGTCAGACAAAGCTTGGGAGTCACTGTCACTTTCAGGGAATTCTACAATCACAAGCGACAACCCGATAGCTATTGATGACTCGCAACAGCAGCAACAGCATCCAGGACGCCGTTTCGGGGCTCCAACACAAGTTTCAGGGGTCAGTTTCTTCGAGTACTTCTTACCCCTCATGACAATTTTAGGAGATGTTATCCAGCTGCACCGTCAGAAATGCCATCCCAGATTTGGCAATATGCGACACCAGTCAAGGAATAACACGAACGGCGGTATCGGAGGAGAACAGCAACATGACAATGAAGATGAACATAGCACTGCCACGGCCATGATTGAACAGATCATGGCTGATTGCGCTCAGAGCATTGCTGACTTGGCCGACTTGTACCAAGTCGATGCCCTCGACGGCACGACCATCCCATCCAGTCAAGTCCGCACTCCAAGCACCGTGAATTCCTCCCAATACGACGAGACATTTCGACTTGCGCACAACTCCCGCAGTGATAACAACAACACTCGCAACCCCTCCAATACCACTGCGTATCACAGTCGACGAGCACCATCCCACCGCCAGCATGCACAGGCAGAGCTCGTCACCGCATATAGCACTTTTATCCTCCACGTCCTTCACGTCCTTCTGCACGGAAAGTGGGATGCGGTGTCCATGCTGGATAACAAAGACGGATGGATCCCATCTGTAGGGTTTATGAAATGTGCTTCACATGCTATAGCTGCGTCAGATGCCATGTCGCGTATCTTGGCCTGCGACCCAGAGCTATCATTCATGCCATATCTATTTGGCATATATTTGCTCCATGGAAGTTTTATTTTACTGTTATTTGCCGATCGTATGCCTCAACTTGGCCCAAATGAGGCTGTTGAGAAGGCGTGCGAGATTATTATACGGGCGCATGAGGTTTGTGTCGTCACCCTAAGCACCGAATTTCAGGTAAGATCCTCCGTTTCTCCCTTTACACGAGCCCGGTGACTTTTATTCTGTTACAATCCATCGGCGAATGAATATTCTTGCAACCTTTGGTAGACGAGGCTCAAGGCTGACTTGGTCGTCGCTCAAACAGAAACGCTTCCGCAAGGTTCTTCGCTCAACATTGTACAGCGTGCAGAGTCCTGGGACTTCTCACATCGAGGAAAGCAAAGCACGCCGACGAGTTCTTTTGTTGTATAGGTGGAATAATGGATCTACCGGCCTGGCATTGTAGGTACCACTTGGAGGATATCACGTATGATGACCGTGTTTTAACAAGCGTTGCGTATCTTTTTGTCTTCTTCAATGAACGAAATGGGCATCAACATTTATTGAAGCCCGCGAAGGGGTGACCTTCACAGCATATATCATCTCAGGGAACAGGGCTGCAGTTAGAAACACGGCGAATTGCGTCATACGCTATTGAAACGTTTGTTCTTCAAGATGTAGGGGGTTAAACTTGGGCGTTTCGTCCCAGCCATACGGCAGACAATGGCCTCCGTAAGGGACTGGCATGCAGTGCTTGCATTAGCTTCTTGTGTGTGTATGAAGATATCTCGTTGAAAGTCTCATGTTGTGGCAGGCAATGCGTAGGCTATCTTTGGTAGTCTGTAGGTGTCGAGATAATGATAGGTAAAGGGTTGTTCTTCCGAACGAACAACACGCTAGAAGAAGCTACAAGAAAGATTGCAGCGTAATCAGGCCTATATGGGTTAGAGGTTGAAAGTATTTAAGCAATATAAAAATGGTATAGGGGCGTTATTGTGTTCTTTGTTATAGTCAAAGCCTGGTCCTTGATGGGATAGCTGCGCCAGTAGATAGAGGTAGGGGCAGAGGTTAGTAACATGTGACATTATCAAGGCTCCCGTCACAGTGAAAGACTTTGGCTCATTGAATAGCCTCGATATAGGGAGATGCAGCCTCAAATGTCGCGACATTTACCACCCTGACCCCCATGGATCATCACTTCAAGTTTCAATTTTACTCCTGAATCTTTCTTTTCACCTCAACACGAAAGGGCTGACTCTCATAAAAGCCTAAGGGAGTCTTCACGGCCAGGAGGCCTCACTAGCTTTTATAGACATTAGTTTAATAGCGCAGGATGATACCAGGTAAAGAGAGTTGGTTTCTCTACAGCGCACAGTCTAGATACCCGTCAGCAGTCACTCTATCCTAGGCAATTTGCAGACTAGCCCTGATAAATCCATGAATCCATATTCCGCAATAACCCACGAACGCCCCCCGCGGCCCAGACCACCGCATATCTGACAGGTAGACAGGCTTCGGGTCCACATCACTGAAATAGCGTATCTCAACTACCGTTCAAACACGAGGCTGAAGCTGAGCTCAAGAGACACCAACCTGGCCAGCTTGTCTTTTCTCAATTGACCCGCGTTACCAGTACAGATAGTAGAATGTTAGGCCTATCACAGAGATACAGTCTTAAGGTGAGAAGGTTTGATCAAGATATCTATCTACCCGCAGTTGCAAGAGGAGATTTCTATTACCATTGCAAGAAGATTTCCGGAACTGACGACCCGATATGGCTGAGCCGTGTTTTGGCAAGCTACTATTGATTAATCCATGCAGGAGGATGAATAGGGTGGTGTTTGGTGAATAGTGAGCCTGGTTGCACCAACCTGTGGACAGACGCCACCCATACTCAGAAGGAGGCTATGTACTGGGCAAACAATTCCGTCTCAGCCGATTTGATAAGCCACTGAGTAAGATTACACGCAAATATGGCTTGCACATCATAATCAGTGCAGTCTCAAGGTCTACTAGACACTTTACAGGGACCTGCGCGAAACTGGTTTTCGTCGAGCATCTGGAATCACGATATTTGCAGACCATTTCCAGGCAGCCCAAGTGATAAAATTGAAAGGGACAGGGGCAGGACTAGTTGCGACAAGGCCGATCACGTCGCAAACCAACGACCGCGATGTCAGGGATTTTCCCAGTCTAGACTGACGGTGACGCAGAATTAGCAATGACGATATTCCACAACAAAGGTTTGCTTCTATAAGAAGAACATCAGAGGCCAATAAGAATCAAGTGTTCTTATTATCCCATCCCTAATAGCAGTGTGGTGGACTAAAGGCGATATTATGATGATGGCCTGGAGTAGCTGATGAGTATAGCCGTATGATGATTGGGAGTTTTTTCTTGCTGCAAGTTTTGGCGATGATGAAAATGATAAGAATTATAATTAATGCTCGAGAGAACTAGAGAAATACAGGGTCATAAGTGCGCAAAGAATGTCCATGGGCGAAAAGTGATCTATTACAGTGGTAATGATGATGATAAAGCTGCTCGGTACGGTTATCCATCATAACAAGGTCAAGATCACGTGTTTAGGGTCACGTGCATCCCTCCACGTTCCAGCCGTGCAACTTGGTCTAGGGTAGCTCAACTGGAATGCGTTCTGCCCAACGCAAGCATCAGGTCAAGGATATCAAGACAAGTCAACGCTGTCCAGTGTGGAGTAAATATGTCCTTTGGTTACCATTGAGACATATCGAGGATTAGGAAATCACTAGATCGTTGGGGTTTGTGTAGAAGAAGCATCCTGGTAGGCTACGGATCCAACTTTGTGCAACGCAATGATGACAGTGGTAGTCATGATGCATCGTCACCTTTGAGATGAGCGATCCATTCAATGCAGGTAGGAAGAGAAACTGATAGCAAAATGAGCGAAATGGGTTCTTAGAGGCATAAAGATCCGGATGCACGAATGTGCTTCTTTGCGTTTGCCTGATGGAAGTGTCGCTACTGTACAGTTACGCTTCCTCACATTAGTGTCCGCTGCTAAATCACTATCTAAAATACTGAGATAATTGGCGACAGAGCGTTAAGCCCTTATTGTGTTTTTAGTGGAGCAGATGCCCGGCCCCAGCGCAGTCAAGGAGATTGATTGTGCACAGACAACAATGGCCTCGCCTACGTCTGATTGGCTAGGTACACATGAGTAAACAAAGCATTCATTCCAACGGCTCGGGCATTTAAAACCCACATCCCCCGTGTAGCCGGAGAATGTTTCAAAGAGGGCACGTACTTGCAAGGCGGTTGGCAGGTTTTGGGCCTGGATAGCTAGTTCATCGTGAGAGGAAGAGACCAACCGATCATGTGCCTGCCCCCAGCCCTTTTTCCTTCCGAAACCGACATGATCATCTATTGGAGCGTGTTCAACAGCGATTGAAGATGCTAAGAGCGTATCTGCCAAGTAAATCATCACTGCAACTTGTCAAGATAGAGTCAGAGACTTGTCGGCTCTTGTTGATGGCCAGTCTTCCAACCGAGCATCTCCAGCTAAGGATCCACCGTTAACAATTGCAAGGCGCAGCATTGTGACAAACGGCCTTTCCACTCTTGTTTGATATTTTGACACTCGTCGATCCGGCCGACAGTGATATGACTGATAGCTTTATCTCGTATAAAGTGGCACTTTTGTCATGGGGGCCATCGTCGGAGTGTCCGACGCCCGCTTCCGCCACATCGCGGGGAAGCGGGATTGTGCCTGGGCCGTCATCTGAAGATAAGAAGCCTATCCGTAACATAACTTGAACGCTACGTTGCCGTTTTGATCACCTATATCTATCGCTATCGACTGGTACACGCACATGTTTATCGAGCAGTGATATCGCCAAGTTCCTAGCCCCTCATGGATGTCAAGTTTGACCTGCGCCCAGAGCTTCTGGGCTATCGATGGGCCCAACTCAGGGACCATGAGTACGCCGGGCCAATGCTGACAGCGGTCGCCGTGGTCCTGGTGACCTATGTGTTTTACAATGTACGTTTTCTCTGTCACTACCCCGATGGTTGGAGCCGGCCCTGATCCTTTGCAGTTCTTGTACGCCACCGACATACCTCATATCAAGGGCCTACCTGAGATTCCTGGTGCCGTTCCGGTGCTGGGACATCTTCTACAGCTTGGAGAAGATCACGCCAGTACATGTGAGAAGTGGTGGCGTCAGTACAACCATTCTGTTTTCCAGATCAAGCTTGGAAATACCAGGGCCGTGGTGGTCAACTCATTCGAGGACTGCAAAAAGATGCTTCTCGGCAACCAGAATGCCGTCATTGATCGTCCCAAGCTCTACACCTTCCATGGCGTCATCAGCAGCACTCAAGGCTTCACCATCGGGTCCTCTCCTTGGGACGACTCTTGCAGGAAGAAGCGCAAGGCAGCTGGCACCGCACTGGGAAGACCCGCTCTCAGGAACTACTATCCCATGTTTGACCTCGAGAGCTACTGCATCCTGAGGGATATGGAAAAGGACTCGAGAAATGGCGAGATTGAGATCGACGTCCGGCCTTATATCCAGCGGTACGCGCTCAACACCACCCTGACCCTCTGCTACGGCATTCGCATGGACGCTGTCTACGACGATTTGCTCCGCGAAATCCTGCACGTGGGATCTGCCATCTCACTGCTGAGGAGTGCGTCCGAGAACCTGCAAGACTACGTCCCCATTCTACGATACTTGCCCAACAACGAAAAGAATTCTCGGTCCAAAGAGCTCCGAGAACGGCGTGACGCCTATTTGAACCTGCTCCTTGACAAGGTCCGCGACATGATCAAGAAAGGGACAGACAAGCCCTGCATCTCGGCCGCCATCCTAAAGGATCAGGAGACCAAGTTGACGGGTGTTGAGGTCTCATCCATCTGCCTCTCTCTGGTTTCTGGTGGATTCGAGACCATACCGGGGACTCTGACTTCCTGCCTCGGTTCGCTTTCGACAAAAGAGGGTCAGCTCTGGCAGGACCGGGCTTATGAGGACATCAAGCGCCACTACCCAGACATACGGGATGCCTGGACCAGCTGCTACGTGGAGGAAAAGATCCCATACGTCAATGCCATCATCAAGGAAGCTGGTCGATACTACACCGTCAGCTCCATGAGTCTCCCACGCAAGACAGTCACCGAAGTGAACTGGAATGGTGCAATCATCCCTCCCAAGACCATGATTCTCATCAATGCGCAGGCCGGCAACCATGGTAAGTTCACCTGAAAGTTTCACAGAGCAACAAAAAGTGAAGCTGACTTGGTTCCTTAGATGTTGATCATTTCGGGCCGGATGGTGGCAAGTTCAACCCTGAGAGATGGTTGAAGAACCTGGATCCGCCTACCGAGGCGGAGAGCGTCGGGCTCGCTCACCTGAGCTTCGGAACTGGCTCTCGTGCCTGCTCAGGCCAATACATTGCATCTCGTCTGTTGTATGCGGCTCTCGTCCGGCTGCTGTCTTCATACAAGATTGTCGCCAGCGAGGAGATGCCACCTAACACCGATTACGTCGAGTACAACCAGTTCAAGACAGCATTGGTGGCGATCCCCCGGGAATTCAAGGTGAAGCTCATTCCAAGGGACACAGCGATGACGGCCGAATGCCTAAGTGCGGCTGAAGAAAGGACAAAGGAGCACTACAAAGAGTAAGGAGGATACGAGGAGTGAGGAGCAAAAGGGCCTTTGTGTATCTCAGACCGAGATGAAAAAAAAAAAAATAGCTAGGAATAAAAACCTTAGCGTAGGAGATCTTCAGACTCTGTAGAATTGTGGCAAATGTCTCAGTTGAATCATCGGCCTCCCCGACAGACGCAATCTCGACAGCTCATATATAAACCCCAAGACCGCCCACCCCTGAATTTGACTTCTCGCCAACCTATTCATCGGCAATTTTTATATAATTAAGATTTATCAAAAAGTAATGGCCTCACTCAACATCGCACAACTCTTTGGCGTCAAAGGCCGTGTCGCAATTGTCACAGGAGCCACCAGTGGACTGGGTTTAATGATCAGCAAGGTGCGTTCTGAAACGTACAGCGCTCGTTTCGATTCTACAGAAACTTACTGGTGATGGTAGGGTCTCGTGGTGAATGGGGCCAGAGTCTATGTGGTGGCCCTACCCTCGGAGCCTATCCAAGAAAGGGTTGCCGAGCTTAACGAACTTGGTCAATCCTCGGGAGGAGTTGCATTCGGGCAAGTTACTCGTTGGGGCATAAACATCAACATCCGGCTTATCCATATTTAGCGTACCATGCGACGTGTCGTCCAAGCGAAATATCCAAGAGCTTGCAAACTATATTACCCATCGGGAGAGCCACCTCGACATTCTCGTCTCGAATGCCGGTATCCGAAGAGACCCCCCGGTCCAGTGTGATGTGCTGACGGCGCCTCTTTCGGAGCTACAGGCGTCCATGTGGTCGTCGGTAGACACAGACTGGGCCGACACGTTTTCTGTCAACACCACAGCGCATTACTTTCTCTCCGTAGCTCTAATGCCGTTGCTCTCTGCTGCATCGCAACTTGACCTAGGCAACAACCAGCTCGGAAGAAGCCAAGGCCGCGGTGTCATTATCATGACGAGTTCCTGCGCCAGCATGCACAATGCTACAAATGTAGACCTAACGAGCTACGCCACCAGCAAAGCAGCCACTGACCATCTAGTCAGGCTGCTGGCAGCAAAGTTCAGCAGGTTCTACGTCCGAGTAACGGGAATCAACCCAGGATGTGCGTCCAACCAGCCTTTCGACGAATATCATACCTGTAAAGCTGACCCTTGCTAATCTGACCCAGTCGTTCCGAGCAACATGAACCCTGTCGGACAAGAAGGAAACATGTTCAGCGCATTGTTTGATCAGGTCCCCGCAAAACGGGCAGGGAACGAAGAGGATATTGCTGGCGCGGTGCTCTATCTCGCCAGCCGAGCTGGGGTAGGTTCTTCCAATGCCGAGATGGAGAGTAGGGCGTGATGTTAACTGTTTACAGTCATACGTTGACGGAGTTTCGCTGTGTGTCGATGGGGGACGCATTCTACTGGCTAATGGTCAAAGGTAGATCTCTGGTATCAGGTACTGGAACCATCATTGAGGCAGAGGTACATGCAATGAGAGTCAAGCAGCCTCCGATACATTACAGGTGACATGTTTGTTTACCACACGCATGCTTCCTACAATCGAGTGGAGAAAGGCTTCTGGTTATGGCTTAGCAGGTCGGGCCCTCCTTACCTGGCGTATCGGCACTTCCGACGCCCTGCCAATTTTATCAATGGCCCCCTGCAGGCTATGATTGGGAGACCATTACTATTATCCAGGTCAAAGTAGCTTGCATCTAGGACTATAGAGTATAGCTGGAGCATTTCTCTGCCATTATCTTTCAACCTTTCAAACCGTTCAAGATGTCTATTGTATCGCTTGCAGACATATCCCTGTGAGTCTTTCCCCAGCTTCAAGTGCTAACTAAATACAATTACCAACCAGGGACCTTATGTCTCGGTCCTCACATCGAGTTTTGGCTCTCCCTCTTGTTCTTCTTCCTCTCCCTCACATAACTGGGCTAACGACTGAAGCCAGTGACTCGGATATCACCCGAGATAAGATAGAAGAGCTTGCCAGAAGGCTTAGAATCCGACTCGATCATGGCCAAGATGCCAAAGATTACTTGCTACTTTTACAGTCCTTCGATGAGGTCATGAAGCAGGTTGAACAGATGCCAGATTACACTCACCCTACTCTCAAGGCTCAGCCTGTCTTGGGGAGCCGTCAATTCTGGAAACCAACGGCCGAGGAGAACCCCTTTAATGCTTGGAGTCACCGATGCAGCCTCGTCTCAGCACAGCCAGATGGCCGACTTCTTGACGGCCTGACTGTTGCTGTCAAGGACAACATCTCAGTCGGTGGGCTACCAACGACACTCGGGACCTTTTCCTCCTTGTTTTCTGATGATGGAACGTATCCAGTCTCGGAAATAGATTCTACAGTGGTCTCTAGAATCCTCAGGGCCGGCGCTGAAATCAAAGGGACGTCTACTTGCGAGAGCTTCTGTGCATCTCCCCTGTCATTCACCTCAGCAACTGGCCCCGTCCACAACCCCCTACTCCATGGGTATACTGCTGGTGGTAGTAGCAGTGGGTCTAGCGCTCTTGTTGCAGCACACGCCTTGGCCTGTGGCCGAGACGGAAGCTGGGGCAGCACGGCGCAGATAGCTATAGGAAGTGACCAGGCTGGATCAGTCCGTATACCTGCGTCCTTCAACGGCATCTACGGCCTGAAGCCTACATTTGGCTTGGTGCCATACACTGGCGCGACGTCCATGTCGCCAATGATCGATCATTTAGGACCTCTCGCATCTAGTCTCGACGACATTGCTGCGATGCTTGAGGTTATGGCGGGATATGATGGCTTGGATCCTCGGATGACGCCCAAATCACCTCTGCGTCATCAGGTCAAGAAATACTCTCAGATCTTGGCACATTTCCGAGCGAAGCTGGCTGCAGTCCCTAGAGACTCTTCTTCACTACGAGTCGGTCTGTTGAGCGAATCCTTTGTTATGCCTGGTGTCTCCCTCGCAGTTCGCGATACAGTCCTTGAAGCCGCCAGCCTCTACTTCCGAGCTGCCGGTGCAACTGTCGTGGACGTATCAGTACCCATGCACCTTGATGGCCCTGTGATCTGGACAGCATCGACAAGACCGTCCATGTCTGAATGGATGTGTAAGGGAAAGACGTCTGGCCACCTCACTCACCTGCCACCCCATATCAAGCCCACGTGGCCTCCTACCCAGGATACATACCAGCTGCTGACCTCATCCAACCCAGCCGTCGTCAACATCATCCTCAGCGGGAAACTTGCAGAGACAGACCTTGAACCAGGGTTAGAGGCAAAGGCTCATCGAAAGGTCTTTCAGCTTCGAGCCGCCTACGATCGGGCGTTGGAAGACGTCGACGTCCTAGTAGCCCCGTGTGCACCAAGTGTTGCAATGCCCCATCCCGACCTGTCTACGGACGGAGAAGGGGGATCACGCATTCTGGAGAAACTATCCCTAGCCATCGGCTTGACGAGCAACACGTGTCCGTTCAACGTAACAGGGCATCCCTCGCTGAGCGTACCGTGTGGGTTTTCCAGCCCTCAAGACCATCCGGGGATCCGACTGCCCATCGGCATGCAAATCATTGGGCGACGCTGGAACGATGAGCAAGTGATTATGGCAGCAGCATTGTTTGAATGGGGTCGTGACTTGAAGTCGGTGTGATTTATTTGCGGTTTCTTGTATTATAAACATCATGGGTGGAGGCGGAAGCTGGTGGTGATCTTACTGTGCGGTTGGTCATCAAGACAGCCTTAGTCCCATTTAGTTCTCTTCTCAAGATCCATGGTAAATCAAACTTTCAAGAATTCATCTATCGCCTTATCCATCCATTCCCTGTCAACTGGGTTAGTTCCGATTCCCGCTAGATGCCCCCAGATTGAAGGTATCACGTTCATTGTCGCGTCCTGGATCCAACTCGACTCTTTTTGACTGGCCTCCCAACGGAAATATTGGTCCGTCTGGCAAGGCATAAGCAGCACGCGAGCCTTGATCAGAGCTAGAGCCGCCTGGAGTGAACTAGTGCCGCTCAGGACTGTAATATCACCCCTCTGCCACATGTTCAACTGGGCGAGAAGGTCATCAGGCCCCCAGGAATAGTAGCTAGTGACAGCCATACTTGAATCCCAGGCCTCCTGTGTCTCGTAGCCCATAGATTTGTATTCCTCCTGCTCGAACCACTCGGCGCTCGTCAGCCAGGCCGAGTAGGCTTTTCCAAAAGCGCCGAGTCCTCGAAGTGGTGGCGAATTTGGCGAACGGGTCTTGTCCGTATAGTCACATGAGTTCATGAGAGCTGCTTTTGGGCCCTCTAAGAATTGATGATTGTGCCGACTGGTTTTCGCAGAGGAACATATGACTATGGCGTTTGCCATGAACTCTGGGTGCATCATTGTCCAGTAGTACGTGCATTGCCCACCCATAGAGAATCCCAATACAACATCAAGAGACCTGATGTCGAGATGGTGCAGCAAATCTCGCTGGGCGCGCACACAGTCACGATAGTCGACGGATCCTGGAAATCCCTGCGTGTTGGATGGGCTTGACGACTCTCCGTTTCCAAATAGGGCCACGACAATGATGCGATGGCTCTGTAAGGCACCGTGGGAGAAGTTGAGTGTTGATTGTAGCCGTCCACGAAAACAAGTGATGATTAAGGCCGTTTTGTGAGCCTCTGGATTCAAGTCAAGGTAGGCCAGCTGCGTACAAGCCAGCCGAGTCCCGTCCTCAAAAACAAAGTCTTTGATCTCAAAGTGTTGAATCCGAGTCTCTGGCTGGGTGGACATGGTGCTTGGATACTCTACTGTGTCGTTGTTGCCTCGAATATCTTGACCTGGATCACCATTTATTGCACTGGGGTTTATCTCTGTCGGAACGTCCGATCTTAGATTGGGGTTTGTGCTTGGCTATGTAGTCCTACCCTATAGTGACTACACTCGATCTAAATATTTCCCTGGGGAGCAGGAAAAGCACGAAAAGACCACAGCAGCCTAGAAAGACTCCGAGTAACTGGTAAAGAGGTCAAGTGGCACTAGCTAGAAATTGATGCGACTTGGCGGAACAGGAGCTCCATAACACGTCTTGGGGAATCGGCAACGGCTCGGTCGGAGTTTAGTCATGTATCTTTTGTGCTGATATGCCTTGTGTGAATGAGTCGGAGAGTCCGATACATCCTCGGTCGCTGCTTGTTGTAAATAATGGTCCCCGAATTGGATATAATCATTGGAACTAAAGGGCAGAGCAAGTCAAGTTCTCATTTACATCCTTCAAGAAATCAAATCTCAATAAAAGTACCAACGCCTGGTCAAGACCGTACTGCACCTTTCCCCTCCGCTACGAGCACCTTGCATTTCCTTCAGCCCAATATGTCACCAAACGGGCAAGCATTTCTCCTTGACCCAGACACCCCCGAGGGCCCTACGCGATATCCTCACGCACGCATTGCACCAGCTTCAAACCACCGGACTCTTTACATTTCTGGGATGGCGTGCCGCCGTCCGAATGGTACCTGGGAGGGAGTGACGGAGAACGCCGACGGAACACGCACCCTAGACATTCGCAAGCAGACGGCTGCCGTCCTCAAGAACATCGACGATATTATCGAGGGAGCTACAGAAGGCAAGGGAGGCATCCACAATGTCATTGACGCTGTGGTCTATATCTTGGACATGGAGAATCACTACGCAGGTATGAATGAGGAATGGAACAAGGTGTTTGCTTCTCGAGCCAGCGCACCAGCCCGGGCCACCATTGGAGTGAAGGAGTTGCCGGATCCGCGGCTGATTGTGGAGGTTAAAGCTGTCGCCGTAGTTGAGGTTTAGAGTTCCCAAGGTCTAGTTAATCGAGCCGAGGTCTGGGCGTTGCTCGAGGACAGTAATGGCGATGGCTTAGCAGAGTCTTGACGCTTCTAGTGTTCTTTGTGATATGGCCTTGTCCGCTTTCTTTCAGGGCGGAAAAGACGACTATCTGTCAGTGGAGCCTTTGGCCCCTGATATACGGTAGCAATCTCTTCCGCGTGCTGGGACATGACGGGTCTGATTCTTTATCTCCGATGTCCGGCCTCCCGGCCCAACCCGCCCTGAATGTAGAAGCCGCCCCTGTTTATTAGCGGCACTGTGCCCCTCACGAGAACAGCCTCGCTTGGGGAGTAGGCCCATGAGCCTCTTCAACAAACGATAAATCGAAGAATTGCTCCGAGCTGGTATTTATCTATATGTTGCCATCAATTCACCACACGGTTCTCAGTAGTCAGTTCATGATTGTCACCGGCTCACCCACCGGAGCAGAGCCATGTCGGCATTCCTGCCAAAGCTGCCTAAGGGGAGGGTACCAAGTGGAAGAAGCGCCCTAGAGGGGCCTTGGTGCTAGAAGCAAGTAGACCACGCTTGTATGGGATAATCTAGCTATAACACATCTAGGCAGTGAGAGTCGAGCAACAGAAGCTGATATCGAGATGTCGAGATCTGGGGCTTGGTCCGAGCTTAGCCGGAAGAAGCGAGAATGCGGGGGAAAAGCAAAACCGCCGAGATAAGTTATCAGGGTTACCTTGACCCTGGCATCCAGCATCTAGCCTATCTACAGTCTTTATCCGGCTCGCTCACCTGGGACTCCCACAACCCCTCTTCTGGCTACACCATCTCCCCTGTCGTGGTGCCATCACAGCAAGATGCCGCCACAAAGCGCCACGGGCCAGGCAAAAACCTCTTGCTCTCGATGCCATAAGAGGAAGAAGAGGTGCGATCGGGGCTTGCCACAATGCGAGAACTGTCGGCGAGCCTTTATCGCCTGCAGCTTCTTGAACGATGATCGGAATACTGCCTCGTATCCTATAGCGTAAGGAGTGACGTGCAATCATGTGCTGGTATGCCGACTGACCCTGTGTGTCCGCAGCTATGTGCGCGAACTTGAGAATCGAGTCCAGGACCTGGAGAAGAACCTGTCCTCCCTTCAGCGCACATCGCCTCTGGTGGGAGCAGGTGAACCTTCGTCGGCGAGTGCCGTGACACACGCTGCAATAACCGTCCAAGTGACCCCAAGCGCGGTCCCCACCGACAGTGATGCCGCAGCTGCCCCAGGGCAGGACTGCGTGCAAGATTTGCCTCTACAGGCCCAGGATGGGGAATGGAGTGGTCTGGCGATGCCATCGGAAGACGCCATACTCCCGGCCCTTCCTAGCCCTCCACAGACATTGGACGGAGAACTAAAACACCTTTCACTAGAAGCCACCGCCGAGAGACATCTCGGTTCTTCTTCTGGTCTCTCCTTTGCAAAGCTCACGCAGACAGTGCTCCGGAGGCTGACACCGGACAGAGCTGATTTCGTTTTCGGCAACGATGGAGATCAAGACATGTTGGCACACCTCAATATTGGCTCGCCGTCGGACCTCTTGAACTCGCCCATGTTTGACAATTTGGGAATATCCATGCCATGTGATCCAGCGTGGGTCAACGACTTTGTCTTCAACGACATCACAGAGCCAGATCATCAGTTGGCCAACCTGAGTATTCCGACAGACCAGTCACACATCAATAGCCTCGTCGACTTTTACTTTGCTCACTCGCACACTCTCTACCCTGTTGTTGATCGTGCCGAGGTTCTGTCGACGCTTCGCTGCGTCCGTGAGGAGCCGCAATCGTCTTGGGCCCAGTCGCCGCTGTGTTTGTTCAGGATATGGATGGTGCTGGCCATTGGTTCAACAGCATACTGCTCCATATCTCTGGCTGATGAGTCCGAGTCGATGCTATACTACAACAAAGCTCTTACGTATTTCGAGGCAGCTCTTGGACTCGGGGATATGGTAAGTTCTGTTACACCTACTAGGTCTACATCTTACTCACCCTTTGTCTACCTAGGCTGCTTTGGAAGTCATTATTTTACAGGTGTCCTACTCTTTCTTCAACCAAATGGGGCCAAGTAAGCTAGTACCCCTATGCACCATAGCAGAATGGCTGACAAGAAAGATACCTGGTTTCTCGTAGGAATGGCTGCCCGGATCGCTCTCGGCATGGGCCTCCAGTCGTCCTCATCTTGCGAGGGACTGCCCTTCGACGTGATTGAGAAACGCAAGCGAGTGTTTTTCTCGCTTTACATGATGGATCGGTGAGTCTGAAATCGTGAGTTTTCAAGTGAGAAGATTCTCAACTCTGGGGCATTATAGCGTGGTTTCAACCGCCCTCGGTCGACCGTTTGCAGTCCACGACGACGATATTGATATACTGGTATGTGATAGATCAGAGACGCAGCCCCTCAGTACACATGTTTGACTTTGAGCTGAGAGAACAATAGCCTTTCGCGCCAGTTGATGATGAAAATATAAAACCCGACGGGATCCGGCCACAGACATCTCTCAATCCTTCAATCATGGCTATTCCTCTTCATATTCTGGCCCTGCGGAGAATCTCCAGCAAGATCAACAGACGAGTCTACTCCAACCCAGACACGCCTCGGTTGACACTTGCTGAGCGAGAAGAGATCATTCGGTCTCTCCACAAGGAGCTGATCCAATGGCGTCGAGATATGCCGTTCCCTCTGCCCAAGGTCGACGCCCAGGTGCCACATCTGACGAGCACCTGGTACGATTTCAACTACTATACCCATCTTGCCATGCTTTATCGGCCAACACCCCTGTTCCCTACTCTCGATCAGACTCGGATTAAAACACTCGCAGAGGCAGCATCCTTGTCGATCCGGCATGCCTCTAGTATGCACCAGCAAGGCAAGTTTGCATTCAACTGGCTGAACTTTCTCGCTTTATATACCTCTACCATTTCGCTTGTCTACTCTGTTACTGCACAGCCAGATGACCTTTGCAAGGTTCTTGAAGAGACAAGGGCAACCGACGACTTGCGCCTCTCGATCGAGTTGTTTGATACCCTGGGGATCAAGTTCGTCACGGCGAGGAAGATTAAAGCCATTTTCAGCAAGATTGTGGAGAAATATGAGGATTATCCGACTACATAGTAAGACATAGTGTATACTATTGCTAGATTCTGTGCCATATTGACAGGCCTGGCCAGACTTCAGGTCGGTCGACCAGGCAATAAATAGATGTTGTCCTTCTGAGGAGACCAAGTTAGCACACGCGGGGAACTGGGGCAAGGAGGATGGGGATGAAGGGGGTTGTCTGGCAGATGGACCTATGATAGGAGGGTGCCCTGTAAGTCGTCTAGGTCAACCCTCCTTGATGACCAGTATCATGACATCATGGTGCCCAGACTCCGGTTATTACCGCAGCGCTCCAAGATACCTAGCAACCTGTTTGCTGGAGTCACCCAAACCCCGCAATGGTGGAGTCTGGCAACGCCGTTATCTGATACCTCAGTCAAGGACAGCCAGAGCGTCGGGGTGTCCGACGTACCCTTATCGCGAGGGTCCACCCACTCATTACAACAATGTGTTCTCTCACTAGTTAGTATCAGGTAGTCACCGCGTCTTCTCTGCACATGAGAATCAGAGCTGCAATTGATGGTTGAGAAAGAGACGATGTTGCACGCTTTAACGACCTTCTTGGAAGCGTGGTGATTGCACGTTGAGGAGATAGGGTACATCTTCAAAAGTTCAGTCAAGTAAGACGAATGGCAAGCTGCAATATAGGTGGCATGTAGCATGGGGCCCTCGTGGAAGGCTGCATGACCCCGACTGCTTCTTAGAGTTCGTCGTTAGGCTCTGCTTTGCACGATACTGTCTCTACTGCCATCTGCTATCATCCCAGAACCAACCCAAGGCAAATAGGTGCTATCTTTCTCGTTGAGAAGTCAAGATGCATGGCTGCATAGAAGAAGATGGAGAGCACATCGGGTTATGGGATTCTAAGGCAGAGTTTCTTTAGAGAAAGCCCCAGGTCAACGTCAGGAAGATAATGATATACATTGCTACTGCTTCTAGCCAACTTGGTAACATCACCAAGCTGCTCCCCAGGAAAAGGGAGCACCGGATATCCATCCTTCAAATCAGCCCAAATCCCAGAACAGCTTTTCCTTCTTCGGACACTTGGGAGAAGCCGGTATATCCCTTGAGCTTGGACTCGTCCGTCTCTACACTCGTACAGTCTGGGGGCGACCGGCCGGCGAGGGCAGCTTCGAGCTGTGCTTTGATATAGCGCTTGTTAATCGGAGTAGTTGGGCACGAGGCTATGTAGACCACGCTGGCATCTTGATCACCGAGTTGGTCAGGATCCACGGCATGGCACATCTGGACAGTATTAGCTTCTTCATTCTACACAGCTTGGTAATTTCCTACATCAGTATGCCACCAGACAGTGTCGCCTGGCTTCATGTCCGGAATATACGAAAGGCATTCCTTCAAGCGTAGGTGTGGATGTGAGCTTGGACTTAGCCGCTGGCTTTGTTCCTTAATGGTACCTGGAAACCAGTTGGAATCTGGGTCAAAGGTCCATTTCTCGGCATCCATCACGTCTTCTGGATTGGGTGGAGGAGCGAAGAAAGGCCTGAGCATGAGATAGGCCACGGTTGCCTTGACCTCTGGATAAAGCAGCAAGGTGCCTTTTGTTGCGGATGTCTGCGTCAATGCCGTCCAGCCTTGAAACGAGCGGAAGACGACAGAGTGCGCCTGAGCCTTGAACAAAAACTGGTCAGCGTTCTTGCGGACGTCGAGATCATATGGATCATGCAACTCCGGGTGGCCCGAGAGGATTTCGCCGTAGACTTTGCGATACTGCGGATCCGCCCAACGGCATAGGCTGCCGGCGTCGATGTGCGGTCCGAGTCCCAGAAAGCTCTGCCCTGGAGGCCGGATCCGGGCTGCATCGGTGGCTCAGGGGCTCGGGTGATGTCTCGCCCGACTTGTCATGGTAGAGAGAGTTGGGACCCTTTGTACCAGGATGTGATTGGGATGAGTGCGGATTGCCACCTGGGTTGGGGAGTTGTAGACGTTGATTATAACACGAGACTCTGACGGCCAACCCGGGATCGCGCCCTCGTTGTTTGTGAGAAAGGCCTTCAGGTCCTGGTACTGGTCAGTTGCCTCTTTCACCGAGAACACCCCGGATCACGCAGCAGCCGCTGGATTTCAAGATGGAACGCTGCTCATCCGACAAGCCCTCGCGGGAGATGTCCGCCAGTTCCAGAACAGGGATGGCATCACTACCAAGCCTTGCCAGCCTCTCGGTAACGGTCTCGAGATCCTTGCAAACCCTCAGCCAACCCTGTCGCAGCGCATCTTGCCCATACTGCGCAATCACCTCAGCCTTGGCTGTGGCAGAGAGGGCGAATGTGTCCTCGGAGACGGTTTGGGGAGGTGTTAGGAACTCGCTCCAGGCTGGCCAGTTGCTAACTCTTCCAGGCATTGTTATCGATTGTCACGTTGTGCTGCGAACGGATGATAGGCGGGATTAACCTGGCGTAGGTCTGGACAAGTGACGGGAAGATAGCGTAGCAGATGAGGCATCACTGTTATCTTGCTTAGATCAGGTTAATATACCAAGCGACAAGGCCAAGCCAACTTCACGAAGGATCGGCAAGGGGCGGAGGTGCCGATAGAGTAAGCCCAATTCGATTGGTGTGGCCTAACCCGCATCGGATTCACCGCCCCCGCCTTGTTGGATATTGGCTGCGTTTTGATAGGATAGATATCCGAACTCTAGTCTCCCCAGAAGAGACCTTACAACCCCTTTCTATACTCCCTCGGAGTCGGATCGGTGAGAGAGGCGGGAAAGGGATCTAGGCGGACTCGCCGATCTCTCTTCAGATAACCTGGGGAACAGTCAGTATACCAGGATAATCTATCGGCCCCATCGATATCACCCCCGACATCTTAGCCGATAAGACCCTTAGCTCGCTAGCGAGGTCATGAATCGCATATTATAGCCTCGCAACGTGGGGATCGGAACTATAAGAAGCCACGCCGGATCCATTGGTGGACCAGACATCAAAACTCCACTGGCAGACAGAACGTGGGACTGTAGACTGCTTGCGGAGAGACATCTCGGTCACATATATCCTCGCCCTCTCAACGCCGCCACCATGTTCGCCATCAGCAAGATGATGGCGCTCATCTGCCTCGTCGCAGCGCTGAACTGTGCAACTATCGGCTACGACGCAAGCATGACGTCCTCCCTTAACATCCTGGTTTGTGCTCCCCTCCTTGTGTCTTCTCCATGCTAACCCGTTGCATGAAGTCCGAGTTCCAGACGCAATTTGACATCGACACAAACCTCAAGGGCCTGTTGACTGCCGCTCAGAACCTTGGCTCCATCGTCGCCGGGTTCTTCGTCGGTGCCCTGGTAGACAAGTATGGCCGCAAGATGGGTATCCTCATATCCTCCTGCCTCGTGCTCGTGTCATGCATCTTGCATTCCACAGCGACCACCAAGGCACAGCTCTTCATCGGACGCATCATCGTAGGTATCGCAAAGTCAGTGGACATCGCGTCCGTGCCGACCTACCTGGTTGAGCTTGCGCCACCCACGCGTCGAGGTTTCGTCGCCGGCTTGTACTGGGCGTGCTGGCTTCTCGGTGCGATTATTTCCTCCGCTGTCGGCTACGGAGCTCGCAGCATTGCGGGATCTTGGTCGTGGCGTCTCATCTGCATCTGCATGGCCGGCCCGGCCCTGTCTTGTATCCTCTGCCTCTTCTTTATTCCAGAGTCTCCTCGATGGCTGATCGCCAACGGCCGGAGCAAGAAGGCCTTGGCGTTCTCGCCAGGTTCCATGGAAGGGGAGACGAATCACATCCCTTGGTCACTTCGCAGTTCAGGGAGATCAAGGAGACGATTACATTTGAGAAGGAGAATCAGTTCGAGTCTTACAGGGCCTGGTGGAAGGCTTTCATCGGGCCAAGGAAAACCTCTATCGGGGCTTTATTCTCATGACCCTGGGCGTATTCGAGCAGACCATCGGCTCCAGTATCATCACCTTTTACCTGGGCAGCGTCCTCGACCTGGCGGGTATCACATCGGAGAAAGAACAGTTCGCCATCAACGTCAGTCAAAACTGCGTCGCCTTCCTCTCTGCCCTGGTTGGCATCTGCTTCATCGATCGGGTCGGCAGAGTTCCCATGCTGGTGGCCGGCACTACCTTCTGTGCCGCCGTTCTCGCCACCATGGCTGGCCTGACTGCGCGAGAGACGGACAATTCTCTCGGCCGCAATGGCATCATTGCCATGGTGTATCTCTTCCAGATCGGATACTCGTCTACATGGACGCCCTTGTCGTTCTCTTACTGCGCCGAGATCCTCAACTTTACCATCAGAGCCAGGGGCATGGGGTAGGTTTCTGCGTCCTCGCTCTACTAGACATGTTACTAATGGGATTGACTATAGTATCTACAGCGTGTTTACTTCGTCAGCTGGCTTCTTCAACCAATACGTGATCCCCATCGGCCTGAGTGGCATTGGATGGAGGTGAGAATTGTCCTACAATCATATATCACAGGCCGAGTAAGCAAGACTAACAACGCGCAGGTTTTACATCGTCGGTACTGTCTGGAATGTTTTTGTCGCCATCGTCATCTTCTTCACCTACATGGAGACCCGTGGTCTCACACTGGAACAGATCGACCAGCGTTTCAAGGGTGTCCCCCGTGACCAGCTTGTTGATATCACGCAAGTCTACTATGGAGTGAAGCCTATTACAGAGGGGGAGTTGGAGAGCAATGCAAAGCTGGAAAGTAATGCAAAGCAGGATGTGAAGAGCTCTGTGGAGCAGGCCTAAGACGATGACGATGGCAGCAATGGCAACAAGCCCTGGCCGATGAATTTACTCATCGTACAGCACCAAGCAGACGCCTGTAGCTACACGCCCTGATTATCTCCGGTGGACTCGACATGTTCCATTCTAGTAGATTAACTAGCCTTGTGCATATCAACTACTGCCTTGTGACCCTTTCTGCACCTTTTTGTTTAATTTGTTCAGAGTTGGGGTTAGTATTAGTTCATTTGTGATTCCTTCATCATACACGTAGTGATAGGCCTCCTCAACGCGTCTCTTATTCGAGGTGGGAAGCTTGTACAACAGTAGAAAGAGGAGCTATATTCATTAACATTATAACTCAGGTAGGGGTATCTTGAGAAGAAATATCCAACACATCTGAAAGGAACATCGGCCAGTACTCATCCATAATCCATCGTCTCAACCGCCGCAACGCCAACTGCAATGAGTGAATACCCATCGGCGAGTCAGTCCCGCCGAGACGCTCTCCCGTCAACAGCAAAGACTTGCCACTGCTATCCACGACGCTGGCCACGAATTGCCAGTTGTGGCCCTGCACGATGATGCCCAGGAGGAACTCGATAGACCGCAAGCATCCATGACGATTCTGCCTTAGGCTACGCCACTGGGCAGAGTGCCATGTGCCCATCTGCAGCTCTGCATTATCACCCTCCACTCCGGGACGCTTAGCCTCAATTGAGAGGGCAACAGGGCGCGTGCAGAGGTCCCCCAGGTCAGTGTGGACTGGGCGGGCCGTACTCTGCACAAGTCGTCAATGGCCTGTTCCACATTGCTTCCTCTATCAGGCCGGTAAAAGACGCAAAAGTCAATCATCTTGGATGGTGCTTCTTCGGGTCTATACTCCGCGATGATCTCGGCGGCCTGAGACCATCGAAAGTCGACAGGCCCATCACTCACGAACTGGCTTTTCCGGAAGACGCTTTGAAGGATCGGAGCATGAATCTCCCCATTCCATGACGTCTCGCATTCTCGGTTGATTCGACATTCCTCGGCGCGCTTCATCATTCCCTTTACCCAATCGAATGGTGGTAAGAAGCTAGCTGTGTCTTCGGTCTTGGATCGTGTGGCTTCGTCGTAGCCGAAAGCGGACGGCGATATTCTGGAACGGGGCGGCAGCTGTACATTCATCAAGGTTAGAGAAGGCCAGAGTAGACAGATGCGAAACATCCAGACATGCTTACCTTGCTCTCAAGCGAAGCTGGCAGAATGCAACGCCCTTCAGCAATATCCCGAAGCTCGTTGAGCAGCTTATCAAGAGACTCGGGGTATGCGTCGAGTATGAAACTGCCAGTGTTGAAGCCGGTGTCGTTCATTTGGGCATTGCGAATCTGTCGCGAGGGCGATGTGCGGCTGGACACTGATTTCGGCTTCTTTAGGACGGGTGCGGAGCGACTGGAATCACTCGACGCTAACGACGAGGTGCTGCGTGCGAAGCCAGTCGGGAATTGGTGAGCCCATTGCTGAGGCTGATTTTGTTGGAATCGACTGGGGTGCGGAGTGTTGTCATCGCCTGCTTCCTCTGATTGTGCCGAGTCGGTGCCGTCGTCGTTGGGATCTCTCTGTCGCTTCTGAGGGGATGTTGGGGCTATGGCTGATTCGATTCTCGTCGTCTCCGAAGCTGGCGGTGATGGAAGCTTGTGGGAGCCAGTGTTGAGCCTCCGTCACTTATGCGGTCTGCTTTGCTTCGTCTCGTTGGTGGATTCGGAAGGGAAAGGGAGGGGATTGTCTTTCAAGTCGGCAATGGATGAAAGCCAGCTAGCAACGGCGGCTTCAGTCGCGTACATTCTGTTTCTGACACTTGATGAACCGCGTCATAAGCTGGCACTTGCCGATTGTGTCGTGTCGTCCCTTTTTGAAGCGATTGTTAATGTGACATTGCCTCCAGACAGAGCGGGGGGTGATGGTTGTTGGTTGTTGTGATTTGTCACCCCGCCAACTGCTGTGGCGCTGTGTGGCTCAGTAGTTTTTTGTGGCTGTCGTCTCTTTCCATCAGTGCGCGAGGCGGGTACAGGGTAGCATCAACTTACAGTTCACCCTCGCGGACGTTTAACACATGAAGTGGGCTTGTAATTGAGCCCTTGACAATAAGATCGACAAGTTATTGCTACGGTCAAGTCAATTCCCATCCTATTGTTCAATCGCTGCCATGTCATGATTTGCGTTCCATCATGCCAAACACGCCATGCTCCACACGCCATTCCGACAGACACAACCCAATTGCACTTCTGGTGACCCAAAATCCAGGTCGGTAGTGATAAGAGACCCGGATCCTCAAATGCGGGAATATGGTTCCTTATTTCTACTGAATAGCATGGCTCATATATAGGTAGGGTGAGCTTCTGGATGTCACAGCTTCCATCTAGTGCAACAACAAGGCCGATGGCTTCACTATGCCTTTCACCTGAGAACTTGCTGCTGTTTCTAAAGATTTGCTTCTTACCAAGTAAGCAGGCAAGTCTTTGTCGGAGATAGAAAGAGAACTTCTGACGAATTTCCGCCTCGGACACCAAATGCTTACCCACAACCTCCAAGTAGGATTACAGTGGCGGAGGAGGAAAGTGACTGATGCAAAGATAGTTCTTCACAGTTCAAGCCACCCATGTACTCTGTTATCCTTTTCCTTTCCACCCCCTGCTTAGCGTTACCCCTTCTGGCCTATCTCTAGTATTCGCTCTTACGGAAATCTCAGCTGCTAGCAGTACGCATGTTTGACATGTCAACATTTTGCTCGAGAGATCAATTCTTTGCGGCGTTTCGTAGCATCAGGCTTTGATGCTATGATAGATTGATATTCTTTGCTACCGAGCGCGACGGAGACATCATTGATACTAAGAGAGACATAGAATCAAACATGAGTCTATCGTTATCCAAATCATTCTGGCAATCTGTCGTAAGTCGATACAGGGGCTGCGAGTATGATCATCGACTGACTGCTTTGAGAACCGCTATACATCCCTAAGCGAGATGTCCTAACGAGCTCTTCCGAGTTTTATCCAATGTCCTGAACTAACACTGTCGGATCGGGGCCGGCGTTGCAATTCTTCATCGCTTATTGCTAATGGCTTGGCGGCAATTTTGGCCATCCCTTAACAGGACAGATGAGGAAGCACCGATATCGCACAAAATGTCCCTCACAGTAACCTCGTTGACCATGTGCCATCGTCAACGGACCAGGCCCTGATGTGATGTTGATTGACAAACCAACCAGACCTCTGCAGTGAGTTCTATTAACCCTCCTGACATCTGATAAGCAAGGATCTAGCCCACTAAACCTACGACCCTTCGGAAACATATCCTCTTGTGGCTCAGTAGCTCCTTGGCAGCCGATGCTAAAAAGTCTCGTGGTACGAGGTAAATTGCGCAACTCTTCTGCTTCTGGCTCGAGGTAATTCCTGCAACATGCTGATAAGCATCCCCAACTTGGGCAGGTGGTAGTCAGAATGAAACCATTCTACACAGTCATGCATGGTATCACAGCTGGCCCATGTCAATCACGGCGATTGATGGTTTTAGTCTTTAAGACTGTGATGAAGAGCTATATCCAACTGGATAACCGTCTCGGAATCTCGGTGTATGGCAAGCCCGTAGCGGACAAGACGCGGGATTTTCTGCACTAGAGCCACCGCATCCCCAACAACCCCTTGTCGCTAGGTATTTCAATATCCGAGTGTAACTCCGTTTCTGGGAGGCCCTGGGATCACGCATCGGGTTGTGGGGGTTTTTGAACCGAGTTCGGACCACGCAACAGAGCTTTGACTGGCCACCACGTGGTGTCCAGCTGCGTAGTTCGTCTTGGCGGGTTCGTGTTCCTGCAGAGAGGCAGACTAGAGAAGTAAGGTTATCAATGTTGGGATGAAATGGCGCTCAAACGGCTGGCTAAGCCCCGATCCTTCGCTTCTTTGATGGGTCCGAACATCTGATTGAAGGAATCGTGATTTCCCCTGCAGCCAACTACAGGGATGTTAAATTACGGCACTTGGTTTGGCTTGGACCACCCACTCACATCTAATCTTATCGAAAAGATCTTATCTGATCATGTCCATTGCGTTTTCTTGCTGCTTTGTAGAAGCCGAAGGGTCCGTTCCATCTTGCTGCGTCTCTATAAAAGTAGCATTAAGTTCGGTATGTTTCATTAGAACCCTCGTCCTAACCTTTTCTCTACGTCCCACGATCCTTCTTTGGCCGTTCATTCTCTACACCCTCCCTTCGGTGAGGGACCTGTCAAGATGTCATTCATCAGGTCGTTCTTCTTTTTGGCTCCCCTCCTCTTACTTTCAGACATCGCTCTTGGTGACGACGTTGATACCTCGTTGGGCACTCCCAGCCCCATATCCATCGAGACCACTAGGTTCATTGTCGAGTTTTCTGGTTCTGCCAAGTTCAAGAGAGATGAAGGTGATGCTGTATGTCCCAACTTCCTTCTAGTTATCTCGCGCAATAGACAAGACCTTTACTTACACCTATGCCATATAGGACGCGTCCGAGTTCTATTCCGTTCTGGAAGACTCGGGACAAGATGTCACTCCATCACTCGTCTTTGACTCGGAAGTCTTTCGAGGAGTTTCGTTCGACGTAAAGAACGCCACCAACAACACCCTTGCCGAGATTGAAGCTCTTCCAGAGGTTGCCAAGATTTGGCCCGCGGCATTCTTCCACCTGCCGGTTGAAGGGTCTGCTGCTGTTGCTGACCCCGACTCGCGACTTAATTACCCTGCTTGGAGTGTTCACAACGACACCAATGTGGCTGCCATGCACCAGGCTGGTCACTTTGGTGAAGATGTTGTCATCGCAATCGTTGATTCGGGCATTGACTATACCCATCCCGCTTTCGGTGGCGGATTTGGTCCAGGCTACCGGGTCGAGGCAGGCTATGATCTTGTCGGTGATGACTATGTGGCTGGGGGTGAGTACAAGCCCGACGATGACCCCATGGACTGCCTGGGCCATGGGACTCACGTTGCTGGAATTGCTGCGAGTGGGGACTCGTACCTCCCCGGCGTCGCACCCAAAGCCCGTCTCCGTGCTTACAAGGTGTTTGGCTGTGCTGATGGCACCTACGAGGACACCATCGTGGCTGCGTTTATCAAAGCATACGAAGACGGTGCTGATGTGATCAATGCATCTCTTGGTTCAAACAGGGGATTTCCGGACAGTCCCACAGCCATTATCGCATCAACGATTGCAGCAGCTGGGGTTCTGGTCGTTTTTGCTGCCGGTAAACGCGGCGCCACGGGCCCCTTCTACACTAGTAGTGGCGGCAACGGCGTTGGAAGTCTTGCAGTTGGCAGTGTTCAAGCCGAGGATTGGGTTGCATATCAGTTCACAGCGACTTCCTCTAGCGGAGAGACCCGAGAGATTGTGAGTCACAGATCTCGCCGGTATTCGCAGTAACTAACAATCATGTGAATAACACAGGCTTATCTCAGCGACACCTTGAGGCAGTTCAACTTGAACGGCACTTTCGCAGCTTTCACTCGTCCCGATGTTCGAGAGAAGACTGCATGTACCTGGGATCAGCCCACTGGGCCAAAGGACTCTGTAACGGTCATTCCGTAAGTGAACCATTGTCAAAAGATGGGTCTCATGGGTACTAATGAATGAAAACTATAGCAAGGGCACATGCGGATGGCAAATCCAGGACTCGAGTGTCATCGGCAAGACCAACAGCATCCTGTATATCCAGACAGAGTCCGGGGACTGGGAACGCCCAGACCGCGCTATTTACAGAGATGATCAACCTCAGAATTGTGAGTCTGGAGAACTGGCCCTGGAAGTGATGTGGCTGACAGGCTCTTCAACACAGCTGCTGTCATCCTGTATGAAGACGGTGACTGGATCATGAGCCAGGCTGAGGCTGGCTACGATGTCACGTTTGAATTCATTCACAACAACCAAGCCATTTCTATCCCTCGGTCTGGCTTCGCAGGTGGAAGAATCAACGATTTCAGCTCCTGGGGTCCCACTCTTGATGCCAGGATGAAGCCTGAAATCTCGGCCCCTGGTGGCTCCATCCTGTCTACCTGGCCAGTATCTTCGGGGTCATGGGCAACCTATTCGGGCACCAGTATGGCAAGCCCCTACATCGCGGGAGTCGGAGCTCTTTTCTTCGGTTCCCGTGGTGGACGCTCTGCTCTGGGCTCCAAAGCTGCCCAGACGGCTGTCGAGCGTATCATCGCGAGCGGAAGACTGGTCCAACACAACGACGGAACCAGCAGCCCTGCGTCTGTTGTTAGACAGGGAGCGGGAATTGTTGATGCTGCCTCTGTCATTCTGTCTGGAACCTCTGTCAGCCCGGCAAACTTGAACCTCAACGACACGGTTCACTTCAAACCCTCCCACGAGGTAGTTCTCACCAATTCCAACGACGAGACCGTCACATATCAGGTGACTCATGAGGCCGGCATCACCATACATACAAAAGGAAACGGGGATGCCTGGGTCTCCAATGAGCCTTCGTATTCCAGTGACGAGGGCGAAGTGGCCACAGTTTCACTCTCTGATGATACCTTCACCCTCGGTGCGGGCGAATCTGCTACTCTCCGTCTTGATTTTGTCGAGCCTGCGACCGTCAGCGAGAGTTATCTTCCTGTCTATGGTGGCCGCATCCTTTTCGGGGGTTCGAACGGTGAGGTTGTTTCTGTCACCTACATGGGTAAGTCGGGAACTGAGCCACCTCGTCAGCACCTAGGGGCTACTGACCAAGATGAAAAACAGGTATCAAAGGAAGTATATACGCAAGCGACACCTGGGAGATGCATCGAGGGGTCCCTATGTGGCTTAGTGGGTATGGTGGTTTGATGGAAGAGGGCCACGAGTACTCGTTGGAGGACGGCTCCGATGTGTTCCAGCCCTATTTCAACATCCTGTGGTCCACTCGAGAGATTGGCTTTGACGTAAGATTTGGGTTCCTGACTCGTTGAGAATTTGAAGCTGACTTACTCTGACAGTATGTGACCAGGGATTGGGAGCCCAGTGACTGGGTCTATCCTCCTGTTGCCGGAAAGAACAACTGGATCGGCTCGGTTCGGACTCGGCCCAGTGGTCTCAACAATGAGATCATCGACTTCCCCCTGGTAAACTATCCGAGGGTCTCTGGAGCATTCTATGTGGCATCTCAGGGATACTTTGCCAATGGCTCGTCGATTCCTGATGGCGAGTATCGGATCCTTGGCCGAGCAGTCCGTACCTTTGGAGACATGAACAACCTCGACGACTGGCAGTACGCTCTTTCACCGTGGTTCACTGTCAAACGCGACATCAAGCCCACGGACACGACAACCTCTGAGGTCGCAAGTTCTACCACCCTTGCGAGCAGCGTCACCTCGGATGCTACGACTACTTCCGAGACACCTGTATGCACGGCTGGTGCTGCTCGTCCAGTGTCTCTGACGGTATACGTTGGAGATGCTGAAGAGGGCCACAAGCTCTATCTCTACTCAGACTTCATGGCCGTAGATCTCCTTGGTGAGCAGTCACCTCTGAGCTGGGCGCTTACAGAGAACGGCCACCTCCAGTCCAAGTCTGAGTCCACTGGCGCCGATATCTTTGCCGCAGTTCACACCAACACCAATAGCTTGGTATACATGTATCCTGCATCACGCATCACGGGAGCATGGTCACATCTTGAATGCCACGCCACCACTGAGGGCACCCTGAGCTGTGTCTCTGGCGGGAAGGACAAGTTCTACATCTGCGAGCTCGGCACAGGTCTTGTGCGCCACGGCCCAACCGTCTTGGACGGCTGCACAGCTCTGACATTCAAAGCTGATGACCTTCCGGATCCTTGTGCCACTACTGGGCTCTCATCATCCACTTCTGATACGCCTACAACCACCACTGGCAGTGTCACAGGCTCAACCACAGAATCCTTCGTTGAAACTACGTCAACGGCCTCATTCATCAGCTCCATCACGACATCGGATGCATCCACTACCAGCACAGCTATCACCACCAGTGAGATCATCACGTCGACAGAGGACATGACGACATCTCAGACCACTTCCGTTTCTTGGGATAGTGAAGTGTCGACGGATTCTACATTCACCGCCTCGATATCGACGACTAGCCTTGTGTCTGAATGGATCTCTACATCTTCGGACTTGAGCATCATTACGGAATCCAGCACTACCTCTTCTGAACCAAGTACTACGTGGGATTCCAGCACCTCCACCTTCGGGTCAAGTGCTTCTTCCGAATCGAGTGTTGGTAACTCTGAGTCAAGCACTGCTACCTCTGAATCGAGTTCTACTACCTCTGAACTTAGCACTACTACTGCTGATTCAAGCACTGCTTGGACTTCCAGTGGTTCTACTTCAGAATTCACCATCTCTTCTACCTTCTCTTCAGAATCGACAATCATCTCTGAGTCGACAAGTACCTTGGAACCAAGCACAGAATCGGAATCAAGTGCTGACGCAACATCCGCCAGCGTCAGCAAGACCTCCGAGATATCTTTCATCAGCACAACTTCTCAGAGCGCTTCTGTATCAGTGACAGGGGACTCAGAATCTTCGTCCCATACAACAGCAATTACGACGTCGACGGCAGTAGAGACGAGCTCATCTCTAGAGACCAGCACAAGGCAGTCTTCTACGGAATCGAACAGCTCCATTTCTTCCAAATCTTCAAACATTCCTTCTTCATCTTCTGATCTCACACTGTCTGACACTGGTTCAGGCGTTCAGACCGGTACACAGCCCCTTTCGAGCATGTCCTCCATCCCAGCCGACACTTCCAGTACCCAGACCCAACACTTGACAACGTCGACAATCTTTGCCACCAACATTGTCACTATTACGGCATGCCCCTCAAGTGTGAGGAACTGTCCTACGTCCGACTACACGACGATGATCACTACCGAGATCATCGCCATCAGTACGACGGTTTGCCCGCTTGCGTCGACCGACGGCATCTCTTGGATTGCCTCAGAGACGAAGCATTCCGACGAAACTGGTGGATCGAGCGCCCCAACCACCTCCAAATCGACGCCTGTCACAGTCACCAGATGTCCTGGGGGCATTTCCCACTGCCAAGAGTCATTCAAAACAATTGAGATTCTTTATGCGACTACTGTGGGAAGTGAAGAAGGTCACAGCACACAGCTGGCAGAGGTCTCGTCGCACGGATGGGACAGCGATTCCACCAGGTCGGCCATGCCTATCCGACCAGCTGACTCCAAGGTGTACGCCTCGATTCCTACAGGAGAACCTCCTCGCTCTTCTACGGGGGCCCTGCAAAGCTCTGCGCCTGCACGTGATGGAAGCAGCCAGGGTCTCAATGGTGGACAACAGCCCACCAATGACGACAGTGCAAGCCCTTCGCCTCTTCAAACAAAGGATTCAACGGCTCAGCCAAGCGGTGAGTCAACCTTGAGAGTTGCTGGCACTGTTACTAGTGGTGCCACTGGACCCGGTTTTACTCAACCGGAAATCACTCAAGACCCTACAGTTGTTAGCAGCAGTGCACACCGGCAGAGCTTTAATGTTTTCGTTGTTGGGGCTATGTTCATTCTTTCTGTCTTTAATCTTCTTCTATAGTGACTTAAATTTTAGTTACAACTCCATTAATAAATCGGCAATTTCCGAGAAGGAATCGATTATAAAGAGTCAAAGTCTATTCCTTGTACAAAACTCTTGTGACGGACATCTGTTGGATTAGTAAATGAGATGGGGATATCTTCATAAAAGTCCTTCATTTATAATCAACAGCCATGATGAACATAAGGAGCCCAGTGCAATGCTCTATCCTGATAATCATCATCATCTGACTCATACGGACTTGCATCCCTCCCCTGTCTGTCACCACTCCGTTCTTCGCTTCTCCCACATCTCTCATCCCCCCCAGTCTCCTCACCTAGAATTGAATTACTTACTGTCGCTTCTCTAGCCTTCGTCTCTCTGCCCCGTGTCAATCTTTGCCAATCATCCCGCCAACGATCCCGCAGCTCGCGGATCACGTGGTGCAACCCCTCACTAACTGAATCGGATGAACAATTCGGAGCGGTCATGTCAATGGCCTCCTGAAATAGGCATTGGCCATCTCAAGATCGGCTCCCTTGCTGAAGATTGCATGGCTGTCCTTCTTGGCGGTTGCCAGGTGCCGAAGTCGCGCTGATCGTTGGCCATCACTCTGTCTTGTCACATCCACAGATTCCTGCAGTACAACGAGGACCATTGTCAGGTCGGCCATTTAAAGATCTCATAAGATATACAGTCTAGATCCGCTCAATCTTAGATATAGTTGGTTCTTTCTCAACGTCATCATCATCTCCAAGCATTTCTCTTTCCTTCTCTGACTTATCCTTAACAAACTTGCGGGTTGCTGCGGCAGGGTCACCCTTTCGCCCAGTGTCGAAAAGAACAGATACTTCCTCAATCGTCATGTTTCTTGGAGATGGGGTTAACGATACGCCAGTAAGCAAGGGATGGAACAAGACTTACCTAGTTTCTGGGAAAAAGAACAGAATCAGTACCAGATACATGGCAATGACGGCAATGTAGACGATGTAGCTGTTGGAAGTTAGTGATAGTTTCAAGTGGTGAATGAAGCTAAACTTACTATTTCCAAGCAATGGCCTCAAGGGCCACAGGGTTGACCCATTGATTGAAGGCCAGCGCAACACTTTGAACACTGAGTTCGATACTGAGACCCTTGAGTCTCAGGTTGTACGGCAGAATCTCAGCGCCATATGCAAACGGCAGCGGTGACCAACTCATGCAATAGAAGGTCTTGAAGATGTACATCATTGGAACCACGGCAATTCCCACGCTGCGGGAGGGGTTTTCGGCAAAAGAACCGCTGAGGCCAGTGATAACAGCGTAAGCAGCGCACATTCCAGCGGTTCCCGTGATCCAGAGCGTGCGGCGACCGACGCGCTCTGCACTCATGGCTCCAGCGTAGGCCCAGAGAAGAGACCAAATTGCCATGCCACCGTTGATGCCAGCAATGGCGCTTGATGACGTAATTCCCACAAGCTTGAGTGCCGGCGAGAGGTAGTAGGCAATGATGCCATTGCCAACCCAGTTGGAGCCTGTGCCCATAGTGACTAGAACAAGCAGCCGCTGCCTGTTGCCAGGAGTCTTGAGGAAGTCGGTATACTTGGCGTTGTTGTTTTCCTTCTCAAGTTGTAGAGCGCGGCAGATTTCATCGTATTCGTATCTGACCAACTCATCGTTGATATCACCGTTGGCGTGTTCGTCGGCAAGAACCTTGAGGGCTTCTTCGGACCGGTCGTGGTCGACCAGCCATCGTGGACTCTCAGGAACGAAGAGAAGATGGATCAGAACAACTGCTGGGGCAAAGGCCTGAAACAAACAAGGTGCTCGCCATCTCCACTCGGTTGACGGCCAGGATAGGGCTCCATAGCCGAACCAGGCGGCAACAATCTGGCCCACGTAGTAGTTGCTGTAGTAAGCTGTGGCAACGTACGGCCGAAGACGAGGGTGGGCGAGTTCTTGAAGCAGTGCAATGCCTGTAATCTTCCCAAACGGCCCACTTGCTCCTATCACTACCCTCCCACCGATGAAGGTTCCAATGTTCTTGGCAAAGGCATTGAGGAAGGCACCGAGGATTAGGAGGATGGATCCAATGGCCAAGCACCACTTTCTACCCCAGAGACCGTTTATCCAAGAAGCTGCAAAGGGTGTAACGATAGCAGGGAGGAACAAACTAGCAGATATGAGGCCGAGCGTGCTTCCCGAGGGATAATTGAAGTATTCCTCCCACTCGGGGATCGCCTGCAATGCATTCATCAAAGAAGCGTCGTATCCTAAGTAGAATACAGCGAAATAGAAGCCCACGCAGTGCCAGACATTTTTGCGGAGGCCCGGATCCTTGTACCATGTTGGGTGGGTGTTGTTTTTGAGATGCATAAAATGCATCTTCTTGGCCGCTTTTGGCTTCAAGAACTCCGTCACAGCCTTGAACATGTTGAAAAGCAGGGTGAGAGAAGTAACAGAATGGGAGAAATACGAGGGGGCGTCTTGAGGTGAGCTGTTTGAAGGGAGATGTGATGAAGTGGATGGTTATACTTATACGCTCCTTTCTCGTGCCTCATGCGGGGTAACCTGGGGAAAACCCGGGGTAAGGGTGACAGGAACCCATTGGTCCTTGACTTATACACTGCTACGTCGGAACGATGTCCGCGTACACCAGTATGTCCATCTTCAACCCAACAGGGCGAGTCACGCCAGAAGACAACTAGCTGCAGCTCAGGCCCCTCGGGGCCCGATCGTGTCAGTATACTCGGGCCAGGAATGGTTCATGTTTGGACTTGTTCTCTTCCTTACTCTACCCAGAAGTCAGAGCCAGAAGAGATGGCAAAGAAATGTATGATAATTTATGTTGAATGCTCAACTATTTGGTGCCGAACTTTGGATGAGCCTCGACAGAAAACAGGCTCCCTATCCTACCATTATGCCACTATCCCTTGAGGTCATAGCCGGTTTCAACCCGTTGGTCACTACCTCACTTATTAGCGTCGGCATCATTGCCGCAAGGCCTCTTCGCTGGTGAAGCAGGGATCATCGGGTCCTAATATCATTCACGCGTTGGTATGAGCCTGGTGGTTACTTGGAGAAGGGGATAAATGAGCCGATGGTGATATTCAAGGGAGGACGGTCAATTGTCCGATTGGTGGCTGCGCCAAGAGAGATCCACTCCCACGAGGGACCTACCCTAGGACCAGTGAAGAGCTCAAGTCAGACCGTGAGACACGAACAGTGTCCCTTTCCTTCAGGCTTGGCAACCCTACAACTGTCCGAAACTCTCTCCAGAATATGAGCGAGATTTGCCCAAAGTTCAAATTGAGTCAAAAGGTTAAATAGCTTGGGGTCACCAGACTCTACCGAGGATACCCAGATCAACAACTGTCGCACCAACTAGATGAATGGATTGTTTCTTAGATGACCATGTTCCCAGGAGAGTCTCAACGACTAATTTTGACCTGGCAAGATTCTCACATGCTTTCTTGACATCAGACCACCAGGAAAACCTTGGGATTTATCCTCGTAACGGAACTTTGTTTCACTTGCAGTGCGCAAAGCTCTACCTCTTCTTCGACGTCTTCCGTGACCTTGGTGATTCCGAGGCCCCTGTCGATGCTTGAATCATTCACTCAGATTGTCTGCTGGAAATTTCTTATTCCCGGCCACCGCCCTCTTCGGGTCGAAAACCGACTCTACGGCCAGATGTCCGGCCCAAGATGCGGCATCAGTGTGGATCCCAATCTCGGTGCATATTGATTTTGATAGGTGTTTGTTGTTGCGGGGTTAACCATCTATTTAACCCTATTCGCAACCGCTGTGATAAGTAGCATTGATCATTAGGTTACTGCTTTACCATGACTTCAAAGAAATCCATTGTGCTCCGTCTTGGAGAGGATATCAAGTATAACCACAAGTTTTTCCAAGACGTATTTACCGATAGATTCCAGGTCGTGGCCAATGAAGAGCCCGACCGAGAATCATTTATCAAGGCGCTAAAAGAAAAGAAGTGAGGCGTGAACCCACCCTGAGGAGAACCATCTCTGACTCCCTTCTCTAGATATGGTGATTTCTCGGCCATCTTTCGACCTCATTTTCAGACGGGAGGTGAGATGGGCCAATGGGACGATGAACTCATCGCTCTCCTCCCACCGTCAGTTCGCATCTTCGCATCTGCTGGCGCAGGCTTCAACTGGGCTGACGTCGACGCACTCGGTCGACGCGGCATCTGGTATGCCAACGGCGCTGGTTGCAGTGATGAGGCTGTCTCTGACACAGCTCTGTTCATGATCCTGTCCGTCTTTCGAAACTTTTGGCGATCACAAAAGGGCGCCCGCACTTGCAACCCAGATGACTTTGTTGCTACACACAAGTTGGTTGGAAGTATATCCTTCAACCCACGTGGTCACATCTTGGGCATCGTGGGACTAGGAAACATCAGCAGATTGCTAGCACACAAGGCACGAGCCGCACTGGGGATGGAGATTCACTATTATGATGTCGTACGCGCACCGCCCGAGGTTGAGAAGGAGCTTCAATCTACCTACCATGCTACGCTGCATGAGCTTCTCGGGGTCGCGGATTGTGTCACTCTCCACACACCGCTCAACGCGCACACCCAGGACCTCATGAATGACAAGGCATTTGCGGCCATGAAGGACGGTGCACGTCTCGTTAATACTGCGCGTGGACAAGTTGTCAACGAAGACGCCTTAATTGCGGCACTTGAGAGCGGCAAGATCTCTGCTGCTGGTATCGACGTTCACTACCATGAGCCACAGGTGTCAAAGGTACTGGCTGCGATGGATAACGTGACCATGACATGTCATAACGGAGGAGCTGCCATCACAACGCGGATCAACTTTGAGTTGAATGCCATGAAGAACATACTCCAAGTCGTTGGCAGCGATGGCGAGATTCGTGCGGAGCCGATAACTCCGGTAAACCGGGCATCATTTAAAAGCTCTTAAAATGTCGCCGGAGAGTAACGTCATTAGCCATTTAGACACCCATATATAGCCACTTTTTGGGGTATTCTGCATGATGCCCTGGTCATGTTGCCTAGAACTTCTCATATTCCTCGACAAAGGCAGCCGTGATGACGAGATGTCGGCCAGCACGTGGAAGACACATGGCGCGTCGGGTAGCCCGGAGCTGAAAACAATATTGGGGCTGTAGTGTCGATTGAAATAGCACCTTCAGCCTGTGTTGCTTCCCTTACCTTACCTTTTAGGCTGGTTACTAACATTAATCTTCATTCCATAACCCAACCTCAGTGATTATCACCATCATCTCTGTTGGCCAGGTATTATGAAACGGGATTTTTCTTCACTCCAGCGAGACCCGAGAATTTGATTGCACGGTCGTCTAGCGTCTGATCTACAACCGCCAAGTCGAGTCTGGAGATGGACACTGCTAGAGTTGATGGTGTTGGTGGGAAACTTTGCCCCAAATTCATGAACGTCAACAGTGAGTTTGGACTCCAGACCAAAAAGCCTGAGGGCAACCTGATAAGACAGGGTTTTACCGGTATGAGCCAGCAAAGAAGTTACACATTATGCATCATCACCAGACTGGATAAACCTAATGCAACATCTCGGGCTCATTGTTTGCCGAGGGGTGATGTATAAAGGCCCCCAACCGATTACTGTCGACCTTCTGACACCTTTTTCTCTCATCACTACCTACTTGCACGACTAGCACCATGGAGATCCCAGATCAGCCAGCGAATGAAGCCGGCAATGATAGCACTCAGGCGATACCGGTCCGATTCAACAATTTTTCCGTCCATTCCCCTTATCTGATCACATGTGGTCCTGGATCAAACGACCCAGTAATACCAGACATAGAGCGGTATCGCCAAGAGGGTCCCGGTCAGGATTCCAGGTATCTTACAACAATTTCGCCTCCCTGGCAGTCTTTGTCAGAGGAGATGCAACATTTAATTCGCCAAGAGCTCAGGATCTTATTCTTCGAAAGAACAGCCAACGAGCTGCGTTCGATGGATACCTATGCTGTTAGATGGCGGCAAATTCTAGACATTCCACCCGTCAAGTGGCGTCGTCCGGGGGAAGTTGATATCAATCCAGAGGGCATCATCGAGTTTCTTAATAAAGAGGTCATGATCTATCTTGATCAGGAATCGATCCATGGCGCTGACTATGGTATGCTCGGTCGATACATATATCGCAAGTGGCTTCACTTGTATAATGGACGACCGCCGTTTCAAAGGGACAGCTTTTTCGCCATTGCTGCTCGATTTCAGGATGAGGAACCCAATGGGTTACATCGACTATCAAAATATCACAAAGACTTTTCCCAAATGCTCTCGGCGCATCTGGATGATCGCGTGGATTTCTATCTATATGGTGGACACTCTCAAACGATAAGACCACCTCACTTCCAACCAATACCCGATCGAAAAATCCAGTCGTTTCGCGATCATAAATATCTAGTTCGTCCTCTATTTCGAGCACTCTACATATTTGTCGATGGCCAGGCTCTCGCCGAATACCCTGGGTCATTTCCAGCTCGACGAGGAGAGGCTGAATGTTGGCCAGGATATTGCCAACGTCTCCTCATCCAGATCATCTCACGCGTCACTGTCTTGCTAGTGAAGACGGGAGATGAGTCCCATTTGTCCTCTCCTATTAGCTTTTTGTCTTTGTTTGACTCTGGCTTAGCACTTCCCGTTAATCGCCCAGACTACGTAGACGGGATAGAACCAGCTGTTGTACAAGTCAGATTAGACACTGCTATTCTCTTTGTCTGGGAACTGCTAAATACGGAAGAAGTTGCTAGCAAAGGGGCTGCTAATGAGGCCAAGAGACGACGAGAAGAGCAGGAGGCATTCTGTGAGGCATGGGTCAATAGGGTTATTGCCCATTCACAAGATGTTGGAACTGATACTAATGGATATTCTTGGCTTGCTATTCGACGTGCGTTAGCAAAGAAGAATTGTGAGGCTTTTGATGACGATCAGGTCAATCCGTGGTGGGAGTCATTACGGCATTGGACGGCCCTATGACTTAAGAATCTGGTAGCATCTATTGGAGGCCCAGCCCAGAGGATAAGGAATGAGATTAGAGAGCCTAACCTTGACTTGAGCTATCAGAATATATTGCTGAGCCAGCTCTCAAATCAATATGACGACAATCCAACGTGCTATGTTTCGTATCGAGTAATAATTGACTGAAGAAAGGGGGCACTGGTGTCATCAAAATGGCTTAAAGCTAATTAAAGAAGATAAATCCGGTCATTGACCTCCTCGCTGCTATCCTGAAAAATAGGATATGTATCACCCTTCCACTTGGGTTGAGAAGGCAAGGGGCCTCGGACCCTTCTTTTGCTGCCCAGCGCTCACCAGAACAGCTTGATCATGTGGAAGCTTCTCTCGCGTTTTTACCGCTGTATCTTGACTAGTTGCGCTAAATAAAATGTTCCCCTTTTGCAATCAGGTCAAGCTCTTATAAGCCCCTAAAGTAGAAGATTATACTCGAACGGTTTCAAGATAAATCATCCAAAAGGCTCGTGACTGGGACAAGTTGGGGCATGGATATGAAACTCAAAAGACTGCGGAATACTATAATAAAAACGGTATCTAAGATGCTCGCGACTGTCACGAGGCTCCCAGCCAGATGGAAGGCTGGAGATGCAGGGACTAGGCGCTTAGATAAATTATTATAGCGGAGATTCAGTATTATAATAATAAGCTCAAGAATTAGGGAAGTTTATAATTATCTAGAAGTGTTAGACAAAGAGCACGAGTCACAACTCTCATCTCACATGTTGAGGTTTACCGTTGGTTGCATGACAGCCATGCCAGCCGATTTAACAGGGTGTAATCAATGTATACTCCCGTCGTGCACTATGCATTTTTCCTACTAGATGGGAGGCAGTGATTCTTTATAGATAGAACTTGTGTTTTGAGAGTTGATATGTATGGAGAATCTCAACTTTAATAAAAATACTGGACTTTATGAAGTGTCTATACAGACTTCTCTTCTCCAACTTCAACAAGCCATCCCAATCGAATAGATCGCCGCTTAGGCTGCCCTGCTAAATAAAAGAATGAAAGAAATTCCTCCCACGTCGGTAATCCTACCGCCTCGGCTCTCTTACTTGGGCTCAAGTCCTCAAAAGAGTCATCATAGTCAACGATGTCGTCCTGATCATCATGTGTCTCTCGTAGGCACGGCCGGAAGAAAATAGAGGGTGGTTTCAACATGATGATACCAAGGCGTTCCATGGTGCCGCTGCCATTAGGTTGCACAAGAATGATAGCCAGGGAATCGCCAGCCAGCGGAATGACGATTCCTGTTGTTGAACCTGGTACCTCTTGCTCGTTAGACATGGTCCCATGCCCAAGACGCCCCTGTAGATCGACCTCTACGTAGACCTGGCCACGTTCTGGAATATCAAAGATCTTCCAGCGCACTTCTGAGAGGGGGAATTCCTTATCTTCGGCTAGCTCGACCTCGACGGAGTCAATGTTAACGATGTATGGCTCGACCGGGTTATGGACCACGTGGCGTTTTTCGAATCCCTCCATGGATAGCTGAATTTGAACCGTCAAAACATCCATATGAATGAATTTCGAGAGTGCAGATGGTGGGGTTCCGTCTAAACGTCGTAGGCTGTCTTCCGAGTCCCACTTGAGCAGTGTGCCGTCTTTCAACTCAGACGTTATATGAACTGCCATGTTGGCATCAGGAGGGCGTGAAATCGGCGAGTTATTTGAACTCGCGAGGAAGTAAACCTGTTTCGTCCAGCCTGTCCAAGACCAAGAAGGGAACGCATCACATCGGGGCGAGCCGTCAGTGCCATTGTAGAAAAGCATACCCCACAAGAGGCCGCTGACGACTTCAGGGACAAAGACAATGCTATGGCCCTTGTAGGCCATCGCAATTGGCGTGCCGAGGTAATGACGCAGCGGTTGCTGGGTTGCCTCAAATGCGTGCAGGATACCCAGAGCGGCATTCAGCCTGTCTTGAGCAAAGGTCAAGTTACGCTCGCTGTACGTCTCGAGTCAATAAAGCAGCTTCTTCTCTCTTTCAAAAGAACCTACAGACATGACCCAAGGGGCATCGACGATCTCGTCAATATTCCATCGCGGCTGGAGCGCAGAAAAGCCTGACTCGCCGGACGCCATGCGGCCGCATTCGTAGTAAACTCCTGCATATGTAAAGAAAAGACGACGACGCGAGAAGAGTCTTTCTTAGTACGTCCACACTCTTGTTGACCAGGGCGACCAGCGTATCTCTTGTTTCATGCTGTGGAAACGCAAAGATGCCACCGCGAGGTTACACTTGCCAACGCGTACAGGTGGGACGGCATTCTTCAACTTCTGCGACACTCCAGGCAGATAATCATTGTCCGAGACTGCGACAATCGTCACGGTTGCGAGACGGTAAATTTCGTCCATGTGGCCCAACTGAATTTGCATGGCGCGAGGGTCGTCTTGCGGGATGCAATATCTATCGACCCAGCAGTATCTGAGTCCCAAGTCCTTAGTGACCTTGAGGGCATCCGAGATCAATTGCGGCATTGCGCTTGGATCTCTGAGTTCCCCGCTCTTGTCAAAGGGCCGAAAGGATGCATCGTACGCCTGCTTTCCCCATCTGTAGCTGAGCGCCGTGTAGACGGGGTCCGGACCAGGATCCACGATACATAGTGCTTGTACGTCGATTACTCGGAATGAAGGGAGCGAGGTAACCCTTGGGCAATGTCCGATGCCGCATATTGCTGAGTCTGCATGACTCTCGTAGCAATGGTCGAGAAAGGATCGCAATACTTGAATGTCGAGGTGTGTGGAGCTGTTAACTTCTACCGCCCCGCCTCGACTTTTTCCCAAAGAGTTCTGGTCGAAGAGGTACAGGTCTGCAGATACAGCATCGTAGAGTGTTGCAGGCTTCTTCAGGACCTGCAGTACCAGAGTTGGGATGGTGGTTGGATCAGCCAGCATCTTGTCTCCATCGAAATTTCTACGCTGCTCGTGCCAACAGGGAATAACCACTCTGATCCGATTGAGCAATCGGGGTCACTGTAACCAATAAACGACAGACCGGGCATATAGAAGGCAATCTGGTCCATGTCTGAGGCGTTCCCACGATCGTTATAAGAAGCATAGCGCGCTTGCCACGCAACTAAGGACGGAAAAGTCAGGACTTAAGGGCTTTCTCTTTAGCTGAAGTGTATCGGGTAACCCTGACAATGGATGCCTCCGCGCTGCTACCAAACAGACAATTTCGGCGCCAGGAACCGGAACGCCTTTAGGGAGGAAGTAACGTCCGGAAGATATGGAATGAGCGTAGAGTAACCTTAAGGGCTAAAGTTTAACGAACCGACTTGGATCCTTAAGCCATTTGGGCAGCGCTCGTCATACGTCAAATCAAATCAACGAAACAATCAGTCTCTTCTTTCTAACCGAGTGGATCAATGCCTTTCGTTAATTGAAAAAATCGATGTACAACATCGCACCATGTGGTCGCCCAATATAGCGTGAGATATCTACGTCATCCCGCAAGACTACCCCATGCCAACTCATCCTCACAGTTTCCCTTGTTTCTCACCTCTTGCTAAGCGCATATGCGCATTAGCAAAGGTATCATTACCCACAGCTGCACTCGTGCTAGCGTCTAGTGCAAGCGCAAATGAAGCTATTATTCCAGCAAGTGTATGTTTCTTATTTGAATCCAAACAACCGAGCATGCCAAGGGCCTCTTTCTGTGTCACATATCCTGTGCCACCCCCCACCGTCCCTACAGTTAGCGAAGGGAAGAAAAGGGACATGGTGAGGTTCCCGGTCTCCTTATCAAGCTCAGACGTTAGATGGCTCCATGATGCTTCTGATACGCTCCCGGGATCTTGACCGGTCGATATAAACATCGCAGCGATAATGTTTGCTGTGTTGATATTGGAACCAAACTGCCCATTACGAATCCCACCATCTTGCCCGATCTTCTGGATTTGGTACAAGCGCTCGGTACTGCACCCAAGGATTGACTGGCAGGAAGATGGAGTGATTGTACCCCAAGCCAGTACCTGAACTCCTCTGGGGTTTCTGACATTTCCCCAAGATGGCTTTTTATCTGATGCCAGCTGACCTTCAATAAAGAAGTCCTTGATGTGATACTTCTCGGCATAGTTCCTCCATAACATTTGGCAGCCGTAGGCAGTAGCTTTCGTTACCATGTTCTGTCCAGAGGCATCACCGCAAGAATAATTGCAGAATAGATGGACATGCGATCCTATGATGGAGGCCCGGAGCTCTTGAAGACGCGCGAACCGACTGGTAGACTCTGCCCATTTAGAAAACTGAGCTTGGAATGCTGGGACCGCTCGATAGAAGGTAATCGCGTGGCGAGGGGTGTGGAAGACGAAAACGGGGGCTCGGGACATTCCATCCCCCAGCACCTCGAACTGAATTCCACCGGAGTTATCGAAAGCCTTGCAGCCACGAGAACAGCTGGCAACAAGCGTTGGCTCGTAGGTAGCTAGTGGAGCATACATTTCCCTATCGATACCGGAGCCAATAATACGCACTGGGCCAGCAATGCCGATGGGTACTCTGCAGAATCCAATGCAATTCTCAACCCGGATAGATGACATGTCCTCGTCATTCTGGCAGGTGTGAACGAGCCCAAGGTCTTTGGCAAGCTGTCGCAGCCTCTCAGCTCGAGGATAGTTGGAAGACATGGTTGCTCCGACTTGAGGGAGAAAAGAAAAAGTAGGTTCCAAAGGGGCCAAAAAGGCAGCTGTTTGTGTGATGGGTTGACTTGCTTTGTAGCGCGAGATGACGGACTGCTACATGGGAATGTCGAGGGTATTTTTCGTTCTTTATCTGAACCTTCGTCGTGTAGGGGCACGATGCCCAGGATAACAGATTACGTCTTGAGGTACGGCTTGGAGGTCCTTGGGCACTGATGGGATGTGTGGGCCTGAAGGGAGATCCTGGGTAGCTACCGGACTCTGTTTCACATGGGCCGTGCCGGCAGACAGCTACGGCCGAACCGACAGCACAAAAGAACTTGATAAGCAGCCGTGCTATTTGTCTCAGAGCTGACTCCGGATAGTAAAGAAGCCGGACTAGTACCTCATATCCAGCGAGGATCATTGTGCTATTTTGGCACCAATTGCCTCACCGCGCGCACATGATGACGCCTTTTGCTGGCGAGAGGTAAGGCGAAGCGGTATCCGCGCATGGGTGGCCTCAAACATATCATAGAGCCAGTTGGCCAATCACCTACATCATTGCTTTAACCTGGAAGATTCAACTTCCAATCCTCATTATCATCTCTCTCGGATGTTTCTTAGCCCGTGCAGATCAATCATGTGCGACACGACACGTAGCAATGACACCGTAGTTTCCGTCCCCCTGTACGGTACGGCAGGCGCTGATACTGTCCAAAACCGGGTATAACCATGTTTTTTCCTGCAATCTAGGATTGAATAGATGGACAAGGACTAGGAGGCTATTAGTGATCAGCCCAGGCGAATGCTCCAGGTAGAGCTTCTTCCCCACGCCTCTTCGTTTTTGCTTTTTCGCTCATCACACGGCAGAGCACAATCAAGAAGAGAAGATAAGCTTATTCAATATACAACGGAAATGACGTCAAGCAGCCCCTCCGCATGTTCTAGGAGCCGGCACGGACGGGATGGGACACGGGAAGCTCATTTTGGTCCTATTGGCACCAGCTACTTGACCATGTTAAGACCCGCCACCTTCGAAGCTTCACAAGCTATCAGACGACGGATTAGTTACTAGAGAAAGGATCGACGCCTAAAGGAGTTCCGGGACTTAAAAAGCTCAGCACACGTTTTGTATCCCTTAACAGATCCTCCTTTTGTGTTTGTGCTTCGATATCTGAGTCGCAATCTTGACGCGGCGTTTCTACAACGCCAGGATTTCTCTAGCCTGTTCCTTTGAGATCTCGAAGCCACTCCAGCGGTGGGCAGGTACGAGTCTCGACCTCGAACCCTTCCGCTTTTCTGTAGGGATTTTTCCACAGTCACCTATAGAGTGGCCAGCGCTGCGAGAGACCCTTTCACCCGGCTCACTCACTATGACTGATTCCAAGAGAACGTTGAGAATTCTGGTAGCCCATGGTCGGTTTTGGAAAGATACTCTATGTGACAGTGGAGCTAATGATGCTTTACCTAGGTCTTGGACAATCGGGCAGCTCGTTCAAAATCCAAACTCGAGGGCTAGAACGAGCACTCAGAGAAGGCCTTGCTAAAATGTCTTCTGTTTCCTACGGCGGTACCGAATTTTATTACCCAGATGGCCCTTTTCGACTCTATGCGGAAGACTATGTAACGTATTCTACGACCTTGACCCATGAAAAAACTCCTGTCGGTCGAGCCTGGACAAAGGAGAACGACAATGATGCTGCAGCGGATCCTACGCCTGCCTTGCGCAAGTTCGCGCGATACATTAAGGAGTTTGGGCCATTTGATGGGTGCGTCGGCTTTAGTCAAGGGGGTGTTTTTGTGTCGCTCGTTGCATCCTTGTTGGATGACAACCGAAAACCAACAGCCGAGCTTCGTCGGTACTGGAACCTTTTTTGCAATGAAGATACCGGCGACCGAATTCAGCCCCCATTCCAATTCGTTGTCTGCTTTTCTGCGCCAGATGCACCACAGCTCTGCTGGTTCTGGGATCCAAAGCCGGCGACTCCGATGCTCCAGGTAGCTGGTGAGTTGGACACGTTTGTGGATATAACGTCATCCCAAGCCCTAGCAAACAGGTTTTGCAATAGCGCGGCTTTTTTGCACCATGGTGGGCATTTTGTGCCTAAAGATGAGCGATGTATAGAAAGAGTTGTCGAATTTATGGTCGGGTCACTACTTGATCGACGAGCTTCCGATCCAACAAAGTGCCACTGGCTTGGGAACGGACAGCAGCAGATTTCAACATTGGAGAGTGACGAAAAGGGCCAGCCAATCCGTTCTAAATTATCACATGACTCCTCTGTCGCAACAGCTCGGACTAAGAGTATATTAAGAAGGATAAGCAGGCGGCAGCGGGTGGGTGTTGTAACGGTGGCGAAACGAAGATGCTAAAGTAACTACATTTTTCATTGTGTTCAATCTCTCGGCCGTGCCGAGCCCCGTCACATCCCTCTGTCCTCTAAGATGTGCACTATGGTAAGCCTATGATGCGTAATGAGTTGGTTTAGCTGAAATCGGAGACTGCAAGAAGATCACAGAGGGCGTGCCTCACGCGTCCTCTTCTTTGGGTCTTTGGCGATACGAGTACGCCCGGCACCACGGCTACGGGAAAAGATAACCACAGTCCTCTCATGGGAAGTCTTTCTAAGTCTCACTGTCACAAAGACATAGCCTCGCCATGCCGCCCCAGCATTGACTGCTCTGCGTGATCCCCCCGCCGTGATGTGGATTGGGCTCTGGGAAGAAGGCCGTCATCAGGGAAGCTGTGAGACAACTCAATCAATTTCACTACAACAGAGGAAGGGTGAGGGAAGCTAAACCGAAGTAATTGCTGCCGTTGATTGTTGAATTGGGGGGCTTATTTACAGTGCGTTATCCCTCTTCCATAGAGCCATGCTGGCCTCTCTTGTTGCCGATCTTGCGTGCATTGTTGGTGGTGCACTTATGAATTGCCCCATAAGGGACGTAAGGAAATAGGTCACCTAGCCTAATGAACTACATGAGGAGCGAACGATGGGAAGACCGGGAGAGACGACTTAAGGCTTGCCAGCGCTCCCAATAGCGCTCCTAAGGAACATTACAAAGTATCTAGTATACGCCCACTGGCACTTTATTATATAGTAGCTGCCTCAGCTATCACCGGAGCTTGGCTGCCTACACCCAACACTTCTTGAGTGCAGTACTGGACGGAACTCATGACGTATTCAAGGGCAACTTCATCATGCCCCCTGCCAAAACAAACCCAGGACGACTGGTTTATCCCCTGAGAACCCTACAACTGTCACACGGCTGGACCATGAGCTGGAGTGTATGATATTTCTGATGATCCGGTGCTATCCTGCCGGTGTTTGTTCTGCTCTAGGTTAGGGGCGTGCCGACGCGCCCCTACGTCGCGCCGGTAATACATCCCGGTGCAGTCCCCGGAGTCGTGGCCGATGGGCTTGCCGCAGCGTTCGCACATCACCTTCGCTTACCTCATTCTAAGTCTGATTCAACTTCTCAAAGTTGATCAATAAGCTGATAGGATTGTTATAGACTGTTATTAATATGTCTATGGAAAACGGGAGCCCTTGCACTCTACTCTTGCCATCTTTCCTCGTCCTTTTGTTTTCAACCTTTGTCTAGCACGTCATGTAATGATCCTCGCGCTCTCTACTGTTCTACTCCGCGAATAAGCCGGCGCATGTTTCTGACAAGTTGCTGATATATTCATGTCTTGAGTTAGTACTCCAATTCCTTCCTTATCTGTCTTGGAAGACGATGCATCATAACGTACCTGACTCCATAGCATCTGTACTTCTGCCGGCGCAAGAGAGTAAATGAACGAGATAACCAACAACAGCACGCATTGCATCCAAAACAAGGCATAGTACCAAAAGGATGCTTTAGGTATTTCCAATGCATCCGAGAGGCTATGGCCATTCAAATGACGTAACTGTGCAGCCAGATAACCTCGAGAAGCATAAAGGGGCGGTAATCCAACGGCAGCATTGAGGATGTTTTTAGCGAGGATCTGCGATGTTTCCGAGGGGTGCAACTCAAATAGCAGGATTGACTCCATCATAGCCTTCGCCTTCAACGGAGTGGCCAGCCAATCTACTGGGGTCCCAATGAGGTAGCCAGTCCAGCGCCATAGGGCTAGATAATCGGTGATTTGTTGTTGATTCAGGAAAACGCCCTGCCGTGGGAGTGCCCAGTATACGACCAAAGCCGAATAAATGGAAATTGTACCCATTTGATGTAGATCGTTGATTGGGATACCAAACCTTTGCATGTCTAGGAATTTAGGATTGTCCTTCGCGACTCGCATCAGACGGCCGCGGACACGTGCATGTAGCAAACGAACTTGAACAGTGGCTATGTGACCCTTTCCCCCTGGCTTGACGGAATCGACATTTTCCATAATGTCTAGAAAGTGGTGAAACGTAGTAAGCAGCCGATGCCTCGCGGTCCTAATGCTGAAGCCTCCATTCCGTGATAGAATCTCGGCTGCTCTCCAGGACGCCATTGTTCCAATGAGCGACTGATTTAGAAGCTTAAAGCGTTAGCATGTACAAGAGTCTTCCATATTAGAATTGGGTGCGTCTTACTCCCGTGATTATCTGGCCACTAAATTGATAAAAGACTTGCTGCCCACGGGCGATCTGCTGCCAATCGACCCAATCAGGCACCATCGATATTTGTGCCCACAGCCGCCTCACCGCCTCGCCTATGTTGCGATTTTCTTTCAGGGTGAGGTACCAGTCCGTCCGCCCTTGCTTACCAGTATGAGTTTGATGCCCTTCATTGATTTCGTGTAATGGATTCTGGCGCAATTCGTCCAGAGCTTTTGCCGCAAGTTCATCATAGGTATAGAGGTGTTTGTTCATTTGAGATGCAGGAAGGTGATTGGAAGTGAGTAATATCTTGCGACCCCACAAGAAACGAGTATCGACATTTTCCGATCGGGTAGAAAACATTGTTCGTGATGATGTAGTTTTGATGGCTGTCTCCCGTTTTCCCTCCCCTCTCCCCCCATTATCGCGCCTTTATTTATCCCTACAGCTGTAGAGGAGCTCCAGTCGGGTCACAGCTGGAGTGAGGGCATCCAACAAAGATGCATCGGCTCAAAGATACCCAGCCTATCGCCCGTTTCAGCCCACCATAGCAATACCTGCAATGTCTTAAGTTACAATTCGCCACATCCTATGGCTCGCATCGATGACGCATCGTGTAGAGCCCGCCCTCTATGTGCCGCCTCGCTGACAGGGGTATTGTGGGTAGTTGCCGGACCTCCTCGATAACTGAAGAGATAAACAAACTTGACAATGTTTTGTTGAAGGTCTCGCCCATGATGGCTGATCGCCAAAGTATCATAATCCGATAGTGCTGGTGCGGGCGCTACACACGTTTGTACCCCTAATAGGCCCGAGTTGCTCTCGTGCCGTGCCGTGCTGACATGCAAAGATAGTATTTCCTCATAGAGTAGTGGGTGGCGGCTTTTATATTTAATTGGCTAGAAACCCCTATAGTGACCTCACCAGAGCCTCCCGGCAGTCGAAAGGATAGTGTCTAGAGATCTACTTCCCTAACCCTTGATGATAATGGATGCAGACACGGCACGGCACGGCACGGCACGCAGCACCGTCCCACTCAGGGTGGGGGTCCCTTGACTGCTCCCGAACCGGATCCCCCACGGCAGATGAATGCGACCAACTTCGTATTCGGCGACACATTGCTGAGGCTCACTAGGCTAATTATGCTCTAGGACACTTCGATTAATATTCTCTGATAACTTAGTTTGTGTATGAGTATGTATTGTCGCTTCAACCATCAAGGAACTCGGTCGGGTGACAATGCAAGATTTAAATAACCAATCAAAATGCATTAAACTTTATCAGCTCCTTACCCATTTTACTCGTGATAGTAGCGTCAGTGACCTCTCGAGCTACACGCCTCTTTATTGTACTACCCGCACTCCGAACCATGTGGTGCAGTCTTGCAACTGTCAACCCCGGCTTTATCATTGAATGACGTATTATATGGCCCCCCCCCCCCCCCCCCCCATTTACCGCCTTGCTGACAGGGCGGTGTGGTGTGTAGCGGGGCACGCACTGGCTGGGGCCTCAGTTGAAGGGATGCTGAAGTATAAACTCATCGACAAAATGTGCTCGAGCCCATCAGCCTCTCTCTTTCAACCCTCACAGTTTCCAAGCCTCACAGTAAAGCCTCCTCCTTGCCCTGTTTTAGCCACAATGCCCTCCCCATATGTCGCCATGGACCTTGAAATGAACCCCACTCCGGGCAACTGCTGGGCCAACAACTCTGTTTCCACTTTTGGGTGGCACAAGGTCAACGTCGCAGCCAAAGATCACAAGACAGGCGACTCACTGCCTATCTTGACCGACTCGCACGGTGTCGTTCGTGCTGGCGAGATGCTCGCCATCATGGGACCCAGCGGGTCTGGCAAAACAACTCTACTCAACGTTCTCGCTCATCGTGTTGCTGCAACCGGCACCACTAAGGAAGGAGCCGTGCTAGTGAACGGATCTGAGGTATCCCTCCAGATGATTCGAGACCTATCTAGCTACGTTGAGCAAGAGAATTCACTGATTGGCAGTTTGACGGTCAAAGAGACAATGCTTTTTGCAGCCCGCCTGTCTATCACTCCGTACGTCCCAGTTAGCCATAAGTATACGTCGCCTTCGTACTGAAAGTAACAGGGCCGATAACATGGACAAGACATACAGACGAATCGATGAACTGATTGACAACTTTGGTCTGAAATCCCAAGCCAGTATTGCTGTTGGCGGACACACCAGAAAGGGTCTGAGCGGAGGCCAGAAGAAGCGTCTGGTCATCGCTAGTCGTCTCATCACGAATCCCAGAATTTTATTTCTCGACGAACCAACGAGCGGGCTAGATTCAGCCCTAAGCTTGGAAGTTTGCAGCTATCTGAGAGAGATTGGCAAGAAAAACAATGTGAGTCCCTTGTAACGATGCTGCTACGTCAAGCGCGCCGTAGTCGTGTACCTAAGGGGCTGACGCAACTCCGTTTTCCGTACAGCTCATCATCGTGGCCTCCATCCACCAACCTTCCTCGGCGACCTTTCAGCAATTCGACTCGCTCTGTCTCCTCTCCGGAGGACGGACATGTTATTTTGGACCCGCCTCCTACTCGACCGCCTATTTTTCCCGTCTCGGGCACCTCAATCCTCCTCAGACCAATGCGGCCGAATTTTTCCTAGATCTGATCAACACAGACTTGGACAAAGACGGCGACATCGCAAGGAGAACTGATGAAATATGCCAATCTTGGACTTCTTCCGACCTTCGGATCCCACTTCAGCAGACTATTGGCGGGTCTTTGACCACCTCCGGGGTTGACACGCCCCGCCATAAGACAGTCAGGCCAAAGCCATGGGTGATCCTCGCTGCCCTTCTGCACAGATCTTGGATCAAATCTCATCGAGACGCCACAGTTTATGGGGTTCGTGTCGCTATGTATCTTGGACTTGCTGTTCTTATGGGCACCGTATTCCTGCAATTTGAGGCGGAACAGAGATACGTTCTGCCCTACATCTATGCTATTTTCTTTGGAGGCGCCTTCATGTCCTTCATGGCCGTCGCCTACGTTCCGGCTTTCCTCGAGGATCTTGGCACGTTCGAGCAGGAGCGTGCCAATGGCCTAGTAGGTCCCTTCATGTTCATCACCTCCAACTTCATCATCGGCCTGCCATTTCTTTTTTCCATATCTATGCTCTTTTCGGTTGTTGGATATTGGCTTATAGGCTTCCGCGCAACCGGCCCGGCCTTTTTCAAATGGGTACTCTGGATTTTCCTTGAACTAGTCGCCGCAGAGTCTCTCGTCGTCTTCGTTTCCGCTACATTTAACACCTTCGTTATCGCTCTCGCGGTCACAGCATTTGCGAACGCTGTTTGGATGTGTGCGGCCGGCGCCCTCGTCCCGTTAACGATCCTTAATCCTTTCTGGGAGAATGTCTTCCATCACATCGACTACCAAGCGTACGCTTTCCAAGGTATGATGGTGAATGAATTTGAGCATCGCGAATATAAATGCGCGCAGTCATCCGAGGGTCAGTACCAGTGCAGTTATCCAAGTGATCTCAACTCTGTTGGCCGTTTTCGAGGTACTGATGTGCTGGATGAGTTCGGCATCAGTACTGGACTCGAGGGAACTTGGATTGGAATCATGACGGGAATCATTATTTTCTACCGTCTTCTTGCATACGTTTCTCTGGTCCTGCGTTCATAGGGAACAATGTAGTGGCGACAGTGTCATCATCAAGGCTCTACCAGACAATACGTGTTATTCTGTCTATTGATCAAAATCAGTGTATGTTGAGATTCGTGGTTCCCACTAAGCATCTGGCGCCGGTCACTGCTCTCCAGGTTTCTCACGCTGCTATAAACGTCCTGTTTCCAGAACGCTACCAGCACACCAACACGCGTATCACGCCAAGGGGCAATTTGGTAGTAGATTTTGAGAAATATAGCCGGGGTACCTTATCTTACATAGCCCTCTATAGGAATTTAATAGCTAAAGAATATAAAAATGATACTGTTTTAATGATGAGATTTATATTCCTATCATTGCTGCTCGCCAAAGTAAAGCATTACCTGGATGCCCAAAGATGAACCTCAAATCTCTGTGTGCCGAATCACACCTACGGTTTGACCGAGGCAATTCACTTAAGCTTCCTCCCCCTGGGATTGCATGATTGGCATTTTTGTATGTGGTTAAATGCTTCCGGAGAATTTCAAGGCTCGTATCATTACACGGAAGAAGAAATGCTAGTCTTGAAGGAGTGAAAATAGTATATTGACTTGCTATTGATCGAGCGTGGCGAAATGTAGGAGCGATTGGATCCTAATTCTTATTTATGGTTTCCCTCCCGCTGCTTATTTACCTCCTCCCTCCTCCCTCTCCTTTCTTTTTTCTCTCTCTCCGCCTTTGGGTGGCATCTCTTCTCTTCTCTGCCTGCCCCCCCGGCCCTTTTTTATTTATTTATTTATTTATATGAAAGCTACATCCTCCTTGCTGCGTCAATAGGGAAAGTTCCGGACTAAAGTACGCCTCCTATTACACAAGTCAGTCTATGGCTCCGTTGATCTTGATTTCAGAATGCAAGCTCTATCAAGAACGGCTTAGCGTTGAAGGCCTCATGCAGGGTAATGAAGTTGTGAAGGTGTCTGGGAGACGGCAGAGTGCTCCCTCTAATTTAACATCTGTCACATCAACCTAAAATTCCAACTGATCTAACACAATATTACGAGTACAGCTATGAATGCCAACTTTGTGATTTCTATCGGCGCTAGTTTTACTTACTAGTAAAATTAAAAATTAGTTGAGAAACTAACATTAATGACAAGTAATAGGGTAAAGTCATAATGGCTAGCCGCGCCCAGTTAGAATTAGCTTTGACTGGGTCTAGAGAATAGCACGGCCTTATTTTTGTAGAGGTCTCCTCAAACTAACAATCCTCTAACTCAACATGATCAGCACTGACATGCAACGCTGGATTATCTCATGATTCCTCCAAGTGACTATTAGCGGCGTAGTCGTCCTCGACAGGAACAATAAGCTCAGGCAGTTGATGATATTTTCGTAGAGTTCGGAGCTCAGCTAGGCCGAGAAGAAGGGCCAATCGGGTTCGACGACCGAGTTTGGGGAACTGGTGAGTGGTTTTATTATGTCTATATCGCGAGTTAGCAGCCGTGGTTAGGTGGCACATTAAGCGAGGTCTGATACATTTTCACCTCGACAAGTTCAGTCATGTGCCTGTTGAAAGATATCTGGATCCCAACCAAGCCTACCATAACTGGAACTCCTCCAGGTAACGCTGATTCGTAGACTGCAAGTATTGCCCCAAGAAAGACGGAATAGGCGTAGATGTCTGAATATGAATACATCCGTTGCAACCCCAAGACTCTAGATGCGAAGATGATCAATCTCACATAAAGAAATCCGTTTACGAGTTTGACTGAGCCGCGATGTAGCCACGTATTTCCAGTATAGACTGCTAGCATGGTGCAAATAGGGCGGACGAAGCCTGTGACCTGATAGGTTGGACGAGTAGACTGGTTGCCTCGTGTTAAGGTCTTGGCCAAGTGTATGGTTGTTGAAGCTTGAATGAGGCAGAGGACCAGATCTATACAGTCTGGGACTGGTGTTCGAAACACAACATTGATGTGATAACGGATGATTTCAGACGCCCCAGCAACAATATGACAATACAATGGCAACAGACTGGGCTTGCGAAAGGTGGCAGCGTAACCTGGTGTGCTTCGAATAGTGTGGTAAAAGATGATGATAAAAAACAGCCCAATATGCAGTGTGGGCAACAATGCTAAAGTATCCTTGATATATTTTGACATGTTCGCTGGTCGCTACTGTATGGTGTTTTGGTTCAATACGATAGACAATCGATTCGAGGCTAGTCAACTAATATATAAAACATTTTAGGTCCGGGTAGTATACACACATGACTGAGACAGTTGCGTCGTAGTAATCGATTTGTCTGCATATGTCTCGGCTATATACACGTCATTCTTCCGCCACCCGTCACCAATGGAGCAATGAAAGGACTGATTATTTAACAAATGTTTACACGTCACGACCCCGGAACTACCCAGCGATCAGACATCTTGACGTCACCAGATCTGCAGTTATCTCTACTCGTTTCTCCTTGGCTCGTGCTGCTGTTGATAGGATGTATTTCGGTCATGACGTACACAGCCTTGACTATTTCCCACTTGCTACCGGAATTAATAATTCTTTTCTTTAGGCAAAATCATGAAATGCTTGCTTTTATATCTGATATTGGATTTCCGTTCACACTATATATAGAAGATAAGTCTATTGTGTCGTACGTGTTCAAGTTGGGGGCTTTATAGACTGTTCTGCACAGCGTCTTACCCACATCGTACTTCCGGTCTATGCCACAAAATACAAAGACCCACAATAGCTGTATCTTTTGCTCTTATGACTGACGGTCCCTCACAGATTCGTCATTGAAGACAATAACGATGAATAATAGCCACGTCATGTATGCAACAAGATGGAAGTACGAAATCGACCTCGCGTGCAATCACGTCTTGGTACTCGGCGACAGAGGTGGGATATTATCTTAGCCTTTGCCTAGGCATAAAAGCTGACTAGTGGTCGCCACATTACACAGCATGTTCGAAGCTCTGCCGCTCGACATGTGGGTTATCAGGCACTAGATACTAGTCTATTTAAGTGATCTGCATAGCCAGCACTAGACGGGATCCTTCTTCCAGCAGACGGATGCAAGAATACTGGGCCGACATGCCAGTTTGGTCTAGTAGCGTCGCGCTTGTGCGCCCTTTTCGCACAATAGCGCTCGCATCCGGGTGGGAGTAATTCGTAATTCGCAGAGGACCCCATAACACTTGAAGCAGTGATTTCCAATGTGAGGGTATTTAAGAAGTGTTCGAGACTTACTCTTAAAAGAAGGGTTAAAATATTTGAAGTTCTTCCACCCTCTCACACACGTAAGGACACTAAGTGAATTCTCATCCCACAAAAACGCGTCGCTTGCATCATCACTAAATTGCTTTCGTATTCTCTTTTTTGATTTATTTCTTGTCCTTCCCATACGATCGCCCAAGATGGGGGCCATGAGCACTTCCATAAAAGCCAAGATGCTGACGTGAGTCCACCAATCTCACCGACGAAACCTCCGATTGCTTATCTCAACTGTGATTACTCACTACCCAACAGCGGCCAGCCAGAATCTCAGTTCCCCAGCATGAAAACATTAAGGAATGCCATTCCCCAGCATTGCTTCCATCCCAGCGCAGCTAGGTCCATGGTCTACGTCATCCGTGACCTACTCATGATCATATCCCTGGGCTGGGCTGCTATTACATTCGTCCCCCACATCCCAGATTTTACCGCACGCACGGCTGCCTGGATTGTCTATGGCTTCCTCCAGGGCTTGATTGGTACGGGGATTTGGATTCTCGGTCATGAGGCTGGCCACGGCGCCTTATTCAAGCATCAGAGGCTCAACAATATCATTGGCTTCTTCCTCCACTCTCTCCTCCTTGTTCCCTATTTCTCTTGGAAATTCTCTCATCACCGCCACCACCGCTACACTGGCCACTTGGAAAAGGACACGGTATTCGTCCCCCAAACTCGCGCCAGCTACGTCAGGAAGACGATTCCGCCTAAGCTACAGTTCCTTGAGGACACGCCGGTGTATAACCTTGTCAAGCTCATCTTTCACCAGCTTTTCGGGTGGTTCTCTTACCTGTTTTTCAACGCTAGTGCTGGAAATGGCAGTTTGCAGAGAGATGCTCTATTTCTTCATCAAAGCCACTTCGACCCCACTAGCGCCGTTTTCCGCCCCGATGAAGCACCTTTCATTGTTGTATCAGATCTAGGCCTAGCCATGACCTTTTACGCCATGTACCAATTTTCTAGTGTCGTTGGAACCCAGAATGTCCTGCTAGTTTATGTGCTGCCTTATTTCTGGGTTCATCACTGGCTAGGTGAGCATGAATCCTCTAGATTAGAGTTATAAATTATAATCAAGTTAATAGTAGCGCGTGCAGTCGCTATCACATATTTACACCATACTCATATTGAGGTGCCCCACTACGAGCCGGAGAGGTGGAGCTTTGTGAAGGGTGCTCTCACGACGGTCGACAGAGAATTCGGCTTCATTGGTCGCCATCTTTTCCACGGCATCATCGAGTATCATGTCGTCCACCACCTCTTCCCGTATGCCACCTCTGCTATATTCATATTTCGCAACTCCCCTCCCGATGCTAAACTACTTTCAGCCGAATCCCTTTTTACCACGCTGAGGAAGCTACTGAGGCTATCAGACCTATTCTTGGCAATCTCTACCGCCATGACGATCGATTCTTTATAAGCCAGCTCTGGACCACATTTAGGAAGTGCAAATACGTCGAGCCGGATGATTCTGCTCCCGGCACGTTGAAATGGGTAGCTAGGGCCCAGTGAGTTGGCCCGTATGCAAGTTAGCCGGCAAGGGAAGAGGAGATGCTTTCTCCAGTGATTAGCCACGCTGAAGGGCGGCTATGCAATGTGTTGCTGGTTTTAATAGTGAGAAAAAGAAAAAAGGTCGCGCGAGTCTGTTTTCTATCCACGGAGGAAGATATCCTTGAGATCGGAGCGTCGGACAGTACTTTAGTCTCCCTACCCGAGATAGCCATCACATAGTTAGTACTTTGAACTGGGATCTTTTTCATTCATTTCTTCCTATTTCGATTCTCTATCGTGGAATGCTAACTTGCCAATCTAGCTATTTAAGAAAGTAATTAACATAGATTAGTGACCAGAATATACCGTCATGGACAAAACCGCCGCATGGTTAGGGAATGAGTAGAGCCGCGACTGGGAACGCCGTACTGCCCAAGAGTAACGCTCTTCATTCTATAGTAGGCAGAGAATATACGTCTGAGAATGCATAGACTGATGTAGACCTGTCTCTCTATATCTATGATCGCTCGTGGGGATGACTGGGTGATATTTATGATGTAGGTGACAATATTGATAAGTATGGCAAAAACTCTTAGGATTTGGGTGTAGACCCTTCTTTGAATAATAATACCAAGCCACACATACATTCTGCAACGGTAGTTGGCTTCCGGATGCGTAGGCGTGATCTTCTCTGGTACTTCGTGTTCTTATCTCAATATGGCCACTCCGAAGTAGGCTGTGAACCTAGTCATTCATGTATTTAGCCCGGTTGTTAACTACTGAAATATGCCCGAAGTGTTGGAAAAGTAACAGCGGGTTCCATGGTGGCCTATCAACAATAATGTCTCGTCGCGGCACCTAGAATGGTTTAAAATTGGCCCTTCGGTTCACGGCAGCTGGAAAAGCTAGTATCCAAGTGTCATTGCTCTCGTGCCCTTGGTGGCTGCTGTCTTCATTAATGAAGCTGCTATCATTATACGGTTTGAAAGCCTTCTCTGGTAGGTCTATAAGTGATAACCGGGAAGCCATCAATCAGTGAGGGAGGTTTCCCTGGAGACGTAGGCGGAATCAATCAGTGACGCATCTTGAGGTTCCTCTCGTGTACCACTTGGAAGTTGGGGTGGATGTGGGGCCAGGCACGGCCGGCCGGGAAGTTCGGCTTAACAGATTAGTGACAACAACTACATTCTTCGGTTTTCCGAGAATCTATATGCTCAGCTATCAATACAAACTAGTAAACAAGGACACCATCTTGGCATTACCTGGCGTGATACTGTGAGCGTAGCGAAGAGACTACTTAGCACTTCTGCCACCCGCATGGCTCGAGTTAATTACCCCGCGTGTCCATCACAATGGTGGCTCATCTCCTATTCCCTTGGAGAAGGGCGGATACCTCAACAGCCCAGCCGCTTCACAATATGCATGTCGGTGACATAAGATTATCATGCACGCTACTGCATGTGCGGGACTTGAGGTTTCCGCTGCCAACCGATCATCACGTTTACCCACCATCTCAACAGTCCGAATTTTTTCGGCTGCAAGATATCGGGCCTACGTCAACGCCCGGTTTATTGTAGCAAGGGTGACTGTCCATGTACACCAACGAAGCCATTTCGCTACCCGTTTCGATAGCAATTTGAGTCGAGTCGGGATAAGTTAATCTGAGACAACATTCCGTGCCCTCTCCAGTCGTAAGCCCACAGAACTGCAGAGTTACCACACACCTCGAAGCCGAGCGTCTTGATATCATTGGGATATTTCCCGCCAAGCCGTGCCGCATAATCAGTTGATTTCGGCCTAGTAGCTTAAACATACGTCCCAGTCTTCGTCAGTCCTAGCCTTCCGCGAGAGTAATGACACCACGGCATGAGGCAGATCTGATGGAATGAAACCACTTCCCTAGGCAGCAAACGTCGGTAGTGCCACGTTCATGGTCAATGAGCGGTATCCTTGCCACTTGGAATAACCACGATGTACCCGATCTACTGACGAACAATTTAGTCTAAATTTGGCTCTCACCGGCTCACCCACGCAGGAAGAACTAGGCAAGGTAGCGCCAGAGAAAACATGTCTGCCTATCCTGAGAATTTTCTGAATGACCTGGCAGAAACATGGCAGGTCGATCCAGAGGCCATCTCCTCAAGGTTCGGAGGAGCACCAGGCGAATTTCTTGAAGCTTTAAGTACTTTCGCACTCTTCAACAGCTGGGAGGATTCTCAATCCATGTTGGAAGATGTGTATGCAGGAGATGTTTCATCCTGGCCACCAGAGCTCCTCCAGCACACGAACCGTCCGGATGAAGAAAGCCGCCACCAGGGTACGTACATGATGGCCTATACATCAGTGATCACTCACAAGATTGCATAGAAGCTGCGTCATTAGCCAAATACCGAGATACTATCATTGTACAACCTACGGAACCTGTAGACGGTAAGCAAGTGGCTCGTGGCCAGATGCTGACACGCGCTAGTTCTCTCACTAGTTCACGCTACCGCTGAGAGCGCTCCCTGCGTCTGCCTTGACCACATGGCTAATATCGCACAGACAGAGACACGCATCTTCGCGCAAAGGGTGTGCTATCAATAAGCCCTGGAAATGCGACCGCGAAAGCAGTTCAACCTGTAACGAACCATATGCATGAACACGCCGGATGCCAAAGAAGCTCGCCCAAACGCAATCGGTCCTCGACTGGAACTGCTCCGAGAAAACGACAGAAATATACACGGTCGTCAGAGGCACAACGCCAGGTAACGGTCCGTGAGTCGTCTGATAGGAGAACACTGACTGACATTAGATCCTACATTAGCCGTTAGTCGACATCGCGGAAGCTGACCTCCAGGAATTGGAGGGTGTCGACGAGCCATTGTCCTGGAGGTTGCTTTTGGGTTGCCTGCATGTTTTGCAAGCAGCTAGTGGCAAAGCTCACTTGGTCGTCATAGATTGTCTTGATATGGCAGTTGACAAATCAGTTGGCCTTGGCTCAGCAAAGATCCTTATCCCGATATCACTGCCTGCCGACTTCGGGGGTCGCCACGTTCTTGCCGTAGTGGACGAACTCCGGAAAGCTGCTTACATTTTTGACTCTGTGCCATCCTCCACTCATTCCGGCTGGCTACGACAGAGAGTTCTGACGTTTTGTCAGAGTATCGGACATAATCCCGAAGTTCACTTCACCAGCCCGTTGGTTGACTCGAAACCTTCTAACTGCGGCGTCTCGGTTGTGGCCAGCGCATTCTACATAGGTGCGGGTCTTCATGTTCCCCTAGGACAAACCAGCACTGGACTATGGCGTCGACTTATATCAATACTGCTGAGTCCGTTGGATCAGAACGAACAAGACGCGATTCAGCTCAACGACTCAGGGAGCCTGCGCAACTGCGAAGCAGAAATACAGGTTCCAGAGCTTCCCACTATCGATATTGGGGATCTGGTGTTGTGGGCACAAAACGAACGAACAAGCATGCCTATCGACCAAGCACTCGAGAGACTCAGTACCCTCCGGATGCAGATGGAAGCCAAAGTTTCTCATTGCAGAGTATCCGTGGAAAATGCACTGAAAAGACTCGCAGGCGAGAACGCCGAACCTGGGCACAAACCGCCCCCGTCACTATTTGAGTCTTTGATATGGCAAGCTTCAAAGCGAAGTGACTTCTTATCTAAACCATTGGGCAAGACAGAAGCTGTAATTCGGTTGCAGAGACTGGTCAACGAATCGAAGCGCCGGATTAGTTGTGCGGAAACGGAGGAAAATCTGATAGGCTTGAAGAAATACCTGGCCTCATGGGCTGATGTATCTCATTGGGATAATTAGTCGAAAGATGTCATATGATAATTTTGATCTATGTTTCGCATTTATCTGTCAATCGGCTTAATGGCTGGGAGCATGAGCCGGAGCCGCAGCTATCTTAATAATATCCTCCTTTGCAACTAAGATATGACCTTCTTAAAGGTGCTTTCGAGAGGTTAGGTTAGACATAGAAAAAAGTGAGTAAAGGTAATGTTTAGTAGGTCTAATAGCTAGCCAAGGTAAGAAGGCAAGTAGAGGGGTATAAAATAAGCTAGCAGGGTAAGATTCATACCCTAGGGTACGAACTAGATAGGTATACTCGGCATCACTAGATGGTAAAAATATATCAAAATAGTCGTCGCTCCGGGCAGAATCAACACACCGAAATAGATCGTCATCGAATCCATTTCTAGGAAAATTTACTTCGCAGATCGCGAGGGAATAAGGGTGTACCGATGTGACTATGACGGAGCGAATCTGGGAGCACTTGTGGTGGCCGGCCATAATCCGGCTGACGCTACCTCTTGGTGCGTAGGGGTGCAGGCTGCTACCAAGGCGGGTAAATTCTGGTGGACTCAGGAAGGTGCTTCCAAAGCTGGCCAAGGGTGCATTTTTTGCGCGAATCTAGCTATGTCTCCGGGACACATGGCCGCCACGAGGGACGACATCAAGTGCCTGTTGAAAGACCTACCAGAGCCTGTAAAGCTCCAGATTGACCAAAGTGGGGAATGTCTTTTTGGACGCACCGCGGCGAGATCAAGAATGGCAACTCAGTTAACAGGCTATTTCTTGATCCTTCAACAGGTTCGGCAAGAGACGACTGGAAGGATAACAAATGAGTACTGGTGCGCAGCCTCCATGAAGGCCATGGGCTCACACTTGACGAAACACATGGCACGATATGCTTTTGCGACCAGGGAGGATGCCTTTAGTTTTGTACTTCAGATGGAAGTGGAAGGCGAGCTATCTTATCGGATTATTCTCGTGATTTCAGCGACATACTCTATATTCGATAGTGACTACGGTATCATACCAAGTATATTTCGTAGTAGATAGCGCTGTGGTTAAGACCGAAAGAGCCTTGTTCTCCAAAGGAAAGAGGTTGATGGCGTACGTTAGCGACACGAAGTAAGCGGCATGGCGATGGAGGCCTGGCCATGCTGCACAGTTGACTACTACGCGACTTCCCGGCGGCCTTGAGATTCCATCACTCGGCATGACAAATATAGACACAAAGAAGCTGTGTCTCATTAGTTGGCATCGCAAAATACGGCAAAAATGAGTGGTAAATGAATGGATTTGAAGACATCGCCAAGCACGAGGCTTATCTCAAGTGTGTTGCCGCCTCATAACTTTATGGCCAACCTGTCTTGTTAGTTACGCTAGGCTGGGCCCGCAAGGCCCGCCCACATGAGCCAACAGATAGCTCGAAATTCCACACACAGCCACAAGAACTGACGCTTTATATCACACGCGCGTCGCTTTAGCATTTCGCCTGGCAGCCGCTTCTGCCGTCACAGTCAGCGCCCTCGGTGCGTCATGCTTGGGCATGTAGAGCTCGACAATCTGGAGCTGCTTTGCGGCGCCGAACGCCTCACTAGCCACGAGCTCGTCGAACTCATTCCTCGTTTTGATTGTATGTGCCTTTGCCATTTTCTCGCCACCAAACACGTCGATCAGGCGGCCAAATTTCCAAGTACCAATGTCGTTATAGGCAGCCTCTGGGCCACCGATACAGCGTTCGATAGTGAATCCGTCGTTACAGATGATGAAACTGTTTCTGGTAAGTGTCTATGAACCGATGGTTGGAACAGAGCCTGTTGGTACTCACATTATAGGCTTCAAGCCATGTCGGATCATGGTGCTCAGCTCCTGAGCACTTAGCTGGAACGAGCCATCCCCAACGAAGAGGATGGTTCGTTTATTCGCATCAAGGTCCTTGACAGCCAGTGCCGCACCTTGGCAAGCCCCCACCGACCATCCAATGCTGCCCCAGTGTACCTGGCTAAGGCCTGTAGCGCCAGCAGGGAATCGGGTACCCCAGATTCCAAAACTGGCAGTCCCAGTCTCTGTGACTACTACGTCGTTTGGTCGAAGGAAATACTCGAGGCGGGGCCAGAGCCAGGAATGAGTGATAGTGGACGTCAACTCATCGTCTGACTTGAGCCCATTCCCCAGATTGAATGCCGGCTTCGCAGCTAGACGGTGAGTGTCGACTCTGTCAATGATCTTTCGTATCACTCCCCCCATGCGAATTCCTGAGAAAGTTGAATTCCTGACGCAGCAGTGATTGTAATTCAGCTCTATGGTGTTAAGTTCACTGAGTCGGGAAGAAAACCCAGCCGTGTTAAAATCGCTCTATGAATATTTTGTTAGAAACGTACTGATCTAGCAGTATACAGCCACGTTACGCACCTTGAAGATACCGATTGCCAAGATTAGGTCAGATGACTCAACAAGCTCCTTAGCTTGAGGAGGATATGATCCATCGCCCGCGTACACTCCGCCATAGCCTGAATGATCTTCACTGATGGAGCTCTTGCCCATGGGGGTTACAAAGACAGGGAAGTTGGTCTTCCTAGCTAGTCTTTGGACATCACTGACAACACGGTGTCGAATAGCCCATGAATCAATGAGAATGACTGGACGCTTGGCCAGTTCTAGACGATCGAGAATGGCAGAAACAACGCGATCCTCTTGTTCAACGTCATTCGCTGGCTCAGTCAGATCAATAGACGTCTCTAGACGGTTTCCCTCCACTTTGGCCTCAACCATGTCTGTGGGCAGCATGATGTAAACCGGCTGCGACTTGATCCAGCATTGGCGCAAGACATGGTCAATCCGGTCAGCGATCTGCTCAGGGTTATCGAGCGTCGCAAAATCACAGGAGACTTCTGTGGTTATCCTCGCAAACGAGTCAAAGTCGCCGTTGCCCAGTGTATGATGAAGCAGCATACTGGCCTTCTGACAATCGGTAGATGGGTAACCAACGATATGGACGACTGGGACGTGCTCCGCAAATGCGCCCGCTATACCGTTGATGGCAGATAGCTCTCCGACACCGAATGTGGTTATGAGTGCAGAAATCCCTTTGATTCGAGCATAACCGTCTGCGGCATATGCTATTGAGACCAAGAGTCAGAGGGGGAAAACAAAGGAAGGGAAAAGGAGACGAGGGAATACTCTGACAACGCAACGCAATTATTCACATTGACGAACAGCCCACGGCAGACAAGAAGTGGTGCATATGGAAGAATCGCAAAGAACTTACCAGCATTGAGCTCGTTGACACTTCCTACCCATATTAGATCACACCGATCTAGGAAGTCGAGAGCCCTCAGGTTGAAGTCGCCGGGAACACCATGAACAGAGCGGATTCCAAGCTCGTGAAGGCGTCTAAACAAGTACTCGACGGCGTTCATGGGTCGCTTGAGCATATCGATTTTGATGTTCATTGTATGGGCAGCTTCGAGATGTATGATTGTGTGAAAAGTTATTGAGGGCTATCTGTGAAGTGGACTGTGCGAGGGACTTGGTAACAGAGTTCATAGCGTTACTCAACGCGCTATAAGTAGTAAGTTTCATCACGACGCTGTTGTGGGATCCTCTCCAACATGGATACGTCGTAACGCATACTCTGCTGTGAGCCAGCAACCCCCCACACGCACGTCTGAACTGTAAGGCTAGGCGGCAACGGGATCGTCGCAGTGGGTGCGGGGCCTTTGCTACAGTACCACGTATTAGTCCAACGATGTAGAACGAGTGGTTAAAAATAGTCTAAATAGTTTCAAGCCAGGTATGTTCTCTCAAGAGCAACCATACAGGGTAATAGCTGCGAGCTGCTTTGGTAGGACTTTAGGCATTTCAGACTAATTTTGTTGGAAATGACGGAATTGAATAGAACGCACCGTGATGTAATGTGCCAACGTATACATGGCGGCACGTCTCAGCCGCCCGCTCTTGTATCCGCCGTTCGTCCCGCGTCTACACTCCCGCTTCGGCTGGCCTCACTTGACCTCATATCTGTCCTATCTCCCGTAAGTTTGACGTGGCAGGTGCTCGCGTTGGTTGCAAACACATGCACCCAATCACGGCATACCCTACGCAATTGGGCAATCTCTACGTCATTCATTCAGGTAGTGGTACAAGGGAGCATGTGATTGATCACACTGTAACCTCGATGCCAAGCTCAAATGCATATCTGGTCCATCGATTTAATCATATTGCTCATATTGTAGCTAGGGCCACGTAACGTAGGCAAGAGAGATAGTTGCAAGGACGCATGACGAATGCAAATCCCAATCCGGCTCGCTGAGTCAATGCGTAAATGGGAAGGGATGAGGTCACGTTGGCTAGGTACAATAGCAGGGCTAAAAAAGAAAAAGAAAAAAAGCTGTATCTACAATCACCATCACGCTTTTAACCCCCAACTCACTCATCTCTTTTCGCTCTGATTCACTCCAGATTTGCCTCTGCCATTTAGTCTGCTTGCAGTACATCGCCTTTTTCCATACTCAGCTCTAGAGACTAGATATGCTTCTGTTCTAGCTCGAAAATCTCATTGCTGGACTGCCCGTCGCCCCGGTCAGGTCGGCGGATAAGAAAAACAGGACAGCAGGAATGAATCCCATGGCCCTCATCGATGAAACGCAAGGGTCCTCCCTACTTCAGCTTCCAACAGAGATACGTATGGATATCTACGGATATCTCCTCGGCAGCGGCGGACGTAAAATTATCTCAATCCGAAACATCCCAAGAAAAGATTTCAAATGCAGTAACAGCAGAAAGAGATCTATTTATGATGTCACGGAAAAGTCAATTGCAAGAACGGCATACCAAACAACTTATCGCATCGCCAGTCGCAATAATGAACCACTACATACGGCTATTCTCTACACGAGCAAGAAAATAAGAGAAGAAGCAGCGAGCTATCTATACGGAGCACACACATTCGATTTTGGTCAAGACTTGGAGGCGGTGGTGCCTTTCCTCCGGGATAAATCACCCGCTGTGCAAGATATGATTAGGAAAGTTTCTCTTTACAAACATAGTCTCAGAAGTGCGGCAGAGTGGGAATCCTACAGTTGGGCGGCTATCTGCCGATCTCTCGGAATGCTTCAAAGGCTTGATAAGTTAACAATCGTCATCGAAGGACGGCAACCAGATGGAGAATGGGATGGGCCTCGGCTGTTGTCGGTGTCGGATTTTCGCCTGCTTTATTCGATACGCCATGAGATTGTGGAGTGGATTCGAGAATTGGCGCAAGTACGGACAATAAGGGAGGTGCAGATAGTTGCCGACATTCATCCTCTGCCCAGCTGCGAGAACAGCTCGATGCTTCTACTAGCAGCCTTTTCTGCATCGATTGAAACGTCGCTGGTAGATTTTCTCGGAGATTACCTTGGTACATGCACGCACACGGGGGACTCGGTTTAGAATCAACTTTAATAGCCGGCAGGACTAGGAGTAGAGGTTAAGGATTGTTGCAAGCATAAACTGATTGTCGGTCGAGTATTATACAGATAGGCAAAGCCGCGAGCTCAGATAAGCCCTTTTATGCCCTAGTAGGTAAGTTTGATGGGCATCTCCTGGATCAGTGACCCATGCTGCTGTGGCTCACGCATAATCTTCCGCTTATATGTTGCCACCAATCCATTCACTATTCATTTGCCCATATCGTCCTACTTCTACCTATACCGTGACCCGACATCACGCACCTGCGCGGTAGAATGCGTGATGTTCTAATCTTTATACCAATCAACACATGATTTTGTTCGCAACCAACCCTAACCTATCCAAAATCGTCTCGCAGCTGCTATCAACGAGTAAGTAGAATACATGAATTGTATTCATGAAAGATATATACCACATGCTGACACCCATTGTCATAAGAACTTCATGAGCCAGTCTGTGCGTATAAGCAGGTCTAAAGATACGTAAGCAATGCTGGAAAATCGCAAAGACCGTCGTCAAACTTCTCTGTCATACCGTGGTACTTGATCAAGTAATGCTGGGGATCTCCAAAGGGAGGAACCGAAAGTCCAACCCGTCTCACCGTAACTGTAAAACCAGCTCGGTAGTGGTGATCAGTCCATAGAATTGAACAGCCAGGGCGTCTGGCCGCGTCTGCTAACCAACCTCCCCATAGACGTATGTAGCCCTTGGCCAAAACCCTTCGATCGGTAGCTTTGGGTGAACATGATTTCCCAGCGATTGAAAGCGTAAAGCAAAACTGTGACAGCTCCTCTGCTTCCTCCAGGAAAACATCTTGTGACATTTTGTTTTCTTCAGTTCCCTCGCCAAAAGACACGTCTGAACCGACATGCCGCGCCCATTTTTCCCATGATGAGCGTGCTGCTGGTTGTAGTCCGGTCTCGAAGCGTGTGTAGATGTTCTTAAGGCTTGCAGAACCAGGTGGACTGCAATCCTCAACGGCACCGAAGACGTTTGAGTTGACAAGTCGACAGGCGAGGGTGGGCACGAGTTCCCCTGCCCAGGGGCGGTGGCACTTGGTATCAATGTCAAGCCCTCGTAAGCGCGACTTAATGAATCCTCTGCTTCTAAGCATGGATATACAGACGGAGTTTATGTGCTTATTGACCTTCAGTATCGCGAAAAAGTCGTTGGCTGGTAGTCGAGCAATAATGGCGATGAGGATCTACGAGATGATGAGCTTGAACTAATGGTCTGCAACCCGCGTTACTCTTCCGGACCAAGTCCAATACATTCAAAAATAGAATCTTTGGCCAGGACAGATTTCAGGAACTGGGAAGCGGACCTCTGTTGGTATGCAGTGTTCGAATGGCATGACGAGGCAGCACCTAGGAACTGAATCAGATGCGTGAGTTCTGTTGATCGTATACGTAGCCAGTAAGGGCCCCAAATCGGGGCGCGAGAGCTAAGATTGATTGAGATTTTGGCTCCGGAAGGATCATAGGCTGCGACAGGAGGAATGAACGAACGGTCCAGGTTGGGCACACAGCCGTCGAGGTAATATACACGTTCCAACTCAATGCCACGTGAATCGGCTCGCAAACATCCAACTTACTATTGCTTTCTTGACTCATAAGACAAATCAAGTACGCAACTCAAACACGAACTTTCTTGTTAGAATTGCACACGATGTAAAATTACATCATATATGACAAAAGAGGCTGCAACGGCATTCTGGGTTACATCAGTGTTTGTGGACCAATAGCTTATTCGAAGAACACTTTAGAATTCCGCCCTTCCGAAATAGAATGGGGTGGGGAAACGCTTAGACTTGGATGATTACGTGTACCTGGCTTCGGTAGGGAACGTCACCAACCAAGACCCCGGCCGATCAACGGTTGTTATCTAAGATGCAGAGCGGGATGTGTTGTTCCCACCACCTCCTGCCGTCCTGTATCCTCCTGGATTAGGCAATGCGAGGCTCCCACCGCGTCATTTTTGAGCAAAACGAGGACACACACACAGTAGAATACAGCAGGTAGTAGGCATCCTTGTATTCTCTTTGATCTACACCGGTCGGTCTGCGAGGTAGTGATTTGCCTGTCTCACACTCTTGAACGTACGTCTATCTTTTTACGGCCGCTGCTAGCCCAACCAGTCGTCGAGCCGTGCCAGGCTATGCCGCCCATCAACCCTTGACGTAGTCCGGCCCGGCAGGAGGAATCTATCATGTCCCATGTCGTTGTCTCAATTCCTATCCATAATGACATAACGGAAACACCACACTCTGGTCAATAACTCCGCTCATCATTTCGACAGCCCTTGCACCCCTTACGGCTTGTTGCACACCTTTTCCAACACACCCACGCTTCAGCAATGCGTATTATGCCGGATAAACGGGGCAGGCTAGCACTTCTATAGGGAAGGTTTAAATTTTCAGCGTGTACTGAGCTCCGGCATAAGTTTAGGAATCCTCCTTATTCTCTAGGCACAGCCGGGAGTAACCTGAGCTTCATCACAAAGCTAGTTGACGCAAGGCAGTTGGACTTATTTGGATTACAATGACTTCAGTTCAGGCCCGCACAAAGGAACAATCTATTGATGCCGCAGATTATCTCTTCAGGCGTCTGCACCAGCTAGGTGTTCGCTCTTTTCACAACATGATTGGGGAACCCGGCTTCGTCGTACTGGATTACATGCCCCATCGCGGCCTAAACTGGGTTGGTACTATGAAGAAGTCCGGTGTCGGTATGTTTGGCTCCGCTTCCGACGCCCAGGATACTGTTCTGGAATCAGCGACATGTCCTAACAGAGTTTTCCGTCTGGAGCCAGTCGCTAACCCTGTCGCAGGCAACCAGGCCCCCGTGACCACATCGGGGGTTGGCGGGATCTCGCTCTTCAACGCCATAACTAGTACATCCCCAAAACGCACCGCCGTGGTTCATCTGATACTGCACTTCACTGCCACACCCTACTGGGAAGGCGATATGTCTCGCTACAGAATTTCCGATGCCGAATTTGACACCTCTGAAGCTTTAGGCACGCGTACGTTGCATATGGCTGACCCCAATGCACATTCAATCATAGCTGAGCAAATCGACGAAGCCCTTCGCCAGTGTTGGAAAAAGTCGATACCAGTGTACCTTGTATTGCCAGCTGATGTGACCCAAGTTAATATTAGAGAGAAGCGACTTGAGACGCCTATCAATCGACAAGGGGTTATGGAAGGTGAGGATTTGGAGGGTTGGAAGCCTTACAGGGCTACTTTGCCCCCAATTCAAGAGGTTAGTTTTTACGGTGGCCGAGGAAATGCAGAGCTCACGCTCACCAGGTCTTTTCTGATGCCTGTATCCAGCAGCAACTGCCAGGGCGCCAAGGCACAGGTTCAGAGGATGATGAGAAGGGTTTCGACACAGGGAGAAACCATGACAAAGAAATATTAGCAGTAACCACTCCCCGCCAGATGGGCTTTTGTGGTGCTGCACATCAACATTCAATGGCAAGGACCCCCCCAACCTCGTCCTCGACCTGCCGTGAAACGGCCCCGGAATTTCCGTCGGAATTTCCGGTATTATCCCAAGAGAAGGTTTCTATAGGGTCTCGCTCAGTCCTAGGAAAAGCGGTTCGGCCTAGGCTGGATCTTATAGACCTTCACTATTATGAGCACGAGATTGACCACTCTGCCCCCCGCCCCCCGGCCAATTACCAAGACGATTTCGGGACTGAGGATAAAAAGACGGGCGATCAAACATGCAGGCTCCAAGTCATAGGTACGTATCCCGATCAAATCTTACATATTGAGTTTAACACCCTTTGCTATCAAGGCCAGGGCTTCACCAGGGAGTCGAGCTTCCACGAACAACAGAGATATGGGCTATGCAAACCGCGCAGGCAGCACATTTCAGAACAGGCAGTTACTGACTTGCTAGAAACTTTTGTAACACGCATGCAAGGATCGGCGCAGAATTACTGAGCGTAAGCTGGCCGAACCATGTAGCTAATGGACATAAAAAGGGCATCTCGTGACTCATAGCTCCGTTCTGGTGGGAAACAGTCTTCAGGAAATCTCCTATTTTACGCGATGCTGGAAACATCTAAGTTGTAGCACAAATGGACGACCGAAGAAGGAAGAACGTAACCGCATTGTGGCGCAGGCAGCCAGGCCAGTGTTTGAAATCGCTACGGCAACGGTGCTTACTAGTCATTTTCGCGGTACCCACGAAATTTTTAACACGGGATCCAATACCGGCGCCGCCGGGGGCACCAACAAGATCCGTTATGTAAGAGGTATACCTGGCCTTCTTTGCCCCCAATTCAACAATCAACAGCTTCTCTGGTAGCAATTCAACTTGCCGTGTCTTTCTACTGCTACAATGAACCCAATTGACGCCCCCCGTTGCTTCGACGATAATGTCCTTCCCCCTGAATGCCAACCCAGCTCACGGGAGGAACTGTTCGCATCAATCGGAGAATGCAATGTTGCTCTCATGGTCTGGTTGCTGGCAACCCCGGTGGGTGCAACTCTCCAGATTAGACCGGGCTGGTTACCTGCAAACCTCTGGAGGTACAAGAATTGGACTTTGACCATATAGGACTTCGGTTGCAGTACGTCGCTCTCCATAAATTTGCCCAGTTCCTCTTTTAGGACGGAACCTCGACCACTGACGTGTGTTGCGACGCGTATGGGGAACACGGGGACCGCTGTTTTCAACGAACCGTTCGCAAGGTGATCTAGACACGAGGCCCCAAAGAGCGAAATTCTCCCGGCACAAGGTTTACCTTCGTCGTCTGCACCAAGATAAAGAAGTCGGCCGTTTATTGTATCTTTCTAGGCTCTCCCGTGCTGGCCTATAAGCATTCTGCCCCTTGTTTCCGGAATAGTACCACCGCCTCTAGACATATCCGGTTCCACGTAATCACCTAGTAATTGGCCCTGATAAAACTTCACTTTAGTTATTGATAGCTGACTTGGTACCGCCGAAATCTTCGGTATCGTGGTTGGTGTCGGTGTTGGCCTGATTGTGAAACAACGATGATGTGAATATCATGCGATCTTTATGGTGGTCTCTTAGACGGCTAACGTCGAGCTCCTTGACCCATTTTTGCCTTGGGGTTTGATACCGCGTCTCTACCTTGGTTGCAGGGCCGAGCATGGTCCTTGTGTTGCCATGCTATAAGCCCACATTAACTGTCCGGTGTCGCGTATCCCCAGGGAAGCAAGCCTTGAATTAGAATATACCACTCTTAAGCCTCACTATTCCTGCAAATAATCTAGGTGGTGAGAAGATTAAGGATCTGGCATATGGTTAACTTAAATTCTCTGATGTAATGGTGTCTGTCGTACACCTCGATATCGCCTCTTCCGAGGGTCTGCCTCTCGAGCTGATTCAAATCGAACGGCTGGAAATAATCACGCTCTAGTCTAAGTAGAAGTCGACGTTTAGGCTTACGAATGCGTCGCGAGAAGGAGAGCTCTCCTATGGAAAGTTCGAGGAACGCTCGGCCCGCAAGTTCCAGACCGTGTATGCAGAACGTGTAATCGAATGGGCTGTAGTAGCTCTTCTCGACCCTGCGAACGTTTTCAGAACTAGAAGATGAGCCAAGAAGGCTGCTGATTATTGAGTCTTTCTCTCGGATTGTGTTTTTGAGTCGCTATACTTTTTACTGAATATCGTCGGGAAAGCTGTACGTGCATGCGATGCCCTTCCCGCTGCACCTTAAGCAAGAATCCCCTGTGGAATAAGCTAGCTTCAATTCCCGACACAAATCACAGGCCCGTGAAGGCCTTCCTCCGCGGCGAAAATAGGTAGGAGGAGCTCTTGGCTCTGAGGCTATGACGGGGGCTTCCGGTGTGTAACCAAAGGGCGGACAGGTGTAGCTTGGGAAAGACAGGGGCTGCCTTGCGGCGGTCGCGCTAAGTCTCTGTTCGCGATTGGGCAACGCATGATATCGTCTCCGACACTGTTGTCCCTTGGCGCGAATACCCTGGAGTGGCTGGCTTAATGGTTGAGCCAAGTAATGGAGTAGCTATCACCTTAATATGCAGCACAAACATCCCTCATAGGTTAGGTTTTAGCCTCATCATAAAATGTGCGGCGTCAAATTATGACACTGTTTGCGACTAGTCACTGTCGTTTCGATGGTCTTGCGCACCCTCTAATACCTCGCTCTGCCTCGGCTCTGAGGGTAGCAACGAGGCTAGAGGGAGGTGAGTATCCAAAGGCCTTCACTGTGTCTGTCGAGGTTGAGGCCCTGATGGGGCCTTGAAGGCAGAAGTGCGGCCGGATGGCCTGAAATGGCTCCGGCACCAGCAGACTGCTAACAGCTACAGTGAAGAAGTATCTTAGCCAATTGTTGATGGAAGTCAAACGATCAATTGAGTGGTGAAGCCTCCCGAATGTCCTACGGCTGTCACATCTGTATACAATTTGGCTGGCTCTTACATCAAGTAATCAACTTAAATGTTTCCATCTCACCAGTCACAGTGAAAGAGGCGGTTAGAAATTCTCCGTATGTTGGATTCTATCCCGATGAATTTCGCGTTCGCCGTGTGTCGTGATTGATGCCTAAGCGTCGCGGGTGGGTGGACGTAGTTTTACTGTTGGTACATCACGGCCGCTGTGCCTCGTATGGCCAGCGGCAGAGAAACCAACAGTGTGATATGAAGCTTTCCCCACCCCCATCGAGCCGGGCCGGATGCCGCGATGTAACGTCCGAAACGATTCGGCCCGTCCCTAGCACAAGAAAAACCACGACATATCCCACCCTTGACATCGTTCGGCTTGCTCAACTGTAGACTCTGCCAATGCTTTCCACAGCCACACCAAAACTGACGCCAACGAGTCAAGTTTGGGGAAGTGATACGATGTACAGTCGACCGTCCGGAATGAGCAACTACCGGATGTTATCATCTTGGCATGTGGGTGGGGATGAGAGCACGCAAGTCGTGAGTGGGGGCTGATTGGCCAAGCAAAACATAGAGCCACCCAGTTATCGGGCCTCATCACTGATAACCAGTTTCTGCTGTTGGTGGATCGGTATGCTGGGCACTGGTGCTTGTTCTCTCTCTTCACCTCCTCTTCTCTCCCCTCCTCCTTTCCGCTTCTAGGACTGCAATTTTATTGGCCTCACATGCCGGACTGTGTGGCTCATGCTAGTGTGCATTCAGTCACCCAGGTAGCATCCTCAAACCTACATGTTACCCATTCCTCTATTATGCACGATTCACCATTTTGGGCGTCATGATAGAAGATCTTGAACTACTCTAGTTGATGACTTGCCCTACTACATCGTGATCATCCTCGCTAGCCACACGGCGAACAGAGCGCTGACCACATTACAGCCCGACCATGCCGGGGATCAAATCAGTCCTGTTTTTCTTGTTGATCTACAGGTGATTTACTTGGAAGCAACTGTAAGGTGACGTTGATTTTGTCCTCAGAGCCGTGGGGGCCAGATAGTTTAAATAGTCTTACATCTTCCTACCCTTCCCCAATGTCATGAAGCGGATTTAAATATAATTTTGAGGATCTGGAGAGCCCAAAATCCATCATCTATCTTAACTTCCATCATCACAGAATCAAGGCCCTCATTATGCTACATGCTATCGTTGCCCTTCTAGGGATCGGTCTGTGTGTCCTCTACCTTCGGAAGAAGCATGGCCTTAATCTACCACCCGGACCAAGGCACCTTCCTATTGTTGGAAATATCAGAGGCTTGCCCTCAGGGGAAACGCCGGAGTACCAACATTGGCTCAGGTTCAAGGACCTTTACGGCCCCATCAGTTGTGTATCTATCCTCGGTCAATCGCTTATCATAATTCACGACCGCCATGCGGCACATGAGCTGCTGCAGCACAACTCGACAAAGACCTCGGGGAGACCACATATGCATTTCGGCGGCAAGTTGTGCGGTTACGGGGTCTTTTTGAGCCTTCAACAGTATGACAAGACGTTTCGGCAACATCGCAAGTTAGTGCATCAGCAGCTGGGCACAAAATCAGCGGTGGCACGGTTTCGGGACATCCAAGATGTGGAATCGCGTCGGTTCCTACTCCGAGTTTTGGAAGAACCAGCCAACTTGATGAAGCACATCAAGACGTAAGTCCAACTGTCTTATTTTCAATGTAATTGATGGTGAAGGGCCAGCTTAAATGCTAAAGTTTGCTAACCTGACCGAGGCAGTGAGGCAAGCGCTATCATTCTACAGATAACGTATGGATACTCAGTCGAACCGCAAAAGCCTGATCCATTGACCCTGCTAATTGAACGCATGATGCACGGCTTCTCTCTTGCGTTCATCCCTCTGGCCTGGCTGGTCGATGCTCTACCGATGCTTGAGCACTTTCCAGGATTCCTCCCAGGCATGTCGTTCAAAAAAACAGCTCGGGAATGGAACGCCATTACACGCATGGTGATTGACGCTCCCTATGCCTTCGTTCGGCAAAGCATGGCAAAAGGCACTCACCGTCCATCATATGTCTCTTCGCTCGTCGAAGAGCATGATGGTGGTGGAGACGGCAAATTAAGCGAAGACCGCGAGAACGCCATTAAGAGAACGGCTGCGATTGTATACGCGGGCGGAGCTGACACCACTGTGTCATCCATAACTAGCCTTGTCTTGGCCATGGTACTCTTCCCTGAGGTTCAACAAAAAGCACATGAGGAGATCGATAATGTCATCGGAACTGCTAGGCTCCCCACCTTTGGAGATCGCGATAATCTACCGTACGTCAATGCTTTGGTGAAAGAAACACTCCGTTGGATCCCGGTTGCGCCGATGGGTGTAACTCATAAAGCTGACGAGGACATCAACTACGGAGGGTTTCACATCCCAAAAGGAGCATACCTTTTGCCGGCTGTATGGTGGTTCTTACATGATCCAGAAACCTATCCAGATCCATCTTCCTTTGACCCTGATCGATATTTGGAACCTAGGAATGAGCCGGATCCTGCAGACGAAGCATTCGGATATGGCCGGCGAATTTGCCCTGGACGGTTTTTGGCGGACGAAAGCCTTTTCATCACCATCTCACGTCTTCTAGCCGCTTTCGACATAAAGAAAGCCGTTGATGAGAAAGGCAACGAGATTGATCCTGAGATTCGGACCACGCCTGGCCTGATTTGCCGCCGCTTGGTTTTCCTTATCGCATTAAGCCGAGGAATGCGAGATATGTGGATCTGATTAGAGCTATTGAGGTAGACTATCCATGGGAGGAGAGTGATGCAGTCATTTGCAAGCAGATCTTGCGCCGGTGTGACCTACGATAAACATGGAACAAGAGGGGCGACCTAAACCTAAATTGGCAGAATCTTTTGGTCTATGAACGCTCTGCGGTTGATGAGCTTCTTTCAGGAAACGTTGCGCGTGTATGGGCTGTTCTGGGGGTCCCAAAGTGTTTTCTAAGTCGGAGTAATCTTTCCATTTGATGAAGTATCCTTCGGTCGAATAATCCCTGTGATCGGAGTTAGACTTAGGTTTATGTCATTCGTTCAACGAACAAGTTCTCATAATAATGCTTGAACCTATATTTACGTCCTAGAGTACAACTCATTAAGTTAAAGTTGCCATAAACCAACACTGAGGAATCTATAAACCAGGATACGAGGTTCCCAGATAAGAATCCTGATTCATCATAAATGTTCAAGAGGGCTATCTAATTCTTAACACTAGGCCACCGCTTGTAAGTACGCGCATGGTCGAAACAGCCCGCTAGTGAGAAATAGGGAGGCTCTAGGCCAGGACTCAGATAGCCACTGAATAAAGGCGTTAGATGGGAAGGCTGGGAGGGGTTTCGTTCTTTAGAGATGAAGTTGAAGGATACCGGCGTAGCGTCGTTATTTCCCAGGTTGTTTGGTATGATTCATGTCGTGAGTGTGGCATTGAAGGTGTGAGATTGAGATATGGCCATCGGTGCACAATGGCATGCTGTCCGACGGGGTCGGAATTCTTGCCGGTAAGCGACTGCTCTAACCTGCATCGGCTCAGTATTACAGGACAAGAGGCCTGAGGTCGGGGACTTTGCTGCATACCACGAAAGATTCAATCACAACGAAGCGCCAGTAGCCTACTCTTGCAACCGACGTAAAAGGCCGCACCATATCTACTGCAGAAGTGTTCCGCCGCGTTACCAAATGGGGCTGGCTTCCTCACCGAATATGACGGTGAATCTGGCCATGAGACAAGACTTTAATAAGTCAACGGATGTGAGCTTGGGGGGTGGGGGGCCAGTGGGGGACATCACTGCCAATAAGTCATCGCCGGGCTAGGATGCAAAACGCCAAATACTATACTGGTGAAGGCATAACGGGGAAATTACGCGGCCGCGTTTGCTATCTGACACATTCATGATTTCAAATCCGGTAATGACAGTATATTCAAGTAATAGCAGACTCAGAAATGACAGGAATCCCTTACGGGAGGGTTGAGCGAGCTCTAAAACCTGGCTCTAGCCCAAACTCCACCGTCGCCCAGATTTTGCTGTTCCCCAGGAGCGCTGGAAGCGTTGGTGATTCAGGCCGTCGCCCCTAGCCGTCCCATCGCTCTTATGGTGGCCCACCAAACCAGCCGACTTATCCTTCCCGGTCCCATGTCGTCCTTGACGATGAAACGGGGTTTTGCCGTGGTTTACAGCCTGCTGTGGCTTTGGGCTGTGACAGATAGCTCATGTGCATACATCCTCTCTTCCTGAGGTACCACACTCGCATACCCCGTCGAGGCAACATCGTTCGTAAAAGCCACAAAAGCCACAGTCGCTGTATGTATCGCAACTGCTTGGTTCGGAACCGCCTAGTCCGCCGACAAGGAGGCCACCTCCACCACCCTGCTCCTCTCGCTTGCCGAGCGCAGGGCTGGGAGAGTCGTTCGGCGCGCGGTATTTGCCATCCAAGCCACCTCGGTTCAGAGCTATGTCGGCCTTAGGGCCGGCTTTATCCCAGTTTTGGGAGTGTTGCTGGTTCTTTTCCCCAGCGGCGGACGTAGAAGTCGAGCTATGATGGGGTGTAGCAATGACATTGCTGAGTAACAGTGTGGAGAGGAAGAGGATTGTCTTCATTGTTAAGATAGAGCGTGGTATGTCCCGTCGTAGCGCGGACGAAGCCGAGGCAAGTGATGGCAAAGGGGGAATTGGGTAACTCTTTGAGGTTGCTGTGATAGCAGATGGGAAATATTCTGGAGAGGTTTGATAATTGAAATGACTGCAAGGCGATATGCTCGATTCTTATATCACTTCCTGATGACTCTCGGCGTCTCGGTCGCTTTGCTCGGTCGGCATTCGGTTCTACGGTCCGTAATGGCATTCCAGAGCTCGATCTGCAGTCACCACATGAGCCTGAGCAGCACGTCATAATTATTTGGGGGCATGCCGGGTCACCTACTGTGATGATTGAATAGGTTAACAGCTCTATCCTTGGAATGCGGAGTCGGCTCCGCGTATCCTGCGCCGAGCGGAGGGGTGACAGAGTCCCGGGAGATATGTCCATCATCTCCGTGACGCCAGAGCCAGCCATGACGAAGCGCTTCATGGAGTTTCTCGAGACGCGGCGTGTTTTTAGGGCCAAAATTTACCTGGTCGTCATCGACGAATGCCATGTGATCATGGAAGGAAGCCTTTCGTTTTGGCCCAAGCTACGTGAGCTGGGAACCCTCGCGCTGATAGGGCTGCAGATGGTTTCTTTGGCCGCTCGATGGACCGGATTCATTGGATCTCGACAACCAGATCTTGTGTTCGTAGTTCCTTTGTTCACTCTGTGATGTCTTGGAGAAGATGTGATCCAGATTTACGCTCCTGACCTCTTACAGTTGGGCTCGCCTGGCGAGGCACCATGCCGCTTTGGGGCTTAAGATGGTACCTAGGACGTGTGGTATAGGCGGTATTGACCTTGGCCATTTCCTCCTTCCTGATTGCACACTGATTGCCCCGGGTCTCTTGTTGACTTTTACAGTTGGCGCACTTTCTGAGCAGGCTCCTACCGGCCTCGATAGGGCATTCACGGGACGCGTGTTCTTGAGCGCAGCAGCCTCATCTTGTTGTTGCCTTCAACTAATGCTCTAACGATAACGACAGGCCTCTGCTGGCAATCGGCCGAGCTTAAACCCCTTGGGGAACTCCATACAACGACTACCAGCGAAATCCTTCAAGTCAAACCGAGTGGTTTTCTAACACACAATAGGATGGTTACCATAATAGGACAGTATACTACCGTGGACTTATTAAGAGTGCCATATCCCTCCATAGTGTGCGTATTTAGATCGGTAATCCACACTGACCCCTTACTTAAAAGCCTGGTGATGTTTAGGGAAGGAGAGAATTCTTACGGGACGCCCGCACTTTTGCAGGAGGCAACGCTGGACACCCTCCAAGGCGGTACAGCCCATCTCGGTAAGGCACGCCTTACATGATGCCTGAATCTGTGCCTTTCTATCTCGAGGACGGTGGACCGATGTATCGGGATCCGGAATGTCAGCAGCCAAAGCAACGACGGAGAGCAAAGTTGCAACCTTGTCATACTGCCGTATTGGTTGAACCTCAGGTAACGCAATAAAAGTGGTATAAGCGTTGATTTTAGATTGATAAAGATTTTAAGCTACGCTTAGGGTAAGATAGGTGGATAGTTGCTGGCAGAGAGGGGGATTTGCGTTTCTTATATCATCTGGGACTATAATGTGCTTCACTAGGTTCAGTTTCCCGATAACTACATTAACCTAATATCGGGCCGAGGAACGCCTTAAGCCCTTCCTCCTCCGATTGAGAATGACGGTTGGATTAAGAAACACGTTGGTTAAGTTGGTCCGACTGGGCTGCATGGACCTAGCTGTGTCTAAACAATCCCATATGACTCAGTAAGCACTCAGGTCAATGTTGGCGGTGCTATAGTCGGTTAATTCCACTTATCAATTATAACCCTAGCTAGAGAGGGTGGCAGTATAACACCTCAGCGCTGCTATGATTTTTTGCCTCGAAGTGCCATAGGTGTATCAGCTGTAAGATCAAATCAAGCATAGCATCGCACCGTTAATTTATCTATGCCGGGTGGTGCCTTATCCACAGCTACTTCCCTACTTACTAATGCATAAGAGGACGAGTTGGGACGAAGAACGGATCTATAATGCCACATCAACCAAAGCCGGGTAATTAATACCTTCCTCTCAATGTAGATGGCTAGTTATTGCTTAGAAACAGCAGACGAGATCCGCTATTATGCAAGTCGCCGTGCCGTGGCGTGCCGTGCTAGTGAAGCCGAGGTGTCACATAACAACGGAAGATCAAATGATTTGGTGCGATTTATCCACGAGCAGGGTTTCTGTAAGTTCCCCGTGGTTTTGCTACGCCGTGCCAACGTGCTATGTAGGCTATGACAAGTGGGCAATGGTGTGCGTGTCAGGGCAGGGCCCTTTCGCAAAGTTGTAATCCGGCCTTCCCGGCTAGCCCGTCATCGGTCTGAGCTGATACTCAGTCAAAGGAACGTTAACGGCTTAGTAGCTGCAGGGAACGAACGAGCACCGATGGTGGCAAGTGAGTTGGTCGGGGTCTGGGCTGCAAATCTAACCGAACTGTATTCATGTTGGCGGAAGTACAGGGTGTCCTCTAAACATAGCGAGAACCGCCACATTTTTGTAGTGGATCATCGTTGTCTATATGGCAACCCCAGCTGCAAGCTGGATGTCCAAACTCATCCAGCAATCTTCCTTCTCCAGCGATAGAATCCTAGTCAATGAAATTTCATTCCAATACCGCTTCCATAGCTCCAATTGCCATAGCTGTTGTGAGGGCCCTGCTACCTATCCTGACTTGGCTCTTCCCATATCGGCACAGCCAGCCTATTCCAAATGACCCATCGTCTTCTTGCATAGTCAGAAGGCGCTTCAAATCAGTCTGGTTGGGAATTTGAAGCAGATGACATGCGGAAATTCTCATCGATAGGCCCAAAGGGTCTGCTTCTTTGCCGATCCGTTCGGACACCCTGTCACGCAGAGCTCCCCGTAGGCTTGCAAGATCGGAATGAGGGTTTTCGAAGAGGAGGCGTGCAAAGAAATACAGGAAAGTTTCCCCTGTGTGGTAGTATCGTGTTCCATCCACGTATCTTCTATCGGTAAGAACACTGCAAACCCAGTCTTTTGTTGGCCTAAGTCATGTTTCTTGACCGCGACCATAATGATAGTAAAGACGAATCGCATTCAAGCAGACAGTCGCGTCGGTTCGATCCCGTGATTGGTCAAAATACACCTAAGCCCATTGGCATTTCTGATGTCGTCTGCGTCCTGTGGGCAACGTACCTTCAGAATTCCATCCTCGGTTCTTGCCTTAGAGGAGCAAATCAGGTCGAGCAAAGTATTTACTGCCTCTCTTTCCTGTGGTAGAAGTTTGAGAGCATAAGCAGTAGTATCCAAGTCATCCGGGTACTGTTGCGTGGTACCCAGGGGCTTGCCTGTGGAACCACACAGTTAGCTAAGGGGAGACGAGTTGCATGAACAGCAAAGGCCTTGCCAATGAAATAATTCCATGATCCGTTGCCTTTCTGGAGATTTAGTGGGCCGCTATGAACAGTCCAGTTAGGTTGTAGGGCTGGCTACAATGCTCACACAGAGTGTGTACGTACACTTGACTACCTCACATATGGGAAGTTGGGAGAAGTTATCCTGGAAAACATGCCCAGAGCTTGATTCGGCTCGAAGGAAGATGCACAAAAAATCGTGGTGGGGCAGTGTAGGGGAGGAACTATCGACTCGGCAGCAAGGGAGACCGGATTAGGAATCATTGCCCGTGGTGCGGAGGTATCTTGCCTCAGTTCGAGGTGACACGGAAGGTTGTAGCAGTGAGTGGCTGAAAGTGTGTCGCTTGCCCTGCACACCCTGTCAAGATCAGGTCATCGCAAGGCAGACGGTCTCACCCCGCGCATTTCGCTTAGAGCCGACAGGATGATCTGCGTTATCTATTCGCCCTCAAAGGAAAAACCAGGGTGCTTGCTGCATTACAGGTGTTGGTCGTGACCGAGCTTGCTCTATTGTCTCGCACAGCATTACCGGAAATGCACTGCTCAAACCTGCAGCAACACTAAAAGAGTCATGCACTTTGCCATCCCAACTGCAGGTTGCTTTGGTCGAGCTGAAGTGGCTTACTTGAGGGGGCGCGTGATCGTTTGAAGGGGGGCCCGAGCGGTGGTCATTGATCAAACGGCCCTCTTTGTGTTGCTCAAGACATGCATCCTGACAAGACATTGAATCAGGGACGGAAGACCATTCCGTCCTTATTGCACCCTGACAGCTTTTGCTGTTGTGGAGAATTGTTGTGGATCACACTCTGCGGAGGAATGCGGCCCGACGGGAAGTGTGGGGTCTAGATCACAGCAGCGCGTTCGCGATTACCTTATAAAAAAGAATTAAGGTCTTATAAATAAGATCTTATAAGATTATATTAATTATATCTAGTATAAAGACCTAAATAATATTACTTTTAAACTTATATAAAAAAAATAATAAAATAATAATTATAAAATTTACTTATTAGAAATAACTTAAAATATAAGATAATTATAATTATAAGGTATATTATTATAAAAAGCTATAAGAGTTAAGTTATATAACCTTTTAGAAAAATTCCTAGGATTTCCCTTATTAATAAGATAAGGATTTTTATTAAATATCTTTAGTAGAAATCTAAGGGAATTCCTTAAAAAAGTTAAGTTTTTTTTTTTTTAAAAAAAAAAGCCTAAAAATCCTAAGGATTTCCCTTAGTAATTCCTAAAGAAATCTTTATAAAAGACCCTTTTTTCTTTAATTAATAAATTATAAATCTTAGATTAAATATATTTTCCTTTTAAAACTATATAGCACTATAAATCTAGTCTATTATATAATAAGATTTAATATATAAAGCCTATAAGCCCCTAGAGGCTAGTTTTTTATATTATATACTAATAGTAAATATATATATAATTATATTATTTATATATTATTAAAAAATTAAAAAAAACTTATTTAATATAATATTATATTATAAATAAATATAGAAATATATTACCTTAAAGAGCCCTTTACTTTAAATATAAAATATATATATAATAATATTTAAATTTAAAGATATAAGTTAAGGGAAAATAATTAAATACTTTAATAAGTAATAGGTATATATTATATATTTTAATTATTAGTATTTCTTAAGAAAAAGATTATCTTAAAAAATAAAAAGAGAAAGCTAAGGTAAACCTCCTTAAGGCTATATTTTATTATAATAACTTTATTACTAAGAGAAATATCTCTATAAAAAGGCTATTAAGATTACTTATTAAGGTAATAAGGATTTAAATAAGCTAAGTAAAGCTAAGTATTATAAAAAAGCCTTATTATAATTTAAAAGTAAAGACTTTATTTAATATTTAATTATTAAAGAATTATAAGGTTATTAATTAAAATATTATTTTTAAGTTTATTTTATTTTTATTTAGTATTATTAATAAATTTTTTTAAAAGTATTATATACCTATAAGGTATTTTAATAGTTTTTATATATTTTTTAAGTCTAGGTAATTCTTTTATTTAATAAAATATATTATTTTATTATTAATTTATTTATATTTAAAATAATTTTTATAATATATTCTTTTAATTTATTAACTTTTATTTTAAGTTTATTATTAATTTTAACTTAAATATTTTTTATATTAATTTAAATAATAAAATATAAAAATTTAAATAAAGCTTAACCTTAAGTAATAAGTCTAATTTATAATTATATTTTAAGATTTTTTATTTAATTTTATAAGGTATAATATACTTATAATTAAGCTTTTTATTTTATTATTTTATTTTAATATTTCTTATTATAAGGTAAATTATATCTCTCTCTAAGAAAATTAATTACTTAATCTTTTCTTATTAATATAACTTATTATTTTATTTTTAATAAATTTAAGTTATATTTATATTTTTTTTTATATAAGTTTTATAATTAATTATTAATAAAGGTTACTTTAAGGTTAATAATAATATTTTATAATTATTAATAAATATTTAATATAAATCTAAACTTAAATATATTTAATATAGTTTTTATATTTCTATTTATTATTATTATGCTAATTAAGCTATAAATAATTTCTTAATTTAATTAATTTATTTATAATTAATATAATATTAAAGGTATTTTTTTAAAATTAATTTATTTATTTAATTTATTTATTTTTCTCTTTATAATATATAATAAAGAATTTATATTTAATTCCTAAATATCTTATTAGGCTTTATTAAAACTTAAATATAAATAATAATCCTTAATTAATAATAATCTTAAGTAAATATATTATATATTTTAAATATAAAAATAAAAAAAATAAATAAATTCTTAAATTATTATTAATTCTCTCTAAGGTATAAAATATAAAGTTTTAAAAGTTTATTTATAATAATAAATATATTATTATAAAGGCTTTTAATAATTAATTTTTTTAAATAAAAGTAATTTTATAATAAAATATATTATAATAGCTTCTTATAATAACTAAGGTATTAATAAGAGTTATAATTATTATAAAGTTTATAATATTATATCTTAGCTTTTATATAAAATTATATTAATTAATAATTATTAAAATAATTTTCTTTATAAGTTTTATTAATAATATAATTATTTTCTTAAATATTTTAAGAAACTTATAATAATAATTAATAAATCTTAAGAAGGCTTATATTTCCTTAATATTAATTACTTTTTTTTTATTTCTAATTATTAATTTTCTTAAGGTTATATATATTTTATTATAAGAAATAATATATTTAAAGAATTTTATTTTAAGATATATATTTTTATTTAAGTTTTATTAATAATTTAATATTTTATAATATTTATAATACCTTAAAATATTTTATATATATTTTTTTTTAAAAAATAATAAAATATTATTAAGGTAATATATAATAAATATATATAAATATTATTATAATATATTATTAATAACTTATTAAAATATAATAAATATATTAATAAGTCTAAAAGATATAATAAGGTATTTAAATAATTTATATTTAATATAAAAAATAATTTTTTTATTTATATTTTCTTTTAAATTAAAATAAATTAATAAATACCTTTAAGATTAAATATAATAAAAATATTTTATTTTAAAAGTTAATCTCTTAATTTATTAATATAAGGTAATAATATATAATCCTTAATAATAATAATCTTAAGTATTTTAAAATTAATATAAGATTAAAGCTTATTATTTTTAAATAAATATAATAAGGTATTTAATAAATAAGTTATTTTTTATTAATAATTTTAATTTTAAGCTTATAAGATATATATTTTAATAAGCTTATTTTAAGTCTTTTTATAAAGAATTATTTATAAATTTAATATTTTTATAATATATTCTTAAGTTATTTTTTTTTTAAGTAATTTTTTTTAAGTTTCTTAATATCTCTTTTAATTATATAAATTATTATATAATTTTATATATTATTTATTATTATTATTATTTTAATTATTATAATATTTATATTTTATCTCTATAAATAAAGAAATATTTTTATATTTATATTTATTTAATTCTTTTATTATTAATAGAAATTTAAGATTTTTAATTTAAATTATTATTTAATATAATTATACCTTAAAATTATAAAGGAATATCTAGCTAATCTAATTAAAATATAAGTTAAAGTATAATAATTATAAATACCTAAGTATAATTAAAACTTTAATTTAATATAATCTTAAATAAAAAGCCTTAATTTCTTTTTTAATAAAAGCTTTAAGGTAATTAATCTTATAATTAATAACTTTATTATTATAATTTAAAAGTATTTTTTAAGGTTATATATTATATAAGGCTATATTTAATATATTTAATAAATAAATATAATAAATAAGTAAATATAATAAAAATCTTAATTTTTTATTAAAGATATAATAAAAATATTATAAATTATTTAATTAATTAAAATTATTTATTATATTTTCTTTAGATATTTTAATTATTATTTAATAAGTCTTTATATTATATTTAGGCTTATTATATATATATTATAGCGCTAAATACTTAGTTTAATTAACCTCTCTTAATTATTATTTATTAATAATTTAGCTATTATTTATATATTTATATTTATTTTTATTATTTATTTTTCTTTTTTAATATTATTATTTCTCTTTTTTATAATTTAGTCTTTTTTACTTTTAATATTAACTTAATATTTTTTTTACCTCTTAAAAATCTTTATTCTTAATAATTAATAAATAATTTAATATATAATATCTTTTATTCCTTTTATAAGACTTTAAAAAGCCTTTAAAACTAACTTTATAGACTTATTTTAATACCTTTTAATTTATTTTTTAAGATATTTAAACTAAGATCTAGCCTTAAGTCTAATCTTTAAGGTCTTTAAAGCCTAAGGGGTTAAGAATTTAGTTATTTCTTTAATTAATATTAATATTTATAGTTATATATTAAGCTTTAAGATTATAATTTCTAGGTTAAGGGGAATAAAGCTAGCTTTTTTAAAAGCTATCTTAATATTTCTTTTTATTATAATAGCCTTATATATAATATAAAAGGCTAAAAAGAATTTAATTTTTAAAATATAAGTTATAAAATATTTAATTAATTTTTTTATTTCTTAATTATAAGCCTTTTTATATAACTTAAAGTATTTAATATTAAATAGCTAAAATAAATAAAAAAATAAAATAATATATAAAACTAAATAATTCTTTTTATAATATCTTTTAAATTTAATAAAATAATAATTTTTATAATTATTAAAATTAAAAATAATAAGAATTAATTAATTAATTAATTAATATATTAATTAAAATACTTAAGTTATATAAGATTAATTTTATTTAAGTTAATTATTTTAAGTTATTATAATAGCTTAATTACTTAATAGGTTATTATTTTAATATTAATTAATAAGGTAATATTAGCTTTTATTAATAATAAATAATTAAATTAATTTTAGCTTTAAATACCTTTTTATACTTATAAAAACTATTTTACTTATAATTATACCTATAAAAAAGCTAATTTTATTAAAGTTATAAATATTATTTACTTAAATATTATATTTTAAAATTTATTTATTATAAGCTAAAATTAATTATAAATAATAATTAAATCTTTATATTTAGCTTTTTAATATTTATAAAAAAGATTTATCTTAAAGTTTAAGTATTACTTAATAAAGTTATAAGCTTATATATATTAATTAATAATATATTATAATTAATAAGTAATTAATTTATTATTTCTTTTATATTATAAAGCTAAGAGAGAAATTTTATAAATCTAAATTAAAAATAAATTAAATAAAGATTTCTCTTTTTAAATTAAATAACTTATATAAATTTAAGATATTATTAAGTTAATATTAAATACCTTATTATTAGTAATATAAGATTTAATAATAAATCTTATAAATAATAATAGCTTATTAAAAACTTAATTTTAAGTTATTTTAAATTATTTAAATTATTTAAAGTATTTAAAGTATTTTAGCCTTATTATTAAGGCTTAATATATTTAGTAATTATAAATAAATTAATTAAATAAAAAGATATAAGGTAAGGGACTTTTATTATACTTACTTATTTATTATATTTATTTATTAAATATATTATATTTCTATAATAACTTAGATTTAATTATTATTATTAAGTTAAAATAATTTTATTTAGCTTTATTATTTATTAAAGTATTTAATTATTTTTTTTTAATTTATATTTTAATTTAAGGTATTATTATTAATACTTTTTATTTATAAAAAAAAGGGCTTTTAAAGTAATTTATTTTTATATTTATATATTTATTACCTTATATTAAATAAGTTATTTATTTTTCTAATTTATTAAGTATATAATTAATATACTTATATTTATACTTATTATTAATATATATCTTATAGTTATAATTATATTATTCTTATAGCTATTTTTAATAAGCTTATTTTATAATTTAGTTATTATTAAAGTAATTATTATAATTCTTTTTTTATAAGGTAAATCTTTTTAAGATTATTATATTTAATATAATTAATATAATTTTATAAAAGCCTATTAATAAGTCCTTAGTCTTTTCTAAGATATAATAAGATATTTTAATATTATTTCTTATTTTTTATTTCTTAATTTATATAAGGAATTTAAAAATCTTTTATTATTTTTTTTAAACCTATAATAAATTATTAAAATATATTACTTATATTATAAATATAAATCTTTATTATAAAATATTATTTTTATATTAAAATAATTTTTATTAATAGTTTAATATACTTAATAAGTAAGTTAACTAGGTAAGTAAGTTATATACTTTAAAATTTCTTAGTAATTATACCTATTTAAAAAAGACTTAAAATAATTCTAAGAAAATAAACCTAAGCTTAAAATAAATAAAAATAAAAGTTTAAGTATATTTTATAATTTATTATTAGTATTAATTTTTCTTTAGATTTTTATAAAAATCTTAATAAATTAATATTTAAAAAATCTATTTATATTATATAAAATTATAATTTCTCTTTAAAAATGTTTTTTAAAAATCTATAAAAATTATTTATAGTTTATTTAAGAATAAAATAGCTAAGAATTACTTTTTTTATATTTATAACTATTTTATTTTAGATTTTATTAAGCTTAAAACTTTAATATATATATTAATATATATATACTAATTAATTTACTTATTAAGTATATTACTTTTTATTTATTATAATATTTTATATTATAATAATAAATATTTATTTAAGAATAATAATTTATTTTTATTAAAAAGAAATAAAAATTAATTATATTAATTTTTTTATTTATAAAATCTTATTTTATAGGTTTATAAATAAAATAAGGCTTATTATTAAGTTTTTATTATTATAATAAAAAATAATTATTTTTTTACTTATTTTAGATATATATATATAATAATAATCTTATAAGAGATATATAAAGTCTTTTATATTAAGAGTATATTAATTATATATACTTATTATCCTATATATTATAATATATCTTTTATTATAAGCTTATAGCTATTTCTTTATATTATATCTAAATAAATATATTTTTTATATTTAAATTATTTTTTTCTTTTAAGCTTATTATTATTTAAGTTATTTTATTTTTTTAAAATTATTTTAAGAATTTATTTTTATTATTTTTTAATTTTCTAATTATTTTACTTATATTTCTAAGTTAATTTATAAAACTTCTTACTATAATATATAATTATAATATTAATAATATTATATTAATAAATAATTTAATATTCTTTAATTTATAATAAAAATAAGATTTATTATTAATTAATATAATAAAGGAATTAAAAAATAATTTTATTTTTATTTTTATTCTTTTATATTTTTTATATTAATATTATTAATATAATATTTATAAAATACTAAGGTATTTCTTATATATTAGGTATATTTATATATTATTTATATATAAATAATACTTTAAGGTATTTAAAGTCTTTAATTATAATTTAATAATATATATAGATATATATATCCTAAGTATATACTATATTAATATATTCTCTTATAGTCTAAATACATCTTTCTTATAAGGTATTTTAATATTAATTACCTTATTTATTATATAATTATAAGTAATATTCTTTTTTTTATAAAATATTATTTATTTTATAATTTTATTAGCTTTAAATTTAAGTTATAGCAATTTATTACTAAGCCTTTATCCTAATATTATAATTATAGTTATTATAATTATTAATTTATTATATTATTATAATAATTTTTATATTAAAGGTCTTATTAGGTTTATTAAATAGCTTTAATAAGTTTTTTATATATTTTAGCTAATAAGGTTTATATAAATACCTCTAGGGGTTTTATTATTTTATATAAGGTTTTTTACCCCTTTTTTATATTATTATAAGAATTATATTTTATTTATTTCTTAGTTAAGTAAACCTAGTTATAAAATATAATAATTTTTCTTAATTTAAGGCTAATATTATTATATTTTTTATATATTATTTTAAAGGTTTTATAATATAAATAGCTATTTAGAATTTATTATTAATATATATATACCTTACTTATTTTTTTCTTTTTAAGAGCTATTATTATTACTTAAGTTTATAATATTTTTTTTAAATATCTTATTATTTCTTCTTATCTTATTAACTTTATAGCTTTTCTTATAGTAATAATAATATTTAATATTTATAATTCTTTATTAAATAATACTAAGTTATATAAGTCTTAAATAAATTCTATAAAAAGTATTAATTTATAAGTATTTTTAATTAATATTAAATTAAAGTTTTTAATAATTTCTTTAATTATTTTAAAAGTTTTAAAGTATTTTTTATATATATTATTAATTATTAATCTTAATTATATAATTAATATAATTTATTAAGGTAATATACTTAATAAGTAAGTATCTTAAATAAATAAGTATCTTAAAAATACCTTAACTTATATTTTATTATTTAATTAATTAATATATAATTATTAAATATATTATAAAGTAATTATAAGGCTAAAACTTTTTATTTTTTAAGCCCTTTAAAATAACCTAAGATTAAATCTCTAATATATTATAAGTATATATATAGTCTCTTAAAAGATATTAAGCTATTAGTAATAAGGTATATAATTTTAATATAATATTATCCTAACTTATATTAGCTATTTAATCTAAAGAATTAAATCCTTATTTATTTTATTCTTAATTTAGATTTATAAGGATTTCTCTTATAGCTATATAATATAAAAGAAATAATTAATTAATTACTTATTAATTATAATATATTATTAATTAATATATATTAAGCTTATAACTTTATTAAGTAATACTTAGACCTTAAGATATATTTCTTTTATAGGTATAATTATTAAAGAGCTAAATATAAAAATTTAATTATTATTTATAATTAATTTTAGCTTATAATAAATATAATTATAAAATATAATATTTAATTAAATAATATTTATAACTTTAATAAGATTAATTTTCTTATAAATATAATTATAAGTAAAATAATTATTATAAAATATAAAAGGTATTTAAAGCTAAAATTAATATAGCTTAAAAACTAAGAATAAATTATAATTATTTAAGCTATTAATATAAAAAGCTAAATAATTTAATTATTTATTATTAATATAAGCTAATATTACCTATTAATTAATACTAAGAAAATAACCTCTTAAGTAATTAAGCTATTATAATAACTTAAAATAATAAAATTAATAATAAGATTAATCTTAAATAACTTAAATATTTTAATTAATATATATTAATTAATTTAAATAATTTTTATTATTTCTTAATTCTTAATAATTATAAAAATTATTATTTTATTAAATTTAAGAAATATTATAAAAAAAATAAGATTATCTAGCTTTATATATTACCTTATTTCTTATTTATTTTAGCCTTTTAATATTAAATACTTTATATTTCTTAAAAAGGCCTATAATTAAGAAATAAAATAATTAATTAAATACTTTATAATATATATTTTAAAAATTAAATTCTTTTTAGCCTTTTATATTATATATAAAGCTATTAATAAAAAAGAAATATTAAGGTAACTTTTAAAAAAGCTAGCTTTATTCCTTTTAACCTAGAAATTATAATCTTAAAGCTTAATATATAGCTATAGATTTTAATACCTACTAAGGAGGGGGCTAAATTATTAACCCCCTTAGGTCTTAAAGACCTTAAAGATTATACTTAAGGCTAGATCTTAGTTTAAATACCTTAAAAAATAAATTAAAAAGTATTATAATAATTCCCTAGAGTTAATTATAGAGGCTATAAAGTCTCTTATAAAGGTAATAAAGGGAAATATATATAAATTATTTTATTAAGGGCTAAGATTAAAGACCTTTAAGAAATAAATAAAATATTAAATAAGCACTAAAAAATAAAAAAAATTAAATTATAAAAAAAAGAAATAATAAAAATAAAAAAAAGAAAATAATTAATTAATTAAATAAATATAAATATATAAGTAATAGCTAAATTATTAAGAAATAATAATTAAGAAAAGTTAATTAAATTAGGTATTTAGCGCTATATAATATATATAATAAGCCTAGGTATAATATAAAGACTTATTAAGTAATAATTAAAATATCTAAGGAAAAATATAATAAATAATTTAAATTAATTAAATAATTTATAGTCTTTTTATAATAATTTCTATTAAAGAGGGTAAAAAAAGATAGTTTATATACTTACCTAGTTTATATACTTATATATATTATTATTAAGTTAATTTTTTTTATAATTTAGCTTATATTCCTTTTTAAAGGCTATTAAAAAAGAATAATATAAGGGATTATTAATCTTATTTAAGCTTTAAGGTAAGTTAAAGGTACTAAGTGCTATATTTTAATATATATTAGTTTTATATAAGTACTTTAATCTCTTATTTTACCTATGCCTTTTTATTTATAATTTTAAATATTTAATAAAGGGCTATTTTAAATTTCTTATAATTAAAGTTAAGATTATAAATATATAATAAGAGTTAAATAATAATAGGGTATTAAAGTATTTTTTTATAATAGGTTTAAATTAAACTAAGGTATATTTAATAAGCCTTTTAATAATATATTAAATATATTTAAATTTAAAGTTAAATTAAATTAAGTAATAAATTATAAAAGCGCATAGCTATATAAGAAATATTAATAATTTATATATATATAATTAAATTTCTTTAAGAGTTTTTAACTTTAGGATTTTTTTAATATCCTTACTTTTTATAGCTATAATAGCTATATTATTAATATATTTTTATTAAAAATTATTATTAAAATTATTATTAATTATTTATTATATAAACTAATATTATATATTATATCTTTAATTAAATAAGTTTAATTAAATAAATTTATAGACTTTTATTTATTACTAAGTCTAATACTAAGTCCTAGTAATAATACTTTTTAAGTTTATAAAACTTTATTATTAATTCTAAGAAATAATCCCTTTAAGTAAACCTATAATATTAATAACCTTAATAACTTTTATTTCTTAAAATAATTATATTTATAGCTATATAACTAGATCTTAGTTAGTTATAAAACTTCTTTAATTTTTTTATTTAATATTATAAAAAATATTAATATTAATAATAAGAGTTATAAGCTATAGATTATATAAAATATTTTATTAAGCCTATAAGAAATAAAAATTTATTTAAGTTAATTACTTATTTTTTTAGTTTTTTTTAAGGATATTTAATAAAAAAAGCTTTTATTTAATAAAATTAAATTAATTATTTATATTATAACTAGGTAAAAAGAGACTAAGTAAAAAAAAAGAAACTTATAGCTAAAGATTATAAGTTTTATTTACTTTTTAAGTTAATTAATTATATACTTATTTAATACTTTAAATAGCTTTATATAATATTACTTTTTAAAGCTTATTATAAGTATTTTTTTACTTTTATAAAGCTTATAAGCCTTTTTAATAAAGTTATTTTATTATATAAAAAGATTTATTAATAAGTATTAATTATATTAATTTAATTACTTAGTTAAAAGTCTCTATAAAAAATAGCTATTATAATTTTATTTTATAATATTAATTAATTAGCTAGTTATTAATTAATTATATTATTAATTTAATTAAACTTCTTTTTATAAAGATAATAAAAGTAATTTATACCTTTTTAAGTAATTAAAAGTTATAAGAATAATTAAAAAATTAATAATAAAAAAAAGAGCTAATATAAAAAAGTTAAATATTAACCTTTAGCTAATTAAGATATAATTTATTTATTATAAATAAGGCTAATTAAAGGTATTAATAATTATCTAAATAAACCTTATTAATTTAAACTTATTAAGACCTTAGGCTTTAAGTATAAATCCTTTATTATTAAACTTATTAAGATTTTAACTAAGATACTTTAATCTTTTTTTAAGTAAATAAAATTAATTTATAATTATTAATATATTAAATATTCCTATATTATTTATTTTAATTTTTATTAAATAATTTATATTATTAAGGAGTCCTTAGATTTTATTTAGCTTAATAATTAAAGTAATAACTTAAGCTTAGGCTATTTAATTTCCTTATTATTATTATTTATTTCTTTATTACTATTAGGGTTAGCCTAGGCTAATATAATAGTATAAATTAATAATTAAAAATAAAACTTATTAATAATTATTTTATAAGAATAGCTTAAATAGCTATTATATTTAATATTATTTAAGGTAATATAAATAATTTAATAATATAAGCTATTAATATATAATAATTATAAGACTCCTAAGGGATAAACTAGTTATATTAATTTATATTAATATTAAATTATATTATATAGCCTTAAAAAGTAATATAAGTTATATTTAATAATATACTTAAAAGTATTAAATATAACTAAGTTATATTAATAGCTAAGGCAGCTAATATATAAAAAGTATAAATAAGTATATATTATATATTATTTTATTTTTAAAGTTAAATAAAATTAATCTAAGTTAAACTAACCTTATTTAATATATAAGTTAACTTAAGTTAAACTAATTATATTTAACTTATATTTCTTTTTCTCTTTTATTAGCTATTTTTAATAACTTTAGTTTTTTACTTCTTATTACTACCTTAGTCTATATTACACCTATAATATTAAGAAAGGTTAATTTAACCTAATATTTAGTATTATAATATATATAATAAACCTAGTTATAATATAAGGACTTATTAAGTAATAATTAAAATATCTAAGGAAAAGTATAATAAGTAATTTAAATTAATTAAATAATTTATAATATTTTTATTATAGTTTTAGTCCTAGATATTAAGATTTTTATATACTTATTTATTTATTATACTTACTTATATATATAAGCCTTTAATTATTTATTTTTACTAAATTTATTTTATTATATATCTAAGTTATACTTTTATTATTAAAATTAATATATTAAGAAATACTATCTATCCTAAATAATAAAAATACTAGTTAAAGCTATTTCTTTTTTAATTAATAAAACTTAACCTATATAGAGCTTAGTAACCAGCTTATCCAACCGCGAGGCAGAAAGAAGGTAAGGGGGGAAGACCTAGACCCGTGACATATCCTAGACCTAACAAGTCATTTCACGCTTGCCATGTCAAGCCTAGGTAGGGAAAGCCTGAATCTTCAGGTCTGCGAACGGACATGCGGAATGTCATTTTGGGAACCGCTGGTGCAGCTCGAGAGAGGGGTGGGTGGCGGCGGCCTGGCGAATTGGGCTGGATACCCCACACTAGGTGTATGTCTAGACTCGGGATCGTGCCCAAGTCGTAACGATGTGACAGCTGTACTCGATAAGAAAATGATCCCCGTATATGGATTGCTTCGTATTATGTATTTTTCGAGTTGTGAGCAGGCGGGCTATTAATAAGGCCACCAACTCCTGCTGATAGCAAACACTTCCCCACACCATTTATTCGTTTGTACAACCAACCGATCCCTCCTATCCCCCTATCCACATCGGCAGCCTTGACCATGACAGGACCATCGAAGGATCGCTTGATACCAAAGTGTGGCAGGGATGACAAATGGGCAGGGGTAATTAGTGTCGAGCAGCTCAAAAGTGAACGAAACTGACCCTTGTGCCAGGCGTCAGGCGATCCTAAGTCGGAGGCTCATGGGGTCTCACAGATCATCAGGCACCAGCGACTACCCGCAGCACATATCACGAAACCTACTCAGGCCTCAGTATCAAGGAGCGGAGCGCTCGCAGCCGAAAAGACCGATTGTCAGGGCTCCGAACCGGCGCCACTATCCGCCAATACAAGGAGCAGATCTCCGAGCCGCTACGGCTCAAGCAATCCTCAAGCACTATTATCGGAGCATCACAACAGAGCGAGGAGCCAGCCTGCGGAGAGAGAGAGGGAGCACCCCGCCAAGCAAGCTAAACGCGACACGAAGTCGACCGAGAAGAAAAGCAAAAAAGATGTCAAAGATGCTGAAGACCGTGTCCCACTGCGGAAATCGACATCAGATGTAAGTAGTTGCCCATATATGATGTTTTGAGGCAAAACTGACTAGCTGCTTGCGTGCAAACAAAGCTGTCAGAAGATTTGAGGGCAATTGAGCTGATCAACAAAGACCCTCGATCTATACCAACCTATGTCACAGGTATGCTTAAGGACATGAAGCCTTTTGAAGCCAGCGTTGTGGGCAAAGATTTCTGAAGCTACTATAGACCCCGGGTCCGATTCCGATGATACCCAGTTCACGCGATCCACGACGAGGAATCGTAAGGTGCGACTAACCGAGAAGCAAGAAACTAGTGATCGGGATTTCTACGGTGCAGACATTGACATTATCGTCCCTCCGACTGATACCTCGACTGCCGCTTCTCGGGTTGCTACTCATCCGACGTCAGTGTTCCTATTCTGTTTGTATAGTATACGTCTATTCCCATGCTTCGTGTCTACTGACAAGGTCCGTGCTTCCTGGTGCAGTTCAAATTGGTTAAAGAACTTCCTACGATTCCGGAGGGAGGCAATAGGCCTCAACACCACAAATAAGCGGGTTCGAGTGACCGTCATCGACACTGGAATTGACGGTTCTCATCCCTACATCAAAGACTACTGTAAGTGGAATAGCAAGGCCAACATTCCAGAGGAGGCTCTATTCCGCGACTTCACCGCGATAGATTTTGATGTCGACGAAAACATGGATGCGCCTTCAGAACCGGTGATCGACGAAGAAGGTCACGGAACGTTCATCGCCGGTCTGATCCTCAAGCTGGCCGGGAGAAATGTCGATTTGACCGTCGCCCGTGTGGCGAAAACCCGCGAATCACTTCACGATGACGACCATTTTGAACGTCGGATGGCAAAGGCGAGACACCCCTTCATCATAGCACCTCACTATTCATGTAGACCATCGTGCTAATCCCTTCATTGCATTTGGTAGGCCATTCACCATGCTGTTCATGAGTGGAACGCCGAAATCATAACCTTATCATTCGGTTGTAAGAGCACAAAACTTAACCGGAAGGCTGTTCGAGACGCTCTGCACCGCGACGTTATTATCGTTGCATCAACCCCAAATTTCGGGAACGACCGGCCAATCCGGTACCCAGCGACAGAAGATCGCGTCTTTCAGGTATACGCAACGACAAAGCACGGCCTCCGATCGGAAACTACGGCCCCGCCTGAAAAGGAGCGTTGCGTCTTTTCCACTCTTGGAAAAGATGTCAAGTCTACCTGGCCGTCGTATTTCAACCCAGGCACGCGCGAGCCTCACGTGTGCAAGGAAAAGTGTCCTAAAAAGTGCAAGGATCGGTGGGCCGTCCTCAACGGGTCCTCGTTCGCTGCACCAATTGTAGCCGCTATGGTTGCGATTATCTACCAGTTCTACAACGAGCACCCCGAAACTGTCAAGTTGGACGAGGACACGGAAGACTTGAAGTCGATCTGGGCAGTGCGGCAAATTCTGAAAGCGATGAGTCGGGAGCCACACGGATCCCACCCGTACTACTATCTTCGAGCCCCACTAAAGGGGGATTCCTTTTACTTTCACACGCCCAAACCGGCCCGGCAAGATGATGACGGAGCCGTCTTGAACAATGAGGGTCAGACATTTCCTGGTTTCTTTGGAGGCATGCTTGCTAGGACTCTGAACGTGCCTGGTCCTTGGTGAAGGCGTGTTGTCCATTCGGTTCAGCTAGCAGACCTAATGACGGAATGGCTGATGTCCCTCCCTCGCGAACTGCTGGAATAGTTTTCATAGTTACACTCTAGTCAAATTTATTTCCTTTGGTTCTTTGGCTACGCAATGACTTCGCACTAAAGGCAGAATGAGATGACGAAGAAATAGATTGGGGAGGCGGAGGATGCGGGATTGCTACCAGTCCAGATTTTTAGATCACAGGGACCACCGCCATCGATTGGAACTTCAACACGCAAGAAAAAGATCATGCAAGAGACATTCTTGACTGTTCACAGACCGAACACATCCGACCCATGCTTGCGCCAATCCTTAGTCCTTGATCTGAACAAGAAAAAACAGGCCGCTAGAGCCATCGATCTCTTGCCCCTCTTCGGCAACGTCGGTATCAGCAAGTTCGAGCTTAAGCTGAGCTCCTCCCTCTTCGCCGCTCTCACTATCTGACGCATTGGCTGCGTCAAGCTGACCTCGATCATACTCACGGTCCACCTTGAGCTCCCGGCCGGAGAACGACATCTTGATCCTGTGCATGCGGTACGCAAGAACATAATCGTTTGTCGGGGTCGCTGTGTGAGTGGTACTGGTTTGGTGCTCCCGGTGTCCTTCAATGCCGCCTTGCGCGAGCCCTTGTGCGTCAAGAGTCGCCTCGATATGCGCGCTGATTTGTGCGTGATCAGCGTTTTCGAATTGGACCTGTGTGGTGCCTTTCGCAATCTTCAACCCCGTGATGACATATGCCGCCTTTTGAACACGAAAACTGTCCCTCAATTTCTTCATCAAGTCTTTGTTTTCCATCAACTTTTCGATGAAGGTAGTTTGTCCCGGGTCGGGCGGTTCGTTGGGTTCGAAGAATTGTGTTTCCACAGTTGAGATTGTCCATGTCCTTGACTCCACGCCGCTTTCTCCACGTGAAACTCCGCCCGAGATTACATCGGCGACCCGAGCGAGGACACCAATACCCATCTCTCCAGACTTGGTGCTTTTGACGAAGAAGTCCCGCTCCCCAGCTGTGCGTTTGCGGTATGCCCCATTAAGAAGCGTCTCGTCTGGGCGGGACAGGCGAGCATATGGCTGGTTTTTTTTCTTGAAGACCTGGCCTAGCTGTATGAAGTCATCCGGGCAGTATTGCTGGCCGGAAAGCAGATAATAGACTTTACGAGAGCTCTGCGGCATTGTAGAAGATGTAGTGTTTGGGCAGAATTTCCGGTTCCGTTGCGTAGAGAGTATATGAGTATGGGATGCCCGCTTATCGTTGATGGGAGAACTTGACGGAGTTTTATGAGGGTTCCAAAAGACTTGGAGCTTCCAGATGTGCTTTGGGCATACGTTATATATTCTGCCCAACTGATAAAGGAGGCATGCACCCAACTTGTTTTCCGCATAATGATGCGATACATGGATATGCATATATGCAATCGAGCCGTAATGGAGGTTCTGGTTGGCTTGTCAGCCCTCATCCCCAAACAGCTTTCCAGGTGAGGTAGTGATGCGCTGCCTGTGGTTGGTGCGTAAGCCCTGTTTTCAGAGAATAAGGCTTTCGATGCATATCTGGTTGGCGCGGGAGGACTTTCTTGTAATGGGTGGGGCTGTCGCCACGAATAGGAGCTCAATTTTTATACATGGTGTGATGTTTACCTGTTTCTTTTGCATTTGCCCGACGCCACTACTTGAGGGGGGCCGCGAGACGGGCCCGGTTCCCCGAGCTTGGTTTCTATCGCAGTTGAAAGGTAAAGCACGCCGGGGGCCGCCCAGGTAAGGAAATCCGCGCATGGGAGTATAGTTGGGTTAATAATATCATAGCTATAACATAGACCAGGGGGGTAATTAGGCAGAAAGCTAACCTTGCTAAATTAGTTAATAAAGAAATAAAAGGGCTATAAGTTAAATATAATTAATTTAACTTAAGTTAGGTTATATATTATTATATAACTTTATTTTATAAAAATAGAATTAAAATATTATAATTAATATCTTAATAATTTTAATAATAAAGGTATTAATAATAAGTAAAGGATATAAGTTAAGGTAGTATTAATTAAGGCTTAGTTAAATATAGAAGTAAGCTAAGTAATAGGATAAAACTTAGTAATAAATTAGCTATATTAATAAATAAGATAAAAAATATATTAATTAATAATAAGTATATTTAATTTAATTTAAGTATAAATAAGAGCTTAAATATAATATTAATATAATTTACTTTTAATTAAAAAAGAAATTTAAGGTTAATTTTTATATTTAATAAGTTAAGGGAAAAGTATATTAAGCTATTTTAGGCTATTAAGTAATTTCTTATATAAAAAAAAAAGGTAAAAATTATAAGGCCTTACTTTTATTATTATTTTCTTAAGCCTTAATTAAAAGACTTTTAGGCTCTTTTAAGGATTATATCTTTATTACTATTAATTAATTAATTACCCTTATTATTTTATATTAAACCTACCTTATAGAAAATATATAAGATCTCTCTTTTAAAAAGACCTTAAAAAAATAATTATATAAATAAATCCCTTTTTTAATTATATAATTTAATATATTTTATTTCTTTAATAAATTTAATACCCCTATATAGGATTTTTAATATTCTTATCTTTCTAGATATTAATATATATTAAAAAAAGATATATATTATTTAATTAAATAAGAGAATATATTTCTATACTATTAATTAATAAACTATAAATATAATATTATTACTAGGCTATAAGAGAATAAAATATTAGAGATTAATATAAATAGAAAGAAAATAAGAATTAAAGAGACCCTAAGAAGCTATTAATTAAAAAGAGAGATTAATTATAAATATAATTTACCCTCCCTTAACCCTAGGTTTAAAGATATTATTTAATTAAATTCCCCTTAAGAGTTAAGACTAAGATAAATCCTAAAATACCTTACTAAAGGCAAATATAAAGAGATAAAGGTACTTACTTATTATAGATATAAAGAGAGATAAAATAATAAATATATAATTAATATAAAAATAATATTTCTTAATAAGACTAATAATTTAGCCTTATTTAAAATACCTAAAGGACTTTTAACTAAGTAATAATAAGAGGTCTTAGTAATAAAAATTCTTATTTAAATAATTATAAAAATAAGGCTTTTATTATTTTTATTTTATTTTTATAATATTTAAAGAAACCTTAATAATTAATTTATTTTATATTATAATAACTAAGAATCTATAAGTAAGAAGCTAGATTTACTAAGAATTAATTAATTAAATACTTATTATTATAATTATTATTACCTTAATTATAAAAATAGCTTAGAATAATAAAGGTATTAATTTTAGAAAGAAATCTAATAATATCTAAGGCTAAAACCTAGAGATAAGGAATAATAGGGCTACTAAAGTAATAATAAGGTTAATAAGCTTTTCCTTAAACTCTTAATTAAAAGATTAAATAATCCCTTTTATTATCTCTCTTAATCCTCTCCCTTTTTTTAAGGGAAAAGATATAATTAAATACCTTAAGAACTTTAATTAATAAGTAAAACTTATAAATATCTCTAAGGATAAAAAGATAGCTCTCTTTAAGTTATATATTAATTTAGAGATTAAGAAGAAGGCTTATAAACTATAAATAGATTTAATTAAGAAGTTACCTAAGAGAGCCTAAAAGAAGCCTTTATAAAATAAAGATTTTAATTAATTAGAGATTATTAAGGAAAAACTAAAAATACTTAATAAGACCTATCTAAAAATAGACTTTTATATTATTATTAAATAGCTAAATAAATATTAATATTTTTTTAGGTAGATTAATAAGAATTAAAAGATATTTAAGACTTAGTCTAAGGCTATTTATAAAGTATTCCCTAAGGAGATTATTAAGGGTATTTATAAAAGATATAATAAAAAATATCTATAAGCTTATAATTATAAAGTATTAGGCACTTATTTAAATAATTAAATAATATTCTAAAAATAAGATTAAAATTTAAAAGATTTATTATTCTTAAAGTAAAGAGGATATCTATAGAGTTATATAGGCCTTAATTCCTCTTAAAAGCCTAAGCTCCTTTATAAAAATATAACTAAGACCTTAAAGATCCTTAAGAAAAAATCTAATAAAGCTATAGCCTTAAAGATTAATTAATTAACTATATAGCTTAGCTAATTTATAATTAATATAATAAAAAAGTAAAAATCTTAATTATATTTAACTTAGATCCTTAAAAGGGAATATAATAAGTAAGTAGCCTTAGGAATACCTAGATATAAAAAGGATAGATTTAGACTTAAATATTAGTTAGGGTTAGCTAGCTAGGCTAAGGGGAAAAAAAAAAGAAAGGAAAGAAAAGAAAGAAAAAAAAAATAAGAATTAAAAAATATTAAAAATTAAAATTTAAAAAATAAATATTAAGGGTTAAATAATATTTTATATACTTTATTTCTATAAGAAATTATTAAATAAAAATAACCCTAATAATTATAGCTTATATTAGCTAGCAGCTAATAATTAATTTAATATAAGAGATTTTCTAATACTTATATAATATAAATATACTAATAATTAAAATAAGCACTAGTTAATAATTAGTAAAATAGCCCTTATAATAATTATAATAAGCTAAAAAATTAAAATAATATAAAATACAAATTTATAAATTAATTAATATTAATATTTATATATAGATTTATTAATATTATACTTTAGTAGTATATTTACTTCGAGATTATTTTCTTTAATAGTTATTAAGTAATAGGGTTAGTAAATATAGGGTTAACTGCTATAGCTAATAATAAAGTATTTTAACTTATAAAGGTTAATAATAGCTATTAACTATAAGGTTTATTATACTTAGCTTAAATTATTAATATAAAATAAAAGGGTTTTAAATTAATATTAATACTATATAATTATTACTATTAGAGTTTAAAGAAAGAATTTTAATTTTTATTTTCTTAAAATCTTAGATAATAAAGTACTTTATATATAACCTAAAACTCTAGCTTCTTTATTATTAAATATATTAGATTATAGTTATATAGAAGTAAATTAAGGTATATTTTATAATACTTTATATTATCTTAGCGCTAAGATAATTAAGGATATATAAAAATAAATATTTAAATATAAAATCTTTTAGAATTAATAAAAAGCCTATAATAATCTACTATTAAGGCCTAATAATATACTATTAATTATAGGATTAAGTCTACTAAGGATAAGAGGTATTTAATATAAGTTTATTAAAAAGTAAAATATATCTCTATTAAATTATTAATATATAAGTATAAAGTTATAATAAATTTAAGAGTATCTTAAGATTAAGTATTAATAAGATTTAGATATTAAGGGTAAATATTATTTAGCTATTATATACTAAAAGGAAAAAAATAATAACCTATTATATATTATAAATATACCTTACTTAAGGTATGTTTTTTTTTATATAGGCATTTAGCGCAGCGCTAATAGCTTACCCCTAAAGGTATATTCTTTTTCCTCTTTAAGATATATTTTTAAGAAAACTAAGTTCCTAAGACTAAAAAAAAATAAAAATTAGATATAAGGTAACTTACTATCTAATTAACTAACCCTAACTTATTATACCTTTATAACTTACTTTATTCTTAAGATATATACCTAACCCTAATTTTTTAGAGTTTCTAAGGTAGTTTACCCCTGCTTCTACTAGGCCTTATTTAACCTAGCCTTAGAGGTCTAGTAATTAATTATATTCTACTTAGGGTAAGGGTTATAAGACTTAGGGTTAGAAATAGCTAAGTAATAAAAGCAAAGTAAGATTAATCTTAAGCTTCTTAAATAAGTTCCCCTTATACTTTATATTCTCTTAATTACTTCCCTTTCTTAATACTCCCTCTTTTATTTACTATAAGACCTACTATATAAAGGATCGCTTATAATTAGTAAAATATATACTTTCCATCTATACGCTAACCCCCTGCTATAATTTCTTTATAAAATTATATACTTTTTATCTATATATACTAGTTAGTTTTATATTTATCGTAAACCTTAATAATGTTTTTTTTATTTATAGCGCTATTATTACTTTAGCGGTAATATACTTAGAGATATAATAATAGCCCCCTAATAGGGATTATATTATTTAATATATTCTCTCTTTATTTAATTCCTTTTCCTTTTTAATTTCTTTTTCTATTTTATATATTACTTAATACTAATATATAGTTAGTCTTATTATCTTAAATTAATACTTCTCTAGTATATGCCTATTAGAACTTTTGCGATATTAATTAAAGAATTCCTCTTTAAGCTCTAACTTTATATTAACTTTAATACTTATTTTTTTATTTATTACTAAAGTAAATACTTTTATGCCCTCTTATTAATAGTTTATATATTATTATATACCTTAGAGATAAGCATAGCGTCTTAGTAGATATTAGACAGGGCTTAAAAAAAATACTTAAGGCATAGGGTCTACTTAATTTAGATAAGGCTCTCTTATGAGAGGATAGCTCGCCTAAATATCTCTACCTTTAAATTTATAATAATTTCGATTATAATAAGTACTCTTTCCGCATAGTTAGCCTCTAATTAATAAAATATTATTACTTTAACTTAGGGATATATGATTAATACTATTATTATAGTAAAATTTGCCCCTTAAGCGAACTTAATAAGCTATTCTAATATATCTTTCTATAGATATAAGTAAATAGCCCTTAGTAATAATATTAAATTATTAAATATAATAATAGTTTTATTATAGCTAATTAGGGGCTAGTAGGTTTAAGAGTATCTAAGATTAATACGGGAATATAAGTAGGAATATAAATATATATAAATAACAGTAATATTTAAGGTTAGAGACTATTATAGCATATTATTAAAGTAGCTATAAGTACTATTATTAGAGCTATACTTAGGATTAGCGAGCTTAATATTTGCTAAGAAGGGCCCTTAAATTAAGTAAACTAATTAGGAGGAGATATACTAAGGTAAGGATTACTTAATACTCTTAGCCTTAATAGAAAGGCCTAATATTAGACCTCGCGGTCTAGGTTATAATTTTATCCTTAGCTATAATAATATAGATAGTTTAGGAAAAGACATTATTATTAGCCTAGCTATAGATAAGCGAAAGATATTTATTACCTTAGATATATTCGATCGAGTAATAGATTAGTATAAGGAGATAATAAGAAAGACTAGCCGAGGTATCCTTTACTAGTTGCGGAGTAATTAAGCATTATTATACTACTTAAAGCTATTTATATTCATAAGTAGCCCCTCGACTATAAAGGTATATTACCTTTAATTTAAGAAATACCTTACTCTAATACTATAAGTCTATTATATAGACTTAGCTAATTAAGTAAAGTTTATTAAGTCCCGCCTTAATAAGAAGTAGCTATAATACTTAGAGCTAATATAAAACTATACCTACTAGATAAGTTAATTAATAGATATAGGCGACGCTAGAGTAATAAATAAATAAGTAGTTCTTAGCTCTACTAGGGAGAATTATAGTCCTTTTAGAATAAATAGAGATATAGCGAGTATTAATAGCGATAGCGATAAGGAAAGGTAGATAAATAATAATAATAATAAAATATAATAATAAAAAGATAATAATTATAATTATAATTATAATAATAATAAGGAGGAGGAAAAATAGGAAGATATTATTAAAGAGACCTAAGAAGATATAATAAATAATACTGATATATTAATTAGAAGTTAAATAAGAATTATAAATTCTTCGAAATAAGACTAATTAATAGAGCTATTAAAATACTTATTTAGGTTAATTATATCTCTCTATACTTAGACTTTAATTAATAGCTAGCTGAGCTTAATAATTTTTATTTATATTAATAGAATCCTTAGCTTCTCTTTATTTTAAAAGTTTTTTTCCTTGCTTAATCTTATATAAAATATTTATCTAGATTAATATATATCTAGCGGCTTATTTTCCTTAAACTCGCTTTTCCTTTATATCGTTATATAAGGCTTAGGATCGCTTAATAGCCGCGTATTAATTAGCTTTAGTGGCTCGAGGCTATATAATAGTCTTATATAGTAAATAGCGCTTAGTTGCCTTTCGAGGAGATAATAAGTCTATGGAATTATAGCCGCGTCTTAGCTTGAATAGATAGCCTTATATTTCTTTTCCGCTAGAGTAATAATACTTAAACTATATTCTATAGAGATATTATAAAGATATCTATAAGTACCTTTTATTATCTACTAGAGTACTTTATAGAATAAGCTAAGGCCCTCTATAATAAGCTAATACTTAACTAGAGGCTTTTTTATTAACCTTATATATATTAAAGATAATATAATAGAATAATATAGGGCTTCTCATTCATAAAGTATATAAGTAATAGATTATAAAAGGTATACTTAGAGCTCTATAAAAGAGATTATATAACTCGGCTTTATAATTTATCTAGGGCGAACTCGTGGAATAATAAGGCTATATTTACTTAGTTAAAAAAAGAAGAAGTATTTTATAATGCCTTAGTAGGATATATATATCTTAGAGGCGGTTAAGTACTTTATTATAAAGAGTTAGGGTTAGGATAGGGTTAGTATTTACTATCTAAGCTATTTTGCCCTAGGGGTTTCTTCTAGCTAAGATATAGCTTAAAAATAAAAGAGAGGAGATTTTCTAAGAAATATAAAAAAGAAAGAGATATAAGAAAGAAAGCTAAGAAAGAGATATAACTAAAGAAGAAATATAACTAAGAAAGAGATAAAAAGGAGATATAGCTAGGAAAGAGATATAGCTAAGAAAGAGATAAGAAATAAGAGATAAGATATAAGGGATAAGAGATAAGAGATAAATAATAAGAAGTAAGAGATAAGGGATAAGATATAAGATATAAGAGGTAAGAAATAAGAAATAAGGAAGGCTAATAGCCTTAAGCCCTAGAAGTATTCTAAATCGACCTAGCTAGGTTACTAGGGGTATCTCGGGCTATAGAAGCCGCCGAGGTCGCCCTAGTCCTCATAAGGGCAAGGCTAATAGAGGAGTCTAGCTGGTTAGCCGCTAGGGGGCTAATAAGGTTTAGAGCTTCTGATAGGCTCTAGCGGTCTCTAGGTCCATTAGGCTACCTGCTGAGATAATAAGAGGCTGAAAAAAGGCCCCTAGGGACCTATATTTTTCTGCGTTTTTCTTCGGCAGCCTCTCTAAGGGTGCTATAAGGGTCTTCTTTAGCAGATTCCTTTGAAATAGCTACGATTTGAATATCATAGTAATAGCGGCTATTTCCTAGGTTAACTGCGAAGTCAGCCCTTAGGCTAGCTTCTTGGTGGACTAGGGGTTCTTTTTCGACCTCTAGGGTAGGCTGGCTACTTAGGGCTCTCACAAAGGCCCTAGTTATAGCCTCATGCCTTGCAATCCACCTTCTATTAGCACCCTTGCAGGTATTCCTGATGGCCTAAGGCAGCTATAGCTCCGCAAGAGCTATAGGGTAGGCTAATAGGCTTGATTGGGTAAAAGAGCTGGCTTCGGAGGGCTTCAGTGACCTCAGAGTCTGTAAAATAGATAGGGCTTTTTAAGTAGGTAAGACTCCTAGCCACTTACGGCCGAGATAGCTAGCATTTTCTAGCCTAGCGTGCCTATAGCTAGCGGGGAGGTCCTCTAAGAAGCCTGCTAGCCTAGCCTTATTAGCTTCCTTTAGCACCTGTTGGGCTGTTTTGGCTGGCCTAGGCTGGCCTTGGTTGGGCTGGCTTTGGTTAGGCTGGCTTTGGTCTAGGGTAGGCTGTGGGGCTAGGGGCTTCCGGATGAGGTCTAGGGTAGGCTGCGAGGCTTCCCTAGCTGCTAGGAATAGCTCGTGGGCTAGGTCTTTGTGTAAGGGTATTCCTAGGCCTCCCTCTCTAACGGGAAGGGCTATAAGGCTCGGATTAGGCTCCTTAGGGCACTCACTAGGGCTTCTAGCCACTAGGGCTATAATAGCCTCTCTTATAAGGGTATCAGCTTCTTCCCAAAGGTCTTCTAGCCCTATTGGTCTAGTTGCCTCTGAAGGTGCCTTAGAAGAAGCTGAATACTGCTTCTAAGAAGAAGTAAAGAGTGCTATTTTGGAAGGTCTTGTAGGGCCTCTAGGGCTTCCTATAGGGTAGCTAGCTTGCCTTGCAAGAAGGCTCTTCTAGGCCGGATAGGGCCTATATAGGTGCCTAAGGCTTTTAAGCCTTCTAGCTTAAGGTCCTCTATAGCCTTTCCTTGCTTTTAGCTAGGTTAAGGCTAAAGGGGGAGCCTTTTAAGACCTCCTTAGCTGCCTCTAGGGTACCTTGCGGAGCCTTATTGAGAATATAGAGGTCATCTAGGTAAGCTACTAAGGTTGCCCTAGGTAGCTTCCTAGCTAGGGCCTCTAGGGTAGGTCGAAAGGCAAGGGAAAAAAGAAGGGGTCCAAGGGGGTCACCTTGCCTAACGCCCTTAGCCGAGGCTATAGCCGACCCATCTTCCGTAACTAAGATAGAAGGGTCGTTATAGGCCCACGCTGCTGCCTTATAGAAGGTTGGGGCAAAAGTAGCTATAGAGGCAGCTATAGAAGCCCTATCTACTGAGTTAAGGCATTAGCGAGGTCTATAGAGGCTAGCTGTTGGAAATTAGCCTCGTTGGGGCCTATAATAGCCTCGCAGAAGGAAAATAGCGGGTTCAACCCGCCTGGGCTATTTACGCCTAGCTGGAAGGGTAAAAGCATATTAGGCCGATAGGAGGTCATCAGGATCGCCTTCATAGCTACCCTATAGATAAGGTCTCCTATAGCTATAGGCCTAACCCCTCCATCGGGCTTCTGAAGCCCTATAAGGCGGCTAGCGCATAGTAAGTGGGCCCCAGGGGCCGTGCCTTGGCGAATCATATCAGCTAGCAGCCTTAGGAAAGCTATCACAGGGGAATCTTTCCTAGTTACTAGGTCTAGAAGAGGCCTAGTCCAGCCACTAAGGCCCGGGGCCTTTTCCTTGCCTATAGAGGCTATAGCTGCTATAATGGTCTCTGATGTGATTGGTTGGCCGGCCCTTGGGCGGGTCTTGCCTTGGAAGGGGTCTTTTAATCCGATAGGGTGCTTTTCTAGCAGCCTAGCCCTATTTTCTACTGAATTAGGTGCTATAGGGGTCGGATCAATAAGAGCCCTAGCAGCCCGGCCTAGGTAGCCTCTCTCTAGTAGCCTAGCTGCCCTTTGGGCCGGGCTAGGAGCTATAGAGGGTCTAGCTGCCTTGGGGGGCTCAGGGGGCTACTGGAGGACTCTAGGCTCTCTAGGGTAGGTAGATTAGAAGGGAAAGACCTGAGGAGGCTAGCTAGGCTTCCTTTTTGTAACCCTAACCCTAGTAGCCTAGGTAAGATAAGGAAATATAAGAGGGCCTTTTCAGTAGGCCTCTTTAGAAAGGTAGCTGCAGCTTTATGGGCTGTAGCTGTGAAAATAGCAGCCTGCCTTGCATGGAGCCTTTTTTCCGGTATAGGGATCTTTGCAAAAGCTAATAGCTTCTGCATAGAGGCCTTGGCTAGGATTGGGGCTATAGCTTGGTTGTGTAGCTGCTCTAGGTAGGTCCCTCTAGGTAGGTCCTCTAGGGTAGGCTCCCTAGGCTCGGGTTCTAGGGTAGGCTCCCTAGGCTCGGGCTCTAAGGTAAGCCCCTAGGCTTAGGCTCTAAGGTAGGCTCCCTAGGCTCTTTAGGCTCTCTAGTTTCTAGCTCTAGGGTAGGCTCCTCTAAGGGCCCTAGAGGCTCTAGGAAAGGTTCTTCTAGAGGCTCTAGGGTAGGTCCCTGACTAGAGGGCCTATAGCTAGGCGTGCTAGGGCAAGGGGAGCTAGAGCTAGGGGACCAAGGGCTAGCGGACCTAGGGCTAGCAGACCTAGGGCTAGAGGGTCTTCCTCTTTCCTTATAGCTAGAAAAAGACCTATAGCTTTCCCTTGAGGCCGGTCGGTCTAGGGTAGGCTCTTCTAGGGTAGGCTCCTCTAGGGTAGGCTCCTCTAGGGTAGGGCTAGGCTGTAGCTGCCTTTGCCGTCTAGTCGGTCTTTATAGCTGCGGAGAAGGGGTCCTTGCTAGTCTCTTTCTTCCTATAAGGCCTCTATAGCTAACTAAGCCCGGGCTAGCCTGATTAGGACTAGTAGGGCTAAGAGAAGAAGCTAAAGAGGCCCTAGAGGCACTAGTAGCCCTAGTAGCTATATAGGTCCTTGGCCTAGGTAAGGTCGAAATATGGGCTTTACCTTCTATGCCGTGGATCTTAGCACTGTGGGTCTTAATGCCGTGACTTCCGCGGCAGGCTGTGCCGCAATAAGGGCAGCTGACTAAGCCAAGGGGCTGTAGCTGTTGGTTGGTATAGGCCTCGGCCGGGTGTTTTTTGCGTATATGCTCTAGGGTATCTCTATAGCTGCCTTGGCAGGTAGGGCATACCTGCGAGGGCATTTTGCTATAGGGTAGGTATAGGGTAGCCGAGATATAGGGTAGCTAAGGTATAAGGTAGCTAGGGATAAATAAGAGATAAGATAATAGAGATAAAAATAGCTATAAGATAGCTAAGATAATATAAGGCTTAGAAGCTAAGCATAAGGTAAGAGGTAAGTATAAAAAAAGAGTTAAGGTTATAAGAAGCTTAGAGAAGGGTTATAGAGATACTTATATAACCTAGGGTTATTCTAGAAGGTTCTATCTTAACCTAAGTCTAACCCTAGCTGACCCAAAGCCTGACCCTAACCCTGACCCAATGTGTGACCCTAACCATGACCCTAACCCCTATAGAAGGCTCTAGAATCTCTATAGAGCCCAGAGGGCTATCTATAGCTGACCCAAAGCCTGACCCTAACCCTGACCCAATGTGTGACCTAACCATGACCTAACCCCTATAGAAGGCTCTAGAATCTCTATAGAAGCCCAGAGGGCTTCTATCTATAGCTGACCCAAAGCCTGACCCTAACCCTGACCCAATGTGTGACCCTAACCATGACCCTAACCCCTATAGAAGGCTCTAGAATCTCTATAGAAGCCCAGAGGGCTTCTATCTATAGCTGACCCAAAGCCTGACCCTAACCCTGACCCAATGTGTGACCCTATCTGGAACCTCTAAGGGACCTCTAAAGGAACCTCTGAAGGAACTTCTAGAGGGATAGGGTGAGGGATAGGGTGAGGGATAGGGTGAGGATAGGGTGAGGGATGGGTGATAGGGTGAGGGATAGGGTGATGCATTGGGTTCGGGTTAGGGTTCGGGTTAGGGTTCGGGTTAGGGTTAGGGTTAGGGTTAGGGTTAGGGTTAGGGTTAGGGTTAGGGTTAGGGTTAGGGTTAGGGTTAGGGTTAGGGTTAAGGGTTAGGGTTTAGGGTTAGGGTTAGGGGTTAGAAGGTGGGTATGGTATCTCTGTTCTAATCTCCTCTCAATAGGGCTTGCCTCAGCTCCGTCTATGGCTAGAGTAGAAAACATTGGACGCCTTGTTTCTGATAGGGGGCCGGGTCCCGCATCCGTTCACCTGATCCCGCAACACTGTACCTACTGATAAGTAAACCGCGGATGTCACCCCAGGCGTCCATCGGCAATTTTATTATGAAGAGGTGCTCGCATTGGATGACTAAATGGGAGCTAATGTAGAGTTACAGCCTGGTAGAAATTCTCCTGAGGTACCGATCAACGGGTAACGAGAATTGTGCAGCTGCTGGCAGTACACAGTCCTGTTACCGACCCTTCGACATGAATTCCTGAATTGATCACTTGGGAGATGTAAGGCTAGTCAGAAGAAACCGCAGACGACTTCGCTCATGTATAGGCGGTGGACATAAATCTAACCGTCGCTTCGTCGATGGGTTCAGGCGTGGACGACGTAAGACGGGTTATCTGAGGGTCTGGCATCGGCTGCTGACGGATCCAGTGAGTCATGATCGGGCCGCAGGATGCTACATCGCTCAGTCGTATACCCTCTGATAGAAACCTGTGGTAGTGCCGAGTTAGAATCGCTTTGTGGGCTCGAGGCTATGTATAGTATGTATGCTACTGTCAGGTCAGATTCTTAGGCACTTGTATACCCTGTCTTTGAGGTGGTTATGCGTTGAAATGATGAACAACTTCTGTCGCGAGGTGTAAAAGGCGCTTCTAATCCTGTGCCATCTGCTCGGATTCAGTTCGTGACATGGGCAATCGTCACAAAACCCTGTTCTAATCTGTATGGGGGGCCAGCTTATGATTTTATCGTTAGTCGGCGCCCTCCTACCTGGTGCTGACCGTACCGTGCGCGTGAGGTATAGATCACTTGAGTGAAAGGAGGCTCATACGCGCAGTATGTGTGCCTCTCGCGCCGGATCCCGTGCGTCGGTTCTGATATAAGAGGGGAGGTGTCCCTGATACCTGGAGGCGTCGGTTCGCCAAGTCTGTTGGCCTGGTCCTTTGACTACTCCTCTCACGATGCTCGCCACACTTTGTCGCGCCCAATGTCTCGTGCTGGACCATCATCAGTTGAACCAACTGCGCTGCG